>CM073735.1:58567725-59826725 GCA_037113605.1 Calophaca sinica
AAAGATATTTTTCCTCTAACACAAAGTTAGGGATTTCGATCAAAATTTCATGAAAAAGTTATCACGATGCTTCAGCGGATAGATCGACAACAACAATAACGAGAACAACGAATGAAAAACAAGAAATCAAAACGAACCAAAAATGGAGGTTTCTCGGCAGCTGCGATTGCAGAAAACGAGAGAAAGAAATTTGTTTTACAAGCCCAATTAAGCGGTTAGAAAGATAGGTAATATTGTGAATAAGAAAACCCATCAATTTGATATGATTTGGAAGCATAAAGCTGGTTAAAAATGGAAGAAGAATTAGCGCTAAACGATGAGTACGGATGAAAGAAAATCTGCATTCTTCATACCTCGATGGTGATGGTCGATCAGGCGAGATATGGGTCGAGAAGTTGATGATGAACAAGATTGATGAAGAAAGCTTGTGCAGAATCTCGATGGAACTCACGGTTTCGCCGATGGAAATTTTGAAGAAAATAACGAGAAACATGCAGGCGAAGGAAGGAAGAAGAAAGAAGAAAAGAGAAATGAGTGTTTGAGGGAAAATCGATCGTGAATACATTTGGTGGAAGGGCATAATCGTAACTCGGCTATAAGATGCCAATCCCATAAATCATCTACCCGTTAACTCGTTCCTCTCATAATTACCCTCTACTCTGGCCAATCGGCAAGCCGACAATGTAATAATTACAAACAATATAATAATACTGAATAACGCGTTCGAAATAATACGGTATCATCTCGACATGATGTCGACAAGGGTGCTCGTGCAAGCGTGCAAGGTTCTAACACGAGTTCGTGAACGCGTCTCCTCGGCTCGACTTGCGCCCTCATCATTTCGATGACGCGACTTCATCAACTTCGACACCCGACCTCCTCGGTTCCAGCGGCTAGTGCACGTCTGTCATCAATCGACAAAGATCTCGACAAAGCGATCTAGTCACGGGATCTCGACACAAGGTCTTGGTCGAGGTCTCGATATCGTCGTCCTAATACGATGTCGATCTCGCCCTCAGGTGTTCTGAACAGACGCGTGTCGCGTCGTTGTCGAGCTCGTTGAAGGCAATGCGTGTCGAGATCGAAAAGAGAAGTCGTTGTCGAAGCTCTTTGAAGGCGGTGTGTCGAAGTCGTTGTCGGCGGCATTAACTTGGAGTTCGGTAAGGCAACTCCTAGATATCTCTAAGGCTTTATTTTATAAGTCCTAAGTAAGGGCGCTTCACATTAATACTTTCGTAGTATGCTAGCATAAGTATGCGTTTCATATTCTCACGTGGTTATGTTATTGTGTATGGATTTCCTGATTTGTGTCGAGTTGAAATGTTGTGATATGATTGAGTTTTTGCATGTATTTAATATGTGATTGAATATATGTCGTGAATTGTGTATTGCATGTTGAATTGCGTTTCTTCATGTCGAGCTTGCTCTTTTATTTGACATGCGGTTGAATATCTTGTGTTTAACTCTTTGAATATCGTATGCGGCGAATTGTTCATCGAGTGAGCGAGCTAGGTGAGTCGTATGACGTTTTTGAGCCGTGACCCGGATAACTGAGGGTGCTAGGTCCCCTTTTTGTTTACGGGAGATTGACTAGAGCGCCGCCACGCTATGGGACTGAGTTGGTATCCTAGGGAGAGCGAGATCCCAAGGCTTGAGCTGGACTTTCCGACATCTGCATGCGGCGTGTGCATTCGGAAAAATTGTCGAGTCGAGAGAAAATGGATTTGCGAGTTGTGTCGAGTTTAGAGTGAGATGGTCGAGTCACGTCGGTGAATGTTATACTTTCTTTGTTTGCTTATATTTTTATGTCGAGCTTATCTTGAATTGTTGAGAAGTTGACCACTTTCCCGTGGTGCCTTCAATCCATAGCGGTTACCCAGGCGATGTCGAAGCGCGGTAACTTCGGCGATAGATGATGCAGGAGGAGCTCGGCGAGGACTCGAGTGACGACCTCTATCTGTCGTGATTGTTTGTTTATTGGATATTTGTTTTTCTGAGGATTTGTACTTGTTTTTCTCTTGTGTTCGAGGTCGTGACCCGATTTGGCGAGTGTTGTTTTGTTGCTCTGAGGTAGGCGGTGGTGCTTACTTTTGGAGCGACCCCTGCGTGGAGTCTAGGAAGTACCCCAGGTATGATTACTCTTTTAAAGTCGTCAAATGCCTTAGGTGTATTTTCTTTACACATTTGCTACTCAGTATTTTGTATACATTATTATTTCGAGTGATATATATATATATATGTGTATGTTATGCATGTATGTTTTATTAGAATTTAAGTCTTGTGTCTTAGTTGCACCATGTTTCAAAGTCAGTAATTACTACGATGTGCACGAGTCGGTTTTAAAAAAATATATATATCGTATTTTTAAAAGGCACAAGAGTTTTGTTTTTAAAACACATCTCATATAGGTTTATGTTGAGCTTGGTGTGTTGAGCCCGGTAACTCGAGCTCGGTATATTGAGCTCAGCTGGCAGTCGGAAGCGGTCGTTACCTTTGATGGTATCAGGCTTGATTCAGTTCGTAGTAGAAGTGTGCACATAGGAATTTAATTTGGTCACTATGTCGGGTTATGTGTGTTGGGTACCTAGTTGTATTGTGTTGATTCTTTGTTTGATTAAGTGAAGCACTTATTGCTTGAAAAATTGTTTGAGCTGTTTCTTGATTGAAGCGGTGTGTTTTAACACATCCTTGTTGTGAGATTCAGCGGGGTTTTGAACTTTGTGGAATCTAATGCCACCTCGTAGGAATACGACATCCGCAACCGGCGAACGCCGACATGGAACGAGGCTATTCAAGCTATGACCGAGATGGCGGCAGCCATGGCTCAACAATCTGGCTTTTAACTCAACAGTTAACGCGATGGCTCAACAGACGCAGCCGTTAACTCAAGTAACTTGCAAAGAATAAAGAACGAAAGCGTAACGAAATGCCGGTTGCAGAGGATTGGCCGACTTCAGGAAGCATGATCCAATCAAGTTCTCACTATGAGCCAAATCCGGATAAAGCCGATCTTTGGATGCAAGAGATCGAGAAGATCTTTGAGGCACTTCATTGCGGGACAGCGTGAAGGTCGACTATGCCACCTACTTCTCGCTAGAGAGGCCTTGAGTATTGGTGGAGAGAGGTGAAGCAAGCGTTTATAAGCGGAACATCGCGAGATGACTGGGAGCTTTTTCGTGAAAGGTTCTTGGACAAGTACTTCCTTGACATCGCATTTGAGCCGAGAAGGAGCAGGAATTTCTTGAGCTGCGGCAAGGCAACTCGGCGGTGTCAGTATGCGGCCAAGTTCGAATCGTTGGCGGGTATTTCAGTCCATTTCGTGATCGAGTTGACGAGAGATGGTTGAGTGAGAGATTCCAACGGGGATTGAGATTCGACATTGAAGTCGATGGTGTCGTTGAGGATCGTAAATCTCCAAGAGTGATTGATCGATGTGTCGAGGTAGAAGGAGTGAGGAGCCACAAGAAGAAGATTATTGTGGGCGGACCGGTGAGACCCCGCAGTGCGGGGCGTAGATTTGCACGCAGAAGGAAACCACCGCAGAAGAGGCCTTACGACCAGACCTCGGGGGAACAACAACAGGGGGCGATGACGTCAGATGACCCAAGCACCGAGGAGTGGAGGTCGCATCATGTCGAGGTGATTTGCACCGATGTGGAAAAGCGGGACATTACGCGATAGCTGTACTCAGGAAGGAGGAGGTGTGTTTCAACCGCAAGAAGCCAGGGCATTTTGCTAAGGATTGTCCTACACCTAAAGCCGAACCGACTATGCTTGCGGCAAAGAGCCAAAGGAAGCGTCAGTGGCTAAAGGCGAGTTTTCTGCATGAGTGGCGAGGAAGCGATCGAGTGATGATCTTATCCAAGGTGAATGTGAGATCGAGGTAAATCCTTATCCGTTCTTTTTTGATTCGGTGCAACCCATTCCTTTATTTCTTCGATTGTGTGAACCATTTGAACTTGATTGTGATCGCTACCGTTTAAATTAGTAGTTACAACCCCAAATGGCTGCCTAAAACCTTAGTCACAAACACTGCATGTCTTAATTGTGTAGTGATTATCCAGTAGAAAGTTTGTGGTCAATTTGGTTTGTTTGCCTCTTAAGGGCTTAGATGTTATCCTCGGGATGGATTGGTTGTCACACCACCATGTCCTTTTAATTTGTGCCCAGTAAAGCGTAATTTTTCCAGACCTTGGAGTCTCCAATTTTCTTCTGCGAACGTATTGGAGTTTCTTTGAAAGAAGGAACTAGGAATACATGTATCTAGCTAGTTCGGAAGTTTTCCAAACAGATCGACGTGAAGAATGTACGGTGGTGTGTGACTTTGAGGACGCTTTTCGAAGGCGTGCCAGGTTACCACCGGTCACGAGAGGTCGAAGTTCTCCATCGACACGATTCCAGGAATGTGACCGATTTCCAAAGCGCCATACGGGATGTCTCTGCCGAGATGAAAGAGTCAAGTCCCGGATCGAACACTTGAGTCGAAGCAATTCATACGACCGAAGCGTGTCACCGTGGGGAGCTCCGGTGTTGTTGGTTAAGAAGAAGGATGGGCGATCAAGGCCGTAAGGCGTGGACTATTGCGTAGCTCAACAAGGTTCTCGTGGAAGAACCAGATTATCCGTTACCACGTATTGGCGACTTGATGGACCAACTGCATTGGGAGCGGCGATCTTTCCAAGATAGATTTGAAGTCGGGCTACCATCGATTCGTGAAGGAGGAAGATGTCGCCAAAGCGACTTCCAGGACTAGATACGGTCACTACGAGTACTTGGTGATGCCGCTTGAGTGAGTAGAATCGCGCCAATTTGTGTTTATGGACTACATGAGCAGGATTTTCCATTCGTTTTTGGATCGATTCGTTGTAGTGTTCATCGGCGACATATTGATTTACTCGAGGAACCGAGAAGAGCACGCAGAACACCTATGTCGAGTACTATAGATATTACGAGATAAGCAACTCTATGCCAACTGTCGAAGTGTGAATTTTGGCTTGAAGAGGTGAATTTTCTTGGTCACGTGATTTCCGGAGAAGGAATATTGTGGATCCAACTAAGATTGAAGGCTGTGCTGGCGTGGGAACAGCAGTGAAGGCGGTTATCGAGATCGGGAGTTTTGTCGGCTTAGCGGGGATATTACAGAAGATTCATTGAAGGTTTCTCGAAGATTGTCGCGCCTCTTACGGATCGACGAGGAAGGATCAACCTTTGCTTGGACCGAGGAGTGTGAAGCGATTTTCAACGATCAAGGAGCTTTTGACGACGGCGCTGTGGTTGATTTTGCCTCAACCCGAAGAAGAGCCTTTCGAGGTGTATTGTGATGCGTCACACCAGGGGATTGGGATGCGTCGCGATGCAACATCGGAAGGTGGTCGCGTATGCTTCAAGGCGACTTAAGATTCACGAGAGGAACTACCCTACTCACGACTTGGAGTCGGCCCGATAGTTTTTATTTGAAGATATGGAGGCACTACCTTTACGGAGCACTCTTCTTTGTTTCAGCGATCACAAGAGCTTGAAGTACTGTTCGACCAGAAAGAACTCAACATGCGTCGGCGTAGATGGACGAAATTTCTCAAGGACTCACGACTTTACGTTGGAATACCATCCGGTAAGGCTAACGTGTAGCGGATGCGTTGAGCGGAAGAAGCGTTTTAACCTCGGTAATGATGATCAAGGAGTTGGAGATGCTCGAGAAGTTCAGAGATTTGAAGTTAGTGTCGAAGTTTCACCGGGAAGGCGAGATTTGGTATGCTTACTATCTCTAACAGATTGTTGGGCGAGATCAGAGACCAGCAAGTTCATGACGAGCTTATGCAAGAGAAGATTCAGTTGATAGCGCAAGGGAAGGCGGCGAATTTCAGGTCGGAGCGACGACATCTTGAGGTGCAATGGCCGAGTGTGCGCACCTAACGTGTCCGAGCCGAGGAAGTTGATTCTCGGCGAAGCGCGCATAAGAGCAACTTTAGTATTCATCCAGAGTTACGAAGATGTATCGAAGACTTGAAGAAGCATTTTTGGTGGTCAGGAATGAAGAAGCAAGTGGCCGAGCACGTAGCTTCATGTTTAACGCGTGTCGAAAAGCGAAGGTGGAGCACGGCGACTGCGGGAATGCTCTGATAATCGCGTGACGCATCAAAGATGGAAATGGGGCCGATGTTCGATGGATTTCGTTGTAGGTTTGCCGAAGACGCAGAAGAAGAATGATTCGATTTGGGTAATCATCGACCGATTGACCAAATCTGCTCATTTCTTACCAAAGGAGGTCGACATACAGCGTGGAAAAGTGGACCGAGATCTACATCGCGGAGATAATGCGACTTCATGGAATACCCTCTTCGATCGTGTCGGACCAGAGATCCGAAGTTCACGTCTCATTTTGGAGAGGAATTGCAAGGAGCGATGGGAACCGAGCTTCGAGCTTAGCTCGGCATATCATCCACAGGCCCGACGGTCGACCGAGAAACGATCCAATCGCTTGAAGATTTGTTGCGAGCTTGCGTTAGATCACCGAGGAAGTTGGGACGACGTCTTACCATTGGTGGAGTTCACCTACAATACTTGATTTCCATGCGAGTATTGGGATGGCACCTTTTGCGAGCGTATGTATGGACGGAAATGTCGAGGCGCCTCTTTGTTGGTACCAGGACGGCGGCGAACTATCATAGGACCAGGATATGATCCGGCCAGACTCACGAGAAGATCCGTTTGATCGAGAGATCGGATGCGAACATCTCAAAGTCGACGTAAGAGTTATGCGGACCAACGGCGTCGACCACCTCGAGTTCGAAAGGAGAACATGTATTTCTTAGAGTCACCCCCACTGCTGGAGTTGGTCGAGCGATCAAATCCAAGAAACTTACCCTAAATTCATTGGACCTTACCAGATTCTTCGTCGTATTGGTCGGTGGCATATCGATTGCCTTACCCCCATTCTTGTCGAACATCCACGGCGTCTTCCACGTCTCACAATTGCGGAAGTATGTTTCCGACCCTTCTCATGTCATCGAACCGGATGCGATTCAACCGAAGGATGACCTATCTTTTGAAGCATTACGGCCAAGAATCGTTGATCTGGAAGCCAAACAAGCTTAAGCGGAACAAAGAGATCCAACTTGTCAAAGTTGTTATTGGGATCGAGAAGGCGGAGATCACGACTTGGGAGGCTGGAGGAGAAGATGAAGACTCAAGACCCTGAACTTTTACGAGGTAAGAATCTTATTTGCAATTTCGAGGACGAAATTTTTTAGAGGAGAGATTGTAACACCTGAGGGCGAGATCGACATCGTATTAGAACGACGATATCGAGACCTCGACCAAGACCTTGTGTCGAGATCCCATGACTAGATCGTTTGCCGAGATCATTTGTCGGTGATGAGACCACGATGCACTAGGCGATGAAATTTGAGGAGGTCGCGTGTCGAGTTGATGAAGTCGCGTCATCGAGGTGATGAGGGCGCAAGTCGGCTGAGAGACCGCGTTCACGAACTTCGTGTTAGATCCTTGTGCGCTTGCACGAGCACTCTTGTCGACATCGTGTCGAGATGACACCTCGTATTCTTTCGAACGTTATTCAGCGTTATTATTATATTGTTTGTAATTATTACATTGTCGGCTTGCCGCTGGCCAAGCCAGAGTAGAGGGTAATTATGAGAGGAGCGATTTAACGGGTAGATGATTGATGGGATTGGCATCTTATAGGCTGGAGTTACGTTTATACCCCTTTCTCGCGGTGTATACCACGGCCGATTCCTCACACTCATTTCTCTTTTCTTCTTTCTTCTTCCTTCCTTCGCTCTGTGTTTCGTTATTTTCTTCAAAACTTACATCGATTAAACCGTGAGTTCCATCGAGATCTGCATAAGCTTTCTTCATCAATCTTGTTCATCATCAACTTCGACCCGTATCTAAATCGATCGACCATCACCGTTGAGGTATGAAGAACATTTTTTCTTTCATCGTACTCTTGTTTAGCGCTAATTCTTCTTCCATTTTTAACGGTTTATGCTTCCAAATCATATCAAATTGATGGGTTTTCTTCTTCACGATATTACCTATCTTTTTAACCGATTAATTGGGCTTGTAAAACAAATTTCTTTCTCTGATTTCTGCAATCGGCAGTGCCCCGAAACCTCCATTTTTGGTTCGTTTCGATTTCTGGTTTTTCTTTCGTTGCCTGTGGTTCTTGTTGTTGTCGATCTCTCTGTTCAACCATCAGATAACTTTTCCATGAACTTTTGATCGAAATCCCTAACTTTGTGTTAGAGGAAAAATATCTTTCAGTTCTTGAGTTTTATATTTTTACGGGTTGTGGTTGAGTTTGGGAAGAGAGAGCTAGATGTATTAGAACCCATGGATCGATCGAGTTATGTTTGTTTTAGGAAGTCCGATTCCCAAGATCAGTGAATTCGAATCAAGGGTACGGAAAGCGAATCCAAGGACGCTAAGCGTGAGAATCCAGATCGAGGGACATGCGTGTCGAGGTCGACCGAGAATCGCATTGTCGCAGGTCGACCGAGAAGCGTCACGTGTCGAAGTCGTTGTCGAAGCTCGTTGAAGACGGTAGTGTCGAGATCGAGTAAGAGAAGTCGTTGTCGAGCTCTTTGAAGGCAATTTGTCGAAGTCGTTGTCGAAAGCGATTAACTTGGAGTTCGGTAAGGGCAACTCCTAGATATCTCTAAGGCTTTATTTTATAAGTCCTTAAGTAAGGGCGCTTCACATTAATACTTTCGTAGTATGCTAGCATAAGGGCGTTTCATATTCTACGTGGTTATGTTATTGTGTATGGATTTCCTGATTTGTGTCGAGTTGAAATGTTGTGATATGATTGAGTTTTTGCATGTATTTAATATGTGATTGAATATATGTCGTGAATTGTGTATTGCATGTTGAATTGCGTTTCTTCATGTCGAGCTTGCTCTTTTATTTGACATGCGGTTGAATATCTTGTGTTTAACTCTTTGAATATCGTATGCGGCGAATTGTTCATCGAGTGAGCGAGCTAGGTGAGTCGTGATGGCGTTTTTGAGCCGTGACCGGATAATCGAGGGTGCTAGGTCCCTTTTTGTTTACTGGGAGATTGACTAGACGTCGCCACGCTATGGGACTGAGTTGACTGTCCTAGGGGAAGCGAGGATCCCAAGGCTTGGCTGGACTTTCCGACATCTGATGCAGCGTGTGCATTAGGAAAATTGTCAGTCGAGAGAAAATGGATTTGCGAGTTGTGTCGAGTTTAGAGTGAGATGGTCGAGTCACGTCGGTGAATGTTATACTTTCTTTGTTTGCTTATATTTTTATGTCGAGCTTATCTTGAATTGTTGAGAAGTTGACCCTTCCGTGGTGCCTTCAATCCATGGCGGTTACCCAGGCGATGTCGAGGGCACAGTAACTCGGCGATAGATGATGCAGGAGGAGCTCGGCGAGGACCAGTGGCGACCTCTATCATCGTGATTGTTTGTTTATTGGATATTTGTTTTTACGAGGACTGTACTTGTTTTTCTCTTGTGTTCGAGGTCGTGACCGGTTTAGGCGATGTTGTTTTGTTGCTCTGAGGTAGGCGGTGGTCTTACTTTTGGAAGCGACCCCTGCGTGGGAGTCTGCCGGAAGTACCCCCAGGGTATGATTACTCTTTTGAAGTCGTCGTACCTTAGGTGTATTTTCTTTACACATTTGCTACTCTGTATTTTGTATACATTATTATTTCGAGTGATATATATATATGTGTATGTTATGCATGTATGTTTTATTAGAATTTAAGTCTTGTGTCTTAGTTGCACCATGTTTCGAAAAGCTGTAATTACTCTGATGTGCACGAGTCGGTTTTAAAAAAAAAAATATATATCGTATTTTTAAAAGGCACAAGAGTTTTGTTTTTAAAACACATCTCATATAGGTTTATGTTGAGCTTGGTGTGTTGAGCTCGGTAACTCGAGCTCGGTATATTGAGCTCGGTAGCGGTCCGGAAACGGGTCGTTACAATACTCCCCTGATACTGTTCTCTACGTCGTCGCTTTGTTTCCTCGACGAGTCCGCCGCAGCAGCCGTCGTTCCCGCCGCAGCACCCGTTGCACGCGACAGCTTGAGAAAGAAGAGGGAGACGACAACGGGAAAAGAGGGAGACACAGAACAGACCACGCCGAGAAGACACGCTAAGGGGAGTCGAGGAGAGGAGAGGAGTTTGGGCGGCAAGCTCAAAGTGTTTTTTTGAAATGAGAAAGTTTTTTGAAATGAGAAAGAAAACGAGGGAGACGAGTTTGGGCGGCCTTTTTTGGCTGATTCGGACAGATACGGTGTTCGCGTAGGTGTCGTAAAAAATGATGTCTAAATATCATTTCTGGTTAATAAATATACTAAAGAATTACAATTCATTAAACGTTAACTAAATTTTATTAAATACAATTTTAAATATCATTAATCACGATTTTTGAGTTTAAAATGGTGTGATTTTGAACACCTAAAAATGTTGAGTTAATGACGTTTAAAATTGCGGTTAATAAAATTCAGTCGATAGTTAATAAGTTGTAACAGCTTGTATATTCATTAATCAAGTTCAATAATTTATTAACCACGTGTGTAAACTGCGTTAACTAACAAAATAGTTGTCGAGTTTTGGTGTCACGTTTAGTTGTACAAATATCATTTCTGAAAAAAGGGAGTGTGTTTTCCTCTACTATTTATCATTATCTTTTTTGTGGATTTGTCATTATCCTTTTCAGTTATAGGCAAAACTATTTTTTTTTGCCAGAAAACTAAATCCTTTAATTTTTTGTTAAATACTCAAATCCCTCTAACGATAAGAAATATTTTTTCTATACTGTTAATGCACGAAATGGTGCAAGGTCGTACCTTTGTTCCTCTGCCTTTATTCTTTGCTTCGTAACTGGGTGGTGAGCTCTGTGATGAGTACTCCTCCTCCGGGCGCGATGTCCTTCCTCCTTCAGACCGGCGGGTGGGGTACCTGCAAAAGGCACTCCGATGCCTAAGTTAGATAGGGCTTTTTAGGGTGAGCATAGAGCTCGCATCATAGAGATGAGTTTTGGATTTAGAGAGAGTGTAGAGAGAATGCCAACCTGCGGGGTCCAGCCCCCTTTATATAGTGGAGTCATGCAGAAGGAGGGTAGTTTATATAGTGGAGTCATGCAGAAGGAGGATAACTACCGATCCGGAATCTGCGCGCGGTGATTCCTCCCTTACGCATCAAAGATCAGCTCATCTCTGCCGGATATCTCGCACCTGCCAAGTCCGTCACGTATCGGCTGCGTGATCCTCATTCTACGGAGTGACAACGGCCCGAAGCCTCGTCTCCAGGTGTATCCCTTCCGAGGGTCATGAGTCGGCTCGCCCCCGCCCTGCTCGGCGTTATTGTAACACCTGATGAAGAGATCGACCGCGTGCACGAGCCGAGGTCGTCTGCATCGAGCCGAGGAGGTCGTATGCCGTTTGAGGAGACCGCAGCGTGTACTAGCCGAGGTCGCGTGCAGGTGAGGAGACCGTGTGCACGAGCTCGTGATAGAGCCTTGTGCGCTTGCACAAGCACCCTGGTCGACCTCGTGCCGAGACTGTAACACTCGTATTTTTACGAACGTTATTTACTGTTAATTAGTATTTATATGTCACTTATTGTGGTTTTATAAATGGTTTTTGTAACGACCCGTTTCCGGACCGCTACCGAGCTCAATATACCGAGCTCGAGTTACCGAGCTCAACACACCAAGCTCAACAAAAAACCTATATGAGATGTGTTTTAAAAACAAAACTCTTGTGCCTTTTAAAAATACGATATATATTTTTAAAAGCGAGCTCGTGCACATCGAGTAATTCTGACTTTTGAAACATGGTGCAACTAAGACACAAGACTTAAATTCT
Source organism: Calophaca sinica (assembly GCA_037113605.1). Taxonomy (NCBI): domain Eukaryota; kingdom Viridiplantae; phylum Streptophyta; class Magnoliopsida; order Fabales; family Fabaceae; genus Calophaca; species Calophaca sinica. Next base: position 58,579,591 of record CM073735.1, read on the forward strand.
AATAAAACATACATGCATAACATACACATATATATATATCACTCGGAATAATAATGTATACAAAATACAGAGTAGCAAATGTGCAAAGAAAATACACCTAAGGTACGACAACTTCAAAAGAGCAATCATACCACTGGGGTACTTAGACTCACGTTGGGTGCTCAAAAGTAAGACCACCACCCTACCTCAGTAGCAACAAAACAACATCGCCTAAACCGGTCACGACCTCGAACACAAAAGAAAACGAAGTACAGTCTTCAGAAAACAAATATCCAATAAACAAACAATGACGGCAGATAGAGGTCGTCACTCGGGTCCTCGTCGAGCTCCTCCTCGGCATCGTCTCCTGTCGAGTTACCTGCGCCCTCGACATCGCCTGGGTAACCGTCATGGATTGAAGGCACCACGGGAAAGGGTCAACTTCTCAACAATTCAAGATAAGCTCGACATAAAAATATAAGCAAACAAAGAAAGTATAACATTCACCGGCGTGACTCGACCATCTCACTCTAAACTCGACACAACTCGCAAATCCATTTTCTCTCGACTCGACAATTTTAGGAATGCACACGCGTGCGGTATGTCGGAAAGTCCAAATTAAGCCTTGGGATCCTCGCTCTCCCTAGGACATTCAACTCGGGTCCCATAGCGTGGCGGCGTCTAGTCAATCTCCGTAAACAAAAAGGGGACCTAGCACCCTCGAGTTATCCGGGTCACGGCTCAAAAGCGTCATACGACTCACCTAGCTCGCTCACTCGATGAACAATTCGCATCACGATATTCAAAGAGTTAAACACAAGATATTCAACCGCATGTCAAATAAAAGAGCAAGCTCGACATGAAGAAACGCAATTCAACATGCAATACACAATTCACGACATATATTCAATCACATATTAAATACATGCAAAAACTCAATCATATCACAACATTTCAGCTCGACACAAATCAGGAAATCCATACACAATAACATAACCACGTAGAATATGAAATGCCTTTACGCTAGCATACTACGAAAATATTAATGTGAAGCGCCCTTACTTAAGGACTTATAAAATAAAGCCTTAGAGATATCTAGGAGTTGCCCTTACCGAACTCCAAGTTAATGCTGCTCGACAACGACCTCGACACAGCTGTCTTCAAAGAGCTCGACAACGACTTCGACACGTACCGTCCTCGATCTGGATTCCGCTGCTTCCGCGTCCTTGGATTCGCTTTCCCGTACACCTTGATTCGGAAATCACTCGATCTCGGGAATCAGACTTCCTAAAACAAACATAACTCAGATCGATCCATGGTTTCCAATACATCTAGCTCTCTCTTCCCCAAACTCAACCACAACCCAGAAAAATATAAAACTCAAGAACTGAAATATATTTTTCCTCTAACACAAAGTTAGGGATTTCGATCAAAATTTCATGAAAAAGTTATCTGATGCTTCAACAGATAGATCGACAACAACAATAACCAGAAACAACGAATGAAAAACAAGAAATCGAAACGAACCAAAAATGGAGGTTTTACGGGCGCTTGCCGATTGCAGAAAAACAGAGGAAGAAATTTGTTTTACAAGCCCAATTAATCGGTTAGAAAGATAGGTAATATTGTGAAGAAGAAAACCCATCAATTTGACATGATTTGGAAGCATAAAACTGGTTAAAAATGGAAGAAGAATTAGCGCTAAACAGTAGCACGAAGAAGATAAAAATATGTTCTACATACCTCAATGGTGATGGTCGATCGGACGAGATATGGGTCGAGAAGATGATGATGAACAAAATTGATGAAGAAAGCTTGTGCAGAATCTCGATGGAACTCACGGTTTCGTAGATGGAGATTTTTTTTGAAGAAAACCACGAAACACAGAGCAGAAGGAAGGAAGAAGAAAGAAGAAAAGAGAAATGAGTGTTTGAGGGAAAATCGATCGTGAATACAGCTGGAAGGGCATAATCGTAACTCCAGCTATAAGATGCCAATCCCATCAATCATCTACCCGTTAAATCGTTCCTCTCATAATTACCCTCTACTCTGTCGGTCAACGGCAAGCCGACAATGTAATAATTACAAACAATATAATAATAACGCTGAATAACGTTCGAAAGAATACGAGGTGTAATCTCGACACGATGTCGACAAGAGTGCTCGTGCAAGCGTACAAGGTTCTAACACGAGTTCGTGAACGCGGTCTCCTCAACTCGACATACGTCCTCATCATTTCGATGCGCGACTTCATCAACTCGACACGCGACCTCCTCATTTCGGCTGGCTAGTGCGTGGTCTCATCGGCTCGACAAAGATCTCGGCAAGCGATCTAGTCACGGGAACTCGACACAAGGTCTTGGTCGAGGCCTCGATGCGTCGTCCTAATACGATGTCGATCTCGTCCTCAGGTGTTACAATCTCTCCCTCTAAAAAATTTAGTCCTCGAAATTGCAAATAAGATTCTTACCTCGAGAAAAGTTCGAGTCTTGAGTCTTCATCTTCTCCTCCGGCTCCCAAGTCGCATCTCCCGGTCCTCGATCCCACACAACTTTGACAAGTTGGATCTCTTTGTTCATAGCTGTTTGGCTTTAGATCAACGATCCTTCTTTGGTGGCGCTTCAAAGAAAGGTCGTCCTTGGTTGAATCACATCAGGTTCGATGACATGAGAAGGGTCGGAAACATACTTCGAAATTGTGAGGCGTGGAAGGCGTCGTGGATGTTCGACAAGAATGGGGGTAAGGCAATCGATATGCCAGCTGGACCAATCTGACGAAGAATGCGGTAAGGTCCAATGAATTTAGGGGTAAGTTTCTTGGATTTGATCGCTCGACCAACTCGATGAGTGGGGGTGACTCTAAGAAATACATGTTCTCCTTCCTCGAACTCGAGTGGTCGGCGTCGTTGGTGCATAACTCTTACATCGACTTTGAGATGTTCGCATCCGATCTCGATCAAGCGGATCTTCTCGGTAGTCTATTTGGATCATATCTGGTCCTCTGACGATTCGCTCGCCGATCCTGGTACCAACAAAGAGGCGTCGACATTTCAGATCCATCTGGCGCTTCAAAAGGTGCCATCCCAATACTCGCATGGAAGCTGTTATTGTAGGTGAATTCCACCAATGGTAAGACGTCGTCCCAACTTCCTCGGTGATCTAACGTACAAGCTCGCAACAAATCTTCAAGCGATTGGATCGTTCTCTCAGTCTGACCGTCAGTCTGTGGATGATATGCCAAGCTAAGCCTGAGCTCGGTTCCCATCGCTCCTTGCAATTCCCTCCAAAAATGAGACGTGAACTTCGGATCTCGGTCCGACACGATCGAAGAGGGTATTCCATGAAGTCGTACTATCTCTGCGATGTAGATCTCGGTCAGCTTTTCCACGTTGTATGTCGACCTCACTGGTAAGAAATGAGCAGATTTGGTCAATCGGTCGACGATCACCCAAATCGAATCTGTAACGACCCGTTTCCGGACCGCTACCGAGCTCAATATACCGAGCTCGAGTTACCGAGCTCAACACACCAAGCTCAACATAAACCTATATGAGATGTGTTTTAAAAACGAAACTCTTGTGCCTTTTAAAAATACGATATATTTTTTTTTTATAAAAACAACTCGTGCACATCGAGTAATTCTGACTTTTGAAACATGGTGCAACTAACACACAAGACTTAAATTCTAATAAAACATACATGCATAACATACACATATATATATCACTCGAAATAATAATGGATACAAAAAACAGAGGAGGAAATGTGGAAAGAAAATACACCTAAGATGCGACGACTTCAAAGAGTAATCATACCACAGGGGTACTTAGTGAACTCCCACTTTGCTGCTCCAAAGTAAGACCACCAGTCTACCTGTAGCAACAAAACAACAACGCCTAAACTGGTCACGACCTCGAACACAAAGAAAAAGCGAAATGCAGTCCTCGGAAAAACAAACATCCAACAAATAAACAATCACGGCGGATAAGGTCGTCACTCGGGTCCTCGTCGAGCTCCTCCTCGGCATCGTCTCTTTGTCGAGTTACTGCGCCCTCGACATCGCTGGGTAGCAGTCATGGATTGAAGGCACCACGGGAAAGGTCAACTTCTCAACAATTCAAGATAAGCTCGATATAAAAATATAAGCAAGCAACAAAGTATAACATTCACCGAAGCGTGACTCGACCATCTCACTCTAAACTTCGACACAACTCACAAATCCATTTTCTCTCGACTCGACAATTTTCCGGAATGCACCGCGCCGTCTGGTATGTCGGAAAGTCCAGCGAAGCCTTGGGATCCTCGCTCTCCCTAGGGCGATCAACTCCAGGTCCGTGGCGTGGCGGCGTCTAGTCAATCTCCGTAAACAAAGGGGACCTAGCACCCTCGATTATCAGGGTCACGGCTCAAAAGCGTCATACGACTCACCTGGCTCGCTCACTCGATGAACAATTAAGCATCACGATATTCAAAGAGATAAACACAAGATATTCAACCGCATGTCAAATAAAAGAGCAAGCTCGACATGAAGAAACGCAATTCAACATGCAATACACAATTCACGACATATATTCAATCACATATTAAATACATGCAAAAACTCAATCATATCACAACATTTCAGCTCGATACAAATCAGGAAATTCATACACAATAACATAACCACATAGAATATGAAATGCCCTTACGCTAGCATACTACGAAAATATTAATGTGAAGGGCCCTTACCGAACTCCAAGTTAATCTTTGCCGACAACGACCTCGACACGGTGTCTTCAAAGAGCTCGACAGCGACTTCTCTTACTCGATCTCGACACGGCTGTCTTCTTGAGCTCGACAGCGACCCGACCGCGTCGCTTCTCAGTCGACCCCGACACCTATAGTCCTCGATCTGGATTCTGCTGCTTCCGCGTCCTTGGATTCGTTTTCCCGTACACCTTGATTCGAAAATCACTCGATCTCGGGAATCAGACTTCCTAAAACAGACACAACTTAGATCGATCCATGGGTTCTAATACATATAGCTCTCTCTTCCCCAAACTTCAACCTGACCCAGGAAAAATATAAAACTCAAGAACTGAAAGATATTTTTCCTCTAACACAAAGTTAGGGATTTCGATCAAAATTTCATGAAAGAGTTATCTGATGCTTCAACAGATAGATCGACAACAACAATAACCAGAAGCAACGAATGAGAAACAAGAAAATCGAAGCGAACTAAAAATGGAGGTTTTACGGGCGCTTTGCCGGTGCGTAAAATCGAGAGAAAGAAATTTGTTTTACAAGCCCAATTAATCGGTTAAAAAGATAGGTAATATCGTGAATAAGAAGACCCATCAATTTGACATGATTTGGAAGCATAAAAGCGGTTAAAAATGGAAGAAGAATTAGCGCTAAACAAGATGTACGAAGAAGATAAAAATCTGTTCTTCATACCTCAGCGGTGATGGTCGATCAGGCGAGATATGGGTCGAAGTTGATGATGAACAAAATTGATGAAGAAAGCATGCGAGAATCTCGATGGAACTCACGGTTTCGTCGATGGAGATTTTTGAAGACAATAGCGAAACACAGGCGAGAAGGAAGGAAGAAGAAAGAAGAAGAGAAAGAATGAGCGTGAGGGAATCGGTCGTGGTATACGGTGGCGAGAAAGGGGTATAAGCGTAACTCCGGCTATAAGATGCCAATCCCATCAATCATCTACCCGTTAACTCGTTCCTCTCATAATTACCCTCTACTGCTGCCGGTCAGCGGCAAGCCGAGCAATGTAATAATTACAAACAATATAATAATAACGTTGAATAACGTTCGAAAGAATACGAGGTATCATCTCGACACGATGTCGACAAGGGTGCTCGTGCAAGCGTGCAAGAGTTCTAACACGAGTTCGTGAGCGCGGTCTCCTCATTTCGACTTGCGTCCTCATCATTTCGATGCAGCGACTTCATCATCTCGACACGCGACCTCCTCATTTCGGCTGACTAGTGCCGCGTGGTCTCATCATTTCGACAAATGATCTCGGCAAGCGATCTAGTCACGGGATCTCGACACAAGGTCTTGGTCGAGGTCTCGATCGTCGTCCTAATACGATGTCGATCTCGTCCTCGGGTGTTACAATCTCTCCCTCTAAAAAAATTTAGTCCTCGAAATTGCAAATAAGGTTCTTACCTCGAGAAAAGTTCAGTCTTGAGTCTTCATCTTCTCCTCCGGCTCCCAGTCGCATCACGTCTTTTGATCCCACACAACCTTGACAAGTTGGATCTCTTTGTTCATATTGTTTGGCTTTAGATCAACGATCCTTCTTTGGTGGCGCTTCAAAGATAGGTCGTCCTTGGTTGAATCACATCAGGTTCGATGACATGAGAAGGGTCGGAAACATACTTCCTTGATTGTGAGGCGTGGAAGGCGTCGTGGATGTTCGACAAGAATGGGGGTAAGGCAATCGATATGCCCTTTGGACGTCTGACGAAGAATGCGGTAAGGTCCAATGAATTTAGGGGTAAGTTTCTTGGATTTGATCGCTCGACCAACTCGGTAGTGGGGGTGACTCTAAGAAATACATGTTCTCCTTCCTCGAACTCGAGTGGTCGGCGTCGTTGGTGCGCATAACTCTTACATCGACTTTGAGATGTTCGCATCCGATCTGCGATCAAGCGGATCTTCTCGGTAGTCTGTTTGGATCATATCACGGTCCTCTGACGGTTCATTTCGCCGATCCTGGTACCAACAAAGGCGTCGACATTTCAGTCCATCTGACGCTTCAAAGGTGCCATCCCGATACTCGCATGGAAGCTGTTGTTGTATGTGAACTCCACCAATGGTAAGGCGTCGTCCCAACTTCCTCGGTGATCTAACGTACAAGCTCGCAACAAATCTTCAAGCGATTGGATCGTTCTCTCGATCGGCCGTCGATGCGTGGATGATATGCCGAGCTAAGCCTGAGCTCGGTTCCCATCGCTCCTTGCAATTCCCTCCAAAAATGAGGCGTGAACTTCGGATCTCGGTCGACACGATCGAAGAGGGTATTCCATGAAGTCGTACTATCTCGCGATGTAGATCTCGGTCGACTTTTCCACGTTGTATGTCGACCTCCTTTGGCAAGAAATGAGCGATTTGGTCGATCGGTCGGCGATCACCCAAATCGAATCATTCTTCTTCTGCGTCTTCGGCAAACCTACAGCGAAATCCATGGAAATCTTGTCCCATTTCCATCTTTGATGCGTCAGCGATTGTAGCATTCTGCGGTCGTTGGTGCTCCACCTTCGGCTTCGACACGTCCAAACATGAAGCTACGTGCTCGGCCACTTGCTTCTTCATTCAGGACCACCAAAAATGCTTCTTCAAGTCTTGATACATCTTCGTAACTCGGGATGAATACTAAAGTTGCTCTTATGCGCCGTCGAGAATCAACTTCCTCGGCTCGGATCGTTAGGTGCGCACGCTCGGCCATTGCACCTCGAGATGTCGTCGCTCAGGCCTGAAGTGCATCGCGCTTCCACTTGCGCTTATCAGCTGAATCTTCTCTTGTAGGAGCTTCGTCATGAACTTCTTGGTCTCGGATCTCGTCCAACAATGCATTAGAAATGGTAAGCATACCAAATCTCGGCTTCCCGGTGAAACTTCGACACTCGACTTCAAATCTCGGAACTTCTCGAGCATCTCCAACTCCTTGATCATCATCGCCGAGGTTAAGCGCTCTTCCTACTCAGCGCATCTGCTACTACGTTAGCCTTCAGGGATGGTATTCCAGCGTAAAGTCGTAGTCCTTGAAATTACGTCCATCTACGTTGGCGCATGTTGAGTTCTTTACGGTCGAGCAGGTGCTTCAAGCTCTTGTGATCGTTGAAAGCGATAAGAGTGCTCCGTAAAGGTAGTGCCTCCATATCTTGAGCGCAAAAACTCTGCGCTAGCTCCAAGTCGTGAGTAGGGTAGTTCCTCTCGTGAATCTTAAGGTGTCTTGAAGCATCTGCGACCACCTTCCGATGTTGCATCAAGACGCATCCCGATCCCTGGTGTGACGCATCACAATACACCTCGAAAGGCTCTTACGGTTGAGGCAAAATCAGACAGCGCCGTCGTCCAAAAGCTCCTTGATCGTTGAAATCGCTTCACACTCCTCGGTCCAAGCAAAGGTTGATCCTTCCTCGTCGATCGTGTAAGAAGCGCGACAATCTTCGAGAAACCTTGATGAATCTTGGTAATAGCCGCTGCTAAGCCAAACAAAACTCCCCGATCTCGATGCCTTCTGGTGTTCCCACGCTATCACCGCCTCAATCTTAATTGGATCCACGACTATCCCTTCTCTGGAAATCACGTGACCAAGAAAATTCACCTCTTGACCAAAATTCACACTTGACCAGTTGGCATAGAGTTGCTTATCTCGTAATATCTGCGGTACTCGACATAGGTGTTCTGCGTGCTCTTCTCGGTTCCTCGAGTAAATCAATATGTCGTCGATGAACACTACAACGGCTGATCCAAAAGCGAATGGAAAATCCTGTTCATGTAGTCCATAAACACGGTGGCGCGATCGTCGCTCAAGCGGCATCACCAAGTACTCGTAGTGACCGTATCTAGTCCTGAAAGCTGTTTTGGCGACATCTTCCTTCTTCACACGAATCTGATGGTAGCCCGACTTCAAGTCTATCTTGGAAAAGATCGCCGCTCCACGAAGTTGGTCCATCAAGTCGTCAATACGTGGTAACGGATAACGATTCTTCACGGTAACCTTGTTGAGCTCACGATAATCTACGCCTGACCTTGATCGTCCATCCTTCTTCTTAACCAACAACACCGGAGCTCCCCACGGTGACACGGCTCGGTCGTATGAATTGCTTCGACTCCAAGTGTTCGATCCGGGACTTGACTCTTTCATCTCGGCGGAGACATCACATGCGGCGCTTTGGAAATCGGTCTGTTCCTGGAATCGGTCGATGGAGAACTCGACCTACCGTCTTGGTGGTAATCTGGCGCGTCTTGAAAACGCGTCCTCAAAATCACACACCTTGGTACATTCTTCACGTCGATCTGTTGGAAAACTTCCGAACTAGCTAGATACATGTATTCCTAGTTCCTTCTTTCAAAGAAACTCCAATCGTTCGGCGAAAGATAATTGGAGACTCAGTGCGGAAAAATTACGGTTTCACAGACGCAGTCCAAAGGACATGGTGGTGTGCCAACCAATCCATCCCGAGGATAACATCTAAGCCCTTAAGAGGCAAACAAACCAAATTGACCACAAACTTTCTACTCTGAATAATCACTACACAATTAAGACATGCGGTGTTTGTGACTAAGGTTTTAGCGGTGGGGTTGTAACTACTAATTTAAGCGGTAAAGCGATCACTGATCAAGTTCAAATGGTTCACCTGATCGGAAGAAATAAAGGAATGGGTTGCAGAATCAAAAAGAACGGATAAGGATTTACCCTCGATCTCACATTCACCTTGGATAAGATCATCGGCTCGACCGCTTCCTCGCCACTCATGCGAGAAAACTCGCCTTTAGCCACTTGACGCTTTCCTTTGGCCTTTGCGCAAGCATCGTCGGTTCGACTTTAGGTGTAGGACAATCCTTAGCAAAATGCCCTGGCTTCTTGCGGTTGAAACACACCTCCTCCTTACGAGTCTGATTACTCGCGTAATGTCGGCTTTCCACATCGGTAGCAAATCACCTCGACAACGGTGCGACCTCCACTCCTCGGTACTTGGGTCATCGGACGATCTTGTCCCTGTTGTTGTTCCACGAGGTCGGTCGTAAGGCCTCTTCTGCGGTGGTTTCCCTTTACGTGCAAATCTACGCCCCGCACTGCGGGGTCTCAGGTCGCCCACAGCAGTCTTCTTCTTGTGGCTCCTCTCCTTCTACCTCGACACATCGATCAATCGGCTCTTGGAGATTTCGGATCCTCAGCGACACTGCCCGACTTGAATGTCGAATCTCGATCCCGTTGGAATCTCTCACTCAACCATCTGCAGTCAACTCGATCACGAAATGGATGAAATACCTCGCCAACGATTCGAACTTGGCGCATATTCGGACACCGTCGAGTTGCCTTCTTTGCGATTGAAGAAATTCTGCTCCTTCTCGGCTCGTGCGATGTCAGGAAGTACTTGTCCAAGAACCTTTCACGAAAAAGCTCCCAGGTCATCTCGCGATGTTACGCTATAAGCGCTTGCTTCACTCCTCTCCACCAATACTCTGCGTCTCCTAGCGGTAAGTAGGTGGCATAGTCGACCTTCACGTTGTCAGAGACGATGAAGTGCCTCAAAGATCTTCTCGATCTCTTGCATCCAAAGATCGACTTTATCCGGATTTGGCTCATAGTAGAACCGGTGGATCATGCTTCCTGAAGTCGGCCAATCCTCTCGCTTGACATTTCGTTACGCTGCGTTGTTGTTCTTTGCAGGATTCTGCTTGAGTTAACGCTGCCGTCTGTTGAGCCATCGCGTTAACTGTTGAGTTGCGGCGGTGATTGTTGAGCCATGGCTGCCGCCATCTCGGTCATAGCTTGAATAGCTCGTTCCATGTCGGCGTTCTCGGTTGCGGATGTCGTATTCCTACGAGGTGGCATTAGATTCCACAAAGTTCAAAACCCGTCAGAATCTCACAACAAGGATGTGTTAAAACACCGCTTCAATCAAGAAACAGTTCAAACAATTTCTCAAGCAATAAGTGCTTCACTTAATCAAGCGACAAACAACATAATACAATTAGGTACCCAACACATAACCCGACATAGTGACGGTCAAATTCCTATGCGGCTCGGTCGAGCGAAGCGCTCACGATACCAACAATGTAACGACCGTTTAGGACCGCTCTGAGGCTCGATATACTGAGGCTCGAGTTACTGAGCTCAACACACCAAGCTCAACATAAACCTATATGAGATGTGTTTTAAAAACGAAACTCTTGTGCCTTTTAAAAATACGATATATTTTTTTATAAAAACAACTCGTGCACATCGAGTAATTCTGACTTTTGAAACATGGTGCAACTAAGACACAAGACTTAAATTCTAATAAAACATACATGCATAACATACACATATATATATCACTCGAAATAATAATGTATACAAAATCTGAGTAGCAAATGTGCAAAGAAAATACACCTAAGATGCAGCGACTTCAAAAGAGTAATCATACCTGGGGTACTTCCGGAGACTCCCACGCATTTGCTCCAAAAGTAAGACCACCACTACCTCAGCAGCAACAAAACAACACCGCCTAAACTGGGTCACGACCTCGAACACAAAAGAAAAAGCGAAATGCAGTCCTCGGAAAAACAAACATCCAACAAATAAACAATCACGGCGGATAGAGGTCGTCACTCGGGTCCTCGTCGAGCTCCTCCTCGGCATCGTCTCTTTGTCGAGTTACCTGCACCCTCGACATCGCCTGGGTAGCAGTCATGGATTGAAGGCACCACGGGAAAAGGTCAACTTCTCAACAATTCAAGATAAGCTCGATATAAAAATATAAGCAAACAGCAAAGTATAACATTCACCGACGTGACTCGACCATCTCACTCTAAACTCGACACAACTCACAAATCCATTTTCTCTCGACTCGACAATTTTCCGGAATGCACACGCTGCGTCTGGTATGTCGGAAAGTCCAAAGCCTTGGGATCCTCGCTCTCCCTAGGGCGATCAACTCAGGTCCGTGAGCGTGGCGGCGTCTAGTCAATCTCCAGTAAACAAAAAGGGGACCTAGCACCCTCGATTATCCGGGTCACGGCTCAAAAGCGTCATACGACTCACCTAGCTCGCTCACTCGATGAACAATTAGCATCACGATATTCAAAGAGTTAAACACAAGATATTCAACCGCATGTCAAATAAAAGAGCAAGCTCGACATGAAGAAACGCATAATTCAACATGCAATACACAATTCCACGACATATATTCAATCACATATTAAATACATGCAAAAACTCAATCATATCACAACATTTCATTTCGACACAAATCGGAAATTCATACACAATAACATAACCACATAGAATATGAAATGCCACTTACGCTAGCATACTACGAAAATATTAATGTGAAGCGCCGCTACCGAACTCCAAGTTAATCTTTGCCGACAACGACCTGCGACAATTTGTCTTCAAAGAGCTCGACAACGACTTCTCTTACTCGATCTCGACACGGCTGTCTTCAACGAGCTCGACAACGACTTCGACACGTACGCTTCTCAGTCGACCTCGACACGTATAGTCCTCGATCTGGATTCTGCTGCTTCCGCGTCCTTGGATTCGTTTTCCCGTACACCTTGATTCGAAAATCACTCGATCTCGGGAATCAGACTTCCTAAAACAGACACAACTTAGATCGATCCATGGGTTCTAATACATCTAGCTCTCTCTTCCCCAAACTCAACCACAACCCAGAAAAATATAAAACTCAAGAACTGAAAGATATTTTTCCTCTAACACAAAGTTAGGGATTTCGATCAAAATTTCATGAAAGAGTTATCTGATGCTTCAACAGATAGATCGACAACAACAATAACCAGAAGCAACGAATGAGAAACAAGAAAATCGAAACGAACTAAAAATGGAGGTTTCTGGGCACTGCCGATTGCAGAAATCAGAGAAAGAAATTTGTTTTACAAGCCCAATTAATCGGTTAAAAAGATAGGTAATATCGTGAATAAGAAGACCCATCAATTTGACATGATTTGGAAGCATAAAACTGGTTAAAAATGGAAGAAGAATTAGCGCTAAACAGTAGCACGAAGAAGATAAAAATATGTTCTTCATACCTCAACGGTGATGGTCGATCAGACGAGATATGGGTCGAGAAGTTGATGATGAACAAAATTGATGAAGAAAGCTTGTGCAGAATCTCGATGGAACTCACGGTTTCGTCGATGGAGATTTTTTTTGAAGACAATAACGAAACACAGAGCAGAAGGAAGGAAGAAGAAAGAAGAAAAGAGAAAGAATGAGCGTGAGGGAATCGGTCGTGGTATACAGCTGGCGAGAAAGGGGTATAAACGTAACTCCAGCTATAAGATGCCAATCCCATCAATCATCTACCCGTTAACTCGTTCCTCTCATAATTACCCTCTACTCTGTCGGTCAACGGCAAGCCGACAATGTAATAATTACAAACAATATAATAATAACGCTGAATAACGTTCGAAAGAATACGAGGTATCATCTCGATACGATGTCGACAAGGGTGCTCGTGCAAACGTACAAGGTTCTAACATGAGTTCGTGAACGCGGTCTCCTCAGCTCGACTTGCGTCCTCATCAGCTCGGTACGCGACTTCATCATCTCGACACGCGACCTCCTCGGCTCGGCTGACTAGTGCCGCGTGGTCTCATCAGCTCGACAAATGATCTCGGCAAACGATCTAGTCACGGGATCTCGACACAAGGTCTTGGTCGAGGTCTCGATACGTCGTCCTAATACGATGTCGATCTCGTCCTCAGGTGTTACAGAATCATTCTTCTTCTGCGTCTTCGGCAAACCTACAACGAAATCCATGGAAATACTGTCCCATTTCCATACTGGCACGTCAAGCGATTGTAGCATTCCTGCAGGTCGTTGGTGCTCCACCTTCGCTTTCTGACACGTTAAACATGAAGCTACGTACTCGGCCACTTGCTTCTTCATTCCGGACCACCAAAAATGCTTCTTCAAGTCTTGATACATCTTCGTAACTCCGGGATGAATACTAAAGTTGCTCTTATGCGCTTCGTCGAGAATCAACTTCCTCAGCTCGGATACGTTAGGTACGCACACTCGGCCATTGCACCTCAAGATGTCGTCCGCTCCGACCTGAAATTATCGCCTTCACTTGCGCTATCAATCTGAATCTTCTCTTGCGAGCTCGTCATGAACTTGCTGGTCTCGGATCTCGTCCAACAATCATTAGAAATGGTAAGCATACCAAATCTCGGCTTCCGGTGAAACTGACACTCAACTTCAAGTCTCGGAACTTCTCGAGCATCTCCAACTCCTTGATCATCATTACCGAGGTTAAAGCGCTCTTCTGCTCAACGCATGCGCTAATACGTTAGCACTACGGGATGGTATTCCAACGTAAAGTCGTAGTCCTTGAGAAATTACGTCCATCTACGTTGGCGCATGTTGAGTTCCTTCGGTCGACAGTACTTCAAGCTCTTGTGATCGCTGAAAGCGAAGAAGTGCTCCGTAAAGGTAGTGCCTCCATATCTTCAGCGAAAAACTATGCCGCTAGCTCCAAGTCGTGAGTAGGGTAGTTCCTCGTGAATCTTAAGTTGTCTTGAAGCATCTGCGACCACCTTCCGATGTTGCATCGACGCATCCCAATCCCTGGTGTGACGCATCACAATACACCTCGAAAGGCTCTTACGGTTGAGGCAAAATCAAGACAGCGCCGTCGTCAAAAGCTCCTTCGATCGTTGAAAATCGGCTTCACACTCCTCGGCCCAAGCAAAGGTTGGTCCTTCCTCGTCGACGTGTAAAGAGGCGCGACAATCTTCGAGAAACCTTCAATGAATCTTCGGTAATATCCTCGCTAAGCCGACAAAACTCGATCTCGTAGAATCGCCTTGGTTGTTCCCACGCTTAGCACTTCAATCTTAGTTGGATCCACGGTATCCCTTCTGCGGAAATCACGTGACCAAGAAAATTCACCTCTTCAAGCCAAAATTCACACTTCGACAGGTTGGCATAGAGTTGCTTATCTCGTAATATTTGTAGTACTCGACATAGGTGTTCTGCGTGCTCTTCTCGGTTCCTCGAGTAAATCAATATGTCGTCGATGAACACTACAACGAACTGATCCAAAAACGAATGGAAAATCCTGTTCATGGAATCCATAAACACACCGGTGGCGATTCGTCACTCAAACGGCATCACCAAGTACTCGTAGTGACCGTATCTAGTCCTGAAAAGCTGTTTTGGCGACATCTTCCTCCTTCACGCGAATCGATGGTAGCGGACTTCAAGTCTATCTTGGAAAGATCGCCGCTCCACGAGTTGGTCCATCAAGTCGTCAATACGTGGTAACGGATAACGGTTCTTCACGGTAACCTTGTTGAGCTCGCGGTAGTCCACGCACGACCTTGATCGTCCATCCTTCTTCTTAACCAACAACACCGGAGCTCCCACGCGGTGACACGGCTCGGTCGTATGTTGCTTCGACTCAAGTGTTCGATCCGGGACTTGACTCTTTCATCTCGGGCAGGAGACATCCTGTATGGCGCTTTGGAAATCGGTCTGTTCACGGAATCGGTCGATGGAGAACTCGACCTCTCGTCTTGGTGGTAACCCTGGCACGTCTTCGGAAGCGTCCTCAAAGTCACACACCTTGGTACATTCTTCACGCGTCGATCTATTTGGAAAACTTGAACTAGCTAGATACATGTATTCCCTAGTTCCTTCTTTCAAAGAAACTCCAATACGTTCGGCGAGAAAGATAATTGGAGACTCCAAGGTCCGGAAAAATTACGGTTTACGGGCACCGTCCAAAAGGACATGGTGGTGTGACAACCAATCCATCCCGAGGATAACATCTAAGCCCCAAGAGGCAAACAAACCAAATTGACCACAAACTTTCTACTGCGGATAATCACTACACAATCGGAAGAAATAAAGGAATGGGTTGCACCGAATCAAAAAGAACGGATAAGGATTTACCCTCGATCTCACATTCACCTTGGATAAGATCATCGGCTCGTTCGGCTTCCTCGCCATCGCAGAAAACTACGCCTTTAGCCACTGACGCTTCCCTTTGGCTCTTGCCGCAAGCATAGTCGGTTGACTTTAGGTGTAGGACAATCCCAGCAAAATGCCCTGGCTTCTTGCGGTTGAAACACACCTCCTCCTTCGAGTCTGATTACTCGCGTAATGTCCCGCTTTCCACATCGGTAGCAAATCACCTCGACACCGGTCCGACCTCCACTCCTCGGTACTTGGGTCATCGGACGTCTGTCCCTGTTGTTGTTCCCCGAGGTCTGGTCGTAAGGCCTCTTCGCGGTTGTTTCCTTTACGTGCAAATCTACGCCGCACTGGGAGTCTCACCGGTCGCCCACAATAATCTTCTTCTTGTGGCTCTCACTCCTTCTACCTCGACACATCGATCAATCGACTCTTGGAGATTTCGGATCCTCAACGACACCGCCGACTTGAATGTCGAATCTCAATCCTCGTTGGAATCTCTCACTCAACCATCTCTGGTCAACTCGATCACGGAATGGACTGAAATACCTCGCCAACGATTCGAACTTGGCGCATACTCGGACAAGTCCGAGTTGCCTTGCTGCGATTGAAGAAATTCTTGCTCCTTCTCGGCTCGTGCAAGATCAGGGAAGTACTTGTCCAAAAACCTTTCACGAAAAAGTTCCCAGGTCATCTCGCGATGTTACGCTATAAACGTTGCTTCACTCCTCTCCACCAATACTCTGCGTCCCTAGCGGTAAGTAGGTGGCATAGTCGACCTTCACGTTGTCCCGCAATGAAGTGCCTCAAAGATCTTCTCGATCTCTTGCATCCAAAGATCGGCTTTATCCGGATTTGGCTCACCGTAGAACTTGATTGGATCATGCTTCTGAAGTCGGCCAATCCTCTCGCTCAAAGATTTCGTTCGCTCGTTCTTCATTCGCAGGATTCTTTGAGTTAACGCCGTCTGTTGAGCCATCGCGTTAGCTGTTGAGTTGCGGCGGTGATTGTTGAGCCATGGCTGCCGCCATCTCGGTCATAGCTTGAATAGCTCGTTCCATGTCGGCGTTCTCGGTTGCGGTATCGTATTCCTCTGAGGTGGCATTAGATTCCACAAAGTTCAAAACCTGTCAGAATCTCACAACAAGGATGTGTTAAAACACCTTTGCTTCAATCAAGAAACAGTTCAAACAATTTCTCAAGCAATAAGTGCTTCACTTAATCAAACAAAGAATCAACATAATACAACTAGGTACCCAACACATAACTCGACATAGTGACGGTCAAATTCCTATGCGGCTCGGTCGAACCGAATCGCTCACGATATCAACAAAGGTAACGACCGTTTTAGGACCGCTACAGAGCTCAATATACCGAGCTCGAGTTCACGAGCTCAACACACCAAGCTCAACAAAAACCTATATGAGATGTGTTTTAAAAACAAAACTCTTGTGCCTTTTAAAAATACGATATATTTTTTTAAAAACCGACTTCGTGCACATCGTAGTAATTCTGACTTTTGAAACATGGTGCAACTAAGACACAAGACTTAAATTCTAATAAAACATACATGCATAACATACACATATATATATATCACTTGGAATAATAATGTATACAAAATACTGAGTAGCAAATGTGCAAAGAAAATACACCTAAGGTACGACGACTTCAAAGAGTAATCATACCCTGGGGTACTTCTCCAGACTCCCACGCAGGGGTCGCTTCCAAAAGTAAGACCACCAGTCTACCTCAGAGCAACAAAACAACATCGCCTAAACTGGTCACGACCTCGAACACAAAAGAAAAAGCGAAATGCAGTCCTCGGAAAAACAAACATCCAACAAATAAACAATCACGGCGGATAGAGGTCGTCACTCGGGTCCTCGTCGAGCTCCTCCTCGGCATCGTCTCATCGCCGAGTTACTGCGCCCTCGACATCGCCTGGGTAGCAGTCATGGATTGAAGGCACCACGGTAAAGCGGTCAACTTCTCAACAATTCAAGATAAGCTCGACATAAAAATATAAGCAAACAAAGAAAGTATAACATTCACCGACGTGACTCGACCATCTCACTCTAAACTCGACACAACTCGCAAATCCATTTTCTCTCGACTCGACAATTTTCCGGAATGCACACGCTGCATCAGTATGTCGGAAAGTCGGCCAAAGCCTTGGGATCCTCGCTCTCCCTAGGGCCAACTCAGGTCCCATAGCGTGGCGGCGTCTAGTCAATCTCCGTAAACAAAAGGGGACCTAGCACCCTCGATTATCCGGTCACGGCTCAAAAGCGTCATACGACTCACCTAGCTCGCTCACTCGATGAACAATTCGCCACATACGATATTCAAGGAGTTAAACACAAGATATTCAACCGCATGTCAAATAAAAGAGGATGCTCGACATGAAGAAACACAATTCAACATGCACAACACAATTCACGACATATATTCAATCACATATTAAATACATGCAAAAACTCAATCATATCACAACATTTCAGCTCGACACAAATCAGGAAATCCATACACAATAACATAACCACGTAGAATATGAAATGCCTTTACGCTAGCATACTACGAAAATATTAATGTGAAGCGCCCTTACATAAGGACTTATAAAATAAAGCCTTAGAGATATCTAGGAGTTGCCCTTACCGAACTCCAAGTTAATGCTGCTCGACAACAACCTCGACACAGCTGTCTTCAAAGAGCTCGACAATGACTTCGACACGTACCGTCCTCGATCTGGATTCTGCTGCTTCCGCGTCCTTGGATTCGCTTTCCGTACACCTTGATTCGGAAATCACTCGATCTCGGGAATCAGACTTCCTAAAACAAACACAACTCAGATCGATCTATGGTTTCCAATACATCTAGCTCTCTCATCCCCAAACTCAACCACAACCCAGAAAAATATAAAACTCAAGAACTGAAATATATTTTTCCTCTAACACAAAGTTAGGGATTTCGATCAAAATTTCATGAAAAAGTTATCTGATGCTTCAACAGATAGATCGACAACAACAATAACCAGAAGCAACGAATGAAAAACAAGAAATCGAAACGAACCAAAAATGGAGGTTTCTGGGCACTGCCGATTGCAGAAAAACAGAGGAAGAAATTTGTTTTACAAGCCCAATTAATCGGTTAGAAAGATAGGTAATATTGTGAAGAAGAAAACCCATCAATTTGACATGATTTGGAAGCATAAAACTGGTTAAAAATGGAAGAAGAATTAGCGCTAAACAGTAGCACGAAGAAGATAAAAATCTGTTCTTCATACCTCAATGGTGATGGTCGATCAGACGAGATATGGGTCGAGAAGATGATGATGAACAAAATTGATGAAGAAAGCTTGTGCAGAATCTCGATGGAACTCACGGTTTCGTCGATGGAGATTTTTGAAGAAAACAACGAAACACAGAGCAGAAGGAAGGAAGAAGAAAGAAGAAAAGAGAAATGAGTGTTTGAGGGAAAACCGATCGTGAATACAGCTGGAAGGGCATAATCGTAACTCCAGCTATAAGATGCCAATCCCATCAATCATCTACCCGTTAAATCGTTCCTCTCATAATTACCCTCTACTCTGTCGGTCAACGGCAAGCCGACAATGTAATAATTACAAACAATATAATAATAACGCTGAATAACGTTCGAAAGAATACGAGGTGTCATCTCGACACGATGTCGACAAGAGTGCTCGTGCAAGCGTACAAGGTTCTAACACGAGTTCGTGAACGCGGTCTCCTCAGCTCGACATACGTCCTCATCAGCTCGGTACGCGACTTCATCAACTCGACACGCGACCTCCTCAAATTTCGAGCCTAGTGCACGTGGCCTCATCAGCTCGACAAAAGATCTCGGCAAACGATCTAGTCACGGGATCTCGACACAAGGTTTTGGTCGAGGTCTCGATACGTCGTCCTAATACGATGTCGATCTCGTCCTCAGGTGTTACAGTTTTCTTTTAATTAATTATTGTTGAGTGTTAATTAAGGGAGAACGGACCATAATGCCCCTTCCCTCACCAGCTAAATATCACGATCAGTCCCCTCAAACCCTCACTTTCTCTTTTCTTCTTTCTTCTTCTCTAAGTTTCCTCTTCCTCTCCAAACTTCCATTGAAAAGAAAACCTTGGGTTCCATTGAGTTTTTGCACAAACCTTCTTCATCAATCTTGTTTCTCATCATCTCCTCTACCTATATCATCATCTCGATCATCATTTGAGGTATGAAAAACAGAATTTTCTCTCCCTTCATGCTACTGTTTAGCGCCACTTCCTCCTTCCATTTTAGCTAGTTTCTATGCTTCCAAATCATGTCATATCGATAGGTTTCCTTCTTCATGACATTACCTACCTTTCTAACCATTTATTTGAGCTTGAAAAACAAATTGTTTCCTCTGTTTTCTCTGATGAGGTAGCGCCCAAAACCCTAACCACTTGGCTTGTTTTGATTTCTTGTTCTATGTTGTTGTATGTTGCTTCTTCTTGTTGTTTGTTGTTGATTTATTTGTTGTAGCATCATATAACCTCTTTCATGAGCATTTGATCAAAAACCTAACCTTGAGTAAGAGGGAAAATATGTTTAATCTTGCTTGAATCATGCATGAGATATGTTATTGTGTTATAGTAATTATTTAGGTGCTAATAGCATGGCTAGTTTAATTTAATCAAGAGCAACAGGTTAGTTTTGGATCTTTCCTATTCTTGAGTCTTAAGAAACTTGCTATTTAATTGTCTAATTAGGTGTGAAGTATGTGATTATGTGTTTAATGTGATTTTAGGACTAATTAGGATTAAGTTGCATGATTAGTTTAGTGTTAGATAAGTTTTTGTGCAAAAATGGATTTTTGAGGGACCAAAATGGCATGTAGGGAAATTGATCTCTTTTTATGATTTAAATTTTAACACAATTGGTTATGGTCTTATTTTAATTGTTGGACCCTGATGAAAATATTTTTTTTTAAGAAAACATAAACTTAGATTTTTATTAATTTGTGCTTAATATGCTATTTGATTTTAAGCTTGAATTAGTACTTAGGAAAAATGGCCTTGTATGGTGATATGTATGAAAGAAGTTTTTAATAAAATTTTAGAGAAAAGGAATTAATTTGTAATGCTGGAATTCTTGTTGTATTTGTTTAAGTTCTTGAGTTTTAATGCTTGCTTGGGTTGTAGTTAAGATTGGGATAATGAGAGTTAAGTGCTATTAGAAACCCATAGATAGTACTAAGTTGTGCTGGTATTAGGAATTGTGATTCCCGAGATCGTGCGGCCCGGAATCGAGGTGTACGGGAGAGCGAACCCGAGGACGTGAGAGCAGTGGGATCCAGATTGAGGACCGTACGTGTCGAGGTCGATTGAGGACGGTACGTGTCGAGGTCGTTGTCGAGCTCGATTGAGGACAGCACGTAGACGCCTAGTTTGGAGTTCGGTAAGGGCAACTTCTAGATATGTTTAGATTTTATTTTTAGTATTTAAATGCTTCATTTAAATACGAAGAAGCCTGAGAACTCTACGAGTTCGAAGTTAGGGTCTTCGAACCCCTTCGTTTTGTTGTCGTGAGGTCGAACATTTATCCGAGTCTTCGTGGCTGAGCGAAAGTCATATGCGGTTGGTCTCCCAACCCAACCCCCCACACTTGTATGTTCCTCTCTGTTAATTCCATTGAGTTGCAGAGGGATGGATTCCTTGATTTGCTTGTCGAGCATGTAATGTTGTGATATGATTGAGTTATGCATTATTTGATATGAGATTGAATATATGCCATGAATTGCGTGTTGCTGTCGAATTGCGTTTCTTCATGCAGGGTGTTTTTATTGCTTAAAATGTCGATTTGCGTTTTCTTCATATTAAGCATGCTCTTTTATTTGATATGCGAGCAAGTAATCTTATGCGTCACTCTTTGAATATTGTAAGCGGAGAGCTGTTCATCGAGTGAGAGAGCTAGGCGAGTCGTTATGACGTTTTTGAGCCGTGACCCGGATAACTGAGGGTGCTAGGTCCCCTTTTGTTTACGGGAGATTGACTAGACGTCGCAGCGTAGGAACCGGGTACTGCATATCTAGGGAGAAGCGAAATGTAACGACCCGTTTCCGGACCGCTACCGAGCTACACTAAAACTGTATGCGATGCGTTTTAAAACGGTACTCTTGTGCCCTTCATAAAAATACGGTACTTTTTTTTTTTTAATTCCCGCTAGTGCACATCAGAGTAATTACAACTTTTCGAAACATGGTGCAACTAAGACACAAGACTTAAATCCTAAATAAAACATACATAGATAATATATATATATATATATATATATATATATATATATATATATATATATATATATACAAGTCGGAATGATAGTGTATGCAAAATACAGAGTAGTGAATGTACAAAGAAATACACCTATGGTATGACGACCTTCAAGAGAGCAATTATACCCTGGGGGTACTTCCGACAGACACCCACGCAGGGTCGCTCCAAAGTGGAACCACGATCTACCTGTAATAACAAAACATCACCCTACTAACTGGTCACAACCACTGTACACAAAAAACATACTACAGTCATCCCAAGAAAACATCTAATAGACATAATCAATCACGACAAATAGAGATCGTCGTCCGGATCCTCGACGAGGTCCTCCTCACCATCACCTGCTGTCGGGTTCCCTGCGTCCTCGCTATCGCCTGGGTAACCATCATGGATTGAAGGCACCATGGGAAAAGGGTCAACTTCTCAACAAATCAAGATAATCAAGGCGTAAAGAAATAAGCAAACAACAACGTACATCATTCACCAAACGTGACTCAACTCTCTCACTCTAGACTTGACTCGACTCACGACTCATTTTCTCTCGACTCGACAATTATTCCAGAAAGCAGACGCAGATCCATCAACTGACATACCAGCCGTAGCCTTGGGATCTTTCGCTTCTCCCTAGATATGCAGTACCCGGTTCCTACGCTGCGACGTCTAGTCAATCTCCCGTAAACAAAAGGGGACCTAGCACCCTCAGTTATCCGGGTCACGGCTCAAAAACGTCATAACGACTCGCCTAGCTCTCTCACTCGATGAACAGCTCTCCGCTTACAATATTCAAAGAGTGACGCATAAGATTACTTGACCGCATATCAAATAAAGAGAGCATGCTTAATATGAAAACGCGGTCGACATTTTAAGCAATAAAAAACACCTGCATGAAGAAACGCAATTCAACAAAGAACACGCAATTCATGGCATATATTCAATCTCATATCAAATAATGCATAACTCAATCATATCACAACATTACATGCTCGACAAGCAAATCAAGGAATCCATCCCTCTGCAACTCAATGGAATTAACAGAGAGGAACATACAAGTGTGGGGGGTTGGGTTCAGGAGACCAACCGCAACAGCTTTCGCTCGCCCACGAAGACTCGGATAAATGTTCGACCTCACGACAATAAAACGAAGGGGTTCGAAGACCCTAACTTCGAACTCGTAGAGTTCTCAGACTTCTTCGTATTTAAATGAAGCATTTAAATACTAAAAATAAAATCTAAACATATCTAGAAGTTGCCCTTACCTCTTGTTGTCGTTAACGTTGCTCCAACGTCCTCAAGTCTGCTTCGCTCGATCTCCGGTACTTCGATTCCTATCACCACGGTAAATTAAGTATAACTCTAGAACAACTACTACTTAGCTCTCACTAACCCATTTCCTAACCGAAGTCCTTATAAACATAACAATCACTAGTTTTCAAGAAAGAAACAAGTCTTAAAATTAGAGATTCCTTGCATCACAAGTAATCCCAAAAGAATTCTTTTAACTAGTTTTAAAACTAACACACAACCAACACAAATAAGCCAATAACTAATTTTTCCCAAAGATTTCCCTAGGCCTTGCGGCCATACCCTCTATTTTTTTTTCAAAAACTTTGCAAAACCTTTCTTCCATAACTTAGACCAATCCAAAACAATTTTAATCATACCACAAACATTCATACACATAGCATTTCTACTACAAACCACCAATCACAAATCACAACACTACTTAACTAAGTTTTCACAATTAGTTTTCAAAGCATTTTCAAGACAACTAGGCAATCACCCAAAATCTTACATAGTTAAGTCATAAACTAAAAGCCAATCAAAACAAGGTTTCTAAAAATTCTTTTCCAACATTGAATTACACATAGAAATAGAAACAACGAGTTTTCGCAACCTTAATTTTCTGCATAAAAACAGAAACAGCAAACAGAAAATACAGCAGGAAATGTCAATTTTCGTATATAGCAAACAGCATAAAACAGAAGCAGCATAGCATTTGCAGGAAACAACAACAGCATATAACTAAACATGTGATTAAATTCACAGCAATAGCATCAGCAAACAGCAGAAACAGAAACTGCACAGCAAGCAGGAACAATGCATTTTTTTTTTGCAGACAGCAATAAAAACAACAGATCAAAATGGCCCAACTACAGCAATTTTCGCAGCAAGGATTCTACATACAGAAACAGAAACAGCAGCAGAAAATACTGCACTACAAAACAGAACATCAAGCAGAAAAATACTGCACAAGAACCAGAAACAGCAAGTAGAAAATGTTGTACTACAACCAGAAGAACATAAAAATGTCACTTAACAAGTTAGAAGCAACAATTAATTACATGTCAAGGCATCAACACATCAAACACAACTTAACCACTTCCAAGGTTATGTTTTAAAACATTTTCACAACCAACTAGTGTCATTTTTTCAAATCTTTTTCTAATCATACTTCAATGTAATAGAACAACAAACCACAACCATAATCATGTTAAAAATCTAAGAACCACATTTGATCAATTCCTAGCATACCATTCTAGTCCCTCAAGAACAATTTGCATAACACATAAGCTAGTTTTATACTAATTCATGCAAACAAGTTCTAATCACCTAGAAAATATTTCTAACATCTTATTAAACATCTAACACATAACCAAATAGTCCTAGCCACATATTATCATGATTCAAGAATGGAAAATACAACTAAAATTATCATGTTAAGCCTATTTAATTTAAACTACAACTTAAAACATCATCAATTCACTTCCAATCACACATTCATCAATTTATTAAACTAAAACAACAAATCAAATAAACACAAGGAGTGGGGCTGTTGGGCGCTGTTTTTGGGCTCTCTAAGGGTGGAGGAAATTCTGTTTTCTTGCTCAAATAATTGGTTGGAATGATAGCTCATACAAGGAAGAACATAACCTAACAAGGAATTAAGTTTTGAAAGCAAAGATCAAGACTAGAAAAGGGGAGGGGCTGTCGCGATTCAAATAGAGTTTGGGGGAGGAAAAATTTGATTTTTCTCTCATACAATTGGTTGGAAATGTAGGTAATGGATTGGAGAAGAAAACCTAGCAAGAAACCAAGTTTTGGAAACAAAAATCAAGACCAAAGAGGGGGGCTGTTTTGCGATTCAAAACAGAAACTTGGGGGAGGAAGAATTCAGTTTTTCCTTACCCAAATGGTGGAGATGAAGAGGAACTAGATGGAGGAGAGGATTTGGAGTAACTTTGGTGAAGAAATCTTGTTCAAAAGCTCAAAGGTTGAAGAGATAGCATCCATGGAACTTGAGCACTTGGAGAAGAGAAAGAAAAATGGAGAATGAGGGTTTGGGGAGGATGAGGTCGTGGACAGCAGCTGGTGGGGGGCTTCCTCTTTTTATAAAAAAAATAATGTAGTAAGTAAGAGTAGTTAAATAAAATGCTTTTTCTTTTTCTTTTTTTTTAAAACAAACCACACAACTAATGATACTTGGCAATTAAATTAGATGTTAAACATATCACCTAATCTTACCCATCTAACCTCACATCTCTCAAAATTACCCCCTAATTAGAGTCCTAGGATTTAAAACACGGCGATTTAAAAATCGCATTACCGATAAACTCGCGAAAATTAATTTTACGAGAAATTAATTCATCGCGTGAAAATATTATATCATAAATAGTAAAAATAACAACAATCACTCAAAAATAGTCTCAAGAGGTTACGTTTCGATTTTCATTGAAATCGGGATTCATTAAAAATTTTATTCACGAAGAAAAACTACGGTGATTCAAACACGATTAAAACCGTTAGAATTTTTCGACGAAATTCGAACCATGAATTAATATAAAAATATTAATTCTTAATTATATTATCTCTTGATTTAATTAAATCGCTTTCTTAGGAAACAAGTAATTGCTTTATTAAAGCATAATTACGACAAAATATACTAATCAACGCTAACTAACGTTCGTAAAAAAAAATACGAGTGTTACAGTCTCGGCACAAGGTCGATCAGGGTGCTTGTGCAAGCGCACAAGGCTTTATCAAGAGCTTGTGCACTCGGTCTCCTCAGCTCGACATGCAACCTCCTCATTTCGAAGACGCGACCTCATTTCGGCATACGACCTCCTCATTTCAGACGCGACCTCGGCTCGTGCGGCGCGGTCTCGACGCAGGTCGATCTCTTCATCAGGTGTTACACGAAAGATCCCAAGGCTACGGCTGGTATGTCAGTTGATGGATCTGCGTCTGCTTTCTGGAATAATGGTCGAGTCGAGAGAAAATGGATCGCGAGTTAAGTCTAGAGTGAGAAGGTCGAGTCACGTTTGGTGAATGATATACATTGTTGTTTGCTTATTTCTTTACGCCTTGATTATCTTGATTTGTCGAGAAGTTGACCCTTTTCCCGTGGTGCCTTCAATCCATGATGGTTACCCAGCGATAAGCGAGGACGCAGGGAACTTCGGCGGTGTGATGGTGAGGAGGACCTCGTCGAGGATCCGGACGACGATCTCTATTTGTCGTGATTGATTATGTCTATTAGATGTTTTTTTTGGGATGACTGTAGTATGTCTTTTGTGTACAGAGGTTGTGACCAGTTGGGGCGGGTGGTGGTTTGTTATTACAGGTAGATCGGGTGGTTCCACTTTGAGCGACCCCCTGCGTGGAGTGTCTGCCAGGAGTACCCCAGGTATGATTGCTCTCTTGAAGGTCGTCATACCATAGGTGTATTTCTTTGTACATTCACTACTCTGTATTTTGCATACACTATCATTCCGACTTGTATATATATATATATATTATCTATGTATGTTTTATTTAGGATTTAAGTCTTGTGTCTTAGCTGCACCATGTTTCGAAAATCTGTAATTACTCTGATGTGCACTAGAAAAAAAAAAGTACAGTAATTTTCTGAAGGGCACAAGAGTACCGTTTTAAAACGCATCGCATACAATTTTAGTGTAGCTCGGTAGCGGTCCGGAAACGGGTCGTTACAAAGGTGGTATCAGAGCAGTTCGGTTCTGACCGGGCTGTGCATAGGAAATTTGGACTGGTCACTGTGTCGGGATATGTGTGTCGGGTACATAGTTGTACTATATTGATTGCTGTTTGATTAAGTGAAGCACTTATTGCTTGAAAAATTGTTTGAATTGTTTCTTGATTGAAGCAGTGTGTCTTAACACATCCTTGTTGTGAGATTCTCGGCTGAGTTTTGAACTTTGTGGAATCTAATGCCACCTCGTAGGGATACGACGGTTTGTACCCGAGAACGTCGACATGGAACGAGCAATTCAAGCTATGACCGAGATGGCGGCGGCCATGGCTCAAAGAATCACCGCCGCAACTCAACAGCCTAACGCGATGGCTCAACAGACGGCAGTTAACCCAAAGAAACTTGCAAAGAACAACAGAGAGCAGAGCGGAATGCCGAGGCGAGAGGATTAGCGGACTTTAGGAAGCACGACCCACCGGTTCTACGGTGAGCCAAACCAGGATAAAGTCGATCTTTGGATGCAAGAGATCGAGAAGATCTTGAGGCACTCCATTGCCCAAACAATGTGAAGGTAGACTACGCCACCTACTTGCCTTTGGGAGACGCAGAGTATTGGTGGAAGGGAGTGAAGCAAGCAATCGATAACTAACGTCGCGAAATAACTTGGGAGCTTTTTCGTGGAAGGTTCTTGGACAAATACTTCCCAGATACTGCACGAGCTGAGAAGGAGCAAGAGTTTCTTCAACTACAACAAGGCGGTATGGCGATTGTCCGAGTATGCGACCAAGTTTGAGTCATCAAGTAGGTATTTCAGTCCATTTCGTGACCGAGCTGACCAAGGATGGTTAAGTGAGAGGTTCCAACGAGGATTAAGATTTGACATTCAGAAGTCGGTGGTGTCATTGAGGATCAGGAATCTACAGGAGTTGATAGATCGTTGTGTCGAGGTAGAGGGTGTAAGAAGCCACAAGAAGAAAACTGTTGTAGGCGGACCGATGAGACCCCAGAGTGCGGGGCAGAGGTTTGCACAGAAGGGGAAACAACTGCAGAGGAAGCCTTACAACCGACCTCAGGGGAACAACAACAGGGGACAATATCGTCCGATGACCCAGGGAGCGAGAAGTGGAGGTCAGACTGGCGTAGAAGTGATTTGTTTCCGTTGTGGAAAGTCAGGACATTATGCAAATAACTGTACTCAGAAGGAGGATGTGTGCTACAACTGTAAGAAGCCAGGGCATTTTGGCAAGGATTGGCCAACACCTAAAGTCAACCGCAATGCTTGGCGCAAAGGCCAGTGCGGAAGCGCCAAACAGTAAAAGGCAGAGTCTTCTGCATGAGCGGCGAGGAAGCAGAGCAAGCTGATGATCTTATTCAAGGCGAATGTGAGATTGAGGGTAAATCCTTATCCGTACTCTTTGATTCGGGCGCAACCCATTCCTTTATTTCCTCTGATTGTGTGGACCATTTGAACTTGACTGTGACTGCTTTACCGTTCAAATTGGTAGTTACAACCCCAGCTGCTAAAACCTTAGTCACAAACACTGCATGTCTTAATTGTGTAGTGGTTATTCAGAGTAGAAGGTTTGTGGTCAATTTGGTTTGTTTGCCTCTTAAAGGCTTAGATGTCATCCTCGGGATGGATTGGTTGTCACACCACCATGTCCTCTTGGACTGTGCAGTAAAACCGTAATTTTCCTGCACCTTGAGTCTCCAATTATCTTTCTATCGAACGTATTGGAGTTTCTTTGCAAGAAGGAACTAGGGAATACATGTATCCGCTATTTCGTAAGTTTCCCAGATCGAAGTGAAGAATGTACGGTGGTGTGTGACTTTGTGGGCGTTTTCCCGAAGACGTGCCAGGGTTACCACCAGTGCGAGAGGTCGAGTTCTCCATCGATTTGAGTCCAGGAACAGGACCGATTTCCAAAGCGCCATACAGGATGTCCCCTGCCGAGATGAAAGAACTGAAGTCCCAGATTGAGCATTTGGAGTCAAAGCAATTCATACGACCGAGCGTGTCACCGTGGGGAGCTCCAGTGTTGTTGGTCAAGAAGAAGGATGGACGATCAAGACTGGGCGTGGACTACCGCGAGCTCAACAAGGTTCTTGTGAAGAACCAGATCCGTTATCGCAGATTGACGATCTGATGGATCAATTACGTGGAGCTGCAATATTTTCCAAGATAGATTTGAAGTCTGGTTATCATCAGATTCGCGTGAAGAAGGAAGATGTCCCCAAAACAGCTTTCAGGACCAGATACGGTCATTACGAGTACTTGGTGATGCCGTTTGGAGTGACAAATGCGCCAGCAGTGTTTATGGATTACATGAACAGGATTTTCCATTCGTTTTTGGATCAGTTTGTAGTAGTGTTCATCGACGACATATTGATCTACTCGAAGAGCAGAGAAGAGCACGAAGGGCACTTACGCCGAGTATTGCAGATATTACGAGAGAAGCAACTCTATGCCAACCTTTCGAAGTGTGAATTTTGGCTTGAAGAGGTGAATTTTCTTGGACATGTGATTTCCAAAGAAGGAATAGCTGTGGACCCAACTAAGATTGAAGCTGTTCTAGCGTGGGAACAGCCGAAGACAGTCACTGATATCAGGAGTTTTGTTGGCTTAGCAGGCTATTATCGAAGATTCATTGAAGGTTTTTCGAAGATTGTCGTGCCTCTTACACGACTCACGAGGAAGGATCAACCGTTTGCCTGGACTGAGGAGTGTGAATCCAGTTTTCAAAGACTGAAGGAGCTTTTGACAACAGCGCCTGTGTTGATTTTGCCTCAACCAGAAGAGCCTTACGAAGTTTATTGCGATGCGTCACACCAGGGATTGGGGTGCGTGCTGATGCAACACCGGAAAGTGGTAGCGTATGCTTCAAGACAGCTTAAGATTCACGAGAGGAACTACCCTACTCACGATTTGTTGCTGGCATCGGTGGTTTTTGCGCTGAAGATATGGAGGCACTATCTTTATGGGAGCACTCTCATCGCTTTCGGCGATCACAAGAGCTTGAAGTACTGTCGATCGAAAGAGCTCAACATGCGTCGGCCAAGATGGACGAATTTCTCAAGGACTACGACTTTACGTTGGAATATCATCCAGAAAGGCTAATATAGTAGCAGATGCGTTGAGTAGGAAGAGCGTTCTAGCTTCAAAGAATGATGATCAAGGAGTTGGAGATGCTCGAGAAATTCCGAGACTTGAAGTTGAATGTGGAAGTTTCACCGGGGAAGCTGAGATTTGGTATGCTTACCATTTCTAACAGATTGTTGGACGAGATCAGAGACCAGCAGGTTCATGACAAGCTTCTGCAAGAGAAGATACAGTTGATAGCGCAAGGGAAAGCGACAGAATTCAAAGTCGGAGCGGACAACATTTTAAGGTGCAATGGCCGAGTGTGTGTACCTAACGTAGCGGAGCTGAGAAAGTTAATACTTGACGAAGCGCATAAGAGCAATTTTAGTATTCATCCAGGAGTTACGAAGATGTATCAAGACTTGAAGAAGCATTTTTGGTGGTCCGGAATGAAGAAGCAAGTGGCTGAGTACGTAGCTTCGTGTTTAACGTGTCAGAAAGCGAAGGTGGAGCACCAACGACCGGCGGGAATGCTACAATCGCTTGACGTACCAGTATGGAAGTGGGACAGTATCTCCATGGATTTCGTTGTAGGTTTGCCGAAGACGCAGAAGAAGAATGATTCGATTTGGGTGATCGTCGACCGATTGACCAAATCTGCTCATTTCTTACCAGTGAGGTCGACGTACAACGTGGAAAAGCTGACCGAGATTTACATCGCGGAGATAGTGCGACTACATGGTATACCCTCTTCAATCGTGTCGGACCGAGATCCGAAGTTCACATCTCACTTTTGGAGGGAATTGCAAGAAGCGATGGGAACCGAGCTCAAGCTTAGCTCGGCATATCATCCCCAAACCGACGGTCAGACTGAGAGAACGATCCAATCGCTTGAAGATTTGTTGCGAGCGTGTACATTAGATCATCGAGGAAGTTGGGACGATGTCTTACCATTGGTGGAGTTCACCTACAATAACAGTTTCCATGCGAGTATTGGAATGGCACCTTTTGAAGCACTGTATGGACGCAAGTGTCAGACGCCTCTTTGTTGGTACCAGGATGGCGAGAGTTCTATTGTGGGACCAGATATGGTCCAGCATACTACTGAGAAGATCCGTTTGATCAGAGATAGGATGCGAACGTCTCAGAGCCGACAGAAGAGTTATGCCGACCAAGGACGTCGACCGCTAGAGTTCGAAGAAGGAGAGCATGTATTTCTTAGAGTCACCCCCACTACTGGAGTTGGTCGAGCGATCAAGTCCAAGAAACTTACCCCTAAATTTATTGGACCTTACCAGATTCTTCGTCGTATCGGTCCAGTGGCATATCAGATTGCCTCCCACCCTTCTGTCAAACATTCATGACGTCTTTCACGTCTCACAGTTGCGGAGATATATTTCCGACCCCTCTCATGTCATCGAACCAGATGTGATTCAACTGAGGAACGACTTATCCTTCGAAGCATCACCAGCAAGGATCGTTGATCGGAAAGCCAAACAGTTGCGGAACAAAGAGATCCAACTTGTCAAAGTTGTGTGGGATCAGAAAACCGGAGATGCGACTTGGGAATTGGAAGAGAAGATGAAGACTCAGTACCCTGAACTTTTCCGCGGTAAGTATCTTATTTGCAATTTCGAGGACGAAATTTTTTTTTAGAGGGAGAGTATTGTAACACCTGATGAAGAGATCGACCGCGTGCACGAGCTGCTGAGGTCGCGTACCGAGCTGAGGAGGTCGTATGCCGAGCTGAGGTCGCGTACCGAGCTGAGGAGACCGCGTGTACTAGCTGCTGAGGTCGCGTACCGAGCTGAGGAGACCGTGTGCACGAGCTCGTGATAGAGCCTTGTGCGCTTGCACAAGCACCCTGGTCGACCTCGTGCCGAGACTGTAACACTCGTATTTTTACGAACGTTATTTACTGTTAATTAGTATTTATATGTCACTTATTGTGGTTTTATAAATGGTTTTCTTTTAATTAATTATTGTTGAGTGTTAATTAAGGGAAAAAGGACCATAATGCCCCTTCCCTCACCAGCTAAATATCACGATCAGTCCCCTCAAACCCTCACTTTCTCTTTTCTTCTTTCTTCTTCTCTAAGTTTCCTCTTCCTCTCCAAACTTCCATTGAAAAGAAAACCTTGGGTTCCATTGAGTTTTTGCACAAACCTTCTTCATCAATCTTGTTTCTCATCATCTCCTCTACCTATATCATCATCTCGATCATCATTTGAGGTATGAAAAACAGAATTTTCTCTCCCTTCATGCTACTGTTTAGCGCCACTTCCTCCTTCCATTTTAGCTAGTTTCTATACTTCCAAATCATGTCATATCGATAGGTTTCCTTCTTCATGACATTACCTACCTTTCTAACCATTTATTTGAGCTTGAAAAACAAATTGTTTCCTCTGTTTTCTACAGTAGGTAGCGCCCAAAACCCTAACCACTTGGCTTGTTTTGATTTCTTGTTCTATGTTGTTGTATGTTGCTTCTTCTTGTTGTTTGTTGTTGATTTATTTGTTGTAGCATCATATAACCTCTTTCATGAGCATTTGATCAAAAACCTAACCTTGAGTAAGAGGGAAAATATGTTTAATCTTGCTTGAATCATGCATGAGATATGTTATTGTGTTATAGTAATTATTTAGGTGCTAATAGCATGGCTAGTTTAATTTAATCAAGTGCAACAGGTTAGTTTTGGATCTTTCCTATTCTTGAGTCTTAAGAAACTTGCTATTTAATTGTCTAATTAGGTGTGAAGTATGTGATTATGTGTTTAATGTGATTTTAGGACTAATTAGGATTAAGTTGCATGATTAGTTTAGTGTTAGATAAGTTTTTGTGCAAAAATGGATTTTTGAGGGACCAAAATGGCATGTAGGGAAATTGATCTCTTTTTATGATTTAAATTTTAACACAATTGGTTATGGTCTTATTTTAATTGTTGGATCCTGATGAAGATATTTTTTTTTAAGAAAACATAAACTTAGATTTTTATTAATTTGTGCTTAATATGCTACTTGATTTTAAGCTTGAATTAGTACTTAGGAAAAATGGCCTTGTATGGTGATATGTATGAAAGAAGTTTTTAATAAAATTTTAGAGAAAAGGAATTAATTTGTAATGCTGGAATTCTTGTTGTATTT
Source organism: Calophaca sinica (assembly GCA_037113605.1). Taxonomy (NCBI): domain Eukaryota; kingdom Viridiplantae; phylum Streptophyta; class Magnoliopsida; order Fabales; family Fabaceae; genus Calophaca; species Calophaca sinica. Next base: position 58,612,755 of record CM073735.1, read on the forward strand.
GTTTAAGTTCTTGAGTTTTAATGCTTGCTTGGGTTGTAGTTAAGATTGGGATAATGAGAGCTAAGTGCTATTAGAAACCCATAGATAGTACTAAGTTGTGCTGGTATTAGGAATTGTGATTCAGAGATCGTATGCCCAGGAATCGAGGTGTACGGGAGAGCGAACCCGAGGACGTGAGAGCAGTGGGATCCAGATTGAGGACCGTACGTGTCGAGGTCGATTGAGGACGGTACGTGTCGAGGTCGTTGTCGAGCTCGATTGAGGACAGCACGTAGACGCCTAGTTTGGAGTTCGGTAAGGGCAACTTCTAGATATGCTTAGATTTTATTTTTAGTATTTAAATGCTTCATTTAAATACGAAGAAGCCTGAGAACTCTACGAGTTCGAAGTTAGGGTCTTCGAACCCCTTCGTTTTGTTGTCGTGAGGTCGAACATTTATCCGAGTCTTCGTGGGCGAGCGAAAGCTGTTGCGGTTGGTCTCCTGAACCCAACCCCCCACACTTGTATGTTCCTCTCTGTTAATTCCATTGAGTTGCAGAGGGATGGATTCCTTGATTTGCTTGTCGAGCATGTAATGTTGTGATATGATTGAGTTATGCATTATTTGATATGAGATTGAATATATGCCATGAATTGCGTGTTGCTGTCGAATTGCGTTTCTTCATGCAGGGTGTTTTTATTGCTTAAAATGTCGATTTGCGTTTTCTTCATATTAAGCATGCTCTTTTATTTAATATGCGAGCAAGTAATCTTATGCGTCACTCTTTGAATATTGTAAGTGTAACGACCCGTTTCCGGACCGCTACCGAGCTCAATATACCGAGCTCGAGTTACCGAGCTCAACACACCGAGCTCAACATAAACCTATATGAGATGTGTTTTAAAACGAAACTCTTGTGCCTTTTAAAAATACGATATATTTTTTTTTTAAAACCAACTCGTGCACATCAGAGTAATTACAGCTTTTCGAAACATGGTGCAACTAAGACACAAGACTTAAATTCTAATAAAACATACATGCATAACATACATATATATATCACTCGAAATAATAATGTATACAAAATACAGAGTAGCAATGTATAAAGAAAATACACCTAAGGTATGACGACTTCAAAAGAGCAATCATACCCTGGGGGTACTCTCCAGACTTCTCCCACGCAGGGGTGCTCCAAAAGTAAGACCACCGTCTACCCTGAAACAACAAAACAACACCGCCTAAACCGGTCACGACATACTACTCCAAAAGAAAAACAAGGTCTGACCATAAAAAAACAACATCCAAAGAATATAATCAATCACGACAGATAGAGATCGTCACTCGGGTCCTCGCCGAGCTCCTCCTCGGCATCATCTGCCGCCGAAGTTCCTGCGCCCTCGACATCGCCTGGGTAACCGTCATGGATTGAAGGCACCACGGGAAAGGGTCAACTTCTCAACAATTCAAGATAAGCACGACATAAAGGATATAAGCAAACAACAAAGTATAACATTCACCGACGTGACTCGACCATCTCACTCTAACTCGACACAACTCGCAAATCCATTTTCTCTCGACTCGACAATTTTTCCGGAATGCACACGCCGTACCGTATGTCGGAAAGTCCAGCCAAAGCCTTGGGATCCTCGCTCTCCCTAGGACAGTCAACTCAGGTCCCATAGCGTGGCGACGTCTAGTCAATCTCCCGTAAACAAAAGGGGACCTAGCACCCTTAGTTATCCGGGTCACGGCTCAAAACGTCATACGACTCACCTAGCTCGCCACTCGATGAACAATTCGCCACATACGATATTCAAAGAGTTAAACACAAGATATTCAACCGCATGACAAATAAAAGAGCAAGCTCGACATGAAGAAACGCAATTCACCATGCAATACACAATTCACAACATATATTCAATCACATATTAAATACATGCAAAAACCCAATCATATCACAACATATTAAGCTCGACACATACACAATAACGTAAACACGTGGAATATGAAGTGCCCTTACGCTAGCATACTATGAAAGTATTAATGTGAAGCGCCTACCGAACTCCAAGTTAATGCCGCCGACAACGACCTCGACATTTGTCTTCAAATGAGCTCGACAACGACTTCGACACGCATCGCCCTCAATCGACCTCGACACGCACACTTCTCGCCGACCTCGACACGCATGATTCTCGATCCGGATTCCGCTGCTTCCACGCCCTTGGATTCGCTTTCCGCACACCTCGATTGAAATCACACGATCTCTGAATCGGACTTCCTAAAACAAACACAACTTCGATTCGATCTATGGGTTCTAATACACTTAGCTCTCTTCCCAAACTTAATCACAACCCGTAAAATATAAAAACTCAAGAACTTGAATATATTTTTCCTCTAACACAAAGTTAGGGTTTTCGATTAAAAGTTCATGAAAAAGGTTATCGATGCTTCAACAGATAGATCGACAACAACAATAACCGTAAGCAACAAGCGAAAAACAAGAAATCGAAACAAACCAAAAATGGGGGTTTACGCTGCCGAGTGCGAGAAAAAGCGAGAGGAAGAAAATTTGTTTTACAAGCCCAATTAATCGGTTAGAAAGATAGGTAATATCGTGAAGAAGAAAACCCATCAATTTGACATGATTTGGAAGCATAAAACTAGCTAAAAATGGAAGGAAGAAGTAGCGCTAAACAAAGAACACGAAGAAGAGAAAATCTGCTTTTCCTTACCTCGGATGATGGTCGGCAAAGTAGATATAGGTCGAGAAGATGATGATGAACAAGATTGATGAAGAAAATTTGTGCAGAGTCTCGATGGAACTCAAGGTTTCTTCGATGGAAGTTTTGGAGAAAAACAACGAAACTTCGTGAGCGAAGGAAGGAAGAAGAAAGAAGAAAAGAGAAAGAATGAGTGTTTGAGGAAAACCGATCGTGGTATACACCGTGGTGAGAGAAGGGGCATAATCGTAACTCCAGCTATAAGATGCCAATCCCATCGGTCAATCTACCCATCTAATCGTTCCTCTCTCATAATTACCTCTACTCGCTTGGCCAACGATCTAGACATCGACGAGAACGGCAGCCGACAATGTAATTATTACAAACAATATAATAATAACGCTGAATAACGTCAGAAGAATCACGAGGTATCATCTCGACACGATGTCGACTAGGGTGCTCGTGCCGGTAAGACAAGGTTCTAACACGAGTTCGTGAACGCGGCCTCCTCATTTCGAGACGCGACTTCATCAACTCGACACCCGACCTCCTCGGCTCGGCTTAGTGCACGCGTCTCCTCACCGCAAATGACCTCGAAACGATCTTGGCACGGGATCTTGACACAAGGTCTTGGTCGAGGTCTCGATACGTCGTCCTAATACGATGTCGATCTCGTCCCACAGGTGTTACAATCTCTCCTCTAAAAAATTTCGTCCTCGAAATTGCAAATAAGATTCTTACCTCGGAAAAGTTCAGTCTTGAGTCTTCATCTTCTCCTCCAGCTCCCAAGTCGCATCTCCGTCTTCGATCCCACACAACTTTGACAAGTTAAATCTCTTTGTTCACTTAGCTGTTTGGCTTTTCCAGATCAACGATCCTTCTGGTGATGCTTGAAAGATAGGTCGTCCTTCGGTTGAATCACATCCGGTTCGATGACATGAGAGGGGTCGGAAACATACTTCCGCAATTGTGAGACGTGGAAGACGTCGTGAATGTTCGACAAGAATGGTGGCAAGGCAATCTGATATGCCAGCTTTGGACTGTCTGACGAAGAATCGATAAGGTCCAATAAATTTAGGGGGTAAGTTTCTTGGATTTGATCGCTCGACCAACTCGATGAGTGGGGGTGTGTAACGACCGCTTTGGACCGCTACCGAGCTCAATATACCGAGCTCGAAAGTTCTGAGCTCAACACACCAAGCTCAAACATAAACCTATATGAAATGTGTTTTAAAACAAAACTCTTGTGCCTTTTAAAAATACGATATATTTTTTTATAAAACCAACTCGTGCACATCGGAGTAATTACTGACTTTTGAAACATGGTGCAACTAAGACACAAGACTTAAATTCTAATAAAACATACATGCATAACATACACATATATATCACTCGAAATAATAATGTATACAAATACAGAGTAGCAAATGTGTAAATAAAATACACCTAAGGTACGACGACTTCAAAGAGTAATCATACCTGGGGTACTTCCTACAGACTCACGCAGGGTTGCTCCAAAAGTAAGACCACAACTACCTGTAGCAACAAAAACAACATCGCCTAACCGGTCACGACCTCGAACACAAAAGAAATACAAGAAGCGGTCCTCGAGAAACAAACAACCAACAAATAAGCAATCACGACAGATAGAGGTCGCCACTCGGTCCTCGTCGAGCTCCTCCTCGGCATCGCTTCATCGCCGAAGTTACTCGCGCCCTCGACATCGCCTGGGTAACCGCCATGGATTGAAGGCACCACGGAAAGTGGTCAACTTCTCAACAATTTAAGATAAGCTCGACATAAAAATATAAGCAAACAAAGAAAGTATAACAATCACCGACGTGACTCGACCATCTCACTCTAAACTCGACACAACTCACAATTCCATTTTCTCTCGACTGACAATTTTCCTGAATGCACACGCTGCATCAGTATGTCGGAAAGTCCACTTAAGCCTTGGGATCCTCGCTCTCCCAGACAGATACTAACTCAGTCCCGTAGCGTGGCGACGTCTAGTCAATCTCCCGTAAACAAAGGGGACCTAGCACCCTCGCTTATCCTGGTCACGGCTCAAAAGCGTCCATACGACTCACCTAGCTTCGCTCACTCGATGAACAATTCGCCGCATACGATATTCAAAGAGTTAAACACAAGATATTCAACCGCATGTCAAATACAAAGAGTAAGCTCGACATGAAGAAACGCAATTCAACATGCAATACACACTTCACGACATATATTCAATCACATATTAAATACATGCAAAACTCAATCATATCACAACATTTCAGCTCGACACAAATCAGGAAATCCACAATAACATAACCACGTAGAATATGAAACGCCCTTACATACTATAACAAGTATAAATGTGAAGCGCCCTTACATACTATAACAAGTATAAATGTGAAGCGCCCTTACCGAACTCCAAGTTAATGCTGCTCGACAACGACCTGCGACAATATTGTCTTCTAAGAGCTCGACAACGACTTCTCTTACTCGATCTCGACACTACTGCCTTCAACGAACTCGACAACGACTTCGACACGACGCACGCTTTCGGTCGACCTCGACACGTCTGATCCTCGCTCGGATCTGCTTTGCTTCGCGTCCTTGGATTCGCTTTCCGTACACCTCGATTGAATTCACGATCTCTGAATCGGACTTCCTAAAACAAACACAACTCAGTCGATCCATAGGTTCCAATACATCTAACTCTCTTCCCCAAACTCAACCACAACCCGTAAAAATATAAAACTCAAGAACTGAAAGATATTTTTCCTCTAACACAAAGTTAGGGATTTCGATCAAAATTTCATGAAAAGTTATCCGATGCTTCAATGTATAGATCGACAACAACAATAATCAAGCAACAAACGAAAAACCGTAAATCGAACGAACCAAAAATGGAGTTTTTCGACACCGCCGATGCAGAAAAAGCGAGAGAAAGAAATTTGTTTTACAAGCCCAATTAATCGATTAAAAGATAGGTAATATTGTGAAGAAGAAAACCCATCAATTTGATATGATTTGGAAGCATAAAGCGGTTAAAAATGGAAGAAGATTTAGCGCTAAACAAAGAGCACAAATGAAAGAAAATCTGTTCTTCATACCTCAGCGGTGATGGTCGATCGACGAGATATGGGTCAAGAAGTTGATGATGAACAAAATCGATGAAGAAAGCTTGCGAGAATCTCACTTTGGAACTCACGGTTTAAATCGATGAAGATTTTTAAAGAAACAACGAAACACGAGCGTAAGGAAGGAAGAAGAAAGAAGAAAAGAGAAATGAGTGAAGCGGTCGTGGTATACATTTGGCGAGATAGGGTATAAACGTAACTCCAGCTAAAAGATGCCAATCCCATCAATCATCTACCGGATTAACTCGTTCCTCTCATAATTACCTCTACTGGCCGGTCAACGACAAGCCGACAATGTAATAATTACAAACAATATAATAATAACGCTGAATAACGTTCGAAATAATACGAGGTATCATCTCGACACGATGTCGACAAGGGTGCTCGTGCAAACGTACAAGGTTCTAACACGAGTTCGTGAACGCGGTCTCCTCAGCTCGACTTGCGTCCTCATCAGCTCGGTACGCGACTTCATCATCTCGACACGCGACCTCCTCAGCTCAGCAGCTAGTGCACGTGGTCTCATCAGCTCGACAAAAGATCTCGGCAAACGATCTAGTCACGGGATCTCGACACAAGGTCTTGGTCGAGGTCTCGATACGTCGTCCTAATACGATGTCGATCTCGTCCTCAGGTGTTACAGGGTGACTCTAAGAAATACATGTTCTCCTTCCTCGAACTCGAGTGGTCGACGTCGTTGGTCTGCATAACTCTTCTGTCGACTTTGAGACGTTCGCATCCGATCTCTGATCAAACAGATCTTCTCGGTAGTCTGCTGGATCATATCTGGTCCTCTGACGGTTAAACTCGCCGAATCCTGGTACCAACAAAGAGGCGTCGACATTTCCGTCCATACGATGCTTCAAAAGGTGCCATTCCAATACTCGCATGGAAATTATTGTAGGTGAACTCCACCAATGGTAAGACGTCGTCCCAACTTCCTCGGTGATCTAAGGTACACGCCGCAACAAATCTTCAAGTGATTGGATCGTTCTCTCGGTCGACCGTCGATGCGTGGATGATATGCCGAGCTAAGCCTGAGCTCTCGGTTCCCATCGCTCCTCGCAATTCCCTCCAAAATGAGACGTGAACTTCGGATCTCGGTCAGACACGATTGAAGAGGGTATTCCATGAAGTCGTACTATCTCCGCGATGTAGATCTCGGTCGCCTTTCCACGTTGTATGTCGACCTCCTTTGGTAAGAAATGAGCGATTTGGTCAATCGTCGACGATCACCCAAATCGAATCATTCTTCTTCTGCGTCTTCGGCAAACCTACAATGAAATCCATGGAAATACTATCCCATTTCCAAACCCAGTGCGTCAGGCGATTGTAACATTCCGCGCAGTCGTTGGTGCTCCACCTTCGCTACGACACGTTAAACACGGCTACGTGCTCGGCCACTTGCTTCTTCATTCCGACCACCAAAAATGCTTCTTCAAGTCTTGATACATCTTCAGAACTCCTGGATGAATACTAAAGTTGCTCTTATGCGCTTCGCCGAGAATCAACTTCCTCATTTCGGATACGTTAGGTACGCACACTCGGCCATTGCACCTCAAGATGTCGTCGCTCCGAAGCGTGAAATGCACGCCTTCCCTTGCGCTTATCAATCAATCTTCTCTTTGCGAGCTTCGTCATGAACCTCGCTGGTCTCGGATCTCGTCCAACAATACTGTAGAGATGGTAAGCATACCAAATCTCGGCTTCCGGTGAAACTGACACTAACTTCAAGTCTCGAACTTCTCGAGCATCTCCAACTCCTTGATCATCATCGCCGAGGTTAAAGCGCTCTTCTGCTCAATGCATACGCTACTACGTTAGCCTTACCCAGGGATGGTATTCCAACGTAAAGTCATAGTCCTTGAGAAATTACGTCCATCTACGCCGACGCATGTTGAGCTCTTCTCGTCGAACAGTACTTCAAGCTCTTGTGGATCGCTGAAAACAGCAGAGTGCTCCGTAAAGGTAGTGTCTCCATATCTTCAACGCAAAAACCATCTGCCGCCCGGCTCCAAGTCGTGAGTAGGGTAGTTCCTCTCGTGAATCTTAAGTCGTCTTGAAGCATACGCGACCACCTTCCGATGTTGCATCGACGCATCCCAATCCCTGGTGTGACGCATCACAATACACCTCGTAAGGCTCTTACGGTTGAGGCAAAATCAAGACAGCGCCGCCGTCAAAAGCTCCTTCATCTTTGAAAAGCGGCCGCACTCCTCGGCCCAGGCAAAAGGTTGATCCTTCTTCGTCACCGTGTAAGAGGCGCGACAATCTTCGAGAAACCTTCAATGAATCTTGATAATATCTGCTAAGCCGACAAAACTCCCCGATCTCGAACCTTCATTGCTGTTCACGCTAACACCGCCTCAATCTTAGTTGGATCCACACTATCCCTTCTTTGGAAATCACGTGACCAAGAAAATTCACCTCTTCAAGCCAAAATTCACACTTGACAGGTTGGCATAGAGTTGCTTATCTCGTAATATCTGTAGTACTCGACATAAGTGTTCTGCGTGCTCTTCTCGGTTCCTCGAGTAAATCAAAGATGTCGCCGATGAACACTACAACGAATCGATCCAAAAACGAATGGAAAATCCTGTTCATGTAGTCCATAAACACACCGTGGCGATTCGTCCTCCAAACGGCATCACCAAGTACTCGTAGTGAGTATCTAGTCCTGGAAGTCGCTTTTGGCGACATCTTCCTCCTTCACGCCGAACTGGTGGTAGCCCGAGCTTCAAGTCTATCTTGAAAAGATCGCCGCTCCACGAAGTTGATCCATCAAGTCGTCAATACGTGGTAACGGATAGCGGTTCTTCACGGTAACCTTGTTGAGCTCGCGATAGTCCACGCACGACCTTGATCGCCCATCCTTCTTCTTAACCAACAACACCGGAGCTCCCCACGGTGACACGGCTCGGTCGTATGAATTGCTTCGACTCCAAGTGTTCGATCCGGGACTTGACTCTTTCATCTCGGCGGGGAGACATCACGTATGGCGCTTTGGAAATCGGTCTGTTCCTGGAATAAGGTCGATGGAGAACTCGACCTCTCGTCCGGTGGTAACCCTGGCACGTCTTCGAAAAAGCGCCCTCAAAGTCACACACCACTGGAACATTCTTCACGCCGATCTGGCTTGGAAAACTTCCGAACTAGCGGATACATGTATTCCCTAGTTCCTTCTTTCAAAGAAACTCCGATACGCTCGCGTAAAAGATAATCGAGACTCCAAGGTCTGGAAAAATTACAGTTTTACGGGCACAGTCCAAGAGGACATGGTGGTGTGACAACCAATCCATCCCGAGGATGACATCTAAGCCCTTAAGAGGCAAACAAACCAAATTGACCACAAACTTTCTACTCTGAATAACCACTACACAATTAAGATATGCAGTGTTTGTGACTAAGGTTTTAGCAGCTGGGGTTGTAACTACTAATTTAAACGGTAAAGTAGTCACAGTCAAGTTCAAATGGTTCACACAATCAGAAGAAATAAAGGAATGGGTTGCACCCGAATCAAAGAGAATAGATAAGGATTTACCCTCGATCTCACATTCACCTTGGATAAGATCATCAGCTCGTTCTGCTTCCTCGCCACTCATGCAAAAGACTCTGCCTTTAGCTACCTGACGCTTTCCTTTGGCTCTTGCCGCAAGCATCGTCGGTTCAGCTTTAGGTGTAGGACAATCCTTGGCAAAATGCCCTGGCTTCTTGCAGTTGAAACACACCTCCTCCTTCTGAGTACGATTACTCGCGTAATGTCCTGGCTTTCCACATCGATAGCAAGTCACCTCGACACGGTCGACCTCCACTCCTCGCTCCCTGGGTCATCGGACGTCATCCCTGTTGTCGTTCCCCGAGGTCGGTCGTAAAGGCTTTTCTGCGGTTGTTTCCGCTTTACAGTGCAAATCCGTCTGCCCGCTCTGCAGGAGTCTCACCGGTCGCCTACAGCGGTCTTCTTCTTGTGGCTCACCGCTCCTTCTACCTCGACACATCGATCAATCAGCTCTTGAGGTTTGAATCCTCAACGACACCACTCGACTTCTGAGATGTCGAATCTCAATCCCGTTGGAATCTCTCACTCAACCATCTCTGGTCAACTCGATCACGGAATGGACTGAAATACCTCGCCAACGACTCGAACTTGGCGCATACTCGGACCTTTGTCGAGTTGCCTTGCTTTACAATTGAAGAAACTCTTGCTCCTTCGTCTCGTGCGATTATCCGGGAAGTACTTGTCCAAGAACCTTTCACGAAAAAGCTCCTGTGTCATCTCGCGACGTTACGCTATAAATGTTTGCTTCACTCCTTCCACCAATACTCTGCGTCTCCTAGCGGTAAAGTAGGTGGCATAGTCGACCTTCACGTTGTCCCGCAATGAAGTGCCTCGAAGATCTTCTCGATCTCTTGCATCCAAAGATCGGCCTTATCTGGATTTGGCTCATCAGTAGAACTTGTGGATCATGCTTCCTAAAGTCCGCTAATCCCACAGCTTGACATTTCGGATTACGCTTTCGTTCTTTGTTCGCAAGTTCTATTTGAGTTAACGCCGTCTGTTGAGCCATCGCGTTAGCTGTTGAGTTGCAGCACTGATTGTTGAGCCATGGCTGCCGCCATCTCGGTCATAGCTTGAATTGCTCGTTCCATGTCGGCGTTTCGGTTGCATTTGCCGTATTCCTACGAGGTGGCATTAGATTCCACAAAGTTCAAAACCACTGTCAAAATCTCGTAACAAGGATGTGTTAAAACACACCGCTTCAATCAAGAAACGCTTCAAACAATTTCTCAAGCAATAAGTGCTTCACTTAATCAAACAAAGCAATCAACATAATACAACTAGGTACCCAACACACATAACCCGACCACGTTGACCAGTCAAATCTCCTATGCACGGCTTCGGTCAGAACCAATCAAGCTGCTCGATACCAACAATGTAACGACCCGTTTCCGGACCGCTACCGAGCTCAATATACCGAGCTCGAGTTACCGAGCTCAACATAAACCTATAGGAGATGTGTTTTAAAACGAAACTCTTGTGCCTTTTAAAAATACGATATATTTTTTTTTTAAAACCAACTCGTGCACATCAGAGTAATTACTGACTTTTTCAAACATGGTGCAACTAAGACACAAGACTTAAATTCTAATAAAACATACATGCATAACATACATATATATATTACTCGAAATAATAATGTATACAAAATACAGAGTAGCAATGTATAAAGAAAATACACCTAAGGTATGACGACTTCAAAAGAGCAATCATACCCTGGGGGTACTTCATGAACTCCCACTGAGGGCTGCTCCAAAAGTAAGACCACCAGTCTACCCTGAAACAACAAAACAACACTGCCCAAACTGGTCACGACATACTACTCCAAAATAAAAACAAGGTACAGCCATAAAAAAAAACAACATCCAGCAACATAATCAATCACGACAGATAGAGATCGTCACTCGGGTCCTCGTCGAGCTCCTCCTCGGCATCATCTGCTGTCGAGTTCCCTGCGCCCTCGACATCGCCTGGGTAACCGTCATGGATTGAAGGCACCACGGGAAAGGGTCAACTTCTCAACAATTCAAGATAAGCACGACATAAAGGATATAAGTAAACAGCAAAGTATAACTGTAACGACCCGTTTCCGGACCGCTACCGAGCTCAATATACCGAGCTCGAGTTACCGAGCTCAACACACCGAGCTCAACATAAACCTATATGAGATGTGTTTTAAAAACAAAACTCTTGTGCCTTTTAAAAATACGATATATATATATTTTTTTTAAAACCAACTCGTGCACATCAGAGTAATTACAGCTTTTCGAAACATGGTGCAACTAAGACACAAGACTTAAATTCTAATAAAACATACATGCATAACATACATATATATATATATATCACTCGAAATAATAGTATATACAAAATACAGAGTAGCAAATGTACAAAGAAAATACACCTAAGGTATGACGAATTCAAAGATCAATCATACACAGGGTACTTCCACAGACTCCCACCTTGGCTGCTCCAAAAAGTAAGACCACCAAATACCTCAAAACAACAAAACAACACTGCCCAAACTGGTCACGACCTCAGAACACAAAAGGAAAACGAAGTACAGTCCTCAGAAAAACAAACATCCAACAAACAAACAATCACGACAGATAGAGGTCGTCACTCGGGTCCTCGTCGAGCTCCTCCTCGGCATCGTCTGCTGTCGAGTTCCCTGCGCCCTCGACACCGCCTGGGTAACCGTCATGGATTGAAGGCACCACGGGAAAGGGTCAACTTCTCAACAATTCAAGATAAGCTCGACATAAAGAATAAGCAACACAATAATGTATCTCAATCACCACACGTGACTCGACCATCTCACTCTAGACTCGACACAACTCTTATTCCGGAATATCATCGAGTCCATCCCCAACCGACGTAATAGGTAAACGGCAGTCCAACCCCAAACCGATACCATGCATTAATCAAACAGGTCCAACCCCAAACCGATAATGCGACGCCTAGCCAATCCACCATAAACAAAAAGGGGACCTAGCACCCTCGCTTATCCGGGTCCCGCCAAAAACGTCATACGACTCCTAGCTCTCTCACTCGATGATTAGCTCGCCGCATGTCAAAGAGTAACACAACTTACTTGATCACATATCAAATAAAGAGAGCATGCTTAACATGAAGAAAACACAATTCGACATTTAAGCAATAAAACATTCTCGCATGAAGAAACGCAATTGACAAAGAATACACCATTCACAACATATATTCAATCACATATCAAATACATGCAAAAACTCAATCATATCACAACATTCCAATCTCGACACCAATCAAGGAGTCCATACATAAATACAACAATAAAAATAAAGTCTTAGAGATATCTAGGAGTTGCCCTTACGCTAGCATACTACGAAAGTATTAATGTGAAGCGCCCTTACCGAACTCCAAATTAATGCTGCTCGACAACGACTTCTCTTACTAGATCTCGACACGGCTGTCTTCAACGAGCTCGACAACGACTTCGACACGTACCGTCCTCAATCGACCTCGACACGTACACTTCTCAGTCGACCTCGACACGTACAGTTCTCGATCTGGATTCCGCTGCTTCCACGTCCTTGGATTCGCTTTCCCGTACACCTCGATTCGGAAATCACTCGATCTCGGGAATCAGACTTCCTAAAACAAACACAACTCAGTTCGATCTATGGGTTCTAATACACTTAGCTCTCTTCCCAAACTTAACCACAACCCAGAAAATATAAAAACTCAAGAACTGAAATATATTTTTCCTCTAACACAAAGTTAGGGATTTCGATCAAAAGTTCATGAAAAAGGTTATCTGATGCTTCAACAGATAGATCGACAACAACAACAACCAGAAGCAACAAACGAAAAACAAGAAATCGAAATAAACCAAAAAATGAAGGGTTTCTGGGCATTGCCGATTGCAGAAAAACAGGGGAAGAAAATTTGTTTTACAAGCCCAATTAATCGGTTAGAAAGATAGGTAATATCACGAAGAAGAAAACCCACCAGTTTGACATGATTTGGAAGCATAAAACTGGCTAAAAATGGAAGAAGAAATAGCGCTAAACAGTAGCACAGAGGAAAAGAAAAATCTGTTCTTCATACCTCAATGGTGATGGTCGAGCAGGCGAGATATCGGTCGAGAAGATGATGATGAACAAGATTGATGAAGAAAATTTGTGCAGAATCTCGATGGAACTCACGGTTTCGTCAATGGAAGTTTTTGGAGAAAACAACGAACTTCGTGAGCGAGAAGGAAGGAAGAAGAAAGAAGAAAAGAGAAAGAATGAGTGTTTGAGGGAATCGGTCGTGGTATACAGCTGGTGAGAAAAGGGTATAATCGTAACTTCAGCTATAAGATGCCAATCCTGTAACACCTGAGGACGAGATCGACATCGTATTAGGACGACGTATCGAGACCTCGACCAAGACCTTGTGTCGAGATCCCGTGACTAGATCGTTTGCCGAGATCTTTTGTCGAGCTGATGAGACCACGTGCACTAGCTGCTGAGCTGAGGAGGTCGCGTGTCGAGTTGATGAAGTCGCGTACCGAGCTGATGAGGACGCAAGTCGAGCTGAGGAGACCGCGTTCACGAACTCGTGTTAGAACCTTGTACGTTTGCACGAGCACCCTTGTCGACATCGTGTCGAGATGATACCTCGTATTATTTCGAACGTTATTCAGCGTTATTATTATATTGTTTGTAATTATTACATTGTCGGCTTGCCGTTGACCGACAGAGTAGAGGGTAATTATGAGAGGAACGAGTTAACGGGTAGATGATTGATGGGATTGGCATCTTATAGCTGGAGTTACGTTTATACCCCTTTCTCGCCAGCTGTATACCACGACCGTTTCCCTCACACTCATTTCTCTTTTCTTCTTTCTTCTTCCTTCCTTCTGCTCTGTGTTTCGTGGTTTTCTTCAAAAATCTCCATCGACGAAACCGTGAGTTCCATCGAGATTCTGCATGCTTTCTTCATCAATTTTGTTCATCATCAACTTCTCGACCCATATCTCGCCTGATCGACCATCACCATTGAGGTATGAAGAACAGATTTTTATCTTCTTCGTACATCGTTTAGCGCTAATTCTTCTTCCATTTTTAGCCAGTTTTATGCTTCCAAATCATGTCAAATTGATGGGTTTTCTTATTCACGATATTACCTATCTTTTTAACCGATTAATTGGGCTTGTAAAACAAATTTCTTCCTCTGTTTTTCTGCAATCGGCAGTGCCCAGAAACCTCCATTTTTGGTTCGTTTCGATTTCTGGTTTTTCGTTTGTTGCTTCTGGTTATTGTTGTTGTCGATCTATCTGTTGAAGCATCAGATAACTTTTTCATGAAATTTTGATCGAAATCCCTAACTTTGTGTTAGAGGAAAAATATATTTCAGTTCGAGTTTTATATTTTTCTGGGTTGTGGTTGAGTTTGGGGATGAGAGAGCTAGATGTATTGGAAACCATAGATCGATCTGAGTTGTGTTTGTTTTAGGAAGTCTATTTCTCGAGATCGAGTGATTTCTGAATCAAGGGTACGGGAAAGCGAATCCGAGGACGTGGAAGCAGCGGAATCCAGATCAAGGACTGTACGTGTCGAGGTCGACTGAGAAGCGTACGTGTCGAGGTCGATTGAAGACAGCCGTGTCGAGATCGAGTAAGAGAAGTCGTTGTCGAGCTCTTAGAAGACAGCTGTGTCGAGGTCGTTGTCGAGCAGCATTAACTTGGAGTTCGGTAAGGGCGCTTCACATTAATATTTTCATAGTATGTAAGGGCGCTTCACATTAATATTTTCGTAGTATGCTAGCGTAAGGGCAACTCCTAGAAATCTCTAAGGCTTTATTTTATAAGTCCTTAAATAAGGGCATTTCATATTCTATGTGGTTATGTTATTGTGTATGGATTTCCTGATTTGTGTCGAGCTTAAAATGTTGTGATATGATTGAGTTGTTGCATGTATTTAATATGTGATTGAATATATGTCGTGAAGTGTGTATTGCATGTTGAATTGCGTTTCTTCATGTCGAGCTTGCTCTTTTTATTTGACATGCGGTTGAATATCTTGTGTTTAACTCTTTGAATATCGTATGCGGCGAATTGTTCATCGAGTGAGCGAGCTAGGTGAGTCGTATGACGTTTTTGAGCCGTGACCCGGATAACTGAGGGTGCTAGGTCCCCTTTTTGTTTACGGGAGATTGACTAGACGTCGCCACGCTACGGGACTCGAAGCCGACCGCCCTAGGGAGAGCGAGGATCCCAAGGCTTTGGCTGACTTTCCGACATACTGCACGGGCGTGTGCATTCCGGAAAATTGTCGAGTCGAGAGAAAATGGATTTGTGAGTTGTGTCGAGTTTAGAGTGAGATGGTCGAGTCACGCTTTCTGAATGTTATACTTTGCCGCTTGCTTATATTTTTGTGTCGAGCTTATCTTGAATTGTTGAGAAGTTGACCCTTTCCCGTGGTGCCTTCAATCCATGACGGTTACCCAGCGATGTCGAGGCGCAGTAACTCGACAAAGAGAAGATGCCGAGGAGGAGCTCGACGAGGACCCGAGTGACGCACTCTATCTGCCGTGATTGTTTATTTGTTGGATGTTTGTTTTTCTCGAGGACTGCATTTGTTTTTCTTTGTGTTCGAGGTCGTGACCAGTTTGGGGCGTTGTTGTTTATTGCTACAGTGGTAGACTGGTGGTCTTACTTTTGGAGCAGCAAGCGTGGGAGTTCTGGCTTAAGTACCCCTGTGGTATGATTGCTTCTTGAAGTTGTGCATACCTTAGGTGTATTTTCTTTGCACATTTACTACTCAGATTTTGTATACATTATTATTTCGAGTGATATATATATGTGTATGTTATGCATGTATGTTTTATTTGAATTTAAGTCTTGTGTCTTAAGTTGCACCATGTTTCGAAAAGCTGTAATTACTCTGATGTGCACGAGTTGGTTTTATAAATAAATAAAAAATATATCGTATTTTTAAAAGGCACAAGAGTTTTGTTTTTAAAAGACATCTCATATAGGGTTATGGTGAGCTCGGTGTGTTGAGTTTCAGAACTCGAGCTCGGTATATTGAGCTCGTAGCGGTCCGAAACGGTCGCATAAAGATTGTTGGTATCGAGCGCTTCGGTTCGACCGAGCCGTGCATAGGAGATTTGACCGTCACTATGTCGGGTTATGTGTTGGGTACCTAGTTGTATTATGTTGATTGTCGCTTGATTAAGTGAAGCACTTATTGCTTGAGAAATTGTTTGAACTGCTTCTTGATTGAAGCAAAGGTGTTTTAACACATCCTTGTTGTGAGATTCTCGATGTGGTTTTGAACTTTGTGGAATCTAATGCCACCAGAGGAATACGACATCCGCAACCGAGAACGCCGACATGGAACGAGCTATTCAAGCTATGACCGAGATGGCGGCAGCCATGGCTCAACAATCACCGTCGCGAACTCAACAGCTAACGCGATGGCTCAACAGACGGCGTTAACTCGCCAGAACTTGCAAAGAATCAAAGAACGAGCGTAATCTAAATGTCAAGCGAGAGGATTGGCCGACTTCAGGAAGCATGATCCAATCGGAAGTTCTACGGTGAGCCAACCGGATAAAGTCGATCTTTGGACGCAAGAGATCGAGAAGATCTTTGAGGCACTTCATTGCCCTGACAACGTGGAAGGTCGACTATGCCACCTACTTCATCGCTAGAGACGCAGAGTATTGGTGGAGAGGAGTGAAGCAACGCTTATAGCGTAACATCGCGAGATGACCTGGGAGCTTTTTCGTGAAAGGTTTTTGGACAAGTACTTCCTGACATCGCACGAGCCGAGAAGGAGCAGGAATTTCTTCAATCGCAAAGAAGGCAACTCGGCGGTGTCCGAGTATGCGCCAAGTTCGAATCATTGGCGAGGTATTTCAGTCCATTCCGTGATCGAGTTGACTGCAGATGGTTAAGTGAGAGATTCCAATCTGGGATTGAGATTCGACATTCGTAAGTCAAGAGTGTCGCTGAGGATCGAAATCTCCAAGAGCTGATTGATCGATGTGTCGAGGTAGAAGGAGTGAGGAGCCACAAGAAGAAGATTATTGTGGGCGGACGTGAGACCCTGCAGAGTGCGGGGTAGATTTGTACGTAAAGGGAAACCACCGCAGAAGAGGCCTTACGACCGACCTCGGGGAACAACAACAGGGACAGATCGTCCGATGACCCAAGTACCGAGGAGTGGAGGTCGGACCGGTGTCGAGGTGATTTGCTACCGATGTGGAAAGCCGGACATTACGCGAGTAATCAGACTCAAGGAGGAGGTGTGTTTCAACCGCAAGAAGCCGTGGCATTTTGCTAAGGATTGTCCTACACCTAAAGCTCAACCGACGATGCTTCGCGCAAAGGCCAAAGGAAAGCGCCATGGCCAAAGGCGAGTTTTCTCGCATGAGTGGCGCAGGAAGTCAACGAGCCGATGATCTTATCCAAGGTGAATGTGAGATCGAGGGTAAATCCTTATCCGTTTTTTGATTCGTGCAACCCATTCCTTTATTTCTTCCGATCAGGTGAACCATTTGAGCTTGACTGTGATCGCTTTACCGCTTAAATTAGTAGTTACAACCCCAAATGCTAAAACCTTAGTCACAAACACCGCATGTCTTAATTGTGTAGTGATTATTCGTGAGTAGAAAGTTTGTGGTCAATTTGGTTTGTTTGCCTCTCAAGGGCTTAGATGTTATCCTCGGGATGGATTGGTTGTCACACCACCATGTCCTTGGATCGTGCCCGTGAAACCGTAATTTTTCCGGACTCGAGTCTCCAATTATCTTTCCACGAACGTATTGGAGTTTCTTTGAAAGAAGGAACTAGGGAATACATGTATCTAGCTAGTTCGGAAGTTTTCCAAACAGATCGACGTGAAGAATGTACCAGGTGGTGTGTGATTTTGAGGACGCTTTTTCGAAGACGCGCCAGGATTACCACCAAGACGAGAGGTCGAAGTTCTCCATCGACCGATTCCAGGAACAGACCGATTTCCAAAGCGCCTACAGGATGTCTCCCGCCGAGATGAAAGAGTCAAGTCCCGCATCGAACACTTGGAGTCGGCAATTCATACGACCGAGCGTGTCACCGTGGGGAGCTCCAGTGTTGTTGGTTAAGAAGAAGGATGGACGATCAAGGCCGTGGCGTGGACTATCGCGAGCTCAACAAGGTTACCGTGAAGAACCGCTATCCGTTACCACGTATTGACGACTTGATGGACCAACTTCGTGGAGCGCGATCTTTCCAAGATAGACTTGAAGCCGGGCTACCATCGATTCGCGTGAAGGAGGAAGATGTCGCCAAAACAGCTTTCAGGACTAGATACGGTCACTACGCAGTACTTGGTGATGCCGCTTGAGGACGCACGCGCCAATGTGTTTATGGACTACATGAACAGGATTTTCCATTCGCTTTTGGATCAGTTCGTTGTAGTGTTCATCGACGACATATTGATTTACTCGAGGAACCGAGAAGAGCACGCAGAACACCTATGTCGCAGTACGCAGATATTACGAGATAAGCAACTCTATGCCAATCGTCAAGTGTGAATTTTGGTCAAGAGGTGAATTTTCTTGGTCACGTGATTTCCGCAGGCGGATAGTCAGGATCCAACTAAGATCGAGGCTGATAGCATGGGAACAAATTTCAAGACGGCATCGAGATCGAGTTTTGTCGGCTTAGCAGATATTACCGAAGATTCATTGAAGGTTTCTCGAAGATTGTCGCGCCTCTTACACGATCGACGAGGAAGGATCAACCTTTGCTTGACCGAGGAGTGTGAAGCCGCCAACGATCAAGGAGCTTTTGACGACGGCGCTGTGCTTGATTTTGCCTCAACCCAAGAGCCTTTCGAGGTGTATTGTGATGCGTCACACCAGGGATCGGGATGCGGTCGATGCAACATCGGAAGGTGGTCGCAGATGCTTCAAGACAGCCTTAAGATTCACGAGAGGAACTACCCTACTCACGACTTGGAGCTAGCAGCAGAGTTTTTGCGTCAAGATATGGAGGCACTACCTTTACGGAGCACTCTCATCGCTTTCACGATCACAAGAGCTTGAAGTACTGTCGACCGTAAAGAGCTCAACATGCGCCAACGTAGATGGACGTAATTTCTCAAGGACTACGACTTTACGCTGGAATACCATCCCGTAAGGCTAACGAGTAGCAGATGCGCTGAGTAGAAGAGCGCTTTAACCTCGGCGATGATGATCAAGGAGTTGGAGATGCCTCGAGAAGTTCCGAGATTTGAAGTCGAGTGTCAGTTTCACCGGAAGTTCGAGATTTGGTATGCTTACCATTTCTAATGATTGTTGGACGAGATCCGAGACCAGCAAGTTCATGACGAGCTTCGCAAGAGAAGATTCAGCTTGATAGCGCAAGTGGAAGGCGCATGTAATTTCGTGCCCGAGCGGACGACATCTTGAGGTGCAATGGCCGAGTGTGCGCATCTAACGATCCGAGCCGAGGAAGTTGATTCTCGACGGCGCATAAGAGCAACTTTAGTATTCATCCCGAGTTACGAAGATGTATCAAGACTTGAAGAAGCATTTTTGGTGGTCCTGAATGAAGAAGCAAGCGGCCGAGCACGTAGCTTCATGTTTAACGTGGTCGGTAAAGCCGAAGGTGGAGCACCAACGACCGCGGGAATGCTACAATCGCTGACGTATCAAAGATGGAAATGGGACAAAGATTTCCATGGATTTCGTTGTAGGTTTGCCAAGACGGTAAGAAGAATGATTCGATTTGGGTGATCGTCGACCGATTGACCAAATCGCCATTTCTTGCCGAGGTCGACATACAACGTGGAAAGCCGACCGAGATCTACATCGCGAGATAGTACGACTTCATGGAATACCTCTTCGATCGTGTCGACCGAGATCCGGTTCACGCCTCATTTTTGGAGGGAATTGCAAGGAGCGATGGGAACCGAGCTCAGGCTTAGCTCAGCATATCATCCACAGCATCGACGGTCGATCGAGAGAACGATCCAATCGCTGAAGATTTGTTGCGAGCTTGTACGTTAGATCACCGAGGAAGTTGGGACGACGCCTTACCATTGGTGAAGTTCACATACAACAACAGCTTCCATGCGAGTATCGGGATGGCACCTTTGAAGCTACCAGTATGGACGGAAATGTCGACGCCTCTTTGTTGGTACCAGGACGGCGAGCTTAACCGTCAGAGGACCAGATATGATCCAAACAGACTCACCGAGAAGATCCGCTTGATCGTGAGATCGGATGCGAACATCTCAAAGTCGCATGTAAGAGTTATGCACTCAACGACGCCGACCACTCGAGTTCGAGGAAGGAGAACATGTATTTCTTAGAGTCACCCCCACTCACCGGAGTTGGTCGAGCGATCAAATCCAAGAAACTTACCCCTAAATTCATTGGACCTTACCAGATTCTTCGTCAGATTGGTCCAAAGTGGCATATCGATTGCCTTACCCCCATTCTTGTCGAACATCCACGACGCCTTCCACGCCTCACAATTGCGGAAGTATGTTTCCGACCCTTCTCATGTCATCGAACCTGATGTGATTCAATCAAGGACGACTTATCTTTTGAAGCGCCACCAAAGAAGGATCGCTGATCTGAAAGCCAAACGATTCTTGCGAACAAAGAGATCCAACTTGTCAAAGTCAGGTGGGATCAAAGGACGAGATGCGACTGGGAGCTGGAGGAGAAGATGAAGACTCAAGACTCAACTTTTCTCGAGGTAAGAATCTTATTTGCAATTTCGAGGACGAAATTTTTTAGAGGGAGAGATTGTAACACCTCGAGGACGAGATCGACATCGTATTAGGACGACGATCGAGACCTCGACCAAGACCTTGTGTCGAGATCCCGTGACTAGATCGCTTGTCGAGATCTTTGTCGAGCCGATGAGACCACGTGGCACTAGTCAGCCGAAATGAGGAGGTCGCGTGTCGAAGTTGATGAAGTCGCTGCATCGAGCCGATGAGGACGCAAGTCGAAGCCGAGGAGACCGCTCACGAACTCGTGTTAGAACCTTGCACGCTGCACGAGCACTTTGTCGACATCGTGGTCGAGATGATACCTCGTATTATTTCGAACGTTATTCAGTTATTATTATATTGTTTGTAATTATTACATTGTCGCTTGCCGCTGACCGACAGAGTAGAGGGTAATTATGAGAGGAACGAGTTAACGGTAGATGATTGATGGGATTGGCATCTTATAGCCGGAGTTACGCTTATACCCCTTTCTCGCCACCGTGATACCACGCACCGCTTCCCTCACACTCATTTCTTTTTCTTCTTTCTTCTTCCTTCCTTCTCGCCTCTGTGTTTCGTGGTTTTCTTCAAAATCTCCATCGATTTAAACCGTGAGTTCCATCGAGATTCTCGCACAAGCTTTCTTCATCAATTTTGTTCATCATCAACTTCTCGACCCATATCTCGCCTGATCGACCATCACCATTGAGGTATGAAGAACAGATTTTTATCTTCTTCGTACATCGCTTAGCGCTAATTCTTCTTCCATTTTTAACCGCTTTATGCTTCCAAATCATATCAAATTGATGGGTTTTCTTATTCACGATATTACCTATCTTTTTAACCGATTAATTGGGCTTGTAAAACAAATTTCTTCCTCTCGCTTTTCGCAATCGGCGATTGCCCGTAAAACCTCCATTTTTGGTTCGCTTTGTATTTCTTGTTTTTCGTTTGTTGCTTCTGGTTATTGTTGTTGTCGATCTATCTGTTGAAGCATCAGATAACTTTTTCATGAAATTTTGATCGAAATCCCTAACTTTGTGTTAGAGGAAAAATATATTTCAGTTCGAGTTTTATATTTTTCTGGGTTGTGGTTGAGTTTGGGGATGAGAGAGCTAGATGTATCGGAAACCATAGATCGATCTGAGTTGTGTTTGTTTTAGGAAGTCTATTTCTCGAGATCGAGTGATTTCCGAATCAAGGGTACGGGAAAGCGAGTCCTAGGAGGTGGAAGCAATGAATCCGCATCAAGGATCGTGACGACGTGTCGAGGTCGATCGAGAAGCGTGACGCACGTGTCGCGTCGATCAAGACAGCCGTGTCGAGATCGAGTAAGAGAAGTCGTTGTCGAGCTCTTAGAAGACAGCTGTGTCGAGGTCGTTGTCGAGCAGCATTAACTTGGAGTTCGGTAAGGGCGCTTCACATTAATATTTTCATAGTATGTAAGGGCGCTTCACCTTAATATTTTCGTAGTATGCTAGCGTAAGGGCAACTCCTAGAAATCTCTAAGGCTTTATTTTATAAGTCCTTAAATAAGGGCATTTCATATTCTATGTGGTTATGTTATTGTGTATGGATTTCCTGATTTGTGTCGAGCTTGAAATGTTGTGATATGATTGAGTTGTTGCATGTATTTAATATGTGATTGAATATATGTCGTGAAGTGTGTATTGCATGTTGAATTGCGTTTCTTCATGTCGAGCTTGCTCTTTTTATTTGACATGCGGTTGAATATCTTGTGTTTAACTCTTTGAATATCGTGATGCTAATTGTTCATCGAGCGAGCGAGCTAGGTGAGTCGTATGACGCTTTTTGAGCCGTGACCCGGATAATCGAGGGTGCTAGGTCCCCTTTTTGTTTACGGAGATTGACCAGACGCCGCCACGCTACGGGACCTGAGTCGATAGTCCCTAGGGAGAGCGAGGATCCCAAGGCTTTACCGACTTTTCGACATACCAGACGGCGCGGTGCATTCCGGAAAAATTGTCGAGTCGAGAGAAAATGGATTTGTGAGTTGTGTCGAGTTTAGAGTGAGATGGTCGAGTCACGTCGGTGAATGTTATACTTTGTTGTTTGCTTATATTTTTGTGTCGAGCTTATCTTGAATTGTTGAGAAGTTGACCCTTTCCCGTGGTGCCTTCAATCCATGACGGTTACCCAGGCGATGTCGAGGGCGCAGTAACTCGACAAAGAGACGATGCCGAGGAGGAGCTCGACGAGGACCCGAGTGACGACCTCTATCCGCCGTGGATTGTTTATTTGTTGGATGTTTGTTTTTCCGAGGACTGTACTTGTTTTTCTTTTGTGTTCGAGGTCGTGACCAGCCAGGGCGTTGTTGTTTATTGCACAGGGTAGACTGGTGGTCTTACTTTTGGAGCAACCCCTCAAGTGGGAGTTCACGGAAGTACCCCCAGGGTATGACTGCTCTTTTGAAGTTGTCGTACCTTAGGTGTATTTTCTTTGCACATTTGCTACTCTGTATTTTGTATACATTATTATTTCGAGTGATATATATATGTGTATGTTATGCATGTATGTTTTATTTGAATTTAAGTCTTGTGTCTTAAGTTGCACCATGTTTCGAAAAGCTGTAATTACTCTGATGTGAACGAGTTGGTTTTATAAATAAAAAAAAAATATATCGTATTTTTAAAAGGCACAAGAGTTTTGTTTTTAAAACACATCTCATATAGGTTTATGTTGAGCTCGGTGTGTTGAGCTCGGTAACTCGAGCTAGGTATATTGAGCTCGGTAGCGGTCCGGAAACGGGTCGTTACAAATCCCATCAATCATCTACCCGTCTAATCGTTCCTCTCATAATTACTCTCTACTCTGTCGGTCAACGGTCTAGACACGCGACGAGAACGGCAAGCCGACACTATAATCATTACAAACAATATAATAATAGCGCTGAATAACGTTCGAAAGAATACGAGGTATCATCTCGACACGATGTCGACAAGGGTGCTCGAAAGCGCACAAGGCTCTAACACGAGTTCGTGAACGCAGCCTCCTCAGCTCGCCATGCGCCCCCCTCACGTCGACATCCGCCCTCCTCAGCTCAGCAGCTAGTGCACGCAGTCTCCTCAGCTCGGCAAATGACCTCGACGCGATCTCGACACAAGGTCTTGGTCGAGGTCTCGATACGTCGTCCTAATACGATGTCGATCTCGCCTCAGGTGTTACAATCTCTCCTCTAAAAAATTTCGTCCTCGAAATTGCAAATAAGATTCTTACCTCGGAAAAGTTCAGGGTACCGAGTCTTCATCTTCTCCTCCAGCTCCCAAGTCGCATCTCCCGCCTTACGATCCCACACAACTTTGACGAAGTTGAATCTCTTTGTTCAAGAATCGCTTGGCTTTCCGATCAACGATCCTTGCTGGTAATGCTTCAAAAAGATAAGTCGCCCTTCGCTTGAATCACATCCGGTTCGATGACATGAGAGGGTCGGAAATATACTTCCGCAATTGTGAGACGTGGAAGACGCCGTGAATGTTCGACAAGAATGGTGGCAAGGCAACTGATATGCCACCGACCGATACGACGAAGAATTTGGTAAGGTCCAATAAATTTAGGGTAAGTTTCTTGGATTTGATCGCTCGACCAACTCGATAGTGGGGTGACTCTAAGAAATACATGTTCTCCTTCCTCGAACTCGAGTGGTCGACGCCGTTGGTCCGCATAACTCTTACATCGACTTTGAGATGTTCGCATCCGATCTCCGATCAAACGGATCTTCTCGGTAGTCCGCTGGATCATATCTGGTCCTCTGACGATTCGCTCGCCCTGGTACCAACAAAGAGGCGTCGACATTTCCGCCCATACATCGCTTCAAAGGTGCCATTCCAATGCTCGCATGGAAATCGTATTGTAGGTGAACTCCACCAATGGTAAGACGTCGTCCCAACTTCCTCGGTGATCTAACGCATAAGCTCGCAACAAATCTTCAAGCGATTGGATCGCTCTCGCCGACCGGGCCTGCGTGGATGATATGCCGAGCTAAGCTCGAGCTCGGTTCCCATCGCCTTGCAATTCCCTCCAAAATGAGACGTGAACCGGATCTCGGTCCGACACGATCGAAGAGGGTATCCCATGAAGTCGTACTATCTCCGCGATGTAGATCTCGGCCAGCTTTTCCACGTTGTATGTCGACCTCGCGGCAAGAATGAGCAGATTTGGTCAATCGGTCGACGATCACCCAAATCGAATCATTCTTCTTCGCGTCTTCGGCAAACCTACAACGAAATCCATGGAAATACTATCCCATTTCCAAACTGGTACGTCAGCGATTGTAGCATTCCCACAGTCGTTGGTGCTCCACCTTCGCTTTACGACACGCCAAACACGGCTACGTGCTCGGCCACTTGCTTCTTCATTAGGACCACCAAAAATGCTTCTTCAAGTCTTGATACATCTTCGTAACTCCTGGATGAATACTAAAGTTGCTCTTATGCGCTTCGTCGAGAATCAACTTTCTCGGCTCGGATCGTTAGGTACGCACACTCGGCCATTGCACCTCAAGATGTCGTCCGCCCGACGCGTGAAATTGCCGCTTTCCCTTGCGCGCTTATCAATCAATCTTCTCTTGCAGAAGCTCGTCATGAACTTGCTGGTCTCGGATCTCGTCCAACAATCTGTTAGAAATGGTAAGCATACCAAATCTCAGCTTCCCCGGTGAAACTTCGACACTCAACTTCAAGTCTCGGAACTTCTCGAGCATCTCCAACTCCTTGATCATCATTACCGAGGTTAAAACGCTCTTCCTACTCAACGCATCTGCTACTACGTTAGCCTTACCGGGATGGTATTCCAACGTAAAGTCGTAGTCCTTGAGAAATTCTGTCCATCTACGTTGACGCATGTTGAGTTCCTTACGGTCGAATGGTACTTCAAGCTTTGTGATCGCTGAAAACAAAGAAGAGTGCTCCATAAAGGTAGTGTCTCCATATCTTCAGCGCAAAAACCATGCCCGCCACTCAAGTCGTGAGTAGGGTAGTTCCTCTCGTGAATCTTAAGTCGTCTTGAAGCATACGCGACCACCTTCCGATGTTGCATCAAAGACGCATCCCAATCCCCTGGTGTGACGCATCACAATACACCTCGTAAGGCTCTTCAGGTTGAGGCAAGATCGCGACAGCGCTGGTATTTGTCCGCCAAAAGCTCCTTCGCCTTTGAAAACCGCTTCGCACTCCTGGCCCAGGCAAAGGTTGATCCTTCCTCGTCGATCGTGTAAGAGGCGCGACAATCTTCGAGAAACCTTCAATGAATCTTCTGTAGTATCCTACTAAGCCGACAAAACTTCGATCTCGTGCAGAATCTTTGGCTGTTCCCACGCTAACACCGCCTCAATCTTAGTTGGATCCACACTATCCCTTCTTTGGAAATCACGTGACCAAGAAAATTCACCTCTTCAAGCCAAAATTCACACTTCGACAGGTTGGCATAGAGTTGCTTATCTCGTGAATATCCGCAGACTCGACATAGGTGTTCTGCGTGTTCTTCTCGGTTCCTCGAGTAGATCAAGATGTCGTCGATGAACACTACAACGAACTGATCCAAAAGCGAATGGAAAATCTGCTCATGTAGTCCATAAACACACCGTGGCGATTCGTCACTCCAAACGGCATCACCAAGTACTTCGTAGTGACCGTATCTAGTCTGGAAGTCGCTTTGGCGACATCTTCCTCCTTCACGCCGAATTTGGTGGTAGCCCGACTTCAAGTCTATCTTGGAAAGATCGCCGCTCCACGAAGTTGATCCATCAAGTCGCCAATACGTGGTAACGGATAACGGTTCTTCACGGTAACCTTGTTGAGCTCGCGATAGTCCACGCACGGTCTTGATCGTCCCATCCTTCTTCTTAACCAACAACACTGGAGCTCCCCACGGTGACACGCCTGGTCGTATGAATTGCTTCGACTCCAAGTGTTCGATCCGGGACTTGATTCTTTCATCTCGGCAGAGACATCCCGTATGGCGCTTTGGAAATTGGTCCTTCCTCGAATCGGTCGATGGAGAACTTCGACCTCTGCGTCTTGGTGGTAACCCCGCACGTCTTCGAAAACGTCCTCAAAGTCACACACCTGGAACATTCTTCACGTCGATCTGCTGGAAAACTTCCGAACTAGCGGATACATGTATTCCCTAGTTCCTTCTTTCAAAGAAACTCCAATACGTTCGGCGAAAGATATTTGGAGACTCCAAGGTCTGGAAAAATTACGCTTTACGGCACACCCAAAAGGACATGGTGGTGTGACAACCAATCCATCCCGAGGATGACATCTAAGCCCTTAAGAGGCAAACAAACCAAATTGACCATAAACTTTCTACTCTAAATAACCACTACACAATTAAGACATGCAGTGTTTGTGACTAAGGTTTTAGCAGCTGGGGTTGTAACTACTAATTTAAACGGTAAAGCAGTCACAGTCAAGTTCAAATGGTTCACACAATCAGAAGAAAGAAAGGAACTGGTTGCAGATCTAATCAAAAAGAACGGATAAGGATTTACCCTCGATCTCACATTCACCTTGGATAAGATCTTCACTGCTCGCTTCCTCGCCACTCATGCAGAAAACTCTGCCTTTAGCCACTTGACGCTTCCCTTTGGCTCTTGCCGCAAGCATAGTCGGTTCAGCTTTGGGTGTAGGACAATCCTTGGCAAAATGCCCTGGCTTCTTACAGTTGTAGCACACCCCCTCCTTCTGAGTACAGTTATTGGCGTAATGTCCCGTCTTTCCACAACGGAAACAAGTCACCTCGACACTGGTCTGTCCTCCGCTTCTCGGTACCTGGGTCATCGGACGATACTGTCCCCTGTTGTCGTTCCCCTGAGGTCGGTCGTAAGGCTTCTTCTGCGGTTGTTTCCCTTTCTGTGCAAATCTACGCCGCACTGGGTCTCACCGTCCGCCTACAACAGTCTTCTTCTTGTGGCTCACTCCTTCTACCTCGACACATCGATCTATCGACTCTTGGAGGTTTCGATCCTCGGCGACACCATCGACTTGAATGTCGAATCTCAATCCCCGTTGGAATCTCTCACTCAACCATCTCTCGTCAACTCGATCACGAAATGGACTGAAATACCTCGCCAACGACTTCGAACTTGGCGCATACTCGGACCTTTGTCCGAGTTGCCTTCTTGCAATTGAAGAAATTCCCGCTCCTTCTCGCTCGTGCAAGATCTGGGAAGTACTTGTCCAAGAACCTTTCACGAAAAAGCTCCCAGGTCATCTCGCGACGTTCCGCTTATAAATGTTTGCTTCATCCTCTCCACCATTACTCTGCGTCTCCTAGCGGTAAGTAGGTGGCATAGTCGACCTTCACGTTGTCCCGCAATGGAGTGCCTCAAAGATCTTCTCGATCTCTTGCATCCAAAGATCGCCTTTATCCGGATTTGGCTCACCGTAGAACCGGTGGATCATGCTTCCTGAAGTCGGCCAATCCTCTCGCCCGATGTTCGTTCGCTCGTTCTTTGTTCTTGTTGCAAGTTCTGCTGAGTTAACGCTGCCGTCTGTTGAGCCATCGCGTTAGCCTGTTGAGTTGCAGCAGCTGATTGTTGAGCCATGGCTGCCGCCATCTCGGTCATAGCTTGAATTGCTCGTTCCATGTCGACGTTCTCGGTTGCAGCTGTCGTATTCCTACGAGGTGGCATTAGATTCCACAAAGTTCAAAACCCTGTCAAAATCTCAGAACAAGGATGTGTTAAAACACACTGCTTCAATCAAGAAACAGTTCAAATAATTTTTCAAGCAATAAGTGCTTCACTTAGTCAAACAGCAATCAACATAATACAACTAGGTACCCACACACATAACCCGACACAGTGACCAGTCCAAATTCCTATGCACAGCTCGGTCGAACCGAATCAAGCCTGATACCAACAATGTAACGACCTGCTTTAGGATCGCTACCGAGCTCAATATACCGAGCTCGAGTTACCGAGCTCAACACACCAAGCTCAACATAAACCTATATGAGATGTGTTTTAAAAACAAAACTCTTGTGCCTTTTAAAAATACGATATATATATATATATATATATTTTTTTTTAAAACCAACTCGTGCACATCAGAGTAATTACAGCTTTTCGAAACATGGTGCAACTAAGACACAAGACTTAAATTCTAATAAAACATACATGCATAACATACATATATATATATATATCACTCGAAATAATAGTATATACAAAATACAGAGTAGCAAATGTACAAAGAAAATACACCTAAGGTATGACGACTTCAAAGATCAATCATACCCTGGGGGTACTTCCGGCAGACTCCCACGCAGGGGGCTGCTCCAAAAGTAAGACCACCAGTCTACCCTGAAACAACAAAACAACACTGCCCAAACTGGTCACGACCTCAGAACACAAAAGGAAAACGAAGTACAGTCCTCAGAAAAACAAACATCCAACAAACAAACAATCACGACAGATAGAGGTCGTCACTCGGGTCCTCGTCGAGCTCCTCCTCGGCATCGTCTGCTGTCGAGTTCCCTGCGCCCTCGACACCGCCTGGGTAACCGTCATGGATTGAAGGCACCACGGGAAAGGGTCAACTTCTCAACAATTCAAGATAAGCTCGACATAAAGAATAAGCAACACAATAATGTATCTCAATCACCACACGTGACTCGACCATCTCACTCTAGACTCGACACAACTCTTATTCCGGAATATCATCAGCAGGTCCATCCCCAAACTGACGTAATAGGTAAACGGCAGGTCCAACCCCAAACCGATACCATGCATTAATCAACAGTGTCCAACCCCAAATCGATAATGCGACGCCTAGCCAATCCACCATAAACAAAAAGGGGACCTAGCACCCTCGATTATCTGGGTCCTGGCCAAAACGTCATACGACTCCTAGCTCTCTCACTCGATGATTAGCTCGCCGCATGTCAAAGAGTAACACAACTTACTTGATCACATATCAAATAAAGAGAGCATGCTTAACATGAAGAAAACACAATTCGACATTTAAGCAATAAAACATTCTGCATGAAGAAACGCAATTCGACAGCAATACACCATTCACAACATATATTCAATCACATATCAAATACATGCAAAAACTCAATCATATCACAACATTCCAATCTCGACACCAATCAAGGAGTCCATACATAAATACAACAATAAAAATAAAGTCTTAGAGATATCTAGGAGTTGCCCTTACGCTAGCATACTACGAAAGTATTAATGTGAAGCGCCCTTACCGAACTCCAAATTAATGCTGCTCGACAACGACTTCTCTTACTAGATCTCGACACGGCTGTCTTCAACGAGCTCGACAACGACTTCGACACGTACCGTCCTCAATCGACCTCGACACGTACACTTCTCAGTCGACCTCGACACGCATAGCTTCGATCCGGATTCCGCCGCTTCCACGCCCTTGGATTCGCTTTCCGCACACCTCGATTCGAAATCACTCGATCTCTGGAATCAGACTTCCTAAAACAAACACAACTCAGTTCGATCTATGGGTTCTAATACACTTAGCTCTCTTCCCAAACTTAACCACAACCCAGAAAATATAAAAACTCAAGAACTGAAATATATTTTTCCTCTAACACAAAGTTAGGGATTTCGATCAAAAGTTCATGAAAAAGGTTATCTGATGCTTCAACAGATAGATCGACAACAACAACAACCAGAAGCAACAAACGAAAAACAAGAAATCGAAATAAACCAAAAAATGAAGGGTTTCTGGGCACTGCCGATTGCAGAAAAACAGGGGAAGAAAATTTGTTTTACAAGCCCAATTAATCGGTTAGAAAGATAGGTAATATCACGAAGAAGAAAACCCATCAGTTTGACATGATTTGGAAGCATAAAACTGGCTAAAAATGGAAGAAGAAATAGCGCTAAACAGTAGCACAGAGGAAAAGAAAAATCTGTTCTTCATACCTCAATGGTGATGGTCGAGCAGGCGAGATATCGGTCGAGAAGATGATGATGAACAAGATTGATGAAGAAAATTTGTGCAGAATCTCGATGGAACTCACGGTTTCGTCGATGGAAGTTTTTGGAGAAAAACAACGAAACTCAGAGCAGAAGGAAGGAAGAAGAAAGAAGAAAAGAGAAAGAATGAGTGTTTGAGGGAATCGGTCGTGGTATACAGCTGGTGAGAAAAGGGTATAATCGTAACTTCAGCTATAAGATGCCAATCCCATCAATCATCTACCCGTCTAATCGTTCCTCTCATAATTACTCTCTACTCTGTCGGTCAACGGTCTAGACACGCGACGAGAACGGCAAGCCGACACTATAATCATTACAAACAATATAATAATAGCGCTGAATAACGTTCGAAAGAATACGAGGTATCATCTCGACACGATGTCGACAAGGGTGCTCGTGCAAGCGCACAAGGCTCTAACACGAGTTCGTGAACGCGGCCTCCTCAGCTCGACATGCGACCTCCTCAGCTCGACATCCGACCTCCTCAGCTCAGCAGCTAGTGCACGCAGTCTCCTCAGCTCGGCAAATGACCTCGGCACGCGATCTCGACACAAGGTCTTGGTCGAGGTCTCGATACGTCGTCCTAATACGATGTCGATCTCGTCCTCAGGTGTTACAATAACATTCACCGACGTGACTCGACCATCTCACTCTAACTCGACACAACTCGCAAATCCATTTTCTCTCGACTCGACAATTTTTCCGGAATGCACACGCCGTACCGTATGTCGGAAAGTCCAGCCGAAGCCTTGGGATCCTCGCTCTCCCTAGGACAGTCAACTCAGGTCCCATAGCGTGGCGACGTCTAGTCAATCTCCCGTAAACAAAAGGGGACCTAGCACCCTTAGTTATCCGGGTCACGGCTCAAAAACGTCATACGACTCACCTAGCTCGGTCACTCGATGAACACCGCCAGATCACGATATTCAAAGAGTTAAACACAAGATATTCAACCGCATGTCAAATAAAAAGAGCAAGCTCGACATGAAGAAACGCAATTCAACATGCAATACACAATTCACAACATATATTCAATCACATATTAAATACATGCAAAAACCCAATCATATCACAACATATTAAGCTCGACACATACACAATAACATAAACACGTGGAATATGAAGTGCCCTTACGCTAGCATACTATGAAAGTATTAATGTGAAGCGCCCTTACCGAACTCCAAGTTAATGCTGCTCGACAACGACCTCGACACAGCTGTCTTCAAATGAGCTCGACAACGACTTCGACACGTACCGTCCTCAATCGACCTCGACACGTACACTTCTCAGTCGACCTCGACACGTACAGTTCTCGATCTGGATTCCGCTGCTTCCACGTCCTTGGATTCGCTTTCCCGTACACCTCGATTCGGAAATCACACGATCTCGGGAATCAGACTTCCTAAAACAAACACAACTCAGTTCGATCTATGGGTTCTAATACACTTAGCTCTCTTCCCAAACTTAATCACAACCCAGAAATATAAAAACTCAAGAACTTGAATATATTTTTCCTCTAACACAAAGTTAGGGTTTTCGATTAAAAGTTCATGAAAAAGGTTATCTGATGCTTCAACAGATAGATCGACAACAACAATAACCAGAAGCAACAAACGAAAAACAAGAAATCGAAACAAACCAAAAATGGGGGTTTCTGGGCACTGC
The DNA here is from genome assembly GCA_037113605.1 of Calophaca sinica. NCBI lineage: Eukaryota > Viridiplantae > Streptophyta > Magnoliopsida > Fabales > Fabaceae > Calophaca > Calophaca sinica. The sequence continues at coordinate 58,645,533 of CM073735.1, forward strand.
CGATTGCAGAAAAACAGAGGAAGAAAATTTGTTTTACAAGCCCAATTAATCGGTTAGAAAGATAGGTAATATCGTGAAGAAGAAAACCCATCAATTTGACATGATTTGGAAGCATAAAACTAGCTAAAAATGGAAGGAAGAAGTAGCGCTAAACAGTAACACGAAGAAGAGAAAATCTGTTTTTCCTTACCTCAGATGATGGTCGAGCAGGCGAGATATAGGTCGAGAAGATGATGATGAACAAGATTGATGAAGAAAATTTGTGCAGAGTCTCGATGGAACTCAAGGTTTCTTCGATGGAAGTTTTTGGAGAAAAACAACGAAACTCAGAGCAGAAGGAAGGAAGAAGAAAGAAGAAAAGAGAAAGAATGAGTGTTTGAGGAAAAACCGATCGTGGTATACAGCTGGTGAGAGAAGGGGCATAATCGTAACTCCAGCTATAAGATGCCAATCCCATCAGTCAATCTACCCATCTAATCGTTCCTCTCTCATAATTACCCTCTACTCTGTCGGTCAACGATCTAGACACACGACGAGAACGGCAAGCCGACAATATAATTATTACAAACAATATAATAATAACGCTGAATAACGTTCGTAAGAATACGAGGTATCATCTCGACACGATGTCGACTAGGGTGCTCGTGCCAGCGCACAAGGTTCTAACACGAGTTCGTGAACGCGGCCTCCTCAGCTCGGTACGCGACTTCATCAACTCGACACCCGACCTCCTCATTTCGGCCGATTAGTGCACGCGGTCTCCTCGGCTCGGCAAATGACCTCAAACAAGCGATCTTGGCACGGGATCTCGACACAAGGTCTTGGTCGAGGTCTCGATACGTCGTCCTAATACGATGTCGAGCTCGGCCTCAGGTGTTACAGAAGCGGAGAGTTCGCTCATCGAGTGAGAGAGCTAGGCGAGTCGTTATGACGCTTTTGAGCCGTGGACCGGATAATTGAGGGTGCTAGGTCCCCTTTGTTTACTGGAGATTGACTAGACGTCGCGGCGTAGGAACCTGCATCGCATATCTAGGGAGAAGCGAAAGATCCCAAGGCTACGGCTGGTATGTCAGTTGATGGATCTGCGTCTGCTTTCCGGAATAATGGTCGAGTCGAGAGAAAATGGATCGCGAGTTGAGTCTAGAGTGAGAAGGTCGAGTCACGTTTGGTGAATGATATACATTGTTGTTTGCTTATTTCTTTACGCCTTGATTATCTTGATTTGTCGAGAAGTTGACCCTTTTCCCGTGGTGCCTTCAATCCATGATGGTTACCCAGGCGATAGCGAGGACGCAGGGAACCCGACAGCAGGTGATGGTGAGGAGGACCTCGTCGAGGATCCGGACGACGATCTCTATTTGTCGTGATTGATTATGTCTATTAGATGTTTTTTTTGGGATGACTGTAGTATGTCTTTTGTGTACAGTGGTTGTGACCAGTTGGGCCGGGTGATGTTTTGTTATTACAGGGTAGACTGGTGGTTCCACTTTTGGAGCAGCCCCCTGCGTGGGTGTCTGCCGGAAGTACCCCCAGGGTATGATTGCTCTCTTGAAGGTCGTCATTGTTGGTGTAAGCCCTAGAGGCCAATGTTTTTCCCTTTGGACTTATATTTTGTATCATGTAGTTTATTTATTATATGAGGCATTTTCAATTATTATGTTTGTTTCAACGTAATAAAGTCCTTGAGTAAAAGTTCGTTTTCAATAGAACATCGAGTAGACGACTCGGTTGTGAGATACTAAAGAACTTACTCTAAATATCCGTAGTCGAGTATTATTATTATTAAGGACAATAATAATGCATCAAGACTATTATGTGGGTGGACTGATAACCTCATCTCACAGGTTATAGATATGAGATATCAAGTCACCACATAGGTACACGTTAGGATAATTGTGTACTGGATTGACCCGCCATGAGAATACTACATAGTGTGTTATGTAAGTGTCATGAGTTATTCTCATAGTGATAGTGGTGTATGCCACCCTCAGACCTGAAACCACTATGGTCCCTACATGAGGAGTTGAGTGTTTTATTGCCGTCAAACATTGTCTGTAACAGGACAATTATAAAGTCGGTCAACTGGGCACTCAACGAGTCATGCAAAGAGACATGAGTGACCTAGATGGGATTTGCCCCTCCTACATAACAGGACTAATATCTATGGGCCCCTTGATAGAGTATGACTGTAAAATGCATGGCCATGCTGAAATAAGTCAATATGAGATATTGATCTTATTTGTTGTTACTAAGTCTACTCGGGCATCAAGGAATATAATATTGAACTATACAAGGGTGACACATACTATGCCTTGTGTTCAATATAGATATAAGGGCAAAAGGGTAATTATACACATGATCATTATCACGGAAAGGTTACGTCACAACAAAGACATTCTCGTTACTTGGGTAGCGATGATGTATTGCTAGACACCGCCATCGCTTATAATATTAAATAGTGATTTAATATTATTGCCAACGCATGAACCTGCTGTGGTCACACACATGAGAACAGGCTAATGGGAGATTAAATAAATGAGTGAGACTCATATTATTCGGTGGTGCATTCTTACGATGCACCAACGCGAGTCAAGAAAGACGCAGAACACGATAAGTTACGGTGCGCTGAGAGCACACGGTAAGCTACGGTGCGCTAGGTCAGTCTTAAGTGAAGTCTATAAATAGACTCGTTAAGACTGAAGTCAGAACACGGAAAAACCCTAGCCGTTCCAAAGATCGTGACTTGCATCGTGACTGGTTCCGTACGTCAGCTAGCACTGTGACGGAGACCGCTCCCATTCGAAGGCTGTTCGTGTGGACTACGTAGAGGCGTTGTTTTCTGTGTGACGCTCGTGCTCGATTCCAATTTTCATCTGCAAACGATCTGCGCTACAAGAGGTAATTCATATAACCCTGAGTCATGACCATTCGCAAGGATCCACACAAGGGAAAGTTTAAATTTCCGCTGCGTTTTAAACTCTGTTATTGCGCTATTTCCCTACAGTCATACCATAGGTGTATTTCTTTGTACATTCACTACTCTGTATTTTGCATACACTATCATTCCGACTTGTATATATATATATTATCTATGTATGTTTTATTTAGGATTTAAGTCTTGTGTCTTAGCTGCACCATGTTTCGAAAATCTGTAATTACTCTGATGTGCACTAGAAAAAAAAAGTACCGTAATTTTTTGAAGGGCACAAGAGTACCGTTTTAAAACGCATCGCATACAGTTTTAGTGTAGCTCGGTAGCGGTCCGGAAATGGGTCGTTACAGTTATCGCTGGGGCGATCGTACCGGAGGACCGGTTTGGCGCCTTGGGGATCGGATGTAGCTCGCCGAGCTCGAAGAGGTCGGAACCGAGCTGGGCCGGCTTGGTTTGGTGGACATGCTGGAACTCGCCTCGGGACCGGTCCGTAACACATTGGTTGGGCTCAGCTCGGTGATCCAGTTAGGAGCCCAGCTCGGAGGCCGGCCCATAACACAAGCCCCCTAGACCCTTTGCCTGAAAAGGTACAGGGTCTAATTGTTTTTTCGTTTGGTCGGAATTCGAGCTGGGTGGAAGGCCAAGAAAGAGAAAGTCGCCCAGCTTCTCGGTCGATCCCTTCCAACGTGTTGACAGTCTCCTCTCCTATAAAGGTCGCCAAGAAGTGATCACAAGGTTCTTTTGGTCCTATCTCTGTCCAGCCCCCTAGACTTGCTTGCCGATTAGCTGAGCATATATTTAGAGTGCAAGTATTTGGTTTTCTCCAAATACCTTGTAAGAGTTGATCCCATCATAGAATTGCTCTTGCTGAGCTAGAAATAGTATAATTACTTCTTGAGAGTAGTAGGTCGAATGATCTGATATGCGACGTATGATATCAAAAACCTGAGATGACTGTGAATACATGCCTTGACAGGATGGTTTTGATGATTGACAAAAGGGAGTTTTGCAAATAGTCAACCGTGCAAAAAGTGGAAAAGAATACCAAGACGCGTATCAAGAATGATAGTTTCTCAAGTCTTTGGGTTTTGGGTATTTATTTATTTTTATTAAGACTATTTGTAAGTAGTAATAAAAAGCTCTCAATTAAAATAAAATCACACACTCACAAAATGATTTTTATTCTAAAATTGATTTTATGATAATTTTTTCTAAATTATTTTTAGGCACAAAGTATTTTGAAAAATTCTTAAGTTGTACTCAAAATATTGTTTGGAAAATATTTTTGTCTTTGGAAAATATTCTCCGTGCCGAGCTGTGGGGAAGTCGCGTACCGAGCTGAGGTCGCGTGCCGAGCTGTGGAGAGGTCGTATGTCGAGCTGTGTGGAGAGGTCGTATGCCGAGCTGGGGAGATTGTATCGTCGAAATTTGGGGAGATCGTATCTTAGAAATTTGGGAGAGGTCGTTTGGAAATACGATGTCGGACACCAAGTGTGTCCGAGAATCATTTCCGTATCCGTGTTTCAATTTTTTAATGCTGCAACGGACAAATCCCTTTTAATGCTGCAACGGACAAATCCTCTTAAATGTGACGCTCCTCTCAGTGCCTATAAAAGCACTGCACCATGAGCATTGTTTTAGAAACACAACGCTAGTGCTTAATTTTTATGCTGAAACTCTGTCAAAATATTCTCCATCACTCACACTTATTTGAGCACAATTTTTTTGAGAGCTTTTTTATTCTACATAATTTGAGTTGTATTATTTGAGCTTCAATTTGTTATATCTGCACTATTGAGTGTATCTTTCTCATCTCATTTTATTTGTAAAAATCATTTCTTTTTGGGTAGGAATCCCAAGGTGTTCATAGAGAGGTGATATCTCTTGAACGTATTGCTCTGGTATAGAGTTGTAAAGGTTTCTAGCTGAACCTGATTTAAAAGCTAGTGATTTAGTGAAAATCCCATAGTGCTTTGCTTTGGGGACAGGACGTAGGCCACAGGGGTGTTTGGTGGCCGAACTCGTATAATTTCTTTGCGTGCTCTTCTTTGCTCTTTGTCTCTTTATCATTCAAGCACTTTATTTATTTTTGTTCTTTATTTATTTTTCGGTCATTTATTTTCTGTCATTTATTTATTGCAATTTAATTCCTGCAATTTATTCTTCAAGTTATTTATCGTTTCGCAATTTATTTCTTTCAAGTTTTTTTTAATTCAGTAATTTATCTGTAATTTTTTATATAAGCACCGCTATCACAATTCACCCCCCTCTTGTGTTTGAAGTCACTTGGTAACAAGTGGTATCAGAGCTAGACTCTTGTATAAAGGACTTAATCGTCTCAAGAGAATGACTTCAAACAATAACGAGGGAACTTCCATGAATGCACCCCCATTTTTCAATGGTGAGGGGTATGGTTATTGGAAGGATAGAATGCAAATCTTTCTTGAGGGTGTTGATCTTGATATTTGGGATCTTTGTGGAAAATGGTCCATTTGTCCCCACTCAATCAATTAATGATGCAGTGGTAGACAAACCAAGATCACTTTGGACCGAAGATGATAAGAAAAAGGTCCAATACAATTTGAAAGCTAAGAACATCATCACACGCTTTAAGCTACGATGAGTTCTATAGGGTCTCAAATTGCAAGACTGCTAAAGAAATGTGGGACACCCTTCTATTGACCCATGAAGGTACTACTGAGGTCAAGAGGGCTCGAATGAACACATTAACTCATGAGTATGAGTTATTTAGGATGAAACCAAGTGAAAACATACAAGATATGCAAAAAAGGTTCATCCATATAATAAACCATCTCAGAGCTCTTGGGAAAGTCTTCAGTAATGAAGATTTAATTAATAAAGTTCTTAGATGTTTAAATAGAAACTGGCAACCCAAGGTTACTGCTATATCTGAATCTAGAGATTTATCTACTATATCATTGGCAACCTTGTTTGGAAAATTGCAGGAACATGAACTTGAACTAAATCGACTCACTGAGAGTGAAGAAAGTGAAAAGAAAAAGAAAGGAATTGCTCTCAAAGCAATCGTAAATGAAAAAGAGGAATCTGACAACAATGATAGTCTGGATGAGAATGAGGAAGACATAAGTCTGATGGTTCGAATGTTCAAAAGGTTCATGAGGCAAAAGGGGAGAACAGGCAAGGTACAAAATCCTCAAAAGAAAAATGAGGAAGGAACTTCTTTTAATCCAACTTGCTACAAATGTGATCAAAAGGGACATATAAAACCCGATTGCCCTCATGGTCAGAAGAAAAACGAAAAATTTGATAGAAGACCACAAAAGGAATCAAAAGGAAGAAGAGCCTACATTGCCTGGGATGACAATGATATGGACTCGTCTGATGAATCAGAAAATGAGGAGGCCAACTTATGTCTCATGGCAAAACACGAGGAGGATGAGGTAAATGCTCTTGAACTCGAATCTCCCTTAACTTATGATGACTTGCTTATTGCTTGTGAAGAATTAAATAATGAAACGACTAGACTTCGAAAAATTATTTCTTCTTCTAAGAAAACCATCTCTTCTCTTGAATCTAAAATTATTTTCTTAAACCAAGAGATGGAAGTTTTTAAGGAAAAACAAGTTGTTGTGACTGAAGTTTCTACTTGCACCTTTTGTGAAAACCAAAAGATTGATACTTTCAAGTGTGATGAATGCAATGTTTTGAAAAACAAGATTGAAGATTTGGAAAACACCCTTGCCAAATTTACCATGGGAAGGGATAACTTAAACATTCTATTGGGAAAACAAAAGGGTACTTTTGGAAAAGCCGGTTTGGGTTATAATCCACAAACGCATGAAAAATCCTTTAAATTTGTCAATCACAACAACACTTCAAGCAGCCACTTTCATTAAATGCTTTCACCGTGGTAGAAATGGTCACACCGCCTCCATTTGCAATATTAGAAAGAACAAGAATGTGGTTGGCAAAAGATATGGATTCCAAAGGGTACTTTGCCAAAAACTAACTCATCCGACCCAACTTAGTTTGGGTACCAAAGGTTAAAAATTAATCTGTTGTTGTAGGTGTGCTTGAAAGCCAATGACTTAAATTGGTATCTTGATAGCGGCTGTTCAAAGCACATGACAGGAGACAAAAGCAAGTTCTCCTCATTGGTACCTAAGAATAGTGGTTATGTCTGGTATGGTGACAACAACAAAGGTAAAATTCTTGGGATTGGTTCCATTGGTAAGAGTCATAATCCCACTATTGAAAATGTTTTGTATGTGGATGGCTTGAAGCACAATTTGCTAAGTATTAGTCAACTTTGTGATAAAGGGAACAAAGTGGTTTTTGATTCTTCAAAATGCATGGTTATGAACTCTGTAACTGAAAATGTTGTTCTTATTGGACCTAGAATTGGAAATATCTACATGGTTGATTTAGATAGAATACCTTCAAATGATGCATGTTGTCTTATTAGTAAAGAGGATGAATCTTGGCTATGGCATAGGAGAATGGCTCATATTCACATGGATCATCTTAATAAGTTGGTTCAAAAGGACTTAGTAATTGGCTTACCAAAGCTCCGCTTTGAAAAAGATAAATGATGTGATGCCTGGCAAAAGGAAAACAAGTAAAGGCCTCTTTCAAATCAAAAATATTGTTTCCACAAACCGGCCTTTACAACTTTTACACATGGACTTATTTGGACCATCTAGAACTAAAAGCTTTGGTGGAAATTACTATGCCCTTGTTATTGTGGATGACTATTCTCGCTATACATGGACTCTATTTCTTTCTCATAAAAATGACGCTTTTCTTGCCTTTCGTAAACTTGCTAAAGTTATCCAAAATGAAAAAGGAATGAACATAGTATCCATCCAAGTGATCACGGTGGGGAATTCCAAAATGAGGCATTTGAGGCCTTTTGTACTGAAAATGGAATTGAGCATAATTTTTCGCACCTAGAACACCACACAGAATGGAGTGGTGGAAAGGAAAAATCGGTCTCTTGAAGAGCTTATGAGGACAATGCTCAATGAGACCAACCTTCCTAAGTATTTACAGGCAGACGCAGTAAGCACCGCATGTTATGTAATGAATAGAGTCCTCATAAGACCTATTCTAAAACAAACGCCTATGAAATTTACAAGGGAAGGAAGCCCAACATTTCCCACCTTCACGTATTTGGATGTAAGTGCTTTGTTCTAAATAACGGTAAAGATAACCTTGGTAAATTTGATGCTAAAGTCGATGAAGGTTTATTTCTTGGATATTCCACTTCTAGTAAAGCCTTTCAATTTTTAATAAACGCATTTTTAACTGTTGAAGAATCTGCATGTTTCTTTTGATGAATCTAACCCCAAATCTTGGTAGAAGAAAGTGTTGATGATCTTGTAGAAGTGTTAGGAGATACCTATTTAGAGGAACAAGAGAGATCAAAAGTTCAAAAGGAGGATCAAGAGTCCTTGCCTCAACCCTCTCAAGAACTCTCTCACTCAAATCTTCCAAAGGAATGGAGAGTCTCAAAGAACCATCCTCTTGACAACATAATAGGTGATATCTCAAAAGGGGTACCGACCCGAAACTCTCTTAATCATGCATGTCATCATATGGCCTTTGTCTCTCAAATTGAACCAAATGACGTCAATGAAGCCATCTTTGATGAGCATTGGACCCTTGCTATGCAAGAGGAATTAAATCAATTTGAGAGAAATGATGTTTGGGAACTTGTCCCTAGGCCCAAAGATCACCTAGTCATTGGGACCAAATGGGTCTTTCGCAACAAGCTTGATGAAAGCGGTATCATTGTTAGAAAAAAAGCTTGACTTGTTGCAAAAGACGATAACCAACAAGAGGGCATAGATTTCGATGAAACCTATGCACCCGCGGGCTAGATTAGAAGCTATTCAGATTCTTCTCGCATTTGCATGCATCATGGATTTCAAACTTTTTCAAATGGATGTTAAAAGTGCATTTCTTAATGGCTTTATTCAAGAAGAAGTATATGTTGATCAACCTCCCGGTTTTGAAAATTTTGAATTTCCAAATCATGTTTTCAAATTGAAAAAGGCTTTATATGGTTTAAAACAAGCTCGAGAGCTTGGTACGAGAGGTTGAGCAAATATTTACTTGAAAAAGGTTTTGAAAGAGGAAAAGTTGATACCACTCTTTTCATTAAACACAAAAATCATGACATTTTACTTGTTCAAATTTATGTTGACGATATCATCTTTGGTGCTACTAATGAGTCCTTGTGTGAAGATTTTTCCAAAATCATGCAAAGTGAGTTTGAAATGTCCATGATGGGAGAGCTCAACTACTTCCTTGGTCTTCAAATCAAACAAACAACAGAAGGAATTTTTATAAATCAATCCAAATATTGCAAGGAGTTGCTTAAAAGATTTGGAATGAGCAACGCCAAAGAAATCTCAACTCCAATGAGCACATCATGCTATCTTGACAAAGATGAAGGTGGTAAGTCGGTCGAAGTAAGTAAGTATCGAGGTATGATAGGATCTCTTCTCTATCTCACTGCAAGTCATCCGGATATTATGTCTAGTGTTTGTATGTGTGCACGTTTTCAAGCAAATCCTAAGGAATCACATCTCTTAGCGGTAAAACGCATCATGAGATATCTCACTGGCACACAAACTATGGGTTTATGGTACCCCAAAGGTGCTGACTGCACACTTATTGGGTACTCGGATTCGGATTTTACGGGTTGCAAAATGGACCGAAAAAGCACTAGTGGGACATGTCACTTACTTGGGAATGCCTTGGTTTCATGGCATAGTAAGAAACAAGCCAGTGTGGCTTTGTCCCTTCTTTGAAGCGGAATACGTTGCGGCGGGTAGTTGTTGTGCCCAGATCATTTGGATGAAACAACAGTTGAATGATTATGGAATCAATCTGAAAACTGTTCCAATTAAGTGCGACAATACTAGTGCCATAAACCTCACGAAAAATCCGGTTTATCACTCCCGGACCAAACACATAGAAATTAGGCACCATTTTATTAGAGATCATGTTCAAAAAGGAGATTGTGTGATTGAGTTTGTGGAAACATCTAAACAACTCGCAAATATTTTTACTAAACCTTTGCCTAAAGAAAACTTCTTTTTTATAAGAACCGAGTTAGGAATTTTAGATCAATCATGCATTGAATGACTGCGTGTGAGTGCATTTTATTATGAATAAGTTCTAACTTGGGCGTTGGAGTGTGCTAACATTTTTATGCAGGTTCCGTTACCAAGACTAAAAGTGGAGAAATGCAACCGTCCTTCCTGTAATCGTTAAAATAAAAGTTTGTGCGAGGTTATGTTAATCGCAAACAATTATGCGCTTAATATGGGTGAAGATGAGGAAACAATTGATGATGAGAATGAGTTGAACGAGGACTAGTAACTCTTATCCTAGTGCTTTATTTTTGCTATCTCCCTGAATAATTTTTTTTACCAAGGATTTCTTATGCTTCATTGAACCCTTGATACTCTAGTTTAATTATTTTTCGCCATCTAGTTACACGTATATGCATATGTTTTACATGTCTTTCCCTTTATCTTTTCCGCTTTTTGATGTTGCCAAAAGGGGGAGAGTTATATGATTCAGGGGGAGTGGTTTATTTTATGCATATTGTGAGGGGGAGTTTTTCTGATATCTTTTTTTCTAAATATTGTGAGGGGGAGTTTTTCTAAATATTGTGCTTAAACTCTGATATCTTTTATTGAAAAACCATGCTTATATCTCATTGCCATATCATGATTATATTTTACTAAATTCCCTCCATGAGATGTTTGTCATCATAAAAAGGGGAGTCTGTGAATACATGCCTTGACAGGATGGTTTTGATGATTGACAAAGGGAGTTTTGCAAATAGTCAACCGTGCAAAAAGTGGAAAAGAATACCAAGACGCGTATCAAGAATGATAGTTTCTCAAGTCTTTGGGTTTTGGGTATTTATTTATTTTTATTAAGACTATTTGTAAGTAGTAATAAAAAGCTCTCAATTAAAATAAAATCACACACTCACAAAATGATTTTTATTCTAAAATTGATTTTATGATAATTTTTTCTAAATTATTTTTAGGCACAAAGTATTTTGAAAAATTCTTAAGTTGTACTCAAAATATTGTTTGGAAAATATTTCAAGTTTTCTTTGGAAAATATTCTCCGTGCCGAGCTGTGGGGAAGTCGCGTACCGAGCTGAGGTCGCGTGCCGAGCTGTGGAGAGGTCGTATGCCGAGCTGTGTGGAGAGGTCGTATGTCGAGCTGTGTGGAGAGGTCGTATGCCGAGCTGGGGAGATCGTATGCCGAGCTGGGGAGAGGTCGTTTGGAAATACGATGTCGGACACCAAGTGTGTCCGAGAATCATTTCCGTATCCGTGTTTCAATTTTTTAATGCTGCAACGGACAAATCCCTTTTAATGCTGCAACGGACAAATCCTCTTAAATGTGACGCTCCTCTCAGTGCCTATAAAAGCACTGCACCATGAGCATTGTTTTAGAAACACAACGCTAGTGCTTAATTTTTATGCTGAAACTCTGTCAAAATATTCTCCATCACTCACACTTATTTGAGCACAATTTTTTGAGAGCTTTTTTATTCTACATAATTTGAGTTGTATTATTTGAGCTTCAATTTGTTATATCTGCACTATTGAGTGTATCTTTCTCATCTCATTTTATTTGTAAAAATCATTTCTTTTTGGGTAGGAATCCCAAGGTGTTCATAGAGAGGTGATATCTCTTGAACGTATTGCTCTGTGATAGAGTTGTAAAGGTTTCTAGCTGAACCTGATTTAAAAGCTAGTGATTTAGTGAAAATCCCATAGTGCTTTGCTTTGGGGACAGGACGGAGGCCACAGGGGTGTTTGGTGGCCGAACCTGTATAATTTGCTGCGTGCTCTTCTTTGCTCTCTGTCTCTTTATCATTCAAGCACTTTATTTATTTTTGTTCTTTATTTATTTTTCGGTCATTTATTTTCTGTCATTTATTTATTGCAATTTAATTCCTGCAATTTATTCTTCAAGTTATTTATCGTTTCGCAATTTATTTCTTTCAAGTTTTTTTTTTAATTCAGTAATTTATCTGTAATTTTTTATATAAGCACCGCTATCACAATTCACCCCCTCTTGTGTTTGAAGTCACTTGGTAACAATGACCTATAAGGTATGAGCCGGTATCTGATGCGCGACTTGAGGTCATCCAATCATCTGCATAGTTTGAGATCATCCAGATCGCTACGGTCTTCTAATTATCTATCCAGTGATCTCTTGAACACGGGGAGCTTAAATGCAAATCGAGCTTTGAACTGGTTGAGTCGAGCTCAGATGAGGATGAGCTCTGAGCAGGTCGAGCTCCAGTCAGGATGAGCTCTGATCGGGCTCCAGTAAGTACTTGTGTTGAAGTACAAGGAGAGCTTGTAAATAGGTTCGAACTATGGGTAGAGCTTCGACCCCAAACTTGACCTTTGACTTGAAGATTAAGGTAGGTAGAACTCCAAATAGGTTCGGACTATAGGTCTGGAATTGGTCGAAGCTCGACCTATGGTGGTCTACTCCCACCTAAAATTTGTACTTGAATTTGAAGAATCGAGGTGCATGTTGGGATATAGGCCTCTACATTTGAAGTGCTGATGGGGAGCTGGTCTTTGCTGGTAAGCTCACGGAGAGCTGCTTCTTGTTAGTGAGATCACGGAGAGCTTTATTTATCCGAGCTCGTGTAGAGCTGGTCTTTGTTGGTGAGCTCATGGAGAGCTCCACCCTTTCCGAGCTCGTGGAGAGCTGGACTTCATCTCGAGGGGTAAAAATGCTTCAGTGCTCCCCACTTTTAAGGAGGGTTTTGATGGTGCCTGACCCAAGTGAAGGTGATCGCTCCCGATCTCGTTATTGAAAACCAAGGGAATGCCCTTATGTAACTTGTGCTTTTTTGCTTTTCTTTAGTTCCGATCTTGTAATTGCTCACCTGAAAACCACCTCTTGCAATTCCTTTTCTTATGAATGATCAATTTTGACTAAGTGATGATGACTTACTTTACTTTCTTTTCATGCTTTCCTGTAGTCCTTGGGTAGTATAAGGTAGTGTAGTCCTCGGGTGGCTTCCCCCCGAAAGATTTGTTTCAAATTGAAAGTTTGGAACATTAGTCCCTTGTAACTACATTAGTCGAGTGCTTGTCTAATCCGAGCATCGTTTTGAGCTGTCAGGTCTCTATGATGGTTGGAGCCGGTTAGGCTTTTCTTCAGGTCGAGTTATCATCTTCCGAGCTGCTTCAGAGCTCGCCAGGCTTCTATGCTGACCTGGAATCTTTGGAACCGCAGGGGTTAGTCTTTGTCGCGCTGCGTTTGAGCTCGGCACGTCTTTATGCTGACGTGGTGTCTTTGAAACCACAATGGTCTCGTTTAGCTCGACAGGCGACCTTAGCTGAGGTGCTTTAGAGCTCGCCAGACCTTTATGCTGACCTGGTGGCTTCGAAACCACAGGGGTCGACAGGTGACCTTAGCCGAGCTGTTTTAGAGCTTGTAGGCCTCTATGCTGACCTGGTGTCTTGGAAACCACAGGGGTTACTTAGGTCGACTGGCGACCTTCCGAGCTGCTTTAGAGCTTGCCAGGCCTCTATGCTGACCTGGTGTCTTGGAAACCACAGGGGTCGAGTTGCGAGCGAGCTTACCAAGCCTTTATGCTGGCTTGGGTTTAGGACCACAGGGGTCGAGTTGCGAATGAGCCCACCAAGCCTTTATGCTGACTTGGGTTTAGGACCACAGGGGTCGAGCCGCGAATGAGCCCACCAAGCCTTTATGCTGACTTGGGTTTAGGACCACAGGGGTCGAGCTGCGAATGAGCACACCAAGCCTTTATGCTGACTTGGGGTCTTCGGAACCACATGGGTCGCTTAGGTCGACTGGCGACCTTTCGATCTGCTTTAGAGCTCGCCAGGCCTCTATGCTGACCTGGGGTCTTTGAACACATGGGGAGTGGGTAATCGAGTCGAGCTTCTTCGACACCTTTGGGTCTTAGAGCTCATGGCGGGCTCGACCTTTGGTTTTGGAGCACTTTTCCTGTCGAAGTATAGACAATCTTGCAACAACTTAATGTAATAAAGTTAGCATTAATTTTTATGCTGAGTAAAGTGCTCGTAATCGAGTTTTATACTTCCCTGTGATAGTAGTCGATTTGGCTGTCCATGCGGCAAGGTTGAGGTCATCAAATAATCAAGGTCAACGACTTAGCCGAGTTTAAAGCCGTCTGAATATTGAAATTGTTGAGGTGGGCCTGGTAGGTCGCCCGAGCACTGGACTGGGTATCCACCTGTTGGTTGTCTATATACTGATCTGTTGAGGTTAGCCATCAACAATGTGAAAGTACATCATCCATTTAAATGACAAATTATACCTTGCTCGAAAGTTTGGGCAAACATAAAATGTCATGCGAGAAGACCTTATACAATGCTCCAGGTAATAAAGAATAAAGTGACACGAATCGTTGATGGTTCATAGTTAAGGATGAGATGCTGAAAGAAACATGGAAAAATAGCACCTGGTTTTGAGGGACGTATCTGTGGTCGTCCGAGTTGTTGAGGTCAGCAATGTGGTTGACTTGATCTCCTCCAAATAACTGAGGTCATCTGACTATCTGAGTTGAGGTCGGTCGAATATCTGAATAGTTGAGGTCAGCGCGATAGTTGGGATAAGGTTGACCAAGTTGATTGGTCGGGCTTTGCCAAGCATATCTTGATCTCTTCCAAGATTTGTGTGGCTGACCTGCATTCCTGATTCTTTGGATACCAAAGATTTGATTTTTATCTTGACCTCTCCAAAAAAGTAGTTAGAAAAAAATATGATAGGATATTTCCAATTTGAATATTAGGAGGGGAGATATGATTCGCAACTAGCATTAGATAAACGGTATGATACTTCCGGATAAGATTAAACGGCATCACTGCCATATCGATTAGATCGACTGATGAATGTGCTCGTCAAGGGGAGGCCCCACGTTTGATGTATTCTTATTTTCCCAAGTCGCTCAATAATGACCGATCTACTTATGATCGCTTTTTCGAGGATTTCATTGTGTTATGGTGTGCGTATGCTACACCTCGTGATGAGATGCATAATGAAACTTGAGGCCCGGGAAAAGTTTTATCGGGACTTAAGGTGCTTCAAGATCGGATCTTTAGGTGGCCGTCGGCTCTGGCTGACAAAGTTCTGGCTTGATTCCTCCGGTGGCGATCACCAGTTCACCATGTTCTTGGTTCTCATCGTCTTACTCGCGTGGTATCCTTGAGGCCCACACTAGTTTTACTGGGCCCCACGGTGGGCGCCAATGTTAATGCACGAAATGGTGCAAGGTCGTACCTTTGCTCCTCTGCCTTTATTCTTTGCTTCGTAACTGGGTGGTGAGCTCTGTGATGAGTACTCCTCCTCCGGGCGCAATGTCCTTCCTCCTTCAGACCGACGGGTGGGGTACCTGCAAAAGGCACTCCGATGCCTAAGTTAGATAGGGCTTTTTAGGGTGAGCATAGAGCTCGCATCATAGAGATGAGTTTTGGATTTAGAGAGAGTGTAGAGAGAATGCCAACCTGGGGGGTCCAGCCCCCTTTATATAGTGGAGTCATGCAGAAGGAGGATAACTACCGATCCGAAATCTGCGCGCGGTGACTCCTCCCTTACGCATCAAAGATCAGCTCATCTCTTCCGGATATCTCGCACCTGCCAAGTCCGTCATGTACGGCGTGATCGTGATTCTACGGAGTGACAACGCCCCAAGCCTCGTCTCGGTGTATCCCCAGGGGTCATGAGTCGGCTCGCCATCGCTTTCGGCGTTATCATTTGGGCGATCGTACCGGAGGACCGGTTTGGCGCCTTGGGGATCGGATGTAGCTCGCCGAGCTCGAAGAGGTCGGAACCGAGCCGGGCCGGCTTGGTTTGGTGGACATGCTGGAACTCGCCTCGGGACCGGTCCGTAACACATTGGTTGGGCTCAGCTCGGTGATCCAGTTAGGAGCCCAGCTCGGAGGCCGTCCCATAACATATACAAAAGATGGAGATGTTACCATGTGGATAATCAAACTAAGTATGAATAGTTTTCTTAAATAATAGATGAAGATATTGTTACGTGTCGCAATGTGAATAACCAAACTAAGTGTAGTTAATTTTCTTAAATAGATAATAAATAAGAAATTCTATCATCCTGAGATAGGCTAGTATAGTGAAATAATTAGAGAACACAACTTACTAAAAGTATCCTGAGATAATTCCTTAACTTCAGATCATTGTCTATGTGTGAACAGAGGTGAGTATAAAAGCTAGGTTCATAACAAATCGTTTACTTGTGATAAGTGACAGAGGTAGGAAATTAGTTATAAGGGGACCAAATATGGTGTGGGGACTAGGGACTAAACCAACGTAGTATAAGTAGATTTTGTAGATTTCTTTTTTATTATCTAAAAAACAAAGGACATATATAAGAAAAAAAAAATACAAGAGATTACAAAAATGGGGTGTCATGGCATAGCCATGTCTCTCCTTCCCTCTGTCCCTGCTTGTGATCCATGTGGCTTAGGGTCAAATAAAATGCAGATTCATTTAGGTGTAATTGTATATAAACCCACTCCATTTAACTAGCAATTTATATGTGATGCAGTTCATGGGGCTAGCGAATCGGCTCGCAAATCAGTAATTATATATATATATATATTGTTCCGGACTGGGCCGAGGCCCAATCCGAAGATCCACCTTCCAGGCCCAATCTGAAGTTCTGTCCGTGTCGCTCCACCTTCCCTCGAGACCACATCGACGCGGCCGACCCAACGGTTCTCAGCATTAAAAGAATTAACTGCCGACTCCCGGGTTTCACGGAACGGTTACTCATCGGTAACCGTCCTCAACTCGTATTTAAAGAGACCGCGTCAAAGGATCGAGGTAATGATTATTCTTCCACCTCTTCACTCACCTCGGACACACACTGACTTGAGCGTCGGAGTGTTTGCAGGTACACCCCCCCAACACACCGTCGTCATCCGTCGCGAGCGCAACCGTATTGCTTCCCTCCGGTCATCCTCTGAAGTTCTGTTCAGAACATTGGCGCCGTCTGTGGGAAATCGTTTCTGATTTCATCTTCTTTGTCGAAGTCTCCCTTCTTCACTCGACGATGACTGGATCGAAGCGTCAGGTCGCGACTAGCAGTTCCACTCATGCGAACGCAGATCTTGAACCACCTCACCATGAACCTGTTAATTTCATCGGTGAATATGAGACATGAGGAATAACCTTCCGCCTCGCAGACGCATGACGCCGTTCCGATCGTTCTTTGCCAAACCGATGCCGAACAGAGACCGCCGCCATCCTCATTCGCGAAGTTCCGCGAATTCATTCGGCCATGCCGAAGAGATGCATGCTCGTAACCAACGCCATGCCAAGCGATGCATGCTCGTAATCAACGCCTCGATCAAATGGAGAATCGAAGAAGGAACTCTCCGCTCGCGTTGCCACCTGGTCGAAAGCGTAAAAGATCGAGTCTCGCTCTCCTCGAAGATCGAAGGAGTCCGAAAATCTCAGATCTGTTCATTGCCACCACCGCGGCACGACTCCACGCCGCTCTGTGCATAGAGCACTCCGCCGTGCTCATTCTCGTTTCATCAACTCCTTCTCGAGCAATGACACGAGTGACTCGAGCGGCCTTCGTCCTTTACATCCGAGATCATGAAATTCCCGATTCAAGCATCTTGAAACCACCCGCTTTGGACTCATACGACGGCACCACCGACCCCGACGAGCATGTTGGTTGCTTTGATATCGTCATGGGCTATCGAGGCGCAAGGGCGGTGAAGTGCGTAATCTTTCCTCACTCAAGAAGGCGGCGTTGTCTTGGTTCCGGACTCTTAAGAAAATTCCATTGGTTCGTGGACTGAGCTCGTCGACCAGTTCTCCACGCATTTCACTGCGTCTAAAGTCCAACCCAAGTCGACAGCAGACCGCCGCAATTCGCCAGGAGAGATGAGTCTATCGGAGACTACGTCGAGCGCTTCAACAAAGAAGCCATTTTGGTGAAGAAATGCTCGACGAGATGAAGTACTTGCTAGAGCGAGGCTTGATCGAAGGAAATCTATTCGGCGTCGGCGTTGGTGTCGACAAACCAAAGACCACGAGCGAGTTCCTGGCGAGCTCGAAATTTATGAATTACGAAGAGAAGTTGATGGCATCAAAAGCCAAAGACAAATCCCAGAGTAACATTGACAACTATCAAGATTATCGAGAAGAACTTCGACCTCCTCGACGAATGCAGGAGCTTGCAAAGACTCAATGAGGTCGCAGTGAAACAGAAAATCGCAGCAAAGATGAAGAAATATTATAGTTGAAACAAATGTATCCTAAACACATAAATGTGAAGCAGTGAAGTATGATTGAAGAAATACGCAATCAGCATTTATTTACTATCAAAACCTTACACCTCTGATGGAACCTCGTGCCGAGACCGCGTGCACGAGCTCGTGATAAAGCCTTGTGCGTTGGCACAAGCACCTGATGAAGAAATCGACCTCGTGCCGAGACCGCGTGCACGAGCTCGTGATAAAGCCTTGTACGTTGGCACAAGCACCTGATGAAGAGATCATCGGCCTCGTGCCGAGACCGCGTGCACGAGCTCGTGATAAAGCCTTGTGCGTTGGCACAAGCACCTGATGAAGAGATCGAGCCTCGTGCCGAGACCGCGTGCACGAGCTCGTGATAAAGCCTTGTGCGTTGGCACAAGCACCTGATGAAGAGATCGACCTCGTGCCGAGACCGCGTGCACGAGCTCGTGATAAAGCCTTGCGGCGCTGGCACAAGCACCTGATGAAGTGATCGACCTCGTCTTTGAGACCGCGTACACGAGCTCGTGATAAAGCCTTGTGCGTTGGCACAAGCACCTGATGATGAGATCGACCTCGTGCCGAGACCGCGTGCACAAGCTCGTGATAAAGCCTTGTGCCTTGCACAAGCACCTGATGAAGAGATCGAGCCTCGTGCCGAGACCGCGTGCACGAGCTCGTGATAAAGCCTTGTGCGCTTGCACAAGCACCTCTACAACAGGTGGATACGCAGTCCAGTACTCGAGCGACCTACCAGGCCCACCTCTGCAATTTCAAAATTCAGACGGCTTTAAACTCGGCTACGTCGTTGACCTTGATTATTTGATGACCTCAACCTTGCCGCTTGGACAGCCAGATCAACTACTCTCACAGGGAAGTATAAAACTCGACTACGAGCACTTTACTCAGCGTAAAAATTAATGCTAACTTTATTACATCAAGTTGTTGCAAATTGTCTATACTTTGACAGGAACAGAACCTCGTGCCGAGACCGTGACAAAGCCTTGTGCCTTGCACAAGCACCTGATGAGGAGATCGACCTCGTGCCGAGACCGCGTGCACGAGCTCGTGACAAAGCCTTGTGCCTTTCACAAGCACCTGTGATCGACCTCGTGCCGAGACCGCGTGCACGAGCTCGTGACAAAGCCTTGTGCCTTGCACAAGCACATCAAGCCTCATGTCGAGAACTGCTTCAGCAGATGTGGAACACGAAGGTCCCGAACGAACTAATGAACAAGCACGATATGACGACACTTGCAGTTCCTTACGAACAAGGACGTCGAACGTCGACATCAACGAACTTCGACAACAAGTCACCACCTCGACATTCGAGCTAGCGACTTGGGGGGCAACTGTTCCGGACTGGGCCGAGGCCCAATCCGAAGATCCACCTTCCAGGCCCAATCTGAAGTTCTGTCCATGTCGCTCCACCTTCCCTCGAGACCACATCGACGCGGCCGACCCAACGGTTCTCAAAGATTAAAAGAATTAATCGCCGACTCGGGTTTCACGGAACGGTTACTCATCGGTAACCGTCCTCAACTCGTATTTAAAGAGACCGCGTCAAAGGATCGAGGTAATGATTATTCTTCCACCTCTTCACTCACCTCGGACACACACTGACTTGAGCGTCGGAGTGTTTGCAGGTACACCCCCCAACACACCGTCGTCATCCGTCGCGAGCGCAACCGTATTGCTTCCCTCCGGTCATCCTCTGAAGTTCTGTTCAGAACATATATATATATATTTGTAAAATGCTCTTTTATACTTTGTTTCATATTTATATTTACATGATGTAAATAAAGTTTTTTTTATAATTTTATTATTTAAATGCATATTTAAAAAATATTGTTGATTTTGAAATTTTGTATAGTTTCGTAGAATTTTTGTTTTTTTAGATCTCTTATTTTCTAACATGCGGGTTAACCTGTTAACCCACAAGCTAAGTGGTCAGTCATGGAGTCTTAAAATACCAGGTCGTTCGGCTTGCTATGCTAACTCAAACCAGTTTAATACTTGTGGGTCAATGCACATCAGGCCTAAACAGACCGAGTTAGCTTGTATACCATGCTCTGCTTGTGGAGAGGAATAAGAATAAGTAGGGTTTGGGAAGAGCACTATAGTATTCATTCTCATACTAGACATGTAATGACCCAAACTACTTTTTAGATTGACGACTATCCCCACAAACTAACACGAGCCTTTTCAACATGTTTTTATCCTTACTCACACACTCTTTGGGAAAACTTTTCAGGTGGTCACCTATTCCAAAATCGATCTAAGTCAAGCACACTTAACTTTGAAATTCCTAAGTTAAAGACTATAAAAAAGATGATACATCTTATTGGTATACCCATACAATCTCAGGATCCCTCTCATTTTGATGTTAATGTGGTTCATTCATGTGTCTATTTCACTAGCAATTTGACAGGAGCCGCTCCTTATCCACGTCTCATCATTTTCCAGCGACGATCACTCCTTATCCTTGTTTGACATAGTTGTCACATGCCCACCAGCTTTTGCTTGATTTGTCCTTGAACCACATCGTATTGGGAGGGGTCTACTCTGGTATAATTTGTAACAACTCAGACTGCTTTTTGAATTGAAGATTGCCTCCACCAACCAACACGAGTCTTCTCAGCATATTTTTGTCCTCACTCAGATGCTCTAAAGGAACACTTCCTAGTAGTCACATATCCCGAAATTTCTCGAAGTTAAGCATGCTTAACTTTGGAGTTCCTAAGTCATGGACTATCGAAAAGACGATGTATCTTATCAGTATAGATAGTATCAATCAATTCTTTTAAGCCTTATTTCTGAGACACCTCGTCGCCTCATTAAAGTAACTATCACCTCATTAAAGTAACTCTAATTAACTAACGTAAATTGCCTTATTAATAATAATGTTAGCACGATTATCGAGAATATGAATGAATTTTAAAATTTAAAAATATACACCACATACTAAAACATACATACACAAATAATATAGTTATAAGTATACATCCATTCATCAGAGTGAAATAAGTGCAGAAAATAAAACACAATACAAACCATATCCAAATATTAAGATCCATCTACCACTGCCTCCAAAATACATCAAAAGATAGAAACATATCTAGACACGTTGGCCTATCAACAAAAGATTAGTAAGGATAAGGTGGTCTGAAGCTCCCCTCTCCTTCCTCGTGCCTCCTACGATACATATGGAGTGTGATACATTTAGATTAGCTACTGTGGGAAATCATCATTCACCGCTGCCTAGAAACATGCAGGGCTTCAGCATTTTGAGCCTAATCACCTCTATAGATGAATCCCCTCCTACTACCAGCATAAGAGGTATTGGGATAGACAAAGTCTTTGTGTTGGTCCCAAGGGGATTGCCACATGCACTTAAAAGGGAGTATATGGGCTATCATAAACTCTCCAACTAGACTAGACCTAGGAGAGTCACCAAAGCAGAAAAAAGACATTAACTATGATGTTATATACAACAGTGGAAGTGGAGAAATCTATCTCCCAACCACAGTCGTCATTATCATGGTAAATCAACTCCAGGTCCGCCTGCACAGGCTTCCTTAGCTCCATCCTCAGAACGTAAGACATCCTCAACAATGCCTACTCGTAGCCCAATTCATAAATATAAAGAGATACAAAAATATAAAGGAGGTAAGAATCTACTCAAATGCATCATAAAGTAGGAAAATAAGATGAAGAATACAACATCTCCCAAGTCAACTTCAACAAACATCTACAAAGCCATAGCTCATCAGTATCATTGTATACTCTGAGCATGCAACTATATATACATGCATGTGGGCCAAGATAAAAATGAATAAGTATCCTCCATTTCAATGTTGAGAATGATAGTTAGTTGTTTAGGTAACCGAATTTCGTATGCCATGACCAACAAAAGTGCATCACTTAATCATTCAGTTTAGCATTGAGGACGACTATCTTGGTCATGCCGGAAGGTCCACCTCGAACATGGAACAACTGGTGTCTTGTTAGGATCTGAAAGTCACAATAAGAGCTACTCGTTGGTCACATATGGTACATGTCAAATCATATCCCTAAGGTCTATCCGATCTTCACCATCATTTTTCGCACCTCACATTCAGGTACTCTAACCTCGTGTGCAACTGCTAATCACACCACTATTCACCACAACAATGCAAATGCATAAATCTAAACAAAATAGTTAAAAAATGACCTATGAACCTAGTATCTTAACC
This sequence comes from Calophaca sinica, assembly GCA_037113605.1. Classification (NCBI taxonomy): domain Eukaryota; kingdom Viridiplantae; phylum Streptophyta; class Magnoliopsida; order Fabales; family Fabaceae; genus Calophaca; species Calophaca sinica. The sequence continues at coordinate 58,668,014 of CM073735.1, forward strand.
TCACCTTATTAAATAACTCAACATCACAATATAGGAATCAACACTTTCTACTTAGCAAAGTATCCCACAACTTAATTCAACCTATCTCGGCTCAACAAGTTGGATACTAAAATTCATACTACCAACCTATCACAACATTAGCCATCCTTCAACTCAACAATGATGAATACCTACGACTAGGCATACGATCAATCACGACATATTGACACATCAACATTCTCAGACATATATCATCATGTGAGCAATCATCATATCAACATATAAACATACCAATAATCTCAACTAAACATGTGAACACATAACAACATATACATATCACATCAACTAGGCATGGTAGCACATACACAACACATATACATAACAGACATACATCCTCAACCAAAAAGTATCATAGGTTATCCTACGGTCGAACAACCAACAATGCCTTAACCTAAATTGGTACTACTCATTAGTAAGCGCCAACGTAAGTTAGGTCTTGTCGGCTACTCAATCGCTAATACGGTTTGAGTTTTCTACATATGTTAAAATCTTATATACTATTATTGTCTTCCAAACATTAGATTTTGTAAACCTTGTAACCCAGTTTATGAATACCCATTAAATCCATTTCCTATTGCCATCCCAATCCAAGAATCCCACACATGCCAATGCCTTGCCCCAAGAACATTAGAAGTATATATACCATTGCTACCGATTTGTGCAACAAAAAGAATCTTTGACATAGAAGATCAAAATTATATGATACAAGTCTAATATATTAATATAACCTATAAGGCCTATATAAACGAAGTAAGGAGAATAGGTAATCACACATGTACCCAACTAACACTACCTAATCTCATATCTAACCAATCACTAACTATAGAAACTAATGATCAACTAATCTAACTATACTATAATAATTTCACTATTAAGTGATGTCCAGTGAAGGTAACACAGAGAGTCACAACAAGGGTTGGATTGTGACCCTTTGAAAATTTCTGACCTTTAATAATTTTGACCTAAAACTTTGAGAATGTTCTCTCAAGTTAATACTTGGAGATGAGTTGATTAATATAAAGTAATGTTACCGAACATTCTCTTATATACGCATGTTTCATAGAACACTTTAAATGAATGTCCTCTTAGATGTATGGGTTCAATACAAAATGATTTGTGCAGTGATGTGTCACGTGAACCTCCTCTAGTTAATATACTCATGTTGACATAAAACAATTTTACTAACTACGCTCTGCTTTAGAAAGTTCCACTTAGTGAACTTCCTCTAGCTGAGTGGGTGCCATGCAGTGAACTTTCTCTCACAGAATAAGTTCTATGCAAAATGAGTTTTATGTGATGTTATGCATAAAAACGTTTTGCAATATTTGCAACATTTAGCTTTCAGTAAAACATGGTCATTTAGAGAGAGTTGAAAGCTAATCATATTTTCTAAAGATATTTCAGAAAAAAGATTGATAATCAGTGCAAAACACATTCATGAGTAAGTTTGCAAGTTAAGGACAAGGTGTTCAACAACAGAAGCTTCTAATGATAAATACAGTGTAAACAGAAGCTTCTGGAGATAGACATGAGCTTTAAAACAGAACACAAGTTATATGAACACAATACAGTTTCATTGGACTCTCTCTTATTGAGAAAATGACATGTAAGAGAGAGTATTGTGCAATCGTTAGGAAGTTCTGTTTTAAACATCAGACAGTTAATTACTTATTAGAGAAAGATGCAATATGAGTAAAAAGTATAGTATGCAGAGATAAGAGAAAAGAATATTGCACAACATATTTATAGTGGTTCACCCAAATACCATGGGCTACATCCACTCCTCACCCACGGTGAGATTTTCCACTCACGGAACAGTACAAGCTGAGTATTCTTTGGAACAGCTTCTCCAAGCTATCTTCCTTCACAGAAGCTAGTATTCTTTCTTCAAGCCTCTTCAGGCTCAACATGGTAGTTTTCTACAACTCTACCTACTGAAGTCACTTGAGAAACTCTTCCTAAGTTTAACAAGTATTTCCCTTGAAGCTTCTCACCAACACTCACCCACTAGGTAGCTTGGAAGAACGGAACAAAGTACTTTTACAAGGTTTTTGGTTTGTGGGATTTCGATAGCTTAGTTACACTTTGCTAAGTGAATATAAAATGATAGAACAAGCTAAACACACTCTTGAAGATATCCCAAGGCGTAAAGAACATATACAAAAGAGTGTGAAAGAAGGGAATAAAAGAATGCAAAGGTGAATCTTAATAAGGCTTGTGTTTATCTTTCTTCCTCTTTGATTGTGATGCATTTCAGCTGAAGAACACTCATGAGTCACTACAAAAAAAAGTCAATTTGCAGGGGTTGTTGATCTCCGCAAATTGATTTGCGGGGGTTTCCCAAATCGCCCCAGTTACGTGCGCCACAATATATTTGCGGGGGTTTTTAGGAACCCCTGGTATCCGACCGCCACTATTTTAATGTTCATTTTGTGGGGGGTTTTTAACCTCCCCAATTTGATTTCATTTTTCGGAGATTATATTGTAGGGGTTAAAAACTTCCTCTATTGTTCCTTTTTTTAAAAAAAAAATTGATTTCCATATCCTTCTTGCATTCACCATTCAACAATTCAAAATTGACAAAAAAGTATCAAACTTTTTTCAAGTCAATCATTTATCATTTAAGATATTATATTTACAACATATAGCAATCATATATGTACAAAGTCAACACTTGTATACAAAGTAATCATATATGTAAAATCATATTAATTCAAAAATTGAGTTATACAAAGCAAAGTATGGTGAATTGCTATTAGCTAACTCCTATTCTCTAAAGTCTTGCAAAAAGCGCAAAAAACATGCTTATTTGACACAATATAATGGCTCTATGTGGCGTGTTGTCCCCACTTGTACAACCCTCATGACATTTGACATCATCCATCTGGAGCAATCAAAATAACACTGTCACTGTATTAGTAAAAAAAAACCAACAAGGGAAGAACAAAACCACATCAGAAAAACCAGCAGATGAAACATGAGCTGGACTACACAAGAATCATAACAAAGGGAAACCTTGGAGAAGGACCTAAAAACATGCAACAACAACTCCCAAAACAACAGCCACAATTGCATCTCATTTCCTAACAATGAAAACATTGAAAAGTAGTTCATGATTCCTTTGCTGGGATTTTTTTTTTTTGTTTTTGTAGATCATTTAACCTATGAATAGATCATTTAACATTAAAATTTCAAAATGGAAAACTACAACCTAGCATGAATCACAATTAAAGCCAGTGCATGGAATAAATTAAACCAACTGTAAATGAGGATAAAATCTGCCAAATGCTAACCATAAATCAGCACCACCTACTATCATTGGTAAAAGCTTAATTAGATTTGAATTGCATAATAATATTATATAATAAAGAGTTGTCATCTAAATTATAATACCTCATCAAATAGAACTCTGTAAGCATTCAAGTCATGCATGGTACAATGGATAACCCTTGTTGCTACAATAATCTAACGTTTCGGTGATGGGTAGGGCAACTCTTAATCGCATGTTCCACACAATTGTCTGATTTTCCCCTAAAACAGATGAGACAAAAAGCTAGATTCATAACTGCAGGGTTAGCTTAAAGTGATAGAAAGTTGGTGTCACAGTTGGGCAAAAAGCTATATACATAACTGCAGGTGCATTTTTTGTTGTACATTTTGGTATAACAAATTTGTTCCTGAATACTTCTTATTAGGCATTAGGCAAGTAATAGCAATTGGTCAAGCAGTTGGTTTAGCAATACAATTGGTCTGCATTCCTGAAAACAAATTGGTATAACAATTGATTTGCATACCTTATGGTTGGAAATTGACATTAGGTTGAGAGATTAATGATTCCTATATAAAACTATCTCAAACTACAATTTGTTACTACTCCGTTAACATGTGACAGACCTCATCAAGCCAGCAAAATATTCAAACAGCAGTGCAACAAATCACATCAAAACATTGCAGCAGAACCAGCAGAACAATATTGCAGCAGAACAATAATGCAGCAGAATAAAATTGCATTCATTTAGTTAAACAATAGTATGTTCTTACCGCAACTTGAGCAAAATTGCAAACAAAACTTAAAAATGAAATAGAACTGGGGCAAAAACCTTAAACCAAATATTGCTTAGTGCACAAGCATCGATGTAGATCATATAAGAACAATCATGTTATCAAGTGTAAGATAGTGGAGTAAGTATTTATTCAAACAGTGGAGATGGCAAAGTAGTGGCAAAGTGAAAGCAGTAGACACCAGTAAATAGAAGCGATAGGAGAAGACATACAGTGGAAAAGATGTTTGGCGAGAGTGTCATTGGGCATGTACTCTGCAACGAGGAGCCTCTCATCCCTGTCACAGCAATAACCAATCAAATTGGCAAGTCTACGGTGTCGCAATTTCCCAACACCCCAAGCTTCATCTTGCGTAAACAAACCCAAAAAAAGGGTAAAGCTCAATCAAACTAAACCGCAGAAGGAAAATTAATTAGATAGATAACAAATAATTTATTCCAAAAAAAGAAAGAAAGAATTCATACAGCGAGCTGCTTGTGGTCGGGCCAGGCAAATTTAGAAAACCTCTTAACGGCCATCTAGCGACGGTAACACCACTTCCGAATTCGCGAGTTTCAAAACAAAACTATTGAGGAATATCATGTAGGGTTAGATATTGAGAATTATGGAATTCTGCAAACCCTCATCACTCCAATGACATCACAATGGACGCCAGAAGAACAAGACGAACATATTCATTTAGTGAATGAAAACGAATCTTCAATTGGAAACAAAAAATAGGGACAAATGCAATACCTTCAATTGCGAGAGGAGAAAAAGCAGTTCATGGCGTCTCTAACAACGAAATCACAGTGGAGCGACATTTGCGACAGCGGCAACGCGAATGGCATCCCGCCGGTGGAGGCACACGCAGGTGTCACGGTGGAAGTCTTGGGCAATGCAGTGATGTCGCAGGCGGAAGGTAGAAGAAGGAGACCCGTGACTTGTTCTCCATGGCTGAGGGTTCATGGCCCAATAAATGGTCGCTGTTGTTAGGTTTTAGGAGAAAGAATAGTGAAAAGGGAAAATGAGTTTTTTAGGGGAAGAAACGACGATACCAATAAAAACAGGGAAATCAACCCTTTAATTAGTGGGGGGGTTTTTAACCCCTTTAAAATAAACTCAAATTTACATGCGTATGGACAGCGACAAGTCATTTTGCGATTGATTTAGGGAGCTTTTTAAAAACCTTCACAAAATAACCTACCCTATTTAGCCTTTTTTTTTGTAGTGAGTGGATGTGCTTTGAAGAAATAAGCTGAAGATGCTTTTGTAGTAAGCTTTCTATCGCAGAGAACTTGTAGTAAACTTTCTACAAACTTTCTCTCGTGATAGAAAGTTTGAGGCAGGGTGGAGAAAGATGGGGATGATACAAATCTGTTGAAGCTCAGTGTAAACCCACTCTCACACGTTTAAATGACCTTCTAAGTTCCCTTTTATACTTTTCCTTCATTTATAACCATTGTAGAAAGTTTGGTGACCGGTGGGGAGTTTCTCTCTCTTCTACAGACAGTTCTGCTTTTGTGTCAGCAACGCAGATTCCAACGTGTCAGTCTGCAACGGGCAGAATAAACTTTCTTCTACTGAACTTTCTTTTTTGTGACGGGCAGAATGAACTTCCTTCTGCTGAACTTTCTCAACTGCAAACTTTGTGGCGAACAGAATGAACTTCCTTCTGCTGAACTTTCTTACATGCAAACTTTGCGACGGACAAAATGAACTTCCTTCTGGTGAACTTTCTTAAAACTGAAATAGAGACGATCACTTGGTAAGTACCTCATCGTACTGTCTTCAACCTTCTATTCCGAAGAATATTCTGATGAACTTCCTCAGAAATCTGATGAACATTCTCCTGAATGTTCTGATGAACTTTCTCAGGAGACTTCAGATGACCCTTCTCATGAGACATATGATGAACCTTCTTATGACGAACTTTCTTATGAGGCAAAAGATGAGCTTTGACTGAACCTTCTGGTCGTGCTAAGGGAATGCTTCTGGAAAAGCTTTTGAGCACTTCTGAGTAAGAGAAACTTAGCAGTAAATAATTCATAATAATTGTGAGGATCTTCTGTGCAGAAACCTTGCACTTCTATTGTAGCTTACTGCTGATGAACTTTCTCTTGATTGGAATTCTGCTGTTGGTGCGAACCTTCTCTTTTCTGTCACGAGTCTTCTTATGCTTATATGACACTTGATTTATCTTTGAGAGAGTTGAGACCTTAAATGCTTTTGAGGTAGTTATTGACATGATACTTTCTCATGGATGCATACTTGGGCAGTGAGAATATTTCATGCTTAGTAGTTGCACTACTCTAAAAATCCAACAGCAAACTCAAGAAATTTCTCTTGTCGAGAACTTTCTCTTCTCATTTATGAGTCTTCTTTCTTCTTCTCTCTTGTAAACCTTCTTGTGCAGATCACTTGTGACTTAGTAGTAAATTTATGATGTCTCAATGAAGCTTGTAATACTACTGTTGTAATCTTCTTATGCTATTCTGATTCTTCAGTTGTTGAATAGATTATACACACTTAATGGTCTGAGTAACTTCCTGCTTTTAAATATTCTCAAGTGCAAACATCAGTAGATCACAATTCATAATACTTAAGATTTAATTCATATGATTTGTTGTCATTAAAACCACATATCAAAAGGGATTTTGAACCCAACATCCAGTACTCTTTCATTAGAAAAAAAAGTGTTTTTAATTTTATACTTCAAGCAATTTATAAAATAATGGTATACTCTTTCATTTTTATTTTTTGAGTGCCCGAAAATTTGGGTGGCTGTTTCAATTGTCCAAAACAATTTTGCATTGGCGTTTTGCTTTTTCACATCAGTATTCCCACACAATGAGCCAAATAATTTTCATACTATTCTTGGAATCATAAATCCGACATTTTTTTTTAAAGACAAGAAGGTGCTCCACATCCATCCATTGTAAGATCAATCTCTGTTTAGGATACTTATTTCCCTTAATCACAAGATTCCAACAAAAAATCCATACTTAGTTCTCCTTTCCCTCTTCTTCTCATAAGCCTTAAGACTTCCATTGCGCTGCCTTCATGTAAGGTGACCGATACACACTAACACATTTATTGAAAAAGTTGGCAAGACATTAGGTAGTGAAGTTCACGAATTTTTATATTTTAATTTTGATCAAATAAATTTTAATAATTAAAATTTACTTCTCTCATTAATCTATTATACAATTTAAATGTGAAAAATGAGAATGAACTTATTAAATCATGCAAACTATCGTAAGTCGTAACTTTGACCTCTACTAAGGTAACATATTAATAGTATATAGTTTGCTTGTAAGTTGTCACCGCAACGCCAGCATTGCAACGGCCAGGGGCACAAGCTGCCGGCTGAGTTTGGAACTCAAAACTCCTCATTGTCTCCAATTATCTCCAATAACAAAGTGGGTTTGGTTAAATTAATTCAATCATAAAGTACATATTTGTAACCGTCTTTGAAAGAACTCAATAAAATAACACACTCATGTCTCTTATCTTGACAACAACCAGCATCTATCCTACTTGGAATTTTCAACTTCAACCACAAGCTTGCAGACTTGTACAACTATGCCAGCCCAGCCCAGAAACGCTCCTCAAAAGAAGAGCATTAGACTAATTGATCAATATTGTTAGGACAAAATTAACGTCCACAAATTATTGTAACCCCCAATTTCCAAATACAGGTATATAATTAATGAGCCACACCATTCATTCGCTCACTCATTATTACTATAAAAATGGTTCAATTTGGAGAGTCAGCATCATCCAGAGAACCCCACATGGAAATGGCAGCTTCAAAGGAGGCAAATAGTGTTGCTATTATCTTTGGGGTCACTGGGCTTGTTGGGAGAGAGCTAGCTACGAAACTACTATTAGAATCTTGTTGGAAAGTTTATGGTATAGCTAGAAATCTAGAGACACCACAACAAAACCTTATAAGTCCTTTTTACCATTTCATTTCTTGTGATTTGCTTAACCCTTTGGAGACACATAAGAAGCTGTGTGGTTTACAAGATGTGACTCATGTGTTTTGGGTCACATGGGCTAGTCAGTTCCCATTAGATACTCAAGAGAGTTGTGAGCAGAATAAGGCCATGATGTCAAATGCTTTGGATTCTATACTCTCAACAGCAAAGAATCTAAAGCATGTTTCTCTTCAGACAGGAACCAAGCACTATGTTTCACTTCAGGCCCCTTTTGATGAACAGAAATACTATTATTACCATGAAGAGTTCCCAAGAATGAGTAGATCCCCTAATTTCTACTATGCATTGGAGGATTTGCTCATGGAGAAACTTAATGGTAAGGTGTCTTGGTCTGTTCATAGGCCTGGTTTGTTATTAGGAAGTTCTGTTAGATCATTTTACAACTTCATGGGTAGTTTGTGTGTTTATGGGGCTATTTGTAAACATTTGAAGCTCCCTTTTGTGTTTGGAGGAACAAGAAAGTGTTGGGAGGAGGCATACATTGATGGATCAGATGTTAGGCTTGTAGCTGATCAGCACATTTGGGCAGCTACAAAAAGTGGTTTAGTTTCCACCAATGGCCAAGCTTTTAATTCAATTAATGGACCAAGTTTCACTTGGAAGGAGATTTGGCCAATTGTTGGGAACAAGCTTGGTGTGCAAGTCCCACAAGACATGTTTGTGGGGAATTTTTGGTTCTCAAAAGCCATGCATGAGAAGGAGCAAGTTTGGCAAGAGATTGTGGAGGAAAATGGGTTGGTTCAAACAAAGGTTGAAAATTTGGCTAATTGGGAATTTTTGGATGCCTTGTTTAGATTCCCTTTCAAGCTCATGGGGAGCAGAAATAAAGTTGATGAGCTCGGTTTTGGTGCAAAGTATAAGACATTGAATTCAATATTGTATTGGATTGATTGTATGAGAGATGAGAAGCTTATTCCCTAGAGAGGCTTCTTGCAATGCTAGCTTTGACTTCAAGTTGGAGTGTTTGGTAACAAGAAATTTATGGAGCACCACAAAATGGGGATTTTGCTTAAAAAAATTAGTGTGGCAACGTGTTAATTTGCATGTGCTGGTTGACCAGCCATTTATTGCTGCATAGTTTATATACAGATGGAATCATCCAATTTAATAATGTATATACCTTCTTTTGCACATCACTGTCCCTTGCTGGTGTCACTTAATTATGGCCACAAGTGGGGGCGTGGCTTTGTCTTCTACATGCATTGGCAATAACATAATGTTTTGGTGTCCCTATCTTTGGCTTTAGTTTCTGCAATCACTTTCCACAAATTCTAATTTCTTTTATTTTTTCAGCAGTATTCCTACTAACATCATTAATAAAAAAATTATATAAGCTCTCCAATCACACGGTTTATTTATGGGTACAGGTAGTTGTTTGTTGTCTTTTCTTCTGGCCAAATATAAAATGAAAGAGGTTTTAAGTTGGGAGGTCAATGCCATTAAAGAAAGTAAAAATGTTTAATTCTTCCCAGAAATTAGAAATATATTTTTGTTATAATTTTTTTTTTCATATGAGACATTATCCCCTCTGCAATTTAGGTGTCTAGAGGTTAAAATGAAGCCAGTTTTACTCTTACATTTCACAGGTTAATTGAATGACTTGCTGAATTATTCTTTTCCCCTTTTTTAGTCAATTTAATTCTGTTTCATGAGAGCATATATTGCATAAATAACAACCCTATATGCATCACTTCTACCTAAATGCTTGATTTATATTGTAGAAACCTGTTACTAGGTATCACAACTGTTTGAAGTCATTACAAATTTGTCTAGCGTTTGGTCTCTTCACTATAGATGGAAGGTATTTTTCTAGAAAAAGAAAGAAAAGGAAAAAAAAATCATAGAAATACGACAATAATACGGCTTGGGTGATTAATATTACATGCACATGCATAATTTTTCTGAATCGAATCTTGGCCTGCTTAGGTTCAATAAGCACAGAAAAGACCCGACCCAGTGGGATCATCGGAACCCTCAATTCCCAAAGACTTCCACGTGTGGTAAGCGCCTTCATTGGCCAGCTGGCAAACAATTACTCAATTAGTTTGTCACATCACTCTCTAGCAGTAGTAGTTACTACCTTCCCACTACATGTGAGCTATAAGCTATATGAGTACGAGGTCAACCGAAATAAGGTACGCATTCGTTCTTCAAAACCTCTCACCCACCTCTAGGATATACTGACTTGAGCATTGGAGTGTCTACAGGTACAGAAACATCGTATTTTGCCGTGGACGATTCTCTCTTTCTGCCATTAACGTCTTCTCCAGATCTTAATCTCTGAAGGTTCATGCCTTAACAATAGTAAATCAGAGATGTATCAAAATATCAATAGTTGACTTTTCTTATCTACAATTCAGATAACTTATTTTACCCTATTAAACTCTAACTTTAGAGAAAAGCAATTAAATCCCTCAGTAATATAACTCCAAATAACAGAAACACCCTTGAATCCTATCCCGACAAATGCTCGTTATTTTATCATCCAAGCCTCTCAAAAAGGAGAAAAAACTAATTATTTTGAATCCTTTTTTAATAAACAATTTTCATATTCCATTCAAATGGGACTGAGATGAACAGGTTACTTTTATGAAATTCTTTTCTCAATTCCGGAGTAAATCAATTAAACATCTCTATTATGTATATTTAAATAACATATATATGAATATATGTTTTATAAAAAAAATATTTAGAGTGAAGGGATGGTGCCCCGGTTCAAGCCAAAGAACATATTGTATCATACTGGTAAATAATTCAAGCATTGCATTATTGTATGGTTATTTTAAAATAAAAGATATAAATTAAAAATATTTAAGAGAAAATATTTAAAATTACAAGAAATATATATAAAAATAAATAGGTAGATAAATATAAATAGTTGAAATTTATAAAAATAATATACAAATAAATTTTTAAAAGGAGTTAATGTGATAATATAAATAGTTTAGAATTGATGCAAAAAGGAAATTTTAACATAAAAAATTAAAGTAATCAGTAAAGTGAATATTAATAAAAATAAAATCAGCAGTGCTGGCAGAAGTCGGGTTTTGGCAAATACAAATACAATGTAGACGCGACAATTTTCTTGGATCAAGCTTGCTTTGGTATTGACATGTGTTTAAGGAATGATAAGAGGGAATTTGTCAAAGACAAAACCAAATGGTTCACAAGATTCCTCGAGTCCAAGATGTTAAGGCAACAAGAGCTTTGGAAGCTTTTGTTGGCTTAGTGAGATGGGGATTCGGCTGAACTCTAATCTAATGTTTGATGGCATTTTAGGAGACCACCACTATCAAACTGAGCTAGGCCCAATTTTGAATAAATGTAAGCAGGGCCCAATTTTGAATAAATGTAAGCAGAGCCTCAATGTAAATCCAAACTTCAGGATATGTTTTATCAGGAGGCAAATAAACTTTGTTGCCCATTCCCTTGTAAGGGTGCCGGGTTTTTATACTAGCCACCAAGTTCTTGATTACATGTCATCTTGCATTGCTGACTTGACTTATATTGAAATGAAATAAGTTTGTTCTCCTCAAAAATAAAATAAAATAATGGTAAATAGGAAAAATACCCCTTTGTTTTCAGAAAACGTTTTATGTTTTTATTTTCTGATTTATTTTTAAGGACATCTCTAATATAGGGCGCTTAATGTGACTAATTATAATTGGTTTTTGGATTATCTATCTTCTTCTCACACACACTAAACCGTGTCTGTCCTATTTTCAATTTTCAAACAGGTTAACCCCTAAAATTTTCTTGTCTTTCCTTTGGACATAATATATATCTTTCTAGAATTAGAGATCAAATGGATGCCAAGGCCATGGAATCTCCAACTACATATCGAAAACACACTATTGATATAATAATCAAGTTTCCTTCCAGCAGCATTTGAAAAGTTTCTCTTTAGCCTTCACCACTTGCAATAAGGGAGGAGAGAGAGGAAAAGGAAGAAAATAGTTGATGACAATGATAATGATGATGATGATAAATCCTTTTTGGTGTGAAGCATCAGAAAGAGTCTCTAGAAATCAAAAAAAATTTAAGTATAAAACTAGTATTAATATACTTGAGCTAGCTAATCCAAATGAGATTGAAATCTAAAATGTAACAAATGGCCATGAGAAAGGTTTGACTTCTGTTATAGGTAGATAAAAAACTTGGTAAATGGACAATTCTAAAAGAGAGAGATAGGGAGAGAACAAGGCAAGGTAAGGAAGTAAGGAGTGAAGAACGTTAGAAGTAAGGAGAATACAAAAACAGTAAAGGAAAAAAAAAGTTAAATAATCCTAAAAAACTTTGCAACCAGCCGTATTAAGATGTTCATGTTTGACCTAGATCCATATTAAAGTAAAAATAAAAAGAAAACAAAATTATCTTTTCAAACCAAACAATCCCTAAATTAAGATATGTTTTCATTCTCAAGGCGATGATTTAGGGAGAAATAGGTCGGATGCTCTATGTCTATCACATGTCTATGGCTAGACCCGCGTTAGACCTGACTTGGCTTTGACAAATTTGCTAAATAAGTTATATTAATTTTTAAAAGAAATATATTTAGCTAAAAATATTAGATTTTAGTCAATTTAAAAAAAAAATTTAGCCTGACAAACTTGCTTAAGTGCAATTGAGATGGTAAAAGGCGACTGGGACATTTGATGTGTCGGGGCGTGGGTTTGAACCCGCGGTACCCCTGTTCTCCACGCCCAGTGTGTGTGAGTTTCACCGCTAGGCTCTTTAAAACAAACAAAAAACTTGCTTGTTTAAGTAAAAATAAATGATAACATGGCTTAATCACACCTGACGAATTTGTGGCAGCAAATTCATTGACTAAAATTACTCTTTGTCCATAATTAAGAGGTGACAACCAGTAACCCTAAGTCAACCATGGCTTAATCATACCTGAAAGATTCAACCAAATCACTAACAAAAACATAGCAGTATGTCTTCCTTTTATCCCCATACTACCTGAGAGAACCTGTGCTCAGCACGGGTGACGAAGAAAAACAGAACCTACAGTGTAATTAAGTTTTTGGTTGAAAATAGTCTTTGTCAGGAAAACGGGTGAATGAGCGTTTGCCATGAGTCTTTAGTGTAGTTAAGTTTCATAAATAGATAATAGATAGAATAAAAGTTCTTGATGCAGATTACCTTTTGGGATAATAAATCGTCCCAGCAAGAATAAAACAATCAGTACACCTAATCCACTAATAACAATGATCAAATCGCGTCCGAGAAAAGCCATCAACTTGAAGAGACTCAGTGCCATTTGGTGCACCATAAATAGCAAAAGCATGTAGCGGAAGAACCTAAAATATTAATCACAATGCAGAGAGTATGAGTTTTAAAAGAAGAAAGAAAAAAATCATAAAAAAAGGATGTAAAGTAAAATACCTTCCAGTAGTAGGAGCAAATCCAATATGTAGTATACAACACAAGTCCACACAAGAGCTTCAACAATGGAATAAGGTAGCTGGAGAATCTAGGAGGACAGTGTCCATGTCCATGTAGGATAAAATAAATTTCTTCTTTGTTTATAGAAGACAGGGGGCCGAAATATCAGAAGAGACAACTCAGAGTACCATAAACCTCATTCAAAGGATGAGATTTTATTTGTAGGAACATTGTGCATGCCACAAATCCAACAAATGCAACCTTTGAAAACATGATAAAATTTTCAAGTATCAAATTATTAGAAGATGCCATCAAACCGTTATTAAAAAGATGCACACACCTATATATAGTTCTATGAAAGTTTTTTTTTTTGGCGAGTATAGAACTATGAAAGTGATGTCAAGAATATATATACTTATGATCATTGCCTATATGTTACTTTGAACTCTATACTTATTATCATCATGTTTGTTTTGGGGAAATGCCTTAAAATTAGTTTGGAAATCATTGGAATGCATAGAAGTGTTTTTCAAACAGTTGAATTGATTTCCAGGTCAAGGGAATCGATTCATGAAGTGTTCTGGAGCACAGAATCTTTGGAAGAGCCTTAATCAGTTTGGAAATCATTGGAATGCGTAGAAGTGGTTTTTCAAATAGTTGAATCGATTCACAGGTCAAGGGAATCGATTCATGAAGTTTTCTGGAGCACAGGATCTTTGGAAGAGCCTCTGGGAGTCGAAGTAGGCATAGATGAATCGATTCACCAATTCGATTCACCAGTTCGTGAGTTGAAGTTTCCCTCTGGGAGCTGAAGTGCTGATTCGGTTCATTGGAGGAGGGTTTTCAAGTGAGTGAATCGATTCACTCAGGCATGAACCGATTCACGCAGTGCAGTTTTGTGCAGTATATATCACAGAAGTGCAGAAACGCGGGAAGAAGCAGAAAAACGCGACTACAAAGCGTGGAAATACGATTTGGCATTTGGGAAACTCATTCTAAACACTTTGGGGCTTAGGGTTTCATAGTGGGGATCTTTCTTCTTCTTCTTCTATTGTAATCTTGAGGGTTATTCATTGAGTGAGAGAGATTCATAGTGAGATCTTGAGATTGTTCACCTTGAACAATTGGATGAGATTGTAAAGGGCTTTGTAATTTCTTGTAAATACTCATTGAAGATAGTGGATATGGAGGGCTACTCTCTCCCGCAGATGTAGGTCATTGTTGAGATCGAACTGCGTCAATAATTTATATGTGTTAATTTCCTCTCTTTCTCTCTTTATTGGTTAATTGCTTTTAGGGTTTGGAATTGCACATTGTTGGAAGTTGATTCTTGGTTGGCTAGAATTGTTTGGTTTTGTTGCTTGTCATTTCTATTCCAATTATTGTTGAAAACCCCAACAATTGGCCTGTGTGAATAGGAAGAAACTTTGATTCTTGCACCATGGGTACCAAATGGGACATCAAAAAAATCTCGGGAAACAATGACTTTGGGTTGTGGAGGATAAAGATGGAAGCTATCTTGGTTCAACAACAATGTGTAGGTACCTTAAAAGGTGAGGCAAAGATGCCATCATCTTTGTCGGGTAAAGAAAAGAAGGATATAATAGATAAGACGAGAAGTAGTATCATCTTGTGCCTTGGGGATAAGGCTTTGAGGGAAGTTGCAAGGGAGAAAACAACGGCAAAAATGTGGGCCAAATTAGAATCGTTGTATATGAACAAATCATTGACTCATAGGTTATGCTTGAAACAATATCTATATTCGTTCAAAATGGTAGAGACAAAACCAGTGGTGGAGCAATTGGCAGAATTCAACAAGATTCTTAATGACTTACAAAATATAGATATGAAGCTCGATGATGAAGATAAGGCTCTACTTTTACTTAATTCATTACCTAGGTCCTTTAACCATTTCAAGGACGTGTTCCTTTATGAAAATGAGTCAACTATCACCTTGGATGAAGTCCAATCATCCATAAGAATTAAGGAGCTAACAAAGCTTCAAGAGTTGAATGTTGAAGATAGTGGTGAAGGCTTAAATGTGTCAAGGGGAAAAGTGAGAGTAGAGGGAATAATAAATGAAAGAAGCCTAGGTTAAAACCCAAGTCAAAAAGGAACAATAAGGCAGAGTTCAAGTGCTTTAATTGTCACAAGACCAGTTATTTCAAGAAGCATTGTGCCGAAAAGGGGGCAAGGGAAATTCCGTGAAAGTAGCGAGTGCTTCGGATGGTTATGAGAGTGCGGGGGCTCTAGTGGTTACAAGTTTGGAAACAGAAAATAATTGGGTTATGGATTCCGGATGTTCTTATCACATGTGTCATAGGATAGAGTATTTTAAGACCTTGGAGCTTAAAGAAGGTTGAGTGGTTCGCCTTGGTAACAACAAAGCATGCAAGGTGCAAGGTATGGGTTCTATACGTCTAAAGGTGTTTGATAACCGTGAATTCCTATTACAAGATGTGAGGTACGTTCCCGAACTTAAACAAAATCTTTTGTCTATAAGCATGTTTGATGGATTAGGCTATAGCACTAGAATTGAACATGACATGATTAAGATTTCTAATGGTGCATTAATAGTTGCTAAAGGAACTAAAAGATATGGTTTGTACATACTTGATGGTTCAACTATTATTGCTCATGCATCAATAGCTAGCCAAACTCCGCATGATAAAACTAAATTATGGCATTTAAGGTACGTTAGGGCATGTTAGTGAGAAAGATTTAGTTGAACTAGCAAAACATAATTTGTTAGAAGGTGATAAAGTGGATAAACTAGAGTTTTGTGATAATTGCAAACTAGGCAAACAACATAGGGTTAAGTTTAGAAGTGGCATGCATGTCTCTAGTAGACCCTTTGAGTATATGCACTCGGACCTTTGGGGTCCTTCAAGAGTGACAACTCATGGCGGGGATTCCTATTTTCTCACTATGATTGATGATTTCTCTAGAAGAGTGTGGATTTATATTTTAAAAAACAAAAGTGACACCTTTCAAAAGTTTAAAGAAAGGCACACTTTTGTAGAAAATCAAATAGGAACTAAACTAAAGGTTTTGAGAACTAACAATGGCCTGGAGTTTGTTACAGAGCTGTTTAATGAGTTTTGTAGAAAACAAGGAATTAAGCGGCATAAGACCGTGGCAGGGACACTGCAACAAAATGGCCTAGCGCACATGAATAGGACCATCTTGGAGCGTGTGAGGTGTATGCTCTTGGGAGCTGGGTTACCTAAGAGTTTCTGGGGTGAAGCTGCTAGTACAGTGGTGTATTTGATTAACAGATGTCCATCAACGACGTTATACTTCGAGACACCTATGGAGGTGTGGAGTGGGAAACCGGCAGACTACTCTAATTTGAAAGTATTCGGGGCGTTGGTGTTTGCTTATGTCAGACAAGGCAAGCTTGAGGCTAGGTGTGACATCCCAAGCCATTCTCACATTGGAGCCAAACGGCCTTACAAAAGGATATGCCACTCACAGGACTTTAGTCCCCCTTTAAGGAATATTTTTGCCTCACGGGAGGCTCGAACCCACACCCAAAGGTTTAAAGGTAATGGGAAGCACCTTGCTATCACCAACTCAATTGAGTTGGTGATAGCAAGGTGCTTCCCATTACCTTTAAACCCTTTGGGTGCGGGTTCGAGCCTCTCGTGAGGCAAAAATATTCCTTAAGGGGGGACTAAAGTCCTTTGAGTGGCATACCCGTTTGGGTCCCTTGTGTAACTCCAAATGGGATAGGACCGGGATGTCACACTAGGGCTGTGAAGTGTATCTTCATTGGTTATCTGGAAGGTGTGAAGGATATATGGATGCGAATTATGCGGGGAATATGGATACATGGAAATCGTTATCCGGTTTTGTGTTCACGTTGTTTGGAACGGCTATAAGTTGGAAGGCAAATCAACAATCTGTGGTGGCGCTATCGACGACTCAAGCGGAGTACATTGCCCTAGTTGAGGGGGTAATGGAAGCCATATGGTTAAAAGGAATGATTGGTTAGTTAGGGATTACGCAAGGATTTGTGAAGGTGCATTGTGATAGCCAAAATGTAATCCATTTGGCAAATCACCAAGTGTACCATGAAAGGACAAAGTACTTCGATATTCACCTACACTTCATTAGAGATGTTATTGAATCTAAAGAAGTTGTGGTTGAGAAGGTTGCTTCGGAAGACAACCCGGCGGATATGTTCACTAAGTCACTTCCTAGATTAAGGTTCAAGAATTGCTTAGACCAGATCAATTTCTTCGAGACGTAATTCCTATAATGGAGGGAGCATCACTTTGATGATGGGGACTTGTTGATCATCATCGCTGATTTGAGTCAAGGTGGAGAATTGTGGGGAAATGCCTTAAAATCAGTTTGGAAATCATTGGAATGCATAGAAGTGGTTTTTCAAACAGTTGAATCGATTCACAGGTCAAGGGAGTCGATTCATGAAGTGTTCTGGAGCACAGGATCTTTGGAAGAGCCTCTGGGAGTCAAAGTAGGCATAGGTGAATTGATTCACTAATTCGATTCACCAGTTCGTGAGTTGAAGTTTCACTCTAGGAGCTGAAGTGCTGATTCGATTCATTAGAGGCGGGTTTTCAAGTGAGTGAATCGATTCACTCAGGCGTGAATCGATTCACGCAGTGCAGTTTTGCACAGTATATACCGCAGAAGTGTAGAAACACGAGAAGAAGTAGAAAAACGCGACTACAGAGCGTGGAAATACGATTTGGCATTTGGGAAACACATTCTAAACACTTTGGGGCTTAGGGTTTCATAGAGGGGAATCTTTCTTCTTCATATATTGTAATCTTGAGGGTTATTCATTGAGTGAGAGAGATTCATAGTGAGATCTTGAGATTGTTCACCTTGAACAATTGGATGACATTGTAAAGGGCTTTGTAATTTCTTGTAAAGACTCATTGAAGATAGTGGATATGGAAGGTTGCTCTCTCCTGCAGATGTAGGTCATTGTTAAGACCGAACTGTATCAACAATTTATGTGTGTTAATTTCCTCTCCTTCTCTCTTTACTGGTTAATTGCTTTTAGGGTTTTGAATAGCACATTGTTAGATTTGTTCTTAGTTGATTCTTGGTTAGCTGAAATTGTTTGGTTTTGTTGCTTGTCATTTCTATTCCAATTATTGTTGAAAACCCCAACATTTGTAATGTAAGTTTTTTGATGTTGAATTGATTGGTAGGGGAGTTTTGGAGGTATTCTACAATCTACATAAAATTGTAAATTGTAAAAGATTAAAGGAACTTTTAAAACTTGTCATGAATTCTACTTGTAAAAATTTTAAGAATTGAAAGCTATTTACAGAAGGAAGTTCAAGTGCTTCATTATAACAATCAAGTTTATAAGTACCTGGGTAGTCCTAAAAATGTAAAGAAATCTATTCCAGCAAGGTCAATTCTTGCGACAAACAAGCCTTAAAGAGATCATAATTTGACCCAGAAAATCTTATTCTCTACAAATGTTTACTTTTTCATACCGATGTGCAAAGAGGGTGTGGTGGGATTATGATCTGATATGAACTAATTATCTTTCCAACAATACTTTGTTTTTATCATAGGGCATTAATCGAAAAAAGGGTTTTGGTGTTTGGGCTTTGTTTTTAGTGTTTCCTTGGGGATTTAGAGTTTCAAAATGCTACTAAAAAATTGTTATTTAGCGACCGAATTAGAGACTAAACAATTTCGGTCACAATAGCGACCGATTTAGCGACCAATTTTCATAATCGGTCGCTAAATCAGTCACTAACTGAGTTTGTGACCGAATTAGCGATCGATTTGAAAAATTCGCTATACAAACTAGTCGCTAACGTTAGTGACCGATTTAGCAACCGATTTGAAAAAAAATTGGTCTCTGAATCGGTTGCTAAATGACAAAACACTTTGTATTATAGGTTTTATGGTGTGGGGATTCTGCTTGTTTTCTCTCTGCCTCTTCCAATTCTATCTCATTCATTCCTTCCTTTTTGTAACAATGGAGGTAAGCCTTTCTACGGTGGAGAGAAGCAGTGCACTCACTACGCACCCTACAGAACATCTCCTTAATTGATGTGGAGTTTCCCGATCATCGTGGAGCCCTTTCCAAGCCTTTTGGGGAATACTAAGAATATCATATATGAGGTTATCTGAGATCCAATCCACAGAGTGGTAGAGGCCCTTCCTCCGAGCATCGAAAATTTGTTCCTCAACCTCTCTAGTGCTCATGTTGCTTCTATATTTAGCCAAATCAGTGAGGTACTATCTATGCCTAGGGTCGGTCACACTCAGACCCTTCTTGTCCTATGATGTTAAATGTGAAGCCCCCACCGTGAAAAAAATGAAGCCTGCGAAATAAAACTAGGTTCATACAAAGCTTCTGCAGACCAAAGTCTTCCCGCTGGCCATGAAATCTAAGATAAGATATCACGCCGGACATTGAAGATGATGTCAACATGTCCAGATCATAAACTTCGCCATAGTAAAAATTGTTTTCAAAAACATTCACACATATTTCGCACGTGCATCGCACGGGTTCACGCTCTAGTTATAATGACAATGAATAACAATGTTATGTATATATTCACATGAGGATATAGTATTTTTGCAACTGGATAATACAATCTTAAATTTTTATATATGTTCAGTTTATTTATGTCTCTCATGAGGTGGTTAATTTGAGTTATTATTCAAAAATTTATCAGTAAGAATAGGAGTGGGCATTTACTGAACCAAATTAAATACTCCCTCCGGTCCTATATATAAGAGACACTTTTCTCTCACAAAAGTGTCTCTTATAAATAGGACCGGAAGGAGTATTGTTATAAACTAATAAACAACATAAATACTCCGTAAAAACCATTTAATCATAAAAATCTTAACCAAATCCTATCGTTTGTTGCAGACCTTGTTCTAATATCTTAATAACTTATCAGATTTCGTTGTTATTGGAGGACCCAATTCACACCCCACAAATAATGAACTCTATCGAGATTTCCATTACTAAACCCAACTATTATAGTACAGAAGACATTGTCACAAAATTAATCTATCAGAGCTGCAATAGCTCAACTGCTATCGAGATTTCCATTACTAAACCCAAACATTATAGTATAGAAGATATTGTCACAAAATTAATCTATCAGAGTAGCAATATCTCGATCGACTCCCAAACTGCCCAGCAACTTCAATATTGGTGTCACTTACAAATAGATACATATGCAAAAGCAAAACACAAAATGAAAAGATCAATTACGCATTGTCAAGTCAAGTGTTGTAAGATCATTCTCATTCAATCTACCCCAAGCAGTTCTGTTACATTACATATTCTGATATTGAAATCAATACACAAGTGTTGTAAGACCATTCTCATTCAGCAGCATGGAAGTTTTGGTACTTCTCATATTTAGCTATGAGATTGTCTAATTTTCTCTCCGCCTCTTTCAATTCTATCTCATTCATTCCTTCCTTTTTGTAACAATGGAGGTAAGCCTTTCTACGGCGGGGAGAAGCAGTGCACTCACTACGCACCCTACAGAACTTCTCCTTAATTGATGTGGAGTTTCCCGATCATTGTGGAGCCCTTTCCAAGCCTTTTTGGGGGGGGGGGGATACTAAGGATATCATATATGGGGTTATCTGAAATCCAATCTACAGAGTGGTTGGGGTTCTTCCTCCAGACATCGATAATTTGTTCCTTAACCTCCTCAATGCTCATGCTGGCTCTATATGTAGCCAAAGCAGTGAGTATATCCAACAAACGAATGTAGATGTCACGATGGGCTTTATTGTCTAGAACAACACACTCGTTGACTTTTAAGATCAGTGCATTGTTCTATGTAATAAAGCCCTCTGCGACATCTACATCCGTTCGTTGGATCTAATCACCCTGAGCGGTACTACTTTAACCATTTTGACGCCCTTGGCCTTTCAACTATGGAAAGTGTCTTTGACAACAATTTTTACTATGGTGCAGTTTTTGATCTGAACATATTGACATCATTGTCAGTGTCCAGCAAGACATCTTGTCTCAGGTTTCGTGGCCAGCAGGATGACTTTGGTCTGCAGAAGCTTTGGACGAACCTAGTCCCATTTCCCCGGCTTCATTTTTAAAAAAATGAGGGTTTCACATTTAACATCACACGACAAGAGGGTCTGAGTGTGACCGAGCTTACTAAAAAGATGTGGGATAAAAATAAATGATTAGGGGTGTAAATGAGTTGAGCTATTCGTGAACTACCTGTGCTTGACTCATTAAATGCTTGATCAAACTCATTTCTTTAATTAAATAAGTCAAGCTCAAGCTTGAGATTGAGCTCGCTTATTTAAATGAGTCAAGCTTAAGCCTTATAGGCTTAACATTAAATGGATCGTGAATAGTTCGTATAGGTGTTGTGGTCTTTAAGTTGCTGCAGTGGTTTATTATTGGGTGAAGTTGCTCTGCTAGCAATGGACTAGACATCTCAATAAATAAATGGTGGTCATTTTTTTTTTGGATTCATGCTTTTGTAATGGTTAAACTTAAATTGTATATTTAGACTCATGCTTTTGTAATGATCAAGTTTAAATTGTATTTGGCAAGTACATGTTTTTAGGATGTTTTGGTCAAATTTTTGAAGTTTTTTTTAGTAGTCGAGAAATATTGAATTTCACATACCATATGTTAAGTACATATATCTCTATTTTTATATATTATCATATAATATTAAAATCTTTATTAAGTACTAAATTGATAAAATTAAAAGTAATTAAAGAAAAAATTTCATAAATATATTTTAATTATAGATGAGCTAAACAAGTCAAGATCCAACTTTCTTATTTTTAAATAAGTCAAGCCAAGCTTTTAGTTAAGCTCGTTTAAATAAATGAGCAAAACTCAAACTTTACTATTTTTTCACAAGCCAAACTCAAGCTTCAAGTGCTCGGCTCGGCTTGACTCGTTTATGTTGGGGTCAAAACCTTTTTGATATGTGGTTTTAATGACAACAAATCTTCTGAAACAAATGATAAGTTTTCTGAATGACGATAGACTGATGTTTGCATTTGAGTTTGTTGAAAGAATGTGTATCTCAGAAGTGGACAAGCTAGAAACCACACACATCAACAAAGTGCATATCAGAGTAGCATTAGAGGATTGCAGCAGTAGTATCACAAGCTTCATGAAGACATTTAAAAACTATTGATGAACCATGAGAATATTTACTTAGGGGCTGAGAAAGCTAACATATGGAGGTTTGTTGATCACATCACTAGAAGGTTCATAACAAGTATAGAAGGTTTAAGTAAGAAGAGAAGGTTCACCGCAAGAAAAGGATGGTTCATAGTTGAAGGAACGTGACAGAAGAACCTGCATCAGAAGCTACACAAGACTAAGCTTGAAGTCATATGACAAAACTCACATTGAGTTTGTTGCATACTTTAAGTATCTGCCACTACAGTACAAGCCAAAAGAGAGGTGCATACATTTCATGAGGATCCTCAAAACTAACTCTGTACATCATCTCTACTGAAACTACTCTATATGAGATGGCTTGGATCACTATCCACTCGCATAGAGGATGATCAAGCTCTGAATGACCAGAGCATATATCTAGAGAGGTTGATCAGCTAGATAATACAGACAACAAGCTAGAAAGCCATATAGACAAGTGCACAAGGACTAAAGATAAAAATCTCCAAGCGAAAGGAGTGATCAATGCATGAGGACCAAGACAAGAGCTCACGAGGGACAACTTTGAGGAAACTATATGAGGAAGCACCAAGTGTGCTAATTGAAGATGGCTCATGGACACAAACAATGACTCAAGACCAAACCAATCTTGAAGAATATGAATAAGTTTGGTCCATCATAAAGAAGCAGCATCCTTAGCCACTCAAACCCATGGCAAGATCAATTCTCAAGGCAATGCACAAATAAAGACCTGAAGAAGAGGATAACCAGATGAGGAAGACCTACTGAGAAGAGCATGACAAAAGAGAACCAAAACAAGAGAATGATCAAAATAGAGAAAAAGATGAGCAAGAACAGAACAAGAGGATGAGGATGGTCAGAATCAGAGGATTAGTAGAACAATGAAGGGGTTAAGTATAAGAGGACAAGCAGAAGAAAATGATAATCAAAGGATTCATGAAGATGCTAGCTGAGTACAACCAAATGTGTTGCACCTGTAGAACTATACAACCTATAGAATAGTACAACACATGGTTTACTATGGTGCCACGCCATTACAGAGTCAAAACAAGAGGCTTCTGCAAAGATGGACCATTGTAACACCTTACTTTCATTAGCTTGAAAATAGGATAATTAACATTAGGTACAGTAATCCCAAATTTAAACTTAAAGTCTAATATTAAGCTCAAATGTCATAAAACTAAACATAAATACATCAGTTTCCTAACAGTACAACACCACTACGTAATCCTAGGAATTACATCTTCAAGGTGTTTCTATAAACTACTACAAAATAACAAGCTCTCCAGAGCTAGCAGCCGTCAATCTTCCTTTGGTACCTGTGCATCTGTAAAAACAATTAAATAAAGGAGTGGGGTGAGATAATAATCTCAGTGAATTCTCCCCTCGACTCCTCACCATCCACTCACATAATACTCTATCAGTTAAGACATAATGACACACTTTTATGCAATGCATATCATTACTATGAATTTCTAATTCATCTTTGGTTCGTATTCATGGGTAGTGTTATATGCTTACGTCCATATAACCCCACAAATACGCTTTCGATATGGTGGTTAGACGTCTTAACCGTCCGAGGGCGTCCCACACGGCTTACCATACCGATCACCTCCTTTATTGAGGCATCTTAGTGTCTTTTAGGGAATTTAATTCACCAACTATATCCTTAAATGCATGCTTTAATCAAGATTTAGAATACAATTAGGTGTCACTCATACTTCACATGTACTAAACATATTCATGTAAAAGATACATTTCGTAGTCAATTGGAAACATACAACATGCTTAGTCAAGAAAAATACATCAAGACAAGACACACTTCCATTAGGGGTCCATGGGGCTCCCAATGGTCAAACATCAATCTCACAGGTTAGCGGGGTTTGGGGGACAACATTAACCCCTTAATCAGTCCCAATAATACATGCATAGTAATTTAATACTAAAAACTTTAGAAATAAAAGAGATTTGGAAAATCCTAACCTTAGGGTTCAAGGGTTTTCTCCAAGGGGAACCCTAATGTGGGACTTATGGGTGCCCATCACCTAAGGGAAGGAAGAACTCACCACAACTCCTAAGATTCAAGCTTAAAAGTTGATGCTTAGCTTCTTCTTCTTCCTTCTTCAAGTTCTTCCTCTTCTCCTTCAAGCCGGCCTTCTAGGGATTTCCTTCAACTTTCCAATCCAAGCATAAACACTCCCCTACTTGGATTCAAGCTAAGATCGAGGATGTATCTAGCATGAATCCTTGTTTTTTCCCTCTAATTTGTGAACCCTAGGTGTTTTAACCCCTTCTCCTTCTTCTCTCTGTCGCACCTCTCTCTAACCCTCTCTAACAAATGCTCGTTTCTTTTCTCACGAGTTTTTCGATATATCAGAACTGTGAATCGATTCACAGCATAGGTGAATCGATTCACTCAGTGTAAAAATGACAGGAATCGCAGTTTTAAGTGCAGGAATCGATTCCTGCAGTTCCCAGATTCGATTCACAGAGAACTGTCTTTTGTGAATCGATTCACGCTGCGATTCACAGAGGATCAACCTTTGTGAATCGATTCACTCTGCGATTCACTGCAAACCTGATCGAGTCCCAAAGAAACCCTGACTCAATCGATTCACAGGGCCTGAGAATCGATTCACACTGGGCAAAATTTCACCAAACACAATTTTTCACATATTCAACTATGACAATCAATGAAAATATCACTTAAAGTTCATCTTTAAGCCATACTAAGCTTATGCATGCATATCAATCAAGCTTGAGGAAATTTGGGGTGTTACACTACTACCCACCTTTAAAAAATTTTGTCCTCAAAATTGGATAAACTTACATACCTATTGAAAAAGTTGTGGATATTGGCTTCGCATCTCATCTTCAAGTTCCCAAGTGGCTTCTTCGGGAGTGGATCCTTCCCAGATCACCTTGACCAAAGGGATAGTCTTATTCCTGAGTGCCTTGGAAGCTCGGTCCACTATTTGGACCGGTTCGGGCTGGTACGTACAATCTGATCTAAGTTGTATAGACTCATGATCTATGGAGTGGAATGGATCCGGAATGTATTTCTTAAGCTGAGACACATGAAAAACATTGTGGAGATTTGACAAAGAAGGAGGTAAGGCAATTTGGTAAGCGACAGGACCAATTCGACTGAGGATTTGGAAGGGACCCACATACCGAGGGGTCAACTTCTTGGCCCTAAGAGCTCTACCAACACCTATAGTGGGAGTGACTTTCAAGAATACATGTTCTCCTTCATCAAATTCAAGGGGTTTGAGCCTACGATCTGCATAACTTTTCTGCTTACTCTGAGCAGTCTTTATCTTCTCCCTAATCATACGAATCTTATCAGTGGTTTCCTGAACAAGGTCGGGGCCTAGCAATTGTTTCTCTCCCACTTCAAACCAACATAGAGGAGTCCTATACTTACGACCGTAGAGAGCCTCGTACGGTGCCATTCCTATGCTAGAGTGATAGCTGTTGTTGTATGAAAACTCAATTAATGACAAGTACTTGCTCCAACTACCGCCATCCTCTAAAACACAGGCTCTGAGCATATCCTCTAAAGTTTGAATGGTTCTCTCAGACTGACCATCTGTCTGGGGATGGTAGGCTGTGCTAAGACTTAACCTCGTCCCTAAAGCTTGATGAAGTGCTTTCCAAAACCGAGAGGTGAACTTTGGATCCCTATCAGAGACAATGTTAGCTGGAACTCCGTGGAGTCTAACAATCTCTCTGATATAGATCTCAGCTAACCGGGCAGTTTTGTAGGTGGACTTTATGGGAAGAAAATGAGCAGATTTGGTTAATCTGTCCACTATGACCCATATAAAGTCATATCCTAACTGAGTGTAGGGTAACCTTCCCACGAAGTCCCTTGCTATACTATCCCACTTCCACTCGGGAATTTCTAAAGGTTGGAGAAAACCTGAAGGCTTTTGGTGTTCTGTCTTGGTTTTCTGACAAACCAAGCATTGAGCTACAAATTCTGCCACATCATTCCTCATGCCTGGCCACCAATACCTCTGTCTAAGGTCCTGGTACATCTTGGTGGAGCCAGGATGTACCAAGAATCCACTCTTATGGGCTTATACTAGAACCTGCTGCTTAATGGAATTATCCCTTGGTATGCAGATTCTCTGATGGAACAATAAAGTGCCATCCTCCGCTTCAGAAAAACCGGGGCGGTGTTTGCTAGACTGCAACTCTACATCTAAACTCTAAGCAGACCTAATCTGTTCCCTAAAATTGCAGGAAATTTCTAAATGGTAAAGCATGAGACTGTTCACTGATGGGAAAATTCCAAGATTAAGGTCCCTAAAGGACTCCAACAACTCCATCTCTTTTATCATCAGTGAAGACACATTTAAGGATTTTCTACTCAAGGCATCAGCGACCACATTCGCTTTGCCCGGATGGTACTTCAACTCAAAGTCATAATCTTTTAGGAACTCAACCCATCTTCTTTGTCTCATGTTAAGTTCCTTCTGATCAAAAAGGTATTTCAAGCTCTTATGATCACTAAACACTTCAAACTGAGCACCATATAGATAGTGTCGCCAAATCTTTAGAGCAAAGACAATGGCCGCGAGCTCAAAGTCATGAGTAGGGTAGTTCTCCTCATGGGGCCTTAACTGCCTAGATGCGTAGGCTACAACTTGTCGATTCTGCATGAGAACACATCCTAACCCTTTCTTAGAGGCATCACTATAAACTTCAAATCCCAATGCTGGATCAGGGATAATCAAGACCGGGGTGGAAGTTAACCTGGTCCTAAGCTCTAGGAAACTACTCTCACAGCTCTTTGTCCACACAAACGGCTCCCCCTTTCGGGTTAACCTTGTCAGGGGAAGTACCATCTGCGAAAATCCCTTAATGAATCTTCGGTAGTAACCGGCTAATCCTAGAAAGCTCCTAACTTCTGTGACTGTGGTTGGTCGTTCCCAACTAAGGACTGCTTCTACTTTACTAGGATCAACCGACACTCCCGCTTTAGAAATCACATGACCAAGAAACTTAACTTCACTGAGCCAAAACTCACATTTCTCAGGTTTAGCAAAGAGGCTCTTTTCCCTAAGGGTACTTAGAACAATCCTAAGGTGTTCGTCATGCTCTCGAGGATCCTTAGAATAAACTAAGATATCGTCTATGAAGACCACTACAAACTTGTCAAGAAAAGGCCTAAAAATTCGGTTCATATAGTCCATAAATACGGCTGGAGCATTGGTCAGACCAAAAGGCATAACCAAATACTCATAGTGCCCGTATCTAGTCCTAAATGCCGTCTTTGGGACATCCTCTACCTTAACTCTAATCTGGTGATAACCAGATCTTAGATCAATCTTAGAGAAAACCGAAGCTCCCCTAAGTTGATCTAACAAGTCATCTATTCTAGGCAAAGGGTATCTATTCTTCACTGTGATCTTATTGATTTTCCGGTAATCAATAGATAACCTCATACTCCCATCTTTCTTCTTTACCAAAAGGACAGGTGCGCCCCAAGGTGACACACTAGGTCTGATAAACTGTTTAGCTATCAAGTCTTCCAATTGTGTTTTTAGTTCCCTCAACTCCAAGGGTGACATCCTATAAGGTGCTATGGAGATTGGTCCCGTTCCGGGAACCAGTTCTATTGAGAACTCCACTTCTCTCTCAGGGGGTAAGGTCGCTACCTCGCTAGGAAACACATCTAAGAATTCGTTCACTATAGGGATAGTATCCAGATCTAGGTTAGCCTCTACAGTTGAAGAAAGTAAGGTCATATATCCTGCAAGACCTTCCACTAGACAGTGACTCAATAAAAGATCATTACTCTGTGCAACATAACTGGACTCTTCAATAGTAGAATGCACGCTTGGAAACTCAATCATTTTACAGAAACAGTTCAGAACAACTTGATTGGCGGAAAGCCAATCCATACCCAGGATAATGTCCATTCCCTTGAGAGGTAGACACACAAGGCTTACTAAAAACATCCTCCCTTGAATTATGAGAGGGCAATTCTCACATATCAAGGAAGTAGAAATGCTATCTTCGGTGGGTGTATACACATGCAACGGGAATTGTAAAGAGGTACGACACAACCCTAGCCTTTGAACACATGTGCAAGAGATAAAGGAATGTGTTGCTCCCGAATCAAATAAAACAACTAGAGGTTCATCCTGGAAGAAACAAGTACCTTTCATCAGATTTTCCGCTCCCTTTGCTTTCTTGGCATCAAGAGTAAAGACTCTCCCTTGGTTAGGATCACCAGGCTTGGCTCCTTTCCCTTTAGTGTATTGGGGGCACTCCCTAGCCATGTGCCCTGGTTGGTGACAAACATAGCAAACATTCTTGCCCTTCATACACTCTCCCGGATGCACCTTCCCACAGTTCGAGCATGCATGATAATCAGACTCGGAGGTTTGAACCTGCTTTCCTTTGAAAAGATTTCCTTTCGTTCTCATGTGTTGAGCATTCTTATCCGCATCCTTCTTTTTGTTCTTATCTTGCCACCTAGTTTGCCTATCCTCATACATCAT
Organism: Calophaca sinica; assembly: GCA_037113605.1. Taxonomy (NCBI): domain Eukaryota; kingdom Viridiplantae; phylum Streptophyta; class Magnoliopsida; order Fabales; family Fabaceae; genus Calophaca; species Calophaca sinica. The sequence continues at coordinate 58,697,176 of CM073735.1, forward strand.
CTTCAAGCTTGCTTCAGCCACGTAGCTCTGATGGACTACCTTGGCGAACTCGGTGAATTCAGTCTGTGAAATCTTTATTCGGATGTCTGGCCTCAATCCCCACTTGAACTGCTTGATTTTCCAATTATCATTCAGAGCAAATTGAGCAACAGATGAGTACCTTACCAACTCCTCAAACTTGTTCACATATTCTGAAACAGTAGATTTTCCTTGCTGAAGTTGGACTAACTCTCTATCCATCATATCCTTCACAGTCTGTGGAAATTACTTCTCCAAGAAGATCCTCTGAAAGTTCACCCAGGTTAGTGGTGTCCCTTGAGCCACCATATAAGCCCGAGCCCCTTTCCACTAGTTTTCAGCATCCTCTATGAGCATATGAGTAGCTAACTCGACCTTTTGCTTCTCGGTACAATGAATAACCTTAAAACTCTTCTCAACGGCTTCCAGCCAGTGTTGGGATGCCATGGCTTCTACCTTTCCATTGAAGGTTGGTGGCTTCGTCTTGAGGAACTTGAGAAATTTCCGGTCCAATTCCTCTCCTTGCGGGGGAGGTTGAGCTTGGTAATGCTGTTGTTGGGCTAACTGAGCCGCAAGATTGTTGGTTGCGATACTCTGATTTTGAATAGCCTCCAATATCCCTTGTAGCCAAGCATTCTCTTGCCCTGGTGGATTCGGAGGTATCACAGCATTCCTTCTGGGTCTCCCGTGCCTTCCAGAACCTGAAGCCATAATTCTGCATAGAATGCACCAAGCATTGAGTTGATCAAGCTCAATATCTCTTAGCATAATAAGTAGAAAACAGCAGCAAACTCAAGAAATTCACGAAACTATCCCTAGCAATACCCTACAGTCCGATTAGAATCGAACTGCTCTGATACCATAATGTAACACCTTACTTTCATTAGCTTGAAAATAGGATAATTAACATTAGGTACAGTAATCCCAAATTTAAACTTAAAGTCTAATATTAAGCTCAAATGTCATAAAACTAAACTTAAATACATCAGTTTCCTAACAGTACAACACCACTACATAATCCTAGGAATTACATCTTCAAGGTGTTTCTATAAACTACTACAAAATAACAAGCTCTCCAGAGCTAGCAGCCGTCAATCTTCCTTTGGTACCTGTGCATCTATAAAAACAATTAAATAAAGGAGTGGGGTGAGATAATAATCTCAGTGAATTCTCCCCTCGACTCCTCACCATCCACTCACATAATACTCTATCAGTTAAGACATAATGACACACTTTTATGCAATGCATATCATTACTATGAATTTCTAATTCATATTTGGTTCGTATTCATGGGTAGTGTTATATGCTTACGTCCATATAACCCCACAAATACGCTTTCGATATGGTGGTTAGACGTCTTAACCGTCCGAGGGCGTCCCACACGGCTTACCATACCGATCACCTCCTTTATTGAGGCATCTTAGTGTCTTTTAGGGAATTTAATTCACCAACTATATCCTTAAATGCATGCTTTAATCAAGATTTAGAATACAATTAGGTGTCACTCATACTTCACATGTACTGAACATATTCATGTAAAAGATACATTTCGTAGTCAATTGGAAACATACAACATGCTTAGTCAAGAAAAATACATCAAGACAAGACACACTTCCATTAGGGCTCCATGGAGCTCCCAATGGTCAAACATCAATCTCACAGTTTATGGGGGTTTGGGGTACAACATTAACCCCCTTAATCAGTCCCAATAATACATGCATAGTAATTTAATACTAAAAACTTTAGAAATAAAAGAGATTTGGAAAATCCTAACCTTAGGGTTCAAGGGTTTTCTTCAAGGGGAACCCTAATGTGGGACTTATGGGTGCCCATCACCTAAGGGAAGGAAGAACTCACCACAACTCCTAAGATTCAAGCTTAAAAGTTGATGCTTAGCTTCTTCTTCTTCCTTCTTCACGTTCTTCCTCTTCTCCTTCAAGCTGGCCTTCTAGGGATTTCCTTCAACTTTCCAATCCAAGCATAAACACTCCCCTACTTGGATTCAAGCTAAGATCGAGGATGAATCTAGCATGAATCCTTGTTTTTCCCCTCTAATTTGTGAACCCTAGGTGTTTTAACCCCTTCTCCTTCTTCTCTCTGTCGCACCCTCTCTCTCTAACCCTCTCTCTAACAGTCGCGCTCGTTCTTTTCTCGCTTAGTTTTTACGATATATCTGGTGTGAATCGATTCACAAAGATAGGTGAATCGATTCACTCAGATGTAAAAATGACAGAATCGCAGTTTTAAGTGCAGGAATCGATTCCTGCAGTTCCCAGATTCGATTCACAGAGAACTGTCTTTTGTGAATCGATTCACGCTGCGATTCACAGAGGATCAACCTTTGTGAATCGATTCACTCTGCGATTCACTGCAAACCTGATCGAGTCCCAGCAAACCCACAGCCCTGAATCGATTCACAGGGCCTGAGAATCGATTCACACTGGGCAAAATTTCACCAAACACAATTTTTCACATATTCAACTATGACAATCAATGAAAATATCACTTAAAGTTCATCTTTAAGCCATACTAAGCTTATGCATGCATATCAATCAAGCTTGAGGAAATTTGGGGTGTTACAGACCATCAACAAGGATATCAAGTATTGTTGCACCTGCAGAAAGCACCTTGCACTTGCAGAACGTGCAACAGAGGATGTACCTTTTTATCAAACCATTGTAAGTAGTATACCTAGCAATCATTGTTTAACCAAAGGACACAACTCAAAGTTTAGGATGTATTTGGTTAATTTACACACACTACAACATCAGAGGATAAAGATGACTCTCGAGGATGATCAGAAATAATGGACTATTAGAGGATGAGGATTGTCTTAAAGGATGAGGATGGTCAGAGGATGAAGATAGACTCAGAGGATGAGGACGGTAATAGAGGATAAGGACAGTCTCAGAGGATGAACAATTGACAGCTGCCAAGTCAGGAGGTAATATCTGGAGGATGGTCGCTAAATTGAGAGGATAGTTGTGCAAAAAAATACAAAAGCAAGTTGGTTTTTGCTTTTAGTTCTTCTATCATGTGCCAACACTATTCTAACGACTATATATTCATTTGACCTTTATATATATACATCATTTGACCAAATCCATATTTTATCCACTCATCCCTCCAGCTCTGAACTATCCTCTCACATTGCAGATCCAGAGGGTAGTCGATGCCGAAGTGTTTTCAGCTTATTTCTTCTAAGTCCATCCACTCCATGAGTGATTAGAAGCTGAAACACATAAAGAAGAAGGAAGGAAGAGAGCTAAAACATAAGCCTTACCAAGATTAACCTTTGCTCTTACTTATTCTTCTTCTACACATTATTGATCATTTGAGCCAAACACCATGGGATATCCAAGAGAGTGTGTCTAGCTTGTTTTATTGTTTTACATCCACTTATCTAAGTGTAACCAAGCTATTGTAGATCCCAAACCCCCTTATATCATTATTTTCCATGTATGTTTACCAAACTACCTAGGGAGGATGAGTGTTAGTGAGGAAACAATGGGTAGAAGATGTAGGAGAAAGCCTGTAGAGGCTAAGCAAAATAATACTAGAAGAAAGCCTGAAGAGGCTATGGAAAAGAATAATTGAGGCAACTTGGAGATGCTTGTGCTATTGGTTGAATAGTGGAAAAAGCTCACCTATGGTGAGGAGTGGATGTAGCCCTTAGATGTTATGTGAACCAATATAAAAATGCACTGTGTAGTAGTCTCCTCCCTTATCATTGCATACTTTATATTCTGCTATAAATCATCTACTCAATATGACTCATATTGCATCACCCTCTTAACTTGACTCACTGCACCTCACTATCCTCTCGAACTGTCTTGTGCTTAAAACAAAATCATATTTTCCTGCATGATTGTATTCTGTCTCTAAGCATCTGAACTATCCTCTGAAGCACATATGAACATTTTAATGATATAAGTATTATAAAACAGTTTCAAGTACATCATTGCATAAAATCCTTTTTGCATGAAACATTGTCTCCTTTAGAGGATGGTTACATGTAACATACTTAATCCTAGAGGATGGTTCTTTGAACTGCATTCATCTGAGAGGATGATCATTTAGAATGTATCCACTACTAGAATGCATCGATTTAGAGTCGAAAACTTAGCGTAGGCCACGACTCCGACGCTAATAGCGTCGAAGTAGCGTCGGCCAAGCCCACGCTAAGTTGTATGATAGCCTTTTTTAAATTTTTGTTTATTTTTTCCTTCTTTTTTCAACTAAGCGTCGGCCTAGTCGACGCAAACTCCTTTAAAAAAAGGCCAGAATATTTAACATTTGGAAACACGTTTGTTTACTCCCGTTTTCTATTTCTAGGGTTAGACAAAAACTTTCTCTTCTTTCTACCTGCTGCCACTGTTTCCTCATTCTCCCTCACTGAGAAGCTTCCCCTCCCTTTCAAAGATCTCTACCGCCACTATTCCGATCTTCTCCCCGATTGCAACCATCGTCGCAGACAGTGACTTCGCATCGCGAATCCGTCGTGAAGTCGATGCCGTCGTGAAGTCGAATCTGTCATCCGTCGCATATTGGACAGATCTAGATTTTGGCAGTGAAGTCGACGCCGGAAACACGGTTGGGTGCAGAGGAGCACAACTTACAGTGGAGCGGTGGCGGCTCCACGAGGAACGATAGAATCGCCACCATGAAGAGCTTCTCATACAGTGGTGGCTCGCCCAATATCTGCCACGGATTCCATGTGCAGCGAAAATGTAGTCTCAAACGCTTCACATTTCTCCTTCGTGATCTACTTCGCGTTTGCCTGTTTCACGGCCAGATTTTTTCTTGGTAGTTTCATCTTCCTTTATTTGCATAGTGAAATTTTTGTTCTGTAGTGGAATTAGGCTAGAGATTTGTGTATTTTGAGTTGCCAATCTTGCATTATGAATCGCTCATCGTGGCCTCTATCTCGCGGACAACAAAACCCGCCATCGAGTGAGCGCCGATGTGAGTATGCATACCAAGAATTCTATTTCTTTTCCATTTTATTTATCCTTTATGCATATATGTTCTTGCTTAATTTGTGGGATTACGGAGGGATTAAATTTGGGGATTAGGCAAAAAAGGAGATGCAGGTACTTGGACATCTATAGTATTAGGTGTACTTGTACAGATAATGGTAACTAAATTTATGGTTCGTATAAGGTAACAGAACCAAGGTCCGGGTATAGTTTAGCACATTTGACAGCAGTGGTAATAAAAGGTTGCAGATTCACATAAATACTGAATTACATTTTGCTTCTGATTTATGATCTTTGGCTTAACATACATTAAGTTTTTTTTGGTTATTTTTTGATTTGTGATTTAACTTGAGCCAACATGGTTGGATTTTTTTGTCTGTTGCTTCTGATTTATGATCTTTGGCTTAACATACATTAAGTTTTTTCTGGTTATTTTTTGATTTGTGATTTAACTTGAGCCAACATGGTTGGATTTTTTTGTCTGTTGCTAATTGATTGATGTTTGATTTGCATTAGTTATTGTTGTTGGCTGCTTGTTGATCCTTACTAGAGAGGAGGATGTTCTTGGTTGGGTTACTGATTGGTCTCACTCTCACCATGGTTTTGTTGCTGCAAGTATTCTTTTGGAACCGGTCTTTAAATCCTTACTAACATGGGTAAGTTCATCATGTTGGCATTATATTTTGATGGGTTTAGCGTATTGGGTTGGATTTCAGGTGCTAGCAAGGAACTGTCAAGTGGTTTGATGGTATGAGAAAGTTAAGTGATGAATTTGATGGCTACCTTGTTAAGCAAACAGGTAGCCTATTAAATACATTTTCAGGTTTATTGGTTATAAAACTAAATGCGTACAGCTTCTAGCCATTTATTTTTCACCTTTTGTTGATGGCTGTTGCAGGCTGCCAAATGGAGAGACTGGCAGGCACTGCAGGACCTGAAATCACTCTTTTCAAAAGAGGCAAGCACCAACTGACTTTACACTTGTTTTGTATCTCGTAATATTTTCATGTAAGAGTTTACTTCCATGCCTTCTAATGAATGTTATATTTCAGGTTCTTGATGTTATTATGTCCAGCACAAATGACATGGGGTCTTTGAGTCTGGAGAATTTCAGAAATAATCTTTCTGCTTTATGGAGAGATGTGGGTTTAAAAACTTTAAATGCTACATATGAGGTTAAGATTACTTATGTGCTTCTGCATGAAAAATTTGTTTCCTATATTGTAGGAAGAAAAAAAAATCCTTATTTTATTATTGTTACTAAATGTTAATCCATTTTTTATTTTATTTTTAATTTCAATTAAAGCTAAACTAACCAGAAACACATCTTAGACAAGAAAAAAAAAGGAGAAGGAAGGAAGATCTTCAGGTGGTATCATACTATCAGTTAATATGCCTATGTTTTATTTTAGTTTACTTTCTCATTCATTTTTTTTTATTAATGCAGTTGGTCTTGCTCAGTGGACTTACAATTCATTCCTTCTCATACCATCAGCCCTATACCATAACACTGGTGCTCAAAATGTTTTGGAAGATCTTGTTTTTTAGTTATTACAATAATTTCCTCAACAACTCTGCTTCCACCAGTCTTAACATTTATAGTTGCAGTGGGGTTATTTTGTTGTCATCATTTTTTCCTCTCTCATTTTTCTCTCTATTCCTTTTAGTTTGGGATCAAGTCTGCTGTTTTAAATGCTGAATTGCCGCAGAATTCTCGTCTCCATATTCTTGGGGTATGAAATATTATCCTGTTCCATCTTTCGTTTAGTATGATAGCTGCTAAGGTTTTTCTACTTAACCCAATGCTATTGTGTGTTCCTACTAGTGAAGCATGACGAGAACTGGAGAAGTTTAGGGCCAGTTTGGTTTGGGAAAGACATTTTCTTTTTTCATTTATTATTTTTACTTTTAACTACAAAATTGTCATCTTGTTTTCATCTTGTTTTCTATTTTCAAAGTTTTGTATAGAAAATAGTGAAAATATTTTTTTGTTTTTGTTTTGTTCTATAAAAATCTGTGAAAAAGGAAAACAGTGAAAACATTGTGTCATTTTTGTAAATTAAAATTAATAACGTATAATGCTTTATCAAACCAAATAGCCCGTTATCTTATCTTAAAACATTGATGTTTGAAGTTATTATTCTGCATATGTATTATAGTAAGAGTTGTGTACTACTACTACTACGGTAATTTTCATCTCCTGGTTTATATCTATGTTTCATTTGGGAGATTGCCCTGTTCTCTGAAATCATTTAGTTAATGCTTTCTCTTGTTGATGAACAGGTTATAAACTTTGAAATGCCTCGCAGTGTTGTAGGATACGTACATCGAATTGGACAAACTGGAAAAGCATACAGTTCTGGTGCTTCTATCTCTTTGGTGAGTTTGTAGGCAAAGCAAAGCTCCTCTTTTCCACCGAGTAAATTTCAAAATGTATTATTACTTTTTAGATTTTTTGCTTTCTTATTTGTATTGGTCTATTGGGTATACTATTGAGATCCAAGGTGGCACTGAGCTACATAATGCTGGGCATTTAGATCTTCCTTGTTTCTTCATAGGTTTCTACAGATGAGATGGATACTTTTGAAGAAGTAAGATCTTTCGTTGGGGACGATGAAAACAAGGGCTCAAACTCAATTGCCGAGTTCCCCTTACTCACCAAGAATGCAGTTGAATCTTTACGGTATAGGGCTATCCTAACAATTCAATCTTATAAAGTTACTTGTTGCTGAAGATTCCCCAGCACAAAAGCTTATTCTTCCAAATTACATTTGACTCAAAGGCAACTGTATACGAATTACCCTAGTATTTGTATGATGTTCTGTTTGAAAATATTATTTAATCTGTGGAGTGATACTTTATTTATTTAGGAAACAGCAAAAGATGCTGGAAATAAACTTTGTTTTGTTCTCTGTAAATATCTTCTACAGCAAATAATAGAGAAAAGGAAGGTAAAGCGTGCTGCCCAGTCTTGAGGCAGCTCGAATCTGCAACAATGAAAGAGTATTATTTCAAGGCAGGCCATCCAAGAGTTTCACTCTAATCAATGAAACTTTCATTTCTACTTATTTACTTATTAAGTTTTCATACATGGGAATCTGTATTTGTGTGTCTGTGTGCTTATGAAACTTTGTACCTGTTAAATTGAGAATATTTTGATACATTTTTTTTTTTCGAATGCAGAATATTTTCATACATAGGCTTATGAAACATCTTAAGTTGAGAATTTTTTTTTAAAAAAATAAGGTTACTAGCGTCGGCTAAGCCCACGCTAAAAACCTATGCTATGTTTTGAGTGGGCCAAACCGACGCTAATTAGAGTGGGCTACCGGCCGACGCTAAAATTAGCGTGGGACATTTGCGTGGGCCTGGCCGACAACAATTAGCGTCGGCCCCTCCATTAGAGTCGGTAATAGCGTCGGCTGCGTCGGTTAAGCCGACGCTAATTAGCGTCGGCCTCCAAATAGCAGATGCTAAAAGTTAGCTTCGAGCGTTTTAACGTCGGCCACGACGCCGACGCTAGGCCGACACTAATCGTGATTTAGCGTGGGCTTTTCACGATTAGCGTCGGCTTTTGACCTACGCTAAAAAGCAACATTCTAGTAGTGATCATACTAGAGGATGGTTATTAAAATTAATTTAAACTAACTGTGTTATCTCTAAGTATTAACTTGAGAGGATGCCATCTAAGTTTTAGGTTGGAAAAATTAAAAAGGGTCACAATTCAACCCCCTTCTTGTGACTTTGTGCCACTTCAGTTTACACCCCTAAACATGCTGTGTGATGTTGACCCTAGGCATGAGCAGTACCTCACTGCTTTGCTTTGGCTATATACAGAGGCAGCATGAATGCTGGGGAGGTTGTGCAACAAATTATCGATGTCTGAAGGAAGAAGCCCTACAACTTTGTGAATTGAATCTCAGATAACCTCATATATGATATTTTTAGTATTCCCCAAAAGGCTTGGAAATGGCCTCCACGATGATCGAAAACTCCACATCAATTAAGGAGAAGTTATGTAGGGTGTGTAGTGAGTGCACTGCTTCTCCCCACCGTAGAAGGCCTTACCTCCATTCTTACAAGAAGGAAGGCATAGATGAGATGGAATTGGAAGAGGCAGAGATCAAGGTAGACAATCTCATAGCGGAATATGAGAAGTACCAGAACTTCTTTACTGCTGAAAGAGAATGGTCTTATAACACTTGTATTTTTATTTCAATATTTGAATATGAAATATATTAGGACCGTTTGGGGTAGTTTGAATGAGAATGATCTTACAACACTTGACAGTGTGTAATTATTCTTTTCATTTGTTGTGTTTTGCTTTTGCCTGCATCCTATTTGTGACTGACAGCGGTATTAAAGTTGTTGGGCTAGTTTGGAGTTGGCAGAGCTATCGCAAATCTCGATAGATTAATTTTGTGACAGTAGCTTCCGTACCGTAATGTTGGGGGTTTAGCAATGGAAATCTCAATATAAAATTGTCATTCATTGCCATTACAATATGTTCAAATATGAGAAGACATTATATATTCTTCAGTTTTTTTATCAAAATTGTATATTCTTCAATATCTACTAAATAAAAACATGAAATAAATAAATGAGAATTGATGGTAACAAAATAATAAAGTAAACTAGGTGTTGTTGGATTTAAGTATGGTGATGTATATAATAGTCGTGTGAATCATTATAATACACGTTTGTTGAGTACCAAAGAAGATATATGCCCCTTCTTAACTAAAACATTGTGTTTGTTTTTTATTCGTTTCTCTAATGCAGTAACTAAATGACTATGATAAGGGGATTCTTTTTATCTATACAATGAGCATACATCATAAAATTCTATGCAATCCATGATGTTAAAGAAATTATAACTAAAATATGTGGACAAAATCAAACCTTGGATGCTTTTTGAGGAGTTTCAATCTAATGGGTCTATTACCATTTTGAAGGCCACTCATGTCTACTCGAGGATGTGATTCATGGAGTTGAGATGAGTAATGATAGGAACTTGTGCATTGCTTATCTTTTACAAGGCTAATCTTTATGCTTGATTGGTATGCATTTTCTTAAACTTGTGGCATTCTAAAAAATCATGAAATATGTTAAGGTCTCCTTTATGAATTGAATGATGATAATATTTGGTTAGAATTTTCTGAGGTTAGTGTTATGTGATTTACACCATTGCAGGGCAGTTCAAAGAAGGCATCGAAAGATTACTTAAATATGGTTAAAGATGGTGCACAATTCTTGTGTTGGCAGCTTAAATGAAGTTTTACCTTAACATCATATTGGATAGAAAATATCTTATAATAGCTTGATATTATTTTAGTTTATATCGTAAAATTAGTTTGTAATCTTAAAGTATATTAAATTATCTCCTAAGATTAGTTTCCATATTGCTTAGTTATTATCCTGATTTTGTTTTTTAGTTTCCTATTTATTTAGGATTATGAGTCTTGTATCCCTATAAATAGGGGTAAGTGTTTAATATTTTGTATAAAGTAATTATCAATTAATCATATTATACCATTATCATATTCAAAGTCTTTATTATTTCTTTTCTCCTTCTTATATCTAAAACTCATAAATTTAGGATAGTATCATAGTCGTACCATCCTCTATGACCTGTCCTATCACTATTGTGCTTCTAAGTTCCCAAAGGTTTGGGACTATTCCAATTATTGTATTCAGAATTCTATTTGTTAAACCTTCTTTGTTCTTCTTTGTTTGAAACCGGGCTCTCATCTGCATCCATTAAAAAAGTCATTTATAACCAATTTAATTATTTCTCTATGAATTCAAGTTGCCCTGCTTTCGCATTTGAAGACTTCCGAAAGCATTGGGAGTGATGTACAGTATTTATTTGGGACAAAATTGTGAGAAAAATTTAATGTTACTCCCTCCTTGTCATATTATTTGTCGTTTAAGGTTATACACACATCTTATGAAAATTATTGATTGCATTCATTTTCAAGGTAAAATAGTTTATTTAGACTAGTATGGGTCCGTTTGGATTAAAGTTTGCAATAGATGTTTGATTCAACTTCATTTTGCAAACAGACGTTTAGTTAAAAATAAGTTTACTGTAACGTGATTTCTGTTTGGATATTTTTTTCGCAATCATACATTTGACAAAATGAAATTTATTTGGATAATATTAATAAAAGTACTTTTGAGTGTATAATTACAGAAAAGGATATGGGTTTTATAATTTACTATTAATTATCATTACAAATATGAAGCATATTATAAATCAAGTTTATTAATTTTTCTAAGCAATATTTATTTTCAACCTGACAATAGAGTTTGTAGTGAATTCTTTTTATTTAAACTTAATAAAAGATAGTTAAAAAAATTTAAATTTTTAGTCTTTCAACTTAAAACTTTATTTTGACGCAACTTTCAACTTAATACCAATCGGTTCCTTTTATTTAATTTTGTTTTTGTTTCAATATAAATTTTTCGGTATCGTTGTGTATTATATATTGTTTATGTTATTAAAAAAATAATTTTTATAACAAATACTTCAAAATAGGTTTCTGGGTTGTCTCAACGTTGCCGATGGGTATGCGTCTTCAATCTGAAAAAATGAAACTTCTCAGAGCAGCAATGTATACCCCCACCTCACACACACTGTCGAATGGGAAGAAGGATCTCAAAGCAAGGCACCGACCTTGTTGTGAAGTTGTTGGAGGGAAATCGAGAACACAGGAGGCACATAAGATTCTGATGCGTCGAAATCGCAAGTGTACGATCACGTCAAGTTATAATATATAAGATTATCGTCTTCACAGGGAATTGGAATGATTGCTGATCTACTAAATTAATTAGTTATTTAGACAAATGGTTCGATTGAAATTGATTTTAAAACTTGAAAGAAAAGTTGGCATAAGATGCGAACAAATTTAAGATAAGAACAAGAAGATGATTATAGAGATACTAAGGTCCTGAGTTCACTTTATACTAATATTTATTCAATTAACCAGTTCATAAATAGAGCCGAGAAAATATTCTTATTTGATTACCAATCATCTATTCAAAAGCTACTAACACAGTTTGGTCATGCAATGTTAACAATCTTTCTCCTAATTTATCACTTTGTTTAGTCATTTAAAGCAAGTAAATAGAAAGAGCATAAAACATCAATAAATTTGTCAATTCAATGACTTACTGAAAATGAACACATTTTGTTTGATCATTCAAAGCATACAGATTCAATTAATCCCAGAGTTTCATTACTAATTAAAGGTTCGGTCGCCACACAATTAATAACCAAGTAAGGAATGATCAGTTCTTATAGAATAAATTTACTAGGAATAATTTAATCATAAGAAAAAACTCATATTTATAAATTAGATTAAGATTATAGGCATAGTAAAAGATTCCCCATCACCTTAGTAATAGAATTAGTCGCACATTATTTTTGAAGATAATAACACAACACTAATTCTAGAATCCATAATAAAATTTAAGGAGTAAAGAAGTACAATTACAAAGGTTTAAAATAACAAAATAACAGAAGAAAATAAAGCTAAGAGGGAGAAAAATGACTCAAGAAATGCATCTGCACTCAGAAGGGGGCCATTTGAAATGAAACTGCTCACTTCTATTTTTAGGCGCTGGAAAGTGATGCAGCACGGCCTAAGCACGGCCTTGCCGAGGCCGTGCTCCTCCAAAAAAGTCCAGATTCAATGAACCGCATGGAAACCGCGTCTGCCGACCTGTGAAGAGGCCGTGCTGGTCAAATGAAGATGTCGTGCTAGTTGGTCGTGCTCCCTCCAGCTGGATCCAGTCAATCACGCGCTGCCGACTTGAATTCCGTACATGAGCACGACCTTGCTGGGGAGGCCGTGCTCCCATGTGCTGGGCTGAAGAAGGCCTTGTTGCAGTATTTTGGGCGTATTTTTTGCCTAATTTTAAGCCCAAAACTTGTTTTCACCCACCGAATTGCCTAATTTTTTAATTCTGCACAATTGAAAATAAAAGAGAGTGAATTTTATGTAATAATATTCAATTTTAAACTAATTCACAGTCAATTATCTATATAAATATGATAAAAAAATTGGTGTTGTCAATTCTCCCACACTTGAGCTTTGCTTGCCCTCAAGCAAAGAATTTGGTTTTATGAATCTCAAAATTTTTGATCAATAAGAGCTAACCAATTTTAAAGGGGTAGAGCAAGGTAATTTTGAAAAGACAATTTTTTGAAACTTTTGAGAGAGTAATATTCACTGATTGCATCATTTAGAAAAAATATCTTAATATCAAATCAACCAAGAACAGGTTACTCTCTTTCATACTCTCAACTGTTTCAATGGATAAGAGAAATTTCTCACAAGTTTTTTATAGACAAAATATTACCATAAGTTTGACGATAGACTAAGACTCGACTAACAATTTATAGAAAATTTTGAAATCAATGGGACTTTTATAAGGTTGTAACGAGGTCAGAGGTGAAAATTTAAGGTATAGAATTTCAAAGAAAGGATATTTCAAGGGCTATAGTAAATAATCAAATTCAAGTAACTATCATTTTGAATCAAATTGTTGTTTCAGATATATGTTCACTTTTAAACAGAGCACCAAATCCTAAATGCCCCAATCATTTTCCAAAAATTCTGTAAATTAGTTTCGCTTTGAATGGTCACATGTCAAGTTCTAGAACACAATGTTAAATGAAAACAGCTCTCATGAAGAATAGGGTTATGATAATCTTGCAACAATGTGCTAACCCAAATTAGGCTCAAATTTCTCACGTTTTAGAAGCTTTTTCATGGAAAAATCTTCAATCAAGGGCTCATTTCTAATTTTCAGCTTTTCAGAAATTTATATCATCTCAATAAACATAAAAAACTGTTTTTAAAAAATTTCAAGTTTTTTTGGCCCCAGATTTAGTAGCTCCAAGTTGTTCAACACAGTGATAATAAAGAATCAAGTGGTTAACTCCCCCCAACACTTATTTATAGTATTGTCCTCAATGCTAGCAAATACAGTACAAGCACATAAAGATATAACACTAAAATGAAGTGCTAAAAGTAAAGAGTGAAAAAGGACTCCCCTGTGGAAAATTTCACTAGCATATTCTGGAGGGGGTGCAGTAGACAAATTTCTTCCCAAAACGACAGTTTGTCACAGATGAAGTAAGTGAAGAGAGAACTCTCTACAAAAAATTAAATAAAGTAAATTGTCACAGTTTGTCAATTGTTGAGGAGAGTGACATGGCTCACTTGGAGCGTCCCTTCCTCATAGTGTTTTGTTCGCTGTCCATTAATTTTAAAAGTGGTACCGTCTCCATTAGAAATCTCAAGTGCTCCATAAGGAAAAACTTATTACGATGTAGGGCCCATACCACCTTGAGCGCAACTTTCCTGGAAAAAGACGCAAACGTGAGTTATAAATTAAGACTTTCTCACCCACATGGAACTCACGATGCTGAATGCATTTATCATGCCACTTTTTAGTCTGCTCTTTGTATAAGTTGGCATTTTCATAAGCTTCAAGATGGAGCTCATCAAATTCATTCAATTGTAGCAATCTATTTTCACCTTTAAGCTGAGTATCAAAGTTTAAAAATTTTAAAGCCCAAAATGCTTTATGCTCAAGTTCCACAGGCATATGACATGCTTTTCCAAAAATAAGACGGTAAGGGGACATCCTGATGCAGTGCAAAGTTGACTTTATAAAGCCCTTTTAATTATTATTATTCTTTCCTTTAATCATTTTATTTCTTAGGATTCTAAATTAATATTTCGTAGGATGCTTTCCTTTTATTTACTAGGATTCTTTCCTTTTAATACTTTTATTTCTTAGGATGTATTTCCTGTTAATCTTTTAATTCTTAGGATTCTTTTATTTTTTAGGATTTGTTCTTTATTTATTAGGATTTGTTTTTGATATTTCTTTTCCTATATATTTGTACCGACTACCTCTATTAGGGAGTTTAGATCGAATTTGAATTATACAAAAAGGAGATTTTTCTCAGTTTTGTTTGTTAACCTCTCGGGTATTCGTTTGAATCAACGAGTTGTTATCGTCAACCTCTCGGGTATTCTTAGACTAAACGAGTTGTTAAATCCTTTACTTTGTCCCATCACGTACGCTGCATCAGATTGGTATCAGTAGTCAGTACATTCCTGCATAATGTTGCCATGGAGACGTGATGAAGAGCCAACGTATGATAAAGTGTCGAAATACGGTGGTGAAGATGAACCAATGTTTGCTAAAGAACTCATCTTTGATGGAAAACCACTCTTTGCTGAAGAGCATGAAGAAGATGCATGGTCGATGTTTGACAACAAATCCAATTTTGATGAAGGACCCATCTTTGACCAAGAACTAGAGTATGATGCAGACCAGGATGTTATGCTAAAAAAGTTAGAGATACTAGAAGAGCATCGATTTGATGAAGAAAGCATAGGGAATATTGAAAGACAATCTCGACCCATGGAAGAACTTACAAAGGAAACCATGCCACTAATTTTTTCCGTTGCAAACAAACAGTTCAAGGTGGAAATCAAAGAAACCCAAGTCATGATTTTTGTTAGTTTGCTCGAATCACCAATACAGGACATCCAACAAGCCATGGGCTTATTTCCCAAAACTGTTATCCTGCACGAGTCATATTATTGGATGAGTACAAAAGAACATGGATGAAGTAAGACGCCTGATTCGAGGACGAATCTTCTCCATCCCGAGGAGAATGATGCAGTGCAAAGTTGACTTTATAAAGCCCTTTTAATTATTATTATTCTTTCCTTTAATCATTTTATTTCTTAGGATTCTAAATTAATATTTCGTAGGATGCTTTCCTTTTATTTACTAGGATTCTTTCCTTTTAATACTTTTATTTCTTAGGATGTATTTCCTGTTAATCTTTTAATTCTTAGGATTCTTTTATTTTTAGGATTTGTTCTTTATTTATTAGGATTTGTTTTTGATATTTCTTTTCCTATATATTTGTACCGACTACCTCTATTAGGGAGTTTAGATCGAATTTGAATTATACAAAAAGGAGATTTTTCTCAGTTTTGTTTGTTAACCTCTCGGGTATTCGTTTGAATCAACGAGTTGTTATCGTCAACCTCTCGGGTATTCTTAGACTAAACGAGTTGTTAAATCCTTTACTTTGTCCCATCACGTACGCTGCATCACATCCCAATGGGGGTTTTAAAAGCAGTTTTGTATGCCCATAATACATCATCTAATTTTAAAGACCAATCTTTTCTAGATGCATTAACCGTCTTCTCTAAAATTCTTTTCAATTCCCAATTTGAAATTTCAACTTGTCCCCTAGTTTGTGGGTGATAGGGAGTTGCTACTTTATGGGGACACCATATTTGCTCAAAAGATTATCAAATTGTTTATTGCAAAAGTGGGTGCCACCATCACTAATAATGGCCCGGGAAGTGCCAAATCTAGTAAAAATATTTTTCTTTAAAAATTTCACTACAACTCGTGCATCATTAGTGGGTAAGGCTACAGCTTCCACCCATTTAGAAACATAATCCATAACAACAAGAATATATTGATTTGAAAATGATTTAAGGAAGGGGCCCATAAAATCAATACCCCAAACGTCAAATATCTCACAAACCAAAATATTATTCAAAGGCATCTCATGACGCCCAGAAATATTGCCACTTTTTTGGCAATTATCACATGCTTTTGCAAAGTCATGAGCATCTTTAAAAATAGTAGGCCAATAAAAACCACATTGCAATACTTTATATGCAGTCCTAGTTGGCCCAAAATGACCACCTGCCTCTTTAGAATGACAGTGTTCAAGGATAGAAGTTACCTCATTCATAGGCACACAACGCCTAATTACCTTGTCTCCAGATACTTTATACAGGTAAGGGTCATCCCACAAGTAATGTCTAGCATCAGAAGTTAATTTCTTCTTTTGCTGATAAGAAAAATGAGGGGGGACAATCTTACTTGCCAAGTAGTTAACAATGTCTGCAAACCAAGGAGTAGTGGAAATGGATAAGAGTTTCTCATCAGGGAACACTTCCTTAATTTCTCCATCATTTGAGGGTTGCATCACACTATGGTCAAGCCTCGAGAGGTGGTCAGCTACAAAGTTCTCTGAGCTTTTCTTGTTTCTAATCTCCAAGTCAAACTCTTGCAGCAGTAGAATCCACCTAATCAACCTGGGCTTTGCATCCTGTTTCTTAAGCAAATATCTTATAGCAGCATGGTTAGTGAAAACAATTACTTTAGAAAAAATAAGGTAATGACGAAACTTGTCAAATGCAAATACTACAGCTAGCAACTCTTTCTCTATGGTAGAGTAATTTCTTTGAGCATCATCAAGAGTGCGACTAGCGTAGTAAATGGTATAGAATACCTTATTCTTCCTTTGCCCCAAAACTGCCCCCACAACAGTATCACTAGCATCACACATAATAGAAAGAAGAAATAATCTAGTCTTCCAACCAGGAGACGCTAAATAATAAGTTTTAAGTAATCAAATAGCAATAAAATCTAATCTTCCAACAAGGAGACACTACTAAAAGTAAAAGAAATTAAAAATAAAAGGCAAAACTAAAGCCATCCATGTAGGAGGTAAAACCTTCAATGTAGGAGGTGACACTAGAATTAAAATGACAAGAAAGAGAAAGAAAAAGAAAGATAAAAGATAAAAATAAAAATAAGAGAAAGTAAAATAACTACAAAAAGCGTCTAAATTAACAACCAATTGTTTCGAACAATATCATTAACAACTCCCCGGTAACGACGCCAAAAATTTGTTGCATCGAAATCGCAAGTGTACGATCACGTCAAGTTATAGTATATAAGATTATCATCTCCACAGGGAATTGGAATGATTACTGATCTACTAAATTAATTAGTTATTTAGACAAATGGTTCGATTGAAATTGGTTTTAAAACTTGTTCCGGACTGGGCCGAGGCCCAATCCGGAGATCCAACGCTTTCAGACCCATTTCCGATCGCCTCTCCGCCTTCCCTCAACGCGGCCGACCCAACGGTTCTCAGCATTAAAGGAATTTAATGCCGACTTTCGGGTTTCACGGAACGGTTACTCATCGGTAACCGTCCTCAACTCATATTTAAAGAAGACCGCGTCGAGCGGTCGAGGGAATGATTTTTCTACCACCTCTTCACTTACCTCGACACATCGACTTGGCGTCGGAGTGTTTGCAGGTACACCACCCAACACGCCGTCGCCATCCGTCGCGAGCATAACCGCACTGCTTCCCTCCGGTCATCCTCTGAAGTTCTGTTCAGAACATTGGCGCCGTCTGTGGGAAATCGTTTCTGATTTCATCTTCTTTGTCGAAGTCTCCCTTCTTCTCTCGACGATGGTGGGTTGAAGCATCAGGTCGCGACTAGCAATTCCACTCCTGCGAACGCAGATCTCGAACCACCTCACCATGAACCTGTTAATTTTATCGGTGAGTACGAGGGACAGAGGAATAACCTTCCGCCTCCGCATCAGCATGACGCCGTTCCGATCGTTGCTACTCAAACCGATGCCGGAACAGAGACCGCCGCCGTTCTCATTCGCGAGTTCCGCGAATTCATTCGAAGCCATGCCGAAGCGATGCAGGCTCAGAATCAACGCCTCGATCGAATGGAGAATCAGCAGAAGGAACTCTCCGCTCGCGTTGCCACACAGATCGAAAACAGAAAAGATCGAGTCTCTCGTTCTCCTCGGAGATCGAAGGAGTCTGAAAGTCTCAGATCTGTTCATCGCCACCACCGTGGCACGACTCCACGCCGCTCTGGGCATAGAGCACTCCGCCGTGCTCATTCTGTTTCATCAACTCCTTCTCGGAGCAATGACACGAGTGACTCGAGCGGGGCCTTTGGTCCTTTTACATCCGAGATCATGAAATTCCCGATTCAAGCATCTTGAACCGCCCGCTTTTGACTCATACGACGGCGGCACCGCAGGCCGACGAGCATGTTGGTTGCTTTGATCTTGTCATGGGCTATCGAGGCGCCAGTAGATGAAGTGCGAATCTTTCCTCACTCACGAAGAAGGCAGCGTTGTCTTGGTTCCAGACTCTTAAGAAAAATTCCATTGGTTCGTGGACTGAGCTCGTCGACCAGTTCTCAGCGCATTTCACTGCGTCTAAAGTCCAACCCAAGTCGACAGCGGCACTGGCCGCAATTCAGCAGAAGAAAGATGAGTCTATCAGAGACTACGTCGAGCGCTTCAACAAAGAAGCCATTTTGGTGAAGAAATGCTCTGACGAGATGAAGCTGTACTTGCTAGAGCGAGGCCTGATCGAAGGAAATCTATTCAGCATCGACATTGGTGTCGACAAACTGAAGACCCTGAACGAGTTCCTGAAGCGAGCTCAGAAATTTATGAATTACGAAGAGAAGTTGATGGCATCAAAAGCCAAAGACAAATCCCCTGAGTAACACTGACAAGCAAAGATGAAGAAATATTATAGTTAAAACAAATGTATCCTAAACACATAAATGTGAAGCAGTGAAGTATGATTGAAGAAATACGCAATCAGCATTTATTTACTATCAAAACCTTGCATCTCTGATGGAACCTCGTGCCGAGACCGCGTGTACGAGATCGTGATAAAGCCTTGTGCCTTGCACAAGCACCTGATGAAGAGATCGAGCCTCGTGCCGAGACCGCGTGCACGAGCTCGTGATAAAGCCTTGTGCGCTTACACAAGCACCTCTACAACAGGTGGATACGCGATCCAAAGACTGAGCGACCTACCAGGCCCACCTGCAATTTCAAAATTGACGGCTTTAAACTTCGGCTACGTCATTGACCTTGATTATTTGATGACCTCAACCTTGCCGCTTGGGCGACCAAATCAACTACTCCCACAAGGAAGTATAAAACTCGACTACGAGCACTTTACTCAAAGATAAAAATTAACGCTAACTTTATTACATCAAGTTGTTGCAAATTGTCTATACTTTGACAGAGGCTGTTGCAAATTCCAAGAACTTGAACGCGGCAAAGATGAAGCCCTGAGATCGAGCTCGTGATAAAGCCTTGTGCGCTTACAAGCACCGATGAAGAGATCGACCTGCGTCCGAGACCGCGTGCGAGATCGTGATAAAGCCTTGCGCGCTGGCACAAGCACTGCGGATCGACCTCGTGCGAGACCGCGTGCACGAGCTCGTGATAAAGCCTCGCGGCGCTGGGCACAAGCACCGATGAAGAGATCGACCTCGTCGAGACCGGCGTGCACGAGCTCGTGATAAAGCCTTGTGCGTTAGCACAAGCACCGATGAAGAGATCAACCTCGTGTCGAGACCGCATGCACGAGCTCGTGATAAAGCCTTGCGCGCTGGGCACAAGCACTGTGATCGACCTCGTCGAGACCGCGTGCACGAGCTCATGATAAAGCCTTGTGCGTTGGCACAAGCACCGATGAAGAGATCGACCTCGTCACGAGACCGGCGTGCACGAGCTCGTGATAAAGCCTTGTCGCGTTAGCGCACAAGCACCGATGAAGAGATCGACCTCGTCCGAGACCGTGCACGCAGCTCGTGATAAAGCCTTGTCGACCTCGCATCGAGACCGCGTGCACGAGCTCGTGATAAAGCCTTGTGCGTTGGCACAAGCACCTGATGAAGAGATCGACCTCGTGCCGAGACCGCGTGCATGAGCTCGTGATAAAGCCTTGTCGACCTCGTACCGAGACCGCGTGCACTAACTCGTGATAAAGCCTCGTACCTTGCACAAGCACGTCAAGCCTCGTGTCAAGAACTGCCTCAGCAGAGGTGGAACACGAAGGTCCCGAACGAACTGATAAACAAAGCACGACCCGACGACGCTTGCCGTTCCTTACGAACAAAGACGTCGGACGTCGACATCAATGAACTTCAACAACAAGTCACCACCTCGACATTCGAGCTAGCGACTTGGGGGGCAACTGTTCCGGACTGGGCCGAGGCCCAATCCGGAGATCCAACGCTTTCAGGCCCATTTCCGATCGCCTCTCCGCCTTCCCTCAACGCGGCCGACCCAACGGTTCTCAGTATTAAAGGAATTTAATGCCGACTTAGGGTTTCGCAGGCGGTTACTCATCGGTAACCGTCCTCAACTCATATTTAAAGAAGACCGCGTCGAGCGGTCGAGGGAATGATTTTTCTACCACCTCTTCACTCACCTCGACACACACTGACTTGAGCGTCGGAGTGTTTGCAGGTACACCACCCAACACGCCGTCGCCATCCGTCGCGAGCATAACCGCACTGCTTCCCTCCGGTCATCCTCTGAAGTTCTGTTCAGAACAAAACTTGAAAGAAAAGTTGGCATAAGATGCGAACAAATTTAAGATAAGAACAAGAAGATGATTATAGAGATACTAAGGTTCTGGGTTCACTTTATACTAATACTTATTCACTTAACCAATTCATAAATAGAGCCGAGAAAATATTCTTATTTGATTACCAATCATCTATTCAAAAGCTATTAACACAGTTTGGTCATGCAATGTTAACAATCTTCCTCCTAATTTATCACTTTGTTTGGTCATTCAAAGCAAGTAAATAGAAAGAGCATAAAACATCAATAGATTTGTCAATTCAATGACTGACTGAAAATGAACACACTTTGTTTGGTCATTCAAAGCATACAGATTCAATTAATCCCAAAGTTCCATTACTAATTGAAGGTTCGGTCGCCACACAATTAATAACCAAGTAAAGAATGATCAGTTCTTATAGAATAAATTTACCAGGAATAATTTAATCATAAGAAAAAACTCATATTTATAAATTAGATTAAAATTACAGACATAGTAAAAGATTCCCCATCATCTTAGTAATAGAATTAGTTGCACATTATTTTTGAAGATAATAACACAACACTAATTCTAGAATCCATAATAAAATTTAAGGAGTAAAGAAGTACAATTACAAAGGTTTAAAATAACAAGATAACAGAAGAAAAAAAAGCTAAGAGGGAGAGAAATGAGTCAGGAAATGTATCTGCACTCAGAAGGGGGCCCATTGAAATAAAACTGCTCACTTCTATTTATAGGCGCTGGAAAGTGATGCAACACGGCCTAAGCACGGCCTTGCTGAGGCCGTGCTCCTCCAAAAAAGTCCAGATTCAACGAACCTCGTGGAAACCACGTCTGCCGACCTGTGAAGAGGCCGTGCTGGTCAAATGAAGAGGCCGTGCTAGTTGGCCGTGCTCCCTCCAGCTGGATCCAGTCAATCACGCGTTGTCGACTTGAATTCCGTACATGAGCACTCGTGTGCTGGACTGAAGAAGGCCGTGCTGCAGTATTTTGGGCCTATTTTTTGCCCAATTTCAAGCCCAAAACTTGTTTTCTTCCACCGAATTGCCTAATTTTTTAATTCTGCACAATTTAGAATAAAAGAGAGTGGATTTCATGTGATAATATTCAATTTTAAACTAATTCATAGTCAATTATCTATATAAATATGATGAAAAATTGGTGTTGTCAGATTCTAAGAAGAGGCAACTGGTGCGGTGGCATAGATTCAGGTTCGGTAGCAAGGCACCGACTTTTTATGGTTATTTGTTCTCTTTCAGGTTCAATAGATTCAGGGCAAAGTCGGAAGTCAAAACTCTCAACGAAAGATGGGAGAAGGAATAGCAAGTCCATCCTTGCTTCCATTTGAACAGACGTTTAAACGAAAACGTTGTTTCTTGAACGAACTCGAAAGACTAACTAAACGAGACAAAAATTCCGTTCTCCGGCGCCGACAAATGTTGAAGCGGCACAAACGGCCTATATACCGTTATTATAGTGGTAGTTAGGTGGAATGGTAAGCTAATATAGGGTAGTTGAGATATAAATAAATAAGGGTATTGTTGGAACAATGTAATTCATACTAGGGTTAATAGCGCTTTTGGTCCTTGTAATATGAGCAAAATTCGACTTTAGTCCCTGTAAATTTTTTTATTTTTAGATTCTATCCCTGAAATATCAGATTCTTACTGTTTTGGTCCCTGGCGTCATCTCTCCGTCAAAAAAGGTGATATGGCAAACGACAGGCAGCTGGACGTGTTTACATGGCATTTTTAATTGAGTTGGCACCGAATGAGTGCTGACTCACCATTTTTTATGTTAAACAAAAATCTAATTTGTTTTTTTATTTTATGTTTTAATAAAAATAAAAAATAAAAACACATTGAAACCCTTTTTTCCAGAAACCCTAAATTGAGGCTACCATTAGTTCTTCTTCTAGCCATATCTGGGTATTTCCAGGAACCCTTATTTCCAGAAACATATTCACATGCGCTTGTTGCAGCAAACATGGCGTCTCGTCTCCGCCACGTGTCTCGTCACTGCTCAACGATCCTTTCTCCAAACTCCTCAACGCCCCTAACCTCAAAACAAAAGAGAAGGAGATCTGTCGCGCCGCCTCCCTCACACCGCAATCCCACCTATACTGCCTGGCCTTCTCCAAAGCTGTCTCCAAACTCACTGCCGCCAACCACTGCGATGCCCTCTGCCAATTCCTCGACGACCTCATCCAAACCCTCCTCGACCTCCGCAATGAGCGCTTCCTCTCTCACGCCATCGTCTTCTACGGCCAAGCCAACACGCTTACTCTCTCAACCACGACGAGCTCCACATCACTCACTCCGTAAATTCCTCAACTCCTTGCTTCTCGCTTCCATCATCGCCAACAACCACAAATAGGTAACCCAAATCTACCATTTCACCATCTCTGATTCCGGCCACCGTGTTTGCCTTTGCGGAAGCACTAACAGGTGGGCCAAGTTTTCATTGTTTCCTCTGTTTCTCTTCTCCCTTCTTTCGATTATGAGATCACTTCGATTCATCTCCTTTCTTTTTCATTTCTTTGGTTTTGGGAATAAAGCTAACATTTTTATGATAAATTTTTGTTGTATGGTAGATGGTTGTTGATTGAGTTTTTGGGATACAACACGGGGAAGCTGCAAACTTGGAACATGAGAGAAGCATAGTCACATTTCTGGTGTCCATGCAGAATTCGAGATACAAGATGTGGGCTTTATTTTTGGGTTTTTTTTTTGTATTAGCTATGGAAAATTTGTGTTAGCAAATTCAATTGTTGTTTGAATTCTAGCAATTTTTTTTAGTTTCTCAATCAATTGTTGTTGCTGAAGTTTTATCGGAAGGAAAAGAATTCACGTTTGCCTTCTGAGATTCTGGGTTTATGCTGTTGAAGTTCATGAAGTTCTTGAATTTATGTCAGTACAATTTGTTTTTTATTTGTTTAAAATAAAAAATGGTGAGTCAGTGCTGACTGGGTGCCAAATCAATTAAAAAATGCCATACTGTCGTTTTTCAGGTCACCTTTTTTTTTACGGTGATATGACGACAGGGACCAAAACAGTAAGAATAGAATCTAAAAAAAAATACAGTGACTAAAACTGGATTTCGCTCATATTACAGGGACTAAAAGTGCTATTAACCCTTAATACTATCTTGATATTATAAAGTGATAAATAATTTGAGAAAAATAAATATTTCAAATAAGACAAATAATATGAAACGGAGGGAGTATATTGAAACAATGAAACGACAGTCAATATGAAAATTTTTTATTTCTCTAAAACGACAGTTATTAAGAAAATGAGGTAATAATTTATACTACCTACGTCCCTGTATGTTAAGACTATTTTGTAAAATTTTCTTATCCCTTTTTATAAGACTCTTTCCAGATTACAAGATGTATTAATTATATTTTTATAAAAATACTTTTAATTAAATGGAGAGAATTAAAATACCAATTATTTCTCTTTTAATAATTTAAGGATAATTTTAGAAAAAAAATACACGTTATTAACAATCTTAACGTAAAAACCAGTTTTTTTAATTCTGGTGTATCAGTTAAAAGGGTTTATATACAGGACGGGGGAGTATGATTTAGCTAAAGGGGCAAAATCGTCTCCGGAGATATTAAAACCCACTCTCGAACATGGTGACCCACTTACCAATACCATTGGCAAATGAGTAAGTGGGAAAGGGCAACGGCGTCATTACAAGAGTCAAACGCAACGCATACATGTTTCGATCTTAGCTTTGTAGAATTTTCATCCCTTTTTTTGCATGCAAGAAGATTTTCCGTGAAAATATCTATCTATTCTGGGTATGGGAAAGAGCTCATTTCAGGAATCTCTAAAAGCTCTCGAAGCTGATATTCAGTATGCTAATACCCTGTACGTCTCTGTCTCTCTTCTCATCCTCTTTCCTGAGTTGTTTTTTTTTTTTAAAATGAGATTTTAGCTTCAGAAGCAGATAAAGTATAGTTCTTCTCGTTATTCCCATATTAACAATTGAATCTTTTTTTGGTTAGAATTTCAGGGTCTGTTATGCCCATGTTCCCATATTCTCATCACTTGATTTTTTTTTTTTTTTTAAATTGAGTCTTTTTTTCTCCCTCTTTTGCATTGCTGCAAATTGCAGCCTTGTGTGTGATCAATTTTTGTGATTTTGAAACTGAGTGCTACAGCGTTTTTTTCTTGAAGATGAGTGGGACTTTGAAGCTGGGATTTTGTTCAATGATGCTGTTGATAAACTGTGCCTATGAATTTGTATGACACTTGGGAATTAGATACTACTTTTCAATATCTTACACTTTCTCTGACAATTTACATATTTGTACTGGGATCTTCCATACAAATCTTTTAGCAGAATTAAGCACTTTTTTCATGAAATTTTTTAATTTAATTTAATGTGCTTTCTTTTTTTTTCCCCTCTCTTTATAACTCTTGCCTCTTTTTCAGGGCACTGGGCCATCCAAGGGATAAAGATGGAGGATGCTTTCAGATGAGGCTATCATACAGTCAAGTGGCCCCCATTTTTCTCTCTCTTGTTCAATGGACAGATTACCGCTTGGCTGGTGCTCTTGGTTTGCTCAGAATTCTAATTTATGTGGTATATTTCCTAAATAAGTTGTGTCAAAATTTTATTTCCATAATTTGCAATTTTTTTTTGTACTTATATTGTCATTATTTGTTTTTAGATAATTCCAAAATATTTTCTTCCACATTTATGCAGACATATGGAAATGGGAAGACTACTATTTCAATATATGAAAGGAAAGCAAGCATTAGACAATTTTATTGTAAGTTAAATGTGGTTAACATGAGTGTACACTTATCTTGCTTTATTATATGCCTATTGCTCTTTCAGGGTGCTTCTGGATCCATTTTTATGATCTTGGTAATCAATACATACTTAACATGTTTTTCTGATAAACAGCTGTTATATTTCCTGCTCTATTGCAACT
Source organism: Calophaca sinica (assembly GCA_037113605.1). NCBI lineage: Eukaryota > Viridiplantae > Streptophyta > Magnoliopsida > Fabales > Fabaceae > Calophaca > Calophaca sinica. The sequence continues at coordinate 58,723,393 of CM073735.1, forward strand.
TCAGAAAGGCATCACAGATTTGGAAGAAAGGAAACAGAAAGAAGTTTATGCTCTTAGATACCAAAGGAAAAGTGATTTAGATGAGAGAAGACAATCTGAAATTGACATTGAAAGAGAAGAGGAATGTGGAGTTTGCTTGGAGGTGAAGGCAAAAGTTGTGCTTCCTAATTGTTGCCACCATATGTGTTTGAAGTGTTACAGAGATTGGTACATTTCTTCAATTACTTTGTTTCATCTTCTCCTCCATCTTAGATTCTTTCCTGTCATATTTGTATATTATGCTGATCATATTTTTGACATAAAACAAAGTATATCTTTTGGAACATAAAACCATGGGCTGTGAATATTTCTATGTTCTTAATTTTCAGTCAACTTTTTTGAAATCAGGATCCTCTTCTTTATTAGGCTGATCTTGTTGATCACTTAATTGATATCAATGACTAACTTTTTGCCGCTTAAAGCATCTCTGATATCAATAAGAAAATCTTTGGATTGGTCCTTTGTTGGGGGGGATCCTGAATTCCCTATCTAACTTTTTTCAAAGCCCAAAAATTGTTGGTGAAAAAATTGATTGAGAGTGAGTCCTCAACTCCTCATAAATTCAATGATTGTTGCCCGGTTGCTTTCACTTTATCAAAAGCTAAACCATTGATTTTGATCTTTTTCAACAAGTTCATCCTCTTTGGACATTAGTTTCTGAAGTGCAAGGTGCACCCCACCACACAAAATTTTGTTTACTTGTACTAGTTGATAGTTATATTTGACCTTGACACCAGAATATTAGACAGTAATTACTAGTTTTTTCTCTAGTCGTTGTTAGATATGACAATGTTGCTTTTTGATTCAGGTGTCTTAGGTCTCAATCTTGCCCCTTTTGCCGGGATAGCCTGAAGAGAGTGAATTCTGGGGACCTTTGGATTTACACAGATACGAGTGATATTGTTGATGTTGGGACAATTTTCAAGGAGAATTGCAAGATGCTGTTTCTTTACATAGAAAAGTTGCCTCTTATTGTTCCAGACCCCAGACATGTGTCCTATGATCCATTTTTTAGGTGATGTTTGCCTAGAGGTTTCAAAACTCTGTATATTACCCTTTAATCGTACTTGTACATCCATTTTGGACTATAACATAAATAAGTAAACCACCAATTTTGTCTTTAACTTACATTATCTCTCTTACTTCGTGCCTCTAAGAATATGAAAATATTAAGTAGTCTTTAACGTTTTATAATTAGTCCCTAAGGTTTTGTCACATCGGTCCAGTTAGTCTCTATTGTTGTACATTAACAAAACGTAAGAGTCTAACAGAATAAATACGACAACATGTTAGGGACTGACGGGATGAATATGAAAAATGTTAGAGATTACTTATTATTTTTATTTATTTGAGAGAGGTTGTATGTCCATGGACGAAATTGGTGGTTTACTCTAACTTAATTGTATATATTTCACTGGCTTCGAGTTGATGATTTATAACCTAGAAGAATGTATTGTGTTATCTACAACCACATGGTGATTTTGGTTATTCGTGTATTTTATCTTATGTTATACTCTTCTGTTATCCAATATATGCAAAAAAATCTATGTAACATGGACTTTTTTGCTTATATTGAGTAACGGAGAGAGTAATAATATTCTTAGGATTAAAAGTGAGGAGTTAATAAAAGCATAGTAGGCTTATCCTTTGGCTATGCAAATTGTGACTAGACATGAGTAATGTTAATTTAATTAAGGACACCCATTATTATCCATCAAGTGTACAAAATGACAATGATGATGAGAAAACCAGGGCACATTTATCCGATAAGTAGGCTCCACCCACTTGACAAGATTCCTTCTTTTCAAGTTTTCATGATATTTCGATGAATGTTGAAAGATAGCTCAACAAGGAGGGAGCCTGTCCCTGTCTGGATCCTACTTTGACTTTAATGCCCATTTTGTTTTCCTTGTGAATCCGTCATGTCTTGTCAAAAACGGACCAACCAAATAAATCAATGCTACACAAAGTTTAGTTGTTTCAAGACTAGTATTAGTTCATAAATTGTAGGGAGTAACTTAGATCATGAAATTAACGGAATTTTAAAATAATCCCTAAATTTGAAAATTCTTGATCATATTAGTCACTGTCACATAATTTCAGGGATTAAATTGACCAATCAAAAGGACTAATGTGATCTAAAATTTTCAATTTCATGGACTATTTTGAAATATTAGTAATTTCATGAACTAAATTGACAATTCACTCTTTCTACATATTACAAAATTATTAAACTAAACTATGATTGGTCATTTTGGATACGCATATAATCTGCATAAGATCGAGGGTTATTATCCTCTTGAGAAGCATAAGCATAAGCATAGCCTCCATGGCTTGATATATCAAGGCCAGCAAGTTCATCATCTACAGGAATTCTAAGTATCTTGAGTTCGTGCAAGGCATAGAACATAGGGCCCATTGTTGCACTAACCCAACAAAATATTACCAAAATCTCAACCAATTGAGCTCCAATCAATCCCCATCCACCTCCAAGTAAAAGACCATAGGGTCTTTTCACTGCCATCCCTGAATTATAGGCTTGAATCACAAACTCCTCTTTGGCAAACAACCCCGTAAACAACAAACCCCAAATGCCACACCCACCATGCAATTGAGCTGCCTCTAATGGGTCATCATAGTTCAATTTTAGTGCCAAGATGTTGAGCCCAATTAAGACCCAAGCCGAGACGAATCCACATAGAATGGCAGCCCATGGCTCAACAACTGAGCACCCAGAGGTGATTGCAACAAACCCACCAATCAAACCATTGCACACATCCATTGCATCCCAGTGACCAATCAACAATCGGCGGCCGAACAAGGTGACGAACCCGGCGGTCGAGCCTGCTAATGTGGTTGTCACGGCTGTCCGACCCACCGAAGTCCAATTCCCTTCATCCGCGGTATTAGGGTAAGCCACGACTATCCGATCAAACGAACCTGGATTAAACCCGAACCAACCGAACCACAACAAGAACGTCCCGAGCACCACGAGCGTCGCATTGTGGCCTCGAAAAGGTACAGGCTTTCCATGAGCATCAAATCGGCCGATCCGTGGACCTTCTATGATGGATCCCCAAAGCCCAGCAACTCCACCAACCAAATGCACCACTCCACTCCCAGCAAAGTCAATGGCACCTGACCCGAAGAACAAGTCACTTGAACTAGGACTAAGCCAACCACTGGTAGACCAAACCCAATGGGCCACAACAGGGTACACAAACCCAGTAAGGAAAAACGAGAAAACAAGATAAGCACTAAATTGGGTTCTCTCAGCTATAGACCCACTTGTGATACCCGCAACGGCTATAGCAAAAGCCCATTGGTAAAGGAAGAAACCGTAGTCGTAAGTGGCATTTGGAATGTTAGCTAAGGCAAAGAAATTGGTACCAATGAAAGGGTTGGAATTGCCATATGCAAATGCAAAACCAAAAAGGTAGAAGGAGATGCTACCTACCACTGCATCAACCACGTTGGTTAGCATTATGTTCACGGCATTTTTGGCACGTACAGATCCTGCACATATCATGGCAAAGCCGAGTTGCATTACGAAGACGAGGTATGCAGAGAAGAGAAGGTAGATTGCGTTGATAGAATACGTGACACTTTGTTCCCATGAAACCTCCATGAGAGTGTGTGTGTGAGTGGTGAAGAGATTGAAATTAATTAAAAGGAGTGTGTTTGAAGTGGAATAAAAGGAAACGAGAACATAGATATCAATATCGTACGCATGATATATGGGAATGAGACTGGATAGTTTGTGTGTGAAGGTGGGAACTTTGAATGGTGGTTAGCTACCTAGCTGTTGTAGTTGCACAAGTTGGTTAATGTTGAGTGGTTGTGCATTCTACTTCAACCATTTTAAGTGATCGAGTAGATAGGCTTACCAATGTTGCCAAATATATCTAAGTATTATTACGCCAATATGCGTGTGTGTTAGTGTGTGTAAAGTTCTAATTAATAATTAGGCACTAAAGGGAGAAAAAAAATAAAAAAAGGAATGCACGGTATAACATATATATTAAAATTAACTATGAAACTTTTAAATAATAACTTTTTGTATAAGTTGAAATTAGATTATGTATTTTAATTTTTCAGAAACTCCCCTTATTTTACTTCTTCATAAAAGCTTAAAAAATTCTAAAACATTTTTTTAGCAAGTGAGGAACTATAAAATTATAGATTTAATTGCATTTTTCTCCCCCAACTTTTTCAATTTGGCGATTTCGATCTCTCCATTTTATTTTTGGTGATTTTGGTTCCCCAACTTTCTCAATTTGACGATTTTGGTCCCCATACTTTTTAATTACACTTTTAATCTCTCAAAATCATGGATCTTTTGCACTTTTGGTCCAAAAAATCTTGGATTTTCGGAAAATAGGGGACCAAAAATACACAATCCACGATTTTTGGGACCAACAGTGTAATTAAAAAACATATGGACCAGAATCGCAAAATTGATAAAGTTAGGGGACTAACGCAAAAAATAAAATAGGGGGACCAAAATCGTCAAATTGAGAAAGTTAGGGGACCAAAAGTGTAATTAAGCCAAAATTATATTAATTCAATAATTTCCATAAATTAAAATTTAATTCAAACTTTTTTTAAGCAAGGTGACAAGTCACCATAGTTTTATTAAAAAAAAAATCATGGGGATATATAAACCAAAACTCATGCAAAAAAAAAAAAAGGAATCAAGTAAACCTAGAATTTAATTCAAACTAGACGTACTTATTATTCAACATAGATCTACTTCAACTAGTTAGCCTTTTGACTCCAAACAGTTAATCTTCTAGAACAAGCTCTGAATGTGTGTGTGTAACTTTTATACTCTTGACAATTATTACGTAAACACATTGTTTATATGTCTTTTTTTTTTTTTTATATGAACATTGTTTATAAGTCAAATCATAGATCAGAGATATATAAAAATAGTAACAATAAAATTAAAACAGTAATAATAAAAGAAAACAAATTATCAATACATAATTGGTCCAAATGACAAGGTGTTTGATTCCCCTTAAATGAGGTCTCTTTAAGAATTGAGTATTAATGAATAGAAACAATATGTACAAATTCACCTAACTTGATTTGTATATGTGAAATTTGACTACTAAATCTATAATATATATAATCATTCTAATACATGTTGTCTTCAGTTTTTTTATTAATAAATTGGGACACATAGATCTACTTCAACTAGTTAGCCTTTTGATTCCAAACAGTTAATCTTCTAGAACAAGCTCTGAATGTGTGTGTGTAACTTTTATACTCTTGACAATTATTACGTAAACACATTGTTTATATGTCTTTTTTTTTTTTTATATGAACATTGTTTATAAGTCAAATCATAGATCAGAGATATATAAAAATAGTAACAATAAAATTAAAACAGTAATAATAAAAGAAAACAAATTATCAATACATAATTGGTCCAAATGACAAGGTGTTTGATTCCCCTTAAATGAGGTCTCTTTAAGAATTGAGTATTAATGAATAGAAACAATATGTACAAATTCACCTAACTTGATTTGTATATGTGAAATTTGACTACTAAATCTATAATATATATAATCATTCTAATACATGTTGTCTTCAGTTTTTTTATTAATAAATTGGGACTACTTTTTTTTTTTGAGAGATAAATTGGGACTACTTGTAGATACTTTTTTTTTGTTTGATAATAAACTTGTAGATACTTTGGTCATGCAAAAGTTAACCTCATGTATTTTCACTTATCTTTGGGTAATATAATATAAAGGATAAAGTAAATTTCCAAATAAAATGTGCAAACGAAGAGAGAATTAAACAAGAACCCACATAAAAATTATAGCATAGCAAAAAAGCCAAGAAATACAAACAGGAACCATATGTCAAAATATTATTGAGGAATCATTTGAACAAAAGCGAAGAAAGGCTTTTAAATTTCCCAGCTGCTGTGAAACCTGAGAAGATTCTCTTCTTGATCCTCCTAAAGCTGTTCCCTATCTTAATCTTCAGCTTGAATATTCTGATCCTCACACATGATGGCTTTCTACGAGAATCTGCTTTCTCTAATACTTTGTAGATTAAGAATTGTGCTTGTCTATGCATTCTCTCTTCTGGATCTTCCTTATCCATCTTTGAGTAACCCTGTTGTAGCCTCATTGATAGAGCCATTTTAGTGAGACTTAGGAGGCTAATTAACAAGCTATATATATAAGCCCTATAAGATCATCACTTGGTTCATATTAATTTATAGGCAATATTATTTATATTGTATATAGTAGGTGAGAGTGTGGACACTAGTAGGCCATAGAGTGAAAATGAATCCAATGTGCATTAGCATTTGGTATCAATTGGGGGTATCAAATGGGGGCTGCAGTCTCTAGTGTGGCACTAATTTCCTTCACATGCATTGAAATTACATTGAAAACGATGTTTAGGTTCTAATAAAATCGAATATTGAACAAGCTAGTCTTATTCTTTAGTTCTCTGTGACAGAAAAGTTGGTCAAATTTTACACGCAGTCAAAGCTGATTTGAATAATGTTTAACAATAATTCACAATTTCACATAGTTTGGTCTTAATATCTACCAAACTTGAAAATTAATTTGTTAATCAAGTTAAATTATTTTTTATAATGACTTAATACGTGATCTTTTTGTTGGGTGCTATTATCGTAATCTGAATCAACAAGTCATTTAAGGCTGTGTACTTGTTTAATTGACAATGAGTAGGGAACAATGGATAAATTACTCCCTCCGTCCCTTAATATATGACTCTTTTTGACCATTTTACGTCTCTTAAAAAAGTAGAGTTTTGTTAGTTATTAACATTAAATTTGTACAAAATATGTGTTATTTTTCTCAAGTTACTCTTCTCATCTTTCAAGACTATTAAGAGAGAGAGAGAGAATTAATGCACCTTGGTATAGGGATAATTTTGTAAAAAAAGAAACTAATACACTTTGGTCTTTTAAAAGAGTATTATATTAAAAGACAATTTTTTTTTTACCAAAAGAGTCTTATATTAAGGGACGGAGGGAGTAGTTGATAGCGGTATAGTGGAGTTTATAGTGGATAAGCTAACCGATAGTAGATGAGCTAATAACAGATAAGCTAGCATATCGAATTTGAAATATTTGATAAAATTAGGGGTTGAGCAAATTGATAAATGTTAAATGACATAAAATGATATATATTTTTAATTAATGCTTCAATTGTTGTTGTTGTTACTATTATTATTATTATTATTATTATTATTTAATAGAGAATAGGAAATGAATTTCTTTAAAATAATGAGGGTAAAAACAAGAAAAAAAAAATATGCTATAAGCTATAAGCTCAAACGCTATTTAAAGCAATATCTGGAAAAATAATAAAAGCTATTTGGTTACCAAACAACTCTATTTTTTTGAATTCGTTATCTGCTAATCGAATCCGTTATAATAAGCTAACATATTAGACTTACCAAACAAGTCTAAGTAAAAAAATCAATTCGAATCCATTGACAAGATTCTTAGTTGTTCCATATTGTCTATAACGCAATAATAATTTAACTTATTAATATATCTGCCTTGAAATTAAATCGTGTTATATCCCAATTTTATCCACACATCTTGATTTGTTTATTATTTTACTGTTAGATTGAAATGATAAAATAAATTGTTGCTTGGGACATTTTTTTTGCTAAGTTTTGGTCTTAGTCCTTTGGGACTAGTTTAGGCCCAATGGCTGATATATAAACCAATAGTCCATACAAAAAAAATTCTAGCATAAATCCAATACAGTCCAAACCAAGCCCAAAAATCACAAAATCAAAAAAAAAATAAAAAAGGTAAAACAAAAGGAAAACAGAAAAAGAAAAAAGCAAAAAAACAAAGACAGCAATGCAGGAACGCTGCGTCCCTGCCTGCCACAACAACCAACAACAACAGCAGTAACAATTTTAGCAATAATTCCAATATGCTTTCTCACTGTTCCTTTGTTTTTTTTCATTCTTGATCCAACCAAGCAGCTTTGCAGGCACTACCCTGCACCTCCTGCATCCTCCAGCCCTCCCACAATCCTGCAACCAGCAAACCAATATTGTCCAATTAGGGCTCATTAGCTCTATAAATGTGAATACAACAGAACAGCAAAGGGAGGGGAATTTTCTGGGCGTTTTTATCACCAATCAAAGAATTAGAGGCTCCACACTGAAGCCCTAATTCACCAAGTCAAAAGAAAACAACAAACAGAGTCAAAAAAATAAGAGAAGAATCAGAAGCAAAAAAAAGCAGAACAACGAAAAAAGAGGAGAAGAAGTAGGAGAAGAAGAAGGAAGCAGAAAAAGAGGAAGGTAGCCCTCTCATCCCTCTCAGGCTCGCATCCCTCCTCTCCATCTTCTTCAGCCACACCGCCCCCCCTCCTCCCCTTCTTCTTCTCTCTTTCTCGTCCCTCTCCCTCTCCCACGCCGCGTCTCCCCCTCCCCTTTTCTCTTCTTTCTCCCTCTCCCACCACTCTCTCTCCCTTTCTCTTTTTCCTCCTTCACAAATCTCCTCCTCCCTTTCTTCTTCTCTCTCTCTCTCCCCTCCTTCCCTCTCGTCTCTTTTTTCTTTCCCTGCGGCGCTGCTCTCCCTTTTTGTTTCCTTTGATTGTGTTTATGTGTGTGTGTGTCAGATTTATTTGGTGTGTGTGGGTGTGTTTAAGTGAGCTTTTTTTTATTTATTTATTTGACTGCCCAACCTTCCCTTTTTCTTTACGCCACCCCCTATTCTTTTTTTAAATCCCCCAATCCTGTCCCTTTTTTAGGTTCAGACGCCCTGCCTCTTTCATTTTTTTTTCTTCTTTTCTTTATTTGTTTCTTTTGTTATTTTTAGTAGGCTCAACCCATTCCCTTTTTTACTCTTTGGACTTTAACCCACTTAACTCCTCTCCTTTTTTTTATTTTTATGTATTTGCCAAATCCTTTTTTTTTCTATCATTTATTTAATAAACATGAGCACTTTTTTTTTACTAGCCAAACTAGTACAGTTTCATTCAATTAAATTTCACATACAAATTTTTAGGTCTTGTTTTTCATAAAAATCACATGATAACAATCATGAAAATTAATTTATTAGTAATGATTACTCGAGATTGCTTCCCGTTTAGTCGTTGCAAATAACTTAATTTTCTAAACAAAATTGGTTATTAGTGGGGATCACTCTTGATTGCTTCTTGTTTGGCCCCCCATGAAAACCCATCATCTTTATAAAAATAAAATCAATCTTTTTTTTTACTAGTAATGATCACTCGAGATTGCTTCCCGCTTGATCATTACGAACACCGTTAATTTTATAAACAAAATAGGTTGTTAGTAAGGACCACTCTTGATTGCTTCTTGTTTGGTCCCTACAAAACCTACCTTTTTCCATCAAAAAATATACAATTAAAATCAACCAACACACAACCATTTTCTACCCAAGAACTATGTAGCCTTTGATTTCTCCACTGCACCCGGAGATACGTAAGAGCAGGGGCATACTCCTGTCGAGCGCAATAATAAACGACTTTTATTAAGTCCTCTTTTTTTTTATCTTGGTTAATTTTTTTTTTAAATAAAAGGGAAATAAATATTTTTTTTTAGAAGTTAATAAATTTTGCACAATTAGTTAGAGGTAACCTTTTTCGAAAGGATGTCGTGGGTGCTAATACCTTCCCTACACATAATCGACTCCCAAACCCAAATCTGGTCTCAAGGACCATTTTTCTTCAAAAAAAAAGGTTTTTTTCAATATTTTTCCTATGAAATAAATTATTGGTGGCGGCTCCATTAAACTCGAATAAATCCCTCCGGATTTTTCGGTCGCTACAGCTGGCGACTCCACTGGGGACCTTTAGAGAGTCAAGCCTAACATGATTAATTGTGCCAAATAATTAACTTCATTTTTTTTGTTATTCTTTTTTAATTCCCCTTCTTTTTATTTTTATCTTTATTTATTTATTTATTTATTTATTTATTTTCTTTTGTAAATATTTATTTATTATTTATTTGTTTAATTTTAATTTGTTGTGAATATTGAACATTAGGATAGACGACTATATTTGTATGCTTTGTTTGTTTTGCAGCTTGGGTAGTGTTAGGGTGTTGCCCCTCTCACACACCGCACCTACACGTTCGCACACACATGTGAGTAAGGCCCTATACCCGGGTCAGAGCAAAGCTTAAGTTGAGTGGAGGTTCGGTGATGGTCAATTGGAATTTTCTTTTCTTCTGGCTATTGTGAGAACTTCATCTAGAGTGTGCTCCCTCTGAGTATTCCGCATCGGATAGTTATTTATCGTTGTGGTTAATATTCAGGAGGAGACTTTAGCTCTAGAGGCCTTTGGTGAGAGTGTGATTAGAGCCACCATGAGATCTATCACTCAATACAAGACTATAGACCCCTTAGGTTAGAAAATCTCTAATTTTAGGTTTAACCCATTTAAGACACAAGGGGCATCATATCATTTTTATTCTTCCACCAAAAATCTGTTACATCACATCCATGCATAAAAAGGGTCTCCTAAATCACATATTTTTGTGCATGCTACAGGAATAGTCATCATCATCACTCAACATTATATCATCATGCATTCATACTTCAAAAAAAAAACACATGTTGAAAATAAAGAAAATAATATCATTCATTCTCATTTCATTTTAGGTCACCAGAGAATCGTAGGAACTCAAGAGCTTGGCTGCAAGTATTTTGTAAAATAATATGGGATCAAATTGTGAAACAGTTTCAAAGAAGCTCATACATGTCAAAACAATGAGGCCTACGGTTCCTTGGCACAAATAAATATATTCATGCATCCACATTCATTCATTTTTCTTTTCTTACATACTCATATAATTTTTTTTTAAATCATCAGAAAATAATCAAATAAACTGGTTCCTCGACACCCTTATCGAACTCGCTCTCAATCAAAGATCATGGATGACCAAGAGATGAAAGAGGACGTCAACCAGCTGAAAGAACAGATGAGCAAAGTTTTGGAGCTTCTGCAGTCCCTAAACAAAGACAAGGCTGCAGATGGGGTATCTCCAGCAGTGAATGATGAAAGTCAAGCTACACCTTTCCACCCACCTGGCTTTGGTCCTATGCAGTTGCAATATGGTCTCAATACTCAAGGGATGATGGTACCTTTTGCAATTTACCCGCATGGTCCTACACATTCACCAGTTAGCAACCCTCAGAATCAAGTACCACAATTCCCACTTTACGGACTCCCACCTGGTTACACGCCACCTATGGCCAATGATGACACTACAAACCATAACCCTCAAGGCCCTCAGAATCAAGTACCACAGTTCCCACTATTTGGTCTCTCGCCCGGTTACACACCGCCAGGTGCTAACAATAACTCTGCAGAAACTGATTCCCGAGCACTTGTAGCTCCAGGATCCGGCTCCAGTACTGAAACCATACCAGTTCAGAGCTCAACTCCTGGCTTCATGACATACACCTTTCCACTTGGTTATGCACCGTCCCATCTCGGGAATACTCAAAGAGTCAGTACGCCCGTAGTATCCCCCGTGGTGAATCCCCGACCATTTGGTTACCCCTATTATATTCAAGGAAATCCATTGAATCCCCAGACTAACCGCATTGCCTGGTCTCCAGCTATGGGGGGACCCAATCTGAGCATCGGTTGGGAATCGGTGGTTACGATCTGAAGTTGCAAATCCTCGAAGATAGGCTAAGAGTCGTAGAAGGAGTAAGCTATCTCGGTTCAAGTATCGCTTAAGATCTTTGTCTCGTCTGGATGTGGTTGTACCAGAAGTTCAAGGTGCCAGGACTTTGACAAGTATAAAGGGACAACTTGCCGAAAAGCCACTTGACCATGTCTTTGTAGGAAGATGGCGTCCTATGCACATGATGACAAACTGATTCACTTCTTCCAGGATAGTTTAACGAGGCGTCGAGTTGGTATACACACCTTGGCGATCTCATATTATTTCTTTGGAAAGATTTGGCGGATGCCTTTTTGAAGCGATATAAGTATAACATTGATATGGCTCTGATAGAATGCGATTTGCAAAACATGGCAAAAGAGACAATGAGACCTTCAAGGAATATGCCCAACGATGGAGAGTGGCGGCCAAGTGGAGCGCCTACGATTGAAAAAGAAATGGTGGCCATGTTCATGGATACTCTTCAATCACCCTTCTATGACAAAATGATCGGAAGTGTATCATCAAACTTTTCAGATATGGTCATCGTAAGGGAAATAGTTGAATGAGGAATGAGGAATAGAAAGATTGCCCAAAGTTTTGCTGAAACCAGTAATATCAAGAGACCCCCAACAAACTTTGTAAAGAAGAAAGAAGGGGAAACCTGTAACGACCCGTTTCCGGACCGCTACCGAGCTACACTAAACCTGTATGCGATGCGTTTTAAAACGATACTTTTGTGCCCTTCAGAAAAATGCGGTATTTGTTTTTGTTTTTTTTAAATAAGAATGATTCCCGCATACGCACTCAGAGTCATTACAGCGTTTTCGAAACATGGTGCATAGAAACTCGAGACTAAGCACAGAATAACAACATATATATACATAATATAGATAGTCACCTGATCAATGTACACAAAATAGGGACATAATAAAATGCAAGGAAAATACACCTAAGGTATGACGACCCTCTACGGGTGATCATACCCCGGGGTTACTCCCGGCAGACACCAGGTGCTCCAAAAGTAAACCACCAGTCTACCCCGAGCTCAAAATAATAATCGCCTTGACCGTCACGACATCTTGTTTTAAAAAGAGACACAACTACAGTCATCCATAAGATATATATACTTGATTATCCAAAAGGAAATGTCACACAACGATCAACTATTCGTAACGCACTACAGTCCATCCACGACAATTAGAAGTCATCGCTCCGGATTCAGAAAGTACTCCTCGTCGCCATTCCTTGTCGGGTCCTCGGCGTCCTTGCCACCATCTAGGTAACCATCATGGATTGAAGGCACCACGGAAAGGTCAACTACTCACCAAATCAAGATAACCAAGGTATAAGGAAATAAGCAAACACCAATGTATATCATTCACCAAACGTGCCTCAACTCTCTCACTCTAGACTTGACTCGACTCACGACTCATTTTCTCTCGACTCGACAATTATTAGGAAAGCGACGCAGATCCATCAATCGACATACCGGTAGTAGCCTTGGGATCTTTCGCTTCTCCCTAGATATGCGATGCGGTTCCTACGCCGCGACGCCTAGTCAATCTCCGTAAACAAAGGGGACCTAGCACCCTTAGTTATCCGAGTCACGGCTCAAAACGTCATAACGACTCACGACTCTCTCTCACTCGATGAAACGACTCCGCTTACAATATTCAAAGAGTGCCGCATAAGATTACTTGACCGCATATCAAATAAAGAGAGCATGCTTAATATGAAGAAAACGCAATTCGACATTTTAAGCAATAAACACCTGCATGAAGAAACGCATTCAACGGCAACACGCAATTCGACATATATTCAATCTCATATCAAATAATGCATAACTCAATCATATCACAACATTACATGCTCGACAAACAAATCAAGGAATCTATCCTCTGCAACTCAATGGAATTAACGAGAGAGGAACATACAAGTGTGGGGGTTGGGTTCAGGAGACCAACCAGCGACTTTCGCTCGCCCACGAAGACTCGGATAAATGTTCGACCTCACGACAACAAAACGAAGGGGTTCGAAGACCCTAACTTCGAACTCGTAGAGTTCTCAGACTTCTTCGTATTTAAATAAAGCATTCAAATACTAAAAATAAAATCTAAACATATCTAGAAGTTGCCCTTACCTCTGTTGTTGCTGTAACACCTGATGAAGAGATCGACCTCGTGCCGAGACCGCGTGCACTAGCTGCTGAGGTCGCGTACCGAGCTGAGGAGACCGCGTGCACGAGCTCGTGATAGAGCCTTGTGCGCTTGCACAAGCACCCTAGTCGACCTCGTGCCGAGACTGTAACACTCGTATTTTTACGAACGTTATTTAGTGTTAATTAGTATTTATATGTCACTTATTTGTGGTTTTATAAATGGTTTTCTTTTAATTAATTATTGTTGAGTGTTAATTAAGGGAGAAAGGACCATAATGCCCCTTCCCTCACCAGCTAAATATCACGATCAGTCCCCTCAAACCCTCACTTTCTCTTTTCTTCTTTCTTCTTTCTTCTTCTCTAAGTTTCCTCTTCCTCTCCAAACTTCCATTGAAAAAAAAACCTTGGGTTCCATTGAGTTTTTGCACAAACCTTCTTCGTCAATCTTGTTTCTCATCATCTCCTCTACCTATATCATCATCTCGATCATCATTTGAGGTATGAAAAACAGAATTTCCTCTCCCTTCAGGCTACTGTTTAGCGCCACTTCCTCCCTCCATTTTAGCTAGTTTCTATGCTTCCAAATCATGTCATATCGATAGGTTTTCTTCTTCATGACATTACCTACCTTTCTAACCATTTATTCGAGCTTGAAAAACAAATTGTTTCCTCTGTTTTCTACAGTAGGTAGCGCCCAAAACCCTAACCACTTGGCTTGTTTTGATTTCTTGTTCTATGTTGTTGTATGTTGCTTCTTGTTGTTGTTTGTTGTTGATTTATTTGTTGTAGCATCATATAACCTCTTTCATGAGCATTTGATCAAAAACCTAACCTTGAGTAAGAGGGAAAATATGTTTAATCTTGCTTGAATCATGCATGAGATATGTTATTGTGTTATAGTAATTATCTAGGTGCTAATAGCATGACTAGTTTGATTTAATCAAGTGCAACAGGTTAGTTTTGGATCTTTCCTATTCTTGAGTCCTAAGAAACTTGCTATTTAATTGTCTAATTAGGTGTGAAGTATGTGATTATGTGTTTAATATGATTTTAGGACTAATTAGGATTAAGTTGCATGATTAGTTTAGTGTTGGATAAGTTTTTGTGCAAAAATGGATTTTGAGGGACCAAAATGGCATGTAGGGAAATTGATCTCTTTTTATGATTTAAATTTTAACACAATTGGTTATGGTCTTATTTTAATTGTTGGACCCTGATGAAAATATTTTTTTTAAGAAAACATAAACTTAGATTTTGATTAATTTGTGCTTAATATGCTACTTGATTTTAAGCTTGAATTAGTACTTAGGAAAAATGGCCTTGTATGGTGATATGTATGAAAGAAGTTTTTAATAAAATTTTAGAGAAAAGGAATTAATTTGTAATGCTGGAATTCTTGTTGTATTTGTTTAAGTTCTTGAGTTTTAATGCTTGCTTGGGTTGTAGTTAAGATTGGGATAATGAGAGCTAAGTGCTATTAGAAACCCATAGATAGTACTAAGTTGTCTTTGGTATTAGGAATTGTGATTCAGAGATCGTGCGACGGAATCGAGGTGTGCGGGAGAGCGAACCCGGGGGCGTGGGAGCGGTGGGATCCAGATTGAGGGCGGTGCGTGTCGAGGTCGATTGAGAACCGTACGTGTCGAGGTCGTTGTCGAGCTCGATTGAGGACAGCACGTAGATGCCGAGCTTGGAGTTCGGTAAGGGCAACTTCTAGATATGTTTAGATTTGATTTTTAGTATTTAAATGCTTCATTTAAATACGAAGAAGTATGAGAACTCTACGAGTTCGAAGTTAGGGTCTTGAACCCCTTCGTTTTGTTGTCGTGAGGTCGAACATTTATCAGGAGTCTTCGTGGCGGCGAAAGGCTGTTGCAGTTGGTCTCCTGAACCCAACCCCCCACACTTGTATGTTCCTCTCTGTTAATTCCATTGAGTTGCAGAGGGATGGATTCCTTGATTTGCTTGTCGAGCATGTAATGTTGTGATATGATTGAGTTATGCATTATTTGATATGAGATTGAATATATGCCATGAATTGCGTGTTGCTGTTGAATTGCGTTTCTTCATGCGAGTGTTTTATTGCTTAAAATGTCGAAGTGCGTTTTCTTCATATTAAGCATGCTCTCTTATTTGATATGCGGGCAAGTAATCTTATGCGTCACTCTTTGAATATTGTAAGCGGAGAGCTATTCATCGAGTGAGAGAGCTAGGCGAGGCGGTATGGCGGTTTTGAGCCGTGACCGGATAATCGAGGTGCTAGGTCCCCTTTTGTTTACGGAGATTGACTAGACGTCGCAGTCAGAGGAACCGCATCGCATATCTAGGGAGAAGCGAAAGATCCCAAGGCTACGGCTGGTATGTCAGTTGATGGATCTGCGTCTGCTTTCCGGAATAATGGTCGAGTCGAGAGAAAATGGATCGCGAGTTGAGTCGAGTCTAGAGTGAGAGGGTTGAGTCACGTTTGGTGAATGATATACATTGTTGTTTGCTTATTTCTTTACGCCTTGATTATCATGGTTTGTCGAAGTTGACCACTTTTCGTGGTGCCTTCAATCCATGATGGTTACTCAGGCGATAGCGAGGCGCAGGGAACCCGATAGCGGTGATGGTGAGGAGGACCTCGTCGAGGATCCTGACGACGATCTCTATTTGTCGTGGATTGATTATGTCTATTAGATGTTTTCTTGGGATGGCGTAGTATGTCTTTTGTGTGCGATGGTTGTGACGGTTAGGTAGGGTGATGTTTTGTTATTACAGGGTAGGCGGTGGTTCCACTTTTGGGCGATCCCTGCGTGGGTGTCTGGAAGTACCCCCAGGGTATGATTGCTCTCTTGAAGGTCGTCATACCATAGGTGTATTTCTTTGTACATTCACTACTCTGTATTTTGCATACACTATCATTCCGACTTGTATATATATATATATATTATCTATGTATGTTTTATTTAGGATTTAAGTCTTGTGTCTTAGTTGCACCATGTTTCGAAAAGCTGTAATTACTCTGATGTGCACTAGCGAAAAAAAATAAATAAATAATACCGTATTTTTCTGAAGGGCACAAGAGCACCGTTTTAAAACGCATCGCATACAGTTTTAGTGTAGCTCGGTAGCGGTCCGGAAACGGGTCGTTACAGTTGCTACCGTCGCTCCTACGTCTTTGGTTCCACATTGCTCGGTCTCCGAAGTCACGTTTCCTATTACCAAATACAACTTAGTACTATCTAGGAATTCCAGTTACACTTAAGCTCTCAACTTATCCATTTCCTAACCAACTCTCAAACAAGCGTTACAAATTATTAACGTACTCGAAATAAATGTAGTTTTTTTTTTTTGAATTAAAACATTTCTAGGAAGTAACATAAGCATAACAATTAGCAATTTAGGAATGTTAACTTGCTTGAAATAAATAAAGTTTTTGAAACTAAAAGCCTTTCTTGAACATTCAATCAACACCAAATAATAGCCCTTTCTCATAATTTTCAAAGCCTTATCACCTATCAATGTAAAACACTTACTTACTTAAAAACCTTAAGCATATATAATTAATTCACATACTTGTAACAATTAACCACATAAGAAAATTCAAGTCATGAAAGTATGTAAAGCAACTTTTTCTTTTATTCAAACCTTTTCAAAAGTCCCAAAAATATTTTCTAAATACCAATACAAGCATCAACTTCAAGTAATACATTAAGCACAATTTAAACATATCAAAGGTTATGTTTCTAAACATTTTCCTCAACTAAATTAGTGTCATTTTTCTCAATTCTTTTTCAATCATGCTTTAAAACAATAAAGCAACAAATCATATTAGAATTTAAAGAACCAAAATGATCAATTCCCTACATGCCATTCTAGTCCCTCAAGAAGCAATTTTGCATATACATAGGCTAACACCTATACTAACACATGCATATCAATTTCAATAACCTTAAAAATACTTCTAAACACTTAATAAACCATCCAATACATAACCAAGCATCATAGCTACAAATTAACATGGTTCAAGAATTAAAAATAACTAAACTAGCATGTTATAATTAACTGATTTTCTTACTAAAACTTCCAAAACATTGCCAAGATTTCCAGCATGCACTGTCTGTTGAGTTTATCATCTTTGAAGATTCAAAACTCAGCTAAAAATTACCAAATTAAATAGACAAGTTCCTAACATACATATAGACAACATACAAGTGGTCCCATGCTAAAATAATATGCCAATTTTTCCTACGAAACCCAAACAGAATCTGATTTCAGAACATCAGCAGAAAATAAGATTTCCAGCACAGCAGTTAAAGAAAAATCTCAACGAGCAGCTAAACATGCTTTAAAAATTCTACAGTTATTATTGCAGATAGGCAACTCATATATGAACAAAATGCAATTGGTTCCATTCGAAAATTCGAATCCTAGAATTCAAGAAAAATCATTCACTGAGACTGATTTACACAGGATTCTCGAGCGACACCCTAACTGTACTACAAGCATTCCAGAATTTATTTCTGTTCCGGACTGGGCCGAGGCCCAATCCGGAGATCCAGCATTCACAGGCCCATTTCCGCTCGTCGATCCACCTTCCCTCGATGCCACGTCGTCCGCATGCCTCTCCACCTTCCCTCAACGCGGCCGACCCAACGGCTTTGTGCATTAAAGGAATTTAATGCCGACTTCCGGGTTTCACGGGACGGTTACACATCGACAGTAACCGTCCTCAACTCATATTTAAAGAAGACCGCGTCGAACGGTCGAGGTAATGATTTTTCTACCACCTCTTTACTCACCTCGTCACACACTGACTTGGCGTGAGTGTTTGCGGTACACCACCCAACACGCCGTCGTCATCCGTCAGCGAGCACAACCGCACCGCTTCCTCCGGTCATCCTCACGAAGTTACATTCGAACATTGGCGCCGCCTGTGGGAATCGTTCGATTCCATCTTCTTTGTCGAAGTCTCCCTTCTTCACTAGACGATGGTGGATCGAAGCGTCGGTCGCGACTAGCGGTTCCACTCATGCGAACGCAGATCTTGAACCACCAAACCACCGATAGATAGCTGACAGAACCACCTTCCGGCATGACGCCGTCCCCAATCGTTATCGCTCAAACCGATGCGGAACGGAGACCGCTGCCATCCTCATTCGCGAGTTCCGCGAATTCATCCGACGCCATGCCGAAGCGATGCATGCTCAGAATCAAGGCCTCGATCGAATGGAGAATCGTGAAGGAACTCTCATTCGCGTTGCCACAGATCAAAGCGAAAAGATCGAGTCTCGTTCTCCTCGGAGATCGAAGGAGTCTGAAAGTCTCAGATCTGTTCATCGCCACCACCGTGGCACGACTCCACGCCGCTCTGGGCATAGAGCACTCCGCCGTGCTCATTCTGTCTCATCAACCCCTTCTCAGAGCGATGACACAGATG
Organism: Calophaca sinica; assembly: GCA_037113605.1. NCBI lineage: Eukaryota > Viridiplantae > Streptophyta > Magnoliopsida > Fabales > Fabaceae > Calophaca > Calophaca sinica. Next base: position 58,742,679 of record CM073735.1, read on the forward strand.
ACGCGTGCAAGGCCTTTGGTCCTTTTACGTCCAAGATTATGAGATTCCCGATTCCGAAGCATCTTCAGAAACCGCCCTCGTTGGACTCCTACGACGGGACCACCGACCCCGACGAACATGTTGGCTGCTTTGACACTGTCATGGACTATCGAGGCGCCCAAGGGCCGGTAAAGTGCAGAATCTTTCCCCTCACTCTGAAGAAGTCGGCTTTGTCTTGGTTCCAGACTCTTAAGAGAAATTCCATTGGATCGTGGACTGAGTTCGTCGACCAGTTCTCCGCACATTTCACCGCATCTAAAGCCCAACCCAAGTCGACAGCAGCCCTAGCCGCGATTCAGCAGAAGAAAGGTGAGTCTATCAGAGACTATGTCGAGCGTTTCAACAAAGAAGCCATTTTGGTGAAAAAATGCTCTGACGAGATGAAACTATACTTGCTAGAGCAAGGCCTGGTCGAAGGAAGCCTATTCAGTGTCGACATTGGTGTCGACAAACCGAGGTCCCTGACCGAGTTCCTGAAGCGAGCTCAGAAATTTATGAATTACGAAGAGAAGTTGATAGCCTCAAAAGCCAAAGACAAATCCCCAGAGTAACACTGACAAGCAAAGATGAAGAAATATTATAGTTGAAACAAATGTATCCTAAGCACATAAATGTGAAGCAGCGAAGTATGATTGAAGAAATACGCAATCAGCATTTATTTACTATCAAAACCTTGCACCTCTGATGGAACCTCGTGCCGAGACCGCGTGCACGAGCTCGTGATAAAGCCTTGTGCGCTTGCACAAGCACCTCTACAACAGGTGGATACGCAGTCCAGTACTCGAGCGACCTACCAGGCCCACCTCTGCAATTTCAAAATTCAGACGACCTTAAACTCGGCTACGTCATTGACCTTGATTATTTGACAACCCCAACCTTGCCGCTTGGACAGCCAGATCAACTACTCCCACAGGGAAGTATAAAACTCGACTACGAGCACTTTACTCAGCATAAAATTAACGCTAACTTAATTACATTAAGTTGTTGCAAATTGTCTATACTTTGACAGGAACAGCGTGATAAAGCCTCGTGCGTTGGCACAAGCACCTGATGAATGAAGAGATCGACCTCGTGCCGAGACCGCGTGCACGAGCTCGTGATAAAGCCTTGTGCGTTGGCACAAGCACCTGATGAAGAGATCGACCTCGTGCCGAGACCGCGTGCACGAGCTCGTGATAAAGCCTTGTGCGTTGGCACAAGCACCTATGATCGACCTCGTGCCGAGACCGCGTGCACGAGCTCGTGATAAAGCCTTGTGCGTTGGCACAAGCACCTGATGAAGAGATCCTGATGAATGAAGAGATCGACCTCGTGCCGAGACCGCGTGCACGAGCTCGTGATAAAGCCTTGTCGCGTTAGGCACAAGCACCGATGAAGAGATCGACCGCGTCGAGACCGCGCGTGCACGAGCTCGTGATAAAGCCTTGCGCGTGGGCACAAGCACTGCGGATCGACCTCGTGCCGAGACCGCGTGCACGAGCTCGTGATAAAGCCTTGTGCGTTGGCACAAGCACCTGATGAAGAGATCGACCTCGTGCCGAGACCGCGTGCACGAGCTCGTGATAAAGCCTTGTGCGTTGGCACAAGCACATGATGAAGAGATCGACCTCGTGCCGAGACCGCGTGCACGAGCTCGTGATAAAGCCTGTGATCGACCTCGTGCCGAGATCGCGTGCACGAGCTCGTGGTAAAGCCTGATGAATGAAGAGATCGGCCGCGTGCACGAGCTCGTGATAAAGCCTCGTGCGTTGGCACGAGCACCTGATGAAAAGATCGACCTCGTGCCGAGACCGCGTGCACGAGCTCGTGATAAAGCCTTGTCGACCTCGTGCCGAGACCGCGTGCACGAGCTCGTGACAAAGCCTTGTGCCTTGCACAAGCACATCAAGCCTCGTGTCGAGAACTGCCTCAGCAGACGTGGAACACGAAGGTCCCGAACGAACTAATGAACAAGCACGACATGACGACACTTGCAGTTCTTTACGAACAAGGACGTCGAACGTCGACATCAACGAACTTCGACAGCAAGTCACCACCTCGACATTCGAGCTAGCGACTTGGGGTAATCGCTGGATCGGGCCGAGGCCCAATCCGGGGATCCAAAGATTCACAGGCCCATTTCCGCTCGTCGATCCACCTTCCTCGATGCCACGCCGTCCGCATGCCTCTCCACCTTCCTCAACGCGCCGACCTAACGCGGCTTTGTGCATTAAAGGAATTTAATGCCGACTTCCGGGTTTCACGGGACGGTTACACATCGACAGTGACCGTCCTCAACTCATATTTAAAGAAGACCGCGTCGAACGGTCGAGGTAATGATTTTTCTACCACCTCTTTACTCACCTCGACACACACTGACTTGAGCGTCGGAGTGTTTGCAGGTACACCACCCAACACGCCGTCGTTATCCGTCGCGAGCACAACCGCACTGCTTCCCTCCGGTCATCCTCTGAAGTTCTGTTCAGAACAATTTCACATAGTAAAACTTATTGAAATGCAACAAATTTTGATATGCAACATCTCAACACATATTGGAACACCTGAATATTTTTATTTTCGCAAGAATCATCACATAATAGTACATTTCAATTTAAAATAGAAACAGATTTTTGGAAAACGCTGTAACATCAATACATGCAGATTTTATCACATTTGAACCATCCTATGATCTCAATTTAAACTACACATATAGAAACACAACCCAAAGTAAATAACACAACAATTTCCAAATCATTTTCAAATACCACTTCCAACATCAACATCAAGACAAATACTATTCCTAAATTAAGCACATTTTTCTTTCAAAAATAACAAGTTATGTTCAAGACTAGTCCATAAGGTTCATAGTTTCACTTACTCCAATTTAATTCTAAAAACAAGAGTACTTTTATTTAGGCCAATTCCAGCAATCCTGAAAACAACTAACCCATGCCATAATCATGTTAAAATTTTAAAGAACCTCTTGATCATTTAATAAATCATCTAAGATGTAAGTAAACACCCTAGCTACAATTTCTCATGATTCAAGAATGTAAAATAAACTAAAACTATCATGTAAAGTCTATTTAATTTACATTACAACTTCAACAAGCATCATACAACTTCTAAACACTCAATTTAAACAACAATTTAGTTGATTCAAGAAGATCACAACAATTTCCCCTCTTTCACCACGTAGGGTTTTGCCCTAAAGCATCAAGAAAAGGGATTAATGATGTCTCATTTCTTCTTAGTCATCAACCAACAACAAACAACAACACAATCAATAATTAAGTAACATTAAAACAACAAATTAGATCAACACCAAGGAGGGGCTGTTGGGCGCTGTTTTAGGGCTTGAATGAGGGTGAGAAAATTCTGATTTCATGCTCATTTAATTGGTTAGAAACATAGGTAATGATATAGGGAGAATAACCTAACATTTTGACAAGGTTTGGAAACAAAAATCAAGTTCAAAAGGGGAGGGGGCTGTCGCGATTAAAACAGAACCAAGGGGAAAGAAAAATTGATTTTTCCTTACTTGGATGGTGTAGATGATGAAGCAATAGATAGAGGAGATGATCTAGAGCAACTTTGGTGAAGAACACTTGCTCAAAAACTCAAAGGATGAAGAGGAATCATCAATGGAAGCTGGAAACCCATGGAAGAAGGAAAGAAAAATGGAGAGAGCAAGAGAGGTGGGGGCTGTCACGCCAAATGGTGGAGAAGAGGAAGAACTATGTTGAGGAGAAGATTTGAAGTATCTTTGATGAAGAAATGTTGCTCAAAAACCCAAAGGATGTGAAGTTGTCTTCAATGACACTTGTAAACTCATGGAGAAGAAAAGGGAAATGTTGAAGAGGGTTTGGGAAGGGGGTCTCGTGAGGCAGCTGCTGGTGGGGGGTTTTTGCCCTTCACTTGGCTTAAATAACTAACAACTAAGATTAGTAATAATAAAAATAATTTAAGTAATAGTTTTAAAATAAAAACTACACATCAAATGACACAAAAATCACTTTTAGAGATGTCAATCCCATCACTCATTCTACCCATCTAATCTCACTTCTCTCAAGGTTACCCTCTAATCTAAAGTTTTAAGATTTAGGAGCACGGGCGACGAGAAACCGAAAACCGAGTAGTTTCTCGCCGGAAAAATCCCGGAAAATTAACTCGCGAGGAATTAATTCTCCGCGTGATAATATTATATCATAAATAATAAAAACATCACAATCACTTAAAAACACTCAAAATAAGTTACGATTCGATTTTCATCGAAATCGGGGCTCATTTTAAATTTTATCTCATGGCAGAATCGCCAGCGATTTGAAACGCGATTTAAATTTCAATAGAATATTTCGACAACATTCAAACCATAAATTAATATTAAAATATTAATTCTCATTTATTTTAGCTCTTGATTTAATTAAATCACTTTCTTAGGGAGCAAGTAATTGCTTTAATAAAGCATAATTACAACAAAATATACTAATTAACACTAAATAACGCTCAGAAAAATACGAGTGTTACAGCCTCAGACGAGGTCGATCAGGGTGCTTGTGTGCAAGCGTACAAGGCTTTATCACGAGCCTGCGTGCACGGTCTCCTTAGCTCGACATGAGACCTCCTCATTCGGCAAGATACGACCTCAAAGACGCGACCATCACCGTGCACGCGGTCTCAGACGAAGTCGATCTCTTCATCAGGTGTTACAAAACCAATGCTGTGATGACGAGCCCGGGAGGACAAGCACAAGGAAAACCACCCCAATTCTTTACCAATTTCCCACATCCTTTTCCATACCCCTACTACCCACCTCCATACATCGCCGCCGCCTCTCATAATCCTAGACCCCCGGCCAAACCAACCAATGATGCCCTTTCGACCACCTTCCCCCATCCAAACACAAGCACAACCAGTCGCTCCCACCCAACCAAACCAAAACCAGAAACAACCAAATGACCAAGAAAAGAAAGCAATCCAATTTAATCCTATTCCCATGACCTATACGGATCTGTTCCAGCACCTCATCAGCAATTCCTTGGTCTCTCCACGCTCAATGAAACCACTTCAACCTCCCTTCCCAAGAGGATATGACCCAAATGCCAAGTGTGAATTTCATGCAGGGGCAGTAGGTCACACAACTGAAATTGCAAGGCTTTGAAGTACGTGGTTCAAGATCTGATCAATGCCAAATGGTTGAGTTTTAAGGAGGATGGGCCTAATGTGGGTAATAATCCCCTTCCAGGTCATGGAGGTCCAGCAGTCAATGCCATTACTGAGGAGTTTGGGGACCAACCCCTGATAACTAGATTGGAAGGCAGGGAGCCAAAATATGAGAGTATCCTCATCTGTGACATCAGGCAAAGCCTTTGGAGTGCAGGAATGTTGAATCCGGATCAGATGGCAGCTATCAAGGACGATCGCAGTGCAGAAAACGACAATTTCAACCTTGTCCACCCTTGCTCGCCGAATGAAGAACTTGGAAATTGGGAGATCGTTGAGTTTCCCGTGATCTTTGATTCAAAGTAATTATGTAATGCAAATTCTATTGCTCTGCCCAAGGCTTTAGAATAATTTATTGTCAAAAGGGCGCACATGTTTCATTTCAGTACCATTATCAATAAAATACACTTTGAATTTTCCAATCATTTCTCTTTTCTTTCCTTTTCCATCTTTTCCATCTCTCTTCATCTTTTTCCGCTTTTCATTTCGTCATTTTTTAACTAATGCAGATCCAAAAACATTGTCTTTGAAAATAACGATGCCAGTAACTCATACTATAATTTTGAATACCCCATTAATCATACTGAGGAAGATAATGAGGACAATTGGGATACCCCCCCTGAATTAATGAAGTTGGTGGAACAAGAAGTTAAAGTGATTTAACCCCACGAGGAAGAAACTGAAACAATCAATCTGGGCACCGAAAACGACAAGAAAGAAGTTAAGATTGGCACCACAATGAAAAGCAGTGAGCGAGAAAAATTGGTTAAACTCCTATTTGAATATGCGGATGTTTTCGCATGGACATACCGAGATATGCTTGGATTAGATAATAGCATAGTCGAGCACAAATTGCCATTAAAACCCGAGTGCCCACCGGTCAAACAGAAGTTGAGAAGAATGAAACTAGAGATGTCACTCAAGATTAGAGATGAGGTAAAAAAACAGTTCGACGCCGGTATTCTGGCTGTAGCAAAATACCCTCAATGGGTGGCTAATATTGTCCAGTCCCAAAGAAAGATGGAAATGTCCGAATGTGTGTTGACTATAGAGATCTAAACAGGGCCAGCCCTAAGGATGACTTTCCTTTGCCACATATTGATGTCTTGGTAGATAGCACTGCTCAACACTCTGTCTTCTCTTTCATGGATGGATATTCTGGCTATAATCAAATCAAGATGGCTCCCGAAGATATGGAAAAAACCACATTTATCACTTTATGGGGAACTTTCTGTTACAAAGTAATGCCGATTGGATTAAGAAATGCTGGGGCAACATACCAAAGAGCAATGGTGGCTTTGTTCCGTGACATGATGCACAAAGAGATAGAAGTCTATGTGGATGACATGATTGTAAAGGCCAAAACAGAGGAAGATCATGTTAATAACCTACAAAGCTTGAGCGATCGAGGAAGTATAAACTCCGGTTAAACCCGGCTAAGTGTAGCTTTGGTGTAAGGTCAGGCAAGCTCTTGGGGTTTATAGTCAGCCAGAAAGGAATAGAAGTTGATCCGGCCAATGTAAAAGCAATCCTGGAAATGCCGACTCCTCGCATCGAAAAAGAAGTTCGTGGATTCTTGGGAAGATTGAACTACATCGCCAGGTTTATATCCCAGCTAACTGCTACTTGTGAGCCAATTTTCAAGCTGCTGTGTAAGAATCAGGAAACCAAATGGAACGACAATTGCCAGAAAGCGTTTGAGAAAATCAAACAGTACTTACAAGATCCACCGGTTTTGGTACCCCCTGTCCCAGGAGACCCTCATCATGTACTTAACAAGATTGACGAATCAATGGGTTGTGTGCTAGGACAACATGATGAATCTGGTAAGAAGGAGCATGCCATTTACTACTTGAGCAAGAAATTCACTAGCTGCGAGACAAGGTATTCATTGTTAGAACGAACATGTTGCGCGTTAACCTGGGCCGCACATCGTTTGAGACAATATATGCTATCCCATACAACTTGTTTGGTGTCCAAAATGGATCCAATCAAGTATATTTTTGAAAAGCCCGCTCACAGGAAGAATTGCTCGTTGGCAAATGTTGTTATCCGAGTATGATATTGTGTATGTCACCCAAAAGGCAATTAAAGGCGAGACCTTAGTGAATACTTGGCTCATCAACCTGTGGAAGACTATCAGTCAATGCAGTGTGATTTCCCAGACGAAGACATAATGGCTCTATTTGAAGGAAAAGAAACCCCTGACGATGAAAAATGGATCTTGTTGTTTGACGGTGCTTCTAATGCATTGGGACATGGGATTTGAGCTGTGCTGATTTCCCCAGAAAGTCATTTCATCCCATTTACTGCGAGATTGTGTTTCGATTGTACAAACAATATGGCAGAGTATGAGGCATGTGCTATGGGCATTCAGGTGGCCATTGAATCGAAGGTCAAAATTCTTGAAGTATATGGAGACTCGGCGTTGGTTGTCCATCAGTTAAAAGGCGAATGGGAAACGAGGGATTCCAAATTAGTTCCTTACCACGATCACATCAAAGAACTGATGGAGCAGTTTGATGAAATCACCTTCCATCACATTCCGCGTGAAGATAATCAGCTAGCTGACGCCTTAGCTACTCTATCATCAATGTTCAAAATCAGTAACAGGGAGAACCTACCGCTCATAAAAATACAGAATCACGACCGACCAGCACACTGCCTAGCAATAGAAGGAGAGCCTGATGGCAAACCCTGGTATTACGACATCAAACAATACATCACAAGTAGAGAATATCCTCCTAATGTCTTAGAAAATGATAAAAGGGCGTTAAGGCGGTTGGCAATGGGATTCTTTCTAAACGGCGAAGTGCTTTATAAGAGAAACCATGACATGGTACTTCTCAGGTGTGTTGATAAGACTGAGGCGGAAAAGATTATGCGAGAGGTTCATGAAGGTTCCTTTGGGACTCACGCAAATGGGCATGCAATGGCAAGAAAAATCTTGAGGGCTGGCTATTATTGGTTGTCTATGGAGACTGATTGTTTCAGTTATGTGAAGAAATGCCACAAATGTCGGATCTACGCCGATAACATCCATGTGCCACCGCCTCTCTTTGAACATCTTAACAAAGACCATGGCCTTTCTCAATGTGGGATTGGATGTCATTGGACCCATTGAACCTAAGGCATCAAATGGACATCGCTTCATTCTCGTCGCAATCGACTATTTCACTAAATGGGTTGAAGCGGCTTCACACGTGAGTGTGACAAAAAATGCGGTTGTCAAATTCATCAAGAGAGATTTGATCTGCCGCTATGGTTTGCCAAATAAGATCATCACTGATAATGGGACCAATTTGAACAACAAGATGATGAAGGAGCTGTGTAATGACTTCAAGATCCAACATCATAATTCATCACCGTACCACCCGAAGATGAACGGGCAATGAAGCCGCAAATAAGAACATCAAGAAGATTGTCCAAAAGATGGTGGTAACATTTAGAGACCGCACGAAATGCTCCTTTGCCTTGCGGTTATCGAACCGTTCGCACCTCAACAGGGCAACCCTTTCTCGGTGTATGGAATGGAAGCAGTACTTCCCATTGAAGTCGAGATCCCCTCATTAAGGGTATTGATGGAGACAAAACTGGAAGAGGCAGAATGGGTTCAGGCTCGGCTGGATCAATTGAACCTCATTGAAGAAAAGAGAGTGATGGCCTTATGTCATGGACACTATATCAAAGACAGATGAAGAGGGCTTACGAAAAGAAGGTTCGCTTCTGAATTTCAAGAAGGAGACCTAGTGCTCAAGAAGATTTTGCCCATCCAAAAAGATTCTCGTGGAAAATGGACTCAATTATGAAGGCCCGTATGTTGTGAAAAAGCTTTTACGGAGGAGCCTTAATCCTCACAAGGATGGACGGTGAAGATCTCCCGCTCCCAAGAAACTCGATGCAAATCAAAAATATTATGCCTAAAAAAGAAAAACATATAAAAACCAAGCAAAAGTGAGCTCGCTAGGTTGAAAACCTGAAAGGGCGACCTAGGCAAAAATTAGAGCGACCTGTTGGATTGAAAACTTGAAAAGGCAATCCAAGCAGAAGTCAGGGTCTGAAATCGGACGTTGAAGAAGGCCGGTGCATCAAGAGGCTCTTACTTAACTGGGGCAGTTCTGTAGTAGAGTAATGAGTAATTAAAATTATGGATATGGGAAGCTGGCATTTGTTCCAACAAAGACACAAACTATAAATATCTGCTTAGTTATTGTCTTTCTTTGTTTTTTCTTCTTCCTGCATTTTTCTGGATGTATCTTCAGGTCTGTGTAACTTCAGTCCCTGTACACATAACACTTTTTTTTTTGAATACCAAACACCTCTGTTCTTGTTTTTCAAAATGTGTTTTATGATAATAGGCACTGAATTGTGAAGCATGGGAAAGCATTACGGTTATTATATACATCTTAAGAATCACGAGGAAACGCCAAATCTCAACAAATAAGTTTCAAAAAGGGCAAAGGGATTACCTTTAAAAAGTAACTAGCGCTGCATTGATAACTCGCGCTCTCTCCCATCCGGCGTAGCTTGACTAAATCAGTTGAATCTCACCGTCCCATATCTTTAAGCATTAGAGATCATACGGACGAGGAATCGATAAAATAATAATCGCATTGCATGCATGCATCACATACCATATATTCGTGCATCATCTTCATATCATCACCTTTTAGCCGCTTTGCTACACCCGGTCCGCACCAAATTTTGATCCTTCATTCGCTACGACAATGCGCCTAGCATTGGTCCTTATTTTGCTTTACGAGCGACACGCCAAGTATCGTTCACTCTTTATTGCTTTCCGATCACCGCTACAAGACCGACCGCGGAGATCCTTCTTTATAGTTTTACGATAAATGCGCCGAGCACGCCTTTTTATTGCTTTAAGATTCTACAAGATGCGACCTGGCGGTAGTCCCTCATTATTGCTTTTTTGACCAACATATCAGTTCCGGACCTGATGTTGATCCTTCTTTATTGCTTTCCACCGACGCGTCAATACCCTACTTGGCATCGAACCTTCCGATCACCGCGTTAGTACTCGACCTGGCGGTGATCCTTCTTTATTGCTTCCCATCGACGCGTCAATACCTTATTTGGCGTCGAACCCTCATTATTGCTTTCCAATCACCGCGTCAGTACCCGACCTGGCGGTGACCCTCCTTTATTGCTTTTCAATAAACACGCCAAGCGTTAATCCCTCATTTTTACTTTTCCTACGGCCGCGTCAGTACCCGACCTGGCGGTGGCCCTTCTTTATTGCTTTCCGATAAACGCACCAAGCGTTAATCCTTCTGTGTCATTCCTCACCCCATCCTTTGTCTATCCTAGTTTGGGACAAAATTAATATCTTTATCTTTACTTCTATTTTACGACGAAAATATGAAAACCTTTGTTGTTCACATTTTCTAATAAAATATAACTAAAGAGGGGCAGCTATTATACCCCAATTTTGTCCACACATCTTGATTTGTTTATTATTTTACTGTTAGATTGAAATGATAAAATAAATTGTTGCTTGGGCCATTTTTTTTGCAAAGTTTTGGTCTTAGTCCTTTGGGACTAGTTTAGGCCCAATGGCTGAAATATAAACCAATAGTCCATACAAAAGAAATTCTAGTATAAGTCCAATACAGTCCAAACCAAGCCCAAAAATCACAAAATCAAAAAAAAAATAAAAAAGGTAAAACAGAAGAAAAACAGAACAGAATAAAAAAAAAAGAAAAAAAGAAAAAAAACAAAGACAGCAATGCAGGAACGCTGCGTCCCTGCCTGCCACAACAACCAACAACAACAGCAGTAACAATTTTAGCAATAATTCCAATATGCTTTCTCCCATTTCCTTTGTTTTTTTCCATTCTTGTTCCAACCAAGCAGCTTTGCAGGCACTACCCTGCACCTCCTGCATCATCTAGCCCTTCCACAACCCTGCAACCAGCAAACCAATATTGTCCTATTAGGGCTCATTAGCTCTATAAATGTGAATACAACAGAACAGCAAAGGGAGGGGAATTTTCTGGGCGTTTTTATCACCAATCAAAGAATTAGAGGCTACACACTGAAGCCCTAATTCACCAAGTCAAAAGAAAACAACAAACAGAGTCAAAAAAATAAGAGAAGAATCAGAAGCAAAAAAAAGCAGAACAACGAAAAAAGAGGAGAAGAAGTAGGAGAAGAAGAAGGAAGCAGAAGAATAGGAAGGTAGCCCTCTCATCCCTCTCAGGCTCGCATCCCTCCTCCCCATCTTCTTCAGCCACACCGCCCCCCCTCCTCCCCTTCTTCTTCTCTCTTTCTCGTCCCTCTCCCTCTCCCACGCCGCGTCTCCCCCTCCCCTTTTCTCTTCTTTCTCCCTCTCCCACCACTCTTTCTCCCTTTCTCTTTTTCCTCCTTCACAAATCTCCTCCTCCCTTTCTTCTTCGCTCTCTCTCTCCCCTCCTTCCCTCTCGTCTCTTTTTTCTTTCCCTGCGGCGCTGCTCTCCTTTTTTGTTTCCTTTGATTGTGTTTATGTGTGTGTGTGTCAGATTTATTTGGTGTGTGTGGGTGTGTTTAAGTGAGCTTGTTTTTTTTATTTATTTGACTGCCCAACCTGCCCTGTTTCTTTACGCCACCCCCTATTCTTTTTTTAAATCCCCCAATCCTGTCCCTTTTTTAGGTTCAGACGCCCTGCCTCTTTCAATTTTTTTTTCTTCTTTTCTTTATTTGTTTCTTTTGTTATTTTTAGTAGGCTCAACCCATTCCCTTTTTTACTCTTTGGGCTTTAGCCCACTTAACTCCTCTCCTTTTTTATTTTTTTTATTTTTATGTATTTGCCAAACCCTTTTTTTTCTATCATTTATTTAATAAACATGAGCACTTTTTTTTTACTAGCCAAACTAGTACAGTTTCACTCAACTAAATTTCACATACAAATTTTGAGGTCTTGTTTTTCATAAAAATCACATGATAACAATCATGAAAATTAATTTATTAGTAATGATTACTCGAGATTGCTTCCCGTTTAGTCGTTGCAAATAACTTAATTTTCTAAACAAAATTGGTTATTAGTGGGGATCACTCTTGATTGCTTCTTGTTTGGCCCCCCATGAAAACCCATCATCTTTATAAAAATAAAATCAATCTTTTTTTTACTAGTAATGATCACTAGAGATTGCTTCCCGCTTGATCATTACGAACACCGTTAATTTTATAAACAAAATAGGTTGTTAGTAAGGACCACTCTTGATTGCTTCTTGTTTGGTCCCTACAAAACCTACATTTTTCCATCAAAAAATATACAATTAAAATCAACCAACACACAACCATTTTCTACCCAAGAACTACGTAGCCTTTGATTTCTCCACTGCACCCGGAGATACGTAGGAGCAGGGGCATACTCCTGTCAAGCGCAATAATAAACAACTTTTATTAAGTCCTCTTTTTTTTTTATCTTGGTTAATTTTTTTTAAATAAAAGGGAAATAAATATTTTTTTTAGAAGTTAATAAATTTTGCACAATTAGTTAGAGGTAACCTTTTTCGAAAGGATGTCGTGGGTGCTAATACCTTCCCTACACATAATCGACTCCCGAACCCAAATCTGGTCTCAAGGACCATTTTTCTTAAAAAAAAAGGTTTTTTCCAATATTTTTCCTATGAAATAAATTATTGGTGGCGGCTCCATTAAACTCGAATAAATCCGTCTGAATTTTTCGGTCGCTACAAATCGTCAAAATTATGAATTATTTATAGCATGTGTCCGCAATTTGCAATTCAACTATTCGAATTAAATTATTTAATATTGTTGGTTGTCAAATTGTAAATTTGGTTAAGCCAGGCACTGGTGACTTAAACAGACAGGATTAATGGAAGTCGAAGAATTAATGGATTCGCAAGATAAAGGTTGTAATCTGGTCAAGCATGTATACGAAGGAAGTGTTGGGTGCCAAATTTTAGATTTGGGTTTCTCGACGGAACTTCAAGAATTCGACAAGTGAAGGTGCAAGGAGCTAGAATAAATGGTCAAAAATAAACCAAGTTTGAAAGGCCGAGTGACTTGGCGGTTGTTCGATGAAGTCAATGAAGCGTCGAAGATGTCAGCATGGACGAGGTCGAGTTAGACTTAGACTTTAGACAATACATGTACAACTCGACATAAAGTGTTACTGTTGAGATTAAGTAGTTTTAGTAAAATCAACTACCGACCTTGTATCCGTACACGTGTCTGGTCGGATGATAGGTAGTTTTTACATTTCTTGTCTATAAATAGCAGTTCTGACGATGTAAAAAAGGTTGGATACATGATCTAAGTTCCTAACATCTCGACGGCGAAGCAGATTAAAGGAAAATGATCACTATATGCCTTCCACCCTTTTTTTTCAAGCATTTACAATAAAATTCAATTTTACTTAACATTATTGTCTTGTTCCTTATTTGATTTATCTGCAAATTTATCTTCAGTATTGTGCATTTCATTCAAACTTTACTGCATTCAAACTTTACTGCATTCAAACTTTACTTTCGAACTTCTATTTGTTTCACACTTCCTGCATCATTTCTTTCAAAGTCAATTTTCTTATTGCATTTCTTTCAAATTCCAGTAATCTATTTCATGCTATTTACTTTTCTGTCGTTTACATTTCGTGTTGTCAATTCATGTTCTTTGAATTCATGCTCTTTTAAAGCTTTCTTTGATTTCCAGTCATTTAAATGATTTTCATTACATTTCTGCATTCATTTTATCTTGCATGTTTAAATTTGTAAGTGTCTATTCATAGCATTGTATTGTACATTTTCTAGTTAACTTTGCGTTTGATTACCTGTTGATCAAGTTATTGGCTTTCGATGGCCAATCTTGCTTACTTTAAGTGTTAGTGCCATTTCAACAATAATTCACTTGTTAGTTGGAATTATTCTTATAAAAAATTGGCAAAATATTACAATGATTAATGGCTTAACAGCCAAGAAAGTTGAAAACTAAAAACATGTCGAGTATTTGACCGCTAAACAATTAAAGCCGTTGTTTTCAAAACGAGATTACCACGTAACTCGTCGATCACATAATCGGTTGAAAACTAATTATTTGTTTGTCTGACAAATTTGGTAGAAATACTCTACAAAACCAAATTTCCCAGTAAACAGGCAGCGAGAAAATAGCTAAGTGATAACTTGGTATTCTGTTCGACGAAAAGAAGCACTAAGTTGAGTTATTGTCATACTCGTCGAACTAATCAAACAAAGTTCGTCTAAAGCCAACAAAGAGTTGTCTAGATTGGCTAAATGTTGAAGCATTACTAGGATGAGCTAATTCACCTAAGCCAAGCTTCCTCCATCGACGAAGATAGTTTCGTCGAGATTTGAGATTAGGAATAATGTAACTGCTGATTGTGTGGCAATAAATGTGTCAAGCAGATAGGTAAGGAGTTATTTATCTTTTTGTCTATAAATACCAGAACATCAGATGTAATAAAGGTTATGTAAGGATTAACCAACTGTTGGGTGCCAAATTTACAATTTGGATTCTCGACGAATGTGACAGTGACTCGACGCGCCACCAGCACAACTCTAGAAAAAAAAAAAGCAAGCTAAGTCTAGAGGAGTTGGGAATGTTTCGACGTTGCACGAGGAGTGTCGAAGGTAGGCAGGCCTTGCCCAAGCACACGTGATGAACGGTCGAAGTATCCATCAGGCTGTGAAGACTTAGCAAAATTTTCATGAAGAGCTAAAAAGGGTCGAATTGACCTGCCTTGGTGAAAGAAGCACCGTCGAAGCCATCAAAGACTTGTCAAGACTGGCCCCAGCGCTTGTTAGCGTAGTCAGTTACTTAAGCTAGTATTCCGTCGAATATAGTAAATACAATGTAACTGCTAGACATCTCTACTGTATACATGTTTAACATATAGGACGTCAGTTATTTTATATCTCTTCTATAAATAGGAGGTCGAACGATGTAAACGAGGTCGGATACTTGATTGATTTCTCAATGTCTCAACGCACAGCAGACTCGCAGATTGAGATCAAGTACTCCTTCCACCCTTTTCATTCAATGCAATTTAACTTTCCAGTCATTTACGTTTCTGCATTTTTTACTTCATTGCGCTTTACTTTCCTGCATTTAGATTCTTGCAAACTTTAAATTTCTGCACTTTTTCTTTTAAACTTTCTTTACTTTTCATGCAATTTACTTCTTGCACGATTTTACTCGCACTTTCATTTACTTTCAGTCTTTCAAAACAACAAAAAATCTAAAAACAAACCCATTTTGTGTTCATCATTTGCAACCTCGTGTTTCATCTCATCTCCATTTCTCAAACTTGCATTAAAATCGCTTTCCATCTCAATTTCCATTTTCATAACCGTCAACTCGACGAGGGCCCTTAGCGTAACCACCAAGTTGAGCTTTATGGTGATTCTAGCAAAATCCTTGACTTCGAGCAGCTAAGCTTGATTTCTTGACAAATTACTGTTTCCAAGTGTAAAACCCATCGTTTGACGAGATTACTGTGTTAACTTGTAGGACTCATGTAACACCTCGCAGTCCTATTCATGCTTTATTCTAATAATTAGCCTAACTCGCGTAATTAACGGGTATAAAAATACGAAGGAATTAAAATCACAACACGTACAAGACTACGACGCGCTACAGTGAAATAATACTAAGTGTGTCAGATGCTGATATATAGATAAGTACATACTATCAGAGTGCAAAGTGCGTAGTCTAGATAGTAATGATACAGTCATCCCAAAAGAAGTAAACCTGTGAGGCTAACCTGTTGCCTCGACTAAACAAAATAGCAAAACACAAACATAACATAAGCATCAAGACTCCTGGACAACATATAACCAAACGCCTCAGCGAGGGGGAAACTGAGAGCTCCCATTCTGAGATCTCAAATGCCTCGAAAACAACAGTCTGTAATCGTGAGCTGTCATGTGGTGAGAGGGACCAGATGTCACTCCTCTCCCACGTCTCTGTCGTCCACGGTGGCTAGACTCGCTATGATGGCTAACAGGTCGCACTGGCATCGGCTGAGGAGGCATCGATGGATAACCTCCGTAATCAAAACATGGTGGAAACCCTGGCGTCTGCCACATCTGCTGAAAAGGTTGTCTCTGACATATCCTGAAGTCTCTGGAGAAGCTAGCTATAGGAAAACCTGGAACCCTGAAATAGATGGAGATGGTACCCGTGTAGATTACTGCCTGACGCACATGGTCAATCTCCAACCCCATACCGTCAAAATCATGATACTGAATCTCAAAGTCACCCCACACGGGGATCTGAGGGGGAAGGAGCATCGACAGGTGCATTAGCATAAACTGCTCCACCAGGTGCTGTTGCGGCTGCATCTTCCTCCTCAATAAAGTCTAACATACAATAATACATATACACACAAGCATACAAAACCAGGGAGGTAAGAATAACACAATCATCAAAAAGCGAGAAATGCATAAATAGAATGAATGATTGACAATCATACAAGCAAGCACATATAAACAAATATGACCTGGCTACCCTCTTCCACATATCCCATGTCTCTCAATGAATCAATGTGTTGTGCACTTCGGCATCTTTTCTTTCTATTGTCAATGTACTCCCCATTTCGGTTAGGAATACTTATTGGCGAACCCCTTTTCCGTTAGGTTGCCGTCCCCCTTTTCCGTTAGGGACTCCCGTCTCCCTTTTCTGATAGAGCACGGGGCGACACTAGCCTAGTCCACGAGGTATTCCCCTTTTTCGTTAGGAATCCTCCTCTCCCTTTTCCAATAGGGATGTCTGTTTCCCTCTTTTCCGATAGGGAACGGAGTGGATCAAACCTATTAGGCGAGATATCCCCCATTTCCGTTAGGGATTCTCTCCACATCACATTCTTGTCAAGAACGGAGTGGTTACTAATGCAATATCATATGCATGCATCCAACACCTCATAATCATATGTCTCACATCATATTACGCACATTCCCAAAATATCCCACAATCAGGTTCATGCATGCCAACAGACTATACTTAATCATTTAAGCATGCTAGGACAACAGGCAACATATTTCCACCCATACAGTACAATTAACCATGTTAACCTAAGCATGTTACTACTCACATAGAGCACATATGACACATCTCACAGTTAAGCATATCATCAGGCAAACACATTTAATAATAAAATAATCTTATGTTAGTTAATGGTGAACGTGAACACAAGAAGGGGGGTTGAATTGTGTTCAAAACTTTTCGCAAACTTTAAGTTAAAAACACTTAGAACAAAAGTTTTTCAAAACTGTTTATATATCGGATGCTGGAAATAATCGGACGCTGGAAAAGCAGTTTGTGAAAACTTATTTTTAACACACCAAGATAAAGAGAAATAGAAAGCTATAAAGCAAAAGACACAGAGATTTATACTAGTTCACTACCAAACTGGTAGCTACGTCTAGTCCCTTCTGCTCTCAAGGATTTTCCACTATAATCAACCTGATTACAATTTCCTCAAGAGTATTCTTCTGTCACAACTTGACAATACTCTCAACTTCTCAAAACGACTCAGTACAGTCGAGCCTTTGAGAATACATCCTTAACTAGGCCAAAACAACTTTTACAAGTGAGTTGAAATACAGTCAAAAATAACTCTCACAGAGAGGATAAAAGATTAAGCTCAACTATAGAAAAACTTTCTAAAAGAAAGGGTCGGACGCTAAGTTCAGTTCTTGTAGTCCAGAGACTTAGCACGAGACTTGATTGCTCACAGAAGCAGTGCTTTCAGTTGGCTCTTTGTAATGTATGGCAACAACAGTGCTGTTCTCAGTAAATGAGGTAATATTTCAGCAGTATTTCAGCAAGCTTTTTCACAAAGATCTCAAGACACTCTTCAATGGATACCATGAGGTATATATAGGAGTTCCAAGGATATTACCGTTACGGTAAAAATGGCTCCTTTCCATTCAGTGAGGTAGATTCAAAAAGCTGTCTCTTTCTTCCTTTCCAGAGAATATCCCAGTAGTACATATTACCGTTTTCGTACTACCTTGCTTTTCACAATTGCTTGTACGATTTTTGTCTTTTAGCTAAAGGTGTCACCTTTGATACCTCGTACAACAATTCTAGCGCTCAGAATCAATTTTGAAATTCGTTCCAGAAACTTCTGAGAGGAAGAGCAGCAACGTGACTAACACGTGATTTGAAATGAAGTTCAGACACTCGCTCAGAATCGGAAGTTCGGACGCTTGTAGCAATTGGATAAGCCTAGTGTCATAAAGAGAAAATTCCAGACGCTCACAAGAATGAGCCGGATGCTGACACATGGAATGTATCCTTCTCTTGAGAATTATTTTCTTCTTGCTTGAGTGGCTTAGAATATATGTATTATTAGTATCTGCACACTTCAAGAAATGTTAGAACATAAATTGTTCTCTTGTGAATACTTTGTTATCATCAAAATTAATGAGGGTCTAAACTTCTCAATCGTTTAGGTTCCAACAAATGGGTCTACCACGCCTATCCTTAGATGTGGCACACCGTAACCCCTATCCTTAGGTGTTACTGACATCAACCCCTAGTAGGGCTTAGGTACCCTACACATGCCAAACAGTCATATCTACTATACAGAACCTAATGAAAGAGCATTCTCTCTCCCACCTGGTATTCGGAGTACCCAGAAGCAAACTGGACACTGAGATGGAATCACGAACTCACCAACAATCACATCAACACTCTTACTCGATGTTCCGGTTCAGCCAACCACAAGGAATAAGTCCAGAGTTACCAAACAGTATCAACGAACACGCCAGAACAAATCACAGTTAACCGGAAACACAAAAACGTACTCGGATTAGAATTAGGGCAACTAATAAACTAACTAAAGAACAAGAAAGGCCATGGCCAGAGGCTGGCCATCATGTTCCAGAATCTCAACTTACCAAAAAATAACTTCAGATAAGGTTTCGCAGTCAACCGGTACCCGCACTATCGCCAAAGCCCTAAAATACGAAGAACAGGTAATGAGGAACAATCCAAACTAACCAAGGAACCATGAAATCAGAATTGGGACATGAAGAACAGAGACCTTATTCTCAGTTTCGTGACCCATGGAATCTCCTCTGGCAGTTCCAGCAAAACCCTAGCTCGTTCGGTACCCACACAGTCAAACCGGGGTCTAAAACATAGTCTGATTGGGGTTAAGAACTAGAATCAATTCAAGATTAACAAATTGTAACCTAAATCAAAGATAAACAGTAGATGGGATTTATGGGATTTAGATTCACCTTAATGAAACATCAATTAGAGATAAACCCTAACAAGCCCGAACAGTAACAGACGAGTTAACACCGTTGGATTGATGAACGGAGGATCGAAATGAGTTTGATGATGATCACCAAGCTTGGAAAGGTAAAAAATGGTGGAAATCTGATCCAAGGGTGTCTCAGGTCGAGTTTTAGGAAGTATAAGTGAAAAAATCAGATCAGAGGGATTTATGGCCTTAAATAACCAGAAAGCAATACTCTGCGCGTGACCCTTAGTGCACCAGGCGCGCGCCATGCGCACTTGCAAAACACACTGCGTGCATCGCACACGTTCCTGAGGGTGTCACACGCATTTTTGTGCGCTGCTTTTGTTTCCATGAGTGTCACGTGCGCCACGCGCACTGCTCAGCAGAGATAACTTAGTTCGGAAGTTGTTGCTTGCATGCGCGCCACGTGTCGTGTTCCCATTGGCTCACATGCCACGTGTCAAAACTGCCACATGATGCTGGCACACCATGCACCAGCGCGTATCACGCGCGTTCATAGGCAAAGCAGGCGCGCGTCACGCGCTTCTACGTAGACTTGCCCGTTTTCGCGCGATTTCTTCGATTCCGACTTTCGTGCGACCCAGAACTCGATACCTTAACACTTAAACATGACTCCTAACACAAGAGGACATCAAATGGACTTAAGAACAAAGGTTTTAAGTCTCATATACTCGTCCGAAAGCTCTCACTCGCTCAAAAGTACGAACACACAAAAACCCTAAACTCAACTCTGATCGTTCTCAAACTTAACCAGACTTCCAAGACTCATACCAAAGCCTCATCAAACACTATTCTAACCTCAAATAACATATTAAACCCCAACACATGCTCTCTCAAATGCACAAAAAGCGAGCACACTGCTGAAAGGTCAAGCATGCAGCCAAAACACACAAATCCCTACCTAGGGCACACAAATACACTTAATCACACACAAACACACATTAAGCAAGATTAGAAAAATGAGGATGTTACAAATCACATCATTTGAAAATAATTATTTGTTTCATTTTGGGCTTGTCGGGAAATTTTCGCGTCAGACCAAAAAACCCAGTAAATGAATTGGCACGCCCGGTGGGACAAGTTCCGAGTAACTCGTTAAATATGGTTTTAAGCGGTTAAGGAGTGGAAAATCTTGTACTACTTACACTCCTACCCAACCCAGAAGACAGAATATGGTTAGAAACGCCAATAACTCTACTAATGCAAGTGTGGTCAACACTAATGCGTCAGTGGCAGATCAAGATGTGCCAAATGCCAGCGCAAATGCACCATTGGCAGGTGCTGAGGCAGGAAATGCCTCAAGTGCTATGGCAGTTACCATGGCTGTGATAGGAAGCAATATACCGCCACCTGTCCTAACTGTTGTAGAGGCAAGTGTAATATCGCTTCCATGCTTAGAAGAATTGGCACATGTGACGAGTGGTACGCTGCATGCCAATGCAAGCGCGCCTTATGCTTTCAGTATACCGTCTCCTAGTAGTGCAACAAACTCAAATGGAAGGAATTTTATTCCAAATAGCCAATATCAGTTTGGCATGCTATTTGGATTCACATTGGGTCAGGCAAACCAAGCTTCGACGAACTTTGGGTTCCCAGGGCCTGGGGGTAGTTTGCAAGCCAAGGTACAGGTGTAGCAGGAACCAGTTCTACTGTCGTTACTCGTCAAGATAGGTTGAACTTAGAAAATCCTATGTCCCCTAATATGTCAAGGAACGCGCCACTGTATGGTGGTGATGGCCTATCACTAAATACACTTACTGGTGTTCGTCAACAGATTGATAATAGCAATTATGATATAGTCAACATGCCCACTCAGCAATTGGGTGCAGTGATAACTCCACTTATGACGAATACTAACAATGCGTGCAATGTACTGGCCGAAAAAATGGCTAGGCTAAACCAGGCCTGAGAATGATGTTCGACAAGCAACATGCAATACCTGCACCACCCAATCTTGGTGGTCAAGCAATTGTGCAAAAAGTAATGCCTGATGAAGAACAAGGCCCAATCAATGGAGTTCAAGGGCAAGGCTAACAAAATCTGCATTATGGCTATGTTCAAATATTGAACAGAAATGATGAGCATGAAGGGCAAGTTTACCCAGGCTTAGCTGCACTTAGACAGAACATAATAGGAAACCAACTGGAACAAAATGTCAATCTTGTAGTTGAACAGGTTTTGAATAGGTTTGGATTCAATATTGGCTATGCTAATCAGCCATATTTTGTGTCAGTATTCCCTGACTGGGTGCAACAAGCAGAGTTGCCCAGGGTAGTGAAGATTCCCAAACTTTCTAAGTTTTCTGGTGAGAGTGGCGAATCGACCGTCGAGCATATTGTGCGGTACACCATTGAAATGGGAGAATTGGCCACTGTGGAAAGCCTTAAAATGAGGTTCTTCCCAAGCTCACTCACTAAGAATGTTTTCTCTTGGTTCTCGACACTTAGACCCAATTCTGTCCACTCTTGGGCACAATTGGAGAGGAGCTTTCATGATCAGTTTTTTAGAAGAGACATAAAAGTCAACCTAACTGACTTGTTTAATGTCAAACGGGCATATAACGAGTCAATTAATGACTACGTGGCACGCTTCAGACAGATGAAGAGTAGGTGTTTCACGCCTATTCCAGAAGCAGAAACTGTCAAGATTGCCGCCAACGGTCTAGACTACTATGTCAGGAAGAAGTTGGCCAATCAACACTTAGTTGATTTGGTACAACTAGGTGAAAAGGTTCGACAGATTGAACAATTGAAGGCTGAGAAGAATCAGAAGCATCAGAAGAAGTTCTTGAAGCGTGAAAAGATCAATCTGGTCGAAACCAAGAATTCTGATAGTGATGACTCAAGCACAGAAGAGCTTGAAATTAACTTGGTAGAATTAAAGGAAGGTCCGCCTTATGCCTGTCCGACACTCATGCCTGCTAGAGCAAAGGAGAAAATGGAATATGTCAACAAAAAGACATATTCATTTGACATAACCAAAGCTGACAAAATATTTGATATCCTTTTAAAGGATAAACAGTTAAAATTGTTAAGTGACCATAGGCTCAAAAGGCCTGATGAGTTAAATGGCCAAAAATATTGCAAATACCATAATTCGACAGGCCATTTTACCAATGACTGTGTTCATTTAAGGGATTTCATACAGAAAGCTCTGAAGAACGGCAGACTAAAGTTTGTCGACAAACCAAAAGCAGACATGAAGGTGGACACAGATCGTTTTGGCCAAGGAGTGGCAAATTTGGAAGGCCAAGTTCCTTTCAATGTTGGCATGGTGAACATCAGGACAAGCCAGAAATGTGAAGTAAATGTTGAAGACCCATTCGACATTTACCCAAGGCCTGGCGAGATTTTTGCTGAATTTGCAAGAAGAAAAGACCATGGGGGGGCAACTCAAGCTTTGCCCTTGCTGTGAAGTGCACTTTGATGATGCAGCTGCTAAGAAGGCTGCGAAGCAAAGACAACAACAAAATATTTGATATCCTTTTAAAGGATAAACAGTTAAAATTGTTAAGTGACCATAGGCTCAAAAGGCCTGATGAGTTAAATGGCCAAAAATATTGCAGATACCATAATTCGACAGGCCATTTTACTAATGACTGAAACTCTGAAGAACGGTAGACTAAAGTTTGTCAACAAACCAAAAGCAGACATGAAGGTGGACACAGATCCTTTTGGCCAAGGAGTGGCAAATTTGGAAGGCCAAGTTCCTTTCAATGTTGGCATGGTGAACATCAGGACAAGCCAGAAATGTGAAGTAAATGTTGAAGACCCATTCGACATTTACCCAAGGCCTGATGAGACTTTTGCTGAATTTACAAGAAGAAAAGACCATGGGGGGCAACTTAAGCTTTGCCCTTGCTGTGAAGTGCACTTTGATGATGCAGTTGCTAAGAAGGCTGCGAAGCAAAGGCAACAACAGAAGAAAATTGACAGCAAGATTCCTGGTAAGTATAGGGATTCTATTCGATGAGTACCATTCTCCCCATCAGTATCTGCATCAAGTAGCAGTGCTAAAATGAACAAAAGAGAGTGGATACCTAAGCCCATCAAGGAGTCAATTGGAACCAGCCAAACAACCAAGACTAGGAAGCCTCCTGCCAATATTACTGTTGATAAATGGCTCAAGAACTCTGCATTGGCCAGAAACTCTGACATGAGAGATAAGGCCAACAAGAGTGCTGCAAGAAACAAAGCCATTTTGGGACGAAAACTACAAAAGAGGCAAGGTAGCTGACAAGGTCCGAGTGAGCCAATCAAGTTTGTCTAGAACTGCTGGGCAATCATTATTATCGAAGAGCCAGCAACGAAGACGTCAAAGGCAAAGACAGATGCAAAGGTTGAAGATAGAAAATGCTTAAGCGTAAACGAATCAAGGCTGTACTTTGCTAGTTGATCGCAAATTGAAGAGCGTCGTTGTCAGAAATCCAGACAACAACAAAGCAAAGTCTAAGATTCAGAGTCAAGTTGTCAAAGGAGATGCAAGGTACTATGGCAGGGTTGAACAGGCTAAGTCTCCAGCTAGATGAGTCAGCAACATTCAACCAAGAAAACCATGGCCTATTGGCCTAGTAACTGCTGAAAGAATGGCGAAGGAACGAGCAAGTTCAACTACCCAAGTGCCAACCAACAAAATGGATCTAGAAACTGCATCAGACAAGACTCTTACCATCATCCTCAATGATACTGATACTGAGCTTGATCAAATGGACTTTATGGCCAATTGTCAAGTGTAGTACCCTAATTTTGTCCGGCCTTTTGTTTTATTTTTATTTTTTTTATTATTTATTTTAACTTTTTAAATTTGTAATAAAATAAAAATAATATTTTTGGTTTTATAATAAAGAATAAAAGAGATTAAAAAGAAGAAAGAATAAAAGAAGAAGGAGAAATAAAAAGAAGAAAAAGAAAAAGAAAAAAAAGAGAAAATGAAAAGGGTTGCACATAGTAAAAAGAAGGGTTGCTAATAGCAACCCAGCCCAAAGGTCAAGCTTTGGTCCAAAGAGGTCGTGGCGCCTTCTCTTGACCTTTACCATGCACCCCCATTCTTTTTATCAAGACCTCCCAATGCACCATGCACTTCACACCCCATACTACCACCTTAACCTAAAAAACCCCTTATAACCCTAAAGGAATGATCTCCCTCACTTATCTCTTGCCTACGATCACTCCTCCTTTTCCTCCTCCTCCTTCTTTTCTCTTCCATCACCACAAACCCTAACCTTGAAAACCCTAGTAGTCGCGGTCTCCATATCTCCCTCAAATATTTTCTTTCTATTTTTTCTCCACTATAACGAACCAATATCTTTCCAATCTCCCACGATTCGGTCTATATTCAGTCAGGATCTCGAAGAAAAGGAGAAACTGTGCAAAAATCAAGGAGTATCTTCTTCTATTCTTTTTTTCTTCTCTTATTTCGTTTTATTTTTATATAGCTTTTCTGATTTGCTTTTTTTTTTGGGGGTGACAGGTAGAACGAAGGCTATAAAAGCCGAACCCTAGAGAGCAACAGGAGGGGGGGGAGCGCAAAGTCGAGGAAAAGAAGCAGCAACAAAGCGTGAAGAAGGAGGAGGAGAGAGTTAAAAATACAAACACTTTTTTTCCTTTTTAGGCTTTTAGTTTTCTTCTTTGCTTTAAGCTCTGTAATTTTGATTTGAGAGCATCCTGATAGCATTTCATCAGGTTTCAATCCTTCCCCCACTTTACTTCTCTGTATTTTTATAAACTATTTTGTGGGTTTTGTGATTGCATAACTGGGTTTGATTCTAAGATATAATATTAATAAGTTTCTTTTTCTTTTTCTTTTTCTTGTTCTCTGCGTATCTAAGATTTCGCCTATTATTATTATTATTATTATTATTATTATTATTATTATTATTATTATTATTATTATTATTACCCCTCTGTTTTGTTCATCTGAATCGAATTCATCTCCCATAATATTTCCCTGTTTTTTTCTTATTCTTGAATCCATTGGATCTGATTTTATTTTGTCCTTTTTCTTTCTTACGTTTTTTTCACATATTCAAAGGGACATTAGATCATTAAAAAATAAATGTTTTCTTTTATTCTAATTATTGTTGCATTTCTATGAAAAATCTGATCGTCAATTATAACAATAGGTAACAAATATTTAATTTGGTATTAATGGAAAGTTTTTTTTTATAATAAATAAAGGGTCAACGGTAATAATGAGCACTAAATATTTAGTTACCAAAAACTATTCTTGCAAATCGATATCTGTTAGATTATGATGCCAAAATATATTTTATTAGAAAATTAAGTTTTTTGGGTTCTATTTAGTTCAACAATAAAATAAAAATCTTTTCTTTTAGGAAATAATATATATTATGTAATAGCAAACAAATCTTTTTTTAAAACAATTAAAGGTACTATTTTTATGGGCGTTTTAGGGGTGTAAATACCTTCCCTATGCGTAACCAACTCCCGGGCTCAAAATCTGGTTCAAAAGACCTTTTTCTTCAAAATAATTCAAAAATAGGTTTTCCAATGTTTCCTAAAATAAATATTGGTGGCGGCTCCATTTAATTTTTAGGGTGGTTGTCACAGCTGGCGACTCCGCTGGGGACTATAGAGAGTTAGGCCATAGAATTGTTTGAATTAATTTGTTTGCCTATCATATGATTTATTTCCCTTTTCTTTCTTTTGTTCTTATTTTTTTTAATCTATTTGTTTTAATTTTGCTTTATTCTATTTTTTTTACATGTATATACGAACTTTAGGATAGTCACCATGTATATATTGTTTTATTTATTTTGCAGCGGGTAGTTTTAAGTTTGCTCCTTCACACACTTCACTTTATACACTTTATTTACACACTATGAGTGGGTGCCCTATACCCGGGCCCAAGTGAACCTTAAGTTAGGAGAGGCTGTGTAATGGGTGCTCTACTGGACGTACGGCCAATGGGTTCCTATGAAGGCCTCACCAAGAGTTTGGCTCTATTTGAGAAAAAAAATCATCCTTTAATAATATACCTATTATTGGTGGTGACATTCTCAAGTGGGACCATTGGCTCTAGGGACCTTTTAGATTAGTAACTTAAATTCACCCAATGGAAAGACACTTATGTGAACCATATATAGACCCTTTTTAAGGAGCTACCGGCCCATATCACAAAAGGAGCATACCTTATCCCATTTTCCACGTGACAAAAGTTGTATAACCTAAGATCTTAGGAAATACCGGCCTACATCACAAGGGGCACACTCTGCCCGTTTTTTCCTTCATCCATTTATTTTCCATTCACATTTCAAAAATTGTGAAAGATAATAAATGATATTTTTCTCTAAAAAATATTATTTGTTATTCTTCTTTATAAAAAAAAAAGCACAGTTTCAAAAAAATATTTTCCCTTATCATTCTTTTTCCCTCTAAAAAATAAATTTTCGAAAAAAAAAGCATTTTCTCTCTTTTTTTAGCGACATTTCTCATTATCCTTGCATTCATTTTATTTTTTTTTATAGAAAAAAATAAATAAATAAAATGTTTCTCCATTATCCATCATATTATTTTGCATAAAATGTACATGAAAAAAAACATTCATGACATGCATAATCATGGCATCTTCATAACATAACTCATTTTCCCCCTCCACAGAAAATAGATACACATAAGCTTTCCCTGCATCCCTACCGGACTCGAGCCCAATCTAGACTCATGGACTTGTTGGAACAGAATTAGCAAGCGATGAGAGAAGAACTCGACTAAAACAAGGGTAAGATGGACAAGATATTGGACCTCTTGCAGAACTTGAGTGCAAAATTAACCATTAATGAGAACAATTCCACCAGCACTAATGAGTATCGAGAGGCTCCCAATGGCCCATCAGGAGACCCCCTAGATCAGGAGAGACTCCAAATTGTGGAAGATAGGCTGAAAGCAATTGAAGGGGCAAATCATATTGGGTTCAAAGCTTCAGAAGCATGTTTGGTCCTGGACGTGGTAATTCCTCCAAAATTCAAAGTTCCTGAGTTCGTCAGGTATGAAGGTTTAACTTGTCCAAAAAGCCACCTCATCATGTACTGCCGGAAGATGTCCTCCTGCTCCAGTAATGATAAGCTCCTAATCCATTTCTTCCAAGAGAGTCTTACCGGGGCATCCCTACGCTGGTATATGCAGTTAGAGCGGAGCAAAATAAACTCATGGAATGATTTGGCTAACGCTTTCATCAAACAGTATAGATACAACTTGGATATGGCTCCTGACCGCTCCCAGTTGCAAGCCATCATAAAAGGGGGCAATGAAAGCTTCAAAGAGTATGCCCAAAGATGGAGAAGCGTTGCAGCCCAAGTGGAACCTTCACTGTCAGAGAAGGAGTTGATTACCACATTTATTGACACTCTCCAGTCACCTTTCTATGATATGATGATGGGAAATATCTGTTCAAGCTTTTCAGACCTAATCATTGTCGGGGAAAGAGTGGAAGCGGGGATAATAAGCGGAAGGATTGCCAACCTCGATATTAAAAAACCATCGCACAGTATGAGCCAAGAGATGGAAGAAGATACAAACGTTGTTCATCACAACATGCCAAGTTGGGGTAGTGGGTCATTCAATTGAGAATTGCTGAGGCATTGAAATACAAAGTGCAAGATCTGACCAACGCCAAGTGGTTGGACTTCAAGAAAGATAACTCTGTTTACTTTTTATGCTTTGCTCCAAACCCGAGGGCATATCTTGTAAAGGGCTCATTATGTTATCATCTTTTCAGTTCATCAATAAAATTACAATTTGAATTTTTTTTCAATTTTTGCTCATAGAATAATGGTAAAGCAAATGCACAAATTATCAAAAGTTAAGTTTTGTGAAGATGTTAGCAATGAGATTTTGAGATGAAGTTTGGCCCTTTTTCTCTATCCAAATACTTATCCCTTGCTACCTCTTTTGAGCCTAAAACGAAATTTTCTTTCAAATACCCTGAATAAGGATCGTCCATACAATGAAGAAAAGCACAAGTCTTCGATCAACTTTGTCTTTTCAGAAAGAAGAAGAGCAAAGTAAGTAATAAGGTATCAAAGACAATTCATAGAAATGTCAAAAACGTGTCAAAGACACCTGCGAAGATCAAAAATGAAACCGCAAAGGCAAAACAAATGTGCTAGCAACCAATGAAGTGCATCTTTAGACTAAAGATCCTTATTTCCATAAACCCTTAAACACTTTTTGGGCCTGAAATATCCTTTCTTTCATAACCCTTAACCCCTGGCCACGTTACAACCCTAATAAAGTCCATTATGATCAAAGTCAAATTGCTCATATTTTCTTAAAACTTGATTTTTGAAAGAGGAAATCCATATAAACTCCTCAGTGCAGTTGCCTTACCTAAAAAAAATATAAAATAAAATGCTCGCCAGGCTGAAAACCCGAAAGGGCGGTCTAGGCAGAAGTTGGAGCGACCCGCTTGGTTGAAAACTCGCAAAGAGCAGCCTAGGCAAAAGTTAGGGTCAAATTCACAAACTTGTTAACCCAAACTGTACCTCACAGATCTAAACATAAACTAAGAAGCTAGAGGGCAAAAGTTGTGCCCATCATCTACAAGCTTCACATTTAAGATTTCATTCCAGTTGTAGAACTACACAAGGTGATCCGCGTCTCTACATTGATTTTTCCTCACATGGCTGGACGAAGGCCCAAAGGACACGGAAAAGTCTCTATGGATCAAAGTTGTCAATCTAATCCTCCTAAGGACAGTCAAAGCATGAAGCTGAAAATTTGAGGATCTATAAAATAATTTATCAAGGGGCAAATATGCAAACTTGGTGCAGTACAAAGTCAACCATTCGGACAAGCAATCCGATAGAAAATTATCATCCCACAAGTCTAGGGGCAGCGTCCTCAAGAGGAATTCAGGGAAATCAAAAATCTTTCAAATCAAATAATACTCATGCACAGCATATCATTCATTGCATCTGGCATGATCATCAACACTTTTGGGTCCACGACCCACCTAAAAAAACATTTCATTACATGCATGGCATACCATTCATTGCATCCTGCATGACCATCAAGGTTTTCGGGTCCATCGACCCACCCTCTCTAATACTGCATACAGTTGGTCTGTTGTTACTCAGTAAGCACTAGTACTCAACCTACCCAATCTATTAGCAAGAGTTAGGAACCTGTCCTACACTTTGCTGGGAATCTGACCCATCACCTTGGGAATCTGACCCAAGCCTTTAGTCGGGAACCTGACTCGCGTCTCGGATCTTCGTCAATTATGGAAATCGATCCCCACCTTTTTAACAAGAGTTAAGAGCCTGACTTACCCTTGTTGGGAATCTGACCCGAACTGTGTCGAGTGACGGAGAAGCTTGTACACCGGACGTTCACCTGCAATATGAAAACCAGTCCATATTTTAGCAAGAGTTAGGAATCTGACCTATACCTTGTCGGGAATCTGACCCGAACCTATATTGAGTGACAGAGAAACTCATACCATGGACATTCCTTAAAGTAAGGTAGTCAATCCATACCTTTTAACAAGAGTTAAGAACCTGACTTACCCTTGTTGGGAATCTGACCCAAACTTGTGTCGAGTGACGAAGAAGCTCGCACCCCAGGCTTATCCTAAGTAGGGAAGTAATCAATACAAAAAATGTGAGGGTTAGGAACCAGACCTATGCCTTACCGAGAATTCACTAGGAACTGAACCTAGAATCTTCACCAATTTTGTAAGGAATCATAGTCATACCTATGCCGTACTGGGAATTCGCTAGGATACCGACCCTAGAATCTCCCACCAAAGTCGGGAGCCAATCTCGCAATCTCAAACCACTTGTTGCGAACAAAATTAGAGTCATTTATCCTTAATTACCTTTTACAACGAATGCACGAAGACCTTCGTGTAAAATGTAATTAAGGAGGGGCAGCTGTAGTACCCTTTTGTTTATCCTGAGTAAGACCATTTATCCTTAACCACTTGTCCGGCCTTTTGTTTTATTTTATTTTTATTTTTTTATTATTTATTTTAACTTTTTAAATTTGTAATAAAATAAAAATAATATTTTTGGTTTTATAATAAAGAATAAAAGAGATTAAAAAGAAGAAAGAATAAAAGAAGAAGGAGAAATAAAAAGAAGAAAAAGAAAAAGAAAAAAAAGAGAAAATGAAAAGGGTTGCACATAGTAAAAAGAAGGGTTGCTAATAGCAACCCAGCCCAAAGGCTGGCTTTGGTCCAGTAGGTCGTGCGCCTTCTCTTGACCTTTACCATGCGCACCCCCCATTCTTTTTATCAGCACCTCCCAATGCACCATGCGCAGCCCACAGCCCATACTACCACCTTAACCTAAAAAACCCCTTATAACCCTAAAGGAATGATCTCCCTCACTTATCTCTTGCCTACGATCACTCCTCCTTTTCCTCCTCCTCCTTCTTTTCTCTTCCATCACCACAAACCCTAACCTTGAAAACCCTAGTAGTCGCGGTCTCCATATCTCCCTCAAATATTTTCTTTCTATTTTTTCTCCACTATAACGAACCAATATCTTTCCAATCTCCCACGATTCGGTCTATATTCAGTCAGGATCTCGAAGAAAAGGAGAAACTGTGCAAAAATCAAGGAGTATCTTCTCCTATTCTTTTTTTCTTCTCTTATTTTGTTTTATTTTTATATAGCTTTTCTGATTTGCTTTTTTTTTGGGGGGTGACAAGTAGAACGAAGGCTATAAAAGCCGAACCCTAGAGAGCAACAGGAGGGGGGAGAGCGCAAAGTCGAGGAAAAGAAGCAGCAACAAAGCGTGAAGAAGGAGGAGGAGAGAGTTAAAAATACAAACACTTTTTTTCCTTTTTAGGCTTTTAGTTTTCTTCTTTGCTTTAAGCTCTGTAATTTCGATTTGAGAGCATCCTGATAGCATTTCATCAGGTTTCAATCCTTCCCCCACTTTACTTCTCTGTATTTTTATAAACTATTTTGTGGGTTTTGTGATTGCATAACTGGGTTTGATTCTGAGATATAATATTAATAAGTTTCTTTTTCTTTTTCTTGTTCTCTGCGTATCTAAGATTTCGCCTATTATTATTATTATTATTATTATTATTATTATTATTATTATTATTATTATTATTATTATTATTATTATTATTACCCCTCTGTTTTGTTCATCTGAATCGAATTCATCTCCCATAATATTTCCCTGTATTTTTCTTATTCTTGAATCCATTGGATCTGATTTTATTTTGTCCTTTTTCTTTCTTACGTTTTTTTCACATATTCAAAGGGACATTAGATCATTAAAAAATAAATGTTTTCTTTTATTCTAATTATTGTTGCATTTCTATGAAAAAACCGATCGTCAATTATAACAATAGGTAACAAATATTTGATTTGGTATTAATGGAAAGTTTTTTTTATAATAAATAAAGGGTCAACGGTAATAATGAGCACTAAATATTTAGTTACCAAAAACTATTCTTGCAAATCGATATCTGTTAGATTATGATGCCAAAATATATTTTATTAGAAAATTAAGTTTTTTGGGTTCTATTTAGTTCAATAATAAAATAAAAATCTTTTCTTTTAGGAAATAATATATATTATGTAATAGCAAACAAATCTTTTTTTAAAACAATTAAAGGTACCATTTTTATGGGCGTTTTAGGGGTGTAAATACCTTCCCTATGCGTAACCAACTCCCGGGCTCAAAATCTAGTTCAAAAGACCTTTTTCTTCAAAATAATTCAAAAATAGGTTTTCCAATGTTTCCTAAAATAAATATTGGTGGCGGCTCCATTTAATTTTTAGGGTGGTTGTCACATCAAGTTAACACAGATTTGTCAGTTGATGAAGTCATTGCTGTGCTTGACGATCCATGTGATCCCATTGGACTTGAAGATGATGCATTTGAAGACAACAATGATCTAGAGGCAGATCTAGATGATATTTTCGTGGCCATAGAAGAAGCAGATCTAGGGATGCATTGATTGACAAAGAGTACTTAAGGCTAGAACCTGGTCACTAAGATGAGGATGAAGATGCATAAAAAGAAAGCACCAGGATGTATGTGAGCTTTGTCTCAATTTTACCAGGAGAATTCGCAGGATGCTATGAGTTTCCTGTCCTAGATGAAAACGAAGAGGATGAGGATGGAACGTCGGATGATTGGGTACACTGGGAAGAAAACCATATTACCATCTTCAACACTTATGCGTGCTTTGAGAAACCATCCAGAAAAGAAAAGTCACACCTTCGACCACTTCACATAAAAGTTGTGTTGGAAGGTAGGCCCACCGATAGAGTGTTAGTCGATGGTGGAGCATCTATCAGTATAATGCCTCGAGCTATGTTCAAAAAGCTGGGCAAGAATGGGACTGATCTTATTCCGACAGACATGGTGGTGTCTGACTTCAGTGGCAGAACCTCTACCTCTGATGGAATAGCTATCATTAATATCCAAGTAGGGTCAGTTTCAAGGTCGACCCTGTTCATAGTCATTCCAACAAAGTCAAGCTACAATGTCTTGCTCGGAAGAGATTGGATTCACGTAGTTAGAGCCATTCCTTCTACGGTTCATCAAAAGATGATCATTTGGAATGAACAAGGGGATGTGGAGGAATTGATGCTGATGATAGCCCATGCAACAGATGCATGTAGATTTCAAGTTGTACTCTCCACAAGTGAAGCCCATCACAGTGGTGAATGAGATAGTTGACAGAGAGGTATTAGAGAATGCACTCATGGAGCAATTTGGAGTAAGAATCATTGCCAAGACTGAAACATGCCCAAGCAATGTTTAATCCTAAGCAATAGGGCTTGTCGGTCAACAAGACCGACAGTGAGGGATATGCCTTCAAAGGTGTATTGGCAGACTGTGTATTAAATTATAGCCCTTTAGGTTTTGAGAAGGGACCAGATGACAAGATTAGCGTCGAAGTAGAAGATCCTTTGGAAGAAATTGACTTAGGAGATGGATCAAAAAGGAGACCAATCTACATAAGTTCATTTTTGCTAAAGGAATTCAGAAATCAGATAATAGAGCTTGTCAAGGAATACAAAGATTGCTTTGCTTGGGAGTATCACGAAATGCTTGGTATGACCAGGGATTTGGTGTCGAGCATAGGCTGCCTTTGAAAGAAGGAAGCAAGCCTATCAAACAAGCCAACAGGAGGTTTGTGCCAGAGGTGGTGCTGAAGATCAAAGAGGAAGTAGAACATTTGTTCAAGGCAGGATTCATTAGATCAACCAGATATGTTGAATGGTTGTCTAACATAGTCCCCATTCTGAAGAAAAATGGGAAGATGAGGGTTTGCATAGATTTCAGAAATCTGAATGAAGCAACCCCAAAAGATGAATACCCCATGCCAATGGCAGATATGCTTGTCGATGCCGCATCAAGGCATTAATTGCTAAGTTATATGGATGGCCATGCTGGCTATAACCAAATTTTCATAGCCAAAGAGGATGTGTCTAAAACTGCCTTCAGATGTCCTGGTTCAATTGGGACGTACGAATGGATATTCATGCCTTTTAGTTTAAAAAGTGCTGGAGCCACTTACCAGCGTGCCATAAATACCATTTTCCATGATGGGATTGGCATATTCATGGAGGTATATATTGACGATGTGATTGTCAAGTCAAGAAACAAAGAGGAGCACTTGGATCATTTGAGACAAACCTTCGACAGAATCAGGAGGCATAGTTTGAAAATGAATCCAGAGAAATGTGGGCTTGGTGTGTCAGCTGCCAAGTTCCTAGGGTTCTTGGTGCACAAGAAGGGGATTGAGGTCGACAAGAATAAAACCAAGGCAGTCCTGGAAGCTTCGCCACCAACCAACAAGAAAGAGCTCTAATCTTTCTTAGGAAAAGTCAATTTCCTGATGAGGTTCATTTCTAACTTGTCAAGCAGGATTAGGGTGTTTTCACCACTGGTCAAGTTGAAGGCACAACAAGAGTTTGTTTGGGAACGTTGTCATCAAGAAGCCTTCGACCAAATCAAACAATACTTGATAAATCCACCGGTCATGATGCCACCAGTTTCTGGTAGACCGTTGAAGTTATACATTTCGGCGTCAGAAGATACTATAGGTAGTTTACTGGCTCAGGAAGATAAAAACAATATTGAAAGAGCCGTTTATTATCTTAGTAGAGTTCTTAATGATGCTGAAAGAAGATATGGTGTCATAGAGAAATTATGTTTAACACTATATTTTTCATGTACAAAGCTCAAGTATTATATGATGCCTTGTAATGTAATGGTTATGTCTAAGACAAATGTAATAAAATATATGTTGTCTAAGCCTGCTCTGAATGGAAGAATAGGAAAATAGACACTTGCTTTGGCAGAATTCTCATTACAATACGTTCCAATGAAAGCTGTCAAGGGCCAAGCAATAGCAGATTTCTTGGCAGATCATCCATCTTTGGATGTGGTCGATCATGTTGAGTTTGTCGATCTCAAACCCTGGCGCTTGTACTTTGATGGCTCAAGGCATCAAAATGGTGCTGGAGTTGGGATCTTAATAGTATCCCCACAAGAAATTCCAACCAAGTTCACGTTTGAACTTAAGTATGCTTGCTCAAACAATGAGGCTGAATATGAAGCCTCAATTGTTGGCTTAGAAATACTGTTGGAATTAAAATCACGTAATATTCATATATTTGAGATTCATTGTTGGTAATTCGACAATTAACCCAAGTGTATAAATGTGTAAGTCATAGCTTGGTCGAATATTGTGCAGTAGCGACCAAGTTATTGAAAAAGTTTGATGATGTGCTTGCCGAACACATCTCGAGGGATTTAAATCTTGAGGAAAATGATTTGGCTCAAATAGCCTCTGGTTATAAAATTTTGCTAGAAGTCTTGAACGATTTGGCAGAAATTAGAGAACTCCTATATCCTTTAAAAGAAAGGGATGTCTTGCAGGTTGACCAATCAGCACAAAATGATTGGAGAAAGCCAACAATACAATACTTGGAGGATCCTAATCAAAATATTGATAGGAAACTCAAGTACCTAGCATCAAAATTTGTGCTATTAGCTGGAGCATTATACAGAAAATCAGTTGATGGCAATCTGGAAACTTGCCTAAGCCAAGAAGAAGCTTATTTGGCTTTGTCTGAAGTCCATAAAGGGATTTGTGGGGCACATTAGGCAGGTGACAAAATGAAGTGTATCTTAAGACGTCAAAGATACTATTGGCCAACATTGGTGAGGGATTATATCATTTTTGCCAAGTCCTGCGAAGAATGTCAAAGACACGGCCATATACAAAACGTTTCTGCCAGTGAATTGCATTCTATTGTCAAACCCTGGCCATTCAGAGGTTAGGTATTAGACATCATTGGTCAAATTCACCCCACTTCGTCAAAAGGCCATAAGTATATCTTGGTGGGTGTGGACTATTTTACCAAGTGGGTTGAGGCTGTTGCCTTGAAGGAAATCACTCAACAAGATGTTATTGACTTCGTCGAAAGGCACATCGTTTGTCGATTTGGTATACCTCAAACACTGACAACCGACCAAGGGTCAATATTTATGGGTCGAAAAGTGTCAGATTATGTTGAGTCAAGGGGAATCAGGATGCTCACATCTACTCCATACTATGCTCAAGCGAATGGCCAAGTTGAGGCCATGAACAAGATCATAATTGGGTTAATAAAAAGGCATGTTGAAAAATATCACAGAAGTTGGCATAACACACTTGAGCAAACCATATGGGCATGTAGAAACTTGCCAAGAGAATCAATAGGCACCACACCATATAAGTTAGTATATGGACATGATACAATGTTGCCTGTCGAAATTAACCTTGAGTCAATTCGTATACTAAGGCAAAATGATCTGCCTAGGGAACAATATTGGAAGTCAATGTTCGACGAACTAAACGAATTGCATGTTGATAGGTTGACTGCGTTGGAAAACTTCGTGAAGTAAAAAGAAAGAATAGCCAAATTTTACGACAATAAAGTGAAATACAAATCCTTTAATGTTGATAATTTGGTTTAGAAAGTTATTCTGCCCATGGATAAAGCTTATCAAGAACTAGGCAAATGGTCTCCCAAATGGGAGGGACCATTTAAAATTACGCAAGTTTATTCTGGTAATGCTTATGCACTTGTCGATGTGAATTATGGCTTACGGATTAAATCCATTAATGGCAAATATTTAAAGCCATATAGGCTGACAATGTACAAAGTAAAAATCCAAACATAAATAAAAATTCTTTATTCATAAGCCATTTGGCAAGTTACAAATACATTGTCGAATTGGCTATCAGCCTGGAAACAAAGATAGCTATATACTAGGCTGTTACAAAAGAGTAAAGTACCTTGGATTTCTACCATGAATCTGAGTCTTCCAGAATCGGATTCGTTATGACCTTCCGAATGTGGGAAGCCGCATTGCTAGATGAAGCCATGAATGAAGAAATGGTGGAGAATAGAGTTGCAGAAGTTTGAAAAACAAAGAATTCGAGAAGAAGGTGAACAGTGGCAGGAGAAAGAAGAAATTTTGGGCGCAAAGGCTATATAAAGGCGTTGGTCTGACATAATCCACTTAAACCATCATGAGCCCGTTGCGTTGGAAAATGTGTTGATGGGACGAAAGTGATGGAGGTAATGGGTGGCACTTATGCGAAAAATTAGGAAACCATTAAGTTTCGATCTTTCTCCTAGCCGTCGAAAAACAAAACTTGGGAGGCATTTGTTGGGTGCTAAATTTACAATTTGGATTCTCGATGAATGTGACAGTGACTCGATGCTCCACGAGCACAACTCTAGAAAAAAAGAAACAAGCAAGCTAAGTCTAGAGGAGTTGGGAATGTTTCGACGATGCACTAGGAGTGTCGAAGGTAGGCAGGCCTTGCCCAAGCACATATAATGAACAGTCGAAGTATCCATCAGGCTGTGAAGACTTAGCCAAATTTTCATGAAGTGCCGAAAAGGGTCAACTGACCTGCCGTGGTGAAAGAAGCACCGTCGAAGCCAGCAAAAACTTGTCAAGACTGGCCCCAGTGCTTGTTAGCGTAGTTAATTACTTAAGCTAGTATTACGTCGAATAAAGTAAATACAACGTAACTGCTAGACATCTCTACTATACACGTGTCTAGTAGATAGGACGTCAGTTATTTTACATCTCTTTTATAAATAGGAGGTCGAACGATGTAAACGAGGTTGGATACTTGATTGATTTCTCAACGTCTCAATGCACAGCAGACTCGCAGATTGAGATTAAGTACTCCTTCCACCCTTTTCATTCAATGCAATTTAACTTTTCAGTCATTTACATTTCTGCATTTTTACTTCATTGCACTTTACTTTCCTGCATTTAAATTCTTGCAAACTTTACCCTTTAAATTTCTGCACTTTTTCTTTTAAACTTTCTTTACTTTTCATGCAATTTACTTCCTGCACGATTTTACTCGCTCTTTCATTTACTTTCAGTCTTTCAAAACACAAAAAATCTAAGAACAAACCCATTCTGTGTTCATCGTTTGCAACCCCGTGTTTCATCTCATCTCCATTTCTCAAACTTCCATTAAAATCGCTTTCTATCTCAATTTCCATTTTCATAGCCGTCAACTCGACGAGGGCCCTTGGCGTAACCACCAAGTTGAGCCTTACAGTGATTCTGGCAAAATCATTGGTCTCAAGTGGCTAAGCTTAATTTCTTGACAAATTATTGTTTCCAAGTGTAAAACCTATCGTTTGACGAGATTACCGTGTTAACTTGTAGAACTCACATCGTTTGAAAATAATAATTTATTTCGCTTTGGGCTTGTCAGGCGATTTCCGCGTCAGACCAAAAAACCTAGTAAACACCAACTGATACTATGAATTAAATGAAGCAAAATAGAAAACTTTAGAGAAAAGGAGAGAAAGAATCACACAGCAAATTAACGTGGTTCACTCACGGTTTGTGAGTTACATCCACGGGCAGAGGAAGAAAACTGATTCACTATCTAATTCGGATACAGATTACAGATTACCAAAACCAATCTCACATAGACTATATATAGAGGATGGTGAGAGTAGGTTCGGTTAGTTATTCTATTACAACCAACAGAAATACAATTAAGAGCCATTGAGGCCAATACAAGTAAAGGCCCAAGAACAAGGACTAAGCCCAATCAACAAGCAATAGGCCTAGCATATCACAGCTCTATGATCCGATCAAGGTTGAAGCCCAAATCTACAAATCTCCACCTGGGATTCAAACATCCAAACAATATCAGTTACAGCTCTTCCCTTCATTGCCATTCATAGATGTTATTTCCAACTATCCACATTGAGCAAATCCAAGCAATGCATGAATTTGCTTTTGGGAACCGATTTTGTCATCATATCAGCTGGATTGTCCTTGGTGTCAACTTTCATCACCTTAATTCTGCTTTCTATTCTCAGAAAATGATATCTAACATCTACGTGCTTGGTTCTCTCGTGGTGAACTTGATCCTTAGCCAAGCAAATAACACTTAAGCTATCACAAGAGATAATTGCCTTATCTTGAGGAAATCCTAGATCACTGACCAGGCCCTTAAGCCAGATCCCTTCCTTTGCAGCTTCAGCCAAGGCCACTCGGTCTCTATGGTTGAAAGAGCAACTGTGGACTGCAAGGTTGCCTTCCAACTAACTATGCACTTGCCAATTGTGAAAGCATAGCCAGTAATTGATCTTCTAGAGTCAAGATCAGTGGCAAAATCAGAATCTGCATAGCCTGCAAGGCTGTAAGTTGAATTTGTCCCATAGATTAGACCAACATCAAGTGTTCTTCAAGTATCTGAACACTCTTTTAACAGCTTGCCAATGTTCCTTCCTTGGTCTTCCCATGTACCTGCTGATCACACTAACAGCTTGTGTTAGATCCGGCCTGGTGCACACCATGGCATACATGAGGCTGCCAACAACACTAGCATAAGGGACTTTATTCATATACTCACTCTCAGAATCAGTTAGAGCAGTATAGGAATCAGCTGAGAACCGAATGCTAGAAGTCAGAGGTTTGCACACTAGTTTTGTAGCAGTCATAGCAAACCCATGTAGAATTTTCTAAATGTAGCCTTTCTGACACAAAAACAGTTTCTTCTTTGATCTATCCCTGTAAATCTCCATTCCCAAAATTCTCTCAGCATCACCCAAGTCTTTCATATCAAATTCAGAATCGAGAAGTTTCTTAAGTTTCACAATTTCAGTCATGTCTTGAGATGCCAAAAGCATATCATCAACATAAAGCAAAAGATAAATGAAGGAACCATTTTCAACTTTATTATGATAGACACAACAATCATAAGGACTTCTTTTGTAGCCAAGCTGAACCATGAACTGATCAAATCTCCTATACCATCGCCTCGGAGATTGTTTTAGGCCATATAGAGATTTTCTCAGCTTGCACACCAATTGCTCCTTCCCTGGTTCTTCAAATCCCTCTGGTTGTTTCATGTAGATGTTTTCTTCTAAATCTCCATGCAAAAAGGTTGTTTTCACATCAAGTCGTTGTAACTCCATGTCTAAATTAATTACAAGGGCAAGCAATACTCGAATGAAGGTGTGTCTTACAACTGGAGAGAATATTTCATTGTAATCCACACCCTCCCTTTGACTAAACCCTTTAGCAACCAATCTAGCTTTGAATTTAATACCATCTACTTTAGAAATACCAGATTTCTTCTTGAAAATCCACTTGCTTCCCACTATTCTTCTGCCCTTAGGTAATTTAACTAGCTGCCAAGTGTTGTTCTTCTCCAAGGACTGCATCTCATCATCATAGCTGTGACCCAATTACTTGGCTCAGAATAGGTAACAGCTTCTTAGTAATTTGCTGGCTCCTGTGTGTCAATGTCCTCAGCCACTTGAAGAGCATATGAGAGCATATCCTTATAACCATGTCTGTCAAGGGCCTTTTTGTTTCTCTGAGACCTTCTAACATCTGATACTGTTTGGCTCGGGTCAGGCAATTCAGAAGTGCTATCTTGCTATTTTGCTTGGTCAATACCTGTATCATGTCCTTCAAACTCCACCTGATCAAGGACTTGATCGTTTCCCTGTGACTCCACCTGTTTGTTGACCTGCTCTTCTCTAGACAATTCTGCAGAATCTGTTTTAGAGTGCAGTAATGACATTT
This sequence comes from Calophaca sinica, assembly GCA_037113605.1. Lineage (NCBI taxonomy): Eukaryota > Viridiplantae > Streptophyta > Magnoliopsida > Fabales > Fabaceae > Calophaca > Calophaca sinica. The sequence continues at coordinate 58,783,250 of CM073735.1, forward strand.
CATTGAAAGTGACATCCCTACTCAATATCACCCTATTTTCTAATGGTGACCAAATCCTATAGCCCTTGACTCCATCTCCATATCCCACAAAAAATCCTTTTCTAGCTCTAGGTTCTAGTTTTCCCTCATTTACATGATAATATGAAGGACAACCAAAAACCTATAATCAGCTGGTTTAGAGGACCATACCTCAATAGGTGTTTTGAAATTAATGGAGGATGATGGAGACCTATTGACAAGGTAGCAGGCTGTAGCCACTGCTTCTGCCCAGAGATTCTTCTTCAAACCACAATTAGACAACATGTATCTTGCCTTTTCTAGGAGAGGCCTGTTCATTCTTTCTGCTATACCATTTTGTTGGGGAGTGTTTCTGACTGTGAGTTGCCTAGCAATGCCTTCATTCTTGCAAAATTGGTTAAATTCTTCAGAGCAAAATTCCATCCCATTGTCTGTTCTAAGCCTCTTCTCTTTCTTTTCAGTTTGAGTCTCTATAAGTGTTTTCATTGCTTGAAACAAGTGAATGCTTCTGACTTGTGCTTCATCATATACACCCATGTCATCTTTGAATAATCATCAATTATTGAGAGGAAAAATATGGCACCTCCTAGGGAAGAGACCCTAGAGGGTCCCCAACAATCAGAATGAACATAATCCAATGTAGCCTTTATGGAATGGACTCCCTTTAGAAATTTCAATCTGTGTTGTTTTCCAAAAACACAATGCTCATAGAATTTTAATGAATCCAGCACCTGCTTGCTTAGCAGCCCTTGTTTACACAGAATTTTCAGACCTTTCTCACCCATATGACCCAATCTCAAGTGCCACAATTGCATAGTATCAGAATTGCTGTTTTGAACCACTGAAACTAATGCTTCTGACCCTGTCACTGATGCTTCTAATCCTATCACTGCTTCTAAATCAGAACCTGTTTCTGTTGACCCTTGAAGAATATACAAATTCCTTTGTTTTGTCCCTTGCATAACCACTGTCCCTTTTTTACTCTTTATCTGCATAATCCCTCCTTCAACTTGTATTTGAACCCTTTGGAATCTAGTGCTCCTACAAAGATGAGGTTCCTTTTTAAACCAGGAACATGCTTGACATTTATCAAGGTTCTAATCACATCATCATGCATTTTGATGTTGATAGAACCTATTCCGATTGTCTTACATGATTCGTTATTGCCCATAAGGACATTACCACTAGGTTTCTCATCATATGTAGCAAACCAATTCCTATAGGGACTCATTGTTACCAAGTGACTTCAAACACAAGAGGGGGGTGAATTGTGATAGCGGTGCTTATAAAAAAAAATTACAGATAAATTACTGAATTCAAAAAAAAACTTGAAAGAAATAACTTGCGAAAAGATAAATAACTTGAAGAATAAATTGCAATAAATAAATGACAGAAAATAAATGACCGAAAAATAAATAAAGAACAAAAATAAATAAAGTGCTTGAATGATAAAGAGACAGAGAGCAAAGAAGAGCACACAGCAAATTATACAGGTTCGGCCACCAAACACCCCTGTGGCCTACGTCCTGTCCCCAAAGCAAAGCACTATGGGATTTTCACTAAATCACTAGCTTTTAAATCAGGTTCAGCTAGAAACCTTTACAACTCTATACCAGAGCAATACGTTCAAGAGATATCACCTCTCTATGAACACCTTGGGATTCCTACCAAAAAAGAAATGATTTTTACAAATAAAATGAGATGAGAAAGATACACTCAATAGTGCAGATATAACAAATTGAAGCTCAAATAATACAACTCAAATTATGTAGAATAAAAAAGCTCTCAAAAAATTGTGCTCAAATAAGTGTGAGTGATGGAGAATATTTGATAGAGTTTTGGCACAAAGAGTAAGTGAGTGTATTGTTTAAAAACATCCGGTGCTGTTGCTTTTATAGGCAATGGAGGAGCGTGTAGCATTAAAAAATTTGCCTGTTGCGTTTTGATTATTAAAAGGATAATTTGTCCGTTGCAGCATTAAAAGGGAAATCTGCCCGTTGTGTTTTGAATATGAAGAATTGAAACACGGGGACGGAAAAGATTCTCGGACACCACTTGGTGTTCGACATCGTATTTCCATACGACCTCTCCCCAGCTCGGCATACAATCTCCTCAGCTCGGCACAGACACGACCTCCTCACAGCTCGGCACGCGACCTCCTCAGCTCGGCACGCGACCTCCTCGGCCAAGACGCGACCTCCTCACAGCCAAGACGCGACCTCTCCACAGCTCGACATACGACCTCTCCACACTCAAGACGAGACCTCGGCTCAAGACGCGACTTCCCCACGATTCGGCACCGACCTCATTTCAGACACGACTTGCATGTCAAAATATCACTGCTCGACACGGAGAATATTTTCCAAAGAAAACTTGAAATATTTTCCAAACAATATTTTGAGCACAACTTAAGAATTTTTCAAAATACTTTGTGCCTAAAAATAATTTAAGAAAAATTATCATAAAATCAATTTTAGAATAAAAATCATTTTGTGAGTGTGTGATTTTATTTTAATTGAGAGCTTTTTATTACTACTTACAAATAGTCTTAATAAAAATAAATAAATACCCAAAACCCAAAGACTTGAGAAACTATCATTCTTGATACGCGGCTTGGGATTCTTTTCCACTTTTTGCACGGTTGACTATTTGCAAAGCTCCCTTTTGTCAATCATCAAAACCATCCTGTCAAGGCATGTATTCACAGACTCCCCCTTTTTGATGATGACAAACATCTCATGGAGGGAATTTAGTAAAATATAATCATGATATGGCAATGAGATATAAGCATGGTTTTTCAATAAAAGATATCAGAGTTTAAGCACAATATTTAGAAAAACTCCCCCTCACAATATTTAGAAAAAAAGATATCAGAAAAACTCCCCCTCACAATATGCATAAAATAAACCACTCCCCCTGAATCATATAACTCTCCCCCTTTAGGCAACATCAAAAAGCGGAAAAGATAAAGGGAAAGGCATGTAAAACGTATGCATATACATGTAACTAGATGGCGAAAAATAATAGAGTATCAAGGGTTCAATGAAGCATAAGAAATCCTTGGTAAAAAAATTATTCAGGGAGATAGCAAAAATAAAGCACTAGGATAAGAGTTACTAGTCCTCGTTCAACTCATTCTCATCATCAATTGTTTCCTCATCTTCACTGATATTAAGCGCATAATTGTTTGCAGTTAACATAACCTGCACAAACTTTTATTTTAACGATTAGGAAGGACGGTTGCATTTCTCCACTTTTAGTCTTGGTAACGGAACCTGCATAAAAATGTTAGCACACTCCAACGCCCAAGTTAGAACTTATTCATAATAAAATGCACTCACACGCAGTCATTCAATGCATGATTGATCTAAAATTCCTAACTCGGTTCTTATAAAAAAGAAGTTTTCTTTAGGCAAAGGTTTAGTAAAAATATCTGCGAGTTGTTTAGATGTTTCCACAAACTCAATCACACAATCTCCTTTTTGAACATGATCTCTAATAAAATGGTGCCTAATTTCTATGTGTTTGGTCCGGAGTGATAAACCGGATTTTTCGTGAGGTTTATGGCACTAGTATTGTCGCACTTAATTGGAGCAGTTTTGATTGATTCCATAATCATTCATTGTTGTTTCATCCAAATGATCTGCGGCACAACAACTACCCGCCGCAGAACGTATTCCGCTTCAAAGAAGTGGACAAAGCCACACCGCTTGTTTCTTACTATGCCATGAAACCAAGGCATTCCCAAGTAAGTGACATGTCCCACTAGTGCTTTTTCGGTCCATTTTGCAACCCGCAAAATCCGAATCCAGTACCCAATAAGTGTGCAACAAGACCTTTGGGGTACCATAAACCCATAGTTTGTGTGCCAGTGAGATATCTCATGATGCGTTTTACCGCTAAGAGATGTGATTCCTTAGGATTTGCTTGAAAACGTGCACACATACAAACACTAGACATAATATCCGGACGACTTGCAGTGAGATAGAGAAGAGATCCTATCATACCTCGATACTTACTTACTTCGACCGACTTACCACCTTCATAACACAAGTGGAGAAATTTTTGTGTTTTCAACATGAGCATTGTTTTCAACATAACACAAGTGCTTAATTTTTGTGTTTAATGAAAAGAGTGGTATCAACTTTTCCTCTTTCAAAACCTTTTTCAAGTAAATATTTGCTCAACCTCTCGTACCAAGCTCTCGGAGCTTGTTTTAAACCATATAAAGCCTTTTTCAATTTGAAAACATGATTTGGAAATTCAAAATTTTCAAAACCGGGAGGTTGATCAACATATACTTCTTCTTGAATAAAGCCATTAAGAAATGCACTTTTAACATCCATTTGAAAAAGTTTGAAATCCATGATGCATGCAAATGCGAGAAGCATGCGAATAGCTTCTAATCTAGTCACGGGTGCATAGGTTTCATCGAAATCTATGCCCTCTTGTTGGTTATAGCCTTTGCAACAAGTCTAGCTTTATTTCTACCAGTGATCCCGTTTTCATCAAGCTTATTGCGAAAGACCCATTTGGTCCCAATGACTAGGTGATCTTTAGGCCTAGTGGACAAGTTCCCAAACATCATTTCTCTCAAATTGATTTAATTCCTCTTGCATAGCAAGGGTCCAATGCTCATCAAAGATGGCTTCATTGACGTCATTTGGTTCAATTTGAGAGACAAAGGCCATATGATGACATGCATAATTAAGAGAGTTTGAGTCGTTACCCCTTTTGAGATATCACCTATTATGTTGTCAAGAGGATGGTTCTTTGAGACTCTCCATTCCTTTGGAAGATTTGAGTGAGAGAGTTCTTGAGAGGTTGAGGCAAGGACTCTTGATCCTCCTTTTAAACTTTTGATCTCTCTTGTTCCTCTAAATAGGTATCTCCTAACACTTCGCAAGATCATCAACACTTTCTTCATCTGAAGATTTGGGGTTAGATTCATCAAAAGAAACATGCAGATTCTTCAACAGTTAAAGTACGTTTATTAAAAATTTGAAAGGCTTTACTAGAAGTGGAATATCCAAGAAATAAACCTTCATCGACTTTAGCATCAAATTTACCAAGGTTATCTTTACCGTTATTTAGAACAAAGCACTTACATCCAAATACGTGAAGGTGGGAAATGTTGGGCTTCCTCCCTTGTAAATTTCATAGGGCGTTTGTTTTAGAATAGGTCTTATGAGGACTCTATTCATTACATAACATGCGGTGCTTACTGCGTCTGCCCGTAAATACTTAGGAAGGTTGGTCTCATTGAGCATCGTCCTCAAGCTCTTCAAGAGACCGATTTTTCCTTTCCACCACTCCATTCTGTTTGTGGTGTTCTAGGTGCGGAAAAATTATGCTCAATTCCATTTTCAGTACAAAAGGCCTCAAATGCCTCATTTTGGAATTCCCCACCGTGATCACTTCGGATGGATACTATGTTCATTCCTTTTTCATTTTGGATAACTTTAGCAAGTTTTCGAAAGGCAGCAAAAGTGTCATTTTTATGAGAAATAAATAAGGTCCATGTATAGCGAGAATAGTCGTCCACAATAACAAGAGCATAGTAATTGCCACCAAAGCTTTTAGTTCTAGAAGGGCCAAATAAGTCCATATGTAAAAGTTGTAAAGGCCGATTTGTTGAAACAATATTTTTAGATTTGAAAGAAGCCTTTACTTGTTTTCCCTTTTGACATGCATCGCAAAGTTTATCCTTTTCAAAGCGGAGCTTTGGTAAGCCAATTACTAAGTCCTTTCGAACCAATTTATTAAGATGATCCATGTGAATATAAGCCATTCTTCTATGCCATAGCCAAGATTCATCCTCTTTACTAATAAGACAACATGCATCATTTGAAGGTATTTTATCTAAATAAAGCATATAGATATTTCCAATTCTAGGTCCAATAACAATAACATTTTCATTTATAGAATCCATGACCATGCATTTTGAAGAATCGAAAACCACTTTGTTTCCTTTATCACAAAGTTGACTAATGCTTAGCAAATTATGCTTCAAACCATCCACATACAAAACATTTTCAATAGTGGGATTAGGACTCTTACCAATGGAACCAATCCCAAGAATTTTACCTTTGTTGTTGTCACCATACCGGACATAACCACTATTCTTAGGTACCAATGAGGAGAACTTGCTTTTGTCTCTGTCATGTGCTTTGAACAGCGCTATCAAGATACCAATTTAAGTCCTTGGCTTTCAAGCACACCTACAACAACAGATTAATTTTTAACCTTTGGTACCCAAACTAAGTTGGGTCCAGGATGAGTTAGTTTTTGGCAAAGTACCCTTTGGAATCCATATCTTTTGCCAACCACATTCTTGTTCTTTCTAATATTGCAAATGGAGGCAGTGTGACCATTTCTACCACAGTGAAAGCATTTAATGAAAGGGCTGCTTAAAGTGTTGTTGTGATTGACAAATTTAAAGGATTTTTCATGCGTTTGTGGATTATAACCCAAACCGGCTTTTCCAAAAGTACCCTTTTGTTTTCCCAATAGAATGTTTAAGTTATCCCTTCCCATGGTAAATTTGGCAAGGGTGTTTTCCAAATCTTCAATCTTGTTTTTCAAAACATTGCATTCATCACACTTGAAAGTATCAATCTTTTGGTTTTCACAAAAGGTGCAAGTAGAAACTTCAGTCACAACAACTTGTTTTTCCTTAAAAACTTCCATCTCTTGGTTTAAGAAAATAATTTTAGATTCAAGAGAAGAGATGGTTTTCTTAGAAGAAGAAATAATTTTTCGAAGTCTAGTCATTTCATTATTTAATTCTTCATAAGCAATAAGCAGCTCATCATAAGTTAAAGGAGATTCGAGTTCAAGAGCATTTACCTCATCCTCCTCATGTTTTGCCATGAGACATAAGTTGGCCTCCTCATTTTCTGATTCATCAGACGAGTCCATATCATTGTCGTCAGATTCCTCTTTTTCATTTACGATTGCTTTGAGAGCAATTCCTTTCTTTTTCTTATCACTTTCTTCACTCTCAGTGAGTCGATTTAGTTCAAGTTCATGTTCCTGCAATTTTCCAAACAAGGTTGCCAATGATATAGTAGATAAATCTCTAGATTCAGATATAGCAGTAACCTTGGGTTGCCAATTTCTATTTAAACATCTAAGAACTTTATTAATTAAATCTTCATTACTGAAGACTTTCCCAAGAGCTCTGAGATGGTTTATTATATGGATGAACCTTTTTTGCATATCTTGTATGTTTTCACTTGGTTTCATCCTAAATAACTCATACTCATGGGTTAATGTGTTCATTCGAGCTCTCTTGACCTCGGTAGTACCTTCATGGGTCAATAGAAGGGTGTCCCACATTTCTTTAGCAGTCTTGCAATTTGAGACCCTATAGAACTCATCGTAGCTTAAAGCAGAAGTGATGATGTTCTTAGCTTTCAAATTGTATTGGATCTTTTTCTTATCATCTTCGGTCCAAAGTGATCTTGGTTTGTCTACCACTGCATCATTAATTGATTGAGTGGGGACAAATGGACCATTTTCCACAAAGATCCCAAATATCAAGATCAACACCCTCAAGAAATATTTGCATTCTATCCTTCCAATAACCATACCCCTCACCATTGAAAAATGGGGATGCATTCATGGAAGTTCCTCGTTATTGTTTGAAGTCATTCTCTTGAGACGGTTAAGTCCTTTATACAAGAGTCTAGCTCGATGCCACTTGTTACCAAGTGACTTCAAACACAAGAGGGTGAATTGTGATAGCGGTGCTTATAAAAAAATTACAGATAAATTACTGAATTAAAAAAAAAAACTTGAAAGAAATAACTTGCGAAAAGATAAATAACTTGAAGAATAAATTGCAATAAATAAATGACAGAAAATAAATGACCAAAAAATAAATAAAGAACAAAAATAAATAAAGTGCTTGAATGATAAAGAGACAGAGAGCAAAGAAGAGCACGCAGCAAATTATACAGGTTCGGCCACCAAACACCCCTGTGGCCTACGTCCTGTCCCCAAAGCAAAGCACTATGGGATTTTCACTAAATCACTAGCTTTTAAATCAGGTTCAGCTAGAAACCTTTACAACTCTATACCAGAGCAATACGTTCAAGAGATATCACCTCTCTATGAACACCTTGGGATTCCTACCCAAAAAGAAATGATTTTTGCAAATAAAATGAGATGAGAAAGATACACTCAATAGTGCAGATATAACAAATTGAAGCTCAAATAATACAACTCAAATTATGTAGAATAAAAAAAACTCTCAAAAAAATTGTGCTCAAATAAGTGTGAGTGATGGAGAATATTTGATAGAGTTTTGGCACAAAGAGTAAGTGAGTGTATTGTTTAAAAACATCCGGTGCTGTTGCTTTTATAGGCAATGGAGGAGCGTGTAGCATTAAAAAATTTGCCTGTTGCGTTTTGATTATTAAAAGGATAATTTGTCCGTTGCAGCATTAAAAGGGAAATCTGCCCGTTGCGTTTTGAATATGAAGAATTGAAACACGGGGACGGAAAAGATTCTCGGACACCACTTGGTGTTCGACATCGTATTTCCATACGACCTCTCCCCAGCTCGGCATACAATCTCCCCAGCTCGGCATACGACCTCTTCACAGCTCGGCACAGACACGACCTCCTCACAGCTCGGCACGCGACCTCCTCAGCTCGGCACGCGACCTCCTCAGCTCGGCACGCGACCTCCTCACAGCTCGGCACGCGACCTCCTCACACAGCTCGACATACGACCTCTCCACACAGCTCGGCACGAGACCTCAGCTCGGCACGCGACTTCCCCACAGTTCGGCACCCGACCTCAGCTCGGCACACGACTTGCATGTCAAAATATCACTGCTCGACACGGAGAATATTTTCCAAAGAAAACTTGAAATATTTTCCAAACAATATTTTGAGCACAACTTAAGAATTTTTCAAAATACTTTGTGCCTAAAAATAATTTAAGAAAAATTATCATAAAATCAATTTTAGAATAAAAATCATTTCATGAGTGTGTGATTTTATTTTAATTGAGAGCTTTTTATTACTACTTACAAATAGTCTTAATAAAAATAAATAAATACCCAAAACCCAAAGACTTGAGAAACTACCATTCTTGATACGCGTCTTGGTATTCTTTTCCACTTTTTGCACGGTTGACTATTTGCAAAGCTCCCTTTTGTCAATCATCAAAACCATCCTGTCAAGGCATGTATTCACACTCATGTGATGTGAACACCCTGAATCTAGTACCTGTTCCGGACTGGGCCGAGGCCCAATCCGGAGATCCAGCATTCACAGGCCCATTTCCGCTCGTGCCGCTCCGCCTTCCCTCAACGCTGCCGACCAAACGGTTCTCAGCATTAAAGGAATTTAATGCCGACTTCCGGGTTTCACGGAACGGTTACACATCGACAGTAACCGTCCTCAACTCATATTTAAAGAAGACCGCGTCGAACGGTCGAGGTAAGGATTTTTCTACCACCTCTTTACTCACCTCGACACACACTGACTTGAGCGACGAAGTGTTTGCAGGTACACCACCCAACACGCCGTCGTCATCCGTCGCGAGCACAACCGTACTGCTTCCCTCCGGTCATCCTCTGAAGTTCTGTTCAGAACATTGGCGCCGTCTGTGGGAATCGTTTCTGATTCCATCTTCTTTGTCGAAGTCTCCCTTCTTCACTCGACGATGACTGGATCGAAGTGTCAGGTCGCGACTAGCAGTTCCACTCATGCGAACGCAGATCTTGAACCACCAAACCAGCCGATAGCTCCGACAGAACCACCTCTCCGGCATGACGCCGTTCGATCGTTCTCGCTCAAACCGATGTCGAACGGAGACCGCCGCCATCCTCATTCGCGAAGTTCCGCGAATTCATCAAACCATGCGAGGCGATGCATGCTCGGAATCAACGCCTCGATCGAATGGAGAATCGCGAAGGAACTCTCCGCTCGGCGTTGCCACACAAATCGAAAGCAGAAAGATCGAGTCTCTCATTCTCCTCGGAGATCGAAGAGTCACGAAAATCTCGGATCTGTTCATCCCCACCACCGAGGCACGACTCCCCGCCGCTCTGTGCATAGAGCCCTCCGCCGTGCTCATTCTGTTTCATCAACTCCTCGGAGCGATGACACGAGTGACTCGAGCGGGGCCTTTGGTCCTTTTACATCCGAGATCATGAAATTCCCGATTTCGAAGCATCTTCAGAAACCACCCGCTTTGACTCATACGACGGCACCACCAGCCCGACGAGCATGTTGGTTACTTTGATATTGTCATGGGCTATCGAGGCGCCCAGTAGATGAAGTGCGGAATCTTTCCTCACTCTGAAGAAAGCGGCGTTGTCTTGGTTCCAGGACTCTTAAGAAAAATTCCATTGGTTCGTGGACTCGAGCTCGTCGACCAGTTCTCGCGCATTTCGCTGCGTCTAAAGTCCAACCAGTCGGCGGCGCAGCGCCGCAATTCAGCAGAAGAAAGATGAGTCTATCAGAGACTACATCGAGCGCTTCAACAAAGAAGCCATTTTGGTGAAGAAATGCTCTGATGAGATGAAACTGTATTTGCTAGAGCAAGGCCTGATCGAAGGAAATCTATTCAGCGTCGACGTTGGTGTCGACAAACCGAAGACCCTGAACGAGATCTGGCGAGCTCGTAAATTTATGAATTACGAAGAGAAGTTGATGGCATCAAAAGCCAAAGACAAATCCCCAGAGTAACACTGACAAGCAAAGATGAAGAAATATTATAGTTAAAACAAATGTATCCTAAACACATAAATGTGAAGCAGTGAAGTATGATTGAAGAAATACGCAATCAGCATTTATTTACTATCAAAACCTTGCACCTCTGATGGAACTTCGTGCCGAGACCGCGTGCACGAGCTCGTGATAAAGCCTTGTGCCTTGCACAAGCACCTGATGAAGAGATCGAGCCTCGTGCCGAGACAGCGTGCGCGAGCTCGTAATAAAGCCTTGTGTGCTTGCACAAGCACCTGATGAAGAGATCGACCTCGTGCCGAGACCGCGTGCACGAGCTCGTGATAAAGCCTTGTGCGTTGGCACAAGCACCTGTGATCGACCTCGTGCCGAGACCGCGTGCACGAGCTCGAAGAGATCGACCTCTTGCCGAGACCGCGTGCACGAGCTCGTGATAAAGCCTTGTGCGTTGGCACAAGCACCTGTGATCGACCTCGTGCCGAGACCGCGTGCACGAGCTCGTGATAAAGCCTTGTCGGTCTGATAAAGCCTTGTACGTTGGCACAAGCACCTGATGAAGAGATCGACCTCGTGCCGAGACCGCGTGCACGAGCTCGTGATAAAGCCTTGTGCGTTGGCACAAGCACCTGTGATCGACCTCGTGCCGAGACCGCGTGCACGAGCTCTTGATAAAGCATTGTGCGTTGGCACGAGCACCTGATTAAGAGATCGACCTCGTGCCGAGACCGCGTGCACGAGCTCGTGATAAAGCCTTGTGCGTTGGCACAAGCACCTGTGATCGACCTCGTGCCGAGACCGCGTGCACGAGCTCGAAGAGATCGACCTCGTGCCGAGACCGCGTGCACGAGCTCGTGATAAAGCCTTGTGCATTGGCACAAGCACCTGTGATCGACCTCGTGCCGAGACCGCGTGCACGAGCTCGTAATAAAGCCTTGTGCATTGGCACGAGCACCTGATGAAGAGATCGACTTCGTGCCGAAACCGCGTGCACGAGCTCGTGATAAAGCCTTGTGCGTTGGCACAAGCACCTGTGTCGACCTCGTGCCGAGACCGCGTGCACGAGCTCGTGATAAAGCCTTGTGCATTGGCACGAGCACCTGATGAAGAGATCGACCTCGTGCCGAGACCGCGTGCACGAGCTCGTGATAAAGCCTTGTGCGTTGGCACAAGCACCTGTGATCGACCTCGTGCCGAGACCGCATGAAGAGATCGACCTCGTGCCGAGACCGCGTGCACGAGCTCGTGATAAAGCCTTGTGCGTTGGCACAAGCACTGCGGATCGACCTCGTCCGCCACCGTGCACGAGCTCGTGATAAAGCCTTGTGCATTGGCACGAGCACCTGATGAAGAGATCGACCTCGTGCCGAGACCGCGTGCACGAGCTCGTGATAAAGCCTTGTGCGTTGGCACAAGCACCTGTGATCGACCTCGTGCCGAGACCGCGTACACCGCGTGCACGAGCTCGTGATAAAGCCTTGTGCGTTGGCACAAGCACCTGTGTCGACCTCGTGCCGAGACCGCGTGCACGAGCTCGTGATAAAGCCTTGTGCGTTGGCACAAGCACCTGTGATCGACCTCGTGCCGAGACCGCGTGCACGAGCTCGTGATAAAGCCTTGTGCATTGGCACGAGCACCTGATGAAGAGATCGACCTCGTGCCGAGACCGCGTGCACGAGCTCGTGATAAAGCCAGCACCTGATGAAGAGATCGACCTCGTGCCGAGACCGCGTGCACGAGCTCGAAGAGATCGACCGCGTGCCGAGACCGCGTGCACGAACTCGTGATAAAGCCTTATACCTTGCACAAGCACGTCAAGCCTCGTGTCGAGCGCGCCAGAGAGGTGGAACACGAAGGTCGAACGGCCCGATAAACAAAGCACGACCCGACGACGTTTGCAGTTCCTTACGAACAAAGACGTCGAACGTCGACATCAATGAACTTCAACAAAGTCTCCACCTCGACATTCGAGCTAGCGACTTGGGGGCAGCTGTTCGGTGGCGAGGCCCAATCCGAGATCCAAAGATTCACAGGCCTATTTCCGCTCGTGCCGCTCCGCCTTCCCTCAACGCTGCCGACCAAACGGTTCTCAGCATTAAAGGAATTTAATGCCGACTTCCGGGTTTCACGGAACGGTTACACATCGACAGTAACCGTCCTCAACTCATATTTAAAGAAGACCGCGTCGAACGGTCGAGGTAAGGATTTTTCTACCACCTCTTTACTCACCTCGACACACACTGACTTGAGCGTCGGAGTGTTTGCAGGTACACCACCCAACACACCATCGTCATCCGTCGCGAGCACAACCGTATTGCTTCCCTCCGGTCATCCTCTGAAGTTCTGTTCAGAACAGTACCCACTGCTCAATCTTGGTTTGATTTTCAGCAACTATGAGAGCTAAATCTGAGTCTGAGGAGTCATCACTCTGAACTGTGGCTGCAACCGAGTCTTTCTTCTTCTTCTTAGGATAATCTTTCTTACAATGTCCTGGTTCTTTGTAGTAATTACAAATATCCTTCGGATTAAACTTTCCCTTGGCATTCTTTCCGTTTCCCTTTCCCTTCTTCTTATTATTGTTTTTTGTTGCAGATTTAACAAACACATCGGATGCTGAATTATCTTCAGCAGTCCCAAATGCCTTAATTCTTAATTCTCTAGAGTATAAGCTAGTCTTAACTTCCTCTAGAGTAATACTCTCTTTACCAACACTAATGGAACTAACAAAGTTTTCATATGATGGTGGTAAAGATGCTAGAAGGACCATGGCAATGTCCTCATCCTCCATCTTAACATCAATGTCCCGCAATTCAAGTAAAATTGAGTTCAATTCATCATTGAGTTTCATACCTTCCTTCATTTGGAGACTGAATAAGCTCCTCTTTAGCAGTAACTTGTTGCTCAAGGACTTGGTCATGTAGAGCTTCTCTAATTTTAGCCATAGACCTGCGGCTGTGTCTTCATTTGCAACTTCATAAAGACCTTCATCTGACAGAGATAGGAGAATCAGAGAGTGAGCCTTCTCCTCATGTTGCGCTACAGCTTCTTTGGCAGTCTTGCCTGTTTGGCCCGATAGAGGACCCCAAACACCTTGCTCCTTGAGTAAGGCACGCATTTTGATGCGCCACAGGTTGAAGCTATTTCTGCCATTTAATTTCTCGATCTTGATAGTGTTTGACATCATTCTTGAAGGAATTGTGGAGATAAACCACAAACAGAAACTGGAAAAAAAAAGAACTGAGAATGCATCGTGGAAGGAAACACCACGAACCACCGCAAAACAGAAACACCCAGCAAGAACGAGAACAGAGTGGTGTGTGAATCTTGAAGATCCACTGAGCTCTAGATACCAGTTTGTAAGGATTAACCAACTGATAACTATGAACTAAATGAAGTAAAAAAGAAAACTTTAGAGAAAAGGAGAAAAAGAATCACAGAGCGAATTAATATGGTTCACTCACGGTTTGTGAGCTACATCCATGGGCAGAGGAAAAAAACTGATTCACTATGTAATTCGGATACAGATTACAGAATACCAAAACCAATCTCACATAGACTATATATAGAGGATGGTGAGAGAAGGTTCAGTTGGTTATTCTGTTACAACCAACAGAAATACAATTAAGAGCCATTGAGGCCAATACAAGTAAAGGCCCAAAAACAAGGACTAAGCCCAATCAACAAGCAATAGGCCCAGCATATCACAGCTCTATGATCCGATCAAGGTTAAAGCCCAAATCTACAGGTTAGATATTTTATCGGACATCTAAAACATCTCACTGCAACAGATCAATTGGATTAGAAATCAAGTGTAGCTTCCACTCCTTTCAATTCAATACAATTTACATTTCTCAGTCATTTTTTCTTTCACAAGTCTTAAATTTTTTACATTTGAGTATTCTAATTCCAAACACTTAAATTGTTTACGGGTTTACTTACTTCACTTTACCTTTATGCACTTGTTCCTTGAATTTCATTTTACATTTCCTTCACTTTACAATTTCATTTACATTCATGCATTCTTTAAACATTTTCTACAATTTACTTTTTATTGCCATTTAAATACTTTCTTTTCCCCTTTTCAGTCATTTTTAATGCTTTTGTTTAAGTTTCTTGCATTTTTCTTTTCCTTCTCGATCTATTTCATTTATTTTAGTTTCATTCTTCCTGTTTCCATAACCGTCAATTTGACAAGAATCCTTAGCCCTAACTTAAGTTGATTTATGTCGAATCTAGTGATTGATTTAGGAGAAATCCTCAATAGTACGTTGTTGAGTCGATTTCCTAGTAATTTGTCGTATTCACAATCGACTGATAATTCATTTGTTTGTTTGATGAAATTGGTAGAGTAAGCACAAATAAACCAAAAATCACCATAAACAAATATATATACTGGCATAGGACTTTTATTATTCGTATACTATTAATATTTTTTACCGAATAATTGTAGTATAAAATTCACTGAAAGTTAGATTGTTTAGGATTAAAATCAAGGGAGCATAAGATCGACCAGGTGAAGTAGTGAATCTGTAAAAAAAGGGGGGGGGCGGATCGACCAGGTGATTCCAAACTTCCTAGCACCTCTATTTTCTATCCAAAATTTCTAGAGAATTATGATGATAACAAGATGACTTTGATTAAAATGTTTCTTAAAGTATTTAACAAGTGTGTTAAGTGTGCAGATATATTGATATACAAAAGGAATTAAGTGAGTAATTTTATAAGGCAGAAGAAAGTTCGCTAAGTTCACAAAGGAATACCTATGACACTTGAAAGAAGGATTAATATCTTTCTGCTTTAAACATGCGTCTTATGCTACACTAGAACAACATGAGTCTGATTGACTAGTTTCAATGCAACTAGCATGTATCTGAATGAAGACGCATGACTACGTTCTTGATGATTACTAGAGAAGTTTCTTGCGTCGGGTGGCATGACTACCAATGAGTATGAGGATTCAAATCAAAATCTAGAAGATACTAACTATTTTTTAATCAAGTCAACTCTGGAGATGCAAACTACCTAGTATGGAGTACAGATAAAATGGTTTTCCGAAACATCAATCTTATCTAAGAGAAAAACGGAAAGCTTGGGAGGAAGTGGAGCAGAAAATGTACGATGCTCATATACAATACAACTTTTCTTAAAAGTAGTCTCCCTTTAAAAAACTCTCACTACCCAAGAAAAGGAGAAGTCTTAACGGACATAGCATTTAATGTTATTCGTTTAAGAAAGAAGATTATTTCACAACGGGAAAAAACCAAGTTTAAACGGACATATTAAATTATTTGCTATAAATACAATAATGAAGCAAGAACATCAATAAACATTCAGTGTTGAAGCTCTGCGAAATTTATTTTACATTATTTTATTCTTAAATTTTTGAAGCTCACATTTATTATCCTCTCTATCAAAATTTATCGACTTACACCTGAGTTTTAATTTCTTATCCTCTCCTTTTGAGAGTTGTTGAGTTGTATCTCAAATATTTTTCTTTGTGAATCTTTGTAAGACCAAGTGAAGGCCAGAGTTAAGGAATACAAGGTTGTTGTACTATCTTCAGTTTACTACAAGTATAGCAAAGTTGGCTAGGAGATATTTGTAGAGGTTGTAACCAGTTTGAGTTAATGGAAAAATCGTTCAGACGAAGGGACTATTCGTAGCTTTCAATTAGAAAGTGAACCACAATAAATACTCAGTGTGATCTTCTTATCTCTTTACTCCTTTAGCTTTCAGTATTTACTTTGGTTATACTAACTGAGGATTGAATCTGCATAAAGGTTTTCTAAAGTTCTCTAAAACTTTTTTGAACTTCAAGGTGCCAAGTTAAACTTGTATCTGGTTGTATACAAGTGTGTCTGTACTTATTAAAAATTCGCTAAATTTGTTAATGCTCTAGTATTTACTCTCTAGCGTTTACTTGAAAAAGACTTTCTACTAAAAAGGGGTTGACGGATAGACAAGTTGATCTGCCAAAAATCTTAATATATATAATCAAAGAGAGTAGCAATGGAGGAAAATTTTGCCATGTGTCTTTCCCTCATGCAATGGCTTCTTATACACTCTTCCCACATTTTCTATTTTAGGAAAATTATGCCACATGTCTTATTCTCATGCACTCTTTTACAATTTTCTCATAACCCACCCATTTAATTTTCTAACTATCCAAATTTTAAATTACACACATTCCCACTATGTTCCCTCTTTCAAAATTTTAAATTATTTAAACTTTTATTTAATAAAAAAAATTTCAATTTCAATTAATAATTTTATATGTTTGAATCGTTTACATGGTTGCCTTGGCAGTAAAAAAAGTGAAGCACTATTTCGAGAAATCCAGAAAAACTCTTCTATTGCCTTTACAGGGGATGCATACCAGTGTTTGAAAAACCGGACCGGACTGGACGGTCCGACCGGTCCGACCGTCGACCGGCACACACAGCGGTCGGTTCAACTGTAGTTGGACCGCAGTCTAGTTGGACCGCCC
Organism: Calophaca sinica; assembly: GCA_037113605.1. Taxonomy (NCBI): domain Eukaryota; kingdom Viridiplantae; phylum Streptophyta; class Magnoliopsida; order Fabales; family Fabaceae; genus Calophaca; species Calophaca sinica. The sequence continues at coordinate 58,800,462 of CM073735.1, forward strand.
AGAACCGGATCGAACCGGGTTGGACCGCGATCGGACTGGGTTGGACCGGTCAATTGGACCGGGTTGAACCGGTTTAGCTTGTTTTTTTATTATTTTTATTTACTTTTTCTTCAAAATTGGTACTTTTTTATTTATTTAATTATTTATTTATTATCCGGTTCGACCGACGGTTCAACCGGCTGAACCAATTGAACCATGACCCGGCAGTCTCACCGGTTCAACGACCGGTCCGGTTTTTAAAACATTGATGCATACAATCAAAATGGGATATTTTAATTTTATTTTTTTTTCCTTTTATTTGTGGTCTATAATTTTGTTGTCGTTTAGAAAAACTAAGAGTCTATAATTTTCCTTTTTTTACCCTGATTGTGAAAGAAAAATTCTTCTGCTGTCAACACACCTCTAAGGCTATTTTCAATGTTGCCGTTGATACAGGTATAAGCTAAACATTTGGAGATTTATTTTTATCAAAGTTCTAATGTTTTTTTATTTTGTTGTAGGTAGATGTCTAAGGCTACTAATACGAACTGTTGATTTTCTGATTTTGCTGCTAGCTGGCCTTTTCTTATGAACACTTGCCAAAGTAACCCTCTCGACCAAAAAAAATGAACAGTTGCCAAAGTGAGTGATGAAACGTTTGGAGAAACTGGTTACATACACCGTAATAGCAGCGTGTAATATATCCCTTTCAAAGAGAAAATGTTGACATATATAGTAGTAATATCCATTTACTGTATTTTTAGGCAAAGTTTGGATCATTAATTAGTAATTACTCAATTTGTCTTTTTGTGGTTACGCTATGAGTTTTTTCATAAACTTTTTTTGTTTACAGGAAAAAAATTTCTATTAACAACCTCTCAAATCTGATGCAACAGCAGCAACAATACATAAAAGAGTTTTTTCAATCCAAATAGAATCAACATTAACCAAAGCAAATTTTGCTAAACAATGAGTTGCTTTATTAGCACCCCTCCTAACGTGGCAAACCTTAAAACGATGAAATCAAGGAACAAGAAAGGAGCAGTCATTCACAACTACGCCAAAATGTGTGGGAATTGTTGAAGAGGAGAGCATTGCTTGCACTACATTTAGAGAGTCAGATTCAACAATCAATGAACAGAAACCAAGATCGATAGCAAAATTAAGGGCAAGTTTCATTCCCAAAGCCTCCACTAAATCAACATCATTGAGAACATTTATTCGCCAAGTTGCCGCAGCCATAACCTCACCATTTTCATCTCTAATAACCGTACCAATACCCCAAACTCCAACTGAAAAGCCAGTAGCATCCATATTTACCAAGGTAACAAAAACTGGACCAGACCGGTCGGTCCGACCGGTCAAACCGGGAATCGGGCCATGGTCCGGTCTGGTACACACCCAAAAACCGCCTGGCAGGAAACCGGCTCCAAGGACTAAAAACCGGGTTGAATCGGTAAAAATTCGTAAAAACCGGATTTTGTGAGGAACCGGGCGATTCAAAAAAGGCCCAATGAAATGGCATCGTTTTTACATTTCTTTGTTTTTTTTCCCCATTTTCATTCCCTCAAACACGAGGGAGCCAGAGAAGAAGAAGAAGGAAAAACAAGAGAAGAAGAAGAAGTAGCACTGCGTGTGTCAGTTGAAAATGAGGAACATCTGAAATGGTGGGCGGATCTGAAACGGTGGAGATCTGAAAGAAAGGAGGGCGTGGTCGCGTGGAGGAGGGGAACTGTCGCGTGGAGGAGGGCGTGGTCGCGTGGAGGTGGGGAACTATCGCAGTGGGGGAGGAGGGTGAAGGAACGCTTGGGAAGAAAAGAATGAGGAGCTATGTGGGGGCTAGGGTTTCAGAGGAGGGAGATGGAAACTAGGGTGAGAGAGAAGTGGAGAGAGGGTAGAGAAAGGGGCAGCAGCTACGGCTACTTCTGGATCTGGAGAAATGAATGGCTTCTAGGGTTTTTCAGGTTTAGGGTTGTGTATTGGGCTGAAGTGGAAGTGATGTTGGGCCGCGGGTGTAATAAGAAAAAGGAAGGGGTGTTCGCAGCAGAGTAGGAGGCCCATAGGGTTTTTATTTTCTTTTATTAAAAAAATCAATTTTGGTCTCAAAAGGGTTTGAACCCCTATCCCCAAGGGTACAAAAAGCGACTTTACCACTAGGCTACATGTTATTTTATATATAAATTGAAACGTTATGTTACTTATGTATATATATTATATATTTAGTATAAAAATAATATTTTATTAGTTCCAGGACATGTTATTTTGTGTATAAATTAAAATATTATGTATATATATTATATATTTGGTATATATATATTTAAAAATAATATTTTATTCGAACCCGGTTCGACCCCGGTCCAACCCAAAAATCCTGAAACCTGGCCCTCTCCGGTTCAATGCCCGGTCCGGTTTTAATTACTTTGGTATTTACCGTATACCAAGACGTTGGGGGCTTACACCATTTATCCAAGTCCTGATCAACATTCTGAACATTTGAACTAGAGGCAGGCAGAGAATGCAAAGAATTGATGTTGTTAGAATACTCAAGGGCAGCCTACCACGCCTTGTTAGTTGAAGCTAAAGGATCAGATGGAGTTCTCTAAAGGCAGTGCTTATTACGAGTTTTCCAAATTTCAAAACATAATGGCAGCACATGCATTTTCACCTCATGTGTACTGTTAATATTAATGTCCTCAAGCCAGCTATGAAAGGATACCTGGACATGATCAAAGTTAATGTCGAGGGGAGAGGCAAACCAAGCTTGCTTGGCCCAAAAGCACCTACAAAATATATGATCTATATCTTCACCATAAGAATTGCATCGTAGACAAAGGGGAGAAACAAGAACACCTTTGGAATTAAGTTTCATTCTAGAAGCAAGACTGTTATGTAAAATTTTCCAACCCAAATGAACATGTTTAGGGAAAGTCCGGATTTTCCACAGGTGTTGCCACACCATGGATCCATTAAGAGTGGTAGATGGCAAGGGAGAATCAGCAACTTCCCAATTTTTAACACAGTGATATGCACTCTTCACAGAAAATAACTACGTTTTACCGGGCCCCAAGCCAACCAGTCTAATTGCATAGAAGAGAATATAGGAATTTGTAATATTTGCATAGCTTCAAAAGGCAAAAATCATTCATTTACCAATTGTACATTTCACATTGCATCCTCTTGAATAATCAACTCAGAAACTTTAGAGATTTGGGTATTGGGAGGTTTAGCTGACCATGCCTTGTAGCCATTCTAGTGAGGGAGCCAATTATCATTCCAAATATCAATCATATGCTCTCTCCCAATTGTCCACAGGCAGCCTCTTTTGAGGATCCAAATAGCCTGATGAATGCTCCTCCATGAGTAACTAGGCCGATAACCCAAAGAAGATGTCATCAAGTTTCCTTTAGGGAAATACCGAGCTCTTAGACAACTACCTAGCAAAGAATCAAGCTGAGTTAAAAGGCGCCATCCTTGTTTCGCCAACAGAGCTTTATTAAAAGCTCTAAAACTACGAAAGCCCATACCACCAAATTTTTTGGTTGACAACATTGGTTCCATTTAATCCAATGAATTTTTCTTTTCTGCCCATCTCTGCTTCCCCACCAAAATTTTCTGATCATGCTCTCAATATGGTTACACAAGCTTGCTGGCAACAAGAAACATCTCATAACATATGTAAGGATTGCCTGAACAACTGTTTTAATAAGAATTTCTTTGCCTGCTGGTGATAAAAACTTCTCTTTCCAACCTTTCAACTTCTTCAACACTCTATCTTGTACAAAACCAAAAATTTCCTGCTTTGTTCTTCCCACATAGGAAGGAAGCCCCAAATATTTGGATTGAACCTCCACTGCCTTAATATCCATCCATCCTTGGAATTCATGTCTTCTTGTTGGCACATTTCGGCTGAAAGAGATCTCAGACTTGTCAAGATTAATGAGTTGACCAGAAGCTTCTTGGTAAAGTTGGAGAATATTTTTTACACAATCAACATTTTGTTGAGTAGCTCTACAGAAAATAAGGCTATCATCTGCAAAGAAAAGATGTGTAGTCATAGGAGCTCGGCTTGCAATCTGAATGTCATGTAAACTTTTTTGCTCCTGAGCTCTAATAATGAGACCTGAAAACACCTCAGCACACATAATAAAAAGATACGGCGAGAGGGGGTCCCCTTGTCGCAAACCTCTGTATGGGATAAAATTTGGGGTAGGACATCCATTGACAAGGACAAAAAAAGAAATAGATGATACACATCTCATTATAAGACCCACCCACATATTAGAAAAACCCGTACTAGCCATAACAGCCTGTAAGAAAGACCATTCGATCCTATCATAGGCTTTTGACATGTCAAGCTTAATTCCCACATAACCTTTTTTCCATCAATTTTTTTCCTCATGTAATAAAAGGTATCAAAGGCAATAAGCGCATTATCTATAATTAATCTACCTGGAACAAAGGCACTTTGGAAATTGCCAATAATGTTTGGTAGGATTAATTTCAGACGATTTGTAATTGTCTTCGTCACAATTTTGAAAATAACATTATACAGAGAGATGGGTCTAAAATCACCTGTGAGCTTCGGGTTCTTTTTCGTTGGGATAAGACAAATGAAAGTATTGTTGATGCTACTAGGATCTCCACCATGATTAAGAATATTAAGCACCACCTCTGTAACCTCATCTCCCACAACATACCAAAACTTCTAAAAAGAAAAGGGCGGGCATCCCATCAGGACCCGGCGCTGCAGTTGGCTTCATAGATTTCAAAGCCTGAAAAACATCCTCTCTAGTAAACTTACGATCAAGCTCTTGGCAAAAACCAACAACCTCCACCATCTCCGCAATACTAGAAGGATCAGACGACTTGAATAAATTACGGAAGTAGGAATTGAAAACATTAGCAATATCTTCTTCTTCCGTAAAATGCTCACCATAATCATCAGTGATGGCTTCAATCCAATTATGACTTCTTCTTTGGGATGCTTTTTGGTGAAAGAATTTTGTATTTTTATCACCATGTTCAAGCCAAAGAGCTCCTGAACGTTAGCTCCACCACGCTTCTTCACTTTCTAACAAATCATCTAATTGGGCTTCCAAGTCACGAATATGAGTCGTCATTCCAGCCTCATGAATTCTTTTATTAGCTTCCATTAACTGGCCTTGAACATCTTTTATCTTCTTTGGGATATCACCAAATCTATCATCTCCCCATTTAGACAAAGCATCAACGCAGTGAGGAATTTTCTGAGATATAGAGGAGATATTATCACCCCACACACTTTGTACAGCATCTTCAAACCCCTCATCTCTAAGCCAGATTTTTCAAATTTGTTGGGCCTCACAAAATTTATCCTCCTTCTTTTTACTGCCATCAAAGTAAGAAAAATTGGCATATGACCAGATTGATGATGCAGCAAATGTCACACCTTAGCCTGAGGAAAAGCGCTACTCCACTCCGGCGTAGCAAGAAACCGATCCAACCGAGCTTGAATATTGTCATCTCCCTCCTGCCTATTATTCCACGTAAAAGGTTCCCCTTCAAAACCAATATCACATAGATGGTGCACTTGTGTAGTATCACAGAACAAAGTAATAAGGTTTTGTGGAACCAAGTTACCTCCTTGTTTTTCATGTTGGCCCAGTAGGAGGTTAAAATCACCAAAAAAAAAGCCACTTGTCCGTATGATCAACTTGAGCCAGATCATGAATTAGTTCACACGTGCGATGCTTATTAGCAGTTTCAGGATAACCATAGATACCAGTGCAGCGCCATTCAAGATCATTCTCTCCACAACAAACCATAAGGTCTATATGATGCAGAGACATAGACAACAATCTCACTACAACACCTTCCTTCCACAAAAAAGCTAGGCCACCCGACCTATCTCTACCATCCCCTTCACAACTAACAGCAATAACATTTGGCAACCCATGAGCATAACGTAAATTATTAATCTCAAAATCTTTTCTTCTTATTTTCGAGAGGAAAACCAGAGTGGGGTCTTTATCATGAATAAGCTTTTTAAGGGCTCTAACTGTACGTGGATTCCCAAGCCCACGACAGTTCCAAGCTAAGCAACTCATTGCTCCGATAGACCTGTTCAACATAAATGGTCAGAATACACTGCTTGATTCAGTTTTGAATTAACAGAGGAGGAACAAGACGGAAGGGAACAACAAAACCATAAACTCCTTATTGAAAGGGAAAACAAAATTCCTTATTGAAAGGGAAAACCATAAACTCCTTATGCTGGCAACAGAAATCGCGCTATGACAGGGGAGAAATCGGGCTGAGACAGGGGACAAAATGTTGCCGGAAGGCACCACAAAGTCACGCACAGAAGCTGAAGAGAAATTGCGCACAGGGGAGAACCAAAGGCATCGTAAACCCTAACCCATGGGTCTCTCCTCAGGGAAGAAAGAGATTGGAACTTGTTTCAGCGAAGCAACCTTAAGAGGAATCGCACTGTGACAGGGAGAGAAATCGATGCCGGAAAACCACAAACTCGCTCACAGAAGCTGAAGAGAAATCGCGCACAGGGGATAACTCGTGCTGCTGGTTTTTCATAAACTTAATAGTGTAATTTGTATATATAAACTTTTTTTGTATACATGAGTTTTTGATAAAGTGAATGTATTATTTTTTTGGTAATTATGTAAAAGTCTTATTATAATTGTTGAAAATTATAAATATTAATCATATTAATTTTAATATTAAATATGATTTTATTAAACTGAAAAATTAGTTTTATTGATAAAGATTTTTAAAAAAATTATTTGATATGTGTTTTTACTCGATACTTCAAACAAGATAAAAATTTACATGTAATTTGTATGAATATTTATTCAGTCAATTTTTATTAGAGTAATCTTTTATTTTTATTCCTAATTTATAATAGAATTCAACTATTTTACATGAAATAAAATTATTATTTAGTTTATAATGTGTGAATATTTTAATAGAGATTATATATTAAATATTTTTTTTTAATATGTAATGTGCACACCACTGGTCTATGTATTACCGAGTTTGTTTTGAATATTTTACATGGAATAAATTATTATTTAACTTACAATGGGAGATATTTTAATAGAAACTTAAATATAAGAATCTATCATATATTTAAATGAGATCCTTATGGTTTTTCTACATACACTTATTTAAAATTTAGTGATTATAAGAATCTATGCTCTCATCGATCTAATTCCTTACAAACATTATTTAAGTAAATTTGAATTTTATTTTACCTAATTAATTTGGATTTAGATTTAGTTACATGACATAAACTCAAATTAAATTTGTTTGATTTTTTTTATCTAAATGATGTTAATTTAAAATTTAAAATATTAATTATTTTGAGACAACTCATAACTTTTTTTATTATCTTATAACCTACCTAATTTATTGAAGAATTTTTAAACGAAAATTTATTAATATTTAAATATTGATCAAATATTTTACATAAAATAAATTGACACATATCTTTTCCAAAGCATGCCTCAAGCATTTTAAGGGTGTTGCACATGCAGAATTAGATTTTCAGATCCACAGATTATGTTCAAAAACTTTTTTTTTCCTTTAGGCACAATATTATAAATATTTTGTAACTGAAATTTAATGTAATATAAGTTACTGAAAAGTAGTTTTATATTAGTTATATTTTAATTTTAATTTTAATTATTATTCTTATTTTCTATTGGAATCTGATTTTTCCATTGAATGGAGGAAATCTTAATTGTTGGTAAATATTTGTTTAAGATGATATACATGACAAAATCTGAACATCTTACATAAAAAAATTAATATCTATATTACTATTGATGAACTTATTAATAAAGCTACATGTTTAAATACAAATTGTTTAAGATAATTTTTAATAGTAATTTCATAATAAAAGATATAACAAATGAAGGTGATGTTGTACAAAAATATAACAAATGTGTTTATATGTTGAGCATGAAGCTGATGTTGGACAAAGATATAACAAATGAAATAAAATAATGAATACTATGAAAGGATAATGTTAAATGAGTTTTCAAAGCATAGGATATATTTATTAAAAATCCAAATTATACAAATTTATTTAAATTTTGGGAAATCATAAAAACCTATTATATATTTAAATGAGATTATCAAGGTTCTTCTTATGTATAATAACTTATTGAATATTTAATTTCGTGATTCTATTTATTTCTATTTCCATTCTATTATTTTTTTCATTCAATTTTCATAATTTTCTTAATTATAAACTTTTTATGTACAACATACAAAAGTAAATACCCCATACCGATATACCATTAAATGTGTGTAAGTAATTTCAACGGCTAACAATTGGTGTAACAGCCTCGAAAAAAAAAAAAACAATTGGAGTAACACTTTCAAAGCTATATCAGTATGAGAAATGCTATGGACAACCTCTCTGACACACTCTTTTGAACACTCACTCAATTATTGGGCCTAGTCATCCTTTTTTAAAAACTCTTCACCTGCTAACCGGCTCTACCAGTGGTTTAGAAAACACAATTCTTTTATTATCAGTTAAATTAAATAATAAAAAAAAACAAGTTCTCTGGCTTCTTCACATTCTCTAAGTTTTAACATTCTTTTTATTTTTTATTTTTATTTTTACAATTGGCAATTCCAAATCCCTCTGAAAACTCTCCATAGCCACAAGTTCTCTTGAAAAATTCAAAACCTTGGGTGCAATACTAAAATTTCTGAACTGATGAGATACTAAAAAACATCAAAACAGTAAATTTCACAAATTCCTACTGAATTTCTAAACCGATGAGATACTAAAAAACGTCAAAACAGTAAATTGTTGAGGCACTATAAACTGAATTTTTACATAAATTTTTAACAGTGAGGGTTGCCTTGTGTGAGATACAATTGTTTTACTTCATTTTCTCCAAAACCTTAAACACCCAATTCGACAAAAAATAACGAGGCATCATAATCAGCGATACTTTCATGCCATACTCTCAAGTCAAAACTTCCTTTCTAGATTCGAAATCGGAGCATCGGACCTGTCGACGAAAGAGCAGCTTGCCATGGTGATCAATCGGGCCATGAGTACGGACCCTCTCCTGCTCGAAACGAATCTAGATCCTACAATGATAAAGGAGGCCGTGAAACTAGACCGAGGACGGCGACGACGGCATTGTCGAGAAGGGAAGTGACGGTCAGGAAGATGTAGTTAGGGTTCTGGTTGAGGGATTGTTACACAGGTGGTTGGAACATCAACAATCTTCGTTACATTCTCCTTTGTCCCCATCTAAATCTCTTTACTCACTTATATCTCTCTCTTTCAAAGTCTATACTATGTTGCATCAGGTTGGTAAAAGACCATGCCTAGAAACGCCATAATTTTTTTAAAAGAAAATAAAAAAAGTGTTAAACATAAACAACCGATAACCAGGGGAAGACTTCGAAAAAATGGGTGACGTGGCCAATAAATAGGAGTGTGTTTAAAAGAGTGTGTCTGAGAGAGTGACCCTAGCATTCCTCTATGGTATAATTTGATGTTTTTCACATACTCCCTCTGTTCCCATATAGATGTCGTTTAAGGTAAAATTTCGGTTACCAAGGAAGGGCTCAGCTAGGGATGGCAATGGGGCTCCACAGGCACGGGTAGTAGCCCCCCGCTACCCGCCCCGTTGGATAATTTGCCCCGTCACCGCCATACCATGTGAGTTTTTAATGGATTTTGAGAATCAGGTACATGGGTATCCATGGATACTTAATAAATTCTTAAAAAAATACAAATATTTTAAACAAAAAATATTTTATACCTAGATTTTTAGACAAAGTTCAAATGAGAATTTACAAAATAACACATCCAAATTACACATAACAACATCCATAAAACATAACAACTATCCATAAAACATCATGAAAATTTAACAACATCCATACATAACAACCATCCATAAAACATCATGGAAATTACAACAAAATATCCAATTAAACAACATAAAAACATAAATAGTAAAATGTTGCAGCTCAATATCCATCAAGTATCCACCACTTCACTAACACAACTTTGACCACCTGCTTCCTGAAAAAAGAATGCATCCAAATCAAAATCCAAGCAACCAAAATAATTGTGAACTTTAAAATGAAATATTAAAAATATTTACTTACCAGGTCACCATCTGTATCTTCCAATACTTTATTAAATTCAATGATGTCATTTTTTAATTTTGAAGAACCTACCAAAAAAAAATAAGTTAACTAAAAACTAGTAATAATCAATCAATATAAATATTTAAGTTAAAAAAGTAGTTACATTTCACATCGGTCCATAACCAATCTTGGACACACATCAATGCCTCCAAAGTATCTGAACGCAATCTACTGCGATGGGGTGTAACAACTCGTCCACTCGTGCTAAATGAAGACTCAGAAGCAACAGTTGAAATAGGAATTGCTAGAAAATCTCTTGCAATCATTTGCAAGATTGGATATTTTAATCCACTAGCTTTCCACCAACCCAAGATGTCAAAATTGTCTGAAGCAGGTAACACTTGCTCCTCCAAATACCGATCAAGTTCTGATTTACCACTTGGGACCCCTTTTTTGGTACTAGCACGTTGTGCAAGCTTCTCCTTCCAAGCTTCTTTTCTTCCAACAACACCCACATCTATGGGATTTTGGCTTGAATTTGCAGATGAAGAAACACACTCCTTACCCTTCATTTTCAAATCATACTCACTAACTAAATTTTGACAAATATATTTTACCTTAGCAATTTCACCATCAGCTTTCTCTCCATAAATTTCAGGAAAAACAACATCTATCAATTCAAGTTTGTACCTAGGATCCAACAGAGTGCCTATGGCCATCACCTCATTAATCACACCCCAATACTTGTCAAATTTCTCAATCATCGTTGCAGCCATATCACGAATGACAGAATCAGTAGATCCAAGCCACTCAATCAAATCCAATTTAATTTCACAGACTTTTGGAAAATAAACATTCACAGTTGGATACAATGTACCAGAAAACAATTGTGTAACTTCATAAAATACTTTCAACTTACTACAAATTAATTCTGCCTTCATCCAATCATTTTCACTAGGCAACGATTTATATTGATTCTCACGCTGTGCCAATCGAGCAAACACATCTTTGTAATCTATGGCAACTTGAAGCATTAAATACGTAGAATTCCACCTAGTCTTACAATCAAGAATGAGCTTTTTTTCATATAACATATTCACTTGACTACATGTCTCTATGAATTTCTCCTCGCTTTTAGGTGTTCTTTGTCCAATATTCAACACTTCCTCTAACTTTCACAATGGCATTAGAGATTATAGACATACCATCTTGCACAACTAAATTCAATATGTGAGCACAACACCTCATGTGAAACAATTTACCTTCCAAGATAAGCAACCTAGGTGAAAGCTTGTCTAACATGCGTTTAATCATAACATCATTTGTAGAGCAATTATCACTTGATCCACGATGAAGCGACTTTTGATCTAGATTCCAATCCATCAAACATTCAAGTAACACATCGGCAAGAACTTTAGCAGGATGAGGAGTAGGTACATAAATAAACCTAACATATAAATTAAAATTGAATAAGAAATTAAGATGTAAACTAAACATTCAAGTAACACATCTTGCAAAAACTTTAGTAGTATTACCTTACAAGTCGACTTTGTGGGGTCCAAGAATCATCAATAAAGGGAGCCGTGATTGTCATGTAACTTTTATTTTGATTACTAGCCAGTCCACATATCAGTAGTAATTGCAATACGGCTTTGATTCTTTGACAACAACTTCATCATACTCTCTTTCTCATCCTTATACATTTTCATGATGTCACCTTTTGATGTTCTGTGAAATCACCTTAAATAAAGGTTGCAAAGTTGCACAAAATTCTTTAAAACCAATGTGGTCAACCATAGCCAAAGGATACTCATGAAGAATTATCATCTTACACACTGCACGCCTTGCTATGTCTTGGTTAAATGCAAAAGAACCAACCACTACCGTTTGATTCCCAACTTTGTCGGTTTTGATAAAAGCTTGCCTTATATCTCGAGTTGTTCGGAGTTTGCAAGAATGGAAGTGACTATGCAAGTGTGATGTTCCTTGCTTTAATTCACCCAAAAGTTTTGAGCCACAATAATTGCAAACGGCCTTCCACTTTCCATCTATATTTTGCCTTCTAAAATGATTCCAAACATCCGAAGTTTGCTTTCTTTTAAGACCTATAGTGTCACTTGCATTTGCGCTTTGAATTTCACGAGGAGTATCACTTGGATCTGTGCTTTGAATTTCATGAGGAGTTGAATTGCTCTCTATATTCATAGAATCAACAGCAATTGATGCACCCATATTACTTCCTATTTCTACATTCACTTGTTGTTGTTGGTCATCCACAGGATTAGAATTTTGTTGAGAAGACATTCTATAAAAATAACATGAATAAGACATATTTAGAGGTTTGTTCAACATGTGCATATTTATGAACATTTAGACAGAACAAAAGGGATCTAATAAATTGTGGAACATTAAGAACATTTAGGAAAATAAAAACAGAAGGGATCTAACCAACACAGCCATTTCTAAGTCCAATACCTTTTTCAATACCTTTCAATGCCTTCTGGATCTTCAATACCTTTTTCACAATTTTTTGCTCTTCAACAAGGAAAGCACGGATAATCTGTCTGCAGAGATTAAATCGCCATTAAATTTACACCAATCAATCAAAATTCAAAACGAACCGCCTAGTGATTTTTTGAGCCAGATACCTTTCTCTAACAGCTCCTCCAGATAATACAGTAGGTCTCAAGTGTGGAATCTGCAGATTAAGTTTGGATCAGAACATCATGATAGGAGAAGACAAAATGATCACCATCACAACTGAGTAGGAATTGCGATGGGTGAGGCGGTCTACGGAGGTCCGCTGAAGTGTAGTGTCGTATATCACCGCGATGGGTGAGGCGGCGGTGACGGCGAGCCATCGTGTTTCGCCGCAGAGGAACTGACTATATAAAAAAGGAGTACATAAAAAAAAATTGTCAAATAAATGAGGGGTACCGTCCATAACTAAGCTCCGCCACTGCAAATGAACATGCAAAGGACGACTGCGGAAGCGACTCACCAGAGCAGATCCCTTGTTCGAGCGCAAAGAAGGTGGAGCAAAGCACCGCGGGACAGAGGTGGAGCAGAGCACCGCGGCGGAACAGAGGTGGAGATTGGAGAACCAGGAAATGGAACGCACGCAGCACAGAGGCGGAACGCACGCAGCACAGTAACCTTTGGTGAAGATGAAGATGAGATCCAGAAGGCGGAACGCACGCGGCGTGATGAAGATTAGAGAAAAATGGAACGCACGCAGCACAGTAACCTTTGGTGAAATTAGGTTAAATTATATTTATATAGGTGAGGGTATTTTTGTAATTTCATATATACGGTACGCAGCGGTAGCATGAAACCCGCACTCCACCCCATTTATGCGGGTAGAAAAAACCCGCCGTTACATGGCGGTACCCATTTAGCTACCCATTTCAAATCCGTGACGGATTTTACCTGCAGATACCCGCGGGTACGGGTTTTTTTGCCATCCCTAGGCTCAGCAAGGTAAATTCTTCCTGTTATACCCTCAGCCTTTCACTCTCCCACTCAACCCACTTATTCTCTCTCCAATAAATGTTTGACTGGCTTGATTCCTCTATCCACTCGTAAACAATTGAAGACGTCAGCAACCGAAACGTTCAGCTATTTTTTTTTTTTTGGTGCAATCGGAGTATTGTTATTTTATCATACCAGTTGATCAAAAAAGAAAGTCTGCTTATATCTTTATTCTATAACATAAAAAATAATCTAATGTGTCTCTCCTAGTAGCTTTCACCACTTTTTTTTTTCCGGTCCAATCTTTCACAACTTTTTTATTGGTGCAGTTATTGTTACAAATCACGACAATACCTTTTTCCATTAGTCGTATTTTCTTGTTTCATATAAGCACTTTTCGATCCCTTTAATTTAGATTCAGCAAGTATAATAATAAATTTACGTTTTGCGAAGAAATTCTTTTTTTGGGAGTAGATGTTTCATCATTAATTCGCTTTGGAACCTCTCAGTGCATTTATTAGTCAACTAGTCAATTTTATGGAAAATGAGTAAGATAATTAATAAGGACTAGGGGTATAATTGACAAAATATAACCTTAATGAAACAAAACGACAAGTAAAATGGAACAAAATTCCTCTTAAAAATCAACATGTATATAGAAACCGAGGGGGTATACAACATCAAAATACGAAAAACCCTGGTGTACTGATATACCATTCATTACAGAATTTTCTCATTTTAAATCTTTCACGAGGCTTGTGGTATAAATTTAAGAAAAATCAACCACCACCTTGTGATTGATTAAGAACAATCCACCACCACCGTGAGATTAATAAAGTCAATAACAACAATCCTTTTTAGCATGACTAATTAATCATCTGGTTTATGGTTAATTGTTCTTGAACTGAAAATACTTTAACTAAGAACACTAGTATATATTTTCTTAACTTTAACATAACATGTCACATGCTATTGCTAAATATATACTATATTTACAAACTCGCGTTCGTTGCGAAAGAATCAGTAAGATTCCAATAGTTTCCGGTGATCTCCCACAGCAGCAACTCTGCTGGTGAGGGAAGGTCTCATAGTGACAATGGCTGAGTCATTAGCCCCAGCTTTAAGTGCAGCCTTTCCAGCTTCAAGGAACCTCTTTACCGCATCTTCTGCATACTTGTTTGCTTCTGCCACTGTCATACTTTTCCCAATATTTGGATAAGAGTTGAGCACATAATCACCATTGAGCTGAGAAGCAAGCTGAATCAGTTCCACTTGGAATTCTGAGAGACTTGAATCTTCTCTTGGTCCATATGGCCTTAGATCAGTGTTGACCACCGGGAGTGTTTCTATAGAAGATATTTGAAATCATGTTAATACATAATGCTGAAAAATAAATCAGTAGCATTCAAACGACTCTAATTAGAAAAAGGACACACAAAAAGTTTTTTTTTTAATTTATTTTTTTTATATATTTTGGACCACTGGTATTTCAATATACTTCCAAATTTGCTTTGAGGTATAGACAAAAGTGGAAACTTACTCAATTCTTAATGCAGTTAGGGGCCGAGATACAGGAAATTTCTAAGACTGCATTCAGGTATGGTTGCCTAGCACAAGACCAGTGTCTATATTAGGTTTATTACCATGGATGGAAGCTTCACAATCTATTGGTAATAGTAGAAGAATTTTCTTTCTTTCTTTTTTTTTTTTTTTTTGGGAAGGGGGGGGGGGGGGGTTGGTAGAGTTTGTCCACATTCCAATATATTAGACCTATTATCTCACTATCCCAGTAAGAGCAAGATAACAGGATCAAGGAGAACTAATATATTCAGCAGATTAACACAGTATGCACAAGCGCAATTTGAAATTTTTTTTTTATGATGAAGCAAATTTTAACACAAACATATTTGATCAGTGGGGAAATGTTACTTTAATTAGGGGTCCAGAATAGAGACTAAGGATGAATTTACTACTACCATGACAGAGTGCCAAGATTGCTGTAGTGAAATGTAACAATCAAAGAAGTAGATGCAAACCTGGACAATCATCACGAGGAGTATCGCGAATGTAAAAGTATTTTTCAAAGGTGCCAGCCCATGCATCTCTCTTTGTCAAGAAATTGGAATTTAAATTGAAAAGCTTCTTTACTGTGGCAGGAATAGACGAATGTTCATATTGAGAATATGGTGTTGGTCCATCAGGTTCATGAATCACTGCAAGAAAATAAATAAATAAAATTAAAACATAATCCAACTCATGCTCAGAATAGGTAACCAAAACAAAAGGCCGTCAAACCGGTACTGAAATAATAAAAACATTAATTTGGGTAAAAGGCACGGCTTATAACCATCCAAGTACAGTTACTGTCAGGAAAATTATTCAAACTTGTTGGCTGGTTCTAGCAGATTAGAATGAAAATCACTTGGAGAATGACCAAATGTCGTACAGAAAGTTCAAGAGTAAAAGATCATGAACAGAAGCAACAATAAGAAGTCAAGAACAACGGCACAGTGAAAACTAAAACCAATTAACCATCCTTTTTGAAATGCAGTAACAACTTTATGGATCCGGATCGTCTGCAGTCGAATTCGACGCAGTTACACACAAATTTGGGAAATTGGAAAAATGGTTACCGCATGCAGTAAGCTTGTCACACACAACTGCGTGAAACTGTGTAAAAATCGACTGCAAGGAATCCAAATTACAACTTTATATGAAGGACAAAATTAATTGGGGTCATCTATGGTCACATTCTAAGATCATTACACAAATGGCTAATTCCGTAATTAATAAAGAGGACGTTTAATCCAGCATTCCGGCCAATGGATCAACTATAGAACCCCTTTTGAGCAATAAATCACAAAAAAAAGGATGAGGATCTTCTCACTGTCTCAGATCATATATCGCAAATTCTTTGGTTGAAATCAGGATGTATTAATCTCTCTTTATGTACCAGATCTATAGAGAGGCATATCTTTAGGACTAAAGAACATTACTTATTTTGGTTGAGCACTGGAAAATATTGAATTACTTACGGCATGTCTTGTGGGGAGTAAAACAGTCAACAAGACTCAAAGGCACTACCTTCGAAGTTCAAATATTTACTTCCAATATAAAATTTCAAAAGTTGCAAGGGAGTAGAAATAGTTCTCACCATTATCAAATATATTCGATAACCAGACTCAAGTAATAAGCTACTTCCCTTCTACCCATTCAGTATATCCATGCTCAAACTAGTTTATTATAATTCACACAAAACTACAGGACAGCTTATTTCATAAGTGAGAACTACAGTATACACAAAGGTGACCAAAATTAGTTTTAAGTATACTACATAAGTACACAAAAGTATAACATTTAGTACATCATTTCGATGTAATCCAAAAAAATTCCAAATAAAATAGGGAAAACATTACGTGTGAAACCCCATCAAGTGCAAAATTGACTTGATTCAGGTAAAACTAGAAATACCCACATCTCAAAACCTAGATACCCCCAAAGGACATATTATTTCTCCATTAAAGACCCAAAATGACTTCAACAAAGGCATGTACAATGCCGAATAAAGTTACTAAATTTGAATGTCCTTAAAAATACCATCATCAAACAACCAAATAAACCTAAGCATCTGTACAGCCTCATGCAGAAGTATATTACAATCAAGTCTAGAAAGGTACAACAAAACCCAATCTGCATCAAATTCTGAAGACTAGCGATAAAAATTAGCACTCAGCAACAAGTCAAAAACTCCAACTTAAACCAAACAAAGCCAAAAGACCTTCAACAATCTCAATCCACAAAATCAGAACAACTATGAAGAATCAATCAATAAAGTACCACAACTAAGAACCATACCCATTACCCAAAACCTTTTTGTTGACCCATCAATGAAGGACAACTACCCAGAATTGCATTTAGAATACATCATTTTGTAATCAAAACAGCTTGTTATCAAAACCTCACCAACCTAACTTTGAAAACTGGAAAAAAAGAAGAAAAAATCAATACTTCCCTTGTAAAAACAGAATTGAAACTGCACCATCCCAATTAAGGGAACCACAAAAGACCAAATATTTAAGTTAGCATTAAACAAAACCCCAAAAATAAAAACAAAAAAAAGCATAAAAATGGAAACTTTGGAAGACATACCGGTAGCCTTGTCAATCCAAGGGGAGATAAGAAACGTGGGGACACGAACACCCAACCTATCAAAGCGAAAATAATAAGGGGGAGGCCCAATGATCCCATCAGGGTTAGGCACACCAACAACAGGTGTAGGCACATGATCATAAAACCCACCATGTTCATCATAAGTAATCAACACCGCCATCTCCTTCCACTGCGGACTCTTCCTCAACACCTCATACACCTCCTTCACAAACCTCTGCCCAATCGCCACGTCATGCGACGGGTGATCATCATTCGCCGGAGAAACCTTCACATCAAAGTAACGCTGCTCCACCACCACATAATTCGGAAGCTTCCCCTTCAACGCATGTCTCTTAAACTTCAAACCATAGCTGTGAAACTTCACAACGTTCTTCAGCTTTCGAAGACTCTTGAAGAAGAGCGATGCGGGGATGTTCTGGTAGTAGATTCCAAACGTGAGGCCGTTATCGTTGAGGGAATCGAAGATGGTTCGTTGAGGGAAGCCGTGGATGAGATTCTTCCGAACGTTGCTCATTGCGCCGTGTGAGGTGGCGGAGTGAACGTAGAACCGGTTCGGCTGAGTCGACGCGGGGACGGAAGCGAACCATTTGTCGAAAACCGCGAACGAGTTGGCTAACTCGGTGTAGACCGGGAGGCGTTCCGGTTTAAACCCGCTCATGACGGTTTGGGACATGCCGGTTTGAATTTGTTCGGCTTGTTGGGCGAAACCGTTCATTGGAGCTGGGTTTTCGGAGCTTTGGTTGGATCCGAATATTTGTTCCCTTATGGCTTGGAAGGAGTGACCCGGATCCGAATCGATGAAGACAGCGTCGGAGGAGACAGGGATTGAAGGGGAGGATGCGTCCGAGACGCGGATCCGGTTCGATTCGGTGCCGGTGAGCCCATCGATGTCGGGTCGGGTTGACTTGAGCCACCCGAGGACGTGGTCGAAGGAGCGATTCTCCATGACGATGACGACGACGGTCTTGATTGGGCCTGAGATCTTGTGCTTTTTGCGGTGGAAGCTGACATCATCATCGGCGGCGGCGGAATGGGGGGAGAGGAGAAGGTGGAGGAAGAGGAACACGGAGAAGGGGACTCGCCGGAGATTCATCTCCAGTGAAGGGGGAGAAAAAATCTAAAAAGTGATGGTGAGTGGATTTGGTGGTAAGTTAGTTGAGTGCTTTATTATATAAAGGGGTGGATCATCATTTCTTCATCACAAGTTGAGTACGGTATATGCTTTCAAATTAAGGATCTTTTCTACTTGTCTTTGTCTCTCTTTTCTACCAAATCCTCAAATTCATATGGACGTGCATATTCCAACAAGACCAGTTTCATTTCATTTTTTAATATATTTTTTTGTTTTAATTTTTGAAACGTTTGATCACTGTTTTAAAAACCAAACCAAATCCGATGGTTTAACCGGTTGAATCGCCAACTGGTCTTGTTTACAATTCGGTTATTTTGGCAATTCGACTATGATTTTGTTCCGATTCGAACGGTTTAAAGTGGTTGAATCATGACTCGGAGGCTTTGCCGATTGAATGTTGGGTTCGATTTTTAAATCATTGGTGTTTAATAAAGTATTTTACAATATATTTTCAATCGTTTTAATCTGGTCGGTCATTTCGTCCATTGGTTGGTTGGTTTTTTTTTTTTTTTTGACTAGTCGTCCATTGGTTGGTTAGAAATGAGAGTAAGAAACAATAAATAAATAAAAGGAGCAAATAAATCAGATAGTTCTTTGCATTATTTAAATGAAGAGAGGGAAAAGTGCCAATGTTTTTCATTATTGGAAAGAAAAGTGGGGAAAAAAAAGTTTTTTTTATAATGAGTAATGAAGAGAAAAATATAAAAATCATTTTTTTAGTTAGGAGAATAAACGGAAAAAGAAAAAAAAGAGTGAATCTTGTTCCTACCTAAAAAAGTGAGTCTCGCAATCAAACATAGTGTAAATGATGTGTTTGATAAAATGTAAGGCGACGTCTAATATGTTGCACCTTCTTAGGTGCAGCATGGGACATAATTATTTTCAATCGTTGATCTTACAGTTTCCCCAGTTGTGATTTTGTGTTCTCCAGAATGGATCACGCACACACTCTACATTAGGCACCATCTTCCTCGTCCACAACCCAACAGTAACCACCACCCATTCACTCTACAACATTCTGGTCACCCCACCTCATCGACTTCGACCTCTATCGCATGCGCCCCAAAACCGTCAAAACTCTCGCTTCTACGTTGTCTCACACTACACAATGTTTAAGCCACGACCCAAAATCGCTGGCAGCGCTTTCTTGTGTAAGAAGCTCAAATAGGTAGGCCACAAGATCAACATGCCAATTGCCACACAAGGCAAAGATCGAGTTCAGGTCCCTCTCCTCAAGCAAATTCGTGGCTTACTCGTCATCATCGTGGAGGTGAAGTTGCTCTACAACTTCACGTTGAAGAGGGAACCGAAGCAGAGCAACTTGAGAGGGCCCTCATTTTGGTTTGGCCGTTTGGCAGAGTTCTAGGGTTTCGCAGTTGTTTTGGATGGTGAGGTCAAGCTCCTTGGCAAGGGCAGAGGAGAGAAGTTGACAAAGCCGCTCGAACTCATGAATGAGGGCGAGGACCGAGGGATTAGACGAGGAAAACTTCTTCTTTTGATTAAGTGGTTTTCCTTGGGCGAAGACTCTTCCATGGCTGCGAGCCTGCGACATAGATCAATTTCTTGTGGGCGGCGAAGGGGAGAGGGGGAGAGAGAGAGAGAGAGAGATTTGGTGTTGAAGGTTAATCATCAAACCTGGTGTGATTACTCCATCCAACGGTCAATAAAAGTTGTATACATACATCACCACTCTTGTATGATAGAATCCGCTAAAATGCAAATAAGTTAAACCTAAATGCTCTTTATATTCTAAAATCCAAACAACTCTTTCATCCCTTGGAACATTTTACATGGTCGAATGGCATATTCCTTCTTTGTTTTTTGGTTGGCAAGTCACTCGACTGTGAAAGCGAAAGGCACTGGCTAGCAATTCCAAATCATGTCTTTGTCTTTTGTTTTCGACGAAATGTCTTGATCTTCTTGAGACACATTTTCTCAGCTATTTGCATACCACCTATTTTACATTTAAATTTAGATATAAGGATGTTATACTTGTATCAGGAAATAATTTTTAAAGTGAATTCCAAAGTTCGTCTCTGATAAATTAATGATAGGATACGTTAGTTCCTGAAATGCCCCCCTGCTTTAATTTTTTAGAACCACAAATATTATCATACTCGACTTTTTTCAAGAATTAATTAACAAGTCAATGTTTAATAACTATTATGATATGATCAATATTTAAGGATTAGACAAGCTTGATAGAGGTTCTTTGGCCAGCTGCTAGAGCAAATACCATGCTTGAGGACCATCGCTGGCCACATTAGCTTGTCCAGCTGGCTTAAGTCAACACCGACGCAAACCCACGTGTCAAGGTGGCCTAAGTTACATAGGCTCCTGGCGTTAAAATTTAGACGATTAATGGACGGAGGGGCTGATTGCAATAGTTATAATACTTAGGAGATCCAATTCGCATAATAGGAATTCAAAAGAATTACACATTCATGATACTTAGAAGACTAAAAGTGCAATTTTGTCTTTTATGTTTTATGTGGAGTCACCCGGTGAGTTCACACCCTGTACAGGTGCAAGTGCAATACTGCACAGTGTGTCATGTAATATTTCTTTTAAAACGTGAAATTTTGGCTTTCCCTAATGAATATTCTTTGCTCAGTACCATATTCTAGCTATATGGACACACTCAACATTCATGCTCAGCGGTGCAAAGTTGTATGCCAACAGTGATAGGTGGCAACATCATATGTTATCATAGACCACGTATCATTCAACTGAAAATTCCAATGCAATATCATATGTACTAATTCTGTCCTGCAGATTTTGTTTATATTTAATTTGCCGTCTTGACTTGAGCACAGGCATTTATTCTTTTGCCAAATAGACCCGTTCAAGAAATTAGTTTAAATAAAGAAACCATAGACCATTTTATTTATTTTTTCCTTGAAGTTAAAAACAAAGCACCGTTCCATGTACATGCATCATCATATAGTATAGTATGAGATAAAATGAAATAATAAATATGTAATTAATATGCTAGTCAAGAATAATACTAATTAATTAGGACGTGTTTCACAGAAAAGAGAGTCATCATAGCTCAAACGTATAATGCACTCACGAGGTAAAATTGTATCATGCTATAATGTTGCAATAGTGCCACACAAAACTCAGGCATTTGTAGTCCATGCTCTCGAACACACTGCTTTAAAATAGGTCCAGCGACATCTTTAGCTTGTTTTGCTTCCATCTAGGGAGCTTGTAGAAGGCAGATTTTGGCATTCCAAATTTCTCGTGGAACTCTTCATTAGATAAATATGCCTAGTTTCATCAGAAAAGTGCAGAATACAGTGTTAATATTTAGACAGTAACAAAAACACAGAATACAGTGCCTATCTATATCCCATATATAAGAACAAAACTTCTTCATGATATCTCAAAAAGAAAAGAAGCACCAAAATACATCGAAAAATAAAGTGATTCGGAATGGTTCATATGTGGTGCTTATTATCTATCAACCAAGACAAGCTCACATAAATAGTAATGAAAGATGTATCTAAAAAAAAAAAGTACTGAAAGATTTTTTAGTTTGATAAGAATAAAATTACAAAATAAGATTCAGAATCAACACTTTCATTTATGTTGAAGAGCCAAATTCCAAATACACACTTGGTTTTGCAACTGGCACATGTACATTTTTTTAGAGAAATACTAGCGACACACTCTTCTCTTTATTATTTGGTAAAATTAATCCATGTGGATCCCACCAAAACATCCAGCGAGACCCACGTGATTTGGTGAACCCCGCATGAATTTCATCCAATAATAAAAAGTGTGTTGAAAAAAGTATATTAGATAGTGTGTTGCTAGCGTTCTTTAATTTTTTATCCTATAAAGTTGGCAATTTCATTCATTGGTCTCTCTTGGTGACCCTCCAACAGGAAGAAAAAGCAAAATGAAAAGGAGGTTAGAAGAACAGGTTGATTGAATGTGAGAAACTGACAGCTAGATTTCTTGAGTTCAGGAAGTACCTCTCTGTTGGTTAAATCAATTCCTGTTACTGGATTAGCAGAAACTACTCTCAGGCGCTCATAAGGGTATACAAACAAATTCTCACCATCCACATTTCTATCCTTCTGAGTGAAACTTGCAGTCTCATTTGATGAGCTCAGTTCTGTTGCTAGAGAACCAGACAGTGGCATTGTTTCTTCTGGG
This sequence comes from Calophaca sinica, assembly GCA_037113605.1. Classification (NCBI taxonomy): domain Eukaryota; kingdom Viridiplantae; phylum Streptophyta; class Magnoliopsida; order Fabales; family Fabaceae; genus Calophaca; species Calophaca sinica. The sequence continues at coordinate 58,823,509 of CM073735.1, forward strand.
ACAAAAATGGTAAAGAAAAATAATAATGATATAAAAAACTGAAAAACTGAATGACTAAAACAACCCCCAGTATCCTACATATTTATACTATTGCACTCAAATTTAGTTCCATTTTTTCAAGTGTTAAAATTTCAGTCATAAACTTTGGATATGTAATAGAATCATGCACTAACCCTCACTATAAGTTGGGGGAATAGTTGCAATTCTACTCAAGTTTCAAACTGAGTCAAATACTATAATAGGGGGAATACAATATTATTCAACTATACCAATTGTGGAGTAGATAACTCAAAAGAGGAATTCATTAACAGACCTATTAGCTAACTCTCCAAATAAATAAATTTCACATCATGAGTTGATGAAAAGGATTCTTGTTACCAGCACTGTTATTGGCAGGAGATTCTTCAAAGAGCTTCTTGGCAACTGGAGTAGAGCTCGAAAGAAGCCGATCGCCTGATTGCCTATGATCTGAGCCTGCACTCCTAGGTACAGGTGAGCTACTTCTTCCACTGCCATTAGGGGTAATAGAAATGCTTCTGTGACCATTAGGGGTAGAGTCCCTCGAGTTTGGTTTCAATGAGATTCTATTATGTCCCTGAAAAATAGATGAGAAAATGATGAAAGACAAGGGAACAAAACTGAAAACCTTACTGAAACTATTATCATTTTAAGTTCTCATAACAAGACCAAATTAAATCCCCCAGAAACATGATAACCATGTATAAGAAACTGAAATAACACTAAATACTTCCCGGGAAGTCACTTACTTCTAGAGCCTTTGTTTTTCCTTTCAGAATTGCAAGCTTTCTCTCAAATGAGTTACCAATAATCTGCAACAATAACATTTCATTTAAAATAGTTAATAAGATGGATGGAAACTACAGTTGATGTGAAGCACCAGAAAGGTACCAAATCCCCTTCCAAATTTCTCTGTCATGATTTTATATCTATGTGAAACAGCATGTTGAAATATTCACATCACAGAGAAATGCAAAATTATATATCAAATTAAATTCCACTTAACATGTTAATCTAGTTGTATACATTTATGCAGAAGATGACAAATTGAGGTGAAAATTACAGGCATCTGAGACAGCCTAGAATGCAAGGGGAAAACAAAAACAGCAAGAATGTAGCAACACCCCCATCTTTAGACATGACGAATGAGGCCCAACTAACATTTCCTGATATTTCATTTGCTGAACTTGAACAACAGCATAGGGTCGATTAAAATAATGCAATAATGTTTTTTTCCATCATACATGATATAACAAATTCAAAATCATGATTGATATCTAACCAGCAACCACATACAGTATTGAATTCTATAATGTCAAAACATAAACATTTTAAACTTTTTTTTATAATACATCCAATTCATTTGATAAAGTTATAAATGATAAAATATAAAATTTCATCTACTTGCCACAATAAATGATGTCTATTTTTCTGAAAAAAAAAATAAAAAATACAATAACAAGTGTGCTGAAGAAAGCCTTGTGCACTATAAATGAAATGTAAAAAGAAAACCAATTAGCAAATTGACTGAAAAATAAGTAACATAAATTGCACCAGATTTACAGGCAAACCAACAATTGATGTATATAACAAAAATTTCTAGGAGGGAATTCTGCTATCAATATATATTTTTGGGGGAGGGTGGGGGCAGGGGATTGCCTCTAGTCTCTATAAAGCCACACTACTATCACACTGAATACTTATTATAATCAAGCATTATGGTAGTGATCAATATTTATAACTTTGAAGGGAGAAGACCTACATTTGCTTTTGAGTGATCCCATGCAAAGAAACGAGTGAAAAATGGCGGCTCGTGACCTTCCATTACAACATAAATAGGGATTTCCAGGGATAGGCCTTCAACAAGGACGTCCATTTCCAGAAATTTCTGCCCATGACAATTTCAATTGTAAGAGAAACATATTGTAGCAAAAAGCAAATCCATATTACATTGATACCTCGAGATATTGACCTCATTTTATAGATCAATAAATCAGTTCCAATGATGGAGGTTTCAAACAAATGGTAAAGATTGAATAATGGAAATATAACTATAAAACTTGATTGTTTATGAATTATAGTTAGACCCATGAACAGTAACTTCTTTGCATACATAGACTTGTTTTTAGTGAAGCACTTAGCTACAATGGATTCAGCGGCAGAGAAACGAGTTCTAGAGGGATCAGTTCCAATGATGGAGGTTTCAAACAAATGGTAAAGATTGAATAATGGAAATATAACTATAAAACTTGATTGTTTATGAATTATAGTTAGACCCATGAACAGTAACTTCTTTGCATACATAGACTTGTTTTTAGTGAAGCACTTAGCTACAATGGATTCAGCGGCAGAGAAACGAGTTCTAGAGGGACTGAGGTCCAATCATGCAGAAAAATCAGTAGATGTACAAACTACAAAGTAGTTATAACATATATTAATGTTGGGAATTCAAATGCGAGTGAAGAAGTTTCATAATAAAAAGGAATGGCTAAGTGAAGACTGTATAAGTGAAATAACCAACTGATTTAATTGTGTCCATGGGATGGGATAACAACATGGCGTAGCAATTAGTATAAAGGTTATCTGTGAGATCAATAAAGGTGGAAAGTGGACAAGTTACCAAGCCAAGGTTGAGAGCTTCTTGTTTTGATTTGACAACCGAATGTAAGCCAACCCAAACATAAATCTCTCTTTGGCAATCAAGCAATAAAACATCTTCAGTAATTAAGTCATCCTGTGTATAGTTGTATATTTCTTTCACCTGAAATATTATATCCAAGGCCACACTCAGTTAATCACATTCAAATTCAAATAATATACATATGCATTGGAAAACTTTCAACAGAAAATGCATAAATACAAAGTTCACAGAATTTTTGGAATAAAAAAGTCCTCAAGGCTACTTGATGCTTTTGGGCTTTTAACATCAATGCTGATAATGTTTTTTAGAATTTCTACACACGGTGGAACTTATCTTGGTCTTCTTCAACAATAATACTTTTGTTCACTGATTCTCAAAAGGTTCATATAACAAACTAGGTAGTCAAATCATTACTTAAGAGGAGTATGGTACATGAACAATTCGAATTTGTAGAAGTAATATACCTTGAAGTCTCCTGAGTTGAAGTTCGAATAAATTTGCGTGTGAAACAGAACCAACCATCAATTAGACATGCTTTTCCTGTCATTTCACCCACGATAATTCCAAACCAAGTGAGATCTAGATCATTTTTCTCAAAAGGGTGTTTTCGTTACCTTTGGTTATTTTTAAAGCAAACAAATGTGGATCATCTATGAATCCTTGAATCTCTTTCCCTTTTGGATATTCTGCCTTTCCACTAAGAGCATCCCAGAAAATATCAGGTTCATTCCCTTCCCTCACAGATACAGGTAGCCTTGTTGGCTGCAAATTGCATCAAGAAATAATACACAAGTTAAAAACCATTAGAAGAAATATCTCAAATAGAAAGCAGTAATATCCTAATGGATGCAAATGCTTAATTGCAATGGCATACATTAAGCAGTTCCAGCATTCTATCAAGAAGATTATGGTCTCTAGCTGAAGATAGGCTCCCAATCCAAGTATAGATAGCTGCTTCAGTTTGCAGAATATAGCAATAGGACGAATTCAGGGAGCTTGAAACCTATAACAATTTTAGTACATAGTCAATAATTAATAAAAGCTTACGAATAAAACACAAATTTACATCAAAAAATAGGAACTCCAACTTCTGCAATAGCTTTTTTCAAGCCTGAATATGCGTTTACCAGTAATAAAACATAATTTATGCAAAAAAAGGAAAAGACAAAAAAGGATTCAATAGCTTTGCTTAAAGCCTTGGTATCCATTTTTATTGTAATTAGAGATAAGATACAATGAAGATACAAAGGGCTCCACCATGAATAAAAATGTAAGAATCATTGAACCATACTTGATCGACTTGAATGGCCTGCATATTATCTGGACTTGTACCTTGAACTCGAAATAGAGCTACCAGGTTTTCATTGTAAGTTTTTTCCACCATACCTTTTTCTTCTATAAACTTCTTATATCCTGAACTGTTTCCCCCCTTACAACAAAAGGAAAAATTTAAGAATTGGTGCATGTTACTTTTTTTTTCATATTACATACAAACCTTATAATGAGATCATAGTGGGTACATACCTTGAATATGATTAACCTCTGGAGTATTGAAAAAAACTGAGCTGGCTCCTTTCCCTCATGAATTTGAGCCTGAAATTTGAAAAGATATGTAATGTAAATTGAATAAATAGGCAGAGTAGATCAGGAAAGTTATATCTCTTTTATACAGATGTGCTTATGGATATACAAAGCTAGCACCTGTTGAGAAGATAAAAATTGTACAGATATTGCCCAAAACAATTTGATTGTTGCCTTTGCACACATTCAATCAAGAACATATTATGAAAGAGTTAGCATAGCAAGAATAACACTAACCATAACTGGATTAGTTCTGGCCGAATCAACCATAGTATTCACGTGGGAAATAGCAGCTGTTTTATCCTCCTGTGAGACAAAATCAAGGGGAGAGAAAAGCCACCTTGTGTTACGAGTTGTCAACAACAACAACAACAACAACAACAACAATATCTAAGCCTAATACCACTAGATGAGGCTGAGTTTATCAAGGGCTACAAAAGTTGAACTACTGTATACAGCATGAAAGACAAAATTTAGAATTTTAGACAGCTTTTGGGTATAAATTTGCATATTTTCTATATATTTTAAAACCAAATAAGATGTCATTGGTTGCTATTTCATCAATGGTAGCTAGTTCGTTCTCAATTTGCATTGTTTGACTATCCTATTGCAATTTTTTTAGAAAAAATAAAAAACAAAAACAAAAAAGTGAGGTCTTTCCGGTAAATAATCTAATAATAATGACAGCTTAATCCATTTCTATGAATTACATGTAAAACAACTACCCAGTGGAAGACAGAAAATCTTGCCTAGGGCCTACCATTACACATCTGCATCCAAGCCAAGCATAAAATAGAGTCTCATCCCTTCCTTTTCCTGGAAATGTATACTGTATTATATAGCAATCTCCACTGTAAAGTCTTGTATGTTCCGTAACTGAAAGAAGGGACAATTCATCACCATCCACCCGCCAAACCTGAAATCGCAGTAGAATGTCAACACAGGCAAAGGCGAAAAGAAAGAGCTAGATTTCGAGCAAGAAGCTACTTTTATTGTGCCACTGCAATCTATAGATAGATCATCCTCTTCATCGGGAAGCTCTTTCACATCATAACCCTGATGCTTGAATATGGCTGAGGCAGAAAAAGCAAATATAAAGAAATGAACTATAAATGACGCATTGATAGCACACTTCAACACAATCAAATTGAGAATGATACTAAACCTGCCACTTTTTCTTTCCCTTCCTCATAAAGCCTAGGCTCCACAGTTTTAGGCCAATTAGTAAAGTGTGAACGAAAGATGGTACTTTCCAATCCTTCTGATAAAAATGTCAAATGAGTCTTGTTTGATCTGCCTTCATTTCTGATAAAATCCTGGTAAAATGAAGATAGTAGTGAGCATAGGTAGTGCCCTTAATGCAATGCTTATATTTCGTTAGGAATATAATTTTCATGAACAAAGGTGAATAGCTAGAAAGAGGTAGAGAGCAACTGCAGTTGGCAAGGAGGTGGATTGTAAGTGGGGTTTTATTTCTTAAGTGAAAATTTGAGATGAGTAGATCAGCATATGCCTCACTCTTTTGGGACAATGAAAGTATAAGAACTCTAATGATACCACTGCAGACCGGGAAAAGCTAAGATATTTACTAAATTTCAGATTCCGTGAAACAAAAGGAAACAAGAAACTCTTACTTCTACAGCTTTGATTGCTGTTCTTCTTTCTGTCAATAAAGTCTGCCTTCCCATCCATACAAAAATGTCGTTATCACAGTCTAACATATAACACTTGTCCATCTCCAGCATTTCTTTGCTGAATCCATTGCTTTCAGTTTGACAAAGTTTTCCCTGTAGATTTATCCTGTTGAGAAAGTTAAAACAACAGCTCCTTAGTTAAGAGGGGCAGATGTATTTCTTGAAGCGAACAAACTTCTTTTGCAATTTCTCCCTCACACATTGCCAGAAGGAAACCGCTTTCCATTTAAAGCAACAACATAACTTGGGTTAGTCAAATTAACTGTGATGTTATGTTGATATTTATTCATCCATTCGAATCGGTTTAATTATCGATCCAATACAAACTTGCTGGATGTTAAAGAGAGAAATAAGGTTGAGAAAGTAAGGATTATCAAAAATGCCCTGATGCATCCACTCAAGCATTGTGCACACAAATGTATGAACCTCACCAAAATAGCTTTGCAGATGGAGCCACGGATTCCTGACTAGAAGGCAATTCTCGAGGAATCGGAGCATAACCACCAAATAAACTCCAGAATTCTCCCACATCAGAATCACCAACAAATTTTCCATCCTCTACAATAATTGTGTAATTATGATTTGCAACACCTTTCCCTCAAAAAAAGATATAAGCACTAAAAAAGGAAGGGAGTAAATGTAGCATATATTCCAACCTATTGTGGCCACCTCACATTTTCCACCATGCCTATTCTCCTTGATATACTGAACAACCTCCAAACCTTTGGCTCTTTCTTGAATGGTTGAGTTGCAGCCACTGAAGTGGAAGATTTTTGATGCAGTGTCAAGTATGAATACATCTTCATGATTCAATGATGACCTCAGAAAAGGAACCTAATGAATACACAAGCACGTCAAACAGGCTACACTAATCAACTTCCAATACATGTTGACAAAAGATTATAAGAAATAACTGTTAAAAAAACATCAAACAACGGAAAGCAAAGACTAGAAAATGATAATGTGGGTATGCCGTCTGGCAACTAACATGTATCAGCTCAAAAATAATCATATTGAATATCATCATCAAAAGTTTGCAATCATTTTTCCATCCCTTTGTAGAATTCATGGTATAAAAAAAACCCTTTGAAATAGTTAGAAAATCATACAGTATTATGTGGAGACACAATAAACTCCAGTCAACATCAACATTACAAATTTACAACTATACTTTTCAGTAAGAGAGGCAGGCAGAGGAGGAGATTCATACTATCAGATAACAGAAGCAGTAATAATCAAACTTCTGAAGACAACTCACTTCTTTCACGCGGACAACATAGTCTCCCTTGCATGTGTACAGGCTGACTTGGTATTCACCATTCAAACTCCCTTGCTTTGAAGTAAACACTCCTTCAATGGGTATAAGACAAGGCTTGAAGTATGATAGAAATTTCTGTGATTCTTGGCCTTGAACTTCCCTATATTGAACGCTGCAGGATCCTAAGGCCGCATCCAACTCTAGTGCCTTGTCTGATGCCAAGCTTGAATCCACCTGCAAATACAGAACTCACCGGTGAATGCAGATGATGCTGTCCAATCACTGTAATTAAACATTCATGCTTTTACACATCAGACAAGTTTATTTCAGAAATCGAAGAACTATAAATTAGTCATCATAGTTTCATGTGTCCTTATTTATAAATTGCATTTCTAAACAGTTCCACTCTCTTCTCAAATTAGAGAATAATCAAATCAATTGCACTAAACATGAAATGTTTTTAGGAAAATGGAGGACCACATTAAGAGTGCAATGAATAGGGAATCAACTGGGGCAAAAAAATGTATGAACCATGAACTAAGGTATATAAAGCCTAAAAAACTTTTCCTGCAGTGAATTAACATTAATAAACAATTTCCACTGCAAGCAAGGCAATAAATCAAGAAATAATACAAACCTTCTTTGTGTCGTTTCCCAGCCAATAATGAACATCATACTGAGGAGGGCCATTTTTTGGAAAAACTGCCTGTTTCCAAAAACATGTAAAATGGTTTAGATCAATTATATCTCAAAATAATTTAGATGAAAATAAAGCTCATATAGATAGGGAATAGCTAGAACTCCATTACGGTGAAGAAGGCTCCAAAAAGTAATGGAATCACTTCTAAAAAGACAGTGACACTATGAAAACGAGATGATGATGATGATGATGATGATGATCTTGTGAAATTTTGGATCTTAATTGAGATACAGCCATCGACTTCTTCATGCATTTAAAAGGATCAACAGGAAAATAAAGTGAGCAATATCTTACATTCAGAACAATGTATGCACTTCCAGTATAGAATTTTCCATGGTTTGACTTTGACACTGGAACCAACTGCTGGTTCTCAATACACCATACTTCCAATCCTCTGAGAATATAAAGCTAAGTGCAAAGCAGAGAACTTGAACAAAGAAATATGATATGTTTTGAAAACCACAAGTTTCGAAGAACTAGGAGACATCTAATTTTTTGTTAGAAATAAATAAAGGATTAAGTCCCCAGGCCAAGACTTTATGTGCTTCCCAACTATTTACAACATATGCCACTAGTAGAATACAAGAATCTACTTTCCAATCTTTTTTATTTAATTATTTTGTCTCAAGTTGACCACTTGTTTGGCTTTTGGTAAATTAGTCACCAGAAATCTATTGCAGTTTTTCAGTATGAAAAAACCTGAACCCAAAGATAACTATTACCTAGTCAACAGATTAGCACAAATTGTAAGGCAATTTGAAAGAAAAAATGTTGCAAGGATACGGGTTTGCTCCTGCCGTTTGGAATGCGGAATCCAGGTCTTTATTGATAATAGGCATTGTCTCTGTGGCTCTAGACTCTAGTACTCCACCAAAATAACGCAACACTAGATTATTCTGCAATCCAGGATTTAAGTTAGTCCTCAGAACCTGAGACTAATGTAATCAATTGGAGTTTTTGGAGTATGTTATTAAATTTTTTCTAATTAGGGTTTAAGGATAATAAGAGAATGAGTAAAGAAACTTGAGGAGTTTGCATTAATAACTTAATGTTCTGCCCCTCTATAATTCAGAAGCTATAATATAGTAATTAGTAAATAAATCAAGGTAGGCAAAGATATGCTGCCATCATGCAGTTAATCTCAAAAAGGAAAGATGGCATTGAAAGATTAATAATCAAATATATTGTGTTACTGTCCAAAATTTGCAGAACTTTGAATCAGACTGTAAAATACTCAACCATAATGCCATGCAACTAACTTAAGAATGCAAATAAACCAATTAATGACAGTTGTTATCAAAACATATAGAAAGAGTCTTTTCTTATTACTATGGCATTATGCTGCTCAAGTAACTAGGATGGGCAAAAATAAAGAAGTTTGATAAACAGTTACTTTTGCCTAGGCCTAAGAATTCACATAATTTTTTTCTTATTCAGCTTGATAACTTTCCATGTGAGTTGCAATATTCTTAACTCTTAAGATTTGAATCATTCTATAACCTCCATAGTCCATGCTTCAAATTTCAAACATCCATATCTACTGGAAAGTGGGATGAAAGCCCATAGTAGCAAGAAATCTAAACTGTTGTTGACTCAAAAAAATTGCCTCACTTTTCAAAAAAAAAATTCTTAAAAAAAAAAAAAAAAAAACCAGCCTAACACATAAAGTCCCAACCCAAAATCAACACAAAAACTCAAGCTGACTGGAAATTATTCTATAGCAGTCAATACCCAAAATTTAGTAGTTCTTCCTACCAAAAAGTCCTCATATTTAAGCCTCTAAAATCAATACATCAACCACAAAGGCTATTCCTTGGCCCTTTGGAGAAAAACAAAGAATAATAATAATAGTAATGCAACAAAAAGGAAAGGAAAGAAAGATGATCTGAATTTTGGAAGCAAAACTCAGAATCTGCAGACATGATACTGATCCATGTAAAAAGTCAAAGGGACCAGATGGCAGATCATACCTTAGTTCTACAGCAAACTCAGGAGGATTAATTCAACACCTAACAAGTGAAAAGAGTACTAATGCTGATGCTTGAACAGACAGGGAAAGAACAAAACTTGGATTTATATTCCCAGTTGCCACATAGAAAAGAAAAACAAGACCTTATAGACAAATGAGAAATGGGGCATTTATATTAGAGGGTGGTAGTAAAAGGGCATTAGTTAGAATAAATGAATAATGATAAGAGCGTTTGGTAGAGAAAGAGAGAGTTGAGAAAAAGCAAAAACAAAAAAAGGCACGCTTAATTATCTTTACCGTCCAGCTAGTAAGGGGACCCACGAAAGTCGCTTTCTATAGTTGTTCGCTTTCCACTCTGTTTGACGGAAACAAGATGATGAAAAAGGCGCAGCTTGGTCCCTTGTTTTGTCAGTGAGAGGGAGGGTATATATGACCCTGGAAACCAAGACATTGTCATAGAGATTTTCCATGTTCATTTTGAGTCTTAACGGTCTCTGACATGGCTCTTAGATGCATGCTGTGTCTTTCTGCACCAGTATCTTACTGTTTTTTTTTTAATTGTTTTTTCTATTTTCAGTTTCGTTTTTTTCCCTAAATTTTACTATTCGCCAATGAGTTTCAAAACACGAGGGGAAAAAGGAGTTTGAAATTGAATGGTACGTTGGTTGAATTTGCGGAAGGAAAAGGAAGAAAAAAGTATTCCAAACCCGAGATTAGTGGCTACTCAAATCAAGACAATATATGTTGGAAGAAACCAATTGAAGGGCATGTTTTGAAATGTAACATTTCTTTTGTGTCTCAATTAAGTTCGCTGGGTATAGGTCTTTGCATTTGTGATAACTAAGGCTAGTTCGTGGAGGCAAAAAAAAAAAAAAAAAATTGAGACATAGTCCAATGTTGAAGGTGAAGCTTATGGTTTATTGATTATGAGAATAAGATTTCTGTTTTATAATTAGTGGACAAGGGAAGATGCATTATGCATGCGTAATCAGGAATTCAGGATAGAAGGTTAAATGATCATTTAATTTTTTTAATATATTACTTCAAATTGTGTTTATTTAATATGTCTAAGATAAGATTTGTTTTTTATGAATTTGAGCGAGTAAGAGCAGTAAGCAATAATCATGTAAGTTTTTTCTTTGGTAAAAGTAAACATGTATTTGTTACGAGCGTAACTTGAGGAGGATAATAGGAGGGAAGCAATGCAGTTCTTCGCTGACGGATGGCGGCGTGTTGGGGTGGTGTCCCCGCAAACCCTCGGACGCTCAAGTCAGTGTGTGTAAGAGGTGAGAGAAGAGGTGGAAAAATAATCATTCCCTCGACCGTTTGACGCGGTCTCTTTAAATATGAGTTGAGGACGGTTACCGATGAGTAACCGTTCCGTGAAACCCGGGAGTCGGCAGTTAATTCTTTTAATGCTGAGAACCGTTGGGTCGGCCGCGTCGATGTGGTCTCGAGGGAAGGTGGAGGGACATGGGCGAGACAGATTGGGCTTGGAAGGTGGACGGATTGGGCCTCGGCCCGATCGAACGATTGCCCCAGTCGCTAGCTCGAATGTCGAGGTGGTGACTTGATGTCGAAGTTCGTTGATGTCGACGTTCGACGTCCTTGTTCGTAAGGAACTGCAAGTGTCGTCATGTCGTGCTTGTTCATTAGTTCGTTCGGGACCTTCGTGTTCCACGTCTGCTGAGGCAGTTCTCGACACGAGGCTTGATGTGCTTGTGCAAGGCACAAGGCTTTGTCACGAGCTCGTGCACGCTGTCTCGGCATGAGGTCGATCACAGGTGCTTGTGCAAGGCACAAGGCTTTGTCACGAACTCGTGCACGCGGTCTCGGCACGAGGTCGATCTCCTCATCAGGTGCTTGTGCAAGGCACAAGGCTTTGTCACGGTCTCGGCACGAGCGTTCTGTTCCTGTCAAAGTATAGACAATTTGCAACAACTTGATGTAATATAGTTAGCATTAATTTTTATGCTGAGTAAAGTGCTCGTAGTCGAGTATTATACTTCCTTGTGAGAGTAGTTGATCTGGCTGTCCAAGCGGCAAGGTTGAGGTCATCAAATAATCAAGGTCAACGACGTAGCCGAGTTTAAAGCCGTCTGAATTTTGAAATTGCAGAGGTGGGCCTGGTAGGTCGCTCAGTATCGGATCGCGTATCCACATTGCTGCAGAGGTGCTTGTGCAAGCGCACAAGGCTTTATCACGAGCCTGCGCACGCGGTCTCGACGCAGGTCGATCTCTTCATCGGTGCTTGTGCTAACGCGACAAGGCTTTATCACGAGCTCGTGCACGCGGTCTCGCAGACGAGGTCGATCTCTTCATCGGTGCTTGTGCTAACGCGACAAGGCTTTATCACGAGCTCGTGCACGCGGTCTCAGACGAGGTCGATCTCTTCATCAGTGCTTGTGCGCTAACGCGACAAGGCTTTATCACGAGCTCGTGCACGCGGTCTCGGCACGAGGTCGATCTCTTCATCAGGTGCTTGTGCCAGGCACAAGGCTTTATCACGAGCTCGTGCACGCGGTCTCGGCACGAGGTCGATCTCTTCATCAGGTGCTTGTGCAAGGCACAAGGCTTTATCACGAGCTCGTGCACGCGGTCTCGGCACGAGGTCGATCTCTTCATCAGGTGCTTGTGCCAACGCACAAGGCTTTATCACGAGCTCGTGCACTCGGTCTCGGCACGAGGTCGATCTCTTCATCAGGTGCTTGTGCAAGGCACAAGGCTTTATCACGAGCTCGTGCACGCGGTCTCGGCACGAGGTCGATCACAGGTGCTTGTGCCAACGCACAAGGCTTTATCACGAGCTCGTGCACGCGGTCTCGGCACGAGGTTCCATCAGAGGTGCAAGGTTTTGATAGTAAATAAATGTCGATTGCGTATTTCTTCAATCATACTTCATTGCTTCACATTTATGTGTTTAGGATACATTTGTTTCAACTATAATATTTCTTCATCTTTGCTGCGTTCCAAGTTCTTGGAATTTGCTGTCCTTGCAGTGTCTCGGGGGTGTAGGCGCCGGTACCTGTCTTTGCGACGATTCTGTACGGGCCTTCCCAATTGGGCGCAAGTTTCCCTTGTGGGGCGTTCTTCAGGCCAACATCAGCTCGTCGAAGAACTAAATCCCCAGGCATGAATTGCCTGGGTACGACACTTCGGTTGTATCTTGCTGCGATTTTCTGTTTCACTGCGACCTCGCTGAGTGCTGCAAGCTCCCTGCATTCGTCAAGGAGGTCGAGTTCTTCTCGTATACTGACAGTTGTCAATGTTACTCTGGGGATTTGTCTTTGGCTTTTGATGCCATCAACTTCTCTTCGTAATTCATAAATTTCTGAGCTCGCTTCAGGAACTCGTTCAGGGTCTTCGGTTTGTCGACACCAACGTCGACGCTGAATAGATTTCCTTCGATCAGGCCTCGCTCTAGCAAGTACAGCTTCATCTCGTCAGAGCATTTCTTCACCAAAATGGCTTCTTTGTTGAAGCGCTCGACGTAGTCTCTGATAGACTCATCTTTCTTCTGCTGAATTGCGGCCAGTGCCGCTGTCGACTTGGGTTGGACTTTAGACGCAGTGAAATGCGCGGAGAACTGGTCGACGAGTTCAATCCACGAACCAATGGAATTTTTCTTAAGAGTCTGGAACCAAGACAACGCTGCCTTCTTGAGTGAGGGAAAGATTCTGCACTTCACCGGCCCTTGGGCGTCTCGATAGCCCATGACAATATCAAAGCAACCAACATGCTCGTCGGGGTCGGTGGTGCCGTGGTATGAGTCCAAAGCGGGTGGGTTCTGAAGATGCTTCGAATCGGAATTTCATGATCTCGGATGTAAAGGACCAAAGGCCCCGCCGAGTCACTCGTGTCATTGCTCGAGAAGGAGTTGATGAAATGCACGAGCACGGCGGAGTGCTCTATGCACAGAGCGGCGTGGAGTCGTGCCCGCGGTGGTGGCGATGAACAGATCTGAGATTTTCGGACTCCTTCGATCTCCGAGGAGAACGAGAGACTCGATCTTTCTCGCTGACCAGGTGGCAACGCGAGCGAGAGTTCCTTCTGGCCGATTCTCCATTCGATCGAGGCGTTGATTCTGAGCATGCATCTCTTCGGCATGGCTTCGAATGAATTCGTGGAACTCGCGAATGAGGATGGCGGCGGTCTCTGTTCCGGCATCGGTTTGAGCAGCAACGATCGGAACGGCGTCATGCTGATGCGGAAGCGGAAGGTTATTCCTCTGTCTCTCATATTCACCGATGAAATTAACAGGTTCATGGTGAGGTGGTTCAAGATCTGCGTTCGCATGAGTGGAACTGCTAGTCGCGACCTGACGCTTCGATCGATCATCGCCGAGTGAAGAAGGAGACTTCGACAAAGAAGATGAAATCGAAACGATTTCCCACAGACGGCGCCAATGTTACAATGTAACTTGAGAGGATGACCGGAGGGAAGCAATACGGTTGCGCTCGCGACGGATGACGACGGCGTGTTGGGGTGGTGTACCTGCAAACACTCTGACGCTCAAGTCAGTGTGTGTAAGAGGTGAGAGAAGAGGTGAAAAAATAATCATTCCCTCGACCGTTTGACGCGGTCTCTTTAAATATGAGTTGAGGACGGTTACCGATGAGTAACCGTTCCGTGAAACCCGGGAGTCGGCAATTAATTCTTTTAATGCCGAGAACCGTTGGGTTGGCCGCGTCGATGTGGTCTCGAGGGAAGGTGGAGCGACATGGACAGAACTTCAGATTGGGCTTGGAAGGTGGACTTTCGGATTGGGCCTCGGCCCAGTCCGGAACAGTATTTTTTTTTTTACAAGTTGATAATTATATTCTTTTACAAGTTTCTTTTTCTTAAAAATGGTAAAAAAAAAGGACTCAAACTTATATCCTTACGCCAACCTTTATTGATAATTAAGAATGACCAAAAAAAAAAAGAATGACTTAAAAAAGCATGTGGAACTCTGTTTTTCGCATACTATTAAAATATGCATTATATGTTTACTTAAAAACCTGCCAAACTATGACATAAACATTGAATTTGTTTTTAGTTGGAATTATTGATATCAAATATCAATACGCATAACAAGTAACAACCACGGCACATAAAAGAGATGGAAACTGCCCATTTAATTTGAGCACAACACATTCATCAAATAAAGTCAAGTAGGAAAGCAAATTGAAGGAGCTCTAAATTATTGTAACAAGTGACTTTCACGGGTACTAATTAATTAAATGGTCTTCTTAATAAGTATCCTAAAAATATTGTTTAAGGATTTCAAACAAGGTAATTTGTAATTGAAAAGTTAGGTATATCTCTTCCCAATGTATTAAATACACAATTTTTCATAAAAACTTATTTTTTTAGACTTCTTAAACAATGCCCTTAGGGCACTCATTGTCATTTGCCTAATTAAATTAAGTAATAATGCACAAAAAATAATTGTTGTCATATAATATAATAGTTATTAACTTTGTAAAACAAGTTAACAATTATTTCATTTTAGCTTTAAATATAATAAATAATGATCGATAAAGATGAATAATATATAATTTAAAATAAGTATTTTATTTAAGAAAATATATTTCTGCTTGTTAATGACAATTAATTGAGATAATGTAATAATGACTATCTTAAAATAATAATAATAATAATAATAATTAAAAATTAATTTTTATTTTAAGCGGGAAAATAGATGAATATAAAAGTGATACTTGACATAATCTCACGTGGTAAAACTCTATTTTATATTATACATTAGATAGTAGATGTGTTACATTCTCTTTGACCCAATCACAGTTTACTTAAGTTTCTAATCCTCCGTAGCTTCTATTTTTGGCCCAAATTGTTTCCTCGCTGTAATATGGTCACGTACGGTAAGCATCGAGTAAGTTAACCCAATCAATGAACATGCTTATTATTGTCGGTATTTTAAGTGAGAGTGTGTGAAACATAAGAGTCATGGCTTTGCACATACAAGGTTATCAGGACCTCAATCCAAAATCATATAGAATTCATAGTCTGAACCATCTTGGGTGCAAGCCACTGAGAAGATCTTCTTTTAAACTATGCAATTATCCTAACGCACAAGCTGAAGCCGGAAACTGCATACAATTACTAGATGAAAAAACTGTATTACCTACTGTTAATTAATGTAATTAGTGTGATAATTTAGGTTAGTTACATGTATTTAACTAACTCCTCTTAGCTGTCATTTACCATAACCGTAGCTGGCTTCTCATTGGTTGATTAGTTTGTGTATAAGCTCTGGTTAACAGACTTTGTAATCACTTTTGACATTCTTCAATATACAGAAAACACATTTCTATATTCTCTCTCTCGATGCTCTGCATCAGTGTGATCGGTATTATCATGGTATCAAAGCGAACATGCTTCCGCTCCAATCTTTCTTCGTGATTTCATCTTGCTGAAATCTCTGTTTTCTCTATTACATTTGTTCTTCGATTGCGTTGAATTTTCTGCTTTCTTCGTTGAATTTCTTCATCGATCGATTGCATTCTTCGCTGAATTTGTCTTTTTTTGACCTATTTCTTCTGTTTCATTGCGTCATTGTTATGGCTGCTTCAACCTATTTTGATTTTCTCACCAATTCCTCAAATCCTTATTACCTACATCCGAACGAAAATCCCTCTGTTGTTCTTGTTTCGCCTCCACTCGATAACAAGAATTATCACAATTGGGCGAGATTGATGCTGATTGCGCTCATCTCGAAAAACAAAGATCGCTTCGTTGATGGTGCTCTTCCTAAACCGTCAAGTTCGGACCCTATGTTTGCGCAGTGGATATGTTGCAATAACATGGTCATTTCATGGATTCAGTGTTCTACATCTGAATCAATTGCAAAATCAGTTTTGTCAATCTCCACTGCTGCTGAGGTTTGGCGTGACTTGAAGAATCGTTACTCACAGGGCGATATTTTTCGCATATCCGATATCCAAGAAGAATTGTATCGGTTCAAGCAAGGTAATCTTGATGTCTCCAATTATTTTACTCAATTAAGAGTTTTTTGGGATGAATTAGAAGATTATAGACTTGTTCCTTATTGCAAGTGTTCAATTGCTTGTACCTGTGGTGGATATACTTCAATGAAAACCTTTCGTGAACAAGATCATGTAATTCGGTCCTTGAAAGGCTTGAATGACAGATTCACTCACACTAAATCCCAAATAATGGCTATGGACCCTTTGCCTAATGTTGGCAAAGCTTTTTCTCTGGTTCTCCAACAAGAAAGGGAATTGGTTGGTAATGTTGCTTCTGAATCTGTTGCTAAGAATTCTTTAGCACTCACATCCATTGTGTCTCAAGCCAATTATGATGGGAAAGGTGCTGCTACATCTCAGAATTCTAGAAATAAAGGAATTTATGGCCGAGGAAGAGGAAATTATGGCAAGAATCAGTCAGGCTCTAATCGTGTGTGCACTCATTGTGGAAGGGTTAATCATACCATTGATACATGTTTCATATTGCATGGTTTCCCCCCGGGGTATAAATCAAAAGGCAGAGGACAAGCAAATTCTGCAGTGTCTGAACCCTCTTTTGCAGTTGATTCACAAGCTCACACTTCACAAAATTCTTCAGCTCCCTCTTCATTAGGTGGCTTCACTCAAGAGCAGTTCCAAGGCATCCTTTCCTTAATTCAGCAATCTCAGAAAACAGATGCAGCCAAACCAGAAGTGCATATGTCAAATTATGTGACTACAAACCCTCTTGCTTTCCATTCCGATGCAAAGTTTGCAAATGGTAAGAATAATTTCCAATGGCTCCTAGACACAGGTGCCACTGACCGTATATCTTTCCATTTCAATTCTTTTGATAGTTTCCAAGCTATCAATCCTGTCCATGTTTCTTTACCGAATGGGAACAAGGTTTTTGCTTCCATTTCTAGTACTGTTAAACTCTCACCATGACTAACCTTATATAATGTTCTTTATCTTCCTCAATTCAGTGTTAATCTCATTTCAGTAGCCAAATTATCTCAAACCAATCACTGCCATCTTAGTTTCACTAATGATGTGTGTCACATTTTGCAGAATATTTCCAAGAGGATGATTGGTACAGCTAAGCTCATTGGAGGATTGTATGTGATAGGAGGTCCATCTTCAACAGCAACTGCTACTGCTTGTAATTCTGTGCATTCTAATTCTTCACATTCCTCCAATTTATGGCACATGAGACTTGGTCATATATCTGTTTCTAGTTTAAAACTCATAGCTAGACAATTTCCCTTTATTCCTTGTATGCATGATATAGCTTCTTGTGATGCATGTCATTTTGCAAAACAAAAGAAATTACCTTTTCCTATTAGTACAAGTGTTTCCAAAGCTCCATTTGATTTGTTACATGTTGATTTGTGGGGACCTTACTCCACTCCTTCCTTTCTTGGATAAAATATTTTTTAACTCTTGTGGATGATTTTTCAAGATTCACTTGGGTTATTTTTCTTAAAACTAAAGATGAAACCAAAGTTCATTTACAAAACTTTGTTGCTTATATTGAAAATCAGTTTCACACAACCTTAAAGTGCCTTAGGTCTGATAATGGCACTGAATTCTCTACTATTTCATCTTTCCTTCTTTCTAAAGGAATTTTACACCATAGATCTTGTGTTGAAACACCCCAACAAAATGGGATGGTTGAAAGAAAGCACCAACACATACTTAATGTGGCTAGGTCTTTGTCTTTTCAATCTCACATTCCACTCACTATGTGGAATTTCAGCATTCAACATGTTGTGCATCTCATTAACCGCATTCCTACACCTCTTCTAAAGCTCAAATCTCCTTTTGAAGTATTGCACAAACTTCCCCCTACTTTGATTCATCTTAAAGTCTTTGGTTGCTTGAGCTATGCAACCACCTTACAAGCTCATAGGACAAAATTTGATTCTAGAGCTAGAAATGCTGTTTTTCTTGGTTATAAGGCTGGAACCAAGGGTTTTATTCTTTATGTCCTTAAATCCAATGAACTATTTGTTTCTAGGAATATGATTTTCTATGAAAATCACTTCCCTTTTACTCCCTCTTCTAATCCTGTTACATCAATTCCTGCTGCAGCCTCAACCTCAAACATTCCGTGTGATCTTTATCTTGATCAAGAATCAGATTTTCCATTATCCATTGGTTCCCCACCTGTTTCTATCAATTCAGATCTAGTTTCACAGAACCAGATTCTGTTTTCTCCACTGCACAACCAACTGTGCCTAATTCTGTCTCAGCTCCTTCTCTGCCCAGTTCTGTGTCTCCTGCACCTTCTCCTACTGTTTCTGTTAGAAGGTCTACTAGGACCCGAACTGAGCCAACTTATCTCCAAGACTATCACTGCAATCTTCCATCCAAAAGCTATAACAATGCATCTTCAGGTAATAATGTGTATCCCATTACTTCTTTCTTATCTTATGATAAATGCTCACCCTCATATAAAGTTTTTGTTGTACCATTTCTGCTGAAATTGAACCAAAATCATTTGCTCAAGCCATTAAATCTGAGAATTGGAAAAAGGCAATGGATGCTGAACTGCAAGCTCTTGATAAAAATAATACTTAGTCCATTGTTGACCTTCCACCTGGCAAAGTTCCCATAGGCTATAAATGGATATATAAGGTAAAGTATCATGCCAATGGTTCAATTGAGAGGTATAAAGCTCGTTTAGTGGCCAAGGGATACACACAAATGGAAGGCATTGACTACTTTGATACTTTTTCTCCGGTTGCAAAGTTGACAATTGTAAGAGTTTTGCTTTCTTTGGCTGCCATTAAAGGTTGGTATCTTGAACAATTAGATATCAACAATGCCTTCTTTCATGGGGATTTACATGAGGAAGTCTACATGAAGTTTCCTCCTAGTTTTCCTTCTAAACTTTCTCAAGTTTGCAAACTCTACAAATCCTTGTATGGCCTTAAACAAGCGAGTAGACAATGGTACTCAAAACTGTCCACTGCCTTGCTTTCTGTTGGTTATACTCAGTCATTGGCTGATCACTCCTTGTTTGTCAAAGGGTCTGGATCTCAATTCACAGCTTTACTAGTTTATGTCAATGACATTGTGTTGGCTAGAAATTGCTTTGCTGGAATTCTGTTTGTAAAACAGTTTTTGGACAGCAAGTTTAGAATTAAGGATCTTGGCAAACTGAAATTCTTTCTAGGACTTGAGATTGCAAGGACTATATCTGGTATTTTGCTTAATCAGAGGAAGTGCACTCTGGAACTGTTGGAAGACTCGGGCACCCTAGCTTCCAAACCAACCCCTACTCCATTTGATCCTTCCACTAAGCTATCTGCTGATCAAGGTGCTGTTTTAGCCGATGCATCATCTTATAGGAGGTAGATTGGAAGACTTCTCTACTTAACCACAACTAGACCTGACATTTCTTACTCAGTCCAACACTTGAGTCAATTTCTTTCCAAACCATTGACTCCTCATTTTCAAGTTGCACCTATTAGCTGTCATTTACCATAACTGTAGCTGACTTCTCATTGGTTGATTAGTTTGTATATAAGCTCTGGTTAATAGACTTTGTAATCACTTTTGACATTCTTCAATATACAGAAAACACATTTCTATATTCTCTCTCTCGATGCTCTGCATTAGTGTGATCGATATTATCAAATTGCCATAGGTTGGATCACATTTTCCTTTATACCCGGTGTTTAAAATGTTGTGGAAATATATACTGCTCCTAATAAAATCTTGGCTTTTACTTGGGAGTAAGCTATGGACAGGTTGCCTAAGAGAAGTAATTTACTTACTAGAATATCGAAAGGGCTCGTTGCGTTTTATGTGGTAACCATTTAGAGGTTGACGCTTCTCTTTCTTTTTTTTCTTTTTTTTTTTGCTTGTCTTGTAATTTATAATGTATGGACTCATATATGGTTGGCTGGGATTTTCAGTTGTGCTTCCTTCCTCTTTCTTTGAGCATTACTTGATGCATAGAGGGTTAGTTAGAGGCAATTCGGTAAAGAAGGTGAGACAATTGATATGTCACGCAGTTATATGGAGCATTTGGTTTAGTAAAAATGAAGCCATCTTTAAAAAATTGTAATTTTGATTTCTTAGCTATTATAGATTTAATCAAAGAAAAGTCTTGGTCTTCGTTGATAGCAAACTTTGAAGGGTTAGTTTTTCAATTTTCTGACCGGTGTAATAGTCTTTTGTCTTGTGTCATGAATTATATATTTTGAAGAAGTCTGTATTTATGTATAAGTGTTGGAGTAGCCTTGTACTCCTTTTAATTCAATTTTGATTATAAAATTTCACTCTACTCCAAGATCCTATATACCCCTCTCGTTTCAGGTAGATGATGAGATCTCTCTCTATTTTCTAATACCTCAATTTTCGCCAATTCTTACTCTTAATTGATTTAAGCATTAGAATGTATAGCACATGTAAATTCAGAGCCACCTGTTCTCCGCTGCTAATTCCAAAAGATCACCATCAAAGACTTCAGAAGAGGAACACATCCACTCCATTTCAGCATCCGAGTTGAACACTAATCATACACCAAGCAGTGCTTGATATCAATAAATAAATAAATAAACGTAAGCTAGAGACATTGATGTGTAGTTTGCTGCAAAAGCATTCCTTTGTACAAGAATATGGATCGGATGTAATGTTTTGAAAACTGGACCAGACATTGAACCGGTAAAGGTACTGGTTTACGATTCAATGGTTTGTTTGTGGTTAAACCGTGGACGAACCGGTGATAATTAATTTTTTTTAATATTATATAATATATTAAGTAATATATAAATATAAATATTAAGAAAATATAATAAATCATATTATAAATTAACATAAACGGATCTTATTATATATTTTGTAAGGTAAAACATAAATAATAAACTGCTAAACAATAAAAATCATAAATATAAATATTTATTATTTGTTATCAGACCTTTATTTGGCTAAAAAATGCATATTTTTAGGTTAAAAATTAAAAATACAAAAAAAATAAAAAAAAAATATGAAAACAATCGGTTCAAACCAGTTCTTGCCCGGTTTTTACCGGTTCTCTCTGGTTCTTGGATCTGCCGGCTTACTGGATTGTACGGATCGAACACCTGGCCGATTCTCAGTTCAACCGGTCGAACCGGCCGGTCCAGTCCGGTCTGGTTTTCTAAAGATGATATATATATATATATATATATATATATATATATATATATATATATATATATATATACAAAACAAAATGCAAGTATTGATTATGGCCAAAAAATAAAATGCAAGCAATAATTACATGAAATTCTAAGACCACTTACTGTTCGGAATCAGGCTCAATTCAGATATAGGATTCTGTGGCAATTCAAAAAAGTTAGCAATTAAAACATGTCACCTTAAAAGTCTAAAACTCCAACCCCACTCACCACTGATCAAAGGCAGCAGCTATGGCCTATGGCCTGGCCACTAATCGTAGTGAACAGCAACTGCTTCGGCAAGCTGCTTGTGCTTGATCTCTATCCCCACCTTTATACATATTCATGCTTTTCTTTTTCAATGTTCATTCATATCATTATATGAAACATAAGATATTTATATTTGATGCTGATTGCTGGATTCACTGTTGGGTTGGGTGACATCTTCGATCCCTCCCATCTCTCTACCTCATTGAGGATTTATTTTTGATAGAAAAAAATAACAATACATTAATTAAGAAGGCATGTAAAAAAACATAGTTTGGATCAAGAAATACCTCCTAGACTACAAATAAACTACCGAATAAAGAAAGAAATAAAATGAGAAAAATATATGTTCAACCGGTTAATTATTAAGGTACACAACTAAAAAATGGTATACGGGTACACAAATGGTCGATTGTCGCTGCCACCATCACTATGCTCCAACACTCTCCTCTGTTTCGGATAATTCCTCCCCCATTTTTGTGAAATTCACTCCGACCACCATCTTTCGACCAGGCAACACTCCGAGCAGCACCTCAATCAAGTGTCTCGCCTCGAGGCCGACCGCATAAAGTGCTTTGACGCCTCGTCCCACCGGCATAGATCCGATTTTTGGCCATTTATTGTAAACAAACAAGTGTTTAATTGAGATTTTAGGTTTTCAGGATAAGGGACAAAGATCAAACAAGTGTTTAATTAAGATTTCAAGTTTTCATAAGAAGCAAGGCATGCTAGCTTAATTAGAACTAATCATTCACTTTCCCACTGCTAGTAACATTCACATCAAAGTTCCGGCATGATTTTCCAGAAACACAATAATTTTGCTGGCTAGCTCCTTAATTCACGAGATTTCTATATTACCTTCAATGCTTAATTAAACATATTTTGCCAACTTGACAAGACAACTTATTTACCAGTATGAGTTGACGACACTGAATTTAATTTGTCCAACGAATGTCATTTGAAGAGGGAAAAAAGGTATCAATCAAAGAATACAAATGTGGCAAAATGATATCTTTAAGTTGAGCTTGGCCAATTATCACTCGTCTCGAATATAAGCCAAAAAAAATACCTCACACCCTTTAAAAAAGTTAGTTAATCTCATTTAATTTTCTTAAAGTAATCGAAAAAAAATTGCATCCCCAAAATTGCTCTTCATAGGAACTTATTTCATGGGGAAAAAAAGTTATTGAAAAATAAAATCTGAATTAATTGAAGGGTATTTTGAGTAAGAGATTATTAAATAGGATAAAATTTGTTTATATTTTGGACCATCAAACTCAAATTTTTTGTTGCTATATTCGAGACCAGAGTGACTACTTTTCTAACCATTATTACCACTATATTCTCCCACTCTTCAACTGCATCATAAATATCTGTCGTTGTCCTTGTTACTATGTTGCGACATGCTCAGTGTCACATGATGCTGCTGTTAATGAATGAAGCCCTTCATTTTGGGGACTTTAAGAGATCCATCAGGCAGGAGGGGGAGCATTTTTTTTTTGGCTGGAGAGGGAGCATTGAATAGGGGTGTGCAAAAAATGCGGCTAATTGGCCCAAATTTAGTAACTGACCACACCACAACAAAAAGCCCATAACCATTTACATGGTTTATAACCCAACCCATGTTTTGAAATTAAATCAGTGGCCCAAAGCCCGAGTTCCTAACCGGTTAGTAAGATTGAATCTCATTTACCCTAACCTGCAATGTGTAGATCTTGCTAGAAAATTAGCTGCAGGCAACACAAAACATGACACTCTCAGTTAGGAACTATTCCTAATCATTTGTTTTATATTAGAGCATTATATCTAGGTGATGATATTGCAACTTTGAGTTTTCATGAAAATCAAATGTTAGTTTGACATTCATATTCTAAAATATGTTAAACGTTTTGTACAACTTTGAGATTGGTTGGAATCATCTTTGAATCACTCTATATTTCATGGCTCAATTACTTACACATGTGTAATATAAAAATTTAGTATTACAATTAACTATAGTGATCAACACTGCACGCCCCGTGCGTAGCACAGGTATTTTGCTAGTTACTCTCACAATCGTTTCTCCTTCTAGAGCTCTCTGACGAAAATACCAAGAACCCTAACCCAAAACCCCAAATCACACACCCAATCGATTGCGAGTTCCATGGAATCGACTTTGATTCTCCATTCTATATTGCTCAATTTTCTTACCTTTCTCCTTCCCGTTCCTGATTTTGGGTTTGTAAGCTCGTTGGCGTTAAACTGTGACTCGCAAAGGGTTTGAAACCGAGCGGCCACTGCAAAGGCGAAGTCCCTCCAAATCGAAGCTTCTTCTTGTTCACATCGAAGGTTCACGTTCGTGTTTGGTAAGTGGGGTTATTGTTTTGCTACGTGTTCGAGTTTTTTTGTAGGGTACCTGTGTGGTGCTTGGCAAGTTTAAGTCGAATAAGAAACTTCTGTTACTATGCTTGTGTTTTTCTTCATAATCGTCTGTGTTTTTATATATTTCTCTACTATTGTTCTATGGAATAGTTTAAATTTAATTTCTTGCTTCGCTTCATCTTGTTGGGTTTCCTGAAATATGCAATTTACATTGCTAGTTGCTTACATGGACTACATAAATGAAATTTTGGATAACTTCCAATTTCATTCATCTTTTTGCTATCACATGTCGTTGTTTATTGGCATATTTAATTGTTTTGGGTCCACTTTGCAGGAGAAGTGAATTTGGGTCTGTGGCAAAACGAAGACACACAAGTGGCTCCAGCACCAGGGCTTGATACTAGGGCTGGACACCGGTCGGTTACGGTCGGAGTCAGGCCCAAAAATCCAAATCCTACCAAAACCGAAACAGATAAAACCTCACCCATTTTCGTCCGTTTCAGCCACCGGTTTGGGCTGGTGACGGGTTCGGCGGATTGGCAGGTGGTCGGGTGGGTTTGGACGGTTTAAGGGTAAAAAAAAAAACTAAACACAGAAGATTCAAACAAGCATTTTAGAACAAAAAAACATAAACAAATCAAGAATCTTAGCATAAAAAGAAAATCAATTTTCAACAAACTAAGTAGTTTGTTGAAAATCAAGCACAACATGTAAGTAATAGTTTGTTTACAGAGGGGAAAGACTTGAAACTTTAGATCTGGCAACCACATAACTTTTGGAAAAGGTTGCAACTTGAAATGTGTGGCCACATAACTTGAAAAGGTTGAAACTTCAAACGAAAGGTCCAAACTTCATACATGCAGCCACATAAGTTGGAAAGGTTGAAATTTGAAACATGCGACCTCATAATTTTTGCATAGGCTGCAGCTCAATCTTGAATGGGGTCTTTGCGCGGAGCAATGTGCTTTTCACAGTGAGGATGATGCAACCGCAAGCGAAAGAACGGCGTTGCGAAGACGACTCACGGTGGAAGTTTGAAAACTGTTGAAACTTGAGAGCACAAAGAGGAAGTCGACAGAGCGGAAGTTTGACCGAGGAAGAAAGCCTGAGAGCACAAAAGGGAAACAAGAGAGAGAGAGAGAGAGAGACAAGGAGTTGCTGCTATTGAGAGAGAGAGAGAGATTGAGAATAGAGAACACAGAGAAGTCACATTTACTGGTTCTCGTAGAACTGGGCTCGTTACTTTACACAAGTCTCAAAACAAACACAAAATCAGATAATCTAAGCCACTCGTTGTAATGTCATGTCATCGATCCTCGTCATTTAAAATGATCCAATGGTACTCAACATAATTAGAGAAAAACACCTCAAACTACCAGGTATCTCGGTCGGGTATGGTCCCCGGCGGATCATTTTTCACAGACCGAACTCGCCCGTATACAACCGCTCATAACCAATCTTTATAACCCGATGACCCGCAAACCGCAACAACCCACCCGCTCCTTGGCATCTGCTACCGGTTAATTCGGTTTTCGGGTCGGAAACAGTTCTTTGTCCACCCCTACTTGATACTGAGGAAACACTTGATACTGAGGGCAAATAGGACCAAAAGGCCTGCCATTCTTCGAGGATTTTGCCGATATCGAGGTGGTTAGGATAATGCAGATCAACATTATTGGGCAGTAAGTGTTATAATGGTTCATTCATTTTTTTCATAATTTTCTAGAATGGATAGATGGTTTATTATGTTCTCAGTGTCAATTCCATTGTGAGATATTTAGTTTCATCTTGAATCTTGATCCTTACATTTCTGATTGCACATCCTAGATCTTTGCTGTATTCGATTGAAATGGTGGATGCCCTCGTTCAACCTGTTTTAACAGTTTGTCTTCTTATATCTATCTTATCATTATATGTATGTAGGAATGTGAGGTAAATGTGGTGAACTTTAAAACGGATTAACAAGTGATGTTTACTTTCATCTTAGTTTCTTTGTATATGCACATGCATAATACTATAATTAACAAAGAGAATAGTGGAAACAAGGTGGCAAATTTATTAATGTTTTGTGTAGTGTGAAAGTAGATAGAAACTGAAATTTAAGAGGATTTGATTGAGTTTTGTGCAAGCAAATGGGAGTGCTTTTTAAAAACTGATTTCTGTCTTGGCTTATCCTGTTAGTGAGTGCATCACTGAGTGCACCCTTCAGGTTCATTATTTTTTAAGGTTCCTCTCTATACCCTAAAAATGTCCTTTTTGTAGTCTGTAGATTATGGTACATGGCTATTAATAAATGAATGCTTTTTTAATTTGCAGTATTCTTTTGGCCTAAGAAATTGTTTCCTTCTTGATTCCAAGCTTGCAATAGTCAACGTATCTTTAGGGTAAGTGTTCGGTCTTAAATTCTCTTTTGCAATAAAATGAAATGTCTATAAATACATTTCATACTTAACTGTTGTTTTCATATAAGCATGTAGTTGGTTGAAGCATGTAGTGAAACAATGTGTTTCTTGGTGATGTGTGCTTGAATATATATTGATTTTTATGTTGTTATGCTATATAAGCTGGTATGCCTTTTTTTTTTTGGGTCTGCAGACGGAGTGGCAAGAACCACTCGTAAACTCACACACACAAAATGGGAATCCTGGGCTCGAACCCGGGCAACTACGAAAAATGTCCAACCTAGCAACATCGACTTACGCCAGTTGTGCTAGGCCTTACGGACAAACTGGTATGCCGTTTATCTGTTGTTAATTTGGAATGTCGAAATTATTAAATCAGAGTTCATTGTGCCTAAAGGTGACTCTGCTGTGAAGAACAAAATGTATAACCTAATATTAGGTACTTAAGCCTAATTAGTTTCTTCACTTAGTATATAAGGACATCTCCAATGGGGACACTTATTGGGTACCTAATGCTTGAGTACCTATTTAGAGTGGTACCTAATAGGTACCCCTATTGTGCGAAAAAACTTGGGTACCTATTAGGAATGGGTACCTCTATAGGTACTCTTCTCTTTCCTCTTCCGCAGGCCCCACTGTCAGATATATTATTAATTTAATATTTAATATACCAAATAATTATTAAATAAATTTTTATTGATATGTGATGATGTAGAGTCATTGATGAAACTCATTTCGTAATTTTTTTAGAGCTGTTGGGTTGGAGGGATTGGGTATCTAATAGGTACCCAAATTAAAAAAAGTAAAAATGAGCTATGTGGATGTGTGGGCCCTATTTTTTGAGTACTCCATTGGAGATGGCCTAACATTTCTTAACAGGAAGTAGCTAAGTCCTTAAGATTAGTTTTTTTTGCATTAAATGCTTAAAATGGAGCATACCAACTATCTAGGACTGTGGATGGTTCATGCATTATTGAAAAAACTGGTTACAATGGGTCTTCCTGGTTCTTTTATAACGAGTCTTTTTGTTTTATAATGTGTCTTCTTTCAGCACTTCTGTTGATGTCTTCCTAGTTCTTTCATAATGGGTCTTTCTGTTTGATGTTAATTTGTTTGCTTCTTTTCTGTTTACAAGGACAATCCGAAAAAAGAGGCATGAATCGACTTCATCCTCAATGGCAAATGTGGAAGGACTTGTTAGTTTATCTCCTTCGTTTCCCAAATTTGACTAAGATGCAAGTCGAGTTGACTTGGTGAACATGTTCGTAGCTATGGAGATGCCGTTTAGACAAGTGGAGATTCCATATTTGCATAAGTTTCTTTATGGTTGTAACCAAGATTCAAAGTCCCATCACGCATTACACTAGAGCGTGATATTTTGAGGCACTGGGACACGAAGAAAAGAAGGTTGAAGATTTTTTTTGTCTCAACATTGTCGAAGGGTTTGTCTCAACCGACACTTGGACGTCCACTCAAGACTTCAACTACATGTGTCTGACAGCTCATTTCATCGACAACAACTGGAAGTTGCAAATGAGGATTTTGAATTTTTGTCAAGTCACAAATTACTCGGAAAAAATTATGGCCACGACTGTGGAAGTTGCTTGAATGATGTGCTTAGTCTGATAGTGGACAGTGCCTCATCAAATGATGTCGGGGTTCAACATCTAAAAAGGTGACTTATCTCGGAATGATCTAGTTATGGAGATTGCATTCACATGCATTGTTGCGCACATATTTTGAACTTAATTGTGAAGAAAGGTCAGAAAGACATTAATGAGTCTGTTTTGAGAATCTGTGCTGCTGTGAAGTATATAAGGCGTTCCCTTCGAGGTTTGCTAGATTCAAGGCATGCATTGATGAGGAAAGCATTGAATATAAAGGTTTTGTTGGCCTAGATTGTGAGACTCGGTGGAACTCGACATACATAATGTTAAATGCCGCATTAAAACATATCGAGACCTTTGAGGAGCTTTACTTCGGAGAAGAGTCACGCAAGGAAAAAGGTGTGCCTACACAAGAAGATTGGGAGCATGTTTGCTTAATTCTTCCATTTCTAGAGATGTTTTATGAAGCAACATTGTGTATTTCTGGTTCTCTTTATATAACCAGTAATCTTTATATGTTTGAGGCTTTTGGTATTGGAAAGAAAATCACGCAAATGTGTAATTCTGAAGATTGGACATTCAACACCAGAGGAGCACCCATCCAACACCAGAATTACACAATTGCGTGATTTTCAAAATTACACATTTGGGCGATTTTCTTTCCAAAACCAAAATCTTTAAACATATAAAGATTGCTAGTTATATAAGAAGAACCAAAAATACGCAATGTTGCTTCATAAAACATCTCCAGGAATGGAAGAATTAAGCAAACATGCTCTCAATCTTCTTGTGTAGGCACACCTTTTTCCTTGCGTGACTCATTAACATATTTCTGATCTCGGAAGTAAAGCTCTTCAAAGGTTTTGATATGTTATAAAGCGGCATTTAACATTGTGTATGTCAAGTTCCACCGAATCTCACAATCTAGGCCAACAAAACATTTATATTCAATGCTTTCCTCATCAATTGCATGCCTTGAATCTAACAAACCTCAAAGGGGAACGCCTTATGTACTTCACAACGGCACAAATTCTCAAAACAAACTCATCAATGTCTTTTAGACCTTCCTTCCTTCACAATTAAGTTCAAAATATGCGCGCAACAACGCATATGGATGTAGTCTCCATTCATAACTAGATCATTCCGAGATAGAAGCCACATTTTCAGATGTTGAACCCCGACATCATTTGATGAGGCATTGTCCGCTGTAGACTAAGCACACGAGATAGCCCAAACCATTCAAGCACTGCTCAACAGTCGTGGCCATAATTTTTTTCGAGTAGTTTGTGACTTGACAAAAATTCAAAATCATCTTCTGCAACTTCCAGTTGTTGTCGATGAAATGAGCTATCAGACACAGGTAGTCGAAGTCTTGAGTGGACGTTCAAGTGTCAGTTGTGAGACAAACCCTTCGACAATGTTGCGACAAAAAAAAATCATCAACCTTCTTTTCTCCGTGTCCCAATGCCTCAAAATATCACGCGCTAGTGTAGTGCGTGATGAGACTTTGAATCTTGGTTGTAAACCAAGAAACTTATGCAAATATGGATTTTCTACTTGTCTAAACGGCATCTCCATAGCTACGAACATGTTCACCAAGTTAGCTCGGCTTGCATCTTGGTCAAATTTGGGGAACGAAGGAGATGAACTAACAAGTCCTTCCACATTTGCCATTGAGGACGAAGCCGATTCATGCCTCTTATTCACCTCTTTTTCCGGATTGTCCTTGCATCTTGACAAATGAGATAACGTCGCACTTGTTCCATTATTGTACTTGATCATGGAACCACAATAATTACATTTGGCTGATTTTGTTGTGTCTGGCTCTGCTGTGAAGTGATTCCGAGCAGTAGATCTGTTTCTACGCGTAGATGACAATAGATTGGCAGTGTTTGAGACTGAAGGTGGAGGAGTAGAAACAAAATGCTCTGCTGTCTTAGAGGCAATAATGTCATCATGACCATCCGTATTAGATCTCAGGTAGGATTGAAATTTGTCCTGCAAGGAAATCAACTCAACAGTAAAATTCAGAGGAAAAAACTGAGCTGTAAAAGACAAAATCGATCTCATTCAGTTAACACTTTAAATCTCAATCATTTATTTTCTTAAAGAAATCAAATTTCATGAAAGGGACCTTTCAATATAAAATTTCAAGATTTTATATTTCAGCACCCACATGAAGATAATAAGCAAAAAAGTGGATTTATAATAAGCTACATGAAGCTGATGGGGTTAATAAAATCGAAGGAGGAATAAAATAAAGTTCATAATAGAAAATGAAAAGTATACAATAGAAACTACAAAATTACTAGAATGAGAATAAAAGGGAAAAAGGACGAAAACTACCGATACATTACATGCACATATTCATGAATATAATATGTGATATATGTGTTTAATAGATCAGGAAATAATACATGTACATGATATATAACATAAACAACTTAAAAAGGTGTGATTAACAAGTGGTCATGTGGATGGTGGGCCGTTGAAAACTATATAAAACGGAGTCTGCAAAGTCTTGCTTTTTGATTTGTTAATGACATTTCAGCTCAAGGAAACTATTAAACACAAACAATTCAGCTCCTGATGCCCAAATATATACTACAATTTAGCTAATTTCAAGGCTAGTTATTGAAGGCAGCACAACTAGGAGCAATAAATTACCTCAATAATCAGTTAAATCTTCCTTGTATTCTTTGTATGAACGATTTTGCAATGTTGCGATTCTTCCTTCAAACAGAAAAGAAGCAAACAAATTAACATCAAACAAAAAGACCCATTATAAAAGAATCAGGAAGACATCAACAGAAGTGCTGAAAGAAGACCCATTATAAAACAAAAAGACTCGTTATAAAAGAACCAAGAAGACACATTGTAACCAGTTTTTTCAATAATGCATGAACCATCCACAGTCCTAGATAGTTGGTATGCTCCATTTTAAGAATTTAATGCAAAAATAAAAAATAAAAAATAAAAAAAAACTAATTTTAAGGACTTAGCTACTTCCTGTTAAGAAATGCTGTATACTAAGTGAAGAAACTGATTAGGCTTAAGTACCTAATATTAGCTTAAACATATGTTCTTCACAGCACAGTCACCTTTAGGCACAATGAACTCTGATTTAATAATTTTGACATTCCAAATTAACAATAGATAAACGGCATACCAGCTTATATAACATAACACCATAAAAATAAAAATCAATATATATACAAGCACACGTCAGCAAGAAATACATTGTTTCACTACATGCTTCAACCAACTACATGCTTATATGAAAACAATAGTTAAGTATGAAATGCATATATAGGCATGTCATTTTATTGCAAAAGAGAATTTAAGACCTAACACTAACCCTAAAGATACTTTGACTATTGCAAGCTTGGAATCAACAAGGAAACAATTTCTCAGGCCAAAAGAATACTGCAAATTAAAAAAAGCATTCATTTATCAATAGCCATGTACCATAATCTACAGACTACAAAAAGGACATTTTTTAAGGTATAGAGAGGAACCTTAAAAAATAATGACCTCAAGGGTGCACTCACTAACTCACTAACAGGATAAGCCAAGATAGAAATCAATTTTTAATAAGCACTGATAGAAATCAATTTTTAATAAGCACTCTCATTTGCTTGCACAAAACTCAAATCCTCTTAAATTTCAGTTTTTTATCTACTTTCACACTACACAAAACATTAATAAATTCGCCACCTTGTTTCCACTATTCTCTTTGTTAATTATAGTATTATGCATATACTAAGAAACTAAGATGAAAATAAACATCACTTGTTAATCAGTTTCAAAATTCACCACATTTACCTCACATTTCCTACATACATCTAATAAAATGATAAGATAGATATAAGAAAACAAACAGTTAAAACATGTTGAACGAGGGCATCTGCCATTTCAATCGAATGCAGTAAAGATACAGGATGTGCAATCAGAAATGTAATGCATCAAGATTCAAGATGAAACTGCATATCTCACAATGGAATTGACACTGAGAACAGAATAAACCATCCATCCATTCTAGAAAATTATGAAAAAATGAAGGAACCCTCATAACACTTACTGCCCAATAATGTTGATCTGCAATATCCCAACCACCTCGATATCGACAAAATCCCCAAAGAATGTCAGGCCTTTTGGTCCTATTTGCCCTCAATATCAAGAATTTCTCAGTATCAGGCCCTGGTGCTGGAGCCACTTGTGTGTCTTCGTTTTGCCACGAACCCAAATTCACTTATCAAGCAAAGTGGAACTAAAACAATTAAATAAGCCAATAAACAACGACATGTGATAGCAAAACAGGTGAATGAAATTGGAAAGTATCCAAAATTTCATTTCTGCAGTCCATGTAAGCAACTAGCAATGTAAATTGCATATTTCAGGAAACCCAACTGGATAAAACGAAGCAAGAAATTTAAACTATTCCATAGGAAATAGAACAGTAGTAGAGAAATATATAAACACAGACGAATATGAAGAAAAACGCAAGCACAGCAACAGAAGTTTCTTATTCGACTTAAACTTGCCAAGCACCACACAGGTACCCTACAAAAAACTCGAACACGCAGGAAAACAATAACCCCACTTACCGAACACGAATGGGAACCTTCGATGTGAACAAGAAACAGCTTCGATTTGGAGGGACTTCGCCTTTGCAGTGGCCGCTCGGTTTCAAACCCTCTGCGAGTCACAGTTTAACGCCAATGAGCTTACAAACCCAAAATCACGAACGGGAAGGAGAAGGGTGAGCAACTTGAGCAATATAGAATGCATAATCAAAGTCGATTTCGTGAAACTCGCAATCGATTGGGTGTGTGATTTGGGGGTTTAGCGTTAGGGTTCTTGGTATTTTTGTCAGAGCACTCTAGAAGGAGAAACGATTGTGAGAGTAACGAGACAGGGTAAATGAGGTTCAACCTTAGTAACCGTTTAGGAACTCAGGTTTTGGGCCACCGATTTAATTTCAAAACATGGGCTAGGTTATAAACCATGTAAATGGTTATGGACTTTTTGTTGTGGTGTGGTCCAGTTACTAAATTTGAGCTAGTTAGCCATATTTTTTGCACACCCCTACAAGGCATATCACTCCTCATGCAGCCATATTAATTAATTCCACAAGATTCCTCAGAATCATCTTTGGCGGATAATAGGGAGACTGAAAGATCCTATTCCCACAAAATCAAAGTCAACGACTAACAATTTCAGAATGTAGTCAACATTTTGAAACAGATAAGGTAGTCATAGATAATGGAGACTTACAAAAGGCATTATTAAATGTCCAAATTTGACATATGAAACTAACTCAAATTGATTCATAGAAAACTGAATCAAAAAAACAAATTAGAGAAGAATACATGGCTGAGCAGTAAACCAAGTAGCAACAAATTAAAGGATAAAATCTGGACATCAGTAATTTTCCAGCTGCAATTCTATTAGTACCAAATAGAATACGCTTTAGCTGATGATAAAGTGATAATCAAGAAGGAAAAACATTGAATCATGACTTGCTCAATACTATACACAAACAAACCATGCACATTAGAGTCCACCATTTGTACAATAGAAATATTACTACAAATAACTCAAGTGCCCTCAATCAAACCACACTTTCCAAAAATGATCTCATATGGAGAGAAACTGAAAACAGAGGGATGTATTTATGATAACTGTTAGATCTCACCACTAAGCATCCATTCATCCGTCCACTGTCTACTACTTGAATCACAAGATCAGTTCCCAAAAAAGTTGTTGTTGCTTGTATGAATTTTACCACTAAATCACTCACTCACACCACAGATTCAATAAATCAGATCAACCAAAATTCCAAAACCCTACATATGTACCAGTCAACAAAACTCGAAAAAGCAACCAAAAAAAAATGATTTATTGATAATAATACAAAGTAAAATACAGAGGACTAATTTTACGACACGTGTAAGAATTAAGATGAAGGACTATAGCATACGAAGATGGCAGGGGAAAGGGTGAAACGGTAAAAACAAAAAGGGGTTAGGTCAGGGGGCGGTGGTGGTGGCTTGATGATAATCGACGACTTCGGAGGCCGCGTGGGAGCGAGAATTGAGGACGATGGCGCGACCAATGGAATTGATCCAGTCTTCCTTATCCTTATCGTTGTCGGCGATGAAGAACATGGTGGACTGAGGGGTGGAGAGTTCGAAGGCGGAGGCTTTGTGGAGGATGTCCTCGGCGCCCTTCACAGTAAGGCAGGTGGATACCGAGATGACGCCGCGGGGGACAGAGGAGCGGGTGGCGGCGTCGGAAGGGTCCTTGAACCAGAAGAGCTTGCCTTGCTTGAGAACGAACCAGCGGCGCCGCCAGGTCTTGATGTAGTCGCCTTGCTTCGTTAACCACCCCGCGCGTTCTGGGTTCGACCAGAACTCTATGCCCTCGTAGTCCTCTGGATTCGGTTCTTGACCCGTCGCCGCTCGCCATAGATTCTCCATTCTCTCTCTCTCTCTCTCTCTAGTCTCAAGGGAATTGACCCAAACGCTAAAACCAAAAAGTACAGGGGTTTATTAAAGGAACAAAACTTACATCGAGGTTTTTGATGCTAAAACCTACATCGAGGTTAACTCACAGACAAACTAAGATCATTCATTTAAAAATGAAATCATTTTCTTAAAAAAATATTTCATTTTGACATTTGTTTTTAGGCTTTTTCTATCCACACCCCCCCAATTTGCTAGCCACACCCCCCTGTCAGCTTTTTGTTGATGAAAAGACTAAAACGCCCCTACCCCACCTAATACCCCTTCATCATCCCATTTTCACTCCCTCGAAATGAGCCCCAGCTTCGCCGCACGACCTCCCTTCCATTTTAATTTTTGTCCGACGATCAACAGGGACGCCGTCGTCCCTCTTGTCGTCCTCACGCCGCCCTCATGTCGCTACCAACACACCCACGCCGAGAAGCTCCATCGCTACCACCACCCCCATCGCAGGTAAGACACCGCTTTTTTTTCTCCTTTATATGATTCGTGAATCGAAAGTACGGAAGAAAAAGTTGCCCATTACGTGGCGAAATTACGTAGCACTCGTGAATTGAGTTCACGTGGCCTACGTAAATTCAGTTTACGTAATGGGCAAATTTTTTTTCTTTCTCGTATTTTCAGTTCACGTAATACACGTGGTTCACGTGCATTACGTGAACTGAAAATATGAAAAGGAAAAAAAATTTGCCCATTACGTAAACTGAATTTACGTAGTACACGTGAACTCAATTCACGTGACCTACGTAAACTCAGTTTACGTAATGGGCAAAATTTTTTTCCTTCCCGTACTTCCAGTTCACGGAAGAATATAATTTGTAAACTGTTACGTAAATTCAATTCACGGAACGTCCGTAAATTCAATTCACGGACGGTTATAATTTTTAAACTACTCTCGTAAATTCAAATAACGTATGTTCTGCAAATTCAATTTACGGATATTACGTAAATTAAATTTGCTTTTCATACATAAATTGAATTTACGGATGCTGAAATATTTGATTTCAATTTTGTACCGCTTTAAAACAATTCTAAAATATTGTGAATGCTTTCCATGCAGTAAATGGAGGTGGATCAAGATAATTTTGATGAAGTGGATGACGGTATGGAATACGAAAATATTGAATTCGAAGTGGATTGTACTGAAAAATTTACCACGGACAATGTAATTAATTTTTGCCTCTAGCCTTTAGCAAATTTACATTGTTGCAAGTATTTGTTTCAACTTTGTCATATTTTTCTTTATAGGTGTTTGCCATGCGAAGTGATTTGTTACAATGGGCTAGAAATGTTGGGAAGGAAAATGGAATAGTTGTGGTGACTATTAGGTGCAAACAAAGAACAGACGCTCAGAACAAAGACAAAATTAGTCCTTGGTTGTGAAAGAAGCGACAAATACAGACCTGGGAAGAACCTTGAACTGGTGAGGAGTACGGGTACCAAAAAATGTGATTGTCCCTTTAGATTGAAAGGGAGACCCACGAGTGGCAGTGAAGGATGGATCCTGATTGTATCATGTGGGTTGCACAACCACGAGTTAGCTGAAACACTTGTTGGCCATTCTTTTGTTGGTCGTTTGTCATGTGAAGAAAAGACTTTACTAGAAGGCATGACAAAGAATATGGTTAAACCGAGAAACATTTTGCTAACAATGAAGAATAATAATGCTGAGAATATGACTACTATGAAGCAGATTTACAATGCACGACAAGCATATCGGTCATCCATTAGAGGTAATAGAGCGAAATGCAAAGAACCATCAAGTTGATGGACCGCGATCGTTATGTCTATCGATATAGGTTGGTGGAAGGTTCTAATGAACTCAGAGACATTTTCTCGACACATCCAGATGCCATCACCCTTGTCAATACCTTCCACCTTGTGTTGATTATTGACAAAGACATACAAGACTTGTCGATACCGCTTGCCACTACTTGAGATTGTCTGAGTTACATCGATCGGATTGACATTTTCGTGGCCTTCGTGATATTTACTGAGCAGCGACCGATAACTTTGCATGGGCACTCTTGATGTTGAAAGAACAGATTACAAGCGGTGATGTCGAGGTCATCGCATCGATAGAGACCTTGGCTTGATGAGCGCGTGCGTCTTGTTTTTCCCTACGCGTACAACTTATTATGCTTGTTTCATGTGTGCAAGAACGTGAGGGCCAAGTGCAAGACTCTTGTTGCCCCGAAGAAGAAACAGGAAGAGGTCATGGACGCATGGGATGCTCTTGTGAGGTGTTCTGACGCAGCTGAGTATATAAAGCAGTTAGGTGTGTTTGAACGTATTTGTCATGATTATCCTTATTTCTATGATTATGTGATACAACAGTGGTTGAAATCTCACAAGGAAAAATTTGTTGAGGCATGGACAAACCAGGTGATGCACTTAGGGAACACGACGACAAATAGGTATAATGATATATGTTGTGCATTCAAACAAACAATTATGCAACCATCACTTATTTTGTGTTATTGTCTTTGTTATTTCTTAATAGGGTCGAGTCCGCATTAATCGGAGTTTGAAGAGGTTGTTGCAAGATAGTATGGGTGACCTTTGCGGTGTTTGGGATCTTTGTTTCAAGCAAGATCATACTACAAAGACACCGAAATAAAGGCATCGTTCCAAAAGCATAGTTGTACAAGAACATCGACATAGTAGCGCATTGTATGCCCATTTGCGTGGCGTTGTGTCAAGGAGTGCATTGGTGCACATTGCCAATGAATTTGACCGTGTTAAGTATGTTGGTATTGATAAGTCCTTATGTGGGTGCATCATTAGGAAGACACATGGATTGCCATGTGCTTGTGAGCTTGCCATTTACTGATGATGCCCGCCGCCATTCCTTTGGACACGGTTCATATTTTTGGAGGAGCTTAAATTTTGTTGATGAAGGTTTTAAGTCCTCGCTTTATCTTTAAAATCGAGTTAAAAGTCTTAGAACAAACATTTGATAGGCTTGATGTATCCGTAAAATTGCACTCAAGGGTAGGGTGCTCGAGCTAGTATTCCCAAAGAACCACCTCAATGTATCCACCTCCTACAAAGGTAAAAACAAAGGGTGCAGAAAAGGGGAAAGGTAAGTTGTCCGCCTTACGAAAGGCGGAGAAAAAAGAAAAATCAACAAGGCGTGACCTATCATATTGGGAACGTGTGGATGATTATTTTGGATGTAGTGGAGTAAAGGCATGCGGTACTCAGTCATCGATCCATAAAGTTATCCGACCTACTGTTGCTTCCAGTCATAAACCACCTAGTGTTGAATCGGTCCCTAGTGTTGAGCAACCTAGGGTGTTCCCCTATATGGAGTGGTTACCTGTGGAGATCCATCCTTTTATTTCTAATGTCGTGGATGTCGGTGGGGGCGGAAGTTGTGGGTATCGGTGTGTTGGTGCCTTGCTAGGTAG
The DNA here is from genome assembly GCA_037113605.1 of Calophaca sinica. NCBI lineage: Eukaryota > Viridiplantae > Streptophyta > Magnoliopsida > Fabales > Fabaceae > Calophaca > Calophaca sinica. The sequence continues at coordinate 58,862,086 of CM073735.1, forward strand.
GGGTGAGGAATCTTGGCCTGAAATCCGTCACGAGTTGATCATGGAACTTCAGCAGTGGGCCGGTGATTATTCGAGGCTTTTTGGCGGTGAGTCCTGGGTGTACCACCTTATTGACTCTTTATATGTTCGTGATGTTGTAAGATATGATAACTGGATGACCCTTCCAGAAATGGGACATGTAATTGCTTCAACATATAACGTTGTCCTGGTCAGTTTATCGCTAGGCCAACCGTTGACTTTTCTTCCACTTAGACGTGGACCGTCTACATCGTGTATTCAGTCATCGCGATTGCTTTTGTTAAGCAAAGTGTCACTTTGTGCAGTACTAAAACTTTTATGTATCACACAAGTTGCTATAAATATTTGTTTTTTTTTCAAATAAATTAATTTATACAATTGTCCCATCATGGCAGGTTCATTTGCAGCGTGATGCGTCAATACCTCCTCCAACAAGCCTATGGAGACAGTGTGCCTATGAAGATGCCCGCACATGGGAGGCTCTTTGCGTTCCACACATACAACACTGGTTGCGAATATTTCCACTTACCGAGACGCCTCATATAAACCTTGTAGATGACTGATATTACTTAATGGAAAATGCTAATTCACACGAGAGGATTTTCGTGAAAACATTCCCGAATGACCTGGCATATACGGAGACATTAGTCACGCTGATAGCAGCTCTCACAAAACAGCAAAATGATGTGCTAAACCTGTGCCGTTTCTCGCAGACAGTGGTGACCAAACACATCACTCAAAAGCAGTCTGCGAGCTCGACGTCCCCAATGTCACGTCGACCAATGTCTGCGAGCTCGACGTGCCCAATGTCTGTGAGCTCGACGTGCCCAATGTCTGCGAGCTCGACGTGCCCAATGTCGACGTGCTAAACCTGCGCGCTTCTTTTGTCCCCAATGTCACGTTGACCAATGTCTGCGAGCTCGACGTGCCCAATGTTTGCGAGCTCGACGTGCTAAACCTGCGCGCTTCTTTTGTCCCCAATGTCACGTTGACCAATGTCTGCGAGCTCGACGTGCCCAATGTCTGCGAGCTTGACGTGCCCAATGTCGACGTGCTAAACCTGCGCGCTTCTTTTGTCCCCGATGTCACGTTGACCAATGTCTGCGAGCTCGACGTGCCCAATGTCTGCGAGCTCGACGTGCTAAACCTGCGCGCTTCTTTTGTCCCCAATGTCACGTTGACCAATACCTGCGAGCTCGACGTACCCAATGTCTGCGAGCTCGACGTGCCCAATGTCTGCGAGCTCGACGTCCGCGCTTCTTTTGTCCCCAATGTCACGTTGACCTCGACGTCGAGCTCTCCATTCGCACATCTGCGAGCTGCAGCAGCCAATCGCAACGAAGCGCAGCTTTCAAACACAAAGGGATACATTATATAGCACCACTGTTACTTAATAGCCTTTTTTACATTATTGTAATTACTTCTACCGACACTTCTGTGTTTTTTTGCGTATTGTATCGTTTCGTTTAAGTATCTGTGACTAGTCCACAAATCTGTAATTTTTCTTAAGTACCTGTTATCAATTTACTCTAAATATACTCCAAAAGATAAAGCCGCTACAAGCAAATATACAATACGCCATAGGTCCACAGATCACTGGGAATACGCCAAAGGTACCAAAATATAAAGCCACTACAGACAAATATACAATACAGGCAATCACTGGGAATCTCGACCTCTCTTCCTGTTCCTCACATATGTCCTACTCCAACGTCCACCACCAGTCTGCCGCTGCGTGCTGCAGGAGGCATCCCCCTGATCATGGTCACTGTGGATCGAATGCATCAACTCCCTGGCGATTGGCATCCCATCGGGTGAGATGTGCAAGTCCATAAGAGTCTGCATGAGCTCAACCATCCTCATATGTCTCAACTGCAATAAATAACAATGACCATAAATATATAAAGTATAATGTCGTTTTATAAGCTAACGATGTAAGTTATAAACGTACTCCTGTATTGGTGATGGATGCAAATTTGGACCGAGGGCGAGCAACTGCTGGATCTCTGCCAGTGGAGCATGTCGTGGGATGATGAAGGGGTGGGAGATCTGCAAAACCAGTCCATATAATCGCAGCCGCGACCGCCTGGGTGCACTACAGGATGACCGTGAATCACGTGAATACCCGGCTGCGTGAACATGATGTCCATCTCCTCGGCGTGGTCGTATGACTGTGATGTCGCTCGGTGAGGCGGAATGGTGCGAATAAACCCGTCTTGGCGCAGGACCCTATCGAGGAGATGTGCGCATATCACGGACCCCATCCGATCCATCCTCCGTATAGCGATGCCTCCTGAAAAGGCCATAAGGCTCTATGGCCGTCGTATGGGGTCCAAAGACACGGACTCGTCTGTCGGCCAGATCCAATCGCCTCCTAAAAGGAAGTACAAGTTCTAAGCCTCTTCGGTTGCCATCGAAGAGCCTGTGGTTGGGCCTCATTATAACACTGGTGCTCCTTCTTGCGATCGTCACATAGATCAGAAAATGAGCATATATCCAAGCCTGTAGAAACACAAACAACATGTTGCTCTAATGAGCATATAATCAAAAAAGGTTCACAAAAACATAACAAAATAAATACTGCAGGAGAGTCGGATAACCGCAATAGTCTTTGTGTGGTGAAGACTGGACTCGCATAAGTTGTCATACAAGTGTGCAGGCTGCGGCGCCAAGCATATCCTCCACACCGTCCAAGTCCCTAAACACTCCCGGAAAAGCAACGTTGACTGCAAATGCACTCTTGTCGCTAAACAGTGTGCACCCAACTATGCACAACAACAAAGCCCTGGCAGCCTCCTCCCATCGCTCCTGGTCACAACGTCGTCTGTATATGTCAAGGAGCTCAGTATAGCGAATAGCTGCTTGCTTGGCAGTGCGGAACTCGAGCATTGCTTCTGATCTGGTGACTCCCAACAACTCCCTCATGACCTCTACAGCCTGATCCCTGTCAAACACGGTCACAGTGAAGAATTCCCCCGTGATCGGTATGTGCAGCAGTGACCACACGCCGCCCGTAGTAATGGTCATCTCCCCAACCGGGAGATGAAAACTGTTGGTGTCCCGGTGCCATCTCTCGACAAAAGCAGACACCAGCCCCTTGTCAACAAGGCCATAACTGCACTCCAACAGGGGTAGGAGCTGTGACCCCTGCACATATCGCATAACCCCGGCATGTACAACCACGTCCTTCAGCTTCTTCCCATTGCTGAACAGTCTCAGCTCTCCACGATCCTGAAATCACAATAGATTTTATCAAAACAAATTTTATTTTGTTAGTTAATCAGCAATTCAATCTGACAACAAATAAATGTTTTTTTCCACACATTACCTCTCCACTCCACAGTCGAGTGGCCACATGGTCTGCATATGTCCTGAGGACAGATGTGTCAACAGGACCACCAGGAAATCCCTCAGTCGGGAGATCGACATCATCATGTAATTGGTGCTCCTGAGGCTGTGAGTCTTCAGCGGACTCCTCATGGGGTTGTGCCTGATACTGCTCCTCCTGTGCAGGTGCCTCATCCTGAACCATTGGCTCATCCTGCTGAGGCTGAGGACGGGGCCTCCCGTGGCGTCGGCACGGTTTCTTCTTCTTCTTTGCTCGGTACGGACCCTACATGCAGAAGCATGAAGCATAACACGACGACCCTCGCCATCAATCATCATAGTCTTAACCATGCCTGCACATAGTTCAACAAGCATAACTGAACTTTTCTTAAAAAATGATAAAAACATAAAACCAATGATAAAAACATAAAACCAAAAATGTCATACTTTTAACTCATACAAGTTGAAATTTGAAACCTAGATCAGCTATTACTTTTTTAGAGATAATAATTAGAAACCATATAGAGTCATGTCCATTTCGTGAACTGAGTTCACGTCTTTTACGTGAACTGAAAATACGGAAAGATAAAAAATACCCAATTACGTAAACTCAATTTACGTAGGCCACGGGAATTGAGTTCACGTGGCCTACGTAAATTCAGTTTACGTAATGGGGTATTTTTGTCTTTCCGTATTTTCAATTCATGTAATACACGTAAACTGAATTTACGTAGGACACGTGAACTGAGTTCACGTATGTTACGTGAACTGAAAAACACGGGAAGGCAAAAATACCCCATTACGTAAACTGAATTTACGTAGGTCACGTGAACTCAATTCACGTGGCCTACGTAAATTCAGTTTACGTAATGGGGTATTTTTAGTTTGTATTATGTGAATTGAAAATACAGAAAGACAAAAAATACCCCATTACGTAAACTGAATTTACGTAGGCCACGTGAATTGAGTTCACGTGGCCTACGTAAATTCAATTTACGTAATGGGGTATTTTTGTCTTTCACGTAATACACGTAAATTGAATTTACGTATCACGTGTGTTACGTGAACTGAAAATACGGAAAGACAAAAAATACCCCATTACGTAAACTGAATTTACGTAGGCCACGTGAATTGAGTTCACGTGACCTACGTAAATTCAGTTTACGTAATGGGGTATTTTTGTCTTTCACGTAATACACGTAAATTGATTTTACGTAGGACATGTGAACTGAGTTCACGTGTGTTACGTGAATTGAAAATACGGAAAGACAAAAAATACCCCATTACGTAAACTGAAATTACGTAGGTCACGTGAACTCAATTCACGTGGCCTACGTAAATTCAGTTTACGTAATGGGGTATTTTTTGTCTTTCCGTATTTTCAGTTCACGTAAAAGACGTGAACTCAGTTCACGAAAAGTTCAAAATTTTGGGTAAACAGATGCAGCAAAACCGCGACTGAAACCATGAAAATCTACACTCAACAACATGTAAACGAACAGATGTGGAAACATACGTGAACTGTGGACGCCTAATGCGTTGATAAGGACGCCTAAACGAACAGAAATCATAGGAGGAAAAAAAAGAAAAAAGAACGCAAGCTGCCTTACCTGCGCGATGGGGGTGGTGAGGCGCGATGGAGCTTCTCCGGCGTGGGTGTGTTGAGGCGCGACGTGAGGACGACGTGAGGGACGACGTGAGGGACGACGGCGTCCCCTGTTCAGATCGTCGGACAAAAAAATTAAAATGGAAGGGAGGTCGTGCGACGAAGCTGGGGCTCGGCTGCCGAGGGAGTGAAAATGGGATGATGAAGGGGTATTAGGTGGGGTAGGGGCGTTTTAGTCTTTTCATCAACAAAAAGCTGACAGGGGGTGTGGCTAGCAAATTGGGGGGGTGTGGATAGAAAAAGCCTTGTTTTTAAAACATTTTGAAATGATTGATTTTATAGAATTGATTGATTTTAAAAAGTCGATTTCTGAAAAAAAAATTAAAGGGTTAAATCAAAAGTCAAATTAATAGACTTTTTTATTCAAATGAGAGGAATGGGAAGAGATTTTAATAGAGATGAATGGAGAGGAGTAATTTTTTTGATTTAATTTTCATTCACTTTGACTCAATATAATAATCACTAGCGGCGTCTTTCGCATTTTTTTTATTTTGTGTATTTTTTTTTACATATTTATATTATTAGATAAATTCTTTAGGTTTAAATATGTTTTTAGTCCTTTAAATTAAAGAAAAGTTTGGTTTTAGTCCCTCAAAAAAAATTCGTCTGTTTTTAGTCCCTTTAATTTGAAAATGTGTCACATTTAGTCATTGCGAGTTTGGTTTTTGTCCCTCAAAAAAATTCTGTCTGCTTTTGGTCCCCTTAGTTTGGAAATGTGTCACATTTAGTCCATGCGACTGTTTTCGTCTGCTTTTTAGTCTCTGCTTTTGGTTTGGTTTTAGTACCCTATTTCTCTCTCTCTCTCTGCAACCTCTCTAACACTAGGTTCAATGTTATTATTCCCAGCAATATCAGTCAAAAAGCAAACGAAAACAGACACGGACTAAATGTGACACATTTCCAAACTAAGGGGGCCAAAAGCAGACAAAATATTTTTGAGGGACTAAAACCAAACTCGCAGGAACTAAATGTGAACATTTTCAAACTAAAGGGACCAAAGCAGACGAAATTTTTTTGAGGGGCTAAAATCAAACTTTTCCCTAATTTGAGGGACTAAAAACATATTTAAGCCAATTCGTTAAATAGAAAGAATTTTATCTGATAGTTAAGTAAACTATAATTTTAACATTTTAATAAAAATAAAAATAAGAGGTGTATATATATATATATATATATATATATATGTATATGTATATGTATATGTATATGTATATGTGTATATATATATATGTATGTATGTATGTCCAAGAGAAGGCAACCAAATGGTAAAATGTTGTTGGACATTATGAGCGCGGGTTCGAACCAGCAACGCTCCACTTTCCTTTTCTCATCCCCCTCCCTGTGACCATTTATACTAAGAACCAAAAAAAAAAATTTAATATATATGTATATATATATAAATTTTATTTCCTTTTCACCTTCACTTAAAATTTAAACTCAAATTTATATATATAGGGGAATTCAAGTTACTCTAGGAGTAACTCTTGTCTGAGTTACTCCGGTTAATATCACTTTGTAGATATTGAATTTTATCAATCCAACCATTTAATATCATCATATTATGTTAATGATCATGTATACCAAATTTTAAATAAATTGGATATCAATAGCTATGTAATCATATGGCTAACATTTTACTTGTAAATTAAAACATATAGTATACGTACAGACTCGTGGAGCATAGATAAACTCGACTCGTAGACTCGACTCGTAAACTCGTACGAGTTTACCTAATGTTTAAAATAACATTAATGAAAGAGTCTATGCAAACTCGTGAAGTATAGGTAGATTCGATTCGTAGACTCAACTCATAAACTCGTACGAGTTTACCTAATATTTAAAACCATATTAAACAAATCTACACATCACAAATACTTACTATAAAAATAACATCGAAAAAGTAAAATTAACTTTATAAATCCAATATATATTGCGGCATATAGGTAATTAACCCAAATAGCCAACAATATTAATTGATAATTTACATTTTAAGGCCAAATCAATATAAAATTATAGACTAGTAAACTCGCTAGTAAAATCGAGAGTTTACCGATTTTATTAGAGTTTACTTAAACTCGTACGAGTTTACGCAAAAGAGAGTTTACTGATAGAATTGTTTGCGTGATCGTTTCATTGACTTTTCAAATAATATATACAAAATTCTAGATAATCTCTAGGCTGTAATTTTGCTAATTAAATCAAGAGAGTATCTCCTATACAAATCAAGAGAGTATCTCCTATACAAATTAAGAGAGTATCTCCTATACAAATTCTAAAAATAAAAGATTATTTACATATTCTAATACACCCCCGTAGTTGAAATGGGAGGTTGTCGAACGTTGAAACTATCTCGAAAATCATCAAAGAGTTGCAGCGGAAGTCCCTTAGTGAATATGTCTACAATCTGATAACGCGAAGGGACATGTAGAACACGAACTTGACCACGAGCGACTTTCTCACGCACAAAATGAATATCCATCTCAATGTGCTTAGTGCGTTGATGTTGAACCGGGTTGCCGGAAAGGTATACCGCACTAACGTTGTCACAATAGACTAAAGTGGCTTTCGTAATAGGACAATGTAGCTCCAAAAGTAAATTTCGAATCCAACAGGATTCAGAGACAACATTAGCCACCCCACGATACTCAGCCTCAACACTGGACCGGGACAAAGTAGGCTGTCTTTTCGCAGACCATGAAATCAAGTTATCCCCAAGATAGACACAATAGCCAGAAGTCGACCGTCTGGTGTCTGGACATCCACCCCAATCTGCGTCGGTGTATGAAATGAGCTTATTAATTAAAGAGGGATAAATATGGAGACCGAAATCGAGAGTACCCTGAATATAGCGAATGATTCGCTTCAAAGCAGACATGTGTTCTGCTCTCGGATCATGCATAAACAAACTTATTTGCTGAACAGCATAGGAAATATCTGGTCTTGTGAAAGTCAAATATTGTAAAGCTCCGGCAAGACTGCGATACTCAGTTGGATCATGATAGGGATTACCTGAAAAGATACTGAGTTTTGCTTTTGTGTCCACCGGTGTAGGAGATGGCTTGCAAGAAGACATACCGGCCCGCTCAATAATTTATTTCTCATATTTCTTTTGTGAAAGAAAAAGACCTCCTGAATGTCTTGTAACAGAGATGCCCAGGAGGACCCAGATCCTTCATAGCAAACTCAGAACCAAGCTTAGACATTGTGGATTGACGAAGAGCATCTGAAGACGCAGCAAGAATAATGTCATCCACATAAAGAAGAATATATGTCATATCGTTCCCCCGACGATAAATGAATAAAGAATGATCTGAAATGCTGTGAGAGAAACCCAAAGTAGCCACATAATCAGCAAAGCGTTGGTACCAAGCACGAGGGGCTTGCTTAAGCCCATAGAGAGACTTCTTTAGCAGACATACATAATCAGGGTGTTTAGGATCTCGGAAGCCAAGAGGTTGGTGCATATAGATAGTTTCGTCGAGATTTCCATGCAAAAAAGCGTTCTTTACATCTAATTGATGAAGACATCAAGATTTAGATAAAGCAATGCTTAGTACCGTCCGAATAGTTACCGGTTTGACCACTGGACTGAAAGTCTCACCACAATCGATGCCAGTTTGCTGACCTGCGCTATCACCTACAAGTCAGGCTTTACGCCGCTCAAAAGAACTGTCGGATTTCTTCTTATGCCTGAAAATCCACAAACTTCGAATGACATCAGCATTAACTGGACGTGGTACTAATTCCCACGTCTTATTTTCAATAAGAGCATCGTATTCGTCTTTCATGGCCATTTTCCAATTATGATCATTTAATGCATTAATGAGATTGGTGGGCAAAGGAGAAATGGAGTTTTTAGCCGAAGTGTGAAGATTAAGAAGTTTTCTGGGCTTAAAAATTCCATGTTGGGCTCTTGTTGTCATTTGAGGAGAGGTTGGTGGATTGGCAAGTGGGTTGGTTTGCACTGGTTGTGATGGACTGTGAGTGTTGGGTTGATTTGTGGGGGAAGGGGATGCGGTCCGTGTAGTGGACCGGTTTGGGCTGTTGGGAGAGGTTGGTTTGGTCGGTGAGGCTTGAGGTGATGAGGTTCGAGTAGGAGATGTGTTGGGGGAGGTTTGTATTTGCTGGCCTGCATAGGAGGTGTGGTTTGGGCCGGTGAGTCAGCGACTTGGGCAGGAGAAGATTGGGCTTCATGAGTAGTGGTCGTGGGTGGAGTAGGTGAGTGAAGAAGAGGTGCCAAGCCTGCATCCAAAAACTCATAAGTGAAGAAGAGGTGTCAAGCCTGCATCCAAAAACTCATAAGTAGAAGATGTATGAGTATGTAAGTTAGAAAAAGGGAAAGTAGTTTCATAAAAATTGACATGCCTCGAAACAATTATCTTACGACTCGATAAATCATAACACTTATAACCTCTATGATTCGATGGATACCCCAAGAAAACACATAGTGTTGATCGAGCTTGCAATTTATTTCTAGAAGTAGATGGAAAAAGAGGATAACATAAGCACCCAAAAACCTGAAGGTGAGAGTAGGACGTGTCTTTTTGGTAGAGAATTTTGGTGGGTGTTTGGAGAGCAAGCTTTTTGTTAGGGAGTATGTTGAGGAGATAAGTGGCCATTTGTAGTGCATGATGCCAAAAAGAGGATGGTAGAGAGGCATGAGCAAGGAGGGTTCGGATGATGTTATTTATGGTACAAATTTTTCTTTCGACTTTTCCATTTTGAGGAGATGTATGAGGGCAAGAAAATCGAAAAGTCATTCCATTTAATTCACAAAATTTATGAAAAGGTCCATTGTCGTACTCCCTTCCATTGTCACATTGAAAACATTTAATCTCCTTTTCAAATTGTGTTTTAATGTGAGTACGAAAAGAAAGAAAATTGGAATGCACTTGAGATTTATTGGCAATTGGAAAAGTCCATAGAAAATTCGTGAAACCATCAAGAAATAAAACATAATAACGTTGTCCACCCAAACTAAGAATAGGCGATGACCAGAGATCGCTATGCACAATATCAAATGGCAAAGAAGTATATGATAAAGAGTCAGAAAAAGGTAATTTAACTTGTTTCTCAAGAGGACATGAATGACAAAAAAAATTATCCCGAAAATTATTGCAAATAATGAAATTGTTTTGGCGAAGGGAGCTTAAAACAGGGGCTCCTGGGTGTCCTAAACGACTATGTCAGATTTCAGGAGACAAAGCGGCAAAGGTAGATGGTAGTGAAGTTCCAATGTGTGGTCTTGTGGTAATTGGATATAGATCACCCAAGCTGTTGCATCTCATTAAATGCATCTCCGTCTGAAAATCCTTCACAGAAAAACCGAAAGGATCAAATTCAACAGAAACATCATTGTCAATGGTAAATTTCCTCACAGAGACAAGATTTTTAATCAATTTAGCGGCATGCAGGACATTATTCAAGGTTAAAGGGGGACGGGGATTGGATAATAATGCATTTCCACAGCCAATAATTGGAATAGTATGGCCACTACCAACAATAATATTACGATTATTGCTCATATTCAGATAAGACGTAAGAGTACCTCCGTTTGCAGTCATGTGAGAAGTGGCTCCGGTGTCCAGGTACCATTGATCATCAGGAGGAGCAATTGAGAGAGTGTGCATAGCAGCTTGAATATCTGTTAGAGCATAAGAAGTTTGGGCATGCTGGGTGGTTACTGCCATGTGGGCCTGTTGAGGTCTCGGCCCAAGTAGACTTTGCCCATGGTTAGAAGTGGGCTGCATCTGCCAATTTGCTGCAACGGGATATGGGCATGGGGGGGTCACCCAGAGTTGCCACGGCCCAGCCCAAGGTGGAAAGGCCCACTGCTGCTGCTGTGTAGAGTTCGGCTTCCACGCCGAGGGGTGCTGCTGATGCTGCGGTTGGGCCCCACGACCGCCGCCTCTCCCATTTCCCTTGCCACCGCGACCGTTGGCTCCACCTCCTCTGCCACCACAGTTGGTGTAGCCTCTGCTGATGTCGCAATTGTTACGGTTGGATGATTTTTCAGCCGTGTTGCCATTCGAGTTCTCTATGACACCCTCTACCCGCATGTTATTATTAAAGAAATAAATTAAAATAAATATAACCACTGAAAAATACGGTCCAATAAAATTTTTCATAAATGAAGGTAGAGTCATCACGCTCGTACAAACTTGCGGAAAAAATCAAATAACAATTATGTCAAATCCAGAAAAATAAAAGCACCCCGATGTCACAACGTCTCAGAGCTGACCCAAGCACTTACATCGGAACAATCAACAACAGTAAAATAATAACAACGGAAATCCTAACTACGGTGACTGCATCCACGTATCACTCATCAGCCACATCGTCATCGTCACCTACAATCTCATCGTCTAAACATACACAATGGTGCATGAGTAGCCACAGTAAAGAGGGGTTAGACATCATATACAATCATAGCACAAATGGCAAAGGACATAGATTAAGCAATGCGCATATAACAACTTCAGTATAATTGACACATAACATGGATGCATAACTTAACGAGTACGAATGCAACCTAGACAATCTCTACTTCACCGAACATGTGGATCCAAACTAACTCAGATGAGCGAGTGAGAAAACATCATCACTCTTGAGTACGAACAGTGTCTAGTCAAGGTAACCAGGTAAATTGGTCAACGCCCCAGCATTGGTTGCAAGCCGCTGCCTTTATGTAAGACGCCCCTATCCGATTGACCCCCAAGGCCGGGTACCTTGCCCATCATGGCCGATACTATATCGCATCATCGTTGCTCACCCCCAATAACGTTAACTTAACAAGACACAATGATGCAAGGACACAAATCAAACAAGTGTCTAACAATAACAACAACAACAACGGCATAATAGCACACCGACCGTCTTATCAAGCGGTCAGCTACAAAAACATTAACGAGGTACTATTTGTCAATAAACTAACAAGTTTCCCCAATCCTAGAACAAGTCCGATTTATCAACCTACCTCACCACACTAAGTCTAAGCAAGCTTAACTTAATTTCTAACTCTTAACCCAAGTGTTTCAACTTACTTATATTTTTTTTTATTTAACCGGACGTACCATACTTCCCCCTAAAATTATAGGACGCTATCCAAAAGAGTTTGGATTAGTAATTATTATGTATTGAATTTTACAAAAATTAAATGAGTAAGACTTAGCTAAAACAATCCCAGAATTAATCATTTTTCTGCACAACTATTGCTAAATACTCACAACGTCAATTCTTACTTCTAAAGCATTTAAACTACCAACACCAAGTGTCAACCGTCATATCCTAGTCCTAAGACTTGTTTATACCGTAACCTAAATGCAAAAGAAACATAATTATACATTAGTTAACTCCTAACAATCATACCCACCGTCCATACTTTATCCTTCACATAACCATGATATAGCACCTAGAGGATCTAAGTATAACAACCATACCCTATGATAATCTAGTTCTCACTCAACACAACAATTTCAGAACATCATATAGCAACAAGTAATCTCAGTTCAACCCATTTACCTCATACGTATATTTATCAACAACAAGCCAAGACAAGTAATCATCATATAATCCTTACATATCATAACATATCAACTCAAACAACACATTATAAGACAATTTATATTAACATAAATATCATGACAGAATTCAATATGAAGTTTTCCCATCACAATGGCAAAGGTACTTATTTTGCACAACCGCGCCAAGTCTAGGGACCATGGGACGTCCCTATTGCCTAATTATATCCATGAACCCACTAATCTTGTATCCATCTACCCCTTTACCTCAATAAAAAGTTTGAAGTATACCAAGGCGAAGAAAACTTGCTACAACGACAATTTGAGCACCAACTGAGCACATGATAAAATTTTTGGAAGAGCGAAACGCGGCTGGAAAAAATAATAATTAGTATAATATATTTTTTTAGAATTTTTAAGGCTGAAATGAAATTAAAAGGAAGCAAAAAGAGTAACCGGAGAACGCCATACCGAGACAAAAGGGTTACAAGGGGCCCGGCGTCAACTTCACCGAATCGAGCAAGGAGTAGTGATTCTTGAAGGTTTCGACGCGAGGAATCCGAAAATGGCGTCCGTTTTTCGAACCGAAAACTGTGGTGGCCGAAAAAGTGACAATACAGTTCGCCCAACAGAGCAAAACGCAACGAACGAAGCCGCGATTGAACGAACAGAGGCCGGAAACGTGTTCTTTGGTCGATTTCGAGTTGGGTTGTAAGTTTTGGGATTTTTTCGTGGTCTAGGATGAGAGAACAAGAACAGAGAGATTCAAGGTGAGGGTTTGCTCACTCACTGCGCGGCTGATTTGTTTTCATAGAGACGATGAACAGTTCTTAATAATTGAAACAGAGGCGTGGCTGGACCTGGACAAAAAAAAACGTGGGCCTTCTTCCTTTTCTTTTTCTTTTGTTTTCAAAGCATCAGCAGCATCAGCATCCATATATACATACATTTAATATTCACAAAAAAAAAATAACACATCATTTCTATACTACTCCTAGAATAAACTATTGTTATAAAATAAAATATTCACAATAAATTCAAGACCAATATTTAATAAAATAAGGTAAAATAATATAATTAAAAATATACTAATTATTAAGGCAAACACACACAAATTGTCACAAAATTACCATATAAGCACACAATTTATAGATCTTAAGAATTCAAATTTGAGGGTGTTACAATCCTCCCCCCCGTAGAAAAATTCCGTCCTCGGAATTGTCACTAACCTGTCGCGAACAACTGCGGGTAAAGCTCCTTCATCTTATTTTCCAATTCCCATGTGGCACTCTCATCCGTAGCTCCGCTCCAAATCACCTTCACTAGGGGGATCTCCTTTCCCCTTAACTGTTTCAATTTTCAATCCTCAATACTTTTCGGAAGCACCTCAAATGTAAGATTCTCCTTCAATTGTATAGCATCCGGCTCGATCACATGACTCGGGTTATGAATGTACTTCTGCAATTGCGACACGTGAAACACGTTATGCAGATTCGACAGAAACGGAGGTAACGCCACCTGATATGCTACCTCGCCAACCCTTTTCAAAATCTGATAGGGTCCAATGAACCTAGGCGTTAACTTCGTAGCTTTCATTACCCTTCCAACTCCTTTGGTGGGCGTAACCCGTAGAAACACATGATCACCTTCTTGAAACACCAAATCCTTAGTTCTCTTATTGTGATAACTCTTTTGTCTGCTTTGCGCCGCCCACATCTTCTCTTGAATCATCCTCACTTTCTCGGTGGTCTCTTGCACTATCTCTGGTCCTAACACAAGTTGTTCACCGGGTTCATACCAACACAACGGTGTCCTACTCCTCCTCCCATATAGGGCCTCATACGGTGCCATCCCAATACTGGAATGGAAACTATTGTTGTAGGTAAACTCTATGAGAGGTAAGAACTTTTCCCAGCCCCCAGTCTCCTCCATGACACAGGCTCTCAACAAATCCTCCAAGGATTGAATCGTCCTCTCTGACTGCCCATCTGTCTGAGGATGGTAGGCAGAGCTTAACTTAAGCTTGGTCCCCAAAGCGGCATGCAAACTCTCCCAAAAGCCCGATGTGAACCTGGGATCTCGGTCCGATACGATGCTGGAGGGTACTCCGTGCAACCTGACGATCTCGCGAATATACAACTTAGTCAACTTCTCCAGTGAGTACTCCATGTTCACGCCTATGAAATGAGCTGCTTTCGTCATCCGGTCCACAATCACCCAAATAGCGTCCTGGCACCGTTGGACTCCTCGGAAGTCGACCACGAAATCCATGGCAATGCTATCCCACTTCCATTACGGAATAGGTAGCCGCAGACTTCCCAGACGGTTTACGATGCTCAATTTTGGACTTTTGGCAAGTCGACATGAATATACAAACTTCGGCTATCTCTTTCTTCATTCCGCCACGTAACATCTTCTTCAAGTCTTGGTACATTTTTGTAGCTCCGGGGTGAATGCTCAAACGACTCCTGTGACCTTCCTCCAGAATCATTTTCCTTAACTCCGGAACATCCGGTACACAAATCCGATCCCGGAATCGCAAAATACCATCTGTACCTTCGATGAAATCCGCTAACTTCCCTTGTACCATCAAGGCCCTCTGATCAACTAAGAACAAATCAGTCTTCTGTCCTTCACGGACTAGGTCCATCAGCTCACTGGTCACCTTCAGCATACCGAGCCTAATGCTCACTGGAGTCCTTTCACAAACCAAACTCATGTCCCTGAAATCTTCTATTAACTCCATCTCCTTAGCCATCATGGCTGAGCAATGTAAGGCCTTCCTACTCAGAGCATCTGCCACCACATTAGCCTTACCGGGATGATAACTCAGCTCGAACTCGTAGTCCTTCAAGAACTCCATCCACCTACGTTGTCTCATATTCAACTCCTTCTAGTCAAACAAGTACTTTAAACTCTTGTGGTCACTGAAAACTTCAAATCTGGCGCCATACAAATAATGTCTCCAGATCTTTAGAGCAAAAACCACCGCTCCCAACTCTAAGTCATGAGTGGGGTAATTCTGCTCATGCACCTTCAGCTGTCGCAATGCATACGCCACCACCTTACCATGCTGCATCAATACTCCACCTAATCCTTGCTTGGAAGCATCACAATACACCACAAACGGTTCACCAGGGTCTGGCAAAACTAACACTGGTGCTGAAGTCAACTTGTTCTTCAACTCCTGGAAGCTCTCCTCACACTTAGCATCCCATAGAAATACATGTCCTTTCCTCGTAAGACGAGTCAACGATAGTGCAATCTTGGAAAAGCCTTCGATAAATCTCCTGTAGTAACCTGCTAGTCCTAAAAAGCTTCGAATCTCCGTCACAGACTTAGGGGCTTGCCAATGCAAGACGGCTTCAACCTTGGTTGGATCGACTGCTATGCCTCCTTTAGAAATTACATGCCTGAGAAAACTCACCTCTTCCAACCAGAATTCACATTTCGACATCTTTGCATATAGTTGTTTCTCCTGCAAGACTTGCAAGACAATCCTTAGATGTCCTCCGTGTTCCTCTCGAGTCTTAGAGTAGATCAAAATGTCATCAATGAACACCGCCACAAACTTATCTAGGTAGAGGCTAAAAATCTTATTCATATAGTCCATGAATACTGCTGGTGCATTTGTTACGCCGAAAGGCATCACCGAGTACTCATAGTGACCGTAACGCGTTCGGAACGCGGTCTTCGGAATATCCTCCTGCTTCACTCGAATCTGATGATATCCAGACCTTAAGTCAATCTTCGAGAAAATACGAGCCCCTATCAGTTGGTCCATAAGATCGTCTATCCGTGGCAACGGGTAGCGATTCTTGATAGTAACCTTATTGAGTTGTCGGTAGTATACACACAACCTCATAGAACCATCCTTCTTCTTGACCAATAAAACCGGTGCTCCCCATGGCGACACACTGGGCCTTACAAACTTCTTCTCTAACATCTCTTCCAGCTGCTTCTTCAATTCTGCCAATTCTAACGGGGACATCCTGTAAGGAGCCATAGAGATGGGTCCCATTCCCGGAACAAGATCAATTGTGAACTCCACATCCCGCTCCGGTGGTAGGCTATTAATCTCTTCGAATACTTCCGAAAACTCGCAGACAGTCGGAATGTCCTTCACTTCCAATTTCTTATCTGCCACCATGGTACACAACATCATATAAGCTTGGGCTCCTTCCCTCAGAGATGATTCCACACGCTTAGCAGTGACAACATTTGGGTCCTTAGGCTCAGGTTCTACAAACATCATCGTCTTGTCGAAGCAGTTCAAAAACACCTGATTGGCAGCCAACCAATCCATTCCGAGTATGACATCCAACTCTCGAAGAGGTAAACACACCAGATCCACTACAAAGGTCCTATCGCCAATCTCTATAGTGCAGTTCTTACATGCATAAGAAGTAATTATTGGATCCTTCGAAGGGAGGGCTACCTCCAAATCTAAAGTAAGTCGAGTCAAAGGTAGTTGCAAGGTTCTCACACAGTCATGCGAGATGAAAGAATGGCTCGCGCCAGAGTCAAACAATACTAAAACAGGAGTTCCTTGGATGAAACCAATACCTTGGATGAGATTCTCTGATTCTGCTGCTTCGGTTCCTGAGAGAGCAAAGACTCTGCCAGTGGTCTTCATCTTGTTAGCTTGAGACTTCTGAGGTTTTCTTCCACTTGCTGGTTCAGACTTGGCCACCCCATAATCCCTGCCAATGTGCCCCGACTTACCACACTTAAAACAGATGACTGAAGTCTCCTTGCACTCCCTGGTGTAGTGATCCGAACCGCACTTCCCGCACCTGATACGACTGTACGGCCAAGTGGCTCTTCCAGCTGGTCCCCCTGCAGATGTGTTGTTCTTCTTGTTACCTTCATGCTTGAACCCTCGACTAGTAGGGGCTAAAGGCTGCTTCCCTTTTCCTTGATACTGATTGCCTCTGGCGTTCCTCAGTGCACCTGCGCTCTCCTTATAGGCATCCTCATAATCTCTGGTCTTCTTCACCAAGTTGTCGTAGTTGTTCATCTCTACAATGGCTATGCCCCGTTTGAGTTCATGACGCAGCCCGTTCTTGAACTTCACACACTTAGAGCGGTCACTCGCAGCAGTCTGATAGGGAGGGTAATAGCGAGACAGCTCCTCAAACTTGACGACATACTCATCCACTGACATGTTGCCTTGAGTCAATGCTAGAAACTCAGCTTCCTTCTTGTCACGTAACTCGGCCGGAAAATACTTCAGGAAATGCTCCTTGAACAGATTCCAGGTGACAACCACTTCAGCATTCTCCAGGCGCTGACGGGTGTTCTCCCACCAGTGCTCGGCTTCATCCATCAGTTTGAAAGTAGCGAAAGTAACCTTCTGGGTGTCAGTGCAAGTCATCACCTGGAAAATCTTCTCCATTTCGCGGATCCAGTGCTGTGCTCCTTCAGGGTCAAAAGCTCCCTTGAACGACGGAGGGTCATTCTTCTGGAAGTCAGCAATGCCCCGAAAGTGGGTAGTCTTATCCCGACGAGCGTGGTCGCGTTCCATCGCCTCAGCAAGCCGGCCTAAAGCCTCAATCACAGTACGGTCAGTCCTGTTTGCCATTTCCTCATTCACAAACAAACAGTAGAACGAGATTAGATTCAGCCTAAGTACGTACAATTCTGTAATCACATCTATTCTAGCATAGACATCCTTATAAGAGCACACAGAGAATACATAATAGACTCATACCACGGCCTGAAGAACAAGCCGAGCTCTGATACCACTAAATGTGACACCCTCTACCCGCATGTTATTATTAAAGAAATAAATTAAAATAAATATAACCACTGAAAAATACGGTCCAATAAAATTTTTCATAAATGAAGGTAGAGTCATCACGCTCGTACAAACTTGCGGAAAAAATCAAATAACAATTATGTCAAATCCAGAAAAATAAAAGCACTCCGATGTCACAACGTCTCAGAGCTGACCCAAGCACTTACATCGGAACAATCAACAACAGTAAAATAATAACAACGGAAATCCTAACTACGGTGACTGCATCCATGTATCACTCATCAGCCACATCGTCATCGTCACCTGCAATCTCATCGTCTAAACATACACAATGGTGCATGAGTAGCCACAGTAAAGAGGGGTTAGACATCATATACAATCATAACACAAATGGCAAAGGACATAGATTAAGCAATGCACATATAACAACTTCAGTATAATTGACACATAACATGGATGCATAACTTAACGAGTACTAATGCAACCTAGACAATCTCTACTTCACCGAACATGTGGATCCAAACTAACTCAGATGAGCGAGTGAGAAAACATCATCACTCTTGAGTACGAACAGTGTCTAGTCAGGGTAACCAGGTAAATTGGTCAACGCCCCAGCATTGGTTGCAAGCCGATGCCTTTATGTAAGACGCCCCTATCCGATTGACCCCCAAGGCCGGGTACCTTGCCCATCATGGCCGATACTATATCGCATCATCGTTGCTCACCCCCAATAACGTTAACTTAACAAGACACAATGATGCAAAGACACAAATCAAACAAGTGTCTAACTATAACAACAACAACGACATAACAGCACACCGACCATCTTATCAAGCGGTCGGCTACAACAATATTAATGAGGTACTATTTGTCAGTAAACTAACAAGTTTTCCCAATCCTAGAACAAGTCTGATTTATCAGCCTACGTCACCACACTAAGTCTAAGCAAGCTTAACTTAATTTCTAACTCTTAACCCAAGTGTTTCAACTTACTTATATTTTTTTTATTTAACAGGACGTACCATACTTCCCCCTAAAATTATAGGACGCTATCCAAAAGAGTTTGGATTAATAATTATTATGTATTGAATTTTACAAAAATTAAATGAGTAAGACTTAGCTAAAACAATCCCAGAATTAATCATTTTTCTGCACAACTATTGCTAAA
Organism: Calophaca sinica; assembly: GCA_037113605.1. Taxonomy (NCBI): domain Eukaryota; kingdom Viridiplantae; phylum Streptophyta; class Magnoliopsida; order Fabales; family Fabaceae; genus Calophaca; species Calophaca sinica. Next base: position 58,881,546 of record CM073735.1, read on the forward strand.
TACTCACAACGTCAATTCTTACTTCTAAAGCATTTAAACTACCAACACCAAGTGTCAACCGTCATATCCTAGTCCTAAGACTTGTTTATACCGTAACCTAAATGCAAAAGAAACATAATTATACATTAGTTAACTCCTAACAATCATACCCACCGTCCATACTTTATCCTTCACATAACCATGATATAGCACCTAGAGGATCTAAGTATAACAACCATACCCTATGATAATCTAGTTCTCACTCAATACAACAATTTCAGAACATCATATAGCAACAAGTAATCTCAGTTCAACCCATTTACCTCATACATATATTTATCAACAACAAGCCAAGACAAGTAATCATCATATAATCCTTACATATCATAACATATCAACTCAAACAACACATTATAAGACAATTTCTATTAACATAAATATCATGACAGAATTCAATATGAAGTTTTCCCATCACAATGGCAAATGTACTTATTTTGCACAACCGCGCCAAGTCTAGGGACCATGGGACGTCCCTATTGCCTAATTATATCCATGAACCCACTAATCTTGTATCCATCTACCCCCTTTACCTCAATAAAAAGTTTGAAGTATTCCAAGGCGAAGAAAACTGGCTACAACGACAATTTGAGCACCAACTGAGCACATGATAAAATTTTCGGAAGAGCGAAACGCGGCTGGAAAAAATAATAATTAGTATAATATATTTTTTTAGAGTTTTTAAGGCTGAAACGAAATTAAAAGGAAGCAAAAAGAGTAACCGGAGAACGTCATACCGAGACAAAAGGGTTACAAGGGGCCCGACGTCAACTTCACCGAATGGAGCAAGGAGTAGTGATTCTTGAAGGTTTCGACGCGAGGAATCCGAAAATGGCGTCCGTTTTTCGAACCAAAAACTGTGGTGGCCGAAAAAGTGACAATACAGTTCGCCCAACAGAGCAAAACGCAACGAACAAAGCCGCGATTGAACGAACAGAGGCCGGAAATGTGTTCTTTGGTCGATTTCGAGTTGGGTTGTAAGTTTTGGGATTTTTTCGTGGTCTAGGATGAGAGAACAAGAGCAGAGAGATTCAAGGTGAGGGTTTGCTCACTCACTGCGCGGCTGATTTGTTTTCATAGAGACGATGAACAGTTCTTAATAATTGAATCAGAGGCGTGGCTGGACCTGGACAAAAAAAACGTGGGCCTTCTTCCTTTTTTTTTCTTTTGTTTTCAAAGCATCAGCATCATCAGCATCCATATATACATACATTTAATATTCACAAAAAAAAAATAACACATCATTTCTATACTACTCCTAGAATAAACTATTGTTATAAAATAAAATATTCACAATAAATTAAAGACCAATATTTAATAAAATAAGGTAAAATAATATAATTAAAAATATACTAATTATTAAGGCAAACACACACAAATTGTCACAAAATTACCATATAAGCACACAATTTATAGATCTTAAGAATTCAAATTTGAGGGTGTTACATTCTCAGCTTGAGAGATAAAGAATGCAGAATTATCAGTGGAATTTGCCGCCTTTTTCGCCCTTGCCGTTTCCTCCAAGACGAGCATAGATCGAGCTTTGTAAAAAGGGGGAAGAGAATCACATGACGAATCTGTGATCAAACATTAGCATAAGCATCAGTTAAACCCGAAACGAGTTGAAGTACCAACCTTTCATTCGAACAGGAGCGTCGACATTGGATAGTTGATCCGAGAGCGACTTCAGATGTTGACAGTACGATGAGACACCAACAAAATGCTCAATTTGAACCTGCGAAAATTCTTGTTCTAGGTAGAGAGCCCTAGAATTTTTGTTGTCAGAGAAAATATCCCTTAACCTATTCCATGCAAGTTCAGCAGTGGAATCACGTTCAAGGATGGTGTTGAGAAGGTCTTCAGAGATAGTGCCATAGATCTATTGTAGAACAACGGCGTCAACACATAACCAGAGGTCGGGATTCGTGTCTGTAGTAGAGGAACCCGATGTCGCCTTTTCCTTTGGGGAAGGAATGATATGATCTAGAACTTGATAAGCTTTAGCATGGATTTGGAAGAGCTCCGACCACGTAACATATTGACCCTTTTCAATGTCTAAGGTGACTTTGATAAAGCTGTTGATGTTTTGTATCGCAAGAGCGGGATGAGGGAGATTAGGAGGAAGAGGAGTGGTAGGAGAGGGATGAGTCATGGTGGTGGAGGACGCAAAAAAGAAGAAGAAGGGACGACAGGTGTTTCAGCTAGGGTTAGATGGAGGAGAGAAACATGTACCTAGTCTGATACCATGATAGAATTGTTTGCGTGATCATTTCATTGATTTTCCAAATAATATATACAAAATTCTAGATAATCTCTTGGCTATAATTTTGCTAAGTAAATCAAGAGAGTATCTCCTATACAAATCAAGAGAGTATCTCCTATGCAAATTCTAAAAATAAAAGATTATTTACATATTCTAATATTTACATGTGAGTTAACTCGTTTTTGTAATCTATAATCGTAAACTCGTAAGAGTTTAAGAGTTAACTCGAGAGTTTAACAGCCATGATGAGAAATATGATAGATTTAAGGTATTGTTTGGAATAAGAGAAAGAGAAGAGAAATAGAGAAGAGAAAAATATTGATTATTTTCTAAAAGATAAAAATACCCTTAACTAAAAAAACCAATGTACAATACTTTAATTAATTAATGTAATTAGTTTTAATAATCAAATAATTTTAATTTAATTAAATTTATTTGATTTTATTTAATTTTTATTATTATTCTAATATAATTTAATTAATTGATATAAATAAATTATTAATTTTGATTTACCTAAATTATTATTTTGTTTTACTTTTAAAAAAAGTATGTGAGCACCTGCATGCTGCAACAATTAAGTTGGCAAGGGTAACAAATATTTACTTTCTTAAAGAGATGTTTATATAATCGGGATGTTTTTATGTGGTTAATAATAATTTTTGAAAAATTATTTGCTTTGAATATGAATATATATCCCAGAATCCATCCATATATATGTAGTTGGTGCTTGTTTTTTAATGGGTGTAGTTGATAGTTGATGCTCAAAAGTATACAGATGAATACATTTACGGTGGTGTATTATGACCTGCACACATACGGATTTTTTATTTTTATATCTCTTTTTTAATTATTATTTTCCTAAATATTCCCCTTTTCCCATTATTTTCCTAAATGCCCTACTTTTTAGGCAAGATGAGAAATCGGTTTTATTATCACCGATTTCTCACCTGAGTTTTTTTTTAATTTTTTAACAATAAAATAACTTTAAAAACGAAAAAAAAGATAGTTGAGAAATCGGTTTCTTCAAACTCGATTTCTCACCATGAGTAAAAAAAAAGGTGAGAAATCGATGTTACTAAACCAGATTTCTCCCCAAAAAGCTTAAAAAATAAAATAAAATAAAAATTCGAGTGAGAAATCGGTGATAGCAAAACCGATTTCTCACATTGCCCAAAAAGTAGAGCATTAAGGGAAATAATGGAAAAAGAGAGATATTTAGGGAAATAATAATTAAAAAGGGGATATAAATATAAAAAACCCGCACACATACAATCAAAATTGAGAAATATATGGAAGTGGAGCAGAAGGGTAAAAACGTAGGTATAAGACAAATATGATCTCGTCTCTCCCTTTCTCCTCTAAATAGAAGAGATTGGAAAAAGTAGTGGGTCTTATTAGTTTTCTTTATCTCTTCGATATTTCTCTTTAAACCAAACAAGAGAGATTCACAACTTCTCTTCTCCTTCTCTCCTCTCTCACTCTCTCTTCCCTATTTCTCTCAAAACAAACAAACCATAAAGGTCCTTGTTTATTTAGACATCATAGTGTCTTTGTTTGCAGATAACCCTTCCACTAGAGAGCTTTGAAAGACCGCTTTTGGAGTAGAGAAGAAAGATCCCTCGTGCTCAGGCAAGAACACAACACATAAAATAAAGTTTTATGATGAATTACGACACCACGGAAGTGTTGACGATGAATAAACCACATAAAATAAAATTTCCCTAATAATCATAATAAATGAGCTTGGATTTTTATTTTTATTTTTATTTTTACTCAAAAAATGTTTTCAGCACAATGTCATGTTTTCCCGCTGGCAATGATGGCGCGGGAAAATGAAAACACCGCGCGCGCCAATGGTTTTATTTTTTCCCTCTTAAAAACAACTACAAAACCTTTCTATCTCTATGTTCCCATCCCCCATTGCCAATCTGAATCACATTCAATTCATCAAACTCCAAATCCGTTACCCTCTTTCTTCTCTTCTCAGTTCTCCCCATCACAATGCCATCAATTGCCGCCAAACGCAGATTAAGATCTTCCCCGCCGCCCCTCCCCTCCCCTTCCCCGCCCAGCCGGAAATCTCCCCGCCGATGCACCACCGCAACCCCCAACTCCGTCCCAATGGTAATTCACTAAACGATCTAATCTTAATTTCGTAACATTCATTCCCCTCTAAATATACTTATTCATCGCTAATCATCCTCCGCAGGGAAATAAAATCGACGCCGACGAGAACCGAACCGAATCATGTGAACCCGCAGCCGTGAAACCCCAATGGAATCCCAAAGGTGAGATTGATTAATTAATTAATTAGTTAATTAAATTATTATTATTTATCTTTAGTTTGCTTGTTTGGTAGTTAATTTGTTGTTGTTGTTGTTGTTGTTGTTGTGATGAGAAATAACAGATGGTGAGCAATTGAGGAGAGTGAAGGAGGCATTGCACGTGTCAACTGCACCTTCTACAATCGTGTGCCGTGAGGAGGAGCAGAATGTGGTGTTGGAGTTCTGCAAGGGGTGCGTCGAGCACGAAAAGGCTGGGAGTCTCTACATATGTGGGTGTCCCGGAACTGGGAAATCCCTTTCTATGGAGAAAGTGAAAGAGATTTTGCTTAATTGGGCTTCGGAGGTATGCTCTTCGAAATTACGTGAAATGCCAATAGAAATTCATAGGAGAATTTAATATGATGATTAATACAATCATTTGATTTTCATGCTTATTAAACTTGTGGGATGTGTTACGTTTATGTATTGATGATCAGACACGTGTTGCAAAGATGATGATAAATATTCTGTAGTGGAAAATGTTTTGCTTTTATTGAATTTTTAATTGGATGATCCAGTATAATTGGCTGAAGAAACAAACTATAGTAGATCTTTAAGTTCAAATGCTCCATCTAAACTGTATTTTGTATTCTTTTTTTGTTTCTTACATTAATACAACCTCATTTGCAGGCTGGTTTCCCACTGCCGGATGTTTTATCTGTAAATTGTACATCCCTTGTCAAAACATCTGATATTTTCACCAAGGTAGGAAGGCCTAAGGACATTTTATTGAAGTCAACACTACTCAGTTGACTGACCCATCTGTTGTTTTTGGCAGATACTTGGCTTAGAAAAAGAACCCGGAAAAAAGGGTTCAGGTACACCCTTACAGCAACTTCAGCATATGTATTCTCAGAGATCATCTATCAAGAACATGACGTAAGTAACATGTTTTTGCCCCATATTTGACACACACTAGAATGCTTTTTTTAACAATTAAATTTATGACATCCATAGATGATTTTCTACTACTGCTTGTTTCTGTAATTTGAATGCTATCAAATATTAATATGCCACCAATGTAACAGATTGATAGTAGCTGATGAGTTAGATTATCTAATAACCAAAGACAGAGCTGTGCTTCATGATCTTTTCATGCTTACCACTTTCCCATTCTCCAGATGTATATTGATAGGTAAGTTTCTTGTAAAAATGACATTGTTGTTTCTAAACTTTTCATACCGTTGACTATAAAACAGTTTGGGAGCTCTTCAGGACTTAATTGTGCTTGTTTATACAGGAGTAGCAAATGCAATTGACCTTGCTGATCGATTTCTTCCAAGGCTTACTTCATTAAATTGTGAGTAAATAAATCTGTAAGTCTATAAAGAATTTCCATTTCATTTTGAACTCTTTAAATACGTGTTCTCTGCTCGTGTACATCATTGGACATTTCTCTCTTTTTTTGTCTTAATTTTTTTTCCATCTTTCTGCCACAGGCAAGCCTATTGTTGTAGCTTTTCGGGCATACACTAAAGATCAGATCCTTAGAATTCTCGAAGAAAGGCTAAATGTAAGATTATTGTTATATATGGCTACTAAGAAAATTATCATGGGGACGCATTGTTAAAAACTTCACTTCTTTATGACACCGGTCAAGAAATCTGAAGTTTCATTTGTCCTTTTTGAATATTTTTATTAATAGCTTTTTGTCTCACATCAGGAACTTCCTTACATTGTCTTCCAACATCAAGCACTGCAACTGTGTGCTAGGGTAAGTCCATTTAACACTGTCTGGACAAGTTTATATTTGCTTATCTTGTTCAGTATTTACGAGGGATCTTGCATCAAATATAAACGAAATACTTTTCTTGCTTATGAAAAATTCTTGGACTTTTGGATCGTTTACTGTGTCATCAACTTGGGTTAGAAATATTATCAGATTTTACCTCTTCCAGTCCCATTTTTAAGAGAGATTGAGATATAATGCTACAAGCTCAAAAGAATTCCTTTGTGTAAAAGTAGCATACAAATATACTGTTGGCTGGTTGCATAACTGAAAAGCCTTTTTATTCTTTTCCTCCATTCTTCATCCCACAAAGTGTGGTAGATGAACAATGATAGAGGTACAATGCATTAAATTCCAAAGCATTCTTTATAGAATTGATTATGAATAATGTAATGGTTAGAGAGGAGCATAAGAAAGAGATATTTTACTTCATCTTTAAATAATATATATGTAGAGCCTAATTGGCACTTCACATTGCAGACAGTTGCTACAGCTTCTGGAGATATGCGAAATGCTCTTTGTATATGCAGGTATGTCATATTTGTTATTATTAGTTTTTTTTTTTTTTTTGGCTTTTATGTACATTATAATCAGTGCATTTATATTTGAAATTCAGTCTATTGATATAGATTGAGCTTAAACTTCACATCTTATGTTCAAAATCCTGGTTCTGGGGAGGCCTTGGATCATTCTATTCCCTCTAAATTGAAACAGATCTTTATTACATGCAGAACTTGCCTTTAGTTTTTTTTTTGAGCTTAAATAGTAAGTTACAATATTTGAACTTGAACCTAGAACATATTAGGTGTCTTGCAGGAGATGTGATTACTGATACATGATTTGCTTTGGCAAATTAGCCAGAATAAAATCCAGCAAAGAAATGATTTTTGTATTTTGTTTCCAGGAGTGCAATAGAGATGCTAGAAGCGGAAACTAGAGAATCTGCTAGCAATTTGAATGCTTTGGAAGAGAAATCATCTTTGGAGCAAAATCTTGCTACAGCTTCTGATTTTATAAAAAAACAAGAATTTGACGTGGTAAATGCTCAATACTTTATTTCTAGTTTGCTGTGATTACCCACAGTCCCACACTAAGTGCCAAATTGAGAACAGGATGAAACATAGTTATTAGTGGGTACAATTATGCATTTATCATGCATATCTTTTGATTCATTGTTAATAGGTCTGAATAAATTTCTTTTAGTGTTCTAAGTTTCAAATTCAGTTGGCTGCTCTTAAAAGACATTCATGTAATTTACTGAGTAGAATCACAAGTTTTAGTATGATATACATATTACTATTAGTCGTACAAGGTATAGGCAGCTTAGTTCTACATTAGCATTATGCATAATGATTGTTACAGTTGCAATGAACAATTCTTTCAGCACAGTATGCAATGATGTCATTGTTACATCTCAACACTAATCTACAATAACTTTTATTTTATTAAACAAGTAGAATTCCTTTGTCATCCTCTCTCTCTCTTGTAGCTAAAGGCCTAAGATTCTCAAAATGGATTGCAGGTAAGGATCGATCATATGGCTCGTGCCTTGTCAAAAACATATAGATCACCGGTGGTGGATATAATACGATCTCTGCCACTTCATCAGCAGGTAACCTCGAACTATAATATGCTATGTGAACAGTTTGAGCAATGAATAAGACAGTATTACTGGAAATAACAATTTATCATCTATTTTAGATGCAATCATTGATACGAAAATATAATATCCTAGGTGATGAGTTCTGCCTTGGAAAATTTTCTTTTAAACGTGATTATTATCATAAGAGTTAACTGTGATAGAATTTGAACATGCAACTTATAGATTGTTATTAAGGAATTCACTAGGTACTAGAGATGTAATCAACTTTTTTTTGCTCGTTCAATAGAATTCTGAAACTAACCAAACCCAATGCAGATTTTTCTTTTTTAATAAGTACTCCCTCTGTCACTATTTATAAGCCCCTTTTATGTGTCTATAAAAGGGGCTTATAAATAGTGACGGAGGGAGTATTAGTTGTTTTATGTAACTTATTTTCTAGACCTGTACTGTTTACAGATTATACTCTGCTCTTCAAAGAAACATTTCGGTGGAGCCAAAAAAGATGCAATCCTTGGGGAGGTATGCTTTATACCTCTGTGACTGTGTGCATGGGTTTGAATCATTCTAACCTTTATATTGGTTTCTAAAATTGTAAAAATGATGCAGTTATATAAATCTTACACGGAGATGTGCAAATCATCACTAATTTCCCCGACAGGAATCTTGGAATTTTCAAACATGTGCAGAGTGCTAAATGACCAGGTACCTAAGACAATACTTGATTTGATTAAGAATTTCTTGATATAGCTTTTTTGCCACTGGATGATTTTTATACTCGAGGGAAAGTGGTGATAGGTAAAATGATGAAACATAAATTATTACTGCAGGGCCTTATTAAACTAGGACAATCCCGAGAGGATAAATTGAGAAGAGTGACCCCCAAAATAGATGAAGATGATATTACTTTTGCATTGCAGGTAGTCTTTCAGTCCCATAAGGCCTTGTATCATTTGATTTTTATTATTCCTTATCCGTTGTGTTTGTATTGGTAGTTAATCTTAAATAATTTTTCCATAATTGAATTCCATGACACAGGGAATTCGTTTTTTTCGAAACTGTCTTCAATGATCTGCTGACTGGTGGTTTTCATTCAGCTTGTTGAGATTCTTCCATAGATTAAGGTTAGAAGCTTTTGCTTATACGTTCTTTTTTGTAGGGTGTGTGTAACTTGCTTTCGCCATTCACATGCACCTTTGACCTTTTCTTTAACGTTCTGCTGATCATTTTTTTCTCCAAAATTCTAATAGCCTGTTTACTTGAGCATATGCAGGTCAGTTCATTTGGCTCAGACTGGTGTCTTCGAAGTGGATATATACTCGAAGAAATATAGTTGAATCAACTTGGGTAGAATTTGAGTGAAGCAAAAGATGTTAGAGGATATGAAGTCGAATATTTTTTTTTCTCTCAACCAAAAGAAAAAGATGTTAGAGGATATTTTATTTATTTTTTCTCAAGAGCAAAAAATAGCAATTGATGAAAACATTAATTGCATCTTTGATTTTCAAACTAATAAAGTGATTCTTTCCTCAAATGTTGAATCAGCCGTGAGTTGTGAGAAATGCTTTACAACCCAATGCGATAAATATATTTATTTGACGGAAAATTGCTGAAAAAGTAGGAAGGTGAGGTTGCATCAATTATTGCAAGTAATGTAATATGAATTGATTGCTCAAAAGCTTCAGATGAATATAAATGTGTATATGTTTATGTAAATCTTAACTAGTGCATTAAGAGCATTGATTAAATAGTAAATAATTATTGATAAAAATATTAAAACTTACACATTAATAAATTTGAGTAAATATATTATAGATATGAATATTAACATAGTAATGCAAAGTTGGGTTTGAGTGACTATTATATCATATCACTCAAATTCAAGTTTCCAAAGATTATGCCGAGTTATTAATCAAAATAAATTATGTCAAGTTAACTTCAAGAGGTTGGTTTAGTGGAGCATGTCAGGATTTGTACTCGATATGTTGTGGTCTTGTGGGTTTGAGTCTCTCCACTAGGCTTTTTAGTTGATAAATATTCAATTTTTAATTTTTCCTTAAAATTGAAATAGTGACATTGTAAAAATATATTTTTAACTATAAAAAACATTTCAGTCTTAATTTATCTAAATATTTATCCTGCTATTTTACCAACAAAATTGGGCAATAATTACAATTCAACTAACCATTTCTTAGTATAATAAAATTTTGTTGTAGAAACCAAATGTTTTTTTTTTAAAAAATGAATCATACAATATCATAAAAATTACAACATATATAATCATCCAAACTATATATTAAATTTCAGCTCCATCAAGGACAATCGACTAAAGTACAATCAGTCCAAATTTGATCAGCCCTCTGTAAAATTTCGGTTTTGTTTTGCATGAAATCTTGTGATTCCCGAATATAATTTGGCAAGCCATCGTGGCAAAGTTTCCCCATGTCATGGATAAGGTTGTGGCAGCAATCTTTACTAACTGTTTGATTACCAAAAAATGTCCCACGAAAGATCTGCTTTCTACAATCTGAATGCAACTTGTGTCCACATTTTTTTTTTGTCAACGATGTAACATTTCATTCAAACTGGGCCAAGGCTTCAAAACCTTACATCAAGTGCGACCGTGCAGCCCACTAATAGGGCACAACACAGGATTAATGTAATCTCCTAAGATCAATAATTTAGTACAAGAGTTGCTCCTGATACAATAAACATCTAGTCTACAAACTACTTAAGGAAAATTCTACTAATCACCTAATTCAAAAAACTAAAGGCCCAACAAGCAACCCCCAAGCCCAAACCCTCCTCACTGACCCTATTAGCACTCAAAACATATTGGGCCAGACCCCTTAGGGTTTCAAGGATACTCTCAAAGCCAAAAGATTTAAATGCCCCTGGAGTCTTCTTCTCCACCTGATCGGAGCCGCTGTACAGCTGGGACTCACTGGTGGCCATGCACTGTATGCAACCACCAGATCTGATGCCATGGTGCTCAAAATTGAAATTTTTTACTGGGTTTGCCTCAGGAACACCGCCAGATTTCACATATTGCGGGGTAAAAAACTTCACTGCAGAGGAATTTGAGAACCCATAGATCAATAGGGTCAAGTCTGCTAAAACCAGATTTGCAACACCCTTTTTGACAGGGACACGGCGGAATAAAATCGAGCTTTTGGAGCTCCAATGAAATAACCAGGTGTGGATGGTGGTTGAGGAGGAGGCGGGTTTGTGGTGACCGTTGGAGAAGGAATCCCAATCAAGAAGGCCGACGAGTAGATCTAGAGGTTCTAGGGGAGGAAGGGGCTTTAGGGTTGAGAGGAGGTGGTTGCTCTTCGTTCGACGACTTTGGTAAGTGGCCTCCAGTTGCGAAAGGGGTTCACCACCACCATACAGGCGAGAAAGGGGCGAAGGCGACATCGAGGAGATGGAAACAGGGGAGCCAAGATGAAAACACATCTGTATCATGGTGGGGGGGCTAGCAGAGAGGGATGGGTAGACGAGGAAGAGGACCACGACGCCGGTTGCTCCGGAGTTGCAGTGCCAGAGGTGTCGAAGAAGCAGCGCTTGTTGCGCTGACCAAACCCTAGCCTAGCTAGGGACCAAACCCTAGCAAAGCGTTTCTAGGGACCGCATGTGTTTGCTGTGTTTTCTTTATGTCTAACTTTCTCAGATACTCTTCATTGGATGATAATGGGCTTTGTGCATAATTAGTCCCAACAGCAGGGCCCTCGGATGGCTCAAAGGCATCAGATGAAAATCCTGTTTTTACCAACAATGTTGCACTAGCCATAAAGACTACCATTAGCCAAAAGTTGCTGAATCTTGTCATGCCCTTTCGATCAATGATTTTTTTATTTTATTTTATATTTAGAATACTGAAATGCTTTATTGGTGGTGATAAGTGATTAATAAGACTGTATATATTTATATTTTAAAATTTGGCTAGAGGCTCAAGATTCTCATGGAGTTTTTCCATCGGTAACTACAGTGAAACAAACTTAAAATAAAATAAAATTAAAGGCACTTTATTACTTGATAAACGACAATCTTTTCAGTTTTCATCCACATTAGACCTGTTTGCTTGGATTATTCTCTGTTTCCATTTTCATTAAAACTAATAAACATTAACAAAGACACATCTAATATTTTTCTCACTATTTTCCTTTTCAAATTTTGAACACAAATCTAGTATTTTTGGAAATTTTAAAAATGTTAAAAATTGCTTTTATTGTTTTCGAAAATACATTCTCACTAGCTAACCTTTCACCTTCTCTCTGTTATAATTGTTCATGCAAGAACCTTGTTAGCAACATAAAATGAATGCAAATTTTAGAAAATAAAAATTGAAAATGTTTTTTAGAAAGTAATCGGGCGCAAATATTTTTAGAAAATGAAAATTGAAAATGTTTTTAGAAAGCAAACATGATTTTTGTTGTTTTCATTGTTGTTTTCATTGTAGTTGTAGACTTACTATGCATCAAGTTCAATTGTACATGGTTGGAGATTAAAATGGAGCATAAGTATGAGAAGGCAGCTGTGAAGTAGTTGTCTTATGTTCCACGCGTCTTACTTTTGAGAACCGTTGGATCAAGAAGTTTCACTAGATTCTATTGTGCATCACCTACACCAGATCTCTTTTACATCTCTCTCCCTCTCGCTCCACTTACGACTCCGAACCTCGTCGACAGTGGCATCCCCACCTTCGTATCCAGTGGTCCGATGACGACGACGACAACGGCACCCCGTGCAACTATTGGTACCCCTTCCTCAACTCAGCCACGTACAACGACACATAGCTGCAAATAGGTGGTTGACGCGTCTCCTGGCATTGCCTAATACACCCCTGCTGAAAATCCCAAAATTACAGACTTTCACATCCACCGTCACGCAGCTGCCCAAAATGAAGAATTTGAAATATGTCCCATAATTTTTCCTGCCCAAGGACTCCACAATAAAATAGGGTTATTGAGAGGAAAAATAGATCACTGCAAGAAATGAGTAAAACCGTTCTAAGCAAGTCTAACATTCCAAAGTATTTTTGGGTTGTGGCCATCATTACATCATGTGATATTCTTAACAGAGTATCCGTAAGAGGTATCTTGAAGAAGACTAGAAAACCAAATATTTCTCATTTTCACGTGTTTTGTTGTGAATGCTTTATCTTGAACAACATGGATAATTTTGGTAAATTTGATTCCAAATTTGATAAAGCCATTTTCTTAGGCTACTCTACATCTTCTAAGGCCTATAAAGTTTATAATCTCATAACACAAGTTATAGAAGAAAGAATGCATGTTGTTTTTAGTGAGTCTAACAATCTTCTTGATAAGAAATAAGTTGATGATGCTGAAGAGGAACTTAAGAAGACTCATCTTCTTAAGAAAGATCATGACCGTAGAGAAGTTTCAAATCTCAAGTCCAAAGATGGCACTAGTGCACGAAACGGAAAAGAATTAGGTGTTTTACACCGGTTTTATGTTTAACCAGTGTAAAAAGTGACGCGGTGACAATTTTGAAATCATCGCATAACTTTTTACACCGAGTATATAGCCAATCGGTGTAAAAGGTTTCACATTTTAAAATTGAAGATAATTTACACCGGTATAACCAGTGTTAAAACCGAACGTATTACACTGGTTATTTTAATAACCGGTATTAAAAGTCTTTCTCTTTGATTAAAATTACTTTCTCCCTCTCATTCTCAGATATGCGCAAAGTATTTCTCTGACATAACCCTACTCTTTCTCTCTTGCCACTGCACTCTCTTTGTTCTCTCTCTCACCGCGGTGCTATCATCGTTCTCATCCTCTCTCGCCGCCGTTCGAAGACCTCTACTTCACGTGGTTCTCGCTGTCGTTTTCCTTCTCGTGGTACTTGTGACATCCCATTTTTCAGATAAATGCTAATAATATTTAAAGTATAATTAGACTGGTAATTAGGTGGATGAATGGGTATTAAAAACCTTAATTTAAGGAATGGACTTAGATGGGATATAGAAGCATTCAAAAGGACTAAAATACCCCTAGAAATGGTATAGGAACCTCCAGAAACGTCTAGAATGGAAGTACGAATATCTCCTTAGCCTCGGTCGCGTCGTAACTAGAATACACTATGGCTCGCGATGAGAGGCGGTGGTTAAGTCGGTGGGAGACATAAATAGAATCTTCCGGATAAGGGTCCATCGTGACGCGACAAACTTTTAGTGGTAATCCATCGCGATGCGATCCACTCGCGATCAAAGGCGGTGGTGAGAGGAGGAGCTCTCCATCTTGCCTATAAATAGGCCCCCACCCCCCCTCCATTTCTCCAAGTTCTTCCAAAGGTCTTTGGGAGGATGTGGAGGAGCTCTAGAGGCACGACGGGACGCGAGGACGTGGGGCAACGACCAGGTATGGTCTTAACCTCTTCTCTCTCTAGTTTCTCTCTTTAGGAGCTTCTAAGGGTAAGTATGCTCCGTGCTTGCCACTAATGAGGATCTGACACATCAGAAAATCCTTAGTAAGTAATCCTAGAGATTGAGAATAGGAGTAAGACTTAGAGGGTCACTAAGGAGCAAGTATGCTCTGCACTTGCTGCAAGTGAGGATCTTGTGCATCAGAAAACCCTTAGTAGGTACTCCTCTAAGAGGAGAGGATGATAGTGGCTTAGTAGACTAAATAGGAATGTCCAGAGGTAGGAATACAAGTAGCAGAAGCAGTGAGGACGCGGAGAGTGACAGCAACTGTAACAATCTTCTATCCAGGTGGGAGCAAGAAACCTTACACTCTAGGGATAATAGGATAAAGTAGTGTATATAAATGTGCGTAGGGTGACTCAAACCCTATTAGCAGTTGATAACAGCAACACCTCAGGAGAGGGGCTGTGACCTATGATAGCTGATGATAGTTGTCAGAGGTCTATTAACCATAAAAGTAACTTGTCTAATATGCGAAAACCCTAGGATAGACAACTTATGATTACTTTATGATTGCTGAATTGATATGATTATTGATATTTGTGTGACTATGTTGTTGAATAATATGTTAGTCAATGGTCGCTCATAGCGACGTTAGGATTGATCTATGTGATATCTGTGCTAGTTTGATATTCCCTTTGGTTGTGCTAGTTGACTCTAGTTGACCCTGTCTATGATTGTGATGATCTATGGATGTTTGATAGGAGTGTCAAGAGAGTACTGTTAGGCCTTAGCTGGTATGTTAGAGTTGACAGTTTAGCTAGTGGTAGTGCGGAGTAGTTATAAATAAGTTATGTAGAAGGCTATAGGGTATGAGAAGGAAGTAGGTGGAGCTAGGCTTAGGTGTAATAGTGCAAACCTAAGAGATAGTGAGTGTGATATAAATAAAAGTGAGAGTTGGTTGTGCTTGCCTCTGTGTGTGCCATTTGTATATCCTTTTTATCCCTGCTTTCCTGATTTTATAGTGTGTAATGTGTTTCTTAACTCCTTTCTTCTGTTTTCCTTGTTTGTATTTTCTTTTCCATGTAAAACAGATATGCATGGTCCTGATGAAGATATTGCAACGCATCGTGGAGTGTACAGAGAATACTCAGTATGAGTAACTCTCTTCAGTTACATATTACAGCCAGTGAGTCAAAGTGTAACACCCTCGGCTGCCACCCATTTTTGGGCCGTACCACAATGTGCCCGACTCACTGTCTTTGTGATGCATACCAGGCCCACAGACTCCTCTGCAATGCATGCCACAGTGTACAGCTCACTCACAGGACTTCACCACCCCCTTTGGATTTAATAAAATATTATTAAATATTGCCTAATTATCCCTTTAGGGTTTAATAATTATTATACTGTAGCGCTCTGGAAACAGAGTGTTATATTTTGGTATCAGAGCAGTTCGGTCCTAACCGGACTGTGGAGTCATTAGGATATTGTCACTGGCTGTGTCTAGTCGGGTCTCCACCGGACATTGACTATGTCTGGATAAGGGTAGAATGTCCGCTAAGTAAGTTATCTTTACTTTAGTAAATAAAGATGACTACTCCTTATGACCCCCTCATACCTTGTACATTAAGTCGATTCCTTGGCATAAACCAAGACTTTACTCGAAAACTTGAGTTAAGGACGTGTGATTAAGTCAGGGAATTGGGGAGTTTGAGTAAGACTAGAGGTGACAAGGAGGAGTAAAGGGCTACACTCAGAAGAGAAAAATCTTATGCGAGTGAGAGTCGTCGTATTAAGACTCCGCCGTATAATATAATCTTATATCGTTAATCTTCTAACTAGGCGGTTGCAACTAGAATGGATCGAATTGAGGAGGATGACTCCAAAACTATCCCTGGGGAGACTAGTAACCCGATCGATGATGGAACTGAAACAAAAACTCCTCACACAGAAAATCATAGGGAGAAGCCTGTTGATGAAGGGTCCTTAAGGGATTTAACTACTGTTGTTCTGCAGCAGGCTCAGTAGAACACAAAACTGGTAGTGATTCTTAGGGAGGAACGCGAGGTTATGAGGCAACAATGGGAAGCAAAAATGGAGGATATTGGGTTGATGGCTTTTCTGAAAGGAAAACCACCTCAGTTTAAGGGTGAATATGACCCTGAAGGAGCCGAATAATGGATTCAAGAGATTGAGAAGATATTGACAGCAATGCATTGTAGTGAGGATTGGATAGAGACATATGCTGCATTCATGATGGTGGGTGAAGCTGAAGGATGGTGGAAGAATAGAAGGAGATTTCTGGAGACTGAAGGACGAGCTATTACTTGGAGACTGTTCCAGGAGAGCTTCCTAGAGAAGCATTTTCCTAGAACAGCAAGACAACAGAAAGCCAGGGAGTTCAACACATTAACTCAAAGAAGGATGACTGTGAGAGAGTGTGCCTCTAGATTCGAATCTCTAGTGAAATATTCTGAGTATTATCAGCTTAGCCCCAGTGAGGAGTGGATGTGCCAACGATTTCAAGATGGGCTTCGACATGACCTTCGTTGATCGGTGATACCGTTACGGCTAATTGGTTTTCCCGATTTAGTGGAGCGTTGTATGGAGTTAGAGGACATCGATCGTCAGAAGGATGTGTTTTGGAATAAATGAGTTATAAGGAATTGAGAGCAACGAAATGAAAGTAGGGAATGTGATAATAGAAATCAATTCGAGAAAGTTAATGGAAGAAATAATGGCCAACCACCACAATAGATGGGAGTTGTCCAAGGAGGGCATCAGAACTCAAGAAAATGTTTCAAATGCAAAGGAACACACATAGCGAATGACTGCCCATTTAAGAAACACATATGCTTTGAGTGTGGAAAACCAGGGCATATCTCTCGAGACTGTAGTCAAGTAGCAATACCCACGAGACAGGGGATAGATATGGAGAAAGACAGAGGATTAAGGAAAGATCCCCTAAAAGATCCCAAAATATCTCCAAAGGCAACTTTGTAGGTAGAAAGTGTCACTTTCCAAGGTAATGCGTGAGGAACCAAATCCTCCCGGCCTTGACAAGCGGAATCGGTTTTGAGGAAGTCATCTTTCTCATGCCGAATGTAAATAAACACTACTACCTTCTGCTAAAACCAATGTACAAACTTATTATACATGAATAAATTTTCTGTTTATATAAATTGTGTTTGTATACTCTTATTTTCCTTTTAATCCCTCTTTGATGAACATTTAATGTTTACTCATACATATGCTCTGCTTATAATTCTTGACATTTAATGATTTCTAAATGCATATGCTTAATATGTATCTTCTGCTATAAACCTGTAATTGCCTATACTTCTATTTGACTTCTAAATCTTCTATTTGATGACATTAATGATTGCTTATTATGTATATATTTTTTGCTTATATGAATTTGTATTCCTGTTTAACTTCTAATTCATCTTTGTTATATCTTCTACTTGAATAAATTTGTGTTTATGTATGCTTATGTTTGATTTCTAATTTTTAAGTTTCTTGTTTATATAGCTTCATGTTTGTTATACTTCTATTTGTTTTCTTGGTTGCTAATAAATGTGCTTATTATGTACATTTTCTACTCACATTAGTAACTGTCTATGTTCCTGTTTGACTTCTAATTTTTCTAATAAACATTAATGTTTGCTTGTCTACTTAGTAGTATTAGATGATAGAAATGTTGCTGGTAAGATTAATTAATATTTCATGATGAAAGAAGGAAAGGGTTTGGTTAAGTAGTAAACAAGTAGAGCTGTTAGGTCTATAATGAATTGAGCTAATAAAACTATTACGAATAACACAAGCTGGAAAGAATGAGGTGTAAGGAAATGAAAATAATAAGCTAGGAGGAGCCGTGAAAATACCGAGATAATAATACAGAGAGTTATGTCTTAGTAACCAATTAGCAGTTGCATACAAGTATAAACATAGACTAAGAGCAGTAGTTGCACAGTATTGTGAACGGCAGTTGTACATACTGTGAGTAGTAGCTGTGTAAATAGTAGCTGTATGTTGTACTCCCATGTTGTGATCGGTAGTTATACACATGGTGAGTGTTGGTTATAGTAGTTGTGTTGTCTCCCATGTTGAGCGGCAGTTGCACACATGGTGAGTATCGGTAGCTATGTTGTCTCCTATGTTGTGATCAGCAGTAGCACACATGGTGAGTGTTATTCGTTGTGTTGTCTTTCATGTTGTGAGCGGCAGTTGCACACATGGTGAGTAGTTGAAGTTGAGTTGTCTCCTATGTTGTGAACGGCAGATGCACGCATGGTGAGTAGTTGTAGTTGTGTTGACACCCATGTTGTGAGCGGCAGTTGCGCGCATGATGAGTGTTGGTTGTTGAGCTGTCTCCCATGTTGTGATCGCCAGTTGCACACATGGTGAGTGTTCGTTATAGTAGTCGTGTTGACTCCTATGCTGCGAGTGGTAGTTGTGCACATGGTGAATAGCTGTTAGTCGTGTTGTCTCCCATGTTGTGATTGGCAGTTGCACATATGGTGAGTGGCTGTGTAAGTCGTAGTAGTTGTGTTACCTCTTATGCTGTATTCGGCAGTTGCACACATGACGAGGTAGACAGTAGCTGTATATACTATGAGTAGCAGTCGTGAATGAGGTAAGTATTAGTTAAATATACTATGAGTCGTAGTTGTATTCCAGGATGTGGTAAGCCCTCAAGAAATTTCTAGTTGGAAGTCATGAAGAATGAACCCGGGCATTCTTAACCATGACTCTATTAGAAGTTTCATTAAGGAATTTGTTGAATAAAGATAGGTTGCTGAGACAATTTATGCCAGTATTATGATTTCACATTGTTAACAAATTACGAGACTGATCACCTCAGTAATCTAGTTGACAATGGTGAAGATCCTAATGTTTGGAATAAACTGGTGACATAGAATAATGAGTGGACAAATTGATTAAAAGATAGGGTGCTAAATGAACATGAAAAGGATTATGAAAGTAAAAGAAGTAAGAATAAGGTAAATCATAGAAGAATATAACAACCGCTGAATTTTCGAGGACGAAAATTATTTAAGGGGGTAGTAATGTGACATCCCATTTTTCAGATAAACGTTAATAATATTTAAAGTATAATTAGACTGGTAATTAGGTGGATGAATGGGTATTAAAAACCATAATTTGGAAATGAATAGACTTAGATGGGTTATAGAAGCATTCAAAAGGACCAAAATACCTCTAGAAATGGTATAGGAATCTCCAAAAACGTCTAGAATAGAAGAAATTTCGAATATCTCCTTAGCCTCGGTCACGTCGCGACCAGAATACACTGTAGCTCATCGCGACGCGATGAGAGGCGGCGGTTAAGTCGGTGGGAGATAGAAATAGAACCTTTCGGTTAAGGGTCCATTGAAACGCGACGAACTTTTAGTGGTAATCCATTGCGACGCGATCCACTCGCGATCAAAGGCGGTGGTGAGAGGAGGAGCTCTCCATCTCGCCTATAACTAGGCCCCACCCCCTCCATTTCTCCAAGTTCTTCCAAAGATCTTTGGGAGGATGTGGAGGAGCTCTAGAGGCGCGACGGGACGCGAGGACGTGGGGCAACGGCAGTCTTCTAAGCCAGGTATGGTCTCAACCTTTTCTCTCTCTAGTTTCTCTCTTTAGGAGCTTCTAAGGGTAAGTATGCTCTGTGCTTGCCTCTAATGAGGATCTGGCGCATCAGAAAATCCTTAGTAAGTAATCCTAGAGATTGAGAATAGGAGTAAGACTTAAAGGGTCACTAAGGAGCAAGTATGCTCTGCACTTGCCTCAAGTGAGGATCCTGTGCATTAGAAAAGCCCTTAGTAGGTGCTCCTCTAAGAGGAGAGGATGAGAGTGGCATGGTAGACTAAGTAGGAGTGTCCAGAGGTAGGAATACAAGTAGCAAAAGCAGTGAGGACGCGGAGAGTAACAGCAACTGCAACAATCTTCTATCTAGGTGGGAGCAAGAAACCTTACACTCTAGGGATAGTAGGATATAGTAGTGTATATAAATGTGCGTAGGGTGAGCTAAACCCTACTAGCAGTTGATAACAGCAGCACCTCAGGAGAGGGGCTGTGACCTATGATAGCTGAGGACAGTTGTCAGAGGTCTGTCAACCATAGAAGTAACTTGTCTAATATGCGAAACCCTAGGATAGACAACATATGATTACTTTATGATTGCTGAATTGATATGATTGTTGGTATTTGTGTGACTATCTTGTTGAATAATATGTTAGTCAGTGGTCGCCCATAGCAACGTTAGGATTGATCTATGTGATATCTGTGCTAGTTTGATATACCCTTTGGTGGTGCTAGTCGACTCTAGTTGACCCTGTTTGTGATTGTGATGATCTATGGATGTGATAGGAGTGTCAAAAGAGTACCATTAGGCCTTACTGGTATGTTAGAGTTGACAATTTAGCTAGTGGTAGTGCGAAGTAGTTATAAATAAGTTATGTAGAAGGCTATAGGGTGTGAGAAGGAAGTAGGTGGAGCTAGGCTTAGGTGTAATAGTGCAAACCTAAGAGATAGTGAGTGTGATATAAGTAAAAGTGAGAGTTGGTTGTGCTTGCCTCTGCGTGTGCCATTTGTATATCCTTTTTATCCCTGCTTTCCCGATTTTATAGTGTGTAATGTGTTTCTTAGCTCCTTTCTTCTGTTTTCCTTGTTTGTATTTTCTTTTCCATATAAAATAGATATGCATGGTCTTGATAAAGAGTAACTCTCTTCAGTTACATATTACAGCCAGTGAGTCAAAGTCAATGAGTCAGAGTCTGTATATATTGTATATATATATCATACAACTTGTGGGCCCAAGACACGGATTCTGTAAATATATGTACATGTCAATTATTTAGTTTTAATAAAATATTATTTTTAATACATCTATATTGCCTAATTATACGTTTAGGGTTTAATAATTATTATATTGTAGTGCTCTGAAAACAGAGTGTTCCAGTACTCGCCGCCATTCACCTTCGAAGCCCTGTCTCAGAGGCAAACAAGAAGCGACCACAGCTACTTGTTCCTTCTCTGTGCTTATAGCTTTTTTCCTTTACCTTATAGCTTTTTCCCTTTTTTGTTTTTATCTGTTTGATAATCTATTCACCTTAGCTTTTAATCTAGCTTTGGTCCAATGCTGAGCATTAGCTAGCTTCATGGGTATTCATCATTGGTGAGCTATGTACTATGTTTAGTTTCTATTTACTTTGTGCCACTCGGGGTTGTGCTACTGTTTCAGGTTAAAGTCCTTCCCTGCCACTTGTATTACTGTTAAGTGTTATGGAAACATTTGGTACATGACTTTTGACATTTAACACATGACAAAGAATGCCAAGTAATATTTTCTGCAATGTGTATGTAAGTTTACCTACAAAGATTACCTACAAAGATAATATGGATTGTTGTTTTCAAATTATGGCCAAATGTTTGAAGTTTAATGCTTTACTGAGTTTTTGATTTTCATTCAAGTTTATATGCTTTACAAAAAGGTAATCATCTGCACTTACGAATAATAATTAAACTGTTGAGGTATATTATGTTTTTTGTTGTCATTCAATTAAATTTCAGTTTGGTTGCTCATGACTGACCATTATTGACAACAGACAATGTCTTTAGATGAAAACCGTGGTCGTGGGGGCGTCGTACTCGCATGGCTTCCAAGAGGTCACGTCCCTCTATTAGCAGGCCGATGATGATTGCAAGGGAGTATCAAAATATCTTTGTGAGGATTAAGGATTGCGATGCTCGTCATCGTGATCCTTATCACGATGAGGATCGTGATTTGATAAACCAGTATGGTGATCCCCGTGCCGATGCTGATCGTTGGGGCCCGGGCCTTCGTATGTGCATTTGTCAGAGGAGACCACCCTCTCCCAGGAGGCCCATAGCTGTCAGGGATGTTTATTGAGGGACGAAGATCGTTCAAATCCCAGTGATGACAATGAGATATCGGAGTATACTCCATCCACACCGGAGTATTCTCCCATCGTAGAGGATTACACTCCATCGACTCCATCAGAGGAATCTACATCCCGATTTTGTCCTGGGGACCCCTCAAGGAGCCACCACTAGCTTCGTTTTTATATTATGTTACCTATTAATGTATTTGACTATTTTAATATTTTAATTGGATAAATGTATCAGGAGAATATATTAATGTATTTTTTATTGCTTTTTATAATATCCTGACTATTTAGTTGGATAATTATGATTATGATATATGATGTATGTTTTTATATTTGAGCTTCTCTATTTAATTTGTGTTAAGCCTTAGTTTCCTATTTGAGATTCAATAAAATGTTTTGTGTGTGTAACGGGGATGTTATCACTCGTTTTATTAAATCTTGAATTGTCCAAGTAGGACAGTCTGGGAAGAAACTTTTTCTTTTATTTGGTTAATAGTTAGTCTTTAAATCTTTTATCTAATACTTGATAAAATTTCAGATTGCTACATTTCCTATTGTCTCTGGGTGCATGCTTGATCGTGGTGGATGTCACCATGTTTGGGTTGTGTACTTGGAGATCAATAGGAAATGCTGCCAAAATTTCGCCAGGTTAGGATATAAGGATTTAACAACTAACTATTAACTAAATAAAGAAAATGTTTCTTCTTGAATGGGATAGGTTCATACCAAATATACAATGATCTGTTAGATACTTGTGGTTGAAGGGTCCTGAAGTGGTGATTGTGTTCATTAAATAAGCGTGTGTTTACTTTTTCAGAACGTGGCTATGGATCGTAGTTGGATGCAAAAAAATCGATTGACCGCTGAGTATAAGAATGGAGTGTCAGAGTTTCTGAAATTTGCTGGAACAAAGCTTCCTAATAGTAATGAAGAATTTTATTGTCCTTGTGTTAAGTGTGCGAATCAAGAACCTTTAAAAGTTAAAGTCATACGTGAGCACCTTGATGTCTTTGGGATTTGCCAGAGTTATACAACATGGACATGGCATGGTGAAGTGATAGACATGCCAAGTGTGTCCAAAAGTGGGGAAGTTAAGGTAGATATGGGCGATCGACCAGAGGACATGATTCATGATATTGGACCAGATTCTTTTAAGCGAGCACATGTGTATGATACTCTATGTAGTGACAAGGATTAACCATTGTATCCGGGTTGCACAAATTTCACACGGTTGTCAGCGGTTTTGAGGTTGTTTAATCTTAAGGAGATAAATGGGTGGACTGATAAAAGCTTCACTGAGTTGCTGGAGTTGTTGAAAGACATGTTTCCAGAAGGCAACACATTGTCGAACCGTAACTATGAGGCAAAGAAAATATTATGTCCGATGGGTGTAGAGTATAAGAAAATACACGCTTGTCCGAATGACTGTATATTATACTGGAAGGAGAATGAAGACAAAGAAATATGCCCTAAATGTATGAAATCACGATACAAAAAGAAGGATGGTGATGATGGTTGTGATGTCACCTCAAAAGGTCTTCCTGCAAAGGTGTTATGGTATCTTCCAATTATTCCAAGGTTTAAACGACTGTTCGCTAATGTGAAAGACACAAAGAATATTAGATGGCATGCAGACGAGAGGAAATGTGATGGGAAGCTTCGTCATCCGACTGATTCTTTGCAATGGAAGAGAGTTGATTCTTTGTTTCTGGATTTCGGCTATGACCCAAGAAATATGAGGCTTGGACTTTTTACGGATAGAATGAATCCATATGGTAGTTTAAGTAGTAACCATAGTTCATGGCCTGTTCTCTTGGTTATTTATAACCTATCTCCTTGGTTGTGCATGAAGCGTAAATATATTATGTTATCTATGATGATATCTGGACCAAAATAGCCAGAAAATGACATAGATGTTTATCTAAGTCCCTTAATTGAAGACTTGAAAATATTGTGGGAGGAAGGCATTGATGTTTTTGACGGGTATTCTAATGAAAATTTCAAGAAGCGTGTCATGTTATTTTGCACCATGAATGACTTTCCAGTTTACGGGAACTTGTCTGGGTATAGTGTTAAGGGGCATAAAGCTTGTCCTATATGTGAAGAAGGCACATGCTACCATCAATTTCAACATGGAAGGAAGACTGTTTATCTCTGGCATTGGAGATTTCTCAGACGTAATCACCCGTACTGGAGGTTGAAAAAGGCTTTTAATGGTCGCCAGGAGAATGGAGTTGCTCCAAACTTCTTAACTAGGGAAGAAGTTTATGAACGGGTGAAGAACATCAATGTTAGTTTTGGAAAGAAACAAAAGAAGTCTACTGAAAAAAACATATGGAAGAAGATGTCAGTTTTCTTTGATCTTCAATACTGATCGAGTCTCGATGTGAGACACTGTATTGATGTGATGCACGTGGAGAAAAATATTTGTGATAGTGTAATCAGTACGCTTCTCAACATCAAGGGCAAGACAAAAGATGGTTTAACTGCTCGTCTAGATCTGGTTGAGATGAGCATAAGAGAACAGTTAGCTCCAGAGACAAGAAGTAACAAGACATATTTGCCACCAGCATATCATACCTTGTCAAAACAAGAGAGAAAAAGCTTCTGCGAGTGTCTACGGGGTGTGAAAGTGCCACAGGGCTATTCTTCAAATCTCAAAAGTCTTGTGTCAATGAAAGATCTCAAACTATTTTGCTTAAAGTCTCACGACAGCCACGTCTTGATGCAACAACTACTACCAGTGGCTATTCGTGGCATCTCGCCAAAAAAGGTTCGGCATGCCATAACTAGATTTTGTTTATTCTTCAATGTTGTGTGTAGTAAAGTGATTGACCCTCAAGAGTTGGACGACTTTTTTTTTGAGACTTTTATTATCTTGTGTCAGTTGGAGATGTTCTTTCCTCCCTCATTTTTCAACATCATGGTTCGCTTAATTGTTCATCTAGTGAGAGAGATTATAGTGTGTGGCCCCGTTTATCTAAGGTGGATGTATCCTGTCAAACGATACATGAAGATCTTGAAAGGGTATGTGAAGAATCCATACCGTCCCAAAGCATCTATTGTTGAAAGGTACATCACAAAAGAATCCATTGAGTTTTGTACAGATTACTTATCAGAAGTGGAACCTATAGGGATTCCCAAGTCTCGTCACGAGGGAAGATGTGACGGTAAGGGTACACGAAGTCTAAAAGTTAAGAACATGGGTCATGCAGAAGTGATGCAGGCACATCTATACATATTGAATAACACTGATGAGG
This sequence comes from Calophaca sinica, assembly GCA_037113605.1. Classification (NCBI taxonomy): domain Eukaryota; kingdom Viridiplantae; phylum Streptophyta; class Magnoliopsida; order Fabales; family Fabaceae; genus Calophaca; species Calophaca sinica. Next base: position 58,907,071 of record CM073735.1, read on the forward strand.
TTAAGCCATACTTGTCTACTCACAAATACATTGTCAAGGCCAAAACCCCCACAGGAATGAGCAATATGTGTTGAAAGAGTATAACAAGACATTCCTAAGTTAGTTTAAACCACATATTATGAATGATGATACTGCTTCTGATGACATAAAATGGCTAGCAAATGAGTCTTATATTGGAGTGGGTACGATATAAATAAATTTTCCTTTTATACAAAGTCACAGGATGACAAGAGTACTGTGCAAAATAGTGGGGTTATGGTCATGGCTTATGCAATGCACTTCTCTAGTTCAAAAGATAAGAACCTTGTTCTGGCATCCATAGCTTACTTTGGGGTCATTGAAGAGATTTGGGAGCTCGATTATTGTAAATTTAGAGTGTCTGTTTTTAAATATAAGTGGGTTAACAGTAACAGTGGTGTATAAACCGATGAATTAGGATTTACATTGGTGGACCTTGACAAGATAGGTTATACCGACGCGCCTTTCATCATGACATTCCACGCCAAACAAGTATTTTATGTGAAGGATCCCTCTAGTAATAGTGGTTTCTAGTGCTCCAAAGAAGAAACATGCATCAGAGTGATGAAAATGAAGATGCATCTGTATATATATATATATATATATATATATATATATATATATATATATATATATATATATATATGACACTCATTCTTTCTCAACACGAAGACCTTCTTTCACTGATGAAAATAAAGTGGACGATGTATATGCTACTCGTGATGATCATCAAGAAGGGATATTAGAGGAGAAATGATCAAGTAAGTTTGTTATTTGTAACATTATAATATTTTTGTTAATACATGCATGTTTGTTATTTAATTTGTTCATTATTTATAGTCTGATTAACATTTTTTTTGTCTATACTGCAGGCATCATTGATGATTCTTCGACCTCCTCTCCTACGAGGTCTAGGACTACTAGATGCATATGTAGTTATTTATAGCACTACATTTTTTGTACATTGTTTATATATATATATATATATATATATATATATATATAGCTTAACTTTGTTTATGTGTATATTTCATATGTTTATAGATTAAATTTGATAGCTTTAAATGGTTTGAATTTTGGCACATTTGATGCCAATTCTGCTGCCAATTCTTGTGAAATTTATTGCCTATTTATTGTCATTTTAGATTTCCTCTGGGCAGGAATGGATAAAAATAAACAGAAAAATAAAAAAAGTGTAACTTTTATGTCGGTTATACAAGAAACTGGTGTAAATTTTTTATTAAATAAAGCAAAAAAAAATCGATGTAAAAAACAGACCTTTAACATCGATTGTTGCGAAAAACTGGTGTAAAAGGTTAGTCTTTTACACCAGTTATTTTCAAAACCGGTGTAAAAAGTTCTTCAAAAAAATAAAAAGTAAACGAAAATTGAAATTTTATACTGGATATATAACCTGTGTAAAATATTGACATTTTATGCTGGTTAAATAACTAGGGTAAAAACCCCAATATACAACATCGTGAGCATCTACACCGGCACCAAAACCGGTGTAAAATGTCAATTTTAACTGATATAAAATCCTCCTTTTGCACTAGTGTGATGAGAAGTAACTGCTTAAATCACCAGAAGCTTCTCAACATCAGAACATGCCAAGAAGTTGGAAAACAATAACTTCTCATCCCCAACAACAGATTCTTGGAGAATCTTCTTACGGAGTAAGAACTAGATCATCCTTTAGAAGAGAAGAAAACTACATGGCTCTCATATTTTAAATGGAACCCAAGAACATTAATGATGCCTTAGCTGATCAATCCTAGATTGATGCAATGAAGTAGCAGCTTCCGCATTTTGAGAAGAATGAAGTCTGGAACCTAATTCCGTCTCCTCAACATCAATCAGTCATAGGTACAAGATGGTTCTTCAGAAACAAGCTAAATGAAAATCGTAAGGTGATTAGAAACAAAGTTAGATTAGTAGCTCTAGGTTTCAATCAATAAGAAGATATTGACTATGATGAAACTTGCTCCTGTACCTAGATTAGAAGCTATAAGAATCCTTCTTACATTTGCTGCACATAAGAACTTCAAACTTTTTTAAATGGATGTTAAAAGTACATTTTTAAATGAAGAAGTTTATGTTCAGCAACCCCTGGTTTTATGATCAAAAGAAGTCCAACTATGTTTTTAAACTGACTAAAGCTTTGTATGACCTAAAATAAGGGGAATTCCTCCTCTACCAGCATCAATTGAAATTAAGTCCCTCCACCACCAAAAAGCTTTTTGAGAGGCCAAATAAGCTTGAGAGAAACCATGGGTCAATGAACCATATTTAAATGACAACAATTCATACTACAAATCATCAAAATCCACCGAGCAATGCCACTTCCATTTAGATGAAAAACTAAGATTAAAAAGCTTTAAATATTTTACTCCCAAGCCACCATAATTCTTTAGTAAGCATACTCTATCCCAACTAATCCAATTAACCTTATGAGACTTATCGCAACCGCCCCACAAAAAATTCCTTTGGATTACAATTAATGATTTCAACACTTTCTTAGGAGCTTTATAGAAAGAGAAATATTTCAAAGGAAAACTAGTTAAAATTGAATTGTATGTATTCTGCCTCACATAGAAAGATATCACCTATTCCAAAAAGCTAAATGTTTTCTCATAGCTGCCACCACTGGTTCCCAAGTGATACACCTCCTAAGATTAACACCATTGGGTTTTGGGTAAGTTCATTCTTTATAAATACCTTCCAACTAGGATTCAATTTGTATCAGTGATTTTGAGGAGAAACCTATGGTAGTCAAAGCGACAACACCAGCGAAGGAACCTTTGGCGAGACTTAAAGATACGACTCTTAAGAGAAAAAGCATTTTACGACTCTTTACTTTTAGATTTCTTCTTATTATTTTTGTTCTTAGTTGCTAAGAAACTTGTTCTAAATTTGGTTTTGATTTTCTTTATATTATAAGCAAATGAATCCCTTAACTGGTGCTAGGAATCTATTCTTCTTTAATCGGGTTTGTTTTTATTGTTTTTCATGATATATTAAGATTAATCACCCTAATCTAGACATGATTAGTTTATTGATTGGTGATCATATATAGTTAGTTAACAAATACCATATATAATGGACGGATTTTAATTAGGGTTATATAAGCACTTATTCATAACTATTTTTATCAATCAAAACTAATAAGGTTGATTAGTCTCTCAATTCTAATTATGGGAGAAAATAAGGTCGGCTTGACCGACCTTTCTAGAGCCTATACCTGACCCATGTCCAAAACTTTAGACCTAAACCTAGTCTGAGAAAATAGGGTTGGCTTGACCGACCTTTCTAAAACCTATACCTGACCCATGTCCAAAACTTTAGACCTGAGCCTAGTATGTTTTTAGGTCTGGCACGTCTTTTTAAAAGCATAAGCTAACCTAAAAGCCTAGTTTATGATAAGGTCTTTAAAGAAATCATAAGCTATCCAGTAAGCTCGGAAGACCAACTCTATATTTATCCCAATATGCTTAAATATTTAAACATATCAATAAGTATATGATTCTAAGATATTATAAAAAAATATAAGACAATAATAATAGTAACAAAAAAGTGTTATTATATTATTTATATTTACTTAAATAGGCTTACTTATTAGGCCTAAAAGTTTTTTTATAGCTTAAATCTAGCCTTTTGAGTTAAACATGCTTTTAAAAGTAGCTTTAATATAATTTATTTCATAAATAAGCCTAACCTAGTCTAGGCTTGATGTAATCTAGGCCATAGGCCACTAATGGATAACATGACCTATTTTCATCCTTAACTTTAATGTAAAATTTTGTGGAATTTTCTATGGATCAAGCAAGGAATCAATTTTCTTTAGTAGAGTTTGTTAGGAGAGAAGTCTGTGTAGTTGCTCATACTTTGTTAGAGGTGTCTATATATATTATTATCTTCCAAATTTGTGATGAAGTTACTAGATGTATTGAGACTTTGAGTATTAATGATATGACTTGACTTTTATTTTGTCAAAAAAAGTAATGAATCAATTTGCTCAGAAAACAAAGTAAGGAATAAATCATAAATCTAGGTTATACTTATTATTTAATCATGTCACTACAAGAAAAAATGGTATTACCGACGGAAAAGACCATCGAAAATGCACCTTACCGACGGGTTTTCCGATGGCGACTATGGTGTCGAAAATTCCAGCGTTGCAAACATACATACGACATTTTTTAAAAATGCCCATCGGTAATTACCGACGGCCTTTTACTGATGGGCCTTACCGATGGCCTAGGCTCTCGATAATGTAATTTTTTTTTAAAAAAAAAAGACAATTACCGACAGCCATGGCCCTCAGCAAAGTCATTTTTTATTTAAAAAAGGACATTACTGACTGCCTTAGTCCTCAGCAATGACCTTTTTTTAAAAAAAATTAAATTTTGTTGTATTATTTAATATTATATATATAAACATATATATATATATATATATTAAAGAGAGATATTAGAAAAAAAATATTATAGAGAGAAAGAGAGAGAAAAAATGTCGAGAGAGAAAGTGAAAGGAGGGAGCGTAAGAAAGGTGAGTGTGACAGAGAAATGAGAGGTTGTATTTATAAAGGGAGAGGGAGGAAAGATGGGTATAGATTAGAAGGGTTAATCAAGAGTGGCGAATGATTGATTGAGTTGCACATGGATCCGTCGGCAATGCAACAACTTTGATTCAATGATCCAAGTGTTGAAAATCGAAGAAGGGAAGCACACAAATCGACGACCAGAGGACAAGGCCGTCAGGGCCATGGCCGTCGGTAGTGGCAATATGAAAATTTTTATTTATTTTAAAAAACGACCGTTAGTGACGGACATGGGCCGCCAGTATTCAAAATTGAGCCTTACCAACAGCCAAGGCCATCGGTAATGAGGTGTGAAATTAAGGCGCCAAACGACCTGCCTCATTACCGACGGCCAATGGCTATTGGTAATGTTAAATTCTGAATACCAATGGTGAAAACCGCGGAGACCGACATGTTTTCTTGTAGTGTGTGGGTACGATATCTGGGACTTCTGTCCTTTATTACTATTGCGAAATGGGTGCACTTGTCCTTAAGTGTGCTTTAAGCACAACATTAAGTCTTCTAAATTTTTGCCTCATGTAATAGTAGGAGCATTTCATCTTAAAAAATATATAGTTTCTGTGTTATTTTCTGCAATTTACATATAGTTTAGATATTTTTTTTTGAGAGATGTATAGTTTAGATATTTATTGATAGAAATATTTTTGAGTTCCCATTTAACTAAACAATGTGGGGGAAAAAAATCCTATTTTGCTTTTAATGATGTATTCTAACAGTTTTTTTTTCCTCTACCAATGTTATAAACTTATAGGCATGTAAAGAAGTGGTCTATGATTTTGAACACAACCTACGTATATAACATATATATCGTTTTCTTTCCATATCTTTTGATGTTTATGGTTGTTACACATAGATTAAGAAGTATTTAATGAATGTAAAATATTGTTATACTTTGACTAAAATGTCTTTATTTATTGTGATAAATTACATTACAAATTTGAAATTTCTATACTCCTTATTGTAGTAGCTACTCCCTCTGTCCCAAAATGTAGGAGTTTTTTAGCTAATTCTCTCCCACCAAGGAATTAGTTAAAAACATTATTATTTTCTACAATTTTTGTTTTTCCCAAACTACCATTGAATTAATTGGAAAGACATAATGTCTATTCATATTTTCAAGTTCACTTTTATCTTCTCAAGCTCACTTAATCTTGTATGTCACCACATTTATTATTTTTTGACAAAAAATATGTAAATTAAATAAGGGCAATATGGTAAAAAATTAATTAATGCAACAAAGAGGTCTTATAAAATGAGACAAATAAATTGGCTAAAAAGCTCCTATTTTTTGGGATGAAGGGGTATTAAATAAGAGTATATTTGAGAGAGAAAAATTAATTAGACTTGAAATTTGTAAAACATCAACCGTTTTGGAAATAAAAAGACGGTCATGTTAACCGGTGCCCTAAGGGGCTCTACTTAAGGAGCATTAAATGTTTATTGGAAATAACAAAAGTAGTGAATTAATTGCAACATTGAATAGATTTTAGAAATAGTCATTACCAATGTAATTTTACTTTATTCAAATGACAAATTTACCAATCACTATATTTTACTCTCTATATTTGAATCTCTTCTAGCAAAACAATTTTCCTGACGCTATAAGTATTAAATTATGCTGGACATTTTCTCTTTTTCATTGTTGATAAAAAATTGACATTTTTTTTAGTTTTAATGTCAGTTGGCTTCAATATTTATACTTTTTTCGTTAGATTCTGTAAAGGATTTTTAAATGTGTGAATAAATAAAGTAAAAATTTCAAAAACTTCAAAATAAATTAGTAATTTAAAATATAAAATAATAAAGTATAACAAGGTCAACATGCATTTTAGTATATTAAATATAAAAGATTCAAATGTTTAATTAGATAAAATAAAAATTTAAACAAAGTAGGATTGAATCTTTATGCTTATGCGGAGACGACCAAGTACAATCCTTTGCTTTGAATCCCATCAATCAGTTTTACGTTTTCACTGGATGAATCCCCCATGCTTTGCACAAAATTTGTTTATATTTTACACTGAATATATTTTAAAAAAAGTGTGAAAGATATATAATTTAAATATATAAAAATACTACAAGAAAAAGTGGGCATACCGACGATCATCACTCGTCGAAAAAAAACGGCTATTCCGACGGCTTCAGCCGTCGGTAATTCTAACCAGTCGTATGCCAAATTGGTATTCACTTGATGCATAGTTATATTTTAGCATGTTTTTAGTTTTTGTTAACAAATTTAGTGGGGATATTCTCATCTTGAAGGATTAGGTTTTAGTTTTTTTTCTGGCCTTAGACCATTCTTACTACAAAAAACAAAAACTTGCAAATTAATAAAATTTATAAATTATAGAAAAATATGTAATAATTAAGTATCCCGTCAAAAAATATAATAATTAAGTATAGTCATTTTGAAACATTATATTAACTAACTCATTTATTCATAAATTATTTTTTGCATATAATATTTTTTATAATATTTAATAATTAGAACTATTAATTTTTCAAAAAGATTATAATTGAAACATTAATATGTCAAAAAATAACTCTATCAAATAAAAACTCTATCAAAAAAGTGTATTAATCATATTATAGTATTATATTTTGTTTCATATGTATATTTCTTATCTTGGTTATCAATAAATAATTTCAATCTTTATGGTTATATTATTGTTGACAATAAGATATATAATTGGTCATGATAAAATATATATCTTATAAAATGTAATCTCACATAATTTAGCAATTATTATTGTCTTTTGATTATCTTCGCTACATAGAATCTAATTATTCGATGTCATTTTGTTCTACAATTTGATGTTATTTTATTCTACAAATAAAATGTTATTTGAAGTCATTCATCATCAAAATTATGAGGAGGCCTATCAAATTACACCAGTGTAATGTTACTACATTTTTTAATTTACTAATAATTTAAATTCAGTCTTGATTATATTTTTTATAATTGACCTTTTATCATTTAAATTAAAGTCTTTCAAAATTTATAAAAAAACTCAGATCGTGCATAGATCTTTTTATATTTCAAAATAAACTTAATCTAAAATTAATGTTTTCTTCAACTTACACACTATAATTATATAATATCATGTTATTATATTTAAAATAATCTTATTTGAAGTAATGATCAACAATTAGTATTATTGTCAAATAATTAATCTCAATACTTAATACTTAATCACATATAAAATAATATGTCTAACAAATTTGAGATTTATTTTTCTTCAAGCATTTTTGTCTCAAGGTGTTATTAATAATTGACACAATTAATATCTATTTTCTCTTCATTTTGTAACTTTACTACATTTTGCAATTTAATAATAATTTCAATTCAATCTTTATTATATTTTTTATAATTTATCTTTTATCCTTCCAATTAAAGTCTTTCAAAATTTATGAAGTAACTCACATCATGTATAGATATTTTTATATTTCAAAATAAATTTAATCTAAAATTAATGTTTTCTTCGATATACACACTGTAATTAATATTTAATAATATATAATATAATGTTATTATATTTAAAATAATCTTATTTGAAGTAATGATCAACAATTAGTATTAATGTCAAATAATCTCAATATTAAATACTTAGTTACATATAAAAAAAATATCCAATAAGTTTTAGATTTATTATTCGTCGAGTATTTTTGTCTCACTGTGCTATTAATAATTGACACAATTTTCAGATGATTTTAATGTTTTAATTATGGATATAAATATCTTATACCTAATAATTGATATTCAATACTACATAATATCATTTAATTAATATTAAAATATTTTTAATAAATTATAACTACTAATCAGTATTCCAGTAAAAAACTACTAATTGGTAATGTGATCAAGAAATTTTAATATGAAATATTTTTACTATGTCTTCACAAATTTCCAAGTTAAAAACTTGTAAAAGTAAGTAAATCAATATGATCATTAGTGCTTCTTAGATATCGGGTGAACTTTATTTTGTATATATATAATGTTTAAATATACATATATTTATTTTTATATCTAATTTTATACAATATATTAAATAAATATAAAATTTAATAATATTCATTATTTAATTTTATATATGTTTTTAAATAATTTTTAAGGATACTTACAATTATTATAATGTCATGTCATATATTTAAGTCTATTTTAATGTCATAAAAAGATAAGTACATGATTGGTAACTTGTTTCTTGTGTTTTGAGTAATATTTTAATTTTCAAAATTGTAAAATTTATATAAATTTTTTTATAATATCTTAACTAATTTAAGTATCAACTGAATCGGTATATTCTCATGTCATTCTAAGTGTCTTACAACAACATTAATATATAATTCTATTTTTGATAGTTAATTTTTAATATTTTATAATGTCATTTATTTTTTTACTCAATTTTATTGAAATGAAATGACATATGTATGGCTAATAACTTAATTTTTAAATTATAAATTACAAAGACTTAATCTTAATTATTGTATAGAAATATGTTGAGAACTTTTATTGTTAGGTAAAAGATACTATTTGGGTGAATTTTATGATGTTCTGGTTTATAAAGGAGTATATAAAATTTATAAATTCAATAAAAAATTTACATCATGATAATTTGAAATACCTAATTTATGATTCATGAATTTTGAATGAGCAATTATACAAAATTATTAGCTCTATTTGCTTATAAAAAATACATTTTCTCATGATCAAAAAATTTCACTGTCTATTTATTTTCTTCCTCATTTGACTTGCCACTAAGCAAGGATGCACTTGACTTGGTCTCCTTCAGTTTAGCAAAGTTAATATTATTTGTATATTATAATTTAAAGATGTTATTTATGCATGAACGTTATTTATTGTTAAATTGTTAAAATTATACTCTTTGTGATTGAAAAAAAAAATAAATGCATAAAAACTGTCATGTTTATACGTTGAAATAACATGTATATTTGAATGGTTGTCGAAATTGACACTTACACGGAAAAAAAATGACAAACACAATCAAGTTTGACACTTGCTAAAAGAATGTGAGAATCGTCTTTTCTCGTTAGTAGAAGACAACAATAATGGAAAATCATAGAAATTATAAACATATGATGTGTTCCATTACAATTATAAACCCATATATAATATAGTAAACAATAACAAATTAAAAATAATATTATATAGTTAAATGATTTAGTATTAATTATGAAGAATTTGATAATTTTGAAGTTGTTAGTAATGAAATAAGTTTTAGGAAAAATTAGACTGGATATAATATGAGAATACATTACCTATGCATGGTGAGTGTGTTGAAGATAGATGAAGGAAATTTGATTTGGAATTTAAAACTTCAAGGACTGTGTACTGAATTATGAAGTTATTGTTTGTTGGGCCGTAATAGTTGGAAGAAACTCTTGTACCACTTTTTGCAACTAAAAATGATGATAGTTGGAATTTGAAGATGTTTGCAATAACCGTCGAAGGCCAAGAACAGAGATTGAGAGAGAAGGTTAACCAAATACCACACAATTGTAGCCAGTAAACATTGGTGCGCTAATTTGGAACTCTTCTTACTTATAAAGTGTTTGGTGGTGCACTCTTTTTAACAACATATTAAACTCTTATGAATAATAATAATAATAATAATAATAATAATAAAGAACTACTCACAATCGACCGTTATGAATATGTCTATGAAACTCTTATTATTATTATTATTATTATTATTGTTATTATAGTATGTATAATCCTATTTAAGACCTGTCTATGAATGATAACTATCATTTTAATTTCTTTTCGTGAATATAAGATTATATATTATTGTTTTTATTTTTTTACAAAAATATTATTGTTACTGTAGTATCTTTAAAACTGTCAAAAGTCTATATTTAAATGAATAATAGCTTATTTAAGTGCTAATAGAATTCCGAAGAGTTTTATTAAAAAAAAATTAAATCTTCCAAAGAAAATTGGTTATGATTGACATGACATAAGGCATATATATAAGTTGATTTTTACGGGCAATTAATATATTTCAAGTGAATAAAGATATTATTATTGAATAGTTTAAAATAATATATAAGAAATTAATTTCACTTAATTTTTTTTGATAAAGAATTTCACTTAATTTATTGATCATTTCAAATAAGACAAAGTTAATATTTTTTTAATAATATATTAATAGTGTAACTTAAATAACATAGTATTTGAATAAAAATAATATCTTCAATTTTCCGAATTTAGAAAGCAACAATTATTTATTTTATTTTATTTATAACCTTCAACATATATTTTACGAAGTCTCTTTGTTTTTTCAAAACAAAATGCTATCTTAGAATATAACAAATATTAATTGGTTATGGCTTCCAGTTGCAACAAAATTGAAAGTTGGAAATAAAATTGAATAACTTCTGAATGAATTTTAGTTTTCGTGATTCCATTTTAATAACTTTAAGCAGTTTCTTAACGAAACATGATATAGTAAAAGGTAAGAATAAACCAAACTTTTGAAACCGGTGAATTAATAATGCATGACAATTAATTAAAAAGTGTAATTGATAAGTTAAAATTTAATTTTAATTTAAAACTATATGTCATGTATTTTACATATAAATAGAAGATAGATAAATTCTCTAAAATAGTGACTAACAATTATGTCCTTTATATAAAAAACTTTAGTTTTCATGTTAATATTAAAAAAATATTAATGTCACTTAGTTTTGAAAAAAATTTAAGTTGTTATTAATAATTAACATCGACTTCAAGCAATTTTAATTTTGGTTTTACATTAACAATTGTCCTTTTTGACAGAATATTAAAAATTATCCTTGTCACTAATTAAATTTAATTATTCAATTTTTTATCTTATAATAAACTTATATTTAATAAAAATATTTTTATTATATGTTTTGTCATCAATTTTTTTCCTCGTCCATTATTTAAATATTCAATTACTAATTATCATTAATATAAAGTAAATTTAATACTTATAATATATGTATAACAATGTTTATATTTAATTTTTTCTGTAACATTAAGGGAAAAACAGAAAAAAATGGTTTATATTTATTATTTAATACAATTGAAATATAAAATGACAATAAATATATTTAATGTTTTATAACTGAAATAAGAATTAGTTAATATTGTCATCAATGCAAAACTCAAGTTTAGTTTACCTATATATATAGATAGATATAGATTTTGTTAAATAAATAGGTGCAAACAAACTTGGTAGAGAGGCAAAAGGACGCTAGTATTGCGTTATTTGGGTAAGGGAACTGAATGGATGGGGTAATTTTGTCTTCAAAAGTTTTAAAGAATACACATTTTCATATTTTAATTGCTACGATTAATTATCACTTAATCCAAAATAAAACAGGTGGGACCATCAATAATTTATTACTCCTTAATGAGTGCCCTAAGAACAGTGGTTAGCATTAGTCCTAAAAATAAATGCCAAAACATTAAAAAGAAAAAAGAAAAAAGAGAAGTAGGTAATAAAAAATAGTGTCAATAGAAGGAAATGACAAACTAACTTGTTGGGAATTAGACGTGAAGTGTGTTTAATTCTTACTGAAGTAATCTAATATAATAATCATGTATACAATTTTTCAAACTTCGGCTCCATGAGATTGGAACGAAATACGCTTACACTGTTTCCAAATTTTATCACTCAACTGAAGAATTCGAATCTTTCTTTCCATGAACTCGGGTAATTTTTTGAGGGATCTTATCAAGGTATCATGGCAAGGTTTGCCCAAGTCATGAACAAGGTTGAAACAACAATCTTTAGTGATTGCTTTAATATTTTGAAAATATAACCCAAAGTAGACCTGATAAATGCAACTTGAATGTAACTTAGCTTTACAATGTCTAAAATATTCTTGATATTGTGATAACGGACTTGGTGCAGAGTTAATTTTAGTAGCAAGAAGACCATTAGATTCATCATGAAATTCAGATGAAAATCCTGTTTTCAGTAACAAAGTAACGCTGATTATGAAGATTATCATAAGACAAAATTGGCTAGACACTGCCATGGCTGTTTGGGCAATGAGATTTGATTGTTTGCCTCTGGAATGATTTATTAGAGGCCATATTTATTGTTAAAAATAGTCTTCTAAATTTTACGTTATTGTGCTTTTCATTAACTCTTAGTTATATAAAAAAAACGAATTTTGTTTTTATTAGTTAATTTATGCTAACGTAAATTAATCATCATTATTATAAACGTTTTTTGTTTTGTTTTATTCAGTTATATTACATTTGCACACAAAACAAAAGTATTAAATTGTATAGTTAAAGAGTTATAATTATTCTGTAACTTCGTTTTGACAGAATTATTCTGTTGTTATTGGCACATTGCAATTAAGGATTCAAATCAATGTGATTTTTTGTTATTGATGGAATTCAAATCACAGTGATTGGAAGGAAAAAAAATCAACAAAAAAAAAATCACTGTGATTGGAAGAAAAATGATATGGAAATTTAAAAAGTTTTATTCCCGTTGACCCAAAGCAAATTCCAAGAATTAATTTTTGGACACTTCTACATACACCCCTTTTTAATCCTTACACCCTTAGGCTCCCTTTTTCCAAAATTACCCCATCCCCCTCTCCTCCCCTGCGACACACCCTCACTTCCCCTACCCCTAACGCGCCCCACCTCTATGACTCCCTCCTCCACCTCACAGTCCCCTCCCCCCGATATTTTTTTCTATTTCAGAAACTTAGTTTTTAGATTCCAAATATTTTTTTTTTGGTTTTTGGACCTCTCCACTATTTTATGTACTATTTTTTAATTTTGGAAACTAAGTTTTCGGATACCAATATTTTTCTAAAAGTTTGGAGTTTTAAAAAAAATATTTGGAACCTAAAAACTTAGTTTCTCAAATCTAAAAAAAAATATAGTGAGGGAGGGTGTCGGCAGGAGTGGGAGTGGGGGATGGTTTGGGTTGGGGGAACGATGGAATGAGACTGGAGTGGGGCCAAAGGTGGTGGGTAAGGGTTCGCACGGGTGGAGGGAGGGTAGTGAAGTGTTGGTTGCAAGGGAAGGGAAGGGGAGACATAAGTGGTAAGGGTAATTTTCGAAAAACGGCAAAGGGTGTATGGATGAAAAAATGGGGTGGATGTACAAATTACTATATTTTGTTTATGTCAAGTTGGGCTGTAGCCCAAAATGTTATATGAACTTTCGTAGGTTGTAACCTGAATTGACGTTAAATTTTGATCAAATTGTATCTTTTTAAATACCAATGTTAATTAATAATGATTGGTCTAGGGGGTAAGTGTTGGGTTTTGGACTTTCTTCCTATGTGAAGAAAGACCCAAATGTTCAAATCCACTTTGTGTCTCACTTGTCTAAGTGGAGATGGGTTAGATTATGGCATAGTGAGAAAGTTATTCTAGTGAGAGAGGAACAACCAACAAGAGAGAAGATAAGAAGAAATGCTAAATCAAATACTCACATAGATGTCAGGTTAAATTATACTTTTAGTCCCTTATATTTATTTTAGGTCTCAATTTAGTCCCTCTTTTATTGTTTGTTTCGAAATGATCCCTTATATTGCAAAGTTATACCAATGTGGTCTCTCTTTTATTTCTTGTTTCGAAATGGTCTCTTACTTTACAAAAGTTATCCCAATATGGTCCCTTTTTTTGATCCAAAATGGTCTCTTATTTTACAAAAGTTATATCAATGCGGTCCTCTCTGTATCACACACTAGTGCGAAATACACCTAAAAAATAGACTTATAATGTCGTTTTGGCAATAACCGGTGTAAAAAGTGACGCGGTGACATTTTTGAAATTAACGCATCACTTTTTAAATCGGTTATTTTCAAAACCGATGTTATAAGTGTGATCCCAGGTCGAAAAAAACAGGTAAATATTTTCACGCCGGTTGAATATAAAACCGCTGTTAAATGTCTCAAGTTTCCATGCCGATTTTAAATAAAACCGGCGTTATAAGTGTGAGTAAAAATAGCCAAACTTGTCACGCCGGTTTTTAAGGAAAACCGCGGTTAAAGAGTAAAGATTGAACAATATTTCTATAAAAGTAAAGACCCAATCTTCTCTTATTTGAAAATCCTTTCTTCCCTTGCTCATTTGCTCTCTGTTACGATCTCACCTTTGGCCTTTACCTTGTCGTTTGCGGTCACTGAACACCATAGGTCCTCCCCCTTTCTCGCACCTACAAAAAGCCCGCAACACCCACCCTCTCGCCTCTGTGTCTCTTTCTCTCGGTCCACCCCCTCTCTGTTATCTTCTTTGTCTCCTTTTCCTCGCAGGTGACCAGATTCGTTCGTTGGTGGTTGCCGATGGCAACATATTCTGCAACCAGATTTGATTTTGAGTGCCAGATCTATCACGTCAAGCGATTGCGACCAGATCTATGCACTTAAGTGCCAGATATGTTCTTCAAGCTCCAAATCGGTTCATGTTTTGTGTTTTTCTGGGTTGTTAACTTGTTTGTTTAGTGCTGTTAGAAGTTGAGTTTTTAAGCTGGATCTATGTAATTTCTTTTGTTTCTGGTATTGGAAATTTTCAGGATTTCCTTTTTGTAAGCTAGATCTATGGATGAAGTTTTGCTGCTTTGTTCTTATTTCTCTTCTTCTTTCTTATTTTGTTGCTATGATTTTTGGGTGGAAAGGAAGATTGAGACCCAAAACAACCCATGTTATGTTTTTGGGTTTGGCTCTGTAGAACGATTTTTTTTTCTTTTAAAAAAAAGGGGACTTACCACATCGGTTTGTTGCAAAACCTCTGTAGTAAGTCACTTACCACGCCGGTTTTGTGACAAAACCGGCGTGGTAATATATTATTTTTTTTCTGTTTTTTTAATAACATTTCACCTTAGGTATGAAGAAAACCAGCGTAACAAGGGTCTTTTTACGACGGTTATATAACTGGCGTAAAAGGTCCACACATACTACGCTGGGAGAATACACGCCGGATGAAAAACCGGCGTTAAAAGTCAATTTTAACCAGCATGATTGGGGTATTATGCACTAGTGACAATTTGAACGAAAAGGACCACATTAGTATAACTTTAGAAAATAAGGGACCATTTTGAAACAAAAAATAAAAAAAAGACCAAATTGAAATTTAAAATAAAGATAAAGGAGTAAAAATATAGTTTAGCCTAGATGTCACCATAAAATTGCGAATGGAAAATTTTCACTGTTGGATAAGACTAAAATTTTTGCAGTAGGTTCAAATGTGTGATTCTTCATTTTCAACAGTTGGATTGGTGATACGAGGCATGAAGTATAAGATATTAAGCTCTCATAGTAGCTTCATTTTAGGGTATTTTTTATCTTCTTGTTTCTCATTTAAAAGCATTGGTGCTTGGCTGTATTAGTTGGTTGTAAAGAATTTCAGAATTGCTTGATTGAAAAAGATACAACAGTGTGTCTATTTATAATTACAAGTAATGAACCTAATCAATGCTAATTGCTAGAGACAAGAAATTGACATCTCTAAAACCAATGACAAAAATCAGATTTGCTGTCACAAGAAACATGTGCCGTAATTCTGATAAGGAAATAATTGATGGTGCCGAGCTGGTGCATTATGGCACTTGATTGAGCAAATCACCAATCTCATTAAAGATTGATTCCAGCTTGATACTTATCTATTACGCCCCCTCAAAATTGGGTCACCATCATAGGCACCAATTTTGTCTCTGAGTTGAGTAAATCTGATCCTGGAGAAAGGCTTGGTAAGGATGTCAGCCAATTGATCTCGTGTGGAAATATGAGCAACATTGAGCTTGCCCAACTGAACTTGTTGACGCACAAAGTGGTAGTCCAGTGCAATGAGCTTCATCCTTGAATGGAAAACTGGATTGAAGCATAGATATGTTGTGCCAATATTATCACAAAAAAGAGAGGGCACATGAGGTTTGAGACCAAGTTCACCTAAGAGGTTTAATAACCACATGATTTCAGCTGTGGTGTTTACAACTGATCTATACTCCACCTCTGTAGATGATCGTGCCACTGTTCTTTGCCTTCGAGAGAGCCATGAAACAGGATTACCACCTAGATAGATGATGAAGGCAGATGTGGATGTTCTGTCATCAAGACTGCCTCCCTAGTCAGCATCACTATAAGCTTGTAGTTGAAGATGGGTTGGTTTCTTGAGTTGCAAGCCATGATTCAAGGTGAGTTTGAGGTACCTTATAATTCTTTTGAGCTGCTGGAAGTGTATTTGAGTAGGCTTGTGCATAAATTGTGACAATTTATTGATTGGAAATGCAAGATCGCCGAGTTAAGGTGGTATATTGAAGTGCACCAATGATGCTGCGAAATAATTTGGAGTCCACAGGAGCTGACCCATCATGCAGTTTGAGTGAGGTAGTAGTGCAGGGTAGGGATCTTGGTTGGAGTTTATGCTTAGTGTAAGGTCTTAACCAGGGAAAACATAGGCAACCAAAGGAATGAAATTTGGTGTAATCTGGTTGTTTTTTGAACAACACTTCAAAGGGACTTTGCATTTGTATAGTGGGTGTAGGCAATCTGTTAATGAGAAAGGTGGATGTACTAAAAGCAAAGGACCAGAATTGAGGGGGTAATTGAGCATGTTGTAAAAGTGCACGACTTGTTTCAACTATGTGTCTATGTCTTCTTTCAGCAGTACCATTGATTTCAGGAGTATGTGGTGGTGTGGTGAAATGAGAAATTCCTTGATTGGCTAAGAAGGATTTTAATATTATAAATTCACCACCATTTTCAGAGAATAATGAAATAATAGGTAGGCTAAAGAATTTTTCAACAATAGACTTAAATTGAGTGAAAATGGTGAAAACATTAGATTTATTTTTCATTGGATACAACCAAACATATTTAGAAAAGTGATCAACAAAGACTACATAGTAAGAGTGGCCATCTAGAGATCTTACTGGGGTTGGTCCCCATACATCAGAAAAAATGAGCTCTAAAGACTTGCTACTTGTAAGGTGATGGTTGGAGAAAGGGAGCTTGTGGCTCTTAGCACAGTGGCAGGAATGGCATTCTTGAGATGAGGGGCCTATTATTGGAATATGCTGGTTGTACACAAGACGTTTCATTATTTTAGATGAGGGATGACCAAGTTTGTGATGCCATGTGGTGGATGACCGAATGCTGGTTGTGAATGCTTTTGGAGTGGGGTGGTTGATGGATAAGGTGGAGAGGTGATAGAGATCCTGCTTAAGAGGTCCTTGCATCAGTCCTGGCCCGAACTCAAGTCCTTCACAACAAAGAAATTAGGGAAAAATTCAACCGAACATTTGTTAGTTTTGCAAAGCTTAGAAACTGATAGTAAGTTGGATTGAATATTTGGGACACACAATACTTGTTTAAGATGAAGAGGTTTGGTGTGTGTGGTAATAGAAGTGCTGCCAGTGTGAGTTATATTCAAACCTGAGCCATCACCAATGGTTACTTGATCTGAACCTGGATATGGATTTGCCTAAGTGAGTTGCTGCAGATCTTGTGTGATATGATGTGAGGCTCCTGTGTCCATTATCTAGCTTGCATTCTGCTGAGTGGCTACATTGGCAACTGGTTTGTGTCCATTTTTCTTTGGGAATCCCTTAAGTCTGAAGCAGTTGTGGGCTATATGGCCAGGTTTATTGCAGTACTGGCATATGACCCGATTCACAGGCTGAGGTGATGATTGGACAGATTGGTGGTTATTGTTCCTATGGTACTATCCTCTGTTGCGTGCCACAACATTGGCAGTTGCAACAATAGAATCAGGTACTGCTGGCTGATCGCGATGCACCATTGTCTCATAGTCCATGAGTTTCTTATGAAGCTCAGCAAAGTGAATTGGAGTCTCCCTACTACGGAGGACAGTAGCAATGTCATGGTACTCATGACTAAGACCATTGAGTGTGTGAATAACTAGATCTATTTCATTAAGAGGATGGTCAATAATAGACAGCTCATCAGAAATAACTTTTATACCTTGGAGATATGTTGCCATAGACTGAGTGCCTTTGGTGAAAGTTGAAATTTTGTGCTTCAGAGTCATAATTCTGACTCTAGATCGGCTGGCATATATTGTATTGAGGGTGTCCAATGCTTGCTTGGCAGTCTTGACCATTGCAAGATGAGTGACAACAATTGCTGTCACTGATGAAATGATAGCATGGACAATGAGCTGATCTTGTCTAGTCCATTTTGTGAACTCAGGATTTGGAGTGGCAGGTTCACCAGTGAGTTTTCCTGGACAGATTTTGGTGCCATCGAGATGACTAACAAGGTCATAGCCAGTCAACAATGCAAGGAATTGAATTCTCCATGCTGGAAAATTGTCTCCATCAAGCTTGATGTGCATCTGTGAATTAGCATTAAGCACAACAAGGCCTTCGATTCCTGGGACTGCAGCCATAGATGCAGAATGAAAGAGAGAGTTTTGGATCGAAAAAAAATGTTGTTAAGCTGGAATGCTCTGAATACCATAAAGAATTTCAGAATTGCTTGATTGAAAAAGATACAACAGTGTGCCTATTTATAATTACAAGTAATGAACCTAATCAATGCTAATTGCTAGAGACAAGGAATTGACATCTCTAAAACTAATTACACAAATCAAATTTGCTGTCACAAGAAACATGTGCCATAATTCTGATAAGGAAAGAATTGATGGTGCCGAGCTGGTGCATTATGGCACATGATTGAGCAAATCACCAATCTCATTAAAGATTGATTCCAGCTTGATACTTGTCTATTAGGCTGTAAGCTCTATTAGGTTGTAAGCACGGTTGTACACTAGATTGAGACCCTTTTGTATCTCTATTTGATCACAGTGAAGTTATTTCTTTGGTCTGGACAACTTGTGGTTTTTACCCTTGTTTTCCACTTTAAAAATATTGTGTCTCTTGTGCATTTGAGTTGTTATGTTTATTGCCATATATTTGTTGTTTCTCGTCACATATTCTTGAAAATTTGGGAAAATTTATTTCCACTGCATATAGTTCTTTTATTGTGCTTCTGTTGTTGTGTTGTTATTCCTCCATTAGAGTGGCACCAGGACTCTTTGGTTTGAAGCTATTTGACTTGACTGAATCATGGAGGAAAATACAAAGATAGTTTCTTTGACTAGTACTAATTATCAATTGTGGAAGGCTAATATGAAGGATTTGGTATTTTTGAAGAATATCAATGATGAAGGCAAAATTACACCAGAGGTCCTTTATCTTATTTTAAAGTTTCACTTCAGTCCTTTATCTTTGTTTTTTGTGTGTCAAGTTAGTCCTTTAAAGTTAATTTTAGTTTCAGTTTAGTCCCATATGTTCTAAAATGTTAAGAATGTTGGTCAAAATGGTCTGTTTTCGATTTTTCGCAACATATTTTTGGGTTTTGATTTGCGGCACAATTGATAGGGCAGATTGTCCTTATAGTACACATGTATTTCTCGTTGTAGATCAGCCAACAATTTGTCTCGGAATTAACATTTTAAAACATGCGGGACTAAATTAAAACAAGAAAAAGATAAAGGACTAACTTGAAATTTTAAATTAAGTTAAAGGACTTATGGAGTAATTTTGCCAATGATGAAAAATTTTCCTATCTTTGCAACTCGTAATCCAGATTCTAAGTTTGATGAAGAATGGGATTTTGAACACCAACAAATGTGTGGTTTTATTCAGCATTTTGTAGAAGAAAATTTGTATAAGCATATTACTAATAAGACACATGTGAGAACTTTGTGGGTAGAGCCCTTATATGCCTCTAATTTAGGGGATGATAAATTGTTCATGTTGAAGAGCTTTATAAGATTATGGTATGAAGAAGGGATTTCTATTTCAGATCATTTGAATGATTTTCAAATGCTCCGAGACCAGATGTCAGAAGCGAGTATCAAGTTTAATGATGAGCTTTTGAAACTACTGCTATTATTATTTCTACTTGAGTCGTGGGAGACATTTCAGATTTCTATTACAAGTTCATCCCGTAATGGTGTGGTTTCTTTGCAAATGGAAAAAGGTAGTGCCCTTAATGAGGAGATGATTACGAAGGTACATGGTATTTCTTCTCAATTCGAGTGCTTGTCCCTAGAAAAAGGAAAGTCAGATAAAAGAGCTGAAGGGTGGTAGAGATAAGAACAAGAGTATGTCATATTCTCGATACAAGAATGTCGAGTACCATTATTGTCAAAAAAGTTGGCATATACAGAAGAATATTTTTCTATGGAAAAAGGAATTTAAAGGCAAGAGGGATAAGTAGAAAGACAGGGATCATCAGGATGATGATCATGTTACTATTGCTACTACCTGAACTCTTTCGTTCATCATCTATTGTTCATGACCATTGTCATTGATCCTATCGCCATTCATGCATGTTAAGGTTCTCTGATTTCACATTATAGATTTTTTGTTCTTTTATTTTTTTCTTATTCTTTGCTTTAGTATTCCCTAAAGCGAGCTACGTGGGTTGCCGCCTTATGTTAGTTGCTTATTCTTATTTTTTCTATTCTTGTTTTAGTTGTGTGTCAGGTTATTTAGCCAATTTCTTACAAATTGCCTTGTATCTTAAGTGTTTCATAATAAGTCCATTGGAAAACTAATAAACTGTATATTTATCTGATCTAAGCAATTTAGTAAATCAATAGTATCATGTATTTACCCTAGTAATTTCCTATTTAAAGCAACTTGTATATTATGTTTGACATAATATACAGGTTGTTTTTGAATTGTCCAAAAGTGGACAGTTTGATATTGTAAATCCGAATTAGGTACTATACTTAGGTACTATACTATTGTATGCCTTGGTTATTGATCTAAGATTTCTCATTTGGATCATATTTCCCTATTTTTTTGGGGTACATACATAATATAAGTGGTAATATCTAAGTGGTATTACCACTTGGATTAAGTCGTGTGCCTGGAGAACTAAGGGAAAATACTAGCAAAATTTTCTTAGATAAACTATTAAAACTATGCAATAATATAATGCTAATTTGACAATCCTAGATAGAATAGAAACCCCACCATATATAGGATGAAGTATACATTTCTGTCTCAAATCAATTATCGTACTTACTTGGTTGATCAGGAAAATATGAATAAAAAATATGGATACATTCTAGTCATTTTTCAAAAGAATATATACGAGAACAAAGTGAATTTGTAGTTTGCCATGGAGATGACCAGAACAAAATCATCTACCATTGCTTGCATTATTGTTTTTCAAATGAATTAGTGCAACCAATATAGAGAATCATTTAATTTGTGCCGGAATTAGAGAAAGCTATAAATGCTGGACAATGGATGAGGATATAAGACGCATGTCTACTTATTTGGGGTCTAATGAAAATGATCCTTACACAAATACATATGAGTATGACCGATTTGAAAAGATGGAAGATCTCATTGAAGAGAAATCTTTACTACCGTCCTCAGATGTTATAGAGGTTGGTAAATGATACAGAGAAACCATTGTATGATGGGTGTACTAAATTGAAAAGATTGACATTAGTGTTGAAGTTATGCAATCTAAAAGCGGGCAACCGATGCTCTGATAAGCGCTTCACAAACTTACTGGACCTTATAAATGATATGCTATCAGCGAATAATGTGCTTCCTGATCAGACATATAATGCTAAAAAAATGTTATGCTCTATTGACATGACCTACGAGAAGATAAATGCTTGTCCTAACGATATGCATTGTTAATCAAGTGTCTTAAATGTAATGGCTCGCAGTATAAGAAGAAAAAGTTCTCTCTTGTGAAGCTGTTGTAGTATTTCTCCACAATACCGAGATTTAGGAGTATGTATCGCAATGTAGAAGAGGTACATGTGGCTTGAAAATGAAAGGATTGTGGATAGAAAGATTTGATACCCAACAGATTCTCTTCAATGTATTAAAATTGATCACGATTACCCCGACGTTGGACAAGAAGTAAGAAACCTACATCTTGTGTTGTCTACCAATGGAGTGAGCTGTATGGCATTCAAAGAAACTCTCATAGTACTAGTGATTCTGGGCATTTATAACTTACCTCCATGGTTGTGCATGAAATGGACGTGCGTGATGTTTTCTATGTTAATTTCTAGTCCTAAACAACCAGGAAACGATATAGACATATATCTAGCTCCTTTAATTGAAGACTTGAAACACGTGTGAGAGAAAAGTATAGAAGTGTATGATGGGTATAGGAAAGAAACCTTAAATTTGATGGTTATGTTGTTTTGAACTATCAATGTGAAGATAATACATAATGGGTGCAGTTGGAACATGGTAAAAAACGTCTTTCTTAGACAACGTAGATTTTTACCTTCAAAGCATCGTTATCGGGGTGGAGAAAAAAATTTAATAGGAATTCAAAAGAAGACAAAGCTCTAGAACTGATGACAGATGATCAATAATTTTAAAAGGTAAAAGATCTAAATAATAATTTTGGTAAACATTTTGCAGGAGAGTTAGTCAAATGTGGGTAGAAAAAAGGCCGATTTTCTTCGACTTGTCATACTATAGAAATCATTGTATGGACGACATATCTTTGATGTAATGCATATTGGAAAAAAATGTTTGTGATAGTATCATCAGAATGTTACCCAATGTTCCTGAAAAGTCCAAAGATGACATTAATTCAAGGCTGGACCTAGTCCGTATGGGAATAAAAGAAAAGAATTGAGATTGATAAATAAGGGAAAACGTCAATATCTAGCTCGGGCAGCTTAAGCCCTAAGTAGAAAGGAAAAAATTATATTTTGCAAGTTCCTTCATGGAGTTAAAGTTCCAAAGGGTTAATCTTTAAATATAAGGAACCTGGTTGAAATACGTCAAGTTAAAGGGTCTATGTTATAATAGAGCATTATTAATTTGCTACCAATAGGGATACACTTCATTTTTCCAACCAAAATCTGATGGAGCACAAGTAAACTACTATGTTAATTCTTCAGGGTGATTTATAGCAAGGTGATTGACTTGCAAAAATGTCACAATTGCAAAGAAAAATTATCCGTGTGAGTTTGAGATGTACTTTCCACCTTCTTTCTTGGACCAAATGGTTTATCTAGTCGTTCACCTAGTCAAAGAGGCACAATTATGTAGGCCAACTTATATGAGATCGATGTACCGGATTGAGCATTATATAACGATATTAAAATGATACATCAAGAGTCAAAGTCGACTAGAGGGTTGCATTGCTTAACAATACATAGTCGAAGAAACTGTTGAATTTTGTATCGAGCACCTCTCCAATGTTGATTAGTAAAGCTCCTAAAATCTCATCACTCAGGAAGACATCAGGGGAATAGATTATTGGAAGAGAAATAATGACCATATCAAATAAAAAACGAGAGCAGACACACTTGTATGTTTTACACAATACTGAGGTTAAGTCGTATATATTTTGAAATGCACAAGGAAATACACGAGAGTTTGAACCCAAGTAGGAATGAAGTTGAATAACACGAGAGCAAAATCAGTGTTTCATACAAAGGGTAAAATATCATATCTTTTGTTGTGTTGGTTGCAAGTCCAGTTTCAATTTTAGAAAGACTGAGATGGTTAGCAACTGATCCAAGTGCACAAGTTTTTTCTTACACTAGTTATATGATTAATGAGTATACATTTTATACGAAAGACCAGGATGATCAGAGCACTATGAAAAACATTTATGTCACTCTGGTAGTGAGATCCTTGCATATCTCAGGTCCCAATACAGAAACCCCACATATGCAAAAATGTCATATTTAGGGGTAATTCAACGTATATGAGTTGGAATATTACACAAATTTTGGGTTCCTGATTTTTATTGCAAGCGAGTTGACAACACTAATAGTTTTCATCACGAGTCAGGGTTCATATGGATTGATTTTAATTGGGTGGGATATAAAGACGAACCCTTTATTTTATCAACAACTACTCCAAAAGTGTTTTATGTCACTTATCATGCATATGTGAAGTGTTTCATTGTTTTGTTGACAAACAAATAAATGATCAAGATACAAAAACAGAGGAGGATGATCCTTTCTCCAGGGCATCGCATATGACTGAGTGTGATCCAACCCATGATGATATCATGTATACTAAAGAATATCATGATGAGGATATTTGGATCAACTCATTATTTCATGTAATTAGAGGCAAAAGGGTTCGAATCTGATGGGAAAGAGAAAAAGATCGACTTAAAAATGCTCTGATGTTTAATTGTTTTTTTACATAATTTCATTTTTCATTCTGTTTGTATATCTTCTTTTATTGGATAATGATGTTTTATAATTTTCTTGCAGGTGAACGCTATCTCCTACATATGATTTTCCATCTCATATATTGTGTATGCAAGTTTTCTTTATGGCTTAAACTATTTCTGTAAGACTAAACACGAGCTTGGATTTGCAATTTTTGATGAGGTTGTAATATTATAATAGTATGATTAGAGTTGTTTTAAATTGTATTGATTAATTGTGACTAGCTACAGATGTGATCATAGCTATTGCACCTCAAATGTGCTGTAATGTATTAATTTCATCTATTGTTATGTTGGTTTATGTGTTTCTGGCCGGTTAGAAGGCTTGTGGTCTGCATTAATTAAAGCGCTATCTAAAAGTAACATTATATAGCGTTTTCTTGAGATGTGTTATATAAGGCAAGTACAAGATAATGTTGTTTTGAAAATACACTATCTTACATAGGATTCAAATTAAATAGCACATTCTTAAGCAAATGCATTGTCTAAATGAAATTTATATATGTTGCACATAATTATGCGCTATCCAAACTATAGATAGCGAGTGTATATGTAGCACATTAAAACACAATGTTTTCTTAAAAATAAACGTGGTAAGATACTTTTCTAATGTAGGGTTAACCTTATGCTATAGCCTCGATAGACAAATGGTAAAAACTTACAATGACGAGTAAAACATACCGTACATTTCAGGAAAAATTAGCTTGCTTTTATTCGGACCTAGATTAACCGCAATCACCGTTTCCTACAATATTCACTGTAGTCAATACCAAGTAAGCCATTAGATCTGTTTTTCTCTCAATTTTAGCCCTTCATATTTGCTTTGTCTAAAACAGTAAAAAAATAAAATACAAGTAGAGAGAGATAGAAACACGTGACTCAGTGAATCCCAGTCTCTTTTATCCACACACATGTATTTTTCCTGATTATCACCTATGAGTATGAGTAAAATTGTGAGAGCTTTTTCGAGTCGGGGCACTGGTAGCCACTAGACTCATGCCACACAAGGTCTGCATTACGATGGAGAATACACATCAGCGAATTCCACGACACATAAATTAATGTCTCGCAAGCCAAGCATTGTTTGGCTTGACGTTGCCACGTATATTTTTCTATATACTATTAATGGAAAATCAGTCCAAGGATGTTCAAACAACCAAAAATAGCTGGCCCCTCGAAGTTGAAACATTATGCGATATTGAGACGTTACTATCGAAAGTGACCACATGAAGGCCCACACCAAGATATTTATTTTCACTCTTCATGCATGTTACAAAAATATCCCCCACCTCATGCAGCACAACACTAGGATTTTTGTACGTCAGTGGTTGAGAATAATTAAGGTCTAGATGACAAGGTCTTTTGGTCATTAATTTGAAGAATCATATCTTGTTAGCAAAAGAGACCAAACAATATCTAGCCATTAGCCAGTGAGATTGAGATTACTTTGGAAAGAGCTATCCGAGGCTTTTGGTTTTGGGTGGGAGAGAAAGAGAGACACGTAGATGAGGAGATAAGGAGATTGAGATTAATTGGCGTGGCAGTGGCATCGCATCAGCTTCTGCATGTCTTTGTCCATTAATAACTTATATGGATATATAATTGTGTGTGTGTGTCGACCCCATGTAAATTGGTGACTGTATCAATCTCCTTTTTGCTCAATGTTTACCTTCTGTTATGTTGGATTTATTATTTCATAATTGTATTTTGCGGACACTCGCTTTTGGACAAACCCTTTCCTATCACTTTGAATTTTTGGGAGTGAATTGAAACAGGAATATAAGCTAAAGGTTTCACATCTATATACGTATAATGCATATGGAGAAATGCATAATTGAAACATCACCATGTTCTTTTTGAACAGCAAAGAAAATATATATTATATAGGGAGTATAAAGAGTAATCCAACCCAATACATCAAGGAGAAGAGGACTAGATCCCCTACCAAAGCAAAAATAAAGCAAAGTCTTTAATCAACCCGCAAGTAACCTATCTCCTAGAAACACAATTCAGTGGATCAACCGGACCATATATTACAGTGCCCCTTACTAGCCCTTGCCAAGAATCATTTCCATGACGTAGCCTTAACATAGTCCCCTACCTCCAATGTGTGGAGATTGGTGTGCCTTAAAATCATGTTGGAGATCATTGGAAGTCATAGAAATGAGTTTTCAACAGGTGTAAATCGAATCATGGATCTCTGGAATCGATTCATGATGTGCCTTGGAGAAGTTTTGGACTTACTGTGAATCGAATTGAAGGAGTGAGAATCAATTCACTCACTTAGGATCACAAAACGCGTAGGAATTGTATGTGTGAATCGATTCACACTTACTGGTGAATCGATTCACCACTGCTGGTTTTTAAACCAGAATGCTGTTTTCGTTGATGAGGCGGCGGTTTTCAGGGTTTTGTCTGTAGTTCTTGGCGTCGCTTTGTGAGGTTTTAGAAATTTGGGAAACACATTTAAACACCTGAGGATCTTAGGGAATCATAGAGGGAGGATTGAAGGCTTTCTCTATTGTTGTTCTTGAGAGTTTATCATAGAGGGAAAGAGAGAGGGGTTGTAAGAACTCTTGGGCTTGTTCATCTTGAACATTTGGAAGGGGTTCAGAACATTTGTATTCTCTTGTAAAGACTCTTTGATAGTGAAACGGAGGCTATTCTCCATGCAGACGTAGGTCATTTTTGGGGCCAGTGCATGAAAGTGCGGTGTTTTCTTCTCTACTCTCTACTCCTTTTTATTTGTTAGTTCATTGCACCTTGTTGATTGGTTAGTTGCTGTTTGTTTTAGTTATTGGTTGCCGTTGAATTTTGTTCCATTATTTTCTTGTTCGAATCTCAACACAATGGATTAGGCTTTTTACTGCATAAATACAACAATTTCGACTCGCCTAAAATCCCTCACAAAATAGAATGTCATATCAAATTCAACCCCTTTTTCCCACCACCAGTGGTACTAATAGGGCATAATACAGAGAATAAATGAAATAATTCTAGAGGCATAACTGAGACTTGACAATAGCTACCTAAACACTGCATACTAAACGCTAATGGAGAAAATACGACGAATAAACAAATGAGCGGCAGATTCCAAGGGGTCCCACATAAAACACATGAAATGACATTATTATCCCCTAACACTCCCCGACAATAAAGGTTCTCTTTAGTTGGGAGCCTAGCCCACAGAAGTTGCCAAAAAAAAAACAATATCTTAGAAGGAGCATAACTTCTCCATTGCCTCCCCATGATCGTGAGGCCCAAATCAGAAACATTATCCTGCGCAAGACATTTAGCAGACAAAAAAGAATAGGCAGACATCACTGAGAAGACCCTCCATTAGTTGCCTCCCAAAGCCACATGTCCTCAATAACTGAAAGGGAGATTGACGAGGGCACCCAATTTGAGTTCAACACCAAAACCTCTTCCAATACAAACAAAATTCTCCTCCAGCTGAACTGCCACACGTATATATTGTCCTCACAACTTCCCATCTCTAACACCCTAGCCTCTTTATGACAGGAAATAGAGAAAAGCCTCGGGCCGTAACACCCTGACTATTTTAACATTGAGCAATAAAAGTCAAGTAAAATTGTTTGTTTAAGTGACCTTTAATTAAAACTAGTGTATCAATCTGTGCATCGCACGAGTGAGATTTAAAAGTTATCGAGTCACTTAAAAAAATTTAATAGATACAAATGTTTTTTAAAAGACAGAAAAATTATCAAAGATATATTTCTAATTTTTAAAGAAATAAAATAGTATATTAAAAATCATAATTGTACATTTCTTTATTGAGTTTGTTAATATCTAACTTTTACTGCATTTCACATTCTCTTTCCTAAGATACTAACATTAATTAAACAATTGATAGTTGAAAATAGAGTAGGAATGACAATGGGTACCTCTGCAAGGTGACTATAGTGGCCCCCATACCCAAGCATTTGAAAAAGTGCCTGCATCTCGAGCCCATACCCGCACAAGAAGAATCTTTAGTGCCCATCCCCTTGAGGGCTGGGTACCTAAGTGCCCGTACCCGTACCCGCTACCCGCACTTTAACCATGAAAAATCAATAAACAATGAAAAGAACATCATTACTTAATTAAAATATGATCCAAAAATTTTTCAAATCAATTCTAAAATATTACAAATCATGGTATTTAGCCAAATATTAGACCATCCTACATTTAGTCTATGTTTCTTACTATTGCTTCTTTGGGTTGTTCAATACAGATCAAAATAAAAAATTTAAATTCAACTAGCAATAGTCAATTGATGAAAAACCCCAATAATAGAAGACAATATATATACCATCCAGAAAAGTATTACTACAAAAATTGCAACAAGAATTTTGTGGTTCTGTTGTTGAAGGTTTTATGTCCGCTGAAGTATCCTTAAAATAAAGATAATATTATTAGACTTGAAATTCCAAGTATCCACAGGTCATGAGATTCACAAAAAAAAAAGGACAAAAAAAATCACTTCCATAAAAAAGCCAAACAGATCCTGAGATTCACAAATGTAGGCTTGCAGAACATGGATATACCTGAAAGTGAGAAAAAGAGAGTGATAATCAAAGAAGCAGAAGAAGCGCGATCAGAAGAAACTCGTCAGAGGAACTCGCGACCAATGTGTAAGAACAGAAGAAGCAGCGCGATCAGAAGAAGCGGTGGCACGCTGAAGCGAGAAACAGCTCTTGGCCTTGATGAGGGTCGATGGGGAAGGAACAAAGAAGCAACATTGTTGATGAGGTTAGATTTTAGTAAATTTTTAGTTCTAGGTTTAGAAATATTGGTTTGGTTTTGGAATTGGAAGCAGCCCTAGGTTTAGAAATATATTAATTACTTAATATGACTATATATATATGTGTGTGTGTGTGTGTGTGTGTGTGTGTGTGCGGGCCGCGGGGCGGGCTGGGCACTAGAGTGTCCGTACCCACACCCATACTCACTCAAAATTGCGGGTAATTACCCAGGCCCAGGCCCATAATGTGGGTAATTACCCTACCCATTACGGGTTTTTTTTGTGGGTACCCAGTGGGCCTGGGTCTAATTGCCATCCCTAAAATAGAGAACCAATTTTAGGAAATATATTTTGAATCTTTATAATAATTAGTATCAATTAAGATATTGTAATAATGATTGTATTAAAATAATAATAATAATAATAATAATAACCATAAAAATAAATGAATAAATAATTAAAATATGTTTTGGAGGGAAAATAAAAACTCCTTTTTATATAATATAGTTGATTTAAAAAGTGCCAACAACTATTTAACATTCTCTTTTTAATGGTCTCTCTGTTATTTGCTAAAATTCACGTGGATCTCGTTGAATTATGTGAGTCTCATTTCTTGCATGGTGAGATCTATATATTCTTTATTAGTAGGTGTGATCTATATATTTTTTATTAGTGGTGAGACACACATAATTTTCGATCAATAATAAAGAATGTATTAAAAAGAGAATATTTGAAAATGTGTGACTAGCACTTTTATAAAAATTTATGTCTAATTACGGTAAAAAAAATAATATTTATGTCTAATTTACTTCATTTCAAAAATTTATTTATATACATTGGTGCGTAAAATAATGCAGGAGTAACTAGACTCTTTTTTTTTTTTTTGATAAACTAGATTTTTGGCCCGTGCAATGCACGGGAGAAACAAAGTTTGTGATAATAATTATGTATTTTTTATTTAAATTTTTTTTATTTGCGTCACAAAAATTGTAAGATTATTAAAATTATTGATAAATAAATATTAAGGTAATAACAACACAATTCTTCTAATTAAGGTAACTTGTAGGCAATACACTCGTGTGTTATACGTGTAACTGTGCAATGCACGTAATAATATTTATACTATTACTACTTTTTTTTTTGAATGACAAAATTTATTACTGGAGGTAGAAGGGGTACCCCAACCCAACATACAAAGGAGAATCACAGGCCCTAAGACCGAAGAATCAAAAGACCCAAGAAAGCCTATCGACGTTCTATACACTGGAGTGGATCGACAAACCACTCAAAGTACAAACACGGTGCAGACATATCTCTAGCCAATAACCATCTCCAGGACAAAGATCTAATGCGATCAATAGCAACGGCCACCTCAGCCACCCGCCGGGAGAATATACAACCATTCAGTGTCTCCCAAATAACCCAAAGGACAGCGTGCCAAATCAACGCCAAGTCACGCCAACATCGGTGCCTACCGCCAAGATAGGTAAACTAGAGGAATGAGGAGGAGAGATCCGGAGGCAGTACAAAGTCACAACCTATCCAACTAACAATTGCATACCAAACATTGGATGTAAAATCACACGTACAAAACAAGAGTAGCGCCGACTCCTGTTGCCTGCCACACATGATGCATGTCGTAGCCGCAAGATCTGAGATAACACTCCTGCTAAGCAAGTTTGTTCGAGTCAGCACTCTATCCAAAAGTAATTGCCATGATAAAGCAATAACCTTTGAAGGAGCAAGACTCTTCCAAATCCTGCTTAACACGCCTACTTCTGTATCAGTAAGCCGATCCACTCGAGAGGACGACTCAGAAAGGAACCCATAAGCTGAAGCAACAGAGAAAAAGCCCCTAGGATGTCTCGTCTAGACCCACCGGTCTGGCTCTAAAGACTGAGGTGAGGACATAAGGATAGCATAGAGCTCAGCCATCAAATTCTCCTCCCACACAAACAGCCTCCTCCTCCAAGGAATCTCCCGGATCCAACGCCCCTCCTCACACCTGCCACAGCTACCCACCCGAATATGTGGGTCAACTGCTAGGGAGAATAATCTGGGGAACCTATTCCAATCCAAAAATCACGCCAAAAAGAAGTCGACTCCCCATCCCTAATCCTCCTCTTCACACTCGATAAAAACCAATCCGCCCCCATTTCCCCTCCACCCCAACCAAACAAATATCTTTCCACCACACCGACGCAGAAGGAGGAACTCTAACATTAGCAAAGTACGACGAAGAAGTGACACTCAACCCATACCTCGCCACCAGCACCTTACACCAGAGGGCCTCTCCCTCCCCTAAAAGCCTCCAATGCCATTTACCCAACAAACTCATATTCACCAACCGAAGCTCCCTCTCCCCTAACCCACCCCCACTCTTTGGCTTACAGATATCTGCCCATTTTACTCATGGAATCTTTCTCCCTCCAGCTACCCCTCCCCACAGGAAATCTCTCTGAATCCTAACCAACTGTTTCCAAACCTTCACAGACATCCTCATAAAAGATAGATAGAAGATGGGAATACTACTGAGAACCGACTTTAGAAGGGTAATTCTCCCCCCTAAACTGATACTCCTATGTCTCCATCCAAATAGTCTCCCACGTAGCACCTCCACCATTGGGGCCCATGTAGATGCACGACGAGGGTTCACCCCAACCGGAAGCCCGAGATACCTGAAAGGTAGTACCCCAGTCTTATAGTTAAGGAACCCTGCCGCTCGAGCCGTGAATGAATCATCCACGTTGACTCCTATGAGACTGCTCTTAGCAAAATTTACCTTGAGGCTTGAAGCCATCTCAAAGCCTCTAAGAACCGCCTTCATCGCCCAAAGATTGCTAACACTAGGCTCCCCAATCAAGAGAGTGTCATCCGCGTATTGGAGATGAGACACCGTCAAACCCATTTCACTCATTTGGAAACCAGTAAACAACCGAAGTGAAACAGCCTAGCGCATGAGGCCACTCAACCCCTCAACCACCAGCAGGAAGAGGAAGGGTGCCAAAGGATCTCCCTGTTTCAAGCCCCCTTTAATACTGATCTCTTATGTCGGGCTCCTGTTAACCAAAACCGACAAGTTCCCAGAGAATACACATGCCCGGATCCAAGTCCTCCACCGATCGTCAAAGCCAAAGCGCTGCATCATATAGTCCAGAAAGCCCCAATTTACAGAATCATATGCTTTCTTAAAGCCCACCTTGAAAATCAAGCATTGTTTCCTCCGCTTTTTGGCATAGTCCAGCACCTCATTCACTACGACTACTCCATCCACCAAATTCCTCCCTTTTATGAAAGCAGATTGAGTAGATGCAATGAGATAATCCATTACCTTGCTGAGCCGCGAAGCAAGTACTTTAGCCACTATCTTGTAAAAGCAACCAAGAAGAGAGATAGGTCTAAAATCACCCAAGGAGAGAGGGCACCTGACTTTGGGTATGAGGGTCAGGAAGTAAGAGGTGAAACTCCTCGGAAGCTTGGCATTATCGTAGAACTCACCAAATAGTCCCCCCACCTCCAGACGCATCAAATCCCAAAAAGTTTTAATAAAAGAAAAGTTAAAACCATCTGGGCCTGGGCTCTTAGCCCCATCACATGCAGCCACCACCTCATCTATCTCCTCTAAGGTAAAAGGGACTGAAATAGAGGCTGCGGCCGAAGCCGAGAGGACAGGAAAGGGCACCCCATCCAACCATGGTCGATTCTAGTCCTCCTCAGAGAAATGGTCCCTAAAGAAACGGGTAGCCTTTGACCTATTACCTATGACATCTTCAACCCAACCATCTCCCACCCATAACGCTGAGATCTTATTTCTAGTTCCCCGAGGCTTGAGACACAAGTGAAAGTATGAATATTAGCATCCCCATCTTTTAACCACTTGCTCTCGTCCTCTGAAAAGTTAAGCCCTCCTTGCTTTTTAAGAGTAACCAAAGCTGAGAAAAACTGAGCTTCCTATCTTCAACCTCCTGCAAAGAGAGGCCCTCCTCCTCGCATTTTAGGTCAAGAGCCTTAATAGATTCCACCAATAGTTGGATCTTCATATCCACCTCCCCATAGACCTCCTTATTCCATTCTTTAAGAACCCCTTTCAACTTTTTAACTTCTCCTTAAGTACAAAACCCTTCCACCCTGACTGGACTTGAGAGACCCAACAATTCTTCACCACCCCTGTAAACTCTCTATGTTGCAGCCAGTGATTGTTGAATCTAAAAGGCTTAGGGCCCCAACTTCCAAAAGAGTATCTAATAACAAGCGGGCAATGGTTTGACACATCTCAGTCAAGTGCCCAAAGCGACATATCTCCCCACCTATCAATCCAGTCCTCCGATACTAGGAAACGATCTAACCTACTCATTGCCGCCTCATTTGCTTTGAACCATGTGAATTTTGCTACCCAACAGCGGGAGGTCCACAAGTCCCATGTCATCAATAAAGCAACAGAACTCTTGTCTTTCAGCTATATCCACTTGATTTCCCGCCCCCCAGCTTCTCTTCTCTCCCTCAAAAAACATACTGAATTGAAATCTCCAACTATACACCAAGGACTACCTCCAAAACCCTTCCTAGACATTACTAACTCTCTCCACAAACGCCTCTTATCCGGGAGGTTGCATTTTGCATACACATTAACAACATAGCTTCTCCTTCTTTCAGCCCCCCATTTCAAACACACCCCCACAAATCCGAACCCAGAGAAATGAAAAAGAAGGGTACCTTTTGAGTTATCCCAAATAGATAAGATGCCACCGTCAAACCCATTTCACTCATTTGGAAACCAGTAAACAACCGAAGTGAAACAGCCTAGCGCATGAGGCCACTCAACCCCTCAACCACCAGCAGGAAGAGGAAGGGTGCCAAAGGATCTCCCTGTTTCAAGCCCCCTTTAATACTGATCTCTTATGTCGGGCTCCTGTTAACCAAAACCGACAAGTTCCCAGAGAATACACATGCCCGGATCCAAGTCCTCCACCGATCGTCAAAGCCAAAGCGCTGCATCATATAGTCCAGAAAGCCCCAATTTACAGAATCATATGCTTTCTTAAAGCCCACCTTGAAAATCAAGCATTGTTTCCTCCGCTTTTTGGCATAGTCCAGCACCTCATTCACTACGACTACTCCATCCACCAAATTCCTCCCTTTTATGAAAGCAGATTGAGTAGATGCAATGAGATAATCCATTACCTTGCTGAGCCGCGAAGCAAGTACTTTAGCCACTATCTTGTAAAAGCAACCAAGAAGAGAGATAGGTCTAAAATCACCCAAGGAGAGAGGGCACGACTTTGGGTATGAGGGTCGAGGAAGTAAGAGGTGAAACTCCTCGGAAGCTTGGCATTATCGTAGAAGCTCACCAAATAGTCCCCACCTCAGACGCATCAAATCCCAAAAGTTTTAATAAAAGAAAAGTTAAAACCATCTGGGCCTGGGCTCTTAGCCCCATCACATGCACCACCACCTCATCTATCTCCTCTAAGGTAAAAGGGACTGAAATAGAGGCTGCGGCCGAAGCCGAGAGGACAGGAAAGGGCACCCCATCCAACCATGGTCGATTCTAGTCCTCCTCAGAGAAATGGTCCCTAAAGAAATGGGTAGCCTTTGACCTATTACCTATGACATCTTCAACCCAACCATCTCCCACCCATAACGCTGAGATCTTATTTCTAGTTCCCCGAGGCTTGAGACACAAGTGAAAGTATGAATATTAGCATCCCCATCTTTTAACCACTTGCTCTCGTCCTCTGAAAAGTTAAGCCCTCCTTGCTTTTTAAGAGTAACCAAAGCTGAGAAAAACTGAGCTTCCTATCTTCAACCTCCTGCAAAGAGAGGCCCTCCTCCTCGCATTTTAGGTCAAGAGCCTTAATAGATTCCACCAATAGTTGGATCTTCATATCCACCTCCCCATAGACCTCCTTATTCCATTCTTTAAGAACCCCTTTCAACTTTTTAACTTCTCCTTAAGTACAAAACCCTTCCACCCTGACTGGACTTGAGAGACCCAACAATTCTTCACCACCCCTGTAAACTCTCTATGTTGCAGCCAGTGATTGTTGAATCTAAAAGGCTTAGGGCCCCAACTTCCAAAAGAGTATCTAATAACAAGCGGGCAATGGTTTGACACATCTCAGTCAAGTGCCCAAAGCGACATATCTCCCCACCTATCAATACAGTTCGCGGCTACTAGGAAGCGATCTAACCTACTCATTGCCGCCTCATTTGCTTTGAACCATGTGAATTTTGCTACCCAACAGCGGGAGGTCCACAAGTCCCATGTCATCAATAAAGCAACAGAACTCTTGTCTTTCAGCTATATCCACTTGATTTCCCGCCCCCCAGCTTCTCTTCTCTCCCTCAAAAAACATACTGAATTGAAATCTCCAACTATACACCAAGGACTACCTCCAAAACCCTTCCTAGACATTACTAACTCTCTCCACAAACGCCTCTTATCCGGGAGGTTGCATTTTGCATACACATTAACAACATAGCTTCTCCTTCTTTCAGCCCCCCATTTCAAACACACCCCCACAAATCCGAACCCAGAGAAATGAAAAAGAAGGGTACCTTTTGAGTTATCCCAAATAGATAAGATGCCACCACTGTTACCAACGAAGGGATAAAAATGCCAATCACAAGAATCATTCCCCCATTACAACATTTTTTGTCATCAGCTACACCTAAAAACTGTTGCCTTACACCAAAAAATTGTTGTCTTTTGATACGAGAACGGTTTTCAAACTGTGGTGAGTTAAGGCGTTATCTATTCTTTAGGCAACGATTTTTTCAATTTAAAGGAAACGCTTTCCAAAAACCGTAGTCTAAGGTGTGATTTAGAGAACGGTTTTATAATTTCACAACGCCAACGGTTTTTTACCGTTGCTAGTTGAAAATCGTTGTCGTTGGCATGCTTTAGAGAACGGTTTTGGAGTAGACTACGCCAACGGTTGTGCACCGTTGCCACAAAAAAACCGTTGTCGTTGGTGTGCTTTAGACAATAGTTTTGAAATGAGTTACGCCAACGGTTTTTAGATATCACTAGGAGAACGTTTTTTCGGTGTTGCGATCAACGACAACGGTTTTAAGATAGTTGTCAGTGACGTCATTTATAAAATTGTGGCCATTGATTTTGAAAGACTATTTTTTACCTTCAATAACCAATTTTTATTTGCATTTTGAGTGTCAGCAACAATATAGAATGAATAGCTAAAACACAAATAATAATAATAATAATAATAATAATAATAATAATAATAGAGCACTTTTTTTTTACAGAATAATAATAGAGCACTTCAACTACAATAAATTTTGTTTTATATAAAATGATACCAAATTGTTATCATCTTCCTTTACACAGGCTAAGAAGAATAAAAATAAAAAAGTCTCTAATCCTAACAATGTTAATCATCTCCCTCAATCCATGGATCTCACTGTAATTTTCAAAGATGGTGGAAGAGAATTGTACACAAAAAAACTTATTATTTTTTCACAATATAGCCTTTGCTTCCTCGACCTTCCATTTCTATTGCTACCATTAAGTATTGCCTCATTCCCATGCTAGCACATGAATTCAGAATGCCTGTAAATCTTGCCATGTACTCCAAAATTTCACAGCTGTTCAGATTACTAACAGGGTGGATCTAGATATAACTTCACGGATTCCTTCCGGATGAGCTCCTTAATGTGCTCTTTAGTGCAAGTTGGTTGATCAAAATCAAATGTGAATTGGCTTAGGACATATTGGCTCCTATGTGAAGTGATGAAAGATAGAAGTGATACAATGCCTCATCAACTGCGAATAAATGAATATATTACATAAATGAAGTAAATGAGAAAAATCATATTTAATAAGCAAGCTATAAATCTCCCTCTTGAAAGTTGAAACTCAATTTTTACATAATACATACCTGTAGGTTGTAATGCACATGTTTGGATTGGATCAAAGATAAACATATTTTCCAAGAAATCCAATGCCTCAAGCAACATGTTTGCGAATTTGAACTAGAACTTTTTCTTCCAATATTGTTGAAACTGTCTAAAATATCTTCTGGTCGAAATTGTCACTTTTGAGAAATCCCAAGACCGGCATCTTCAGGTAAACCTAATAACTTTTATGCAAAAGGAAAAAAGTCACAACTTGTAGCCATCAATTTATAACCGAACTATAAAATCAGCTTTCATGCATTCCTTAAATTCCTTTGACAATAACAACATTCAAGATGGAACACGACATGGTAGAGCTATTTTTCAAAGGGAGTTATTTTTCTCTCGTAAGAAAATTTCAAATCCAAAAGATCTAACATGCTTATAAAGACAAGTGCACATATACATGTTGGAAGTGAACTAGTCCAATAATCTAAACAATCAATTGAGAAAGTAAACTAAAATTCTTCCAAATCCAATAATCATATCATACCATAGTAGATTGCTTATTCTATTTGGTCATATTGGAAGGGTAGCCTCAATAGATCAAATTCAGAACAAAATAAGAGTTGAAACTGAGAGTGAATGTCTCAAGTTTCTAGTTATGATGAAGAACCACTGCCATTTATAATTCTCAAATCTGTCAGTCAACACTTGATCACATTGGCATTTCTATTTTCAATCTTCTTTAATATAAAGGTGAAACTTTCCAACGTAAATTCACATTGGCATTTCTCCTATTTTGACTTACATTTATGCTAGTACCATTTACTACCACTGTTCACCACAAATATTTTTGAAAAAAATACTACATATAAGACAGAACAGAGGAGACCATGTTATATTTCTAAATATGCATCCCTCGTCTCATAAGCCTTAACCAATGTGCCAGCCAACCACCCCTCCTCCTATTGTTCTTCATTTTAAAAAACATTAGTTACAAACTAAAAACACTTGTACAATTTGATTTTATTGCACAAATTCGTAAACCAACTTCAAGTGCTGAATTTGTAATCCCCCAAAAGAAGGGAAAAATAATAATAATATATAAAAAGAGAAAATGACTTA
The DNA here is from genome assembly GCA_037113605.1 of Calophaca sinica. Lineage (NCBI taxonomy): Eukaryota > Viridiplantae > Streptophyta > Magnoliopsida > Fabales > Fabaceae > Calophaca > Calophaca sinica. The sequence continues at coordinate 58,945,595 of CM073735.1, forward strand.
CAAAGGCAATATTGAGGATTAAGGTTTCTTAAGGCCACATTTCCTATGCTCTGCATTGAAACATGAAACCAACACTAGAGTTAATATGTTTCCTTATCTCAAAGGCTCTCAACCAAGTAGAATTAATTTTATTCCAAGATATCAATTGCACATGTTATTACTCTGAAGAGCTAAATAGACAACAGATAAGCAGATAAACAAATTAACACAATACATAAACTACATAGAGACCACATCTTTTCGAATCTTATACTTAAGTTACCACTTTGGCAAAACAAAAAATTGATCCTATCCGATATTGAAAAAAGTTGTGATTAGAAAAACACAGATGGATAAGTTTGTTAATTACCTTGAAAAGATAGTTCCAAACTACATTATTCTCTGGTGGCATAATAGACAAGTATTCATATTTCAGATACATTACACCGAAAACACAGTGGAAAAATAGTTTTCACCTCGATCAATTTCCTTTCTAATTAAAGTGAATAAAACAAAGTATCAAAATGTCAAAAGATCATCATAATACATATTACATCCTTTGATTACCAGTAGAATCAAGAAAGACCAAAACTTGTACGCTCTTTTTACAGGAAAGTATCAATTCGTATGATTTAGAAACTTTGCATTCATCTCAGAGATTGGTTTCGGCAAAAAGTCTCACATAACCAAATCTATGAATTGCACTAAACAAATAATAATAAGCACTTGATTAAATCCAAAAATTACCTCATAGCACACAAAAGCCAAAACTCGAGAATCAATTAAACGAAAAGTGAATGAGGCAAAGAAAGAGAACACTCCCTGCACAGAAAAAAATTCATCAATCGATTCCGGCAACCAACAAAGGTTGTCCCACTACAAGCGGCACTAGCCACTAAGCTTTACCTCACTGTACGACTTCCCTCCACGAACATCGACCATTGCTAACACCCACAGCCACACCCACCAGGATGTGTTTCTGCTACAAGCTCCTCCGCGCTGCGCAACGCAACTGTACCCCTATCCGCTGTTGTTGACGGTGTCTCTTCCTCGCATGGCCTCTTACCGCTCCTTTACGCAATGGTTCCCTCTTTGTTAGTCACAAACAGTGACACATCCCAGCCTCATGTCAACCTGTTACCACAGCTCCAATGTGCGCGGCCATTGTGGGTGGCACATCTAGTGGAGAAGCGAGGTCGGGAGAGAGTAAACAAGTGATAAAGAAGGAACAAGGGACCTCGGGAGAGAAAACAATGTGTCGATAACGATTAAGAAGCGAGCCTCTCTCCTGGGTGAGCCACCGAGTGGAATTTGACGAGAAGCAATGTGAAACAAGAAGTGGACCTCTCTCCCGGGTGAGCACCGCGAGAGAGAAAATGAGGATGAAGAAAGAAGCATCGAGGGTTTGAAAGCACAATTTGGGGAGCACCGAGGGTTTGAAGAGAAGAGAGTTAGGCACGAGAGATATGGGGAAACAGATAAAAGAGGCATGAGTGGAAAAAGGGAGGCACTCGCTATCCACACCCCCTAGTTTGCGCTAACCACACCTCCTGTCAGGTTTTTAAACAAGCAAAATGATGAAATTACCCCTGGCCCTATTTTTAATTTTCAAACCCACCCAGATTCTTCTTCTTCGCTCAGCTCCTGCAAACCTTCCCTCATTCTAGATTCTTCTTCTTCCTCACCTCATCTCTCCCTCACTCACTCACGTTCCAGGTTCCTCTCCAGATTCTTCTTCTTCTTCTTCTTCTTCCCCACCTCATCTCTCACCTCAGTTATTCTTCTTCCGCAAAAATCTTCTGCAAATAACAAACAAACAAAAATCAATTCAAGTGATTACCAGTTTAAAAAAATTAGGGATTTGGAAGGATGAAAGAAGAGATAATTGTTGATGATGTTGTTGTTGATTACCTTGTGCGAAGTGAACTCGATTGAAGGCGAAGGGAGAGTTTTGTGGTATTTTTTTTTAAGGGGAAGGGGGGAACGTGATCTCAAATGACGTACCTTTACGTGATTTTAATTCACATAGGTAAAAATTAATTTTACGTGATCTCAAATCACGTACCCTTACGTGATTTTAATTCACGTAGGTAAAAACTAATTTTTTTGGTGCTAATATGTGTACGTGATTTGAGATCACGTAGCACTAAAAAAATTTGTTTTTACGTATGTGAATTAAAATCACGTAAGAGTACGTGATTTGAGATCACGTAGCACCCAAAAAATTAGTTTTTACCTACGTGATTTAAGATCACGTAGCCCAAAAAATTGGTTTTTACCTACGTAAATTAAAATCACGTAAGGGTACGTGATTTGAGATCATGCAGGACCCAAAAAATTGGTTTTTACTTACGTGATTTGAGATCACGTACACTTACGTGATTTTAGTTCACGTATATCTTGTTCGATGAGAAAAAAAATGGCAGAGAACAAAGTCATCGTTTTCTAATGGCTACCACAAATGTCTTAGATTTCTTAACAAAAAAAAAATGTCTTAGGTCGGTGACGGAGAGACATGCTGAGAAATTAAACTGAGCAGTGGAAGATGGAGATGAGGTGAGGTTCTGCAACAACGTGGAGGTGAGAGATGAGGTGAGGTGCATTTTTTCCAAGAAGGGTATGTTTGGTATTTTGAAAAGTTATAATGTGTCTGGGGGTGTGGTTAGCTAACTAGGGGGTGTGGTTAGCGACACTCAAAAAGGGATTGAAAATATTAATCTAGGAGTGCGGTTCTTTTTTTTTTTTCATAATTTATGAGAATTAGGAGAACAGTTTTTAGGTGTTGTTTTGAAGAAAAAATATAATAATAAATAAAAATCGTTGTCTATTACTTTTTTAGAACGGTTTGTAAACGTTGCACTAAAAATTTATAAAATTTCAACCCATACACCAACAGAATAAAAAACCTTTGCCTATTATATTCTAAGAGAACGGTTTTTTTACTTCCATACAAATAGGTGTTGTCGTAGGCCTAAAATGTTATAGTGCCCCATAGGTAATGGCATAACCTTGTAGTAACTGTCTCCATCTTTGTTTCCTGAATTGCCACGAAGTCCAAATTATTTCCCCAAACAAGTGCACAGATTTTGTTTTTCTTGGGCCATGTTCCCAAGCCTCTAATATTCATTGAACCAACAATCATTAGTCCACATTTTTGTCCTCCTCAATATTGTTGCCAACTTCATCACGCAACTCCATGCCCACACACCTATCAACCATATCATCTTCCTCCGCCCTCATTGACATGCCCATAGTGATAGTCATATTCAGAATTTTTGTAGCTTCAGCCTCTGCTCTTCCTCTACTTAGGAGAGAGCTCATTTGTGTATCCTCAACTAACTTTAACACCCCCAGATTCTCAGAATCATCAGCCACTGCTTGTCCCAAATTCTGGTCTAAATCAATAATCAGGTTAAGTCCACTCATGTGTTGGATACAAGGGCCACTAGGCCGTGAGCAGGGAGCACCAAGTTGTGAATAATTTGGCCGCAAAGAGATGCCCACCGAATTCAAAAAAGAATCTGTGGCCCTGAGAGATCCCTGCGGGTCCAAGTTAACACCACCGAGACCTATCATCTCCTCCCTAACTGTCTCCTTCAAGCCACCACCACATGAGGATTTCATAGTGCTATCACGAGCCTTTTGCATCTTCCCCAAATCACCACCAGTGTACTTAAGAAATCTAAAGGAAGGAAGGAAAATTTCCCGGATTTGGAGATTCTTAAGGCCCTTATAAGAATCCTTGAGAACCTTTCACCCCTTCCTGTTCTTTCTAGCCCTATTGACAATATTTTGAACCCCCATAACCGGCGCAGGTCCGTCAGGCGCCGTTGGAAGCTCCGGCGAAGCAGGTGAGGTCAAAGAAGACGAGGAGTGGAGCAAGTAGGCCGCACATTGCAGAGACACCAGCCTAGGGTTAATCGGAGCCACAGCTGGCCCAGAACCAGGTTCGTCTTCAGCTTCACACCCCTTTGGTTCCAATGGATCAGCCTCGCTAGAGTTGGTGGGCTCGGCCACAAGCCCATGTCCCACCTTATTCCCGTTTTGGTCCATCAAACTATTCGCACCCCACCTCTGTGATTAAGCAAACCCCTTAGTATTTATTGGATCCAAAATTGCGCCCAAACTTAAGCGGCCTAAAAAGCCCAACTCGCCTTGGCCCTGATTGAAAACCCTAATAACAGATCCTTCTCCTACCTCAGTCTATACAAAGCCAACATCCACTGGGTTTTCCCTAATTTTTGTAAAACCCAGTGGTCGAGACTCACCCACCGCCCTTGATGCCTCTGCTTCCAGCCCTATGTCAGGAGCTCGTACGTCAGCATGTAGCCGTTGTGAGAGAGCAGGTCGTTGACTCTCCAAAACAGCCTTGCTCTCCTGAATAGGTAAGGTGCTCGAGAACCTGTTAATCTCATCCTCCAAAGATTGCCCAATTCGTGTCTCGTTGCTGTGCCCAGTCTCCATCACCTCCGAAAGTTGGCTACTGTAGCCCGTAATGCTACCCTGCTCCGCCAAAAGCAACTGTACCCTCTGCTCTACCTCGATTCCTTCACCATCACTCCCAAAGTTAGAGGATCCCATAGCCACTGTGTCTGCCATGCTCCAATCACCGGAACATGAGGACGACGACCATGAGTCCATTACAAAGCCCCGAGCCTTTGCAGTGAACGTCGTGCCCATTTCCCCAAGCCTTTCCTCCACGACCCTAATTGGGAATACCACACCGGCAACCCTAATGTGCACCATGGCATCAATTGAAGTTATGGCCAAAACTGAAACTTGGATTCTAGCCACATCACACCTAGTCATTGATTTGGTAGCAGGATCAATGGAGACAAGCCTTCCAAATTTCATTACAAATTCGTTGAAGAATTTATCCTCCCAAATGTGCAGTGGGACACCGATACATCTCAACTAGACCAATCTTTCCTTGGCAAGGATTGAGGGTTCCCAGTTCATGAACGATTGGAATCGGCTCGACCACCAACCACGATTGCTATAGACTGCCTCATGGAGGACTCAAGCTTTTAAAGGCCATAGGAGGACTAAGTCACCCCCCAAAGGTATCGCCTTAACTTCAAAATATCCCTCTAGGAATAGATGGTCCTGAATTTCATAGGCCCCCAACCCCTGTTGTAACTTACCCACCAGGCAGTTAGCCAGACTCTTCAGTTTATCTTCCAATGGCTCCACCTCCAAGAAAGGTTTGGCTAATGGTTGATTTGGTCCCCTTCCCTTGTTATATTGCCTCTTCTCTATAACCGAAACATGAGGGTTCAAACCCCTATTGTTGTTTACATCATTAGCCCGCAATGCTGAAGCAAAAGTCTTATATGTCTCCACAAATCCTCCCCTGACTCCTCCAATATTCCTCCTGTGTCTATTATCTATTGGACTCATAGCCTTTGATCCCCTGTTGTATCGCGCTATGTTCACCCTGAGCATATTCGCACCTACAGAGACCTTAGCTAATTTCTTTTCCAAGATATTGGCATCTTAGATGACCTTGAACCTCACAAATCCAAACCTTTGGCCATGTTTATCCACTTTTTGGGGGGATAAAAACATCTGCTATTCTGCCATATCCTCCAAAGACTTTCCAAACATCAATCTCCTTGGCACCAACAGGAATGTTTGTGACATAGAAGGAGGTTGTTGTACGTACAATGTTCCTAAGGAATCCCTTCAATGATCCTTGAGCAACAACCGGGCGTTTGCCTCTTCTCACCTCACTGAGCTTCCTCCTTCTATGCCTCCCTACCTCCCCTTCTCTCACCACCGCTCTCCCTCTCATACTCAGCTATTGTTACCTTCTACATCAACTCTACAAGAGGAGCTTTAATGGATTCGTCGTCAAGTTGACAGACGAAGAGGCGCAAACATTGGTCGTTACTATATCTTTTTACTATTACAACTTTATGTTCTTAGAAGATAAATTGAGCACACATTTATTTACTTTGGTATTGAAATACTAGATATGGACGATGTGGTCTCTGTTTTCCCAAACACAAAGAATTATCTTCTCACAACAAAATCCTGGGACTTCTTGGGCCTCCCCTAGCAAGTCCAAAGAATGAGTTTGGAGAGTGACATAATTGTTGGAGTTATACTATTACTATTATATTTTCTTTTGATAAGTATACTATTACTATTACCAAAACAAACAAAAAAATGTAACTTGTTTTTTTATGATCACTACAGAGACAACTTGCCAAAACTCCATGCACGCTTGCAGACATTAATTATCAGCGGGAGTTTTCTCAGTCTCTTGTCCAAAAAAAATTGTTTGTTTTGTTTTCAATGAAATTACAGTATTCAAGGATAAATAAATCGATTCGAAGTCAAAAAATGTAACTTGTTTTTTATAAACATTGGAAAGATAACCTGTCAAAACTCTATGTATGCTTGCAGACATATTTGACGTGATCATCCTGACAGTCTCCTGTGAAAAAATTGTTTTTTTCATTGAACTGATATATTGATCTGATCGTGGTTTCCAAGTAACCCAACTAGTAGTGTTGCTGATGCATTTTTACTAAGACACGACTGTAATTGGAGGCCAGATATTTATGACTTACGACTTGTGAGGGTCTCTATAGATGGCGAATCGGCGATCAATAATTCTCTTATTGGTTTTAATCGAATACTATTTGTAGAACGTGAGGGTTGACACCATGGTGAATGTGAGGGTTGCCGGAGTCATTTATCCAATCCGGATTCTTGAAGAGAAATGTGGGACTAAGGGTCTTCCGTTTGATCCGCCGGAACGGAATTCGTGTGTCGACTCTGAGTCTTCATCAGTATGCTCCGCCGTGTGGAGCCTTGCAGAGGCGGCCGTTGGTGGGTTCTCTAACGGAGGAAGTGAGAACGACGCATTGGAGGTGTGCCAGATGTTGCAGAGAAAAGCGACTCAGCAGCAGAGCCCTGCAGGCTATAACAGGCCTTTATCTGCTACGATGAAGACTGCTCAACAGAGACACTATCGAAAGGGGAAAGGGTTGTTGAGGGAGCCTCGATGTAGCCTCAATCCCTTACCTCAGAATGGAAGCTACTGTGCCATAGGAAGTCAACCTGGTTACCCTCTGCATCCAGCACAATGCTCTGCAATGGGGTCAGTGGTAGGTGGTGCGGCGGGGTGCTCTAGGAATACCGCCGGGTATTGCACGAAGAATATGGATGAGAAAGAACACAACTCAGCTAATCAGGGCGAAGGATCTAGGGTTTACCAACTACTTGGGCCGAATCATGCGCATCGGCTCAAGAACCTGGGTCTCTCGGGTTTGGGCTTGCTGGACTCTCTCGATGTTGTAAATGAAGAGGGCTATTTAGGAAAAAAAAAGGGTGTGAAAATGAGGGGCAAGTAAGTGGGCCTATGGAGAACATAACCGCCCCACTAACAGAAGAGAGTGGGGGTGTGTCTCGACAAAACAGGGAGGACCTACTCATTGGGCCAAGCTCGCCCATTATTGGGCCTATTCTGCAACATGCTGGGCCTCCTCCTTCATCAGAACCGGTACACATTTTTGGGCTCAAACAATCTGCTCCCATTCAATCTTTTCGGCCTCAATGGCTGAGGTCCTCCTCCTCTCTCAGTCTCAGCTCCCAGGGCGTCGTGAATGGTGGGGATGTGGGTGGTATTGATAATCAAGCTGCGTTTGGTAATAAAAAAGCTTTGGAAGCTGATAGGAAAAATGTTAAGAATAAAATAGGGAGGCGTACACTCAAGGGACCATATAGGGGGCAGAAATTTCCTCGTATTGGGGATGTCTTCTCTGCATCACATAGGTTTCTAAAAATCACTGGAGGAGAGAAAGGGTGAAAGCATAAAAGAAAACACACTACATTATGCTCTAATCGCGGCACATGCCTAGTGGGGCGGAATGGTTTGCAGATTGAGGTGATGAATTCCCTTTCCCGTAGACAAGTCCAAATTGCTGACAAAACAAATGGCTTAAATCTGGTTGTTGATTTGAGCCAAGCTCTGGGACCTACACCGCCGAACTACTACCATTTGATTTTGCCTCTGGAATTGGAGGTGGTGGCGGGTACTTGCTCCCCACCTATAGTGGTGGCAAGAGTGGGTACCGGTGCACCAAAATTACTGGATATGGGTTTGACCATGGGGATGGATGTGAGGGAGGAGAATCCGATGGACAAGCTCGTTGATTTGGAGCGACGAGATCGAACAGGTACCAGTTTGAGGGAGAGCAGTATTGTGGATCAATAATAGTATGCTCGATGAACATTAGAGGCTTGGGAACACGGCTGAAGAAGAATAAGATTCGGAAGCTCATTAGGGAACATAATGTGGGGTTTATAGCGATCCAGGAGACTAAGATGGAATCCATCTCGGAGGGGCTATGTGTAACAAATAACTAAACATCGAAAATCTAAACTGTGACATAAAAATATCTATTAAGTCCTAAAATTATTTTTCATTTAATAAAGTAATTTTCTTTAATCAAACAAACAATTTTTCATATTTTTCAAGATTAATTCATATAAAAAACAGTATACGTCTACACTGTCTCTTAATCTGAATTAATTATTAAAACGGTAAATTGTTTACTATAAATCTTGGTAGTTCTTCGTACTTTTAACAAACCACTGAGGTGATCAATCTCTATGATTTATTTTCAAGTAGTCGGAAACTATAAAATAGTTTTCATAAAAATTGGGATGTTACACTATGTTATCACCTATGGGGGAACCAATTGTGTCAATGGCAATTCTCTCCGGCGGCTGGCAATAGTGGCGGTATGCTCTCTATCTGGGATAGTACTAAAGGTAACCTTGTTTTCTATTTCTCTGGTTGTGGTTTTGCAGGGGTTTATTTGGAGTGGGGGGTGGACCGTAAAATGTGTTTTGTTGTGAATGTGTATGTAAAATGTAATCTCTCCGATAAGAGAAGGTTGTGGGCTGATTTGGCAATGTCGAGGAGGGGTTTCGGTGATGGTCTATGGTGTGTGGTTGGTGACTTCAATTCTGTATGTGCTCTAACTGAGAGGAGAGGCATTGGTGTGTCAAATAGCCAGTCAGATGTTGTTGAAGCAAGAGAGTTTTGCAATTTTATTGATGATTTAGGCCTCATTGACCTACCACTGTTGGGCCGAAAATTCACCTGGTTTCAACCAAACGGGCCCGCTATGAGTAGGTTGGATAAAATCTTGGTGTCGGAGGAGTGGATTGACAATTGGGGGTGACTGATCTTTGGGCCCTAGAGCGGGACGTTTCAGATCATTGTCCCCTCATCATCAGATATCCCTCGGAGGGGTGGGGCCCAAAGCCTTTCAGGTTCAATAACCACTTGTTGCAACATAAGGACTTCAAAGAGGTGGTGCAGAAAAGCTGGCCTTCATCTACATTTTCAAGGTGGGTGGGGTTTGTGCTCAAGGAGAAGCTGAAAAAACTAAAAGGGGACTTAAAGGTGTGGAATAAGGAGGTGTTTGGAGATGTTGACTCTAAAATACAACCCTTGGTGGAGAATATTAGAGCTCTTGACTTGAGAGGAGAATAGGTGGGCCTCTCACCGCAGGACATATATTGTAGGAAGAATAATTTCTCACAGCTTTGGGCACTATTGAAGAGTAAGGATAATGTTACTTTCCAACGGTCAAGGGATAGATGGTTAAAGGAAGGTGATGCTAACACCCGATACTTCCACTCGTGCATCAAATCTCGTGGGGCAAGGAACAGAATCTCAGCGCTTAAGGTGGGGGAGACGTGGGTTGAGGATGTAGCTGGCATTCGGTCTGAGGCTACACGTTACTTCAGGGAGCACTTTTCCGAGGAGGATTGGGATCGTCCTAGACCTGATGGTATTGTTTTTCCAACTCTTTCGGTTGAACAGTCAGCTTCTCTATCTCTATCGTTCTCGCTCTAGGAGATTGGTGAAGTAATAGCTTCTTGTGATGGGAATAAGAGCCCAGGGCCAGATGGGTTTAACTTCAGTTTTGTTAAAGCTTTTTGGGAACTTATGCTTGAGGAGGTGGGGATTATGTTTGATGAGTTTTACTCCAACTTTAAGCTACCTAGGAGTTTCTCGTTGTACTTCCTAACATTCATTCCCAAGGTTAGGTCCCCCTTTTCCCTGGGCGAGTATAGGCCGATTTCTCTCCTTGGATGTTTGTACAAAATTGTGGCTAAGGTGTTGGCTGCTAGATTGAGTAGGGTTATGGATGTTCTCATATCCCATAAGCAGTCGGCTTTCCTTAAGGGGAGGAATCTAGTTGATGGGGTGGTAGTGGTGAACAAAGTGGTGGATTTTGCTAGAAAGAGGGGGAACCAATGCTTGATATTGAAGGTGGATTTTGAGAAGGCCTATGGCTCTATGAATTGGGGGTTCTTGGACTATATGTTGCAGCGGTTTGATTTTGATGATAGGTGGAGGTCTTGGATACGGGCGTGTGTGTTTTCGGGGAGTCTATCGGTTTTGGTTAATGGGAGTCCAACAGAGGAGGTCAATATCAAAAGGGGGTTGAAACAGGGGGATCCCTTAGCTCCGTTTCTCTTTCTTTTGGTAGTTGATGGTCTGAGCGGGCTTATGTGACAGGTGGTTGATCTTCGATTATTCACTGGATTTTCGGTTGAAAATTCGGAACTCATGGCGTCCCACCTACAGTATGCGGATGATACTCTATTTATTGGGGAGGCTAGCATGGATAACCTTTGGGCTATGAAAGCGGTCCTTAGATGGTTTGAGCTGGCGTCTGGTTTAAGGGTTAACTTTACAAAAAGCAATCTAATAGGAGTTAATGTGGATGGGTCATTTTTAGCCATGGCAGCAACTTTCCTCAATTGTAAGACTGGGGTGCTTCCGTTCAAGTATCTCGATCTTCCGGTTGGGGCGAGTCCTCTTCGTGCTTCAACTTGGGACCCAATGATTGAGGTGCTACGAAACAGGCTTCTTGGGTGGCGGCATAGGATCATCAGCCTTAGGAGGAGGGTTATCCTCCTAAACTCGGTGCTTAGCAGTATACCTATCTTTTACCTATCAGTCATGCAGATGTCGGTGAAGGTCTGGAAACAGGTGGTTAGGATTCAGAGGGATTTATTGTGGGGGGGCCCGTCGGGGGTGAAGAAGATACCATGGGTGAAATGGGCCGATGTGTGCAAACCCAAAAGTGGGGGTGGTCTGGGGGTGAGGGACCTAAGATGGGTGAATCTCAGCCTGTAGGGTAAATAGAGATGGAGATTCTTAGGGGAGGGCGATGCTCTGTGGTGTAGGGTATTGGTGTCGAAATATGGTGATGGAGTCACTTTTTTGGCGTATTTTAGAGATCTGGGTGTTTCGGTATCAGTGTCGGTTTGGTGGAAGGATATTTGCCTGGTAGGGGGTTTGGCGGACGAGGGTCTGGATTGGTTCTTAGCTTCTGTTAAGAGGTGGGTAGGAGATGGAAGGTCTACCTCATTCTGGCATGATACCTGGCTTGGTGATTCTCCACTAAGTAGAAGATTCCCAAGGCTATTTACTATTGCAGCGACCGAGAGGCACACATATGGAGCTGCGGCAGTTGGCGTGATGGGACTTGGGTATGGAATATTGCTTGGAGGAGAGCCTTCTTCGTCTGGGAGGTTACGTTGGCAGATGAGTTTCTTTCTTGCTTGACGGGTTCATCCTTGTCTCCGGAATCTGATGAACGTGAACACAAGAAGGAGGGGTTGAATTGTGTTAAAAACTTTTCCAAACTATACGTAAAAACTTCAACACAAGTTGTTTAAAACTGTTTGTATATCGGATGCAGAGAATTAAACAGGACCGGATGCAGAAATTTAAACCGTTTATAAAAACTTGTTTTACTGAGCAAGGTAAAGATAAATAATGTAAAGCAGTAAAGAATGAGACGCAGAGATTTATACTAGTTCACCACCAACTGGTAGCTACGTCTAGTCCCTTCGTTCCTGAAGGATTTTTCACTATAATCACCTGATTACAATATTCCTCAAGAGTATTCTTACATCACAAACTTGACAATACTCTCAACTTCTCAAACGACTCAAGATCTGATCGAGCCTTTGAGGAACAGAGCCTTAACTAGGCCAAATACAGTTTACAAAAGAGATTATGCTTTGATAACAATCAAAAATAACTCTCAGAGAGGATGAAAAGATTAAGCTCAAAGCAGAATAGCTTTCTAAAAGAAAGTATAAGACGCCGAGTTGATTCTATATGGACGAAACTTGGCACGAAACTTGATTGTTCACTTGAGTAATATTGCTTTCAGAATGAAGTTTCTTCACAGTTTGTCCAACATTTCTTCAATGAATACCTTGGGGTATTTATAGGAGTCTTCAAGGGTATTACCATTGCAGTAAAAATATCTCCTTTCCATTGAGTGGGGTAATTTGAAATGTAGTCCTTTTCTTCCTTTCCAGAGAATATCAGAATAGTACACATTACAGTTTTCGTACCATCTGCTATTTGCAATTGCCTTGTACGATTTTTGTCTTATGCTAAAGGTGTCACCTTTGCTTCCTCATACATCAAAATGAGCGCACAAAATCAAATTCAATTAGTTCGAGAGCGATGCGAGGCTAAGAGCAAAAACGTGATCATCACATGCTTCATTAAAGAGATCAGACGCTCGCTCAGAAGAGAGGATGGACGCTCGCACCAATTGAGTGTTCCATGTGTCAAGAAGTCACACTGCCGGACGCTTGCTGTTAGCAAGACGCTGAAGTGAGTTCGGATGCTGACACTAGTGGATTGCATTCAATTCTTTTGTATATTTCTTCTTCTTCCTTGAGTGATTTGTACATATATATGAATCTTTGATACCTGTACACTCAAAGATATGTTAGAAGATAAATTGTTCTCTTGAGAAATATTTTGTTATCATCAAAATTAATGAGGGTCTAAACTTCTCAATCGTTTAGGTTCCAACAATCTCCCCCTTTTTGATGATGACAAATATCCAAGGTTGATGAACAATTTAATTTCAAAATAACATCAAGGGTCTCCCCCTGAATTTAACAATTTTGATATATAAGAACAATTAAGGTATTAAGGCGATTGTTGATAGACAAATTCATTTAAGTAATCACAAAAATACATAGATGAATCAGATCATATTTTTAACAAAGTGAGATCGGATGCTGATTTTTATTTTATCAAAAAGATTTTCATTTTACCAATTTCATTGATCATTGTTAGATTATTGGATCAATGAATATCAATGCATTAATAGATATAAGAGTAATGAATAACCATACAAATGCTATGTATGAAATGATATGCATGATGATACTTTGGTTTTAGTGTATTCATCGGATGCTTGAAACATCGGACGGTGAATTTGTTAATCAGACTTTCACGTGTTCATCAGACCTTTCTTTTACTTCTTTTACTCCCCCTTTTGTCATCAGACAAAAAGAGTGTAAAGCACATCATAGTCAAAGAATGGCTTAGAAAAATTTGAAAGTATATAAAATGATAATCAGATAAAGGTATGTATAGTCAGAAAAACACTGAACATATATATATAAAATATGAGAGTACCAAATAAAATTTATATCACAAAAAAAAAAATTTAAGGGTTTGGTGGTGGAGGAGAGATGTTGAGACGTTCATATAGAAGTTTCAGTGCATTCTCCAGCTGAGTGACTTTCAGATTAATAGCCTTCATTTCTTTAAACTTTGCTTTAGGGATGGTGACCATTTCAACTGCAGGAGTAGAAGTAGAAGGTCCAGCTTCTAGTGCAGGTTTCATCTTCTGATGCTCTGCTAGCACCCAGTTGGAAAGCTTCAGTCTCAAGTCCTTCTTTTGTTGAGCCTTTTGAAAGAATGCATCATTTGGTATAAACCATTTGATGAGATTTCCAAGTTTCCTCTGCTCAGATTCTCGATGAATTCTTCTCCTTTTCTCCACCTCTTACGGATACAAAGAAATCCATGAAGACCGTTTCCCTATGCAGAAGCACGTCAGTAGTGAAAGCATCAAACTTATTCCCAGCTTCTTCTCCCCATATCCTTCTGATGAATTCACTCAACGCTTCAGAAGCAAAAGAGATTCCTTCATTTTCTGCCAGGTATAATCCTCTCAGATTTTCCCTGTCATCTTTTGTAAGCACCAGGAGGACGAGGCATGGTAACAAGGCTTTGTCTTTCCATGTCTTCGACCATTGACTCCAAGTCAATCCAATGTCAAAGTGCTTTGTCACAGCAGCCCATTGGACATAAGTCTTCATGCAGTCGAGTGGTCTGATTACTGAGCATCTGAACATATCATCAAAGTAGACTGTTCCCAGATTGATGTCAGTAATTTTGCTGATAGTGCCAACTGTTGGAATAGTGGCCTTCTCGGCATTGCAGCAGTTTGAGGAGCCAGTTCTCCATTCATCTTCCTTCAGAGAATTCAGGTAAAACCTTCTGGCATGATCCTGAGAGATCTTGGTAATCTGAAGCTTAGAGAATTCCTTAAGATTGTACTACTTGGGAGCCTTCTCATACTCCGTGAGCTCGATCTTGCTGAATGGCTGCTTGCCAGGAGCAGGTTCTTTCCTTTTCCCAGGGATAGACCAAGGTAGCCACCTTTGTCTGTCTGGTACAATCTTCACTGATACAGACGAAGGATCCCTGAACTGTCTGATTACTTCAATCTTCTTCATCTCAAGACAGTGTGCCATGAAGGTAGCTTTTTCATCTGTGATCCACCTTCCGCATTCTTCCAATGTGAGCGGTTCAGTTTGTGGAAGGGATCTAGGAAGGTCAACAGAGAAAGGAATTGCTCTGCTACCAGATGCTGGTCTCAATCTTCCTTTAAATGACATCTGAAAGTGGTCTTCTCCATCCTTGAAGGTAGCACTCATCGGAGAGGCAATCTCTAGTCTGGCAGCTCCAGAGGTGAAGGTTTTCAAATAGGGACGATTGTAGATGCTATGATATATCTCATACTTAACAAACCGTGGTTTGTTAATACATGAGACATTCTTCCTTCCACCAAAGTCTGTAGGTTTAAGGGTAATAGTGGGTAAAGTGGGAGTAGTTTTGATGATTTTATAGGTTTTAGGTGTGTAAGGTTTGAAGGGATTAACGGGAGGTACTTTGAATAATATGTTAAAGGGATGAGAGTGAAGTTTGGAAATATATGTGGTAAGTGAAGTATTTGAGGAATTTTGTGGTAGGTCAAGGTTGAGTGTAGAGGATGATGGTTGGGTAGGTTTAGGGAGGGTAGAGGTTTGTCGGAGGCTCATTCTGGTTCTCTTGGTTTGTGGTTGTGAAACAGACAATGGGGGTGCAGGAATAACATCATGAGCATCAAAGACAGATACTGATTCATCAGCATTAAAATCGAGTACCTTTGGGTTGACCTCTGAAGACTTAAGCAACCTTCTTTTCGATCCTCTCGTGACAACAACAGCAGGAGGAGGAGAAGGGATTTGCTTCCCTTGACCAGACGCTGAAGCATCTTTTTGATTCTTTGGCCTAAACTCAAGCTTTCTCCAAGACCTTCGATGGGAATTCTATCCTCATCTTACGGTTCTTCAACATGAGTGCGAGGAGCCACCTTCTGCTTTGTTCTTCTTGTCTCCTTTGAAGGAGACTCAAGAGTCTTTTCACACTCATTGAGCTTCTGGTGGTTTTCTTTTCAGCTTCTCCTTCCTGTTGCTCTATTTTCACTTTCTTGATCATAGAGCCAGTTATTAGCTGCATTCTGACCAAACTGTTTACTCCAAAACTTCTGGACGAACAACAGCGCCAACACCAAAATATTTTTCTTTTTCTTCTGTGTTGATGGAGTCAGTCAGCTTTCTCACAACGCCGTCTTTAATCATCATAATGAAGAGAAGAACTCCATAAGGGATTACCTTGACGATATTCTTCTTATCAACACTCTTCCTTGAGAAGACAAGGGCATTTATCAGATTGTTGATAATCAACCTTGGCAGATTGATTTTCTTCCCATCCATGTAGTTCCTCATAATGAACTTTTTCTCGTAGTTCACTATGTCGCTTGAGCCAGCCTTTAGAATCACGCTCTTGGCGATGATTTTGTGCAGTACTCGGTAGTGGCTTTTCAAGTCGGGAGTAATGTTCTTCTTCTTCAGTTCACGGTAGTTCTCAAACAGGGCTTCGTTGACGTTTTCAAGTCCTCTGTAAGCATCAGCCCAGTTTGCATGGTATCTGATTCCTTCACACGGACACTTGATCGTCTGAGCAATAGAGTTGATGGTGAAGCGTAGTTTGAAACCTCTGATGTGTCCTTCTATGATTTCCCCCGGAAGTAAGTACGCATTCCCGCAGAACTCCTTAATAGCGTAGCTCAGTACATCAACTGGTTCCCAGATGAAGTAGTTTTTCCAGCCCATTTTCTCAAGACCTTCTTCAAAATCAAAACCGTATAGCTTGAAGTTCTCAAAATCAACCCGGTTCTCATTCAGAAGTTTTGCCTCAGAGAAGACGTCGAAAGCAGCAGTATATTGTCCAACCTTTCTGTCGGCCATTGTAGCAGTTGAAGAGAAGGTGATGGAGGTTTTAGGGTTCGAAAACACACACACACAGAGAGAGAGAGAGAAAGACAGAGAGAAAGAGAACCGTTTTGCAAGAAAACGCAGAGTGAAGTGATGGAGCGAAAAATGTGGAGTAGTGGGAAAGTTGATAGAAAATGGTACAGTCCTTTTTCATTAAATGCAGACGCCAAAAGAAAAGTAAGATCAAGAAAAAGATTTTATCGAAAGACATAAATAATTATGACTCAGTAGATGTGATGAGACGCTTAAGTCCTTAACACGTGTGACACGTGTGGGTGTACTCGGACGCACGCAACCGATTCACCAGACGATGAGTTATGATGCACATGACAAATAAGATGCTTATTCTTATACATGCTTATGTCATACCAGGTGCTGAGATTGTGCATAGTATCTGATGCTGAGATTAATCATTCTTCTATAAGATGAAAGTTTAAATTTCTTCTTATAAAATTGAATCTTTCTTCAGCAAGGGGTTTTGTAAATATGTCAGCCCACTGATGATCAGTGTCTACAAATTTTATTTCTAGAATACCCTTCTGAACATAGTCTCTTATAAAATGATGCTTAATCCCAATGTGCTTGGCTCGTGAATGTAATATGGGGTTTTTAGTAAGACAGATTGCAGAAGTATTATCACAGAAGATAGGAATGTTACTCTCTTTTATCAGATAGTCTTCAAGTTGATATTTCATCCACAAAAGTTGAGAGCTACAACTTGCTGCTGAAATATACTCCACTTCTGCTGTTGAGAGTACAATCGTGCTTTGCCGTTTGCTTGACCAAGATACAAGATTTGCTCCAAGGAATTGGCAGCTTCCACTTGTGCTTTTTCTTTCAATTCGGTCTCCAGCAAAGTCAGCATCACAGAAACCTACTAACTTGTAATCTTTTGATTTCTTATAAAGCAAACCAAGATTAGTAGATCCTTACAAATATCTAAAGATTCTTTTAACAGCACTCAAGTGTGATTCTCTAGGATCTGATTGAAATCTAGCACACAGACAGACGCTGAACATAATATCAGGTCTTGAAGCTATAAGATAAAGTAGAGATCCAATCATACCTCTGTACATCTTCTGATCTACCTTTTTACCAGTTTCATCTTTACCAAGAATACATGTGGGATGCATAGGAGTACACATAGGTTTGCAATCCACCATTTTGAATTTCTTTAGCAATTCCTTGATATATTTGCTTTGATGTATATATATACCATCATTGCATTGTTTGATTTGAATTCCAAGGAAAAACTTCAGTTCACCCATCATGCTCATCTCGAATTCAGCCTGCATTTGCTTAGAAAATTCTTTGCAAAGGCTTTCATTAGTAGCTCCAAAAATAATGTCATCGACATATATTTGAACAATTATAAAGTGCTTGTTTAATGTTTTTTCTAAAAAGAGTAGTGTCTACTAGACCTCTGGTAAAGCCATTTTTCATCAAAAATGTACTCAGTCTTTCATACCAAGCTCTGGGAGCTTGCTTAAGACCATAAAGGGCCTTTTTGAGTTTGAAGACATGTTCTGGAAATTCAATATCTTCGAATCCAGGAGGTTGTTTTACAAAGACTTCCTCAGTTTTAAAACCATTCAAGAAAGCACTTTTCACATCCATTTGATAAAGAATTATATCATGATGTGCAGCAAAAGAAAGCAAAATGTGTATAGCTTCTAACCTTGCAACAGGTGCAAATGTTTCAGTAAAATCAATACATTCTTCCTGTAAGTACCATTGAGCAACCAATGTTGCCTTGTTTCTCACAACCTTTCCATCTTCATCAAGCTTGTTTCTAAATACTCATTTAGTACCAATAGCTTGCTTATCATCTGGTAAGGTAAACAGCTTCCATACATCGTTTCTTTGGAACTGATTCAACTCTTCTTGCATGGCTAGAATCCAGCCTTCATCTTTCAATGCTTGATCAATCGTTTTAGGTTCCATTTCTGAGAGAAGTGCCATATCTGCATGCTCTTTAAAAGAGGATCTGGTTCTTACTTTATCTCCAGGTTTTCCTATGATTTGATCTTTAGGATGATTGGCTTTGTACTTCCAGCTCTTTTTGAATTCAGCTTCCGAAGATTCTTGTGTCTGGTCACCACTGGACGATGAAGATGCAGGTTCACTATTTGTAGTATTACCTATATTTAATTCTGAAAATAATTCATCTAGCTCTGACATGGCTGTGTCAGGCTTCTTGTCATCAAATTTGACATGAATGGATTCTTCCACTGTCATAGTTTCTTTATTGTATATTCTAAAAGCTTTAGATCTTTCAGAATATCCCAAAAAGATTCCTTTGTCAGCTTTTGAATCAAACTTACCAAGCCAATCCTTAGTATTTAAAATGTAACACGTGCAACCAAATGAATGAAAATATGATATGTTTGGTTTCCTTCCTTTCCACAGTTCATATGGAGTCTTCTTCAAAATAGGTCTAATAGAAATTCTATTTTGAATGTAACAAGGTGTGTTTACTGCTTCTGCCAAAAAATGTTTTGCAATATTAGCCTCATTGATCATGGTCCTGGCCATTTCTTGGAGGGACCTATTTTTCCTTTCTACAACACCATTTTGTTGAGGTGTTCTAGGAGAGGAGAAATTGTGGTAGATGCCGTTATCATCACAAAATTTTTGAAAGCTTTCATTTTCAAATTCTCCCCCATGATCACTTTTAATAGAAGATATGCAAATTCCTTTTTCATTTTGAACTGTTTTGCAGAATACAGTAAATACCTTGTATGACTCATCTTTGTGAGCAAGGAATCTAACCCATGTCCATCTAGTAAAATTATCAACAATGACTAACCCATATTTCTTTCCAGTTAAAGAGGTTGTCCTTGTTGGACCAAAAAGATCAAGATACAAAAGCTCAAGTGGTCTAGAGATTGAAACAACATTTTTTGAATGAAAAGAAGTTTTAACTTGTTTTCCTCTTTGACATGCCTCAGAGAGAGCATCAGATTGATACTTAAGATTTGGTAAGCCTCTGACAAGACTGTGCTTGTTTAGTTTTGAGATTAATCTCAAATTGGCATGACCCAATCTCTTGTGCCAAATCCATTGTTCTTCGTCAACAGACATAAGACACTTGACATCTTGTTTTGCAAGTTCAGAGAGATCAATTTTGTAAATATTTTGTTTCCTCTTAGCAGTAAAGAAAGTAGAGCTGTCTTTCTTGCTTTTTACTAGACATCCAGTTTCTGTAAAGATGACTTAATAACCATTGTCACATAATTGACTTATGCTCAATAAGTTATGTTCAAGTCCTTCAACATATAGTACATTATCAATAGAAGGAAGAGAGTCTTTACCAATGCGACCAATTCCAACTATTTTACCTTTCTGGTTTCCTCCGAAACCAACGAATCTAGCTTCTTTAGGCCTTAGTTCTTGGAACATATGCTTTTCTCCCGTCATGTGACGCGAGCATCCATTGTCTAAGTACCAGGATAGGTGTGTTGACTTTGTTGCTAAGCATGTCTGCAACATAGACTATTTTATCTTTAGGTACCCATATCTTTTTGGGTCCTTTCTTGTTAGTTCTTGAAGGAGGCTTATCCTTCACAGTTTTAAAAACAGTACATGCACTTTTCAAATGACCAGGTTTATTGCAGTAAGTACAATGCAAGCATTTACTATGATTATTGGATTTATCGATCTTTGAATCATTTTCTAAAAGAGGTTCATCTGATATATAACCAAGACCATGAGTTGTCGTTTTACTGACACCCCAAATCATTGAAGCTTGCTTGCTTCGAGTTACACTCTCTGCAAGAAACTTTTGAAAAGCATATTCATAATCATTTGATTTGCATTTAGGATTGCCTGTAACTTTAGAGCTTTCAACTTGAGAGCTCTTAGCTTCTGGTTGCTTATTAGTAATCAGATGCTGGTTATCCATCGATCTTGATTTTCGCCAAATTTTCCGATTTTCTTTGTTGAGTACAGATTTTTCTTTGTTTAAAGCTTGAAAGTCTTGTGATAATTTTGAAAATTTCTTTTTCAAATTCTTATACTCAACAGAGAGAGTGGCAGAGTCCTTAAGAAGATCATCAAATGCAAGTTGAAGTTCAGAGTAGGAATCATATACTATTACCTCTTCAACTTCTTCTTGAATCAAGGTCGATTAATACGCCATGAGAGCGATATTTGCTTCTACTTCATTATCTTCCTCAGATGAGGATGAATCTAGATCTTCCCATGTAGCCATGAGGCTCTTCTTCTTTTTCTTGAAAGAACTTCTTGTGGACTTCTTCTTAAGATTAGGACATTCGGACTTGAAATGTCCAGGCTTTTTACATCATAGCAAATGACTTGAGCCTTGTCCTTGCTTTCTTTCTTGTCCTTAGTATCTTTCTTCTGAAACTTCCTCCTGAAGTTTCTCTTCTTCCACATTCTTTGTATCTTTCTGGATATAAACGCGAGCTCATCTTCTGATGTGTCAACATCTCCTTCTGAAGCTTCATCTTCTGATTCTTCTTCTTCAGCCTGAAGGGCTTTGGAAGAACTGACTTTATGTTGAGAGACTTTCAAAGCAATAGACTTACCCTTTTTGACCGGTTCTTCTTCATTTAGCTCAAGTTCATGAGCTTTCCATGAACTCATAAGATCTTCAAGTCGTAGAACATTTAGATCTTTTGCTTCCTGAATAGCAGTGACCTTGGGTCTCCACTGCTTAGTCAAGCTTATTAAGATCTTTCTAACATGGTCAGGTGTAGTGTAACTTTTTCCAAGGGCCTGTAACCCATGAACAAGTGTTTGAAATCTTCCAAACATGGTTTCAATGTTTTCACCATCTTCCATTTTGAATAACTCATATTGGCGAACCAACATGCTAGCTTTGGTTTCTCTTACTTGGGCAGAGCCTTCGTAAGATAAAACAAGTGAGTCCCAGATTTCTTTGTCAGTATCAAATTTGCCACATTTATCATATTCTTTTTCTGTCATAGCACAGATAAGAATGAATCTAGCCTTTTGATTGATTTGATATCTCTTTTTCTGTTCATCATTCCAATCTTCTCTGGCTATCGCAACACCACGAGGATTAGTGGGAGGAATGTAACCACTTTGAACTATATCCCACAACTCAAGTTGTTGTGTCTCAAAGAAAGCTTTTATCTTATCATTCCAGTAATCAAAATTTTCTCCATCGAATAGAGGAGGACGGTTCATATGACCACCTTCAGTAGACATGTTCGCAGTATAGGATCTTTTCTCTTAACATGTTAAGTGCTCAACCAAGAGGCCGAGCTCTAGTACCAATTGAACGTGAACACAAGAAGGGGGGTTGAATTGTGTTAAAAACTTTTCCAAACTATACGTAAAAACTTCAACATAAGTTGTTTAAAACTGTTTGTATATCGGATGCAGAGAATTAAACAGGACTGGATGCAGAAATTTAAACCGTTTATAAAAACTTGTTTTACTGAGCAAGGTAAAGATAAATAATGTAAAGCAGTAAAGAATGAGACGCAGAGATTTATACTAGTTCACCACCAACTGGTAGCTACGTCTAGTCCCTTCGTTCCTGAAGGATTTTTCACTATAATCACCTGATTAGAATATTCCTCAAGAGTATTCTTCTGTCACAAACTTGACAATACTCTCAACTTCTCAAAACGACTTAGTACAGTCGAGCCTTTGAGGAACAGAGCCTTAACTAGGCCAAATACAGTTTTACAAAAGAGATTATGCATTTGATAACAATCAAAAATAACTCTCACAGAGAGGATGAAAAGATTAAGCTCAAAACAGAATAGCTTTCTAAAAGAAAGTATAAGACGCTGAGTTCAGTTTTATATGGACCAGAAACTTGGTATGAAACTTGATTGTTCACTTGAGTAATATTGCTTTCAGAATGAAGTTTCTTCACAGTTTGTCCAACATTTCTTCAATGAATACCTTGGGGTATTTATAGGAGTCTTCAAGGGTATTACCGTTGCGAAAAATATCTCCTTTCCATTGAGTGAGGTAATTTGAAATGTAGTCCTTTTCTTCCTTTCCAGAGAATATCGAGAATAGTACACATTACCGTTTTCGTCTTATCTGCTATTTGCAATTGCCTTGTACAATTTTTGTCTTATGCTAAAGGTGTCACCTTTGCTTCCTCGTGACATCAAAATGAGCGCACAAAATCAAATCAATTAGTTCGAGCAGTCGAGGCTAAGAGCAAAACGTGATCATCACGTGCTTCATTAAAGAGATCAGGCCTTCGCTCGGAAGAGAGGGCGGACGCCGCGACAATCGAGTGTTCCATGTGTCAAGAAGTCACATCACGACGCTTGCACGTTAGCAAGACGCTGAAGTGAGTTCGGATGCTGATACTAGTGGATTGTATTCAATTCTTTTGTATATTTCTTCTTCTTCCTTGAGTGATTTGTACATATATATGAATCTTTGATACCTGTACACTCAAAGATATGTTACAAGATAAATTGTTCTCTTGAGAAATATTTTGTTATCATCAAAATTAATGAGGGTCTAAACTTCTCAATCGTTTAGGTTCCAACATCTGATAGGTGGGTGTGGACCAGACATCCTAGTGGTATGTATTCTGTTTCATCTGCATATAGTCTTCTTTTTGAGTCCTCTTCTCGTGTGGCCTGGCTATCGGATGCTGAGATAGGAGTGCTAGGCAACATTTGGAAGAGTCATGCTCCTTCAAAGGTGATTGCATTCTCTTGGCAGTTGCTTATGGATAGGGTGCCGACTCGGACAAACTTGTTTAGTAGAGGTGTTATCTCTGAGCCTACTGCGACCTCTTGTGTTTTATGTGGGTTTTACTGAGAATCATCCCTTCATCTTTTTAGTAGACGCCAATTTTCATCTAGGGTGTGATATGCTATTGTCAATTGGTTGGGGTTTGACTTTGTGCTCCCTCCAGATCTCCCCTCTTTGTTCTCACAATTTGCCGGGTTTGCAAGTAAGTCGGTGGATAGACCTACTTTGGCGCTTATTTGGCATACTGTGCTTTGAGTCATCTGAGACCTAAGGAATGAGTGTATTTTTTCTGGGAGGGTGCCTGACTTGGGACACACTATTGATCGCATTATAAGTTTGTCCTGGAGGTGGCTTCTGGCACGTGGAAAGTCTCCTCCGTGTTTGTACTATGAGTGGTTTGTTGACCCACTGTGTTGTATAGCTAGGAGTTAGGGTCGACCTTCATAGGATTATGGTTTAGTGGGCAGTGGTTCGCTTTTATATCTACTGGTAGTTTGTTACGGGTTTGAGTACCCCTTATACTCTTTTTTTAATAAAATTTCTGCCATTAAAAAAAAAAACTATTTGTAGAAGCACCGTGTGCAAATTTGCTTTCTCCATATGGGCATTGTGGGGAACAGACACCATCACTCACTTCCCATCCCATACAGCTACATAAAGGACAAAAAATCGTTTTCACATAGTGGGATATTTTACATAATAGTATATCATTTTACTCATTTTACAACTAATTAAGTACACTCGTATATCCCATCAAAAAAAAGTACGTAGCCTCTTATAATTTGTCTTGGTTTTCTTTTCAAAAAAAAAAACAAAATTGTCTTGGTTTTAAAATATTAGATTAGATTAGATGCAGCAAAGCATTGACCATAATGGTGTGGTTCTAAGCCATAAATAATTGGGGGACTCTAGTATTATTCATTCAACAAAGTAAACTTTTATATACCGTAAGGAAAAATGACATATATTTATTGACTATACACCCTGGCTATATCAAAAAATTGACTATTTAAAAATCGAACAAAAAAGCACATACTTAAAAAGAATTTAATCTCACTGGCCAATAGGAACAGAAGAGAACGAACGAAACAATGAATTGGCTGTGGTCGCTGTTGGAGAACTAGATATGTGCAGTCTTCAATCGATATTATTCATCAGTGTACACTTCGATCTGTTTCATCTTAACTATACTATAGATTTCAGTAGGGCCACACTATATATAACGTATACCTCACGGAATGCTTTCACATAAAGACATATATATATGTATGTACATAATGTTTCGTGATTTAGTTTGAAATAATCTTATAATGCGACAGTCCCAGTGAATTTTTTTGAAAAAATATATTAAAATTTTCTATACTTCGGTTCATAATACAAATGAAAAATTAGTGTTGAAAATCCATATTCTATATCATTCTGCAGTAAATTCATTTTTCATCCACTCTTCATTGAAGATGGAACTAAGCCAAGTCATGCACATGGAAGACCAAATAATTCCACCACGTTATCAATTTTGGATTCTTCTAGCTCAAGCACTCTATATAGATGGAAGTCAGTGTCTCTATCCGAAGCATTTTTGGAGTATAATTGGGGAGAGCAGTACAACACCGGAAGGCTAGCTCAACCACCCAAAGCCTATAATTGGGGACAGCATTCATATTTACCTATCGCATGCCATTCATATTTATAAGTGTTTAGTACAAATTTTGATTCGAATGGCGTAAGTGTGTGTTGAACCAAATTTTAAAGGGCCAGCTCCAGTTGACAGGTTTACGGGTCTAATTCGATTCCACATTGAGAATTAATGAGAAAACAAGCGTGAACTAATGGCGCAAAAAAGAACAATAGGATTTAAATGCATAAATCAGTAATGATATTGAAAAGTAGACAACATTTAAAACAATAAGGAAAATAAACTATAAACCGCTCTTGCAACAATACATCACTTTCCGTGTGGCCAGTGACCTTGTGTGAGCAGACATGTTAGGAGTTTTTAGGAATTCGTGAGTTTTTTGTACTGTTTCGTCCATTCATCTTCCAGTACTCAAGACTCCTATTTATAGCCAATCATCCATTTTCAGACCACTTCCTTCAGCAACCGCTCCATTATGTGCCCCTGTTGACATGTTGCTATAGTGGTTTCTAAAAACTGCCCACTACTCCTATTATCACTCTGAGTAACTGCCCTCGTTTTTATCATTTCCTGATTCAACAATCTTCTGACCCCTTCTAGAAGTCTTGTCTACGACGTCCTAATTTCAGTCCGTGTCTTCGAATTACATTTCTTTGACTACGTGTCTTCGACTCTTCCTCCTCGATCGATCTATTTTGTCTAATCGCAAGCATCTCTTTGTGTCTAACTTAGACGCCTCTTCGATTACATGCACCTCACTTGAAAGGATCCTGCTTCTTGAAAATTCGAAATTTAAGCCCCAACAATAAGATAAATACTAATTAAATTAAAAGATTTTACAACTAGTAATAGTAAATGGACAAGAATTAGTGAAGTCTGGATACACTTTTGATCGGTCCTATAAATCTAAACAAGGTCTGCTGTTGGATTGGGCCTTCCAACTCCAACAGTAGAAACTCTTTCCTCAAGTTTGACACAAAAAAAATGTTGGCAGCAGTGTGCAGCAAGGGGTAAAATGGGGGAGACCGCTCCCTGAGACTTCTCTTTTCCTCACACTTGACCCTCAGTGTTGGAATCCTTGAGGTGGAGATCCACGACTTTTTGAGAGAGAGAAAATGATGAGGAACTAAAAAGCATGAAGAGAATCCAATTTAATAAGTTAAATTAGGATGAGCTTTGTCTTATTAATGATGAGGAACTAAAAAGCATGAAGAGAATCCAATTTAATAAGTTAAATTAGGATGAGCTTTGTCTTATTTTAAGTTGGATTGTAATAATTTTTATTTATTTGTAATTTGTTTCCTAATTAAAGACTTAGTTAATTTAGAAAAATATGATGTAAAGCCATTATGGGCCCTCTTTATTTAGGCACAACTTTTGGCCCATTGGCCCATTAGGGTTAGGGAAGGTTTTTCCCTTAAATTGGGTTGGTGACTCATTTGGAGGCTAGTTTTTGATTTTGAATGAAATACCCTTGTTTGTGTGAGAATAGAGAAATGCTTCTCTAGGGTTCTTCATTGAACCAACTTGGGTCTCATCAAGAGCTTCTTTACTTTTGTGACGATTCTTCACTATGATCTTATCATTCTCCCAAGGAATGTGGTGATCTTCTTCTCCATTTCTTATCTAGTTCCATTTGTATACTTTTATTTATTTTCCTTGTTATTTTTCCATTTATTTTCTCCCCTTGATTCTTGAATTACACTTGGAAAAGATCCTTTAATTTCTATGGAATCCCTTAGATGCACATCAGAAAATGTAGAAAGAGAAGAGATAAGTTTTTGTGTGTAAAATGGTGGGGGTGAACCATCTATTTAGAGGTGGGTGAAATGGTTCATCGCATCGCGATAGTCCTTTTCGTTTACATGTGTCATGTAACATCCCGAACAGCTCTTAAGGATTGACGGCTGTCCCCACAAACTAACACGAGTCTTTCCAGTGTGCTTTGTCCTCACTCACACACATCCTGAGGTGCTTCCCAGGAGGTCACCCATCCCATAAGTGATCCAAGTTAAGCACGCTTAACTATGGAGTTCTTGTGTTCCGGGCTCCCGAAAAAGATAATGCATTTGTTGGTATAGGTAGTGCAAATCAATTCTTTTAAGCCTTCCTTCAACTGTACAGTTGTACAGCCTCAGGATCCCTCCCATTCCGACGTGTATTCAGTTTATTCACGTGCCCTTTTGCAACTGAAAGCCTGCCAGGAGCCGCTCTTTGTCCGTGTCACATGTTGATGCACCGGCGATCACTCCCCGCCCTCGTCAGCCCCGGATGTCACATGCCCACCAGATTCCGCCTGGTTCGTCCCCAAACCACACCGTACTAGGAGAGGTCCGCTTTGATACCATTTGTGACATCTCGGACTGCTTTTAAGGATTGACAGCTGTCCCCACTGAACGTGAACACAAGAAGGGGGGTTGAATTGTGTTAAAAACTTTTCGCAAACTTTAAGTTAGAAACACTATAGAACACAAGTTTTTCAAAACTGTTTGTTTATCGGATGCTGGAAATAATCGGACGCTGGAAAAAGCAGTTTGATAAAACTTGTTTTTAACACAGCAAGATAGAAAAGAATAGAAAGCAGTAAAGCAAGAGACACAGAAATTTATACTAGTTCACTACCAAACTGGTAGCTATGTCTAGTCCCTTCGTTCCTGAAGGATTTTCCACTATAATCAATCTGATTACAATTTCCTCAAGAGTATTCTTGTAACACCTGAGGACGAGATCGACATCGTATTAGGACGACGTATCGAGACCTCGACCAAGACCTTGTGTCGAGATCCCGTGACTAGATCGTTTGCCGAGATCTTTTGTCGAGCTGATGAGACCACGTGCACTAGCCGAAATGAGGAGGTCGGGTGTCGAGTTGATGAAGTCGCTGCATCGAAATGATGAGGACGCAAGTCGAGTGAGGAGACCGCGTTCACGAACTCGTGTTAGAACTTTGTACATTTGCACGAGCACTCTTGTCGACATCGTGTCGAGATGACACCTCGTATTATTTCAACGTTACTCGGCGTTATTATTATATTGTTTGTAATTATTACATTGTCGGCTTGTCGTTGACCAAGCGAGTAGAGGGTAATCATGAGAGGAACGAGTTAACGGGTAGATGATTATTGGGATTGGCATCTTATAGCTGGAGTTCACGTTTTACCCCTTTCGCCATTGATACCACGCACCGTTTCACTCATTTCTCTTTCTTCTTTCTTCTTCCTTCCTTACGCTCGTGTTTCGTTGTTTCCTTAAAAATCTTCATCGATTTAAACCGTGAGTTCCAAATGAGATGCACAAGATTTCTTCATCAATTTTGTTCATCATCAACTTCTCGACCCATATCTCGTCGATCGACCATCACCGTTGAGGTATGAAGAATGATTTTCTTTCATCCGTACTCTTGTTTAGCGCTAAATCTTCTTCCATTTTTAATCGGTTTATGCTTCCAAATCATATCAAATTGATGGGTTTTCTTCTTCACAATATTACCTATCTTTTAACCGATTAATTGGGCTTGTAAAACAAAATTTCTTTCTCGATTTTTCTGCAATCGCGCCCGAAAAACCTCCATTTTTGATTCGTTCGATTTACGGTTTTTAGTTCGTTGCTTACGATTATTGTTGTTGTCGATCTATCTGTTGAAGCATCGGATAACTTTTCATGAATTCGATCGAAATCCACTAACTTTGTGTTGGAGGAAAAATATCTTTCAGTTCTTGAGTTTTATATTTTAGGGTTGTGGTTGAGTTTGGGAAGAGAGAGCTAGATGTATTAGAACCATAGATCGATCCGAGTTGTGTTTGTTTTAGGAAGTCGATTCCCGAGATCGAGTGAATTCAATCGAGGTGTACGGAAAGCTTAATCCAAGGACGCGAAGCAGCAGAATCCGTAACGAGGATAGACGTGTCGAGGTCGATCGAGAAGCGACGATCGAAGTCGTTGTCGAGTTCTTTGAAGACAAATGTGTTGAGGTCGTTGTCGCAAAGATTTAACTTGGAGTTCTAAGGGCTACTTCTAGATATCTCTAAGGCTTTATTGTATAAGTCCTTAAGTAAGAGGCGCTTCACATTTATATTTGTTATAGTATGTAAGCGCTTCACATTTATATTTGTTATAGTATGTAAGGGCATTTCATATTCTATGTGGTTATGTTATTGTGTATCGAATTCTTGATTTGTGTCGAGATGAAATGTTGTGATATGATTGAGTTTTGCATGTATTTAATATGTGATTGAATATATGTCGTGAAGTGTGTATTGCATGTTGAATTGCGTTTCTTCATATCGAGCTTACTCTTTGTATTTGACATGCGGTTGAATATCTTGTGTTTAACTCTTTGAATATCGTGTAATTGTTCATCGAGTGAGCGAGCTAGGTGAGTCGATGACGTTTTTGAGCCGTGACCGGATAATCGAGGGTGCTAGGTCCCTTTTGTTTACGGGAGATTGACTAGACGCCGCCACGCCACGGGACTCGAGTTGACCGCCCTAGGGAGAGCGAGATCCCAAGGCTTCGGCTGACTTTCCGACATACTGACGGCGTGTGCATTCCGGAAAATTGTCGAGTCGAGAGAAAATGGAATTGTGAGTTGTGTCGAGTTTAGAGTGAGATGGTCGAGTCACGTCGGTGAATGTTATACTTTCTTTGTTTGCTTATATTTTTATGTCGAGCTTATCTTAACTTGTTGAGAAGTTGACCCTTTCCCGTGGTGCCTTCAATCCATGACGGGTACCCAGGCGATGTCGAGCGCAGGAACTCGAAGAGACGATGCCGAGGAGGAGGTCGACGAGGACCCGAGTGACGACCTCTACCGTCCGTGGATTGTTTATTTATTGGATGTTGGTTTTTCGAGAATTTGTTCTTGTATTTCTTGTATGTTCGAGTCGTGACCAGTTTAGGCGATGTTGTTTTTGTTGCTCTGAGGGTAGGTGGTGGTCTTACTTTTGGAGCAGCCCTGCGTGGGAGTCTGCCGGAAGTACCCCCAGGGTATGATGGCTCTTTTGAAGTTGTCGTACCTTAGGTGTATTTTCTTTGCACATTTGCTACTCTGTATTTGTATACATTATTATTCGGGTGATATATATATGTGTATGTTATGCATGTATGTTTTATTTGAATTTAAGTCTTGTGTCTTAGTTGCACCATGTTTTGTAATTACTCTGATGTGCACGAGTTGGTTTTATAAAAAAAAATATATATCGTATTTTTAAAAGGCACAAGAGTTTTGTTTTTAAAACACATCTCATATAGGTTTTGTTGAGCTTGGTGTGTTGAGCTCAGAACTCGAGCTCGGTATATTGAGCTTCGGTAGCGGTCGAGTCGTTCTGACTTTGGTATCGAGCGATTCGGTTCGACCGAGCCGTGCATAGGATTTGACCGGTCAGCGTGTCGGGTTATGTGTTGGGTACCTAGTTGTTTTGTGTTGATTGTTTGATTAAGTGAAGCACTTATTGCTTGAGAAATTGTTTCTTGATTGAAGCGGTGTTTTAACACATCCTTGTTGTGAGCGGGGTTTTGAACTTTGTGGAATCTAATGCCACCTCGTAGGAATACGACATCTGCAACCGAGAACGCCGACATGGAACGAGCTATTCAAGCTATGACCGAGATGGCGGCAGCCATGGCTCAACAATCAGCCGAACTCAACAGTTAACGCGATGGCTCAACAGGCGGCGTTAACTTCGGCAGAACTTGCAAAGACAAAGAACGAGCGTAACGTTTGAAGCAAGAGGATTGGCCGACTTTAGGAAGCATGATCCACCGAAGTTCTACGGTGAGCCAAATCCGGATAAAGGCCGATCTTTGGATGCAAGAGATCGAGAAGATCTTTGAGGCACTTCATTGCCCTGACAACGTGAAGGTCGACTATGCCACCTACTTATTGCTAGGAGACGCAGAGTATCGTGGAGAGGAGTAAGCAACGCGTTTATAGCGTAACATCGCGAGATGACCTGGGAGCTTTTTCGTGAAAGGTTCTTGGACAAGTACTTCCGGACATCGCACGAGCCGAGAAGGAGCAGGAATTTCTTCAATCGCAAAGAAGGCAACTCGGCGGTGTCCGAGTATGCGCCAAGTTTGAATCGTTAGGTATTTCAGTCCATTTCGTGACCGAGTTGACGAGAGATGGTTAAGTGAGAGATTCCAACGGGATTGAGATTCGACATTGAAGTCGATGGTGTCGTTGAGGATCCGAAATCTCCAAGAGCCGATTGACCGATGTGTCGAGGTAGAAGGAGTGAGGAGCCACAAGAAGAAGGCTGTGGGCGGACCGGTGAGACCCAGTGCGGGCGTAGATTTGCACGAAAGGGAAACTACCGCAGAAGAGACCTACGAGGCCTCGGGAACGACAACAGGGACAAGATCGTCCGATGACCCAAGTACCGAGGAGTGGAGGTCGATCCGATTGTCGAGGTGATTTGCTACCGATGTGGAAGCGGGACATTACGCGAGTAATTGTACTCGAGAGGGAGGAGGTGTGTTTCAACCGCAAGAAGCCAGGGCATTTTGCTAAGGATTGTCCTACACCTAAAGTGAACCGACTATGCTTGCGGCAAAGGCCAAAGGAAAGCGTCAGTGGCTAAAGGCGAGTTTTCGCATGAGCGAGGAAGCAAATCGGTGATGATCTTATCCAAGGTGAATGTGAGATTGAGGGTAAATCCTTATCCGTTCTTTTTGATTCGGTGCAACCCATTCCTTCATTTCTTCCGATTGTGTGAACCTTTTGAGCTTGACCGTGATCGCTTTACCGTTTAAATTAGTAGTTACAACCCCAAATTTGCTAAAACCTTAGTCACAAACACTTGCATGTCTTAATTGTGTAGTGATTATTGAGAATAGAAAGTTTGTGGTCAATTTGGTTTGTTTGCCTCTTGGGGTTTAGATGTTATCCTCGGGATGGATTGGTTGTCACACCACCATGTCCTTTGTGCCCGTAAAGCGTAATTTTCAGGACCTTGAGTCTCCAATTATCTTTCTGCCAACGTATTGGAGTTTCTTTGAAAGAAGGAACTAGGGAATACATGTATCTCGCTAGTTCGGAAGTTTTCAGATCGGCGTGAAGAATGTTCGGTGGTGTGTGATTTTGAGGGCGTTTTTCGAAGACGTGCGGGATTACCACCAAGACGAGAGGTCGAGTTCTCCATCGACTGATTCCAGGGAGCGTGACCGATTTCCAAAGCGCCGCACAGGGATGTCTCTGCCGAGATGAAAGAGTGAAGTCCCGGATCGAACACTTGGAGTCGAAGCAATTCATACGATCGGCGTGTCACCGTGGGAGCTCCGGTGTTGTTGGTTAAGAAGAAGGATGGGCGATCAAGGCGGCGTGGACTATCGCGAGCTCAACAAGGTTACCGTGAAGAACCGCTATCCGTTACCACGTATTGACGATTTGATGGACCAACTTCGTGGAGCGGCGATCTTTCCAAGATAGACTTGAAGTCGGGCTACCATCGATTCGCGTGAAGGAGGAAGATGTCGCCAAAGCGACTTTGGGACTAGATACGGTCACTACGAGTACTTGGTGATGCCGTTTGGAGTGGCGAATCGCCCGGTGTGTTTATGGACTACATGAACAGGATTTTTCATTCGTTTTTGGATCGATTCGTTGTAGTGTTCATCGGCGACATATTGATTTACTCGAGGAACCGAGAAGAGCACTTGAACACCTATCTGCAGATATTACGAGATAAGCAACTCTATGCCAATCTGCCGAAGTGTGAATTTTGGCTTGAAGAGGTGAATTTTCTAGGTCACGTGATTTCGAGAAGGGATAGCCGTGGATCCAACTAAGATTGAAGCGGTGATAGCGTGGGAACAGTAGAAAGCGATTCGAGATCGAGTTTTGTCGGCTTAGCGAGGATATTACCGAAGATTCATTGAAAGTTTCTCGAAGATTGTCGCGCCTCTTACGATTGGCGAGGAAGGATCAACCTTTGCTTGGACCGAGGAGTGTGAAGCCGGTTTTCAACGGCGAAGGAGCTTTTGGCGGCAGCGCTGTCTTGATTTTGCCTCAACCCGAAGAGCCTTTCGAGGTGTATTGTGATGCGTCGTCACCAGGGATTGGGATGTGTCTTGATGCAACATCGGAAGGTGGTCGCGTATGCTTCAAGGCAGCTTAAGATTCACGAGAGGAACTACCCTACTCACGACTTACAGCTAGCAGCAGTAGTTTTTGGCCGAAGATATGGAGGCACTACCTTTACGGGAGCACTCTTCTTTGTTTCAGCGATCACAAGAGCTTGAAGTACCTGTTCGACCAGAAGGAGCTCAACATGCGTCAACGTAGATGGACAGAATTTCTCAAGGACTACGACTTTACGTTGGAATACCATCCAGGTAAGGCTAACGTAGTAGCAGATGCGTTGAGCAGGAAGAGCGTTTTAACCTCGGTAATGATGATCAAGGAGTTGGAGATGCTCGAGAAGTTCCGAGATTTGAAGTTGAGTGTCGAAGTTTCACCGGGGAAGCTGAGATTTGGTATGCTTACCATTTCTAACAGATTGTTGGACGAGATCCG
Organism: Calophaca sinica; assembly: GCA_037113605.1. NCBI lineage: Eukaryota > Viridiplantae > Streptophyta > Magnoliopsida > Fabales > Fabaceae > Calophaca > Calophaca sinica. Next base: position 58,978,918 of record CM073735.1, read on the forward strand.
AGACCAGCAAGTTCGTGACGAGCTCGCAAGAGAAGATTCGATTGATAGCAAGCGGAAGGCGACAGAATGGCCTGAGCGACGACATCTTGAGGTGCAATGGCCGAGTGTGCGTGCCTAACGATCCGGTGAGGAAGTTGATTCTCGACGGCGCATAAGAGCAACTTTAGTATTCATCCCGAGTTACGAAGATGTATCAAGACTTGAAGAAGCATTTTTGGTGGTCGGAATGAAGAAGCAAGTGGCGTCACGTAGCTTCATGTTTGGCGTGTCGAAGCGAAGGTGGAGCACCAGCGACTGCGGGAATGCTACAATCGGCGTGCGGTATGGAAATGGGACGGTATTTCCATGGATTTCGTTGTAGGTTTGCGAAGACGCAGAAGAAGAATGATTCGATTTGGGTGATCGTCGACCGATTGACCAAATCGCTCATTCTTGCCGGTGAGGTCGACATACAACGTGGAAAAGCTGGACCGAGATCTACATCGCGGAGATAGTACGACTTCATGGAATACCCTCTTCGATCGTGTCGGACCGAGATCCGAAGTTCACGTCTCATTTTTGGAGGAATTGCAAGGAGCGATGAGGAACCGAGCTCGAGCTTAGCTCGGCATATCATCCGCATCGACGGACAGACCGAGAGAACGATCCAATCGCTTGAAGATTTGTTACGAGCTTGCGTTAGATCACCGAGGAAGTTGGGACGACGTCTTACCATTGGTGGAGTTCACATACAACAACGGCTTCCATGCGAGTATTGGGATGGCACCTTTTGAAGCGGCTGTATGGGCGGAAATGTCGACGCCTCTTTGTTGGTACCAGGGACGGCGAAGCGGATCCGTGAGGACCAGATATGATCCAGAGACTCACGAGAAGATCCGTTTGATCGAGAGATCGGATCACGAACATCTCAAAGTCGACAGAAGAGTTATGCAGATCAACGACGGCGGCCACTCGAGTTCGGGGGAGGAGGGCATGGATTTCTTAGAGTGACCCCCACTTCTGGAGTTGGTCGGCGATCAAATCCAAGAAACTTACCCCTAAATTCATTGGACCTTACCAGATTCTTCGTCGTATTGGTCGGTGGCATATCGGTGCATTGCCACCATTCTTGTCGAACATCCACGACGTCTTTCACGTCTCACAATTGCGGAAGTATGTTTCCGACCCTTCTCATGTCATCGAACCAGATGTGATTCAAGCGAAGGGCGACTTATCTTTTGAAGCGTCACCAGCAAGAATCGTTGATCGGAAAGCCAAGCGAATATGAACAAAGAGATCCAACTTGTCAAGGTTGTGTGGGATCGAAGGCGGGAGATGCGACTTGGGAGCTGGAGGAGAAGATGAAGATTGACCTGAACTTTTCCGAGGTAAGAAGCTTATTTGCAATTTCGAGGGCGAAATTTTTTAGAGGGAGAGATTGTAACACCTGAGGACGAGATCGACATCGTATTAGGACGGCGTATCGAGACCTCGACCAAGACCTTGAGGCGAGATCCCGTGACTAGATCGTTTGCGAGATCTTTGTCGAGTGATGAGACCACGTGCACTATGAGGAGGTCGGGTGTCGAGTTGATGAAGTCGCATCGAAATGATGAGACGCAAGTCGAGAGACCGCGTTCACGAACTCGTGTTAGAACTTTGTACATTTGCACGAGCACTCTTGTCGACATCGTGTCGAGATGACACCTCGTATTATTTCGAGCGTTACTCAGCGTTATTATTATATTGTTTGTAATTATTACATTGTCGGCTTGTCGTTGACCGAAGCGAGTAGAGGGGTAATCATGAGAGGAACGAGTTAACGGGTAGATGATTATTGGGATTGGCATCTTATAGCCGGAGTTACGCTTTTTACCCTTTCTCGCCAACAGATACCACGACCGCTTTCACTCATTTCTCTTTTCTTCTTTCTTCTTCCTTCCTTACGCTCTGTGTTTCGTTGTTTCCTTAAAAATCTTCATCGATTTAAACCGTGAGTTCCAGCTAGATTCTGCACAAGATTTCTTCATCAATTTTGTTCATCATCAACTTCTCGACCCATATCTCGTCTGATCGACCATCACCGTTGAGGTATGAAGAACAGATTTTCTTTCATCTGTACTCTTGTTTAGCGCTAAATCTTCTTCCATTTTTAATCAGTTTATGCTTCCAAATCATATCAAATTGATGGGTTTTCTTCTTCACAATATTACCTATCTTTTTAACCGATTAATTGGGCTTGTAAAACAAAATTTCTTTCTCGATTTTACGCGATCGCAACGCCTTGAAAACCTCCATTTTTGATTCGTTCGATTTACGGTTTTTCGTTCGTTGCTTACGATTATTGTTGTTGTCGATCTATCTGTTGAAGCATCGAGATAACTTTTCATGAATTACGATCGAAATCCCTAACTTTGTGTTGGAGGAAAAATATCTTTCGATTCTTGAGTTTTATATTTTCCGGGTTGTGGTTGAGTTTGGGAAGAGAGCTAGATGTATTAGAACCATAGATCGATCTGAGTTGTGTTTGTTTTAGGAAGTCTGATTCGAGATCGAGTGAATTCGAATCGAGGTGTGCGGAAAGCGAATCCAAGGACGCAGGCGTGAATCGAGCGAGGGTATGCGTGTCGAGGTCGACTGAGAAGCGTACGTATCGAAGTCGTTGTCGAGTTCTTTGAAGACAGCTGTGTTGAGGTCGTTGTCGAGCAGCATTTAACTTGGAGTTCGGTAAGGGCTACTTCTAGATATCTCTAAGGCTTTATTGTATAAGTCCTTAAGTAAGGGCGCTTCACATTTATATTTGTTATAGTATGTAAGGGCGCTTCACATTTATATTTGTTATAGTATGTAAGGGCATTTCATATTCTATGTGGTTATGTTATTGTGTATCGAATTACTGATTTGTGTCGAGATGAAATGTTGTGATATGATTGAGTTTTGCATGTATTTAATATGTGATTGAATATATGTCGTGAAGTGTGTATTGCATGTTGAATTGCGTTTCTTCATGTCGAGCTTACTCTTTGTATTTGACATGCGGTTGAATATCTTGTGTTTAACTCTTTGAATATCGTATGCGGTCATCGAGTGAGCGAGCTAGGGGAGTCGTATGACGTTTTTGAGCCGTGACCGGATAGCGAGGGTGCTAGGTCCCCTTTTGTTTACGGGAGATTGACTAGGCGTCGCCACGCTACGGGACTGAGTTAGTATCCTAGGGAGAGCGAGGATCCCAAGGCTTGGCTGGACTTTCCGACATCTGATGCAGCGTGTGCATTAGGAAAATTGTCAGTCGAGAGAAAATGGAATTGTGAGTTGTGTCGAGTTTAGAGTGAGATGGTCGAGTCACGTCGGTGAATGTTATACTTTCTTTGTTTGCTTATATTTTTATGTCGAGCTTATCTTAACTTGTTGAGAAGTTGACCTTTCCCGTGGTGCCTTCAATCCATGACGGTTACCCAGGCGATGTCGAGGGCGCAGGGAACTTCGGCGATGACGATCATAGGAGGAGGTCGACGAGGACCGAGTGACGACCTCACTGTCCGTGATTGTTTATTTATTGGATGTTGGTTTTTCCGAGGAATTCTTGTATTTCTTGTATGTTCGAGTCGTGACCAGTTTAGGCGGTGTTGTTTTTGTTGCTCTGAGGGTAGACTGGTGGTCTTACTTTTGGAGCAGCCCCCTGCGTGGGAGTCTGCCGGAAGTACCCCCAGGATATGATGGCTCTTTTGAAGTTGTCGTACCTTAGGTGTATTTTCTTTGCACATTTGCTACTCTGTATTTGTATACATTATTATTCGGGTGATATATATATGTGTATGTTATGCATGTATGTTTTATTTGAATTTAAGTCTTGTGTCTTAGTTGCACCATGTTTCGAAAAGCTGTAATTACTCTGATGTGCACGAGTTGGTTTTATAAAAAAAAAATATATATATCGTATTTTTTTAAAAGGCACAAGAGTTTTGTTTTTAAAACACATCTCATATAGGTTTTGTTGAGCTTGGTGTGTTGAGCTCGGTAACTCGAGCTCGGTATATTGAGCTCGGTAGCGGTCCGGAAACGGGTCGTTACAATTCTACTGTCACAACTTGACAATACTCTCAACTTCTCAAAACGACTCAGTACAGTCGAGCCTTTGAGGATACAGCCTTAACTAGGCCAAAACAAACTTTTACAAGTGAGTTGAAATACAGTTAAAAATAACTCTCACAGAGAGGATAAAAGATTAAGCTCAACTATAGAAAAACTTTCTTAAAGAAAGGGTCGGACGCTGAGTTCAGTTCTTGTAGTCCAGAGACTTAGCACGAGACTTGGTTGCTCACAGAAGCAGTGCTTGTTCTCAGTAAATGAGGTAATATTTCAGCAGAATATCAGCAAGCTTTTTCACAGTATGTTTGTTACTTCTTCAATGGATACCATGAGGTATATATAGGAGTTCCAAGGATATTACCGTTACGGTAAAAATGGCTCTTTTCCATTGAGTGAGGTAAATTCAAAAAGTTGTCTCTTTCTTCCTTTGCAGAGAATATCCCAGTAGTACATATTACCGTTTTCGTACTATCTTGCTTTTCACAATTGCTTGTACGATTTTTGTCTTCTAGCTAAAGGTGTCACCTTTGATACCTCGTACAACAATTTTAGCGCTTAGAATCAATTTTGAAAACCGTTCCAGAAACTTCTGAGAGGAAGAGCAGCAACGTGACTAACACGTGATTTGAAATGAAGTTCAGACGCTCGCTCAGAATCGGAAGTTCGGACGCTCGTAGCAATTGCATAAGCTTTGTGTCATAGAGAGAAAATTCCAGACGCTCACAAGGATGAGCCGGATGCTGACACATGGAATGTATCCTTCTCTTGAGAATTACTTTCTTCTTGCTTGAGTGGCTTAGAATATGTGTATTATTAGTATCTGCACACTTCAAGAAATGTTAGAACATAAATTGTTCTTTTGTGAATACTTTGTTATCATCAAAATTAATGAGGGTCTAAACTTCTCAATCGTTTTGGTTCCAACAATCTCCCCCTTTTTGATGATGACAAATATCTAAGGTTGATGAACAATTTAGTTTCAAAAAGGCATTAAGGGTCTCCCCCTGAATTTAACAGTTTAGATATATATGAACAATTCAGGTATTAAGGCAATTGTTGGTAGACAAATTTATTTAAGTGATTACGAAAAATCCGTAAATGTATCAGAGCATGTATTTAATAAAGTGAGATCGGATGCTGATTATATACCAAATAGATTGATTTAATCAAATATATTTCATTGTACCGAAAATTTATTAAACATTATCATAGCACTAGATCAATGAATATTAGCGCACAAAAATGCTATGTATGAAATGATATGCATGATACTTTAGTTCCAGTGTATCCATCGGATGGTGGATAATCAGATTCTCACGTGTTCAATATACCTTTCTTTCGTGTTCATCATACCTTTCTTTTACTCCCCCTTTTGTCATCAGACAAAAAGAGTGTAAAAACACATCATAGTCAAAATAAGACTTAGAAAAATTTGAACAAAAAGGCAGATAATTAGATCAAACATATTTATATATATATAATTGTATCAACCAAATAGATTTTATATCACACACACAAAAAAATCAAGGGTTTGAAGGAGGTGGAGGTGGGATATTGAGACGTTCATTGAGTAGCTTCAGTGCAGTCTCCAGCTGAGTAACCTTCAAGTTTGTAGCCTTCATTTCTTCAAATTCTGCTTTGGGAATGGTGACCATCTCAACTGCAGAAGAAGAAGTGGAAGGTCGACTTACAATGCAGTGCAGACTTCATCTTACGATGCTCGCTAGCACCCGGTTGGATAACTTCAGTCTCAAATCCTTCTTCCTTTGAGCTCTTAAGAAGAATGCATCATTTGGTATAACCCATTTGATGAAATTTCCGAGTCTTACGTGCTCGATTACATGCGAATCTTCCATTGATGCTTCACATCTTCTGGATATAGCAAATTCATGAAGATGGTTTCTCTATGAAGAACAACATCAGCTGTGTAAGAGTCAAACCTATTCCTAGCATCTTCTCCCCATAAATTTACGATAAAGACACTCAATGCTTCACGGTGAAGGAGAGTGCTTCATTTTCTGCCAGGTAAATTCTTCTCAGATTTTCCTGTCATATTCTTCTAGCACTAGGGGTCGAGGCATGGTAATATGGCTTTGGCTTTCCACGATTGAGACCATTGACTCCACGTAAACCCAATGTCGAAGTGCTTGGTCACGGCTGACCCATTGGTCATAAATCTTCATGCAATCCATGGTGCGACATCGAGCATCCGAACATGTCATCAAGTACACTGCTCGAGATTGATGTCGATAATTTCTTGATTGTCCCAACAGTTGAAATAGTGGCCTTTTCAGCATTGCAGCAGCAGTTTGAGGAGCCAGTTCTCCATTCATCTTTCTTCAGAGAAGTCAGGTAATACCTTCTGGCATGATCCTCAGAGATCTTGGCAATCGGAAGCTGAGGGAATTCCTTAAGACTGTACTTTGCAGGTGCCTTCTCATACTCCTTTAGCCCGATCTTGCTGAAAGGCTGCTTGCCCGGAGCAGGTTCCTTCCTTTTCCCAGGGATAGACCAAGGTAGCCACCTTTGTCTATCTGGTACTATCTTAACAGAAACAGATGATGGGTCTCGGTATTGTCCTATGACTTCAAGCCTTTTCTGCTCAAGACAGTGTGCCATGAAGGCAGCTTCTTCATCTGTGATCCACCTTCCACATTCTTCCACTGTGAGCGGTTCAGACTGTGGTAGGGATCTAGGAAGATCAATAGAGAAGGGAATTGCTCTGCTTCTGGATGCTGGTCTCAACCTTCCTTTGAAAGACATTTGGATGTGGTCTTCCCCATCCTTGAAGCTTGCCCTTATTGGAGCGGCAATTTCCAATCTGGCAGCTCCAGAGGTGAAGGTTTTAAAATGCCAGGTGGAGGGACGGTTGTAGATGCTGTTATATATCTCATACTTGACAAACCGTGGTTTGTATGAGATATGTTTCTTTCCACCAGCGTCTGTGGGTTTAATGGTAAGGGTAAGTAAGGTGGGAGTGGCTTTGGTGATTTTGTAGGCTTTTGGTGAGTAGGGTTTGAAGGGATTAATGGGAGGTGTTTTGAAAAGGAGGTTAAAAGGATGAGAATGAAGCTTGGAAATGTATGAAGTGAGTGAAGTGTTTGGGGAAATTTGTGGTAGGTTAAGGTTGAGTGTAGTGGATGATGGTTGGGTAAGTTGTTTAGAAACTATGGAGGTTTTTACGTATACGGGTTTGAGTGTTTGGTGGTTGTGCAACGGATATTGGTGGAGCAGAATAGTATCGGATGCAAAAGCAGATTCAGCTTCATCGGAGAATTCGGTACCTTTGGTTCAGTCTGAGAATGCCCGACCGATCTCTTGACTTTTGTCCGGGGCGATTCTTTGGGCGGATCTTGAATATCCTTCTTCTGTTGACCGGATCTTTGAGACTTGCTTCTCGACGGCTTGCTCCTTTCTCGTAACCTGGTGATGGGAACTCTGTCCTCATCTTACGGTTCTTCAACGATAGGTGCAGGAGCCACCTTACATTTTGTTCTTCTGGTCTCGTGAAGGAGACTCAAAGAGTCTTTTCACACCAGGCTTTGAGCTTCGGTGGTTTTCTTTCGACTTCCTCTTCCTGTTGCTCAACTTTCACCTTCTTGATCATGGACCCAGTGAGCAATTTCATTCTTACCAGGCTGTTGACTCCAAAAGTGTCAGGAATCACAATATTATCAGCACCAAAATACTTTGCCTTCTCTTGATCTGGTAAAGCAGTCAGCTTGTTTATGACCAGATTCTTGATCATCATTTTGGTGAGCAGGACACCATAAGGAATGAACTTGTAGGTGTTCTTCTTGTCAGCAACACCTTTTCTTGAGTTAACCAGTGCATTAAGCAGGTTGTTGTAGATTAACCTTGGCAGGTTCACCTTGTTACCAGCCATGAAGTGTCTCATGATGAATTTCTGTTCGTAGTTGACAATGTCACTGGAGCCAGCCTTCAACAAGACGCTCTTGGTGATTATCTTATGAAGAACTCTGAAATGACTTTTCAGATTCTTGGCAGTAGGTGTTTCACCAGATTCTTTCAGCTGCTTGTAGTTCTCAAACAGATCATCATTGACCTTCTCAATCCCATGAAATGCGTCAGCCCATTCTGAATAGAAGACGATGCCTTCACACGGACTCCCAGTAACTTCAGAAATATTTTTGATGGTAAAAACAAACTTGAATCCTTTCACTGTTCCTTCAAAGATGCCACCTTTGTGTAACCGAACGTTACCCCAAAATTCTTTAATCGCAGTCACCAGAACCTCAACCGGGTTCCAGAAGAAATACTGTTCCCAGCCCATTGCTTTGAACCCATTGTAGAAGTCAAAGCCATAGAGCTTGAAGTTTTCCAAATCAACTCGATTTACTAACAAGACTTTTCCTTCAGTCATGGTGTCGTAGATAGCTGTATATTCAGAAGTTGTTACTCCAGCCATGATTGCAGTTGAGAGATGGAGGTGATGGAGGTTTTAGGGTTTAAACACACACACAGAGAGATAGAGAAAAAGAGAGAACTAGTGCAGTTTTGCAGAAAACACAGAGTGGAGCGAAAAATGTGGAGTAGTGGGAAAGTTAAAGGAGAATGGTACAATTATTTTTCAAAATATCGCTTCGTATTCTCTTATAAAAATAAATCAAAAAGAAAAGAAAATAAAGATTCGCTTTTTCATTAAATGCGGACGCCAAAATAAAAGTAAAAGATTTTATTGAAAACGTAAATAATCATGACTCAGTAGATATGATGAGACGCTTGAATCCTTAACACGTGTGACACGTGTGGGTGTGCTCGGACACACGCAACCGACTTACCGGATGATGAGTTATGATACATATGACAAATAAGATGTTGATGCACATACATGCTTATGTCATATCAGATGCTGAGATTTAGATTATTATCAGACGCTGAGATTAATCATTCTTTTATAAGATGAAAGTTTAAATTTCTTCTTATAAAATTGAATCTATCTTCAAAGAAGGGTTTTGTATATATGTCAGCCCATTGATGATCAGTGTCTACAAATTTTATTTCTAAAATACCCTTCTGAACATAGTCTCTTATAAAATGATGCTTAATCTCAATGTGCTTTGCTCTAGAATGCAATATAGGATTTTTAGTAAGACATATGGCAGATGTATTATCATAGAAGATAGGAATGTTACTCTCTTTTATCAAGTAGTCTTCAAGTTGATACTTCATCCACAGAAGTTGAGAATCAGAATTTGTCAGCCGAGATGTATTCACTTCATTGCTGAGAGTGCAATTGTGCTTTGCCTTTTGCTTGACCAAGACACAAGATTAGCTCCAAGGAATTGGCAGCCTCCACTTGTGCTCTTTCTTTCAATTCGATCTCCAGCAAAGTCAGCATCACAGAAACCTACTAATTTGTAATCTTTTGATTTCTTGTACAGCAAACCAAGATTAGTAGTTCCTTGCAAATATCTAATTATTCTTTTAACAGCACTTAGGTGTGATTCTCTAGGATCTGATTGAAACCTAGCACACAAAGTGCATTGAACATAATATCAGTCTTGAAGTCGTAAGATAAAGTAGAGATCCAATCATACCTCTGTATAGTTTCTGATCTACCTTCTTACCAATTTCATCTTTACTAAGAGTGCAGGTAGGATGCATAGGTGTACACATAGGCTTGCACTCCAGCATCTTGAATTTCTTCAATAATTCTTTGATGTATTTGCTTTGATGAATATAAATACCATCACTGCATTGCTTGATTTGTATTCCAAGGAAGAACTTTAATTCTCCCATCATGCTCATCTCAAATTCAGCCTGCATAAGCTTAGAAAATTCTTTGCAAAGGCTTTCATTAGTGGCTCCAAAAATAATATCATCAACATATATTTGAACAAGTATGAAATGCTTGTTTGAGGTTTTTCTGAAAAGAGTTGTGTCAACTAAACCTCTTGTAAATCCATTTTCCATTAAGAAGGAACTTAGTCTATCATACCATGCTCTGGGAGCTTGTTTAAGACCATATAGTGCCTTTTTAAGTTTAAAAACATGTTCTGGAAATTCAATATCTTCAAAGCCAGGAGGTTGTTTAACATAAACTTCCTCAGTTATAAAACCATTTAGAAAAGCACTTTTCACATCCATTTAATATAAAGTTATCTCATGATGTGCTGTAAATGAAAGTAAAATGCGAATAGCTTCTAATCTTGCAACAGGTGCAAAAGTTTCAGTGAAATCAATACCTTCTTCTTGTGAGTAGTCTTGAGCAACTAACCTTGCTTTATTTCTCACAACTTTACCGTCTTCATCAAGCTTATTTCTGAATACCCATTTAGTACCTATAGCTTGCTTATCTTCTGGTAGAGTGGCTAGCTTCCAGACATCATTCCTTTGGAACTGATTTAACTCATCTTGCATTGCTAGAATCCACCTTTCATCTTCCAACGCTTGATCAATCGTCTTAGGTTCCATCTCAGAGAGAAGTGCAAAATCAGCATGCTCCTTGAAAGAGGATCTGGTTCGTACTTTGTCACCAGGTTCTCCTATGATTTGATCTTTTGGATGATTGGTTTTGTACTTCCAGCTTTTTCTTGCTTCAGCTTCCGCTTGAGTAGAATTCATCGTCTTGTCACCACCAGATGATGAAGATGTATGTTCACCGTCTGACTTGTCGCCGAGGTTTAAATCTGAAAATAACTCATCTAGCTCTGACATTGCAGTGTCAGGCTTCTTATCATCAAACTTGACATGAATGGACTCTTCAACTGTCAAAGTTTCTTTGTTGTATATTCTAAAAGCTTTAGATCTTTCAGAATATCCTAAAAAGATTCCTTTGTCAGCCTTGGAATCAAACTTACCAAGCTGATCTTTAGTATTCAGGATATAACAAATACAACCAAAAGGATGAAAGTAAGAAATGTTTGGTTTTCTTCCTTTCCACAATTCATAAGGAGTCTTATTCAATATAGGTCTTATATAAATTCTATTTTGAATATAGCAAGTTGTGTTTACTGCTTCTGCCAAAAAATGTTTCGCAATATCAGCTTCATTGATCATGGTCCTGACCATTTCCTGGAGGGACCTATTTTTCCTTTCTACAACACCATTTTGTTGAGGTGTTCTAGGAGAGGAGAAATTGTGAGAGATGCCATTTTCTTCACAAATTTTTTGAAAGTTCTCATTTTCAAATTCTCCCCCATGATCACTTCTAATAGAAGAAATACAAATGCCTTTTTCATTTTGAACTGATTTGCAGAAAACAGTAAATACCTTAAAAGATTCATCCTTGTGGGCAAGGAATTTAACCCATGTCCATCTAGTAAAATCATCAACAATGACAACACCATATTTCTTTCCAGTTAAAGAGGTTGTCCTTGTGGGACCAAAAAGATCAAGATGTAAAAGTTCAAGTGGTTTAGAAGTTGAAACAACATTTTTTAAATGAAAGGAAGTTTTAACTTGTTTTCCTTTTTGACAAGCCTCACAAAGGGCATCAGATTGGTACTTAAGATTTGGTAAGCCTTTAACAAGATTGTGCTTGTTTAACTTTGAGATTAACCTCAAGTTGGCATGACCTAATCTTTTGTGCCAAATCCATTGCTCATCTTCAACAGACATAAGACACTTGACATCTTGTTTTTCAAGTTCAGAAAGATCAACTTTATAAACATTTTGTTTCCTCTTTGCTGTAAAGAATATAGATCCATCGTTTTTGCTTTTTACTAAACATCCAGTTTCTGTAAAGACAACACTATAACCACTGTCACATAATTGACTTATGCTCGAGATTATGTTTCAGTCCTTCAACATATAAAACATTATCAATAGAAGGAAGAGAGCCTTTACCTATGCGACCAATTCCAACTATTTTACCTTTCTGGTTTCCTCCGAAACCAACGAATCCAGCTTCTCTAGGTCTTAGTTCTTGGAACATATGCTTTTCTCCCGTCATGTGACGCGAGCATCCACTGTCTAAGTACCAAGACTGGTGTGTTGACTTTGTTGCTAAGCATGTCTGCAACATAGACTATTTTATCTTTAGGTACCCATATCTTTTTGGGTCCTTTCTTGTTAGTTCTTGAAGGAGGCTTATCCTTCTTAGTTTTAAAAACATTGCATGCACTTTTCAAATGACCAGATTTATTACAGTAAGTACAATGTAAGCATTTACTATGACTATGGGATTTATCAGATGCTGATTCATTTTCCAAAAGGGTTTCATCTGATATATAACCAAGACCATGAGTTGTCGTTTTACTGACACCCCAGATCATTGAAGCTTGCTTGCTACGAGTTACACTCTCGGCAAGAAACTTTTGAAATGCTTGTTCATAGTCATTTGATTTGCAGGTAGGCTTGCACAGTAACTACGTAACTCTTAGCTTGAGAGCTCGACCTACGGTTACTTGTTAGCTTCCAGACTGGTTATCAACCAGACGCTGATTTTCAGTTCACGGTTCTCTTCCTTTGAGTCTGAGTTTTCATTACGTAAAGAATGAAAATCTTGTGATAGTTTTAAAAATTTCTTTTTCAAGTTCTTATACTCAGTAGAGAGAGTGGCAGAGTCCTTAAGAAGATCATCAAAAGCAAGTTGAAGTTCAGAGTAGGAATCATATACTATTACCTCTTCAACTTCTTCTTCTGAGTCAATGTCAGTGTCTGCCATGAGGGCAATGTGAGCTTCTTCTTCTTTATCTTCCTCAGAGGAGGATAAGTCAAGATCTTCCCATGTTGCCATGAGACCTTTCTTCTTTTTCTTGAAGGAGCTTCTTGTGGACTTTTCTTTAAGATTAGGACATTCAGATTTGAAATGTCCAAGCTTCTTACATTCATAGCAAATGACTTGGGCTTTGTCCTTGTCTTTGCTCTCCTTCTTGTCCTTTGAATCTTTCTTCTGAAACTTCCTTCTGAAGTTTCTTTTCTTCCACATTCTTTGGATCTTCGTAGATATGAATGCTAGCTCATCGTCTGATCCATCAGAATCTCCTTCTGAAGCTTCATCATCTGATTCTTCTTCTTCAGCCTGAAAAGCTTTAGAAGTACTAGGTTTATGTTGATTAACTTTTAAAGCAATAGACTTACTCTTCTTAGTAGGTTCTTCTTCATTTAGCTCAAGTTCATGAGCTTTCAAAGAACTCATAAGATCTTCAAGCCGAAGAACATTTAGATCTTTTGCTTCTTGAATAGCAGTGACTTTGGGTCTCCACTGCTTAGTCAAGCTTCTCAAGATCTTTCTCACATGATCAGGTGTAGTATAACTTTTTCCAAGGGCCTGCAACCCATGAACAAGTGTTTGGAATCTTCCAAACATAGTTTCAATGTTTTCTCCATCTTCCATTCTGAATAGCTCATACTGGCGTACCATCATGCTAGCTTTTGTTTCTCTTACTTGGGCAGAACCCTCATAAGATAACACAAGATAATCCTGCATTTCTTTGGCAAGATCAAACTTACCACATTTATCATATTCTCTTCATTACATAGCAGATGAGAATAACCGCCCTCTCGATTGGTTTGATATCTCTTTTACGATCATCGGACCGCTTTTCCCTAGGTATTGCAACGCCAAGGGCATTAGCGGGAAGAATGTATCCGCTTTCAACTATATCCCACAAATCAAGACTTTGTGCCTCAAGGAATGCTTTCATCTTATCTTTCCAGTAATCAAATTTTTCTCCATTGAATAGAGGAGGACGGTTCATATGACCACCTTCAGTAGACATGTTCACAATATAGGATCTTTTCTCTTGACACTGTTAAGTGCTCAACCAAGAGGCCGAGCTCTGGTACCAACTGAACGTGAACACAAGAAAGGGGGTTGAATTGTGTTAAAAACTTTTCGCAAACTTTAAGTTAGAAACACTATAGAACACAAGTTTTTCAAAACTGTTTGTTTATCGGATGCTGGAAATAATCGGACGCTGGAAAAAGCAGTTTGATAAAACTTGTTTTTAACACAGCAAGATAGAAAAGAATAGAAAGCAGTAAAGCAAGAGACACAGAAATTTATACTAGTTCACTACCAAACTGGTAGCTACGTCTAGTCCCTTCGTTCCTGAAGGATTTTCCACTATAATCAATCTGATTACAATTTCCTCAAGAGTATTCTCATCACACAACTTGACAATACTCTCAACTTCTCAAAACGACTCAAGACAAATGAGCCTTTGAGGATCTGACCTTAACTAGGCCAAAACAAACTTTTACAAGTGAGTTGAAATACGGTTAAAAATAACTCTCACAGAGAGGATAAAAGATTAAGCTCAACTATAGAAAAACTTTCTTAAAGAAAGTGGCCTGACGCTGAGTTCAGTTCTTGTAGTCCAGAGACTTAGCACGAGACTTGGTTGCTCACAGAAGCAGTGCTTGTTCTCAGTAAATGAGGTAATATTTCAGCAGAATATCAGCAAGCTTTTTCACAGTATGTTCGTTACTTCTTCAATGGATACCATGAGGTATATATAGGAGTTCCAAGGATATTACCGTTACGGTAAAAATGGCTCCTTTCCATTGAGTGAGGTAAATTCAAAAAGCTGTCTCTTTCTTCCTTTACAGAGAATATCCCAGTAGTACATATTACTGTTTTCGTACTATCTTGCTTTTCACAATTGCTTGTACGATTTTTGTCTTCTAGCTAAAGGTGTCACCTTTGATACCTCGTACAACAATTTTAGCACTTAGAATCAATTTTGAAAACCGTTCCAGAAACTTCTGAGAGGAAGAGCAGCAACGTGACTAACACGTGATTTGAAATGAAGTTCAGACGCTCGCTCAGAATCGGAAGTTCGGACGCTCGTAGCAATTGCATAAGCTTTGTGTCATAGAGAGAAAATTCCAGACGCTCACAAGGATGAGCCGGATGCTGACACATGGAATGTATCCTTCTCTTGAGAATTACTTTCTTCTTGCTTGAGTGGCTTAGAATATGTGTATTATTAGTATCTGCACACTTCAAGAAATGTTAGAACATAAATTGTTCTTTTGTGAATACTTTGTTATCATCAAAATTAATGAGGGTCTAAACTTCTCAATCGTTTAGGTTCCAACACCCACAAACTAACACAAGTTTTTCCAGTGTGCTTTGTCCTCACTCACACACATCCTGGGGTGCTTCCCAAGAGGTCACTCATCCCATAAGTGATCCAAGTCAAGTACGCTTAACTATGGAGTTCTTATGTACCGGGCTCTTGAAAAGATAATGCATTTGTTACAAATCAATTTTTTTAAGCCTTCCTTCAACTGTACAGTTGTACAGCCTTAGGATTCCTCTCGTTCTGATGTGTATTCCGTTCATTTACATGCCCCTTTGCTGGAAGCCTGCCAGGAGCTGCTCTTTGTCCGGCCACCTGTTGATGCATCGGTGATCACTCCCCGCCCTCGTCAGCCCCGGATGTCACATGCCCATCGGCTTCCGCCTGGTTCATCCCCGAACCACATCGTACTGGGAGAGGTCCGCTCTGATACCATTTGTAACATCCCGGACTGCTTTTAAGGATTGACGGCTGTCCGCACAAACTAACATGAGTCTTTCCAATGTGTTTTGTCCTCACTCACACACATCCTGAGGTGCTTCCCAGGAGGTCACCCATCCCATAAGTGATCCAAGTCAAGCACGTTTAACTATGGAGTTCTTATGTTCCGGACTCCTGAAAAGATAATATATTTGTTGGTATAGGTAGTACAAATCAATTCTTTTAAGCCTTCCTTCAACTGTACAGTTGTACAGCCTCGGGATCCCTCTCATTCCGATGTGTATTCAGGTCATTCCCGTGCCCCTTCGCTGGAAGCCTGCCAAGAGTCGCTCTTTGTCTGTGCCACCTATTGATGCACCGGGAATCACTTCCCGCCATCGTCAGCTCCGGATGTCACATGTCACAACGCGAATGGAGACTGTGTTAGTGTATGATCATATCGCGATGGTCCATGTGTATTACCCATCGCATCGCGAGCTGCCCTTTCCTTTACACATGTCACAATGCGAATGGGAACTTGTGCCAGGGTACTATCTCATCGCGATGGTCCCTGTGAGAGTACCATCGCTTCTCGAGCAGGACCAAGAGAAAAATCTTGGTTTCGCATCCTAGCTTGTCCTGACGTTGTTTCAAACCCAAATTTTGCTTCAGGGCGATGGCCTGCACCCCGCAAGGGTGGCTTCCCCTTTACTCTTGTCCAATCAGCAGAGACTGGAACATGCATGCTAATCCGTGAAGGGCTTAATACTCACATCATTATTTTTTCATCCTCTTAAACCCTAACCCTGCTCAGATCTAAATTCCAATCCTAATCTTGCCCAAGGACCTCGATTATTGAATTTCCCCTAATCATGCTATAATTAAAGTACCCAGAAGACGAGATGTTACACCTCGCACTACCACTATCCACTAGTGGAACAGTGGTTTCGCAAAGTCGATTTCAACGCAAATACGGGTAAATTGACCTCTCGAATGGATTGAGGGTAGCATCTCCACCTTAAGCATGGTTCGAATAGTTGAGCCTAACCGTCCAAGGAACTTAGTATTACAGAGCTCTAATGGCAATTACGGGATCTGAATCCATACCGCCACCTTCTTCTCTGACATGGCACTTTTCAGAAAAATTTTCCTCCACCATTGCACTAAGATATAGTGATCTACCACTATCCATTGGAAGCAAATTGCAAATTGCACCGCATAGAACCTTTTGGGCTTGACAGGGAGAAATAGATGATATTTTTTTTTTTGGGAAAAATAGATAAATCTTACATTCATGTTCTATACATTCTTACCAAAAAAAAATACATTTTATATATGCGACATAAATGTTTTGTTGGAAGGACTATACGTCATAAATGTTACAGATTTATTAATTAATTTCTTAACTTTTATTTTAATATAGCTTTTAAGGAACTACAATATTTTGGATTCACTTTTGGGAGAGCCGAAAGTTATTCTAGAGACATAAAATTGATTTTGTCATATTTAGACGTTCTAGAGTAGAATTGATTTTGCTTCTGGATTGATTCTAACTTGGAGCTAGGATTTTGAACATATTTCTTCAAACCTGAATTTTACTTTCAAATTTATGATTTAGCTCATTTTTACGTGAATGTATCTAAACATAAATTAATTTACATTCAACTCATTTTTAAATAAAATGAATTTTACAAAATCAATGTTCACCACCTTAGACACACAAAATCTCAACCACAAAAACTATATATCCATTATAAATTGTAATAGTAGCAAATAAGAAAGCAACAACACCTTTAAATGTACTAGGTACAACACCTTTAAATGTACTAGGTGCAATTATTTTGATCAGACCGTAGCTGAGCTTATTTCAAAATGTAAGACCTTCTTAACATCACAGTCTCAATCACGGGGGTTCAAGGGACAATAATTGGTGGATGGGATGAAAGAATGGTCACATTTTCCAAGTATGAGTGCCTGCCTACGTGAGACACATTTTCGTTTTTCTGTGGTATATTGGTCATCAGCCTTGCCAAGTTCACTGTCTCGGTATAAAGCGCTTCTGGGTTTACCCCACCATTTAAGGCACTCCGCCAAACAGGGACAATGGTTAGAGTCCCGACTTTGCCCAACTTTGACCATCTGCATTGCGCCAAAAGGAAGTATTGCTGATAATAATAAACGGTATCGATCACATGTTATGGCTCCACTTTAATAATAATTTCTCTTGTTTTAGGATTCCCTCTTGGATTATTTGTTTGTTATATCACACATACAAACACATACAAATGCTGTGGCTTTGTTGGGATCTGCAGAATTATTGTATATTATCTGGGAGAGTGTCAGATTTTGCAAAGATGATAGATTGCGTTAAATCCTTATCTTAAAGGTGATTCTTGGAGAGAGGTAAATTAGGGTCGTATCTTTTTTACGAGTGGTTCTTTGACCCATATTGATTGTATAGATAGGAGATAATTCTCCGTGGTAATTGCCACCAAGGTGTATGACGTACTTCTTGAGTTGGTGTGTTTGTTTCTTGTGGATGCACCCTCCTTTTTTTTTGGGTGCGCAACTTCTTTTTAGTTGTTTGTAATAGGTTGAAGTACGCTTAGTACACCTATTAATATATCTCTTTGCTATTTAAAAGAAAAAACAAACACAAACAAAGCGATGAAATTCGGTTTTCATAAAAGATAATAACTCGGTTCGGATATTATCGCAAAGTAAAAAATGTATTTACCTTTTCATTGTTCTATATTATTATTATTATTATTAGTTTTTTGACCCGTGGGATGTACGGGGTAAACAAAATTTGTCATTTTACTTTTGCGTTTTTTTTTTGTTCAAAGAATATATTTTGTAGCTTTTGTAACACAATGAGTCATCTTAACGAAAAATCTCATATTAAAAAAATAAAAAATAAATAAAATTTGATTTATAGTACGAAAACAATCATGTTCTTTTATACTAAGAAAATAATATTATAATTTTCTTAAATGTAATTACGAATATTTAAAATGGTACGCCCCATTTAAGTACAAAAAAAAACATAAACTAGTAAATAATAGTTATATATTTTTTGGACAAAGATAAATAATAATTATATAAAGATAAGCATTAGACAACATATATAATATTATAAAAGGTTACTTTATTTGCTATGTAAAGTTAACATGCAGACTATAAAAAATTTATTGACTTGTTCGGCAAGTAGAACACCTAACCATTAAATTTCAATCAAAGAATGCAAAAATTAAATAAGATAGAGTTATGTATATTTCAAAAGTTGAGAAAATAATGCTAACTCAAACCATCTAAGTTAAATTATGAAAAACTTCTCTATAAAATACATTTGAAATGGTGGTTGTCACATCTTCCTCGTTGTTACATATGAATATCTTCAAACCACTGCGATGTAATCCTTGATATTACAACATATAGTTGACCATAGGAAAAAACCGATTGTGGAAGATAGATTTCCACATGTTTCAAAGACTGCCCCATACATTTATTTATACTCATTGCAAAAGAAACAATCACTGGACATATGGTTGATCCTGTCTCATCAATAACCTTTACAGGTAGCTTAAACCTATAGAGAAAAAAAATAACATTTTAATTATAACACCAAGTTATCAAAATAGTACAAAAACTACCAAATAATATAGTTATTACTTTAATCCCTCCAGCCACCAGATTATCACATCTATCACAATAGCGTTTTGTTCCAACTTCAATAAATTTTGTGTGACACTTGTTGCATCTATCATAACACCACGATTGTTCAGCATCAAAGCCATATATCTTTGCAAGCACACTAGCAACACAAACCTGTGATATTTACAAATATTATTGTTTAAAGAGTTGACACAACAATCACAGTAAAACGCTATGACATGATATTATTTTAGTAGTAAATATATAAACACATATCCAAACCTTAGAGGCATCAACAACATTCGAAATTGTCATTCTTGGTGTTTTCAATAAATCATCCTCCATAGACATGGATGTCTGTCCCGACATCTGACTTACAATTTGAGTAGCAACAACATTCTCATGTCCAAACCTGTAAATTATATTAAACAGTCATATAAAAGTGTGATAAAGATGAAAAATCATTAAAAAACCACAAAGTTTCCATTACCTCTCTTTGTACTCAGATACTTCAGGAATGTTATGATTTATAAATAATTTTGTCCCATTGAATAATTTAGAAATTCGCACCATACCTATTCATCATTTTGAGTATATATATCAGTAACTAAATCATTTGAAAACTACATAAAAGCAAACTAAACAAATTAAATATAAAAATAGAATGAAACAATCACCATTAAATGTTTTCAATTTGCACATCTGCATAACCATATTTCTTCTGATCGAGGTATCATTGCATGTCTTCTGCAAGTTTATTCCACAGAGTACATATAACTCTATTGTTCCTATATACGTAGCATGTTTGAATAGTAAGGGTTTATGGATAATATGACATAATGAATATTGTAATACATGAAAAAATGTTAGCCAAAAATAATTATATATTTATTACTCTAGATCTTCAAGAGCAATATCAAGCAACTTGTTCTTTACATCATCTTTGGATTTTTTTTTCTTTCACATTATCCCTGAACAACATGGCCAATGACATTTATGATTGGAAAATAATAAATGTTAACGTATTTTACACAATAATAAAAAGAGAATAAGTTATTATAATAAATGAAAATTCACAAATGAGATGAATTTGTTACCAAATGGAAAACCTTCATCTGAGCCAGTAATAATTTTTGGAAACGGCAGAAACTCAAAATAATTCTTAAGTATATTATCAACCTTAACCTGGGTACACTTTGTGATTCTTATAAAAGTTAATTTGTGGTCGTGCCTTGTGGTTTGAAGTTAGGATCAGTATTCCCCACCAATAAATTCTCAATGAAATAAGCAAAACCCTTTTCTATTAGTCTTTCAAACATAGACAACAAAGTACGCTTGATAGTAGCCTGAATCTTTGTACACTATATATATTTTTGATGTACCACAAAATGAAGTCATGAAATTCTTTAATTTAAAGATGAACTGTATGTAGTGCATTGATTAAATAATGCATGAAGTAGTTAAAATAGAATACCTATTCATCATGTAGTATGAGCTCAATACAACCAATCTGTGTTAGATTATTGTATACCGGTTGTTTCTAAAGATTGATGATTCGGACCTTGATTTTCCATTACGTGTTACCAGCCTTGATAGCAGTGAAAGGAGTAATTGTAGATGTCATTCTCCCTACAAATAAATGGTTAGTGACTTAATAATAGTTGGTAGAATAGTATGACCATAAATAGTATAGTATACATAATACATAAAGATCGCAACAATTTCGAATTCACAATGGAAAGAATTTAAAAGTTTTCTCCTTTAAGACAGTGTCAAATGATTCTCATAGATGGATATCACTAAAGATGTCTGTAGGCTTTATCTGCTGTAGTCACACGAACTCATGCTCTATCAAATATTTGTTTTAACTTTTACGCTTTGACTAAATACGTGGGGCATAAAAATGGTAAGAATTATAGATTAATTTGAATAAATGGTAAGAATAACTTTTACGTCAATAAATCTTTATAATTGATAGATAATTGATATAGTCACTTAACAGATTCTTAATTTCTTTTAACATTAATTCTTACAAAAAATTCGGTAATAAATTTAATGATTGAATATATGAGAAAGATATTATGCTACTAAAATATTTTTTTTGCTAGTTTCTCCTAAAATACATTGATCTAATTTAGGACAAAATTCACACTTTATAAATTAGTTAATGTTATATTTGTAAAAATCTTAATTGAAAAAAAAATCATTAGACTTGTGTATCACAAAAGATGTCACCCAATTGACATGATCATTCCATTAAATGATGTTACCAAAAAATCCATTTATAAGTCTTAACATTTTATTAATTCTTACTTTTTTTTAACATTGATTCTTACCAAAAATTTGATCAAAAATAATAAATTTAATGACTGAATATATGAGAAAGATATTATGCTACTAAAATAATTTTTTTTTGTAGTTTCTCCTAAAATACATTGATTTAATTCAGGACAAAATTGTTTGACTAATTATGAAAGCAGCAGAACCAAAAGGATTGTGGCGACACAGTTCTACGGTGATACAGTTCAAATGGTACCTATTAATTGGTTTATGCCTTTTTTTAGTTAGATTCCTATTAATTGGTTTATTATCACAACACATATCCTATTATGTGAAGTACCTATTGATTGGTTTATGTCTTTTTTTAGTTACATTCCTAATAATTGGTTTAATAAAATATCTTTCATCTTAAATAAATATTTTGACCCAATATCATTTCTTTCCCTTCTTCACATCTCACTCCTCCTCACTGCCCGTTTCTTTTCTTTTGACCCAATATCATATTATTTCATTTACACACACACACACAACACTATAATAGTTGATTAACAACAACTTAAAGCTGGCTTATTTTTCTTCTTCCTCCCAATCAGGTTTCGCCCTTTTTCTTTTCTCTCTCTCTTTATCACACTTTCTTTTCCTTCTTCAACTGATTTTATTTGTTTTATTATTACTTCATTTTAAGAGTTGGGACCTGTCAGTTAATTGATTAACAACAATAATACATGATCATGATGAGAATTGACACACGTATGCCTGCCTCTTTGACGTAATATGTGAAGTACCTATTGATTGGTTTGTCTTTTTTTAGTTAGATTCCTATTAATTGGTTTATTAAAATATCTTTCATGTTAAATAATTCTTTTTAACTCTGAAATAAATCTCTAATGTTATTAAATGATAAATCTTTTTAATTCTGAAATAAATCTTTAATGTTATTAAATGATAAAATATTGTGATTAGTGATTATTTAAGTGAATTTACAATTTTGCTTCATGTTAAATAAATCTTTTTAATTTTAAAATAAATTGTTAAGGTTATTAAATGATAAAATGCATTGATTGGTGATTATTTAAGTGAATTGACAATTTTGCCCACTAATTAATGCTTACTAATACTATTACTTTTTATATTATAAAGATTATTATTATTATTATTATTATTATTATTATAAAATTTTCTTTAGAAACGATAAATATTATTTCCAATTATCAAATATAATATCATTTTGAAAATTATAACTGATCGTGTACACTATTAACTATCAAAATATGCAATTAATGAAAGCATAATTAAAATGAAGACAAAAAATGTTTAATTAGTTAAATTAATTAGGTAATTTTTTGTCATTAAAATAAGTTAATAAACAAGTCACCATAAATTAAAATGATCTTTCTGTTCCTTTTCTTCAAAAAAAAAAATGTGGGAACGTCATCAAGTGTAAATTTTCATAATTTAAAAGATGAACCACTTCCCGAAAAAAAAAAAAAAGATTAACCACTTTTTTTGTCAAATTTTTCTCTCTCGTATTGTGGAGAGCTCTAATGTTTCTCTCTCACCCTAGCGTAGAAAGTTTATGTCGTCCATACCGAGTGCTCACGTGACAGTTTCAATGGATGTGAATATGGAAGGTTTGTCTTTGGCGGATGACGGGGAGGAATGTTTCAGAGGGAGCAAAATCTGACGGATGGCATCAATTTTGTGTTGGTGATATTGTGGTGGGAATGCTGCAACTACTAAGAACAACCAACAAAAATTGATAAGTTCAAATAATATAAGATGTTGTAAAATAAAGAACAAAGAAGAAGATGAATGATCATTGCTTAAGACTCCAAGGCGTTGTAAATACTAGGCTTTAGGTTCGATTCGTCCCCACCAATCCCTTTAGATTGGATGCAAATGGTTGAACAACGAATCCCCTTCAGGATACAATGGAGTTCCCTTGATATGGTTTGCACACCCTCACTAAGCATATCGTCAATGACAGTTCTTAACTCTCTCTGCGCACAAGGGAGAAAAGAAAATGATTTGGAGTGGTAAAGACTTAGCAAATTCTTGTGTTTTTTCTGCATGTAGAGTGCCTCTGTTTATAGAGAAACTCATGTCTTTAGTGAGAGAAAACAACATTTCATGTATTGAAAGAAGGAACATGACCTTTCATGTATGTATCTTTTCATGTATAGACACATACGCTCATGATAGAATACACCTATTAAGAAGGATTTTAAACTCATGAAGAGACACATTTCCTCTTAGGTGCTCTTGGACTTCCATATTTTGAAAATCCCTCACAATCCCCCACCATTTTCAAAATAAACTCAAATCCCATTATTCCGGAAATCACATGTTTTCAGATAAAGGTATCTTGCGATTTGAACATTTACTTAGTAAGTCATTGTTTCACTAATCCCGAATAGATTAGTAGACAAGCTTTGAACCAATTATTCATTAGGACAAGCGTAAATTAACTTACACATGTGATCTCGATACCATTGAACGAATTGTAAATTGACACATTTGATAAGGCCTTATGTCAAGTATCATTTTCATGAGAGCTTTAAGAGTCAAGCCCTTAATCTCCAAGAAGCGGCCCCACTTCACTCTCATATAGGTAGACTCTATCAAAAGTGCTCCCATATAAGCACTTTAGCACATACGTGCTATAGGTCCATTAAGAGCAAAAGCTCAACCTTCCAACTTTATACTTATTATTCAAGTACTTATAAACCTTGGGATGTATCTATTGTCAAGTACTTGTAATTACTCTAATATTGTACTTTCACCATTGAACTAAAGACTTAATGCTACTTAAGTGTGAGTTGGGTTTCCACTATTGGTAATTATATGGATATGGGCTTGAATCTCATCCCCATTGATGTTTTAAACATCATATCCCTTGTCAATCCTTTCGTCAAAGGATTGCAAGATTCTTTCCTTTCTTATGAAAACTTTGAATATTAATCCTTCACACATCTATGCTTTAATCCAATGTCCCATGACATTTCATTATTCATCAATCAATATACTCTTGATAGTATCGAACAACTATCACAAATTATGGACAACTTGTCCCATTAACTTTTCATTATCCACCTGGATGTATGTCTTTGATAGCCTTAACTATCACCATGTATGTATACTTGTACTATTAGTTTTGACCAAATTAATATATCATACAACAAGTTTCTAGATAACTTTACTTCATTGCTACTAAGACATTCAACACACATTTCATTATGAAATTCTAATTTTATTTTAACTATCTTATTTTATTTAAGATATCATACATTAAATGCATTAAAAGAAACCTAGTAACAACTAGTACAATCTTGTTTAAAGATCATAAACTACCTTTGATTATTTTAGGTGGGTCAATCATGTAAGTCATAAACAACAAAAAATATTCTAACACTTTGGAATTCATGTCAACTCGATTAGAAGCATTATCATCTGACTTAACATACAAATAATACTTGCATCATAAATTCTACTTGTTAAGTAATAAATATGAACTCATCATAATATTTAAATGTATCAAGAGAGTGAACCATCATGACATAGCATTCATGAAGAGTGACTATCATAAATAGGTCCATCACAATGCTAAAATATTTTGCATGCCAAAATAAATAAATAAAAATCACAATTTGTAATTTTTAAATGATTTAAAAGGTATTAATCAAAATAAAATTATTAAAAAATAATTTTATATGTTCATCAAATATGAAACTTTGTTATCCAATAACTAGAGGTCAAGACAAACACAATTCAAAAAATGGCACAGAAAACGGAGTTTTGTAGACTCCACACTCTCCAGAACCGAGAGTGAGTATTGTCAAATGCTGATGGGTCATCTTCAACCTCCAACTGGGTAAAAAACAACCCAGATTGCAGAATTTCGGGTTTTACAACCCACTTATTTTTAGCACATTTTCTCCCTCGTTTTGACACTGTTTTGAGTGATTCTTGAACCAATTTCATAGAATAAAATTCAATGAATACGATTGTGCAACTTTTACGAACAGAAATATATTAAAACTGCATCGAAAATGTCTCCTGATATAAAAAACGAGAATGAATTCACAAACGGGTTTGGACGTACCCCCTCACGACCGTCGCCATTTTCAGCCAAACTTTGTATCGTTTCAATTGGAAAATCGTTGAGTTATTATCTTTTAATATTTTAGCATCAAGTGGAACAATTTTCTTACAGATTAAAACGCGAAAAGGATTCAAAAATTGCACCAAATATGTAAAAAGGGGTCTGTTACAACCCTTCATGTTTTCACCAAAAAAATGCATTGCTTTAAGCAGAAAACAATCCGTTTGAATCTCTTCTTGATTGGACATTATTATATGATGCATGGTTTGGTAATCAAATGAAGTAACTTTCATACCCAACACAAGTCAAAAAACACATCAAAAAGGAGTTCCAAAACCAAAAAACGGGAATGAACATCAAATGGGTCTGCATGTATAACTTGCAAAGATAAGGAATCAAATAAATACCAATCGTTGGGTTTTAAATCCTCCAATAATATGGAATCAAATAAGAACAAATTTCATTGCAAACATTTATATTAACGGGTATATTTTACTTATACAAATGATCACCTTCATCATTTTTTTAATTCATCCAATAGCATGAAATCATGCATATATGTATTCTAAACAAAAGTATTATCATTCGACATGCAATAAAATATTTTAGCGAAAAAGTACATTATTCCATGCATAAAATGATAACTCTAATGCTTGCAATTGCATTAGAAAATAACCAGTGTACCTTTCACCATGGTAGATGATAATAATTTTTGAGGAAGTATATGTGTGTTCATCTCTCTCATGTTGTAAGTAGAAATACATCTTTTTCCAAAGTTAAAGCCATCACAAATGAGATCGAACTTAAAGATTGTTGGTGATATTATGGTGGGAATGCTGCAACTACTAAGAACAAACAACAAAAATTGATAAGTTCAAAAATATAAGATGCTGTAAAATAAAGAACAAAGAAGAAGATGAATGATCATTGCGCAAGACTCCAAGGCGTGTGTAAACACTAGGCTTTAGGTTCGATTCGCCCCCACCAATCCCTTTAGATTGGATGCAAATGGTTGAACAACAAATCCCCTTCAGGATACAATGGAGTTCCCTTGATATGGTTTGCACACTCACACCAAGCATATCGTCAATGGCAATTTACAGAATAATAGTTTTCTTAACTCTCTCTGCGCACAAGGGAGAAAAGAAAATGATTTGGAGTGGTAAAGACTTAGCAAATTCTTGTGTTTTTTCTGCATGTAGAGTGCCTCTATTTATAGAGAAACTCATGCCATTTGGTGAGAGAAAACAACCTTTCATGTATTGGAAGAAGGAACATGACCTTTCATGTATGTATCTCTTCATGTATAGACACATACGCTCATGATAGAACACACCTGTTAAGAAAGATTTTAAACTCATGAAGAGACACCTTTCCTCTTAGGGGCTCTTGGAATTCCATATTTTGAAAATCCCTCACATTTTGAACTATGCTTGATTGGAAGGTTTCTTACGAATCATGATATTCGGTCTAATATGATGAATGACAGGTTAGCCAGTGTTCGGCAACCAAAGATGAGAGTAACAATTACAGGGACATAGAAATGGTTGTTTCTCTTTCAATTCTATCATCAGCTTGATATGGAGAGGGATGAAGGTTTGTGGTTCTTTGATAGCCATATTATGGTATTTGGGGATGGGTGAGGTTCTCTCGAATATCTCTCTAACTCATGTGCCTTTCTGAGTGCAAAAGTTCATAACCTACCTCAAGGATTTATGACTAGGATGGTGTGGGGACTCATTTGCATAGGCGGAGCCTCTTGGGGACATAGAGGAGTTGTGGCTCCCCCAATTTTCTTTATATTAGTGTGTGTGTGTGTATACACTACAACACAAAACGAAATAGATAGCGCTTATTTTTTGCCTTCGCTAGCGCTACCTATTCGGCGGCTAGTGATCAGGGTTCTTAAAGATAGCGTTTTAAAAGTGCTAGTGAAAACAAGAATCATTAGCGCTTCCTTGAAAAAGCGCTAGCTATTGTTGATAATAGCTAGCGCTTTTTCGAGGAAGCGGTATCAACACCTTTAATAATAGATAGCGCTTTCTTGAAAAAGCGCTAGCTATTATAATAATAGCTAGCACTTTTTCAAGGAAGCGCTAACGATTCTCTTTTTTTTTCTTTTTTTCTTTTTTTACAGTTGCAGTATTTTACAATGATGCAAACCAAAATAAACTATACAACAATGCCAACCAACAATACAACAAACAATGCCAACCAAAATTAATGTCTCACATGGGCCAACAACATACATCTAACTAATAATATAATAATGTGTATACACAATGATCTTGTATTTAAAACAAACTTCTCAGCCACATATTTGCACCACTCTTCCTTGAGTCGAGCAATTTGAACATCAGAATACGAATCGTATTTACATTCAGGAATATACTGCGAAATGATAAATAAATCACATTAAAGTTTAAGTACACAAATGATCAAATGAAAGAGTAAGTATTTTAAGAACATAAATTACATATCTTCTTTGAGATTTGCATTTGGTTATGAACAACAATATCCTTCATAAACTTCATAACATAATAGCCACAATCATTGGAGTTTGGTTGGCGGGGGCACTAAAAAACCAAAAATATTTGAAATAAATAATTTTATTTTTTTAAACTAAATAATTGCATAGCTATTTTGACAATACCTCTATAGGAATCCACTTAGTCGTTGTCTTGGATGATTTAGAAAATTGGGACTTGTGTAGTGTCCGACGTCCTTGATGAATTGCCAAAGCTCTGAGTCATAATAACACACAATTAGATATATTAATTAGTGCATAAATTTTCAATCTCAATTTTACATTCAGAACTCGTTCCAATACATGCATATATATACATACAGATTGAATGTATCCGTCATTTCTTTGCGATTGCTCAAAGGAGTACGCAAAGAACACAAATAGTACACTGTGTCTTCCCAGGGATTGATCGCTAACAATACCCAATGGGCCCTAAAAAAATGTTGAATAAGGAAATCCTAGTTAGCAGGTAATCACATTTCACAAAATTTAGTATCGTTATATGTGTGCATATATATATATATATATATATATATATATATATATATATATATGATTAAATTAAATAAATGACTCACCCTAGTGATAACACCAATTTTTCATCATATTTATATAGATAATTGACTGTGAATTAGTTTAAAATTGAATATTATCATATGAAATTCACTCTCTTTTATTCTAAATTGTGCAGAATTAAAAAATTAGGCAATTCGGTGGATGAAAACAAGTTTTAGGCTTGAAATTGGGCCAAAAATAGGCCCAAAATACTGCAGCACGGCCTTATTCAGCCCAACACACGGGAGCACGGCCTCCCCAGCAAGGTCGTGCTCATGTACGGAATTCAGGTCGGCAACACGTGATTGACTGGATCCAGCTGGAGGGAGCACGGTCAACAAGCACGGCCTCAGTAAGGTCGTGCTGCATCATTTTTCAGCGCCTATAAATAGAAGTGAGCAGTTTCATTGCAAATGGCCCCCTTCTGAATGCATATGCATTTCCTGACTCATTTCTCTCCCTCTTAGCTTTGTTCTCTTCTGTTATCTTGTTAATTTAACCTTTGTAATTGTACTTCTTTACTCCTTGAATTTTATTATGGATTCTAGAATTAGTGTTGTGTTATTATCTTCAAAATAATGTGCAACTAATTCTATTACTAAGGTGATGGGAAATCTTTTACTATGCCTGTAATCTTAATCTAATTTATAAATTTGAGTTTTTAATTTTTATGATTAAATTATTCTTGGTAAATTTATTCTATAAGAACTAATCATTCTTTACTTGGTTATTAATTGTATGGCGACCGAACCTTCAATTAGTAATGAAACTCTGGGATTAATTGAATCTGTATACTTTGGATGACCAAACAAAGTGTGTTCATTTTCAGTCAGTCATTGAATTGATAAATCTATTGATGTTTTATGCTCTTTCTATTTACTTGCTTTGAATGACCAAACAAAGTGATAAATTAGGAGGAAGATTGTTAACATTGCATGACCAAACGGTGTTAAAAGCTTTTGAATAGATGATTGGTAATCAAATAAGAATATTTTCTCGGCTCTATTTATAAATTGGTTAAGTGAATAAGTATTAGTATAAAGTGAACTCAGAACCTTAGTATCTCTATAATCATCTTCTTGTTCTTATCTTAAATATTGTTCGCATCTTATGCCAACTTTTCTTTCAAGTTTTAAAACCAATTTCAATTGGACCATTTTTCTAAATAACTAATTAATTTAGTAGAATAGTAATCATTCCAATTCTCTATGGAGACGATAATCTTTTATACTATAACTTGACAAGATCGTATACTTGCGATTTAGACACAACACCTAGGTTAATCGGTAACAAAAACAAGGTGTCAACACCAAGCTTCGTCGCTTCTGCCAAGCTTTCAGATATATAGTCCACCATATTCCCAGATTTATATCGAAAATTTGTTTTCTCTGGGAATAAGAATACAAACCTCTCGGTTCATTGTTCTGGGATCAGTATCTCATCATACAAGTACCTTGAATATAATTAAAACGTAAACAAATTAATGGATTAACAATAACTTCAATATTATGTGAAAGAATAAAAAAAACGTATACTTTAAAGTTGGATGTTATACCTGATATATACACTAACTACAGTTTGATTGACCCACGCTCCATCAGTAAAAACTTCTGCCAGTTCATCAGTTCATCCTTAACCGAAAATATTTTTTTCCATTGTAATTTGGATTTGTTCTCTGGTTATTGTCATCCTTGTTTCAGCATGAACTTTCAGATAATTAAAGAATTTTGCTTTAAGAGGGGAATGCTAAGATTTGTCCACAGGCTTTACTGGGGATGTACAAGACCCAAATGTTTGCTCCTTGCTCTTTCCCTTCTCCTTCTCCTTTTCATTGGCTTTGGATATTGGCTTTGGATTTTATGGGTTTCTATATATTTTGCATGAGTTAGTGACCACATAATTTTATAAATAGATTATGATTATGATAACGAATCATGTTTATTAAAAAATAGCACGTCACTTACAACGAGTTTTACCGGCCATGCCACATAAGTACCTATTGCATGTCCCACTGTCATGATATCTGCCCCCTCAAGTGGTACAGCCAATGGTGCATCCCCTTCAATTGCAAAGTCAACTCTAATCTTGCAACGATGGTTAGGTAATGGACCATTGTGCAATTTGGCACTTAAATCAGTGAAGCAAATCCCCTTGCCAACCGCTCGAGACGGGCTTGACAAATATAGTATACACTCTTTGAAGTCCTAAACCAATGATAAACAAAATAATGATATGATAAACCATTGATGCAATACAAACAAGTAACGACAATTTCTAATGATTTATTACCTCGGGCTCGGGTGACTTAAGAGTGCATCCATCCACCGGTTCCATCACCTCCACCGGCTCCTTAAGTAATCAAGATCCACAATAATATTAAATTAGAAGTAACTTGATTTACAAATACTAATTATCAATTCACAAATAATCAATATCCACTAATTAACAATTCACAAATACTAATTAATCTACCAAACTCTGCCTTTGAAGTAATTTGATTTATTACCTTGTGTGACTTTAGAGTGCAACTATCTTTAGCGCTACCATTCTGATGCTCCCCTATCAGTCTCTTGTCCTGATGCTCCCCTACCAGTCCCTTGTCCTGACGTTGCCCCTTTTTCAATTTCTGGACCTCCTGATAAAGTTTGGCTACCATTCACCTCAAGTCTTCATTTTCATCTTTTCTTACACGCTTCGGTGGACCAAAGATAGCTTCCTGTGGGACCCCAAATCCCACACCCCTTGCACGTCTGGATACTCTTTAATGGGGATGACTTGGGAAAGGATGTCTATGTCACCCCCTGTGACATACCCTCCTGTGTTAGGTCATCTTGAGACACAAATATTATTCACAAAGATTGTTAAGTATTATCACTTTCATAAAAAAATTGCAAATGAAAATGTTATTTAATCTATCATACTTATCATAAACTTCCGCAGTTGAGGGGTCTTTAATCGTATCATCCTTGTTTCAGCGGGATTCTATCCATAAGACATGGCGATCAATTGATTTTGAGGTTGCATAATCCTCTTCTCCTGCTTGCTTCATCTATACATATTAAAAAAAAGTGATATTCATCAGTGTTAATTACGTTACTCTACTTACATGCTCAAATTCACTAGTTGTACATATAATTTAAGGTTACTCTGTATACCAGATCTTCCTCAATGCCCGAATACCCCTTAACCCCTCCTCTGTATGGGTAAGGAGGATTTGATGCTCTCTACCGATTTGCGCTACTTGTTCTCTATATAGACAAAGATATAAATGTGATTAGGAACGACAACAATTAAATATACAAGTATTGATATGCATATAGAGGTATACAAGTAAGGACATGTATAAGTATACCAGAAATTTAGGATCTCTGGTGTGTTTTGCTACAAAATCGGTCCAGACGTCCGTTCCTATGACAGATGTATACAATGATGGAGGATTATGTCAAATATTCCCTTTTTCATCTCTCACCCGCTTAGACAACCATGCTCGGAATGTCCGATGAGATTTTCCGGCAATCTTCATTATGATGTCCTTACGAGTCTCGTCAACATCAAATGTTTTCTACAAATACATTATAAACAAAATGGTAGGGTAAGTATATTTACACAACTGAGAAGAAATACAAATGATCAATGTTAATTAATTTTTATACCTTTATCTTAGCCCAAAGCTCCTCTTTGTATCTATCCAAAACTACATTATCTTTTTATAACCAACGACTAAACGTACATGGAATTGTCATTCACACTTGAGTTCCAATGAAACTTTTCAAATCTCTGCCACCTTTGCCTATAGGTTGACCTCTAGCATTCCATGAAACCTAAAAAAAAGTGTACAACATTAGATAATAAATAGATAAAAACAACTAATTATGTTAATTAGTAACGATCTTACCGCTTGTATCTCTCGTCTACTCCTAGCTCGAGTGATACTCTTTTTGTATGTTGGTCCACGGGGACGGCGATTCACATTTTGGGCCGCCACAGCATCACTATCATGAGCATCTAGTTCATGTCCGGATTAGCCATATCTATCTGCAATTAATACAACATCACAACAAGCTCAAAACACAACCAAACCAGAAGGAAAAAAAAAACACAGCACATGCAAGACAGAGTATATGAATGATGAACACCTCAATGAATACATGAATTGCATTAATTTGATCACAAACCACAAACCTTGTTATATGATCAAACCCAGCATGTAAAATCCAA
This sequence comes from Calophaca sinica, assembly GCA_037113605.1. Classification (NCBI taxonomy): domain Eukaryota; kingdom Viridiplantae; phylum Streptophyta; class Magnoliopsida; order Fabales; family Fabaceae; genus Calophaca; species Calophaca sinica. The sequence goes on from CM073735.1 coordinate 59,011,739, forward strand.
ATCACAGAAAATGGAAGCAAAGACAGAAAAACAATATTTTATAAAGGGCATGATCTGAATAATCACTCCATCATTGATGAATTAAAAGAAAGACAAAAACTTTGAATCGAAAAAAACAGCAGCAGAACACAAGGTAGCAAAACACATAGTGGCATATTGCTTTAAGCACTAACCAACCAACACATATACATTCTATAGCTCATATATCTTGAAGCAAACTCATTCACATGGTTGGAGTGCATGAAAACAGAGTCCTATATTCACATGACACTACAAACAGTACTAACACTATATTAATAGAGGGTAAACCATTTTACAATGTAACAACATGTACTGTAAGAAGTAACTCAGTAACTTAAAACCATAATTTTAAATAAAAGGAACCTAAAATCAGATTCCATATAACACAATATTATCAAGTAATGGCATACCCATGAAGGAAAATGAGAGAGTGAAAAAATTCATTACCTGAGTCGCGAGTTTGCTAGAGAAGTGGGTTCACAGCAATGGGAAGAAAACAGGGTTTACAATGACTGATCTTCTGCAATACACAAACCCTATCCACGAGTCACTAAAAAATGGGAAGCCCCAAGCCGAAACAAACCATCAGGTACAGAATGAGAGAGCAAATCGAAAGGAGGGAGAAGGAGATATAACTAAGAGAGATGGAGATGAGGAGCAGGATGAACGGCGCGGTGGAGAGGAGGAGGCAAATGGACTTGCGCGACGGGAGAGGAGGAGGCAGAGGGAGAGAGCGGCGGCACTGAGCGACTGAGACGGAGGCGCGACATAGCGATGGAGGATAGACAGAGACGGAGGCGAGACAGAGGAGCTAGGTACTGTTCTGATCTTTAGATGAAAGAGAGGGAAGACATATCGCGCATAAGAGAAATGAATTGTAACAGGAGGATACACATGATTTAATTCAGAGTATAGGTAGCACTTTTTTGGAAAAGTGCTAGTGATGAAGAAACACATACAACGCTTTCCTGGAAAAGCGCTAGCGAAGATAAAACAAAGACAGTGCTTTTCTGGAAAAGCGCTAGCGAAGGTACCATCACATAATCACTAGCGCTTTCTAAAGAAAGCGCTAGCTATTTAATTACTAAAGCTAGCGTTTTTTCAAAAAAGCGCTAGCAATGTGTAATGAATTTTTTTAGCTAGCGTTTTCAGTGAATAACGCTATTTAAGGTGGCGCCATTTTTCTACAAATCTGTTGTAGTGATATATATATATATATATATATATATATATATATATATATATAATGCTTGCTTATAATTTCGTAATTCCAGTCGTGGTGCAGCGGCAAGGCTTGCTTTCGCAACCGATTGAATGGGGTTCAATTCCTGTTGAAGAATTTTTGGCATTCCATTGATTTTTCTTGCGCAAAAAATAACACGCAAAAGTGCTGCAGATTAGATTAGAACCTGGTCCAGCTGCCAAATACTAGCAAAACAAACCACCACGCCACGTTGTAAACATATTCAATAAATTAGATATAAGTTTATATATAACTTAACTACTTGGCTCCCCCAAAAAATTTGCTCAAGCTCCGCCACTGCTCATTTGCGAAACTTCTATTGACTGGAATGTAGCTTAGCCGCAGATCGGCTAAACTCCACGACAGTGATTCCCTTTTCTTCAAGTGATTACGCCGAGGAAGGAACTATGTTCCTCAGCTATGGGTCCCTTAACTCACTCCATAAAGGGTTAAGTTGGCGACCTAAGATAAAAATAAGAACACAAAGGTAAACATAAAGATAGAATAAAAGCTTGAGCGAAAATAAGTTGTTTGATTGATTGAGTGTGTCTAAAATTATGTACAACTTGGGTATTTATAGTAACAACTGAAAACTACCCCTATTTGCCACGTTCAGTTAGCTAATAATGATAAATTCTTAATTGGTAGTTATTCGGTTGAGCCGTGCCACGTTTCACTAATCATGATCCTAAAATCTAGGCGCACTACCACGTCATGGCCACGTCTCCCCTTTCAACGATCTTCTCAACGTAGACCTTATCTCATGTTCCTTCGCTCAGCTCCTAAAATTGTGGAAAAAAAATTTGACTGCGTTTTACCTTGGATTTAAATTAAATCAAAATTATTTCCACGTCACTCGGCTCATGGAGCAAGAATCTGATCCAATGTGTGACTCCACGTTAACCCAATGGGCCTAATATCTTCCTTGCAACCCAATAAGCCCAAGGCCCATGTCTAGCTTCCAGTTTCCTGCTTGTGACTCTATCAGCTGTAATTTCGGCTAATCTTGGACTCGGCTGACAACCAATCAGCTACTTGTTGAATTCGGCTGCTGCTAGCTTCGGCTAGCTCTTAGGAATATTTTAGGCGTAAACAACTTCATTGGAGATTTCATGGGGTATGATCGATGCTTCAAATACTACAAATCTCTAGAGGAAGTACCATGCGCATCTGGGTGTTAATTGATGTCTAGGTTCCGCTGAAGGAGGAGTGCAAGATTAAGTTGCAGAGGGTGACTTGAGTACCTTGGTGTGTTTTTCTATCTTTGTGGATTGCTTATAGTGCCCAGTTCTACGATCAGGGGTTTGTGATGGCAAATGATGATGGTACGTGGGTGCATGGAGTGCTGCATATATCCATTCATATGTCAATTGGTTTTGGCTTCTTCAGTATGCATGCGTACTAATGGTCCACATGTTTTATGTTTAGTTAATGAATTGGCTAACATCTATTACTTTTCTTGTTTTAGCCAAATAATTTTATGTCAATATTTTTCTAAGGTTTAAGAGTCATATGCTCATTATCATTAATGATTTCAAAAGCAATTTCATATGCACAAATATTATGGTACAACTCTGATATCCTGAAATTTTATTGGGTACGGTATCCAATGTCCAATCATTTAATACTATGTTATTTTTTCATGTTTAATTATTTTTTAAGTAAAACTAAGTTGAGTTATTTTTGCCTTATGTCTATCGGTACCCAACTTCTTTCATGGTACCGAAGATTTCTCCAAAATAAATATTATCAACAATAATTTCATATCTTCGCTTATATTCTCATATTATTGTTATGAGATCTCATAATTTTTTTTTATACCAAGACAACTTTTTCTTTAGAAATAAGCGGTTGTTGATGTATGTTATTGTTGACCTTTTCAAGAGGATAAATGATATCTTATATATGCAGCGTCCCTTCAATATATATATTTTTTTTTCAAGGAATATTATCAATTATACTTACAAGTCTATCATGCTCTTGGCATATTTAGATTTATTAGCTGATGTATTCATAGTAAATGTCCTTAAGGAATAATTAACAATCTATTAATATTTAAAATTCCCATTGGCCATTTTTATGACCATTAGTCATGATCACAACTTTTTGTCATGCATGCCTAATATTATAATTTAAAACATTCACTCTTGGAATGAAGGTAAAATCTATGCTCGTTGGTAAGGAGTCAACTCATATTCTACAAGAACATGAGTTCAAATCTTATTGTCGATGTGAGGACTTCATTGGTGGGTAATATGTAAATACAAGGACGGATCCTGAAGTATATCAAACAGGGGCGAAAATGATGAGTAATAAATATTAAGTAATATAAGTTTTTAATTAAATAATTTATGTCATTCATTATGTTATTAATTATATTTATAATTACTAGTCTTGCCATGCTCTACTAGGCCAACCCCTTAGGATTTTTTTCTTTTCAATTTTAAAATTATAGTAGCAAATATTTGATGTATCACGTTGAGAAATGGTTGAAAATAAAAAGTCAGTGTTTTATATACCAACTAATTATTAACAAAAAGGCACGAGGGAGGGAGCTAGGGACTAGCTGCCCCTATGTGCCATCCCTAGATCTGTCACTATGTACGTACATGTGTAAGTGTTCTTTGAATTTTGAGGCTTTTCCTGACTCTGATGATGCAATGAAACCCAACTCACCTAAATTTTTTTCCATTAAAAAATAACTAATTCAAGCATTCGATTGCAAGAATGCATAAACTTGACTTAAATAATTTTTCTTGATACGAATACTTTAGGAGCATACTCAAGAGGTAAAATGAATAAAGAACGTTTCCCCTCAATATCTTTGATTCAAATTAATTATTTTAAAATTGATTGGTACTTCTCAATCATTATTTAATGGTCTACCTTTGCTCTTGAAGAATTAAAATACAATTATATTATTATAGATGTGACTTGGGGAAGACTAAATATGTGCAATCCTTATTTATAAGGATTTTAAAATGTAAATTCTTTGAGAATTGATCAAAATTAAAAAATTATATTCAATATAAAAATATGTTATTAAAAATGGTTGACAATAAAATATCGATGGATGAATGGATGAAATCAAAACATATTCATATACACTAGGAATAACTTGAATGAAAGCCATAACAAAGAATTCAGCCTAAATAAGTCCAACAAAAGATAAAAATAAGTCATTATTCATTCAATAAAACCTCTAGCTTAATAGAATTCATCACGCAGTTGGTAGAAGTTCATATTTGAAAGAAACTAAAAAAATTACCTGACTAGAAATTATCATATTGATAAGACTACGTCAAAACTTATTCAAACAATGCTTTTTTTAATAAATAAATTACGCTTAAAAGTCATCTGAGTGTGTGTCATGTGATGGACACGTATCACAAATAACACTTTTTTTTTAAGCAAAAACTTCTATTAAAAAACTGAAGTACAAGGGGTACTCCGAATCCATATATACAAATGTTCAAGGAAGGAAGTATTTCATTAAAACCTCTCAAAGCTAAAACTCATTGGAAAAAAGACCAAGAGAGAAAAAATAGTACAACAACCAACCCCACGCAATAACGTAAACTTCCACCAAACTTACTAATCAATTAATTCTGCACTACATCAACACTGACAACCTATATAATACTCCCCACATAATCATCAATCCTTGCAAGACCAATCCTCCCCAACCAAAATTCGAGCAATCTGTCAGAACAACATCTCCATTTTTCCAGCAGAAAAAAGACATCCAGCGTCCATTCCAATTGGCCATAACACACCATCTCATTGATCTAGCCAAACCGCATCTATTGAAGCCAACCCTTCATGAGACAATATTCAAAGTCACTGTACAGGATTACTAAACCAGTCTGAGAATGAAATATGCTTGTCCCTTTTCTCACAGCCCATAAACTAGCCCCATGATACAATTTTAATATATGCCAACACAGCAGTGAAACTAGCAACCTCCCCCCTAAACATAACCATGTTCCTCATAGACCAAATTGCCCACATTGTGGCACACTAAAATAATAATACCTGCTGTTCTTGTCACTAGACAACCACCAACCTACAAAAAGAGCTCAACCAAATCACAATGAAGTGCGTCTGTCATTCCAAGTCATGACAAAACCTGTGACCAAATATTAGATGAGAATGGACATGAAAAGAATAAATGTTGCACAGATTCTATTGCATTAAAGCATAGCACACAACACAAATCGTGAGAATTGGTAACTACACCCCTCTTTGATAGCTCATCTCTGACCGGAAGGCGACCTTGCAACAGTCTCCATGCGAAAACTTTGATTTTAGATGGCAATCTGCACTTCCAAAGGCCATGGACAACCTTTGTAAAATTCAACTCCAATGCGTTTTGTGGAATACGTCCGAGAAAGTCCAAGTACGCAGATTTGACTGTGAAGATCTTCGAATTATCAAGCTTCCAAATCCACCCATCAGCAGCATCACTAACTGGGGCTATCCCGTCAGTAATGATTCAATCAGTTTATCCTCCTCATAACAAAACAACTTTCTCCTCCAATCCCACTTCCACTTCCATTCATTTTCGGCCCACCTCCCAGCATCTTTAACGACCGAGTCTTTATTCTCAGCAACCATAAACAGCCTGGGGAAATACTCCTTCAGAGAGCTAGCCCCTAACAACCTATCATGCCAGAATTTTATTGAATTAGCATTGCCCATACGGGGTTTAACAACACCTTGGAACCAGCCCACATTTAAATTTATTATGTCCTTTCACCACAAAGAATCAAATCTTGTTGCTACCAAGGCACCCAACATTGCTTCATGGAGATTACCATACTTGAACTGTAGGAGCCTATACCAAACTCTATACCAAACTGCATCTTTGTCAACTAGGCACCTCCACTTCCACTTGGTCAAGAGACTTTGATTAAACAACTCCAAGTTCTTCACTCCATGCACCCCTAATTTTTTAGGAAGACAGACCTTCTGCCAGCTTACCCAACTTATTTTTCTCTGTTCCTCACTTCCCCCCATAAAAAATTCCTTTGCATCTTCGTTAAACAAGTCAACACTTTCTTTGGGGCTTTGAAGAAGGAAAAGTAGTAAAGCGGTAAACTTGATAGGACTGAATTCAACGATGCTACCCTGCCCCCAATAGACAAGAATTTTCCTTTCCAAGCAGCCAACCTCTTTTGGAAAGCTGATATCACCGGGGACCAAGAAGATGCAAGGCGCGGGTTGGCACCTACTGAAATGCCAAGAAATTTAAAAGGCAAGCTACCCACATTGTAATACAGAAAGTTGGAAGCAACCACCAAAAAATACCCTCCACATTGACCCCAATCATCCTCCACATTGACCCCAATTAAGCAGCCACCAAAATTTTATCTGAAATGTCACAAATAACACTTTAATTAGAAGCACTTCACAATTGCAATTGCGTCCATGCTTTCTAGCATTAGTCAAGTTTAACAATGTGAAGGAAAATAACAGCTGACAATAAACTCATGCATCCTACAATATATACAATCAATGCATTACATGCTGGATGTAGCCCAGTTCTGCCAGTAATATCCATGAAAGCAATAGGACAAACTTCCAACATATATATTTTCTAGTCTTTTAAATCAGCCATACAGTCATGTTAAATTTTCTTAGCTGTAACTTCCAACTAATTTTCTAATGAAAGAACCTTTTAAGAGATCCCAGCAATGTCTCCTCAAAACTTAAATGAATCAGGTATCATGAATCAGGTATCACGTGGAAAAATTAAAGAGAGATCAAAGGAAAGAAAGCATATCCATACCAAGTGATGGCAACCGTCCTGTGACTTCTGTGATCCTGGTAGAAACTATATTCTTATCTGATGCAACAAGCCCCTTAAAGTGGCGAAGATTTTGTCCATTCACCCCTGTCAGTGACCACAATTTCTCATCATCTAACCATTCAACTCTTCCAATACCCGCACCAAACTTGCTTTCCACACCTAACATATAGAAAATGAAGATTAAGCTTTGTCACCAGGTTCACAGTCAACTCTGAACAGCAAAAGTAAATAATAAAAATAATCAAGTAGATACCACTCTCATTGCATAATGCTTTGCATATAGAATTCATGCCTGGAACACCCACAAATCTCTTGCTTAATCCTTCCTAAAAAACATGCATGTTGAACAATATGAGCCAAGAAAAAGATTAGCATTGAAATTCCAATTTCAACACAAGTCCCAACCTGAGAAAGGACAGAACAGCATGTTGAACAATATGAGCCAAGAAAAAATATATTTAGATATTCCAAATACTAGTACTAGTGACATGGTTCAGTGTTGTTATTATACCACAGGGAAACCTCTGCCAAATAATCCAAAACCAACTAGTGCCAAATGTACAAGGTAGTGTCAATGCAAATGCCAAAAGGGGATTCTTCTCCTATGCATTCGCCCGTGTACTTAGACAAATAAATGGGAAATATTCAATACATTTTTCATCTGCAACTTAAAAGTTCAAACACGGTAACCGTACACAAATACTTTCAAATATGCTAATAATATGATTCCATTAGGAAATAAAACAATACCATATTTCCTCCCAAAACCATGACCAATAACATAATCAAAAAGGAAATGGATAAATTATAGCAATAATCTCTAATCGAACAACAACAACAACAATGACACCAAAATAACAGTAATTGAGAAATTAGAGGTGACCTTTTCAATGACCTTTTCTCTGAGTCGTTCAGAGTGCCTCAATGCTTTGATCTCAGCCTGTGTTTCTGATAATTCCATGTCCTATTTGCACACACGCACAAATAACAAACACGAAGCCAAAAATTAAATAAAAATTCAAAAAAATCAGCTCTAGAACTCTTCGGATCGAGCAGCATTTTCACACCTCGAACTTCATTTTCGAGACCATTGAGCTCCACCTTCACCGGATCCGAACCGTGCAACAGGTTCATGAACATCGTCCATAATAGGCGGCCTCGTAGAGCCGTGCCTCCGCGAAGAGTCTTTCCCTTCCTTGAACGATCCCGACACCGAAAGCGGCGCCGGCGTCGCCATTCCTCCTCCGTCGCCGGAAACCTCCGCCATCACCGATCTAACCTAAGCCGAACTAAAACCCATTCCTCCTACTCTAAAATGGCAGTGACATAGTTCAGTGCACCTCCCACACCGCGAGCTAACCCACAACGACACCGCCATCGTGGGTTAGGGTTTGGAGATGAAATTGAAACCCAAAACAACGATAACTACGATGTGGTTTTCGATTTCTCGCTAAGTGGTGGTGATTCGGGTGGGCTTAGGGTTGTCGGGTTTGGTTCCGATTCGGATTCGAGTGGCAAGGAAGGAGAATTTGGTTCTATGAGGAACGATAATGATGATGATGAGAGGGTTGGTGGTGGGTTTGATGATTTCGATGTTCGATTGTGTTGGGACAGTCTCCGTTTGGAGGAACAGAGGAATCTCAATGAATGGGAGGAGGTGGTGGAGGAGGAGAGGGTGAACAAGAGTGAAGGAAGAACAAGGGTTTTGTTGAACAGAAGGCTACAGTCCGCTCGAACGAAGAGAAAACGCAAATAAGAAGTAAAGGTTTTATGCCAGTTATTAAAACTAGCGGCAAGACGGGCACGGAGTAAAGGTTTTATGCCAGTTATTAAAACTAGCGGCAAGACGGGCACTCCTGTGCCCGTCTTTCCGCATTTTTATTGTGCTACAGTATTTTATATTATTATTTTTTCTTTTCACAACACATTTGTCGTGAGAGAGAGGATAGTTATATTTGTTGGTGTTGGTTTCTTTGAAATGAAAGTGCAGCAGTTTAAAAAAAATTATTTTTAAAATTTACAAAACAGTTTATTGAAGGGTAAAAGTGGAAACAAAAGTAGTACACCAAAAAAACAGTTATCTTATCCTGTTTTCTTTATATAATGGTATAGATAACCGATGTAAAATGTTGTCTATACGCATTTAACGCCGGTTTCTTAAATAACCGACGTAAAAAGTTGTTCTTTTTATAAATAAAAACGATTTTATCCCGGTTATATATAAAACTAGTGTTAAAAAGGGGAGATTTTTTTAATAAAAATAGATTTTACACCGGTTATTGAAAAAATCGGCATTAAAAGTGACGCGATAATTTCAAAAATGCCACCGTGTCACTTTTTATGCCAGTTATTGCCAAAACTGCGTTATAAGTCTATTTTTTAGGTGTATTTCGCACTAGTAAAAGTTAGGAATATGCATATGTATTAATGAGTTATTATTTTATTTTATTATGTGACAAATTGTTATTAATAGGGGATAGAAAATATGACAGAAAAGTGAGACAGGAGATTTTCATCCTACTTGAGGCTTGAAACATCATTTTATATTTATATCTCGTTGCATTGCCTCAAGGATATATATGCATGTTTGTTTGTGCGGGAAAGGTGCATGGTTTCTTCCTCTTACTCTCTCTATCTCATGTTATTTGTCACTTGTTTTAAATTATATGTCACTTTATAATATTGAAAGAGTATTAATTATATTTTTCTAACAATACCCTTATTTATTTAAATCTCAACTACCCTATATCAATTGACTCTTTCATCTAACTCTTAATATAATAAGGGTAATTTAGTCAAAATAAATTATTTCACTTTGAAAATGGATGCAATCAATAATTTTTTTTAAGATGCATACATAGTCTTAAACAACATATAATATGAGACGGAAGAAGTAATATTATTACTAAATGGCACTGCGTTGGCGTTTTCTTTTTTGGAAGCTTTGTTTGTCTAGTTTAATGCTACTTTAATCATATTCTCTCACTTGCAGTGCTTTCTTGGTTTTCTTTGCTATTCCCCGACACAGAACACACTACTAGAAAAATTGATTTTAGAGAGAAAATGAGAGGGACGCATATCCCTCACTAATAGTGGCGAATTTAGTAACAAAAAACAAGATATCAGGTGGACTTAAGTTGTATCTAGTTTGAGACAGAGTTAGTGACGAAAAAATCCGTCGCTAATTTATCCGTCACAAAATCCGTTACAAATTGACTAAAATACATTTAGTGAGGGATTTTTGAGACGAAAAAATACCCTCTCTAACTCTTCCGTCACTAAATTCATCACAAAATTTGTAAGATGTAGTTTAGTGACAGAATCCGTCACAAAATCCGTCACAAATAGCGAGAGATATTTTCTCTCACTAACATTGACGGAGTTTGTGAGGGATTTTAAAGTTCAATAATTATTGAGGGATATTTTCCCTCACTAATAGCGAGCGATATTTTCCCTTACTAATAGTGAGGGATTTTAAAATTCAGTGACTAACGTAAAAGCACCCACTTCATATTGCTCTTCTAATCTTTTTTTTTTATTCCTCACTTAAGATCTAATGGTGAATTAAAGGTTTCACCTTGTTTTGAGAAGCAATCTCCACCATCCATTTCTTTCCAACCCTAAAGTTACTCCACTCCCCTTCTCATTAGTCTGATGCGCCGTTCTCTCCTTCTTCTCATTTTTTTCGGTCATAATCTCTCCTTCTTCTCATTACTCCACTAAAAACCATTCTCTCCTCTTTCTCTCTTCATTTCACCGCCATGGCCATCTCTTGCTAAAAAAAAAAAACCACCATTCTTCTTCTTTACTTTTCCTCTACAAAACCCAACAAGAAAATATTAGATCGGAGAACTTTAATTTTTCACCGCCATCTTCTCTCCTCATTTACTTTATTTCGCGAACAGACGTCACCTGAGAAAGTCTCGCCATCTCTCTGTTCGGTTTCGTCTCCTCCAACTCCGATTTGTTGAGCAGCGGGTTAACGATCGCGTCGAAGGAGCAAGAAGGTTTACTGAAGGATCTGGTCTCTTCATCTCTCTAGATCTAGGGCAAGGTAAAGATCTGTTTAGTTGTTCGTGAGATCAGTTTCGTGGATCTGTTTGGTGGTTGCCAAATTTGTTTGGTGGTGGTCTGTTGTTGGTGGATCCATGTTCTTCTCTTTTTCTGGGTTTATTTTTCCTTCTGGGCGTAAGGTTGGTGGTTCTGTGATAGTGGATCTGAGATGGAGGACGAGGTAGTTGTTGGGTGGTGGTCTGTTGTTGGTGGATCTGAGATGGAGGACGAGTAAGGTTCTGTTGTTGGTGGTTCTGTTGATGGAGGAGGCTGAGAGAGGAAGGAGAAGGTGGTGGTGGAAAACGTGAACACTGTCGTAATATTCAATTTTTTTATAATAAAGTGTAAATTAGCGAGGGAAAAAATCTCTCACTAATAGAGAGGGATTAAATCCCTCACTGTTAGCGACAAAAAATGTGATATTTGTGTCTATTTTTTAGTGACAAATTTTATGGAATTATGAGGGATATTTTCTGTCACAAATTACAGCGGATCCTAATTTCCCTCACTAAAATTTTTGCGACGCCAAATTTATTTACGAATTCGTGTCCGTCAAAAAATCCGTCACTAATGTGGTTTGTGACAGATTTTTGTATGTTTAGTGAGGCATTTTGTCCTTCTCTAATTTCAATTTTTCTAGTAGTGACATGAATTATGTCACAAAGCCACACCCTTAATACTTTCACGTATTTTACATCTGTTTAAGTTTTGGAGTTATTAAAAAAGTTTAATTGCACTTTTGGTCCTCTAGCTATCGCGATTGTGCGAATTTAGTTCCGAAGTTCTAATTGAGTGACTTAAGTCCTCCAGGTATCACAAGTGTGCGATTTTGGTCCCCTCGGGTTCTAATTGAGCGAATTGAGTCTTCTAGGTGTTGCAATTGTACGATTTTGATCTCTCTGTTAAATTGATATTCAATTTATAACTGAAAATATCTTAAAGATTTTTTAAACTTTTAACTCAACTAACATGCCACCTAGACCAAATTATGTGATAGGTCATGCCCACACGTGATACATCAAAATTTTTATTAGAAATTAAAAGGCAAGAGGAACCAAAATCGCACAATTGCAATAATCGGAGATCCCAATTTGCACAATTGGCACTACAAGAAATTTCGCCGTATCGATGGCCATTCTCCGTCGGTAACGCACGAAATCTATCGGTAAATCATGATTACCGATGGCCTATCGACGGCCTCGAGACCGTCGACTAATGGCTCGTTGGAAATCTGTTATCAACGGCAATTTAAAGCTGTCAGTATTACCGACGGCTAAGCCTTCGGAAAATTATAAAACGTCGTCGCAAATTTGGTGGAAATTTTTAAATTTTTTGTGAGAGGTAACTCTCACCGAAAATTGGAAAATCAGGATTAAATTTGCGACGGCTTACCCATCGGTATGTACAGACGGCTAAGCCATCGGTAAATCTCACCAAAAATTGGAAAATAAGATTACATTTGCGACAGCTTAGCCGTCGGTAAATCTCACCAAAATTGGAAAATCATCCCCAAAATTCCATCCAATGTTTGACCGTTTAGCCGTCAGTAATGTCAAAAAAAAATTAGGAAATTTTTGTTTTTAAACAGCCCCAAAATTTTACAGTACCTGCCATATGAACGCAACAACAGCAAAGGCTTCTATGGCCATCAACATACATTAACAAAAAAGCCATCCACATACATTTTTAATCATTAAAACAACAAATCCACAGTGAACAAACCAAGTCACAACAAGTCATAAGCTAGTCAATAACAATCTATAATGTAGAAAACCAGAAATCCATAATGTCAAAACCCAAAAATCCAGAATGTCAAAACAAGTCAATAAAAAAAAAGTCAAGTCCCTAGCTTAACGGTAAGACTAATCCTCCTCAGACTCCTCATAGTCCGGATGGCGACGACGGGATTTGTGGGCCTGGATGGCCGCAACACTGGCAGATAACTCCCTTAACTGCCGCTGAAACTCCTAATCCCACTCCGAGGCAATTCTCCTTGCCTCCCGTGCCTCCCAAACCTCCTCCCTCCTCTACCTTTCTTATGCGCTCCTCAAAAGTCGCAATCTGTACAGCCACCTCGGAAGATTACTGAGTTGGGGACTAGGTACTGGTGCCAGATGCACGAGACTCCTGGGTCAGAGAGGAGACACCAGGCCTAAAACGTCCGGACAAGCCTCCGACACTGTACAGTCGTCCCCGAATCCTACCCCCAGCAAATTGGGCCCATAACTGCAACTGAGTTGCGGGGTCAACACTGCCCCCTCCATCAGAGGCCTGAGAGGCGGCCTGTTGCGCCTTCTCTTGATAGGCTTCCTGCTCAAAAAAAAGAAAGTTAAGACCGGTTACAATATTGTTTATGAAACAAAATAAAAGTAATTAAAAAATGCAATGATCTGACTTACACATATCTCCCTGGATCTGTCGTCCACCCAAGACTTGTCCTTCTTTTTTGTGTGAGTCTTCAAGAAAATCTCATCCACCGTGGGCTCTCTACCTAACTCATCAGACTAAAACATAATTAAAAAGGTTAGGAACATATATATAACAACAAATTTATGTGATGAATTTTAAGCAATAAAGAGTTTAAAAACATACCAGGCACATGGCATGCTCAGTGATGGATACTGTAGTACCCTAATTTTGTCCGGCCTTTTATTCTATTTTATTTTTTATTATCTATTTTAACTTTTTTGAATAATATTTTTTGTTTTATAATAAAGAATAAAGAGTTTAAAAAAGGAGAAGAAAAGAACAAATAAGAAAAATGAAATTTTTTATTTATTTGAGAAGGGGTGTGTAAAAAATAAAATTGGGTGGTGCAAACAGCAATTAATCAAGCTGGATCCAGCCCAAACAACACGCAGCCCAGCTTCACGCAGCCCATTGCCTTTTTATTTCCTGCACCCCTCTATTCCTTCGCACACCCCTTCTCCATCTTTCTTAAGAGCAGCCCAACTCGTTTTAACCTAAAAACCAAACCCTAAAAACGCACAGCTCTCCTCTTTCCCTCACCCTCTCCTTCCTTTCTCCTTCGCGGCGCTGCCCTCTTCCCTCACCTCGTCTCATCCCTCTCTTCCCTTCTCTCTTCTCTCTTCTCTCTAACCCTAGCTCCCAAATCCCAAGCGGCCGCACCACCCCTTCCTTCTCCTCGGCCCCCTTCCTTCCTTCAATCTCTTCCTCACCCTAACCCTAGCCGCGGCAATCTTCACCTTCTCCAAGAGCCCTAGCCGCAGCACTAACCTCATCCCCACGTTTTCCCTTCATCTCTCATCTCTCTCACCAAACCAAACCCTAAACCGTCCCCTTTTCTCGCCCCTAATCCCGCAACCTCATCTCTTTATCCTCTCCCATCAACGCCGAATCCCATCCACCATCATCTCCATCAAATCCAAACAAGATTTTCGTCAAAAAGGAAGTATCTGTTTCCTTCCTTTCCCTTTATCTCTTTATTTTTATTTTTATTTTTTATTTTTACTAATCTGATCGGTTTGTTTCGCAGGTACTTTGGCTATAAAAGCCACACAAAACGCAAGTCAAAAGGGGGAGGACCCTAAGAGTAACCGAGAGCAGAAAAGAGAGCAAAAAAGGGAAAAAACTGAGAGAGAACAAGAAAAAGACCAAGAAACAGAGAGCAAGGAGGAGAAGCAGGAACAAGAAGAAGGAATTGTGACTACGAACCCGTGAGGCTACCATAAAATTAAACACCATTTAGTCTTAAGTTTTTATCCCCTTCTCTTTACCTCTTTGATTTTCTGGGAAAAGCTAATACCCAGGTTTCCTCCTCTTCCTTCTGTTTCTCTCTGAATATGATTATGTAACAAAGACTTAATCAATTTATGTTGCAATTTTCTTAATTCCGTTTTTTTACATTTTGTGATTATTGGGCTGTTGCTGTTGTTGCTATCGTTGTTGCTATCGTCATTGCTGTTGTTATCGTGGTTGTCATTTTTGTTATTGCTATCAGTGTCCACGATTAAGATTGTAACTAGGTTTAGGGTTTGGCCTTCCAATGGGGCCAAACCCTAAATAGGGACTAAACTGCAAATATACCTTAGGCAAGGACTAAATTGTAAATATATGATAAATAAGGACTAAATTGCAAATATATGATAAGTAGGGACTAATTGATAAAGGAGGACTAAAATGTAAATATATGATAAAAAGGACTTGAAAGTAAGATTGAAATTTTTGGGTTTGGTTTGGTCTTCCAATGGGACCAAACCCAAGCCAGAGACTTAGTTGCAATTTACTCCTTTTTTTTATTTCATAAATCATTATAAATGAATAGGATATTAATGAGGGACTTAAAAGCAAAATAGAAGTTTCTGAATTATGTTTCCTCATTTAAGTATTTTTTTCAAATAAATAAGTTAATAACTTGTGGAATTAATTCTTATCTTCAGTTTGTATTTCTATTTTATTAAAAGGAGATGAAATAATAATAAATACAATAAAAAGGCTTTCTTTTTTTTTTAATAATTTTTGTTGGTTCTTTTTCTTATTATTTAAAAAATTTGATAAAGGGGATTAATTTTTCTTTTAAAGGCAAACAATTTTTTACAAGCAATTAACGGGTACCATTTTTTTAAATGGGCGTATATGGGTGCTAATCCTTCCTTGCGCGTAACCAACTCCCGGACCCAAATCTGGTACAAAGACCTTCTTTTTTTCATTAAATTCAAAAATATTCAAAAATTAGGTTTTCCAATATTTCCTATAAAAATAAAATATTGGTGGCAGCTCCATTTCAAAAAAATTTAGGGTGGTTGTCACAGATACTGATCCACCAGTATGTACAAAACCTCCCTTAGAAGAAGCGTGGTTCTGCTTGGCCTTAGTACATTTCCCCTTATATTCTGGAGCCTTCCACTTGGCATTAAGTTCTGCATAAACCCCATCGCCTATCCACGATAGGCGTTTACCATTCTTCCTCACCTCCATAAGCATCTCAGAGAGACACTTTGAGCCTTTGGTGTTGAAGAGCTTCTCAACCAGATAATGGTCTTTACGATCCCACAAAACATGCTCCTACAATATTGTATTACAAATAAGATCAATATTCATTATTAATATCAACACACAATAACGAAAACCCTGAAATAAGAAAAGTAACATAATCCTACTTCAAATTTCTTAAGCCATTTCTCCACCGTCGTTTCTGGAATCTCTCCCCAAGTATGATATAGTTCCCGAAACTGTGATTGAATGACCACAGTGATGGCCTTAAAGGCTACTTTACCCGGGATGAACCTATAAATAAGTTATAAACACAATATCAGCATTAACTAAAGATGCATTCTCAAACTACCTTTGTTTTCTTTAACCCTTGCGAAATAAGAAGACATAAAACCAAATATCAAAACCATTCATAACAACCAACCCTGCATGATGAATTAGTGTTATAACAGTGATGTATGCCCTGTCTTGGGTAAGGGCATCATCAAAACTAACAAATATATGACAAAATTGTGATAAATAGTATTAAAGGAGAGGGACATCCAAAAGCCACTTTGTATTAGTATCACCAGACAATGGACAAAAGCCAGTATATGATTTATTTAATAAGCCACACATGCCATGCATGGAAACAAATCAATCTCTCACCTCTAAATAAAGTCACATAACAGTTTGTAATACAAAGCCCGCATGATAGATAGTAACCCTAATTAAGATCTAAATGAGAATACAAATAAGTGTGAACTAAAAAGCCAATTACTCCAAAAAAAAATACAATCTACTTCATAAATAAATTACTAATTCTAGAACTCAATATATTCCCAATGGTCAAATTCAAGGAGGATCAAAATGAGAGTATGTGATATGATTACTCACACATCAAAAATTGCAATTGTGCAAGGAGAAATTGTAAAATCAACAAACTTTAATGATCATGAACAAATCCTTGAGTTTGATTGGAAGCACACATAAGGAAATTATATTGTTAAATCCAGCCAGAAATCAAAAAGCCAGCCTAAGGCAAAAGCAACCTCCCACCTCAGAAATATGGAAATAAATGTTGAAGGAGTACTCCTCATTTACATACATATTGAAGATTCATCAATTCACCAAATCATTTCTAGATCTGCTTCATAATAGATAATCATGAAAGCAACGTATTGCAACACAGGGAAACGTGAAAACATGGTAAAGCAAGATGAAGAGTCTGCAAAAGTCCACTTCACCTATATTTTTAGGTATACACGACAAGTTTCAAATCCAAAAATTAGGCTATAAGTGACGTATGATTTGCCATAAACCCTAATGATGGGTCTCCTATCAGGTGTCACCTCAGTCCCGACTGGATGGGAGTATCGTGACCCCTGCACTGTCGGGCCACTAGGTGCAGTGTGCAAAGGTCCTGCACCTGCATCATCCTTACTCGGAGGAGTGTGTTGCTCAGAAATGGATGTCGCCTACGGTGAATGGGAAACATGCTCCTACAATAAAAATTAATTTGTTACAACAAAGGGAAAGAAAAAAAATTCAACAACCAGTTAAATACATACCTGTACAGGAGGAGGATATGAATCCCGGATTCAGGATCATCACTATAGGGTACAGGGGAGGTGGTATCACTCCGGCAGTCTGCTGAGCAGGAGGCAGCTGAATAGCCTCACGAAGTGGTGTGCTAGCGTCGTCCTCCAGTGGTGACTGTGCCAATTGATTTGCTAATCGTTGTGGCAAAATCGTCTTAGCTTTCTTCGTAGGCAGCTTAGACCTACGATGCTCTTTTTCTTTAAGAGGCATCTATAAAAAAAAAACAAGCATTCACATATATGTTCACACATATTGTCAGTCAACAAGTACAATAATTAAATAAACAAGTACAATGACTTCAGTAACTTTTAAAATAAACAAGTACCATGACTCCACTAACTTTTAAAATAAACAAGTACAATGATTTCACTAACTTTTAAAATAAACAAGTACAATAACTTCACTAACTTTTAAAATAAACAAGTAAAATAACTTCAGTCAATGTTATCATCTTGATCATCCACAACCATATCTTCAGTCAATGTCATCATCTTGATCATCCACAACCATATCATCATCTCCCTCATTAGAGTCAAGCTCAGACTCACAATTATCATCATCGTCGACGTCCATGTCAACTTCATTATCAATATCAATGTTTAGAATTGACGTAACATCGACCTCTTCATCACTATGTGTTTGATCACGCAAGCAATCCATTTCTTCAATTTCAGTTATCTGCTCTATGCGTGTCATCTCTTCATCTTGATAGGGAATGTCATCGTCAATTTCATTCACCTCTACACGGCCCCTAGGCTTTGTTTTTATCTCTGCACACCAGCCACGTTTGTCTGTCCTCATATCTGGGTAAGGTACATAATACACTTGTCTAGCCTTTTGTGCAATTATGAATGGATCGTAACGATCATAATGCGTGTTCATCTTGACATCCACAATGCCATATTATGGATGAACTTTGGTTCCTCTATTCCGTCTTGGATCAAACAATTGACAATAAAACAAGGCAACCCTGTGAGGCAAATTGTGATACGTTAACTCGTAGATATGTTGTATGATACCATAAAAATCATCTTCTTCTTCTGTAACCCCTTTGACATAAACCCCACTATTTATGGTCTTTTTAGCCTGAGTCCATGCTTGTCTGGGGTATTTGTACCCATTAATGAAGTATTTATGCCAACTTATGGCCTTTGACTCTGGACCCCAAGCTAATGATATCAAGTTTATGTCAGTCACGTCATTTGCTTGATTAGTAGCCTATGCAAACAAGACATTCACAATGAGGATAAGGAGAAAATTTATTTGCAATAGGCTTTTGGTCAAATACTTACATAGGACCGAAACCATTCTAGGAATTCAGCATGAATACGAGTTTGAGCTGAAGGATCTGCTTCATTGATGGAGTTATATTGCAAAAAGTACCTGCCAAGAAAGACAAAATTGTTGTAAGTATATATTAGTAAATACACCGAGTGTGGGTTTAATGGTGTATTACCTACTCAATATATAGCTTAACCTCGATGCAATTGATGAGGATGTGTACATGAGCAGACCTCCATTTAGCATCACTCAACCAGTGAGCTTTGGATTGCCCACTAGGACGTCCTAGTCCATTACTAATTGACAGTGTTGATGTGACATTGTCATTCAATCTTGCAGCTTCTTTACGTTGACTTTTAGCATACAAGTCAATCGTTTTGAAATAATGTGAACAAAAATATGTTGTCTCCCGTTGTAAGTAGGACATACATATTGAGCATTCTACTCTAGCCTTGTTTTTCACTGGCCGCTTAAAATCACCCATCGTTCTACAAATAAATGAGAATAGAATGGCTTATAATAAAGATATGAAAATATAGAGGGAGACAATTGCAGATATCAATGAATACATTTCAAATGGATACATCCATCGGTATTGAACTGGATCGCCAAGCGTGCCTCGTACGGGAGGTGAATTGGAAGATGCTCCATTGAATCAAAGAATCCTGGTGGGAAGATTCTTTCAAGTTTGCATAAGATTAATGGAATATTTTCATTCAATTTGATCAAATCATCCTGGCTCAAATTATTACTGCACAAGCCCTTAAAAAATTGACTTAACTCTGTAAGTGGTCTCCACACAAGGTCAGGCAATGAACTAAATGCAAATGGGAGCAAACACTCCATAAATACGTGACAGTCATGACTCTTCATCCCGTTTCTCTATTAACATCTGCACATCTTGCCAAATTTGAAGCATACCAATTTAGCATCTTAACCTCCTTAATCCACTTCATCACATTCTTTGCCTTATCTGAAGAAAGGCAATAATTTGCCTTTGGTTTTGTCATTTTTCCATTGGCTTTTGGAATCAACTCCAAGTCACTACGCTGGCATATGAGGGCCAAGTCTATTCTTGCTTTTTCATTGTCCTTTGTTCTGCCCTTAACATTCATGACTGTAATAAACACATTATCAAATACATTTTTCTCTATGTGCATCACATCTAGATTGTGCCTTAATAAATTGTTTTTCAAGTATGGAAGATCCCAGAATATGCTTCGCTTTATCCAATTGTGACTACGTCCATACCCAGGTAACTTATCAACTTCTCCATCTTCTACCACACTTGGAACCCCATTGACCCAATTCCATATGATATCACCTGTCAGTATTGCAGGAGGCCCATGTTTCTCAACCCTATTTTTTGTAAACCTCTTTTTGTTTCTTCTAAATTTGTGATCACGCGGTAAAAATCAACGGTAGAAATCGAACCAAGAGTTTTCCCCCTATATTTTAGTCTAAACGACTTTGTATCGTCCATACATATGGACATGCCAATTTACCTTGTGTACCCCACCCAGACAACATACTATATGCGGAAAATAAACGTGAACACAAGAAGGGGGTTGAATTGTGTACAAAAACTTTTCGCAAACTACGTTAAAAGCACTAATAACACAGATTTTTCGAAACTGTTTGTTTATCGGACGCTGAAAAACTAACCGAATGATGAGAGACTAACCGGATGCAGAAAATAAAGCCGTTTATGAAAACTTGTTTTACTGAGTAAGGTAAAGATAAATGTAAAGCAGTAAAGAAAGAGACACAGAGATTTATACTAGTTCACCACCAACTGGTAGCTACGTCTAGTCCCTTTGATCCTGAAGGATTTTTCACTATAATCAACTGATTACACTTTTCCTCAAGAGTATTCTACTGTCACAAACTTGACAATACTCTCAACTTCTCAAAACGACTCAGTACGATCGAGCCTTTGAGGAACATAGCCTTAACTAGGCCAAAAACAGTTTACAAAAGAGAATATTCTTTTGAATACAATCAAAATAACTCTCACAGAGAGGATGAAAAGATTAAGCTCAAAACATAGTAGCTTTCTAAAAGAAAGTATAAGACGCTGAGTTTAGTTCTTTGTAGACCAGAGACTTGGCACGAAATTTGATTGCTCACTCAGAGTGACGATGCTTCCAAAATTAAGTTTCTTTCTTTCTCAGAATTTGTTCTAGCAATTTCAGTCTTAGTTCTGGCCACCTTCTTCAATGAATACCTTGGGGTATTTATAGGAGACTTCAGGGATATTACCGTTTGCAGTAAAAGAATAGCTCATTTCCATTGAGTGAGGTAATTTGAAATGTAGTCCTTTTCTTCCTTTCCAGAGAATATCAGAATAGTACATATTACCGTTTTCGTACTATCTGCTTTTCACAATTGCCTTGTACGATTTTTGTCTTATGCTAAAGGTGTCACCTTTGCTTCCTCGTACATCAAGATGAGCGCACAAAATCAAATTCGAATTCTGTTCCAGAACATTTTGAGAGCAAAAACGTGATCATCACGTGCTTCATTAAAGAGATCAGACGCTCGCTCAGAATAGAGGACGGACGCTCGTAGCAATTGAGTATTCCACGTGTCAAAGAGTAACACTCCCAGACGCTCGCTGTTAGCAAGACGCTGGAGTGAGTTCGGACGCTGACATCAGTGGAGAGTATTCAATTCTGTTGTAAATTTCTTCTTCTTTCTTGAGTGTTTTGTACAAATATATGAAGCTTTAATACCTGTACACTCAAAGATATGTTAGAAGATAAATTGTTCTCTTGAAAATACTTTGTTATCATCAAAATTAATGAGGGTCTAAACTTCTCAATCGTTTTGGTTCCAACAGAAAAGTCATTAATTGTCCATATCAAGGATGCCCTCATTTGAAAGTTTTGCTTTTTAGAGATATCGAAAGTCAAAACACCCTCACTCCACAATTGTTGCAGCCCATCTATTAAAGGTTGTAAGAACACAACTATTTTTTCTTTCGGATTAGATGGTCCAGGTACGAGGCAAGTCAAAAACATAAATGATTTAGTCATACACATTTCAAGGGGGAGATTATATGGAGTCACAACAACCGGCCAACATGAATATGGGGTTGTAGATGCCTGAATGTAAGGTGTGAACCCATCGGAACATAAACCAAGCCTTACATTTCTTGGTTCGTTTGCAAAGTCTGGATACACCGCATCAAAATGCTTCCAAGCTTCACATCAAATAGATGACGTAAAATTCCTGACCCAGATCTATGATGAGAATGCCATCTCATTTCAGCTGCAATCTCCATTGATGTATACAGTCTTTTCAACCTAGGAGTGATTGGCAAATAGAACATCCTATTTACTGGAACATCGTTGTACTTACCCATCCCAGTCTTACGGGGAACATAACGTGGCTCTTGACAAAACTTACATTGTCATTCTGCACTAGCATCCTTGTAATACAACATACACCCATTAACACAACAATCAATTTTTTGAGATACCAAACCTAGCATGGACACCAATCTTTTTGCTTGGTAAATTTTTTTTGGCAATTTCTCCTTTGAAGGACACACGTCTCCCAACATGCTTGCAATGAAATCAAGACACTTTTGAGGAATGTTCCAATTTGTCTTGCATGCCAACAATTTCACGCATATTGAAAGTTTTGACTCAAAAGCACCTTCATATATGGGCTTGTTTGCAGCAGTTAGCAAATCATAAAAGTCTTGAGCGTCAGCATTTGGGGGCTCTTCATAAATATCTTCATTGTCTTCTTGAATATCTTCCTCGTTACCCACATCACCCATACTTTGGAAGTCATACCTAGGCCTAAACGCATCATCGACCATATGTTGCATTAGCATGAACGGATTATCGTTATCCATTTGTCCACTACTACTAGGCACATTTACTGGGTGAACATGTGGCGCTTCTTCACCGTGTTCAGTCCAATACCAATAATTTGGTTGGAACCCAACACTATACAGATGGACCTTGACTTCTCCTTCAGACAATATGCTCCTAAACTTGCAAATATCACAAGGACATCTGATTCCACCATTACTTACAACTTCAGGTTGTGCTCTAGCCTTCAGTATAAACTCTTCAACCCCTTTTGTAAAGCTTGGTTTCACCCCTCCTCTACTAGGATAAAGCCTATCATATACCCAACTCCGATCTGGAGGGTAACCATCCATTTTTGAAAGTGTCACTTTTAGGAAGGCGACCAAAAAAATTTGTTTATACTGTTACAAACAATATACTACATCAATTCAAATTAAATAAATAAACAGCAGACCTCTCCTTGTACTCATCTTCCAAGAGAGGTGATTCAACACTATACTACATCTACTATTGCTGTTAAGGCATACAAACACAGATTGAAATAAAATATCTGATATTTGATCAAACTATCATGTTATTGGTATGGCTAACAAGACAAAGTGAGTAGAATACAGCCCTTCAAATTAATTAGTGTGAATGGTAGTTACATGTTATTGGCTACAATATGTTAATTTATTAAGGGAATCCTTATGTCTATCAAAAAGTTGAAGAAAGAAAAGAAAAAGAAAGAAACAACAAAAGAGAAAATGTAAGACACTTTTTCGGTTTTTATATTACATTACATATATATTGAATAAAAACACCCTAGGTAGGCCATTTTCCCAATAATGCTTTTGAAAACCAAAAAGAAAGAAAGAGAGAGTAATTTTTAAAATTGCAATAAAATGGTCCTGCATCATATATTACTTTAATAGACAATAATTTCTAGAAAGCAAAACTAATCTTCTAAACTTCTCATGAAATGCACCTGGCTCTTCATTACCAGCAATTATACCATAGACAATCCCATTAGCCAACAAATATAATTGACACTTTTGTTTAACATTGGGCTATGTTTCAATGAGCATTATGATAATCAACTGATACATATCAACATTGTTCCATTTACTCTTTTCCAGTGACTTCTGATATAACAACTACATAATTAGGGGCAGTGTTGAACATGAAAGAAATCTCAATACCTAACAGGAAAGAATCTTATGTATTTGTTAAAATACGTACCTAAAAAAAATCTCAGCAAGTAACTAATTGGTAATAAAATATGTTAGCCTCTTTAAAGTTTTACTAACCTAAACTAACACACACTAACCTATATAATTCTCCTTATAGCTTTCTCATTACTATATAGAAACATTTTATGAATTTATACTTCGTATTATTACTCTAATCCCCCATACTTGGGTTTCGGAACCGAGAAAATAAAAAGCTCATGGGCAGAAGAACTAAAAAGATGCAAGTTAGAGATCAAACCATCATAAAAAGAGTATCACATCCACAAAACTAAAAATAATATGGAGCAGACACTAATTTAGACATTAAATCAAACACATAATAGGCTTAATTTTCTAGACCAATTTGATGTTAGGGAACACCTTTATTGAAACTAAGTCAAATAAATTCAAATATTTATGTGAAACGTACATAGACAGCATCAATAAAAGGAGACTAACACACACTCAAAGAATCAAATTCTCAAAAAATGAGCAGAAAAATGGCTTAAAAATGCAAGAAACAAAGGTACCATCCCATTAGATTAATCAACCCCCAACAAAAATCCCCAGCAAAAAAATATATGGCAACGAAAAACAATATAAGTAAACGAACAGCAGCTGCATGCCCCATATGATGACTGATATGAGCAAAAGTCCACATCTTGAGCAGGATAATAATTCAATATTTTTATCACACTACTGAACGAAGATGCCTAATATCCTAGGTTGCAGTGACTTTAAACATCAGAAAAATAACAGCATTATCCAATGCCAATTAACATGTGGGGCACACACACATATATATAATAATGAGAATACTAAAATTTAAGTGAAAACGATTAGGATCCAAAGCACATATTATGGGTTTAACATGCAAGATAAGTAATTCATTCAATCGTTGTTCAATTAATTTTTTTTAAAAAGAACACCATGCAGAGAGCCAACAAGATACACACAAAATTTGCAGCCGAGAAATTCTCATGTTTCACAGGTTAGAAGCGTCATATTGCATTGCAGATAGGGATAGATCAAATCAGAATTAAAAAGCATGACAACCAAATCAAATCAACATGCAAACCCTTTCTCATATTTGTTAAGGTTAAGCAATATCAACACTGAAATTGATCTTTGATTTTTACACAACTACGTTATTCATGGATATTATGCACAAGCATAGAGATATCCACAGCAGTTCACTTACATATTACCAAGCAAATTCAGCAAGAGAAGAAAATAAAAATTGGGTTTGAAGCATCATCAGAACCAACCACTAATAACTAACACTCACTTCCCCTGAAACTATAACCTGGGCATTTTATCGAACAAGAGATAGACAATTCGAAAACCTAAAAATCATATCTAAAAACTGTCCCAACTTTCCCCAATCAGATGTAAAAATCAATCCAGCAACATGCATTGCAGAGATGTGAGAAAGAAAAAAGACGAACCTGGAGACGGTTAAAGTGCGAAAATCATTGTGGGTGGGTTGGGTGTGAGTTTGAGGTGTGGAAACAGATATTTGTATACTGGAGATTGAAGATAATAATAGGTCACAAGAGGATGTTGATAAATCCTACTTCTCAATCCTCATCACCGATCAAACGTCATTATTGGGCATCTCGGATCTTCCTCTATCTCCTTTTTTTTCTTTTTCGATCCCACATCCAATAATTGCTCTGGAGAAATGAGGTTCAATTCAACAGGAATCACTCGTATAAGTAACTAACAAATATTTTTCCATAATAAAAATAATCCCAATTAAAAGATTTCATTTATTTTTGTCTTTTATCCTATACTTGGCTGATTATTTCCATCAAATAAAAGAAGAAAGCAAGAACTGATAGCAGGAAGCTTTTCCTCATTTCCATTATAACCAATTTTGATTAGATTAGGGGTCCAGTCTCAATTATTTCCATTATCATAAAGCTCTCCATATGCAATTTCAAAGACCAAGCACACAAGCTTTTGCTAGTGTTCTCAATTGAAGTAACTACGGATTTTTAAAACCAATTTGACAGATACTTAAAAAGAAAAAGAAAAAATAGATAAACTGTAAAGGCAAAACGAAGGTATAAAAGGTACAAGAGACTCAAACCCTCATCAAGATCCAAAAAGGGCAAGATATTTTCTACTTTACCATTTTGATCATATTATGATCTAATTAGTAAAGCACACAACAATAGCAAGGTATAAAAAAAACAAAGTCAGATTATATATAAGCGTAAATAAAAGCCACAAAAAAAAACTAAAATCGTTAAGTAGAGTTTACCCTGCGCCTGATGAAACGCTATGGGGGCTTACGCTTCCTCCTATCAGTGCGAGATCGATGGAACTGAAGAAGCTGTCCAGTAAGCAAATAGAGTTATGTAAGGCAACACAAAAATACTTTAACCACGTATTAGAAGTATGACAAAACTCAATATGGAAGAAAATTTTGACTTCAATTCCTGCTAACTACGAATCAATTCCCATATACCATAATCACAGACTGCACCAGATTGCCTAGCAGTATAAAGATATGGGTTAACTTTCAAAAGAAAGGCAAACAGCTTATCTTTGTCATCATACGAAATGTGACAATACATTCCAGTCTAGGTTCTCTTGAAAATTCAAAACATTTCATCCTGTTAAATTAAATATGACTGGGAGGGTGGTGAATCAAGAAAGAAAGAATTGAAACTCACCCATAATGATCCCTTGCGCACCCCTGTAATAAGAACTTGTCAATGTTCTGAATCTCTCCTGACCAGCTGCATAATTAATCACCATATCTACATTTAGGAACTACTACCGGGCAAGGATTTGAAGAAAGGCACTATAAAGTGAAACAGAAATTAAAATTTAAAATAAATAAATAAATAATGACAAGTGAACACCAGTATCCCAAATGGCAAGCTTCAACTTTTTTGTGTTTAGCCTTTCTCTTTCTCTCTCGCAGGCTTCTCCTTCTCCCCCTCGTTTCAGTTTCTTGTGCGGCGCGGACTGGTGCTTCGTAGGTGGAGGCAGCGGTGCCGACTGGTGCTTCGAAGGGTGGTGGCAGCAGCACGAACTGGTGCTTCGCAGGGTGGTGGCAGCGGTGCGGACTGGTGCTTCACAGGGTGCGGCACAACACTTGAAATGAAAAGGGAAGGGACGAAGATGAAAAGGAAAAGAAAAAAAGAGAGTAAATGTTATTAACCCTATCAGTGTCAATTTTACCGACGGCTAAGCCGTCGGTAAGGCCAAAACACCGTTCAGAAAATTAAATGTGGGAAAAAGAGCCGCCCAATTTACCGACGGCTAAGCCGTCAGTAATTTAATTTGCTTTACCGAAGGCTAAGCCGTCGGTAATGACAAAATACACCGATTAAATTTTACGATTACCGACAGCTATTCCGTCAATAATTTTAAAAACTAAATTATAATTAAAATAAGTAAAGTAGCAAAAAAAAAATTCGTACGCAGCTTTTTCCGGCGGATTTTCGACAGCTAGGCCGTCGGTAATTAAATAATTACCGACGGAGTCGGGGCGTCGGTAATATTCTGTTGGTAATAACCAGTTTTCTTGTAGTGTGAAACCTGGGGACCAAAATTGCACGGTCGCAATACCTAGAGGACCAAATTCGCGCAATTGAAACTTGGAGGACCAAAATCGCACAACTGTGATACCTAAAAGACTAAAAGTATAATTAAGCCTTAAAAATGATAAATTTTGAGGTACATGCCAACCCAAAAACAACTCCATATTTCAGTTGTCTAAAAGATCATTAAGAAGCTTCTTAGTGACGCAGGGAGAATTAGATACCTGACACACGTGATGGATTGTGATGCGCTAAGCTTGATGGGGAAGATAGTTATTGTTAACATCTAAATAATTAATTGGTAGCCAAATACGGTAATTTTAGCTGATACAAAGGACAAGTCGACAAGATTAGCTGAATTAAGTGATTAGCCAATGAGGAATCAGCTGACAACTAAGTAGCTGAGTGTCAGTGTTAAAATTATAGTTAGTTAACCAAAATTAGTCGTGATAATGCGCTTGAGGATGTTTTAGTGGGCCAAGACACATTCAAACTTGAAGAAAGTATGATAATATTGAAGCACATATGTAAGCCCTTGAAAATGGGAAGAAGTTGTTGCAGCTAAAAAGCCAAGAGGAAAGAGACGTTGGATGCTGAAATTTTGCATCATGAAGCAAACATGGAGGTTTTAGGAGTTTGTGGTTAGTTAGGTTTAAGGTTAGCCAATCCATATGCAACTGGTCGATTGATTTTTTTTAGTCGTTACAACTCTTAACCACTTCGTAAAAGCAGTTATGTAGTGGAGAACGTGATAAATAGGGGTAGCTTGTGAATCAACACTATAAATAGGGCTTGTACATATTTTTTAAGACACCATTCAATCAATCAAATAACTTTTTTTTCCGCAAATTATCTTTATTACCTTTATTGCTTTTTGTCCTTTACTTTTCAAGCAATCTTAAGTTTTGGTGCAACCTTTCAACACTTAACACTCTTTGGAGAAGTTAAGGAACCCACAGTTGAGAGACTGAATCCATTTCTCAGCACAATTCACTGAATTTCTGAGTCATTGCTGGCATCTTAGTCGAATCACTCGACTAAGTCTAATACGATTTGTTTTAAAATACTAATCATTGCACACTTCATCAAACTTGTTAGTTATCTTCATAAGTTAAATTGTTCAAGAAAAGCTAATCAACGACACCTTGCCCAAGAGGAGGACTTTCCCCTGCTACACATTTCTCTTTTTGTAACACTCGCTGCTCCACTCTTTCCCCTCCTCGTTTCTCTCATCTTTCTACCTCATCTTACACCCTTTAATACCTTTGATACCATTTGTTTTAACTAAAAGCCTATTTGTAATTCATTATCAATCGTTATAACTATAACCAAACATTCTCCAACCTCGTTCCCAACTGTATATTATCTTGCACCTTTTTGAATCTAACAAAATCAAACTTTCTTCCCCATTTATCAACCTTAGGAGGGATATAAACCTCTGCCACCCGACCAAACTTGGAGAAGACCCTCCTTAACTCTGATAATCTAGCCTCTTCAAGGAAATTGGAGAAGAAAAATGAGATTGTCTTATGTATCAAGGTATTAATGACACCCCACCCAAGAGGAAGGTTCTCCTTTGCTACCCACTTCCCTTTCTGTAACACTCGCCTCTCTTACTCTTTTCTCTCCCTATCTCTCTCATCTTTCTATCTCATCGCAAGCCCATTTGATATGCAATTCGTTATAATTATAAACCTATCTATTATTCATTACTTCTCCCGTCTCATTTTAATAGTCTCTTTTGTTTTTTCACGATTTTTAAGAAAATGATTAGATTTACTGATTTCTATAATAAAATAACACTATTGGGCTAAAATACCCCTATTTAATTTGGACAGCTATAATTACTCACCAACAACTCATTAATAAAGGTTGTTGAGATAAAGGGTATATTTGAAAAAACAGTAATTAATACTCATTAATTTTCTAAAGTGACAAGTATTTTGAGACAATGAAATATTCCAAACATGACAAGTAAAATGAGACGGAAGGAGTATCAATTAGAATTTTTATAAAAATTTGTAGTGTTGAATTTTAATGTGATATGCAAACATACCAACCAACATTCAAAATTATTATTTACAAGATAGACGTGTTGATCCAATTGGCAAGGAGTTTGGTTTTCTTTAAATAAAATCTCGAGTTTCAGTCTTGTGAATGAAAAAATAGGCACCATAAGAACTTCACCCCATATAAGGGTCCACATATCTCGATTCGGATTAATCTTAGTGTCTAACAAAATATTACTATCTCTAGTTCTATTTATAAGAAAATATTTGTCCTTATTTACTATGAGACTAATTTACAATATTTGTCAACTTACCATTAAGTATCTCTCTTTCTCTCTCATTTATCACAAGGGGTAATTTTGAAAAAAAATTAAAAATATTACATCATTAATTGAGATTTTCCCATTCTAATATACTTCTTTAATCCTTGTGATTTTATCCTATCTTTCTTATGTATTGAATCGGGTAGTATTTATACAAGACTTATCGGGAAGCCACTATTCATGTTACAATTTAACCAATTATCTTTCTCAGTGGTGATTTCCGCCATCCTATTAAAAATCATAAGCACGCTTATGATTTCCGCCATCCTATAAGTACATTTCTTCCCCTGGAGCACGCTTCCCGAACAAAAAAGATTAAAGAATAGACCTGCGGTAATATATTATCAGCACACATCATCATATTCAAATAATTCATCATATTCCGACGAGTACGACAAAGTACTAAAGAATCTCTCCCCGTGAGACCAATTGATATTATTATCAACAGAAGAAAACGGAGAACGAAATCACGTCAGGGAATCGATCTAGACCGTGGAAGGTAATCTCAGTCTACGATTTAGCCGTTGATTTGATTCTGCGGTCTCACTCGTGGAGCCAGCTTGTGCAATTTGGCCTTATATTCTTTAATTGGCCTTATATTCTTCTCTGTTTCTTTCGAGTTTCATTCTGCACCGTTGGTTTCTCACCCTCTTTCTTCCCCTAGCCTACTTTATATTTTTATTATTTTATTTTTTTATTATACCTTTTGTTTTTAGTGCCCTTGAATAATATAAAAAATAAATAACTACTATCAAATTGAGCAAGAGGTGCGAGATTTTTTAATGAAGATATTGTAGTTTTTTAATACTCATAAACAATTGATGAATACCCAATTGATGTACTGCACTAACGATCACCGTCGTAGTGCTTTTCATCAAATCTTAGTTGTCAATTGACTAACTTAATATTAAAATTTTCCCACGTGCCGAAATTGTTTGATTCAATTACTAGTATTACATTACATAAAGTGTGTATTCGTGTACCGTACACAAAACAGCAATTGCAGAGGTTACGAAGGTGGAGTTGGTCGAAAAAGGGATCCAGCAAGTTGGCTTTTGGGGTGTCGGTCGGAGAGGAGAGGAGAGTCGAGTAGTCAGAGGGAGGGGGTTTTCAAAACAGGAGAGATCGGTTCTTGGTGGTGTGGCCATTGGCAGAGTTCCTCAGAGGTGAGTGTGTGCACATGTTCCCTCTCAAGTTTCTAAAATTTTATTTAATATCTTGTGTTTTTTATTTTGACCCCACTGATTTTTCATTTTTGCACCCCCAAAAATCTTTCATCTCTCTCATTTGTCTTTGTGTCACAACATGTAAGTGATTGTTTGTATTATTTTTGCTGACTCGGGTAAATTTTTAGCGCACTACACACGTCATGGTTGGTTTTGAAATTACCAGTTTCAATTTTTTCATCTGTCTACACTTATGGCAAGAAATTAGGTGTTTTTTAGGGTTAAAATATTGTGTTTTGTAGGAAATTATACTAAAAAAATTAATTTAGAAATTGTCGCAGTCCATATATTGTTGAAAAATATAATATGTCATAAAAAAATTATCTTCACTTTAAAATTATTATTAAAATTTTTTGCTAACATTTTTTATTTGATAAATGGAAAAAGAAACCGGAGAATCAAACGGTATTCCGTTAGTTAAAGACTAAGAAAGTTAATGACATAGGAGTAAAAAGTGAAAAACACCTAAGAATATTGACTCTCTTTAACAAACTGGGTCTTATTGTTTGATTAAGACTTTATTTTATTTTTTAATTCATAATTGTTATTATTATTATTTTTTATATAAATTGCCCTCATTGACCTCAGGTCTTAGGTCCGCCACAGGGTGTGGCAACTGCAAGGGGCCAAAAGCGGTGGACGAGTAGAACAAGATATTATGAGAATGGTGATAGTGGCGGTGGTGCTATATCGCTTTGTTGAGATGGCAATCGGCTATAATTGTGTACTGTTAAAAAAAAATACACCTTGCGAAGTTCCAGTATAATTGTTGAGTATGACTCATAATTATGATAGGAGGGCGAGACACTAGTAATATTTAAACACAACTTTGTAACCCTATTTGATTATAATAAGAAATCAGCCGCTCTAGCTCCCAAGGACGTAAGCACACTTGCCGAACCTCGTTAACAAATTGTGTGTGTTCTTGTGTGCGTTTTTATTCGCTTTTCTCCTGAATGATCCGGAGTTTGGCTAGGATGTAAGTAAAACCTGACTTCAAGTTGTTCCATTGCAAGAGATCCAACTCAGGTACTAGCCGAGTTCATCCCTTTAGATGGAGTGTGTTAACCACTCGTATCCAACCTTGGGGTTGCTAAATATTACTGTAGATGCTAAAAGTAAAAGATTTTTTTTGGCTAAAATACACTTTTGGTCCCTTAACTTTATTTTAATTTTCATTTTGGTCCCCTAGTTAATTAATCTTTTATTTTGGTCCGTTAAAGTACGAAAGTTATGCCAAATTCATTCATTCTGCCTGTAATCCCTTTATTGTGTGTATAGGTCATTGATACTCTTTTTTTTGTTCCATTTCTTTTTATCATGTTACTTCATCAATAAGAACAATGATAGGAGCATAATTTTGACTTTATTGTTTAAAGCGATTACAGACAGAAGGGACAAATATGGCGTAATTTTCGTAACTTAACAGACAAACGTGGCGTAACTTCGTAACTTAAGGGACGTAATGAAAAGTAAAATAGTTAGGGGACGAAACTGGCGTAATTTGATAACTTAAGGAACCAAAATGAAAGTTTAATTAATTAGAGGACCAAAATAAAAACTAAAATAAAATTAAGGGATCAAAAGTGTATTTTAGCTTATCTTTTTTATATATAAAGTAGACGATGCTAATCTTAGAAAAATGGCATATTAGCATCAAATATTCTAGCTAACAAGGAAATTACAACTTTATCAAAAAAAAAAAAAGGAAATTACAAGGAGTATATACTTATTAATTAAAAAATATATTCTCTGATCTCATCATAACGTTTGGTCTTCATCTAGTGAACATACACAAAATAACGTCCTCATTCTTAAAGTGAAATTTACCTATAAGAAAATAGTCTTTCACAAGATCCTAGTTGGTAGATGGGAAAAAATGATGCAAAATATAAGTGACGACGGATCGAGGGAGGGGCACCTATAGACTCTAGCCCCTCTTTTATTCTTTTTTTGTTGTTGTTAATAATTGATATATATATATATATATCAAATATCAAATATCTGTTAATTTAATTTTTAAATTTAAAATGAAAGGGAAAAAAGAATTAAATATCAAGAAGATTAGTCCAGTTGATAAGAGTACGACTCATATATCACAAGGACGTGAATTTGAATCTCGTTGTCGATATGAGGACTATATTGGTGAGTAATATGTAAGTATTACCCATAAAGAGGTTAGCGCTCTTTAAGCATTGGGGTTTTTCCTGACCCTAGTGAACCCCAAGACCCAACTTTGCTAAAATTTTATTCATAGAAGAGAAATAAATATAAAAATTAATATAATGAATGACATCAATTATTTTCAAAAAAATGTCTATTACTCAATATTTAATATTAGTTATTTTTGCCCCCTATTTGATAGACTTCTGAATCCGTCCTGCATATGATATCTTTGTTATCTTGTAAATTATTTTTTCCTCCCCAATTATGTTTTAATATATTGTATCAAAAATAACTCCTCAAGTGTTGCGGTAAGTTTTTTTTTGGTGAAATTAGTTTTTTTTTTGGGTGAAAAAATGTTGTGGTAAGTTTACAAACGAGGACAATAATATATATGGTATTTAATATACAAAAATGCAACGACTAGTCATGTCCCAAAAGGGACAAATGCTTCAACTGCAACAACTTTCATATTTATCACCACATAGGCCAAAGTTGCTTGCATAAGCAAGCTAGTAACAATCACAAAATTTTATAGGAGGTTCAACTCCCCTCGAGTCATCTTAGAACGAGATAAATGTAATTTTTTTTATAAATATTTATTGAGCTCAAAAGTTGTCATTACCTTAAACTAGGACGTCATTTCTTTATCCTAAATTTTAACTATAAGAAAAAATATATATGTTAGGTTCAGACTTGTATCCTCAGTGTTATGGACCGGTCCCGGGCCGAGTCCTAGTACGCCACGACTGCACAGATCGCTCTGTTCGCCACGAGACGCCACGACTGGTGCACAGTGCCTCGGCTCGCTACCCGAGCTCGACGAATTGCCACCGACACGAGACCCGCCAGACCCGACTTCCAGTACAATTTTCCGATGATAACGCCGAGCCGGGACGTGGCCGACACAGAGCTTTAATATCGAGGAAGAGATCGGCTAATTCCCGAATTGACGGAGGGTTTACCGCACACAGAGGTTTCCTTCTTTCCACGCAACTCGCTATATAAAGGGGGCTAGACCCTGTGCTCGGGGCTCTCTCTCTACACTCTCCAAACCCTAAAAGCCCTATCTAACTTAGGCATCGGAGTGCCTTTGCAGTACCCCACCCGGCTCAAGGAGGAAGGACATCACGCCCAAAGGAGGAGTACTCATCACAAAGCTTCGTCACCTAGCTACCACGTCAAGAACTACGGCATTTAACTCGTCGAGGAGCTTGCACCATTTCGTGCATTAACATTGGCGCCACCGGTTTGAAAAACTAGCCTGGGCCTCAAGGATACCACGCGAGCAGGATGGTATCAACCTAAAGATCGAACTTGGAGCACCTCGGTAAAAAGCGGTCAAAGCGGATCGGCCTTGCGGCTATTGACGAGCAACTTTGGAAGGCAAAACAGGAGCACACCGAACACGGGACCTTCTCGTGGTGAACATATCATCCGATCTCGAAAGGAAGCAGGCAAACGGCAAGGGATCGAAAATAACTTATGGCCTCAACGTTCAGACTCCAGAAGAACGTGTTTCTAATCAGAGATCAAGATAAAAATCAAATCTTTGGATACCCTAAGAACCAGGAGTGCGGGTCAGCCACACAAATCTCGGACGAGATCAAAATCAAATCGTGGGGTATCCTAAAAATAAGGAACACAGTCGACCCACAAATCTTGGGAGAAATCAAGATCGCTGACAAAGCTCAACCGCCACTTGGTCAACCTCATCTCAACAACCGAAGTTGACCTCAACTTCAGTCACATGACTGTTATTTGGAGGAGCTCAAGTCAACCACATTGTCGACCCCATCAACTCCTGACGACCACCGTCGTCCCTCAAAACCGGACAACCAACGGTGGATACCCGGTCCCACTCGGGCATCCTACCAGGCCTCCTCAACAATTTCAATATTGACGGCTTTCAACTCGGCTCGTCATCGACCTCGATTACTTGATGACCTCAACATTGCCGTTTGGGCGACCAAATCAACTACTCTCACAGGGAAGTACAAAACTTCGACTATGAGCACTTTACTCAAAGATAAAAATTAATGCTAACTTTATTACATCAAGTTGTTGCAAATTGTCTATACTTTGACAGAACGTGCCCCAAAACCAAAGGTCGAGCCCGCCACTGAGCTCGGCACTCAAATCGGAAGGACCTCGACCTCGACCACGACCAGTGGTCCCCTAAACCCAAGTCAGCATAAAGGCTTGGTGGGCTCACTCGCAACTCGACCCCCGTGGTCCTCGCAGCTCGACCCCCGTGGTCCTAAACCCAAGTCAGCATAAAGGCTTGGTGGGCTCACTCGCAGCTCGACCCCCGTGGTCCCCTAAACCCAAGTCAGCATAAAGGCTTGGTGGGCTCACTAGCAGCTCGACCCCCGTGGTCCTAAACCCAAGTCAGCATAAAGGCTTAGTGGGCTCACTCGCAGCTCGACCCCCATGGTCCCCTAAACCCAAGTCAGCATAAAGGCTTGGTGGGCTCACTCGCAGCTCGACCCCCGTGGTCCTAAACCCAAGTCAGCATAAAGGCTTAGTGGGCTCACTCACAGCTCGACCCCCGTGGTCCCCTAAACCCAAGTCAGCATAAAAGCTTGGTGGGCTCACTCGCAGCTCAACCCCCGTGGTCCTAAACCCAAGTCAGCATAAAGGCTTGGTGGGCTCACTCGCAGCTCGACCCCTGTGGTCCCCTAAACCCAAGTCAGCATAAAGGCTTGGTGGGCTCACTCGCAGCTCGACCCCCGTG
Organism: Calophaca sinica; assembly: GCA_037113605.1. Lineage (NCBI taxonomy): Eukaryota > Viridiplantae > Streptophyta > Magnoliopsida > Fabales > Fabaceae > Calophaca > Calophaca sinica. The sequence continues at coordinate 59,047,739 of CM073735.1, forward strand.
GTCCTCGCAGCTCGACCCCCGTGGTCCTAAACCCAAGTCAGCATAAAGGCTTGGTGGGCTCACTCGCAGCTCGACCCCCGTGGTCCCTAAACCCAAGTCAAGATAAAGGCTTGGTGGGCTCACTCGCACTCGACCCGTGGTCCTAAACCCAAGTCAAGATAAAGGCTTGGTGGGCTCACTCGCGGCTCGACCCTGCGGTTCAGAGATTCCGGTCAAAGATAGAGGCCTGGCTCAAAAGTATTTCGGAAGGTCGCGATCGGCCTAAACATCCCCTGTGGTTTCGAAGACACCAGGTCGGCATAAAGGCCTACATGCTCTAAAGCGACTCGGCTAAGGTCGCTGTCGAGCTAAACAAGACCATTGTGGTTTCAAAGACACCATGTCAAAGATAAAGGCGTCTGGAGCTCAAAAACAGTAGCGACAAAGACTAACCCTGCGGTTCCAAAGATTTCAGGTCAAAGAAAGAGGCTGGCGAGCTCTAAAGCGACTCGAAGGTGATAACTCGACCTAAAGAAACACCTCTATGGTCTAGATCATCATGTCATTTCGAAGACTGTCGAGCTCTCTAGCCGCTCCACTTGAGCTACCTCACAAAGCATAAAAGAAAGCAAATACAAACTACTCAAGGGTATCCTTGGACTCTGTTAGGCCACCATCGGCAATAATTCTCTATGTTCGCGACAGCGGCTTCTCCACTTGCTTCATCGGGATCACCCTGGTTGGTCTTTTTCGCTTCATCCTCCTCCTCCACAATCTTGCCATCCTTCGCAGTCTTGGTGAAGTCAAGCTACGAGATATCCAAATCGGGGCAACCACTGATTTGGGCAAAGGCATTATCAAAGGCCTCCTTGAATCAGAGCACGAAAACTCTTATACTCCTCCGCTCGACGGCTTGATCGAGGATTTATCCTTCTCAATCGCAAGGTCGAAAGCCAAGAGATCTCTCATTTTGCAACTCTTTTTGGTCCTCCAAGTGCCACATGTAGCTCTCACAAGTTCGGTTACAACTTGCTCTACACAATGAGCCCAGATCGAATAAGCTCGACCATGACCAGACCATCCCGGAGGAAAACGAGGATCTTTGGAATAAGTGCGACGCGACGCAGTTAAACAATCTGGGGCTTACGCCCCTTGTAAAGACAGGAAATAAGGTTAATGCGACACATGTAGCACATGAACCAAGGAAGACTACGCGATCGATCGAGGTCCAAGTACCTCTCACCACTCGGACCGTAAATCGGACCCATAGGTCATCTCGGACACTTAGACATCATGCCTCGCAGATCGGATCATCGACCACCATTATATTATTGACATTTGAAACCCATGTAATCGATCGTGGCACTTAGATGGGTCCAACCCGACCTACTACTCGACAAAGTTGCTCGGCCACTCGGCAAGCAAGTCTCGGAGACTTATGGTTCAAAATCAACAGCGGATCACTCCCATTCAATAGCCCTCGGTCATAGGGTCAAAAAGAACAAATAATACAGACTTAACTTTTCAAGTTAACAAGTCTAGGGGGCTTATGTTACGGGCGACCTCCGAGCCGGGCTCCTAATCGGATCACCGAAATGGCCGAACCAATCCGAGCCCTACATTTACGAAATCGGATATAGTTCTAGCGGTTCAGCCGCATCGGATGATCGGCGGCGGGAAGAGGAACGGTTGAAGCAGACGTCCCATCCGAGTCCCATCACGTGGCGTAACGCCGAGTAAAGGTAAAGACGTGGGCGTGACCCCTCAGACAAACAAGCTTCGGGACACACCCCGAGCCTTGGTGACTCGACTCGGATCCGACCCAAGGACATTGGATAGACCCTCCGCCCTTTCGTGCGAAGAGTCTAGGGGCTTGTGTTATGGACCGGTCGGCCGAGTCCTCGCTCGCCGACCTGGTGCAGATCGGCTCGGTTCGCTTGCGAGACGCTCGCCGGCCTAGTGCAGATCGGCTCGGTTCACGCTGCGAGACGCTCGCCGACCTGGTGCAGATCGGCTCGGTTCTCGCACCCGAGCTCGGCAATGCCAGGCACGAGACGCCAGGACCCGACTTGGTACAATTTTCCCGATGATAACATCGAGTGGGACGTGGCCGACACAGGAGCGGAATATCAGGAAGAGATCAGCTAATTCCCGAATTGACGGAGGGATTACCGCGCGCAGAGGTTTCCTTCTTTCCACGCAACTCGCTATATAAAGGGGGCTAGACCCCCCAGGTTTGGGCTCTCTCTCTCTCTACACTCTCTCCAAACCCTAAAAAGCCCTATCTAACTTAGGCATCGGAGTGCCTTTTGCAGGTACCCCACCCGCCGGTCTGAAGGAGGAAGGACGTCACGCCCAAAGGAGGAGTACTCATCACAAAGCTCGTAACCTAGCTACCACGCTGAAGAACGGCGGTACGAACTCGTCGAGGAGCTTGCACCATTTCGTGCATTAACACTCAGCAACAAGGTTCTCCACATTCTTCTCTACATCTTTTCTATCTCTCTCGTAAATTCCCTTCCTCTCCCTTGTTTTACGCTTTCTTTAACATTTGTTCTCTCTCTTATCCAAGTTGCTACATGGGTCGAACGGCAGCAGACGATCCAACTTCGTTACGTTTGCAAGTGGAGAATATTTGTATATAGATACTCTTTAGTAGGAGTATATAATATATAATTTGACTGCTTGTGAAAAATAAATCCCTCGATCTTTGTTGTTCTGTTGGTCTATGTCTAATAGGAAGATACACGTAAATTTCATAAGAAACTGAAAATCAAATGAAAGGATTAATAAAAATAATTTCTTTTTAATGAGCCCAAGAAGGTTTTAGGAGATTTTAATTCCATCTTGGTTGAGAATGGTTTGAGAAGTGGCTCGGAGAATCCTTCTCCGCGGGGTATTCAAGGCTTTAGAAATATGGTTCAAGATTTGTGGCAACCTGTATAAGAGGCTTGATAAAGTTTTATCAATTTGCAATGGAGGCTCAAATTTTCAAGTGTTGTTGTTTTCCATGTGCCTTTCTTTAGATTTGACCACTGTTGATTCTGGAAATGGTAGGGCTCTCCTCCTCCTTGGGATTGGGTGCTCCTTCTTCCAGAGTCCGACGAAGAGGGGTGGTACCTGCAAAAACACTCTGATGCCTAAGTTAGATAGGGCTTTGGAGGAGAAGCGGCGCAGAATGTATTAGGGTTCAGAGTATCTAGAGAGTATGCAAACCTGGGGGGTCCAACCCCCTTTATATAGTGGAGTTGCGTGGAAGGGAAGCAGCCACCGATCCGATATCTGCGCGCGACAATTCCTCCCTGACAATTCGGGGATTAGCTGATCTCTTCCTGATATTTCGCGCCTGCCAAGCCCGTTAGGTGCCAGCTACGTGGTCTTCAATCTTCCGGGTGGGAGTGCTGAGTCGGCTCGCCCTCCGCTTCGGTGTTATCATCGGAGAGTCGCACCTAAGTCGTCTGGCGCGCGTCGTAGGTCGGTGTCAGCTCGTCAAGCTCGGATAAGCAGGAACCGAGCTGACCTACCCCTGGTCGGTGGGCACACTAGGACTCGGCTCGGGACCGGTCCGTAACACAAGCCCCCTAGACTCTTCGCACGAAAGGGCGGAGGGTCTATCCAATGTCCTTGGATCGGTATCCGAGTCGAGCCACTGAGGTCGGGGGCGTGTCCCAGAAGCTTGTTTGCTTGGGGGGTCACGCCCCACGTGTCGCGCTTTTACTCGGCATTCTGCCACGTGATGGGACTCAGATGAGACGTTCACTCATCCGTTCCTCTTCTCACCGTCGATCATCTGACGCAACCCGGACTGCTAGATCTTCACTTGATTTCGCAGACGGAGGGCTCGGATTAAGTTGCCCCTTCATCTCCCTCCTGCGGGGGTTATAAAGTCGTCCCTTCTTCTTCCTTCTCTCTTCTTCTTCGTTTTGCTTTTCGTGAACGCTCCGTCTGCCATCTTCCCTGCGTCTGTATTCCGAACGGCTATCATCCTCATTCCTTTGCGTTTCCTGGTAAGTCCCGCTACTGTTCTTCGTTAATGGCTTTCTCCTCTTCTCCTCGTCGTCCCCCTTCTCCCATACCTGTGAGTTCTGAGAGTGGCTCATCGTCTGAAACGACGAGCACGTCTTTTGACCTTTCTACGCCACCGTATGCCGGAGGCTCTGGCCACCAGGGGCTACCGTCCGACGGTGGTCGTGGCCCGGTGCCTCTTCAGGTGGTTCCTCCCGCCTCCTGGGTTCCAGCCTCTCCCCCTTCTGTGTCCGTTCCCTCGTACTCACTTCATAAGGGGGGCGAGCGCCGAGTGGGAGATAGTAGGTCTCCCTACGCCTGGGTGCACCCAGATGTACTCGGGGTGGCTTCCAACATTTTTTCAGAGACCGGGGTGGTCGCCCTTCGATCTAGTGTATCATTTACGCCGAACCGGGATCGAGACGAGGAGGTAACTTGCCTCCCCTGCTCTCCCGACGACCGAGTATGTTTCAACAAGGGCGAGTCTAGCTCCCCCGACTTTTGTTTCTTCTACAAAACTTTCTTCACACGAATCGGCCTCCGTTTTCCCTTAAGTAGGTTTGAGTGCGAGGTCCTCCAATGGCTGGACGCGGCCCCTTCGCAATTACACCCCAATAGTTGGGCTTTTATCCGAGCCTTTAAGCTCGTGTCAGAGTATTTTGGGGTTACCCCCTCTGTTGCTCTCTTCTTCAGTTTTTTCCAGCTCAGACTTGGCAAGCAGCTTAAGTGGTGTTCGCTCAATAAAATACCTGGTTTTTATATTCTTGAGCTTTTCGATCAGTCTTATAAAAACTGGAAGCCTGATTTCTTCAAAATCTGGGTAAGGAGAGGGGATCCCTTTTTCTTTTCTGCTCAGAACGAGCCCTTGTTTCCTTTTTACTGGAGCCCCAATCCTCGGCCCATAAAAGAGGTGGACTTTAATTCATTTTCGGTCACCGACCAAACGATAGTGAACTTTCTTGCTCGCTTGCCCACATTGCATTGTGGTCCCCTTCTCACCCGAGCTCTAAAGGATCCGCCCCAGTGGAGGGATTACCTAAGTAAGTCTCGTTGTCATCTTTTAGCATGATTTTCAGCCCGAACGTGAGTACTAACTTTCACTTTATTTTCAGGTACAATGGCCCCGAAGATGAGCAAGAAAGAGATGGTCGAGCTCCTCAAGAAAGTTCAAAGAGAAAAGGTCGCCCAAGTTCGGGCGGTTCCTGGTGCACCACTTCCCTTCGCCGTGCCAAAGGCTTCCAAGAAGCGACCGGCGCTTCCCGACTCGGTTCCGAACAGCCCCCTTCAAAGGAGCCGAGGGGTCCTCATGGGGGGATTCCTCTGAACATCCCTGATGGCTCCGAGTGGTTCCTCCACCTCGTAGAATTTACCGATCAAGGCGAGAACGCCGAGGATTCCCTTTGGAACGTCGGCATTGACCGCTCCGACCAGATCGATCAGCTTATGCGTAGGTCTGATGACAGGTGTATGGAAGAGGCGGGCGAGTTGGGTTTGTGCAAGGCACTGGATCTCTACGGGCTCCGTACTTCCGCTATGGCCCAGTTCCTTTCTGATCGGATAAGGGCACGGGCGACTGAGGCCGAGCTGGCAAAGAGAAAGTACCAAAGCAAGGCCACCGCGTTTAGCGAGCTTGAGGAGAAGATGTGCAAGCTGCAAGAGGATTATGCTCGCCTCTCGGAGGCAAGGGACGAATTGAACAGGAGTAACGCTTCTCTTCTGGCTCAGCGGGAGGAGCTCCAGGCCCAAAATGGCCTTCTGTTGCGTCAGCTGCGAGAGGAGAAGGAGAAGTCCTCGTCAAAGCGCTCGGGTCGGCCAGTCTGGTAGTCTGATGCCGCCGATTATAAGGAATGGTTTGATAACGCCATTGCGCAGTTGAAGGTGATCGCCCCCGATCTGGACATTTCTGAGCTCGATTTCACCAAGGTAGTGAAAGAGGGAAAGATTGTGGAGGAGGAGGATGAGGAAGAGGGCCGTCCTGATCAAGAGGAGCCTGGGGGCGAGGACGCCGGAGTTGGGCACGACTTCGGAGGTCTGGTCCAAGTGTTGCGGCCGCGGAGGTCGTCGGGGCCCAAGTCGAAGACCAAGGGGATGCCCTTGCGTAACTTGTTTTTTAGAATGCTTTGCTTTGTCTTGACGATGTACTCGCTCTTTTATGAGCTCTTTTGTATTTTTGCTTCGAGTTAATGAAATTGGCCAAGTTTAAACATTGTCTTCTCTGTTTTCTGCTTTAGCGATTTGCGTCCCAATTTGTTGGTTATTGTTGTACTTGGATGGGGTGGACCTCGGGTAGCTGCTACTCGGCTAGGGCAGTCCCCGGGTGGCTTCCCCCGAATAAAACTTGTGTCAACTGAAGTTGAGACAATTTCTCCGCGTACCGGCATAGGCCGAGTATCAGTTTCCTTACGAAACCTTTAGGTCAGATAGCGAGCGTCGGATCTTCTAACGGGGTTACCAGGTTTTTATGCTAACCGGGGTTTGAGACTGAACGTATCGTTTGGGGCCCACGATTTACGGATGAGCATACCAAGTCTTTATCTTTGACTTGGGTTTAGGACCACCGGGTCGAGCCGCGGATGAGCCCACCAAGCCTTTATCTTGACTTGGGTTTAGGACCACAGGGTCGAGTGCGAATGAGCCCTGACCTTTATCTTTGACTTGGGTTTAGGACCACAGGGGTCGAGCTGCGAATGAGCCCACCAAGCCTTTATGTTGACTTGGGTTTAGGACCACAGGGGTCTGTTGTTCGGTTAAGACCTTCCGAGCTCGGGACTCGGTGACTTTTAGTTAAAACACTCTGAATGCAATGGGGGTTGACTTATATTAAATGGGGAAGAAAGGGAAAGAAGGATGCGCCTCGTTAAAACCTTTCCAAACCAAAAACCCAGTGGGAAAAAGGGTTTGCAAAGGAAAGAGTACGTCATCCGTTTACAATTGTTTAACTAAAGTAGAGCTTGAGGTGCGTGGCATTCCAAGTCCTCAGTATTGCCTTTCCGGATAGTTCCTCTAGCCCATATGCGCCGTGTAGGTGTTCTGATCTGATGCGGTATGGCCCTTCCCATGTCGGCCCTAGTTTGCCCTGCCTTACATCTTTTACGGCGGTTTGACTTTCCGGAGGACCAGGTCTCCTACCTTGAAAGTTCTTGGTCGGACTCTGGAGTTGTAGTGCTTGGCGACGCGCTGTTTAGTTGCAAAGTTTTGCACACGGGCAAGTTCCCGAGTTTCTTCCAGGAGATCGAGCTCGACTCTTGCCTCCTCTGGCGTCAATGCCTGAGCGTGTTCTCTTCTCGCTGAGGTGGAACCGAGCTCATCGGCACCATGGCCTCCATTCCATACGTTAGCCAGGAAAGGTGTTTCATTTGTTGTCGGCGGGGTGGTGTGGTATGCCCACAGACCGCAGAGTTCATCCGCCAGCCGCCCTTGGTCTCTCCGGTAGCTTGCAGAGGCCATTGAGGATAATCTGTTTGCGGCCTCGACGACCATTGGTGCGTGGATGCTCGACGAGGCGTTGCGAGTCGATTTCTGAACGCTGCGTAAGTCCTTGAATCTTTGTCTTGGTGAAGCGTGTGCCGTTATCCGTGATGATGGTGTGGGGCGAGCCATGGCGGCAAACCAGGCTTTTCGGACAAATTTTTGACCTCTCGGAAGTGATGGTCGCCCGACACGCCTCTATCCACTTGGAGAAGTAGTCTATGGCGACTATGATGAACTTGAGTTGGCGGTGCAAGGAAAGGGGCCAAGTATGTCAAGCCCAGGTATTGAAAGGCGAGGCGGCGACTTCGTCTGAGACTTCCGGTGGAAGATGGTCTCGTTTGGCGAATCTTTGGCACTTGTCGCACTTCCTTACGTATTCTAGGCAATCCGACCTGAGCGTCGGCCAGTAGTAGCCTGCTCGTAGGATTTTAGCTGCCAGGGTCCGAGTTCCGCAGTGGTTCCCGCAAATACCCTCATGTAGTTCTCTCATGACGTACTCGGAATCTGACTTCTCTACGCAGGTGAGTAGTGGCTGCGAGAAACCTCTCCTGTAGAGTCTGTCTCCGATTAGAGTGTAATGTGCGGACTGCCGTTGGACCCTGCGTGATTCTGCCTGGTCCTCGGGCAGTCTTCCCTGTTTCAAGTACTCGACGATGTCCTTCATCCAAGAATCCGAGCTGATCACTGCGTAGTTTCCGGCTGTCGCGATGCTTGGTGCCTCTAAAGTTTGGACGACCACCGTATGGAGCTGTCCCTCGGTCTTCATACTAGCCAACTTTGCCAGCAGATCTGCCTTGTTGTTTTGTTCTCGAGGGATGTGCTCGAGTTGGACCTCTTGGAAGTTCTGAATCATGGCATTGACTTTCTGAGCGTACTGGGCAAGTATGTCGTCTCGACACTGGTACTCGCCCTTGACCTGGTTGATCATCAGTTGGGAGTCGCTCTTGACTCGGAGCGTTTGGGCTCCCAGCTCCCATGCGAGCTTGAGACCGAGTAATAAAGCCTCATACTCGGCTTGGTTGTTGCTAGCTTTGAATAGGAACCTGAGTGCCTGTTCGACGCTGATTCCAGCAGGGCTTTCAACGATGATTCCTGCTCTGCTGCCTTTGGAATTAGAGGAGCCGTCCACATATAGCGTCCAGTACTCGACCTCAGGGGTCGGTGTTAGCTCTCCAATAAAGTCAGCTAAAACTTGTGATTTGATGGGTCCTCTGGGCTCATACCTGATTTGGAATTCGGAGAGTTCTACAGACCATGCCACCATTCGCCCTGAGAGTTCGGGCTTCTACAGGATCCTTTTGATTGGGTAGTCCATTTTGATTACCACCGTGTGCGCTTGAAAGTAAGGCCTCAATCTCCTCGCGGAGGTTACTATCAGGAGCGCCAGTTTCTCCACCTTCTGGTACCTTAGCTCCGCCCCGTGGAGGACTTTGCTCATGAAGTAAACTGGGCGCTGCTCGGTTTCTCTCTCTTCTATCAAGGCCGAGCTGATCGAGGTGTCGGTGGCCGCCAGGTAGAGGAGGAGAGGGGCTCCTTTGGTGGGCCGTGTAAGGACCGATGGTGACGCCAGAAACTCCTTGAGCTTTTGGAAAGCCGTTTCACAGTCGTCGGTCCATTCGAACCGAGTCGGTTTCCTGAGTACCTGGTAGAGCAGGCGATTTGTCGGAGCAATCTGAACCTGGAAAGGGCGCGATACGACCAGCGAGTCTTTGCACTTCCTTGATAGAGCTCGGGCTGCATCTCCAACACCGCTTTGCTAAGACTTGTCGGGGTTGGCCTCAATGCCTCGTGGGTGATCATGAACCCAGGAATTTGCCTCGAGCACCGAGCGAGCACTTCTCGGGGTTAAGCCTGATGTCATATTTTCTCATAATGTCAAATACTTCCTGGAGGTCTCGGTAGTGTGCCTCGAAGCTGGAGGTTTTGACCACCATGTCGTCCATATACACCTCGATCGTCTTCCCGATCTGCTTAGCGAAGACCTCATCCATCATCCTCTGGTAAGTTGACCCCGCATTCTTCAAACCAAAGGGCATAGTGACGCTATAGAAGTTGGAGGTCTCCGTCATGAAAGCCGTCTTTGGTGCGTCGAGCGGGTGCATATCTTGATCTGATTGTACCCGAAGTACGCGTCCATGAAACTGAGCACCTGGTACCCTGACGTGCCGTCCACCAGAGCATCGATGCTAGGAAGAGGGTATGGATCTTTAGGGCAGACTTTGTTTAGGTCGGTGAAGTCCGTGCACATCCTCCACTTACCGTTGCTCTTCTTGACCAGTACGACGTTGGAAAGCCAAGTTGGGTACTTGATTTCCTTGATAAACCCGGCTTTCAAGAGCTTTGATGTCTCTTCTCTGGCTGCCTGCTTCTTTTCCCCTGCGAGTCTTCTTTTGCGCTGAGCAACGGGGCGAGCGCCGTGCTCTATGGCTAGCTTGTGACAGGCCACTCTGAGGTCTATTCCGGGCATGTCCTCCGGGCCCCATGCAAACAGATCCGCGTTGTCGAGCAGGACCTTCGTCAGGGACTGCTCGCTCTGCGGGGGCAGTTGCGTCCCGATCCGTATGCTCTTGCCCGGTCCTCTTACTTCGATCTCTTTGATGTCATCGACCGGCACCGGCCGAAAATCACTCTCCCCCCTCGGGTCAAGCTCGATCATGCAGTTCGACTTGGGCTGATCTCTTCTCCTGTCATCCCTTAGGCTGTTGACATAACACTGTCTCGCCTCCTTCTGGTCGGCGTGTATCATAGCAATCTGCCCATCGGATAGGGGGAACTTCATTGCCAAATGGGGGGGTGGAGACAATGGCCCCGATTCCATTGATGACAGTTCTGCCGATTATCATATTGTAGGCGGTGTCCGCGGCTGAATCGGCTTCTACCACCAGGAGGTGGGCTTCGATCATCTTGACCCCGACGTCCGCCTTGAAGGTGAGCAAGACGTTGAAGTACCCAGTCACTCGAGCTTTAGCACCTGAAAAACCGACTAACGTACCTCGATAGGGTCTGATAATCGAGCTCGGTAACTTGAGTCGGTCGAAGGCTTCTTTGTAGATCACGTCCGCCGAGCTTCCTTGGTCGACGAGCACTCTCCTGACGTTAAATCGGCGAGGTGCACTGTGATCCCCATTGGGTCGTCTTGGCGGCGATCTATTCCCTGATAATCCCTCTCCGAGAAGGATATGGTCGGTAAGGCCTCGGGCGGGGCCGCTGTTGACGTCGAGCTATTGACGGATCTTAGGTGCCTCCTCCGACCGTTGCTAGATTCGCCCGCTGCAAAACCACCGCAATTAAATTGAGTGAGGGTACCTTCATCTCGACCGCTTCCGCGTTGGCGGGCGGGTGAACGTCTTTCTCGCCTCTCCGAAGCCGGCGATCGGTTCTTGTACGGCGCTCGGGTGAACGGGATCTTCTACGATTTGTTTCGTTCTCCCTGGGGTTGCCCGTTCCCTTTGTCCACGTGCCGGCTAAATGTCTGCTGTATGAGTTTTTCAATTTTTATCTTCACCGACATTCATTGGTGGTGTGCCCGTAGATCCGGTGGTATTCGCAGTATCTCTGGCGATCCGCATCTGGTGGGGAGTCCTTCCGAGGGGGCAAGGTAATGAGGTTGCCCGTGTAGGCCTCCTTCAAGACTCGGTCCCTACCCACGGTCAAGGGAGTGAACCGTCCTCCGTAGTCTTGCCGCCCTCGGCGTTCGTTCCTTCTATCTGCCTTCTCTCGGGGCGGATCCCTACTCCTGTCTTGCCGATTCTGGGTTTCCCTTTTGGCGGCAGCAACCTCTTCCATGTTGATATACCCCACTGCTCGGCGTCTCAGCTCGTCCAAAGATCCTGCAGGTCGGCGAGCGAGGAAGTCCGAGAAGGGACCAGGTTTTAGTGCTGACACTATGGCGTGGAGCGCCACATCGGTGCTGAGATTTCTGATTTGAGCCGTTTCGTTGTTGAAACGCTCTATGAAGGACTTCAGCGTCTCGTCCGACCTCTGTTTGAGCCCGACCAGGCAAGTGGAGTTTTTCCGGAAGGCTCGGCTCGTAGTAAATCTGGCCACGAATTGCTCGGCGAGTTGCCTGAATGAGTGGATCGAGCGTTGTGGGAGGTTAGAGAACCACATCATGGCCGGTCCCTTCAGGGTGCAGGGAAAGGTCCGACATTTCAAGCCCTCGGATGCGTCGATCAGTAGCATCCGCGCGTTGAAGGAGGTAATGTGCTCTTCGGGGTCGGTCTTACCCTCGTAAGCGTCCATATTGGGGATTTGGAACCGCCTCGGGACTGGATCGGCCATAACCCTCTCGTCAAAGGGGAGCAAGGTTAGCCCGATTTCAGAGGGTCGGTTCTCTCGCGGCGGCGCCTGCCGGATGTGACCCTCTCGCCTTGGACTCTTCGTGGCGCTGGATGCATCCGACCTGGACGAGTCCCGGTCATCTCTTCTAGTCCGCGAGGGTGTCTCGTGGCCTTGTCTTTCCTCGCGATCGCGGGCTTCCGCGATCTGGCGTCTTAACTCCTCGTTTTCGCCTGAAAGCTCCAAAGTGCGGTGGTGGGTGTTCGTTCGGACCGGCCGAGTGATGACTTCGCGGTGGCGATCTGTGATTCGCCGTGCTCCTGGTGCGCGCCATCCAGCTAGGGGTTTTCTTGAGGCCTGGGTTAGTTTTACCGGGCCCCACGGTGGGCGCCAATGTTGATGCTGGAAATGGTAGGACTCTCCTCCTCCTTGGGATTGGGTGCTCCTTCTTCCAGAGTCCGACGAAGAGGGGTGGTACCTGCAAAAACACTCTGATGCCTAAGTTAGATAGGGCTTTGGAGGAGAAGCGGCGCAGAATGTATTAGGGTTCAGAGTATCTAGAGAGTATGCAAACCTGGGGGGTCCAACCCCCTTTATATAGTGGAGTTGCATGGAAGGGAAGCAGCCACCGATCCGATATCTGCGCGCGGCAATTCCTCCCTGACAATTCGGGGATTAGCTGATCTCTTCCTGATATTTCGCGCCTGCCAAGCCCGTTAGGTGCCAGCTACGTGATCTTCAATCTTCAGGGTGCGAGTCCTGAGTCGGCTCGCCCCTCCCCCTGCTCGGTGTTATCATCGGGAGAGTCATACCAGAAGTCGGGTCTGGCGCGTCGCAGGTCGGTGTCAGCTCGTCAAGCTCGGATAAGCAGGAACCGAGCTGACCTGCCCCTGGTCGGTGGGCACACTAGGACTCGGCTCGGGACCGGTCCGTAACAACCACAACGCTCTCTTGGTTCAGATGAGTAGCAAAAGAAGACTAGATAAGTATCGTGTGCCTTCAAGTTCTTGGAATCTTGACTCACTCATGAAAATTTTCCGGGTGCAAACTTGGTCTCGTAGTGAGTAGTGGTGTTCTCAAGTGAATCAGTTCCAATGTGCTCTCAAATAATGGAATCGGGATGCTTCTGGTAATATTTTTTATCGTAAAAGAAGGCTTATCAAGCATACGAAGCCTGAGAACGCTAAGAGAAGATTGTCGATGGAGTACTATGAGCATGTTTTGATCCAAGAGGAGCTTCCAAGTTTCAAAAATCCCACTCTAAGTGGTTGTACGATGGGGACCGTAACACTAGATTTTTCCACGGTTTCACGACAGTGAAGGAGGAGGAGAAATACTTCCGATATCCTTAAGGGCAGCGAAGGTAATTGGATTGGATACCAGAAGCAGCTTGAGATGATGGTGACTGGTTTTTATTGTTCTTTAACTTTAGATGAAGGTAATCGCGATCCAGCTTGCATTAGCAGGGCTTTCTCTATCCTTTCTGAAGATAACATGAGGTTTTTGGAGAGAGAGGTTGCTAAAAGTGATATCGTCAATGGTATTAATCATATGAGAGCCTTTATAGCTCCCGAAATTGATGGTTTGCAAGGTGGATTTTATCAAAGTCAGAGGAAGACTTTAGGTGAACCTTTTTGCAACCTTGTTCTTGACATCTTTAAGGAGCCGTATATCGTGAAAGATATCAATAAAATCTTATCTCCTTAATTCCTAAAGTTGATCCAATGTGCATCATAAGGAATTTTGGACCAATTAGTTTATGTAATGTATCTTACAATGTCATTCATAAACTATTGGTGCAACGTCTCCATTTGGTTATGAATTCCCTAGTTAATCTCTGCCTATTAAATTATATTTAAAAGTCGGATATGGCATGTTAGCCTATTTAGAGTCTGTTTGTTTTAGATTTAGGTAGAATTGATTGTGAAGAATCTTTTTAAAAAAATTGATTTTAAGAAAATCGAGTTTAAAAAAATTGATTTGTTTTTTATAATAATAGTTTAAAAGTGAGTTCAAAAGAATTGATTTGTGTTTGGTAATGATAGTAGAATCACTTTTGATGTGTAAATATAAACAATTTTGTGGGTCCTACACCTAGAATCAATTCTCTCAAATGGAAAAGCTTGGATGTTATTGCTTCTACTATAATTGATTCTAGAGTGCCAACGGGATTCTAAAATCTTTTAAAATCTAAAACAAACGTGTGAATAGTAATTAAAAAAATGTTAGAATCAATTTTGGGGTCCAAACGGGATTTTAAAATCTTAAACAAACAAGCAATTAAAAGCCTATTTAATATTAACGTCTTTGAATAAGTCATCTGACCGATCTTTATATAGATTAACGGGCTAATAGGCCAATGGAGTTAAGTTATATTTATAATAAGCTCCTAAAAAAATTAAACCACTCCTACTAAAAGACATAAGACATAGAGGTGAAAATAGATGGGACGAGTTGAGTTTTATAATATCTAATTTTGATTTATTCGTATGATATAAATCTTTTTCAATGTCTAACATAACCTTTTAGAGAATCAAACCTTATATGATAACCTATTTAAATTCTATATTGCAATAAGGCCTTTATGTATATCAAAAATTTATGTAAGTCAATATGCTTAAATTATTAAAAATGTCAGTAGGTATATCATATACTCCCTCTGGAACCATTTATAAGGCAAAAAGTCATTTCCAGATTCGTTAAAAAATGAATGTATCTGGTCCAATTTTTGGACCAAATACATACATTTTTTAACGAATCTGGAAATGACTTTTTGCCTTATAAATAGTTCCGGAGTAGTATTATTTAGCACAATGTACAAAATCTAATATAATAATAATAGCAATATAAAATTATTATTTATATTTACTTAAATAGACCGGTCTGTTAGGTCTAAAAGGTTTTTTTGGTAACCTTTTAGCTAAATAAATTTTTCAAAAAATCTTAGCCTAATCTATTTAAAAAAAAAGATTGATCTGGCCTGGACCTAACATAAACTAAGTCGTAATCCCTTATCGAGTTGCTTGACTTATTTCCACCGATATTTTATTTTTTTATTTTATTTTATTTTTTATCGAGTGGCCTAAGTTATTCTCAAAGTTGAATCTATCTTTCCAAGTAATCGGATGCTACTACATTCCTATATTTTCAGGCGTGGGTAAAATATCGGCAAGTGATGCTGTACTCTTTTGGGTGCTGCGAGCGAACAGCTCCTATAATGAAGGAGAAGACAAAGGAAGGGTAGGATACGTGTCACTAGAGCGATTACAACGGAAGGGTCGGTGATGAATCACGGTATCTTCACCCCCTTTTGGCAACATTTTCACATTTTCACACAAAAAGTAAATGCAAACCCATCGACACGTGGCAGGAGCTTAACGACCAGATCGAATCCACATGCTCCCGTGAAAGAGTCCACATCAGACTCGAAAATCTCCTCTACTACTTTCTTCTAATACAAAACTAGAATTACTTTTATCAAAAAAAAAAAAATCTAGAATTACTAGTAAATTTCAATTAAAAACATAGCGACATTTTAACAGTATCCTAAGAGTATTATTTAAATATTTTAAATAAAGTAAATATTTATTTAAAAACTAAGTTAATCCCTTTTAATATATTAAATACACAATTTTTCATAAAAACTTATTTATTTGGATTTCTTAATTAATGTCTTTAGGATACTCATTAACATTTTTTTAAAACATAATACTCTCTCTGTCTCATATTAATTATCATTTAACGTAAGCAGATTTCTTAAGAAAATCATTAATTGCATTTATTTTCAAGAAAAAATAATGTACTCCTCTTATCCATATTATAAGAGGCAATACTCTAATTCACACAGATCAAAGAAATGCTTTGAAATTAGTTAATTCTAATTAATACTCCTAAAAATGTAACTCTTTTTTCAAATATACTCTTTCATAAATAGTGGCTAATAATTAATTACACTTAATTCACATAAATTTTACTAACTTAAATAACGGTATAATTGGAAATTAACATTTAATGTATGTTAAAATTGATGTTTGTTTCTTATAATATGAACCGGAAGGAGTATTTTGACTAAGACGCTCTTAGTGTAGTGAAAGCTAGATGGAATGATTAATTAATATATAGGGTAGTTGAGCTACAAATAAATAAGAGTATTATTGGAAAAATGTTGTGGAGAATGCCTTAAAATCAGTTTTGGAAAGCTATTGAATGCACTACATCATGTTAGAAGTGTTTTTCTTGTTAATGAATCGATTCATCCTCATTTGTGAAAAGATTCACGAGGTTTGTGCATACAGGAGGATTTGTGTTGATTCTGTGAATCGAAGTGGCCCGTGCATGAATCGATCGATTCATGCTTAGTGCAGAGTTATTTTTTAGTGTTGTGGATCGATTTACAAGCGGGTTTGATTTTTTTTTAGTCATTTTTTGGTTTAGGGCTTTCAATGCAACACCATTTAATCCTGGGGTCTTAGGGTTTCACAAGAGTGATCCATTCTTTCATCTCCTTACAATGAGCGAAAATCATTGAGTGTGAAAGATTAAGGGTTTGTAAAAAGAGAGAAAGCTTGGGTTCTTGGGATTATTCATCTTGAACAATTGAGAAGCAAAAATGAAAAAGGATCTCTTGTAACTTTATCTGAACTTAATGATTCATAGTGAAGAGGAGGGACTGCTCTCTTCCAGGGACGTCGGTCACATTGACTGAACCTCGTAAACAATCTAGTGTGCAATTTCTTTTCTCCCTTACATTTTAATTTTTGCAATTTCTTGGTGCTATTTTGTGCATAACTTTTGCAATTTTTCTCATTGGTTTTGTTGTCCTTGTTGTGGTTTTGTTGTTGGGTGTGGTTTTTTGTGCATGGATTCTTGCCTTTTTAATATTGTTTAGGACCACCAAATAATATTTTAAAGTGACAACTAACGTGAGATAAGTAAATATTCTAAAGACAGAGTGTTAACGAGTGTCGTTAGGGCATTGGTTAATGAATCAAAAAGTGTAAATTTGTATGAAAAAATAATGTATTTATTACATTAAAAAATGATTAACTTACTAGACAAACTTTCCTTTTATTGATTCTTTAAACAATGCCTTAAATGCACTTGCTAGCAAGACTCATAAAACTTAATATGAGAGGGAGGAAGTAGCTACAATGGTTTTTTTTTTTTGGTGAGTACTCTGGTACCCAGTAGAAGTGTTGGGTACGGTACCTAAGCGAGCTTGTATCCACTTATTATGTTATTAAATCCACTTTAACTACCTTAAATTAGTTATTTGAATTTTTAAAATTGTATATGCACCCTTTTTAAACTAAATAATATTTTTTTATTAAAAACTTCTCTACGATATCTCTTTGTATTCTCTCTTCTTCACCTTTGTACTCATTTCACGGTTCTTCTTCTCCCAACATAGATTTGATTTCTCTTATTGCTTCTTCTTCTTTCGATGGAGTCTGGATATCGAAAACAAGTTGACATCGATATATGTTTCCTGCTATTTGATTATTCACTTTTTTCTAACATGATAGTCATTCTAAACGTGCAAGAGAAAAGAGAAAGAACAACATATTACCAAATTTGTAAAATATTTTATGGGGCACCGAAATAATTATTTACAATTTACTGCTTACTTTTTAAAACAATAAGCAGACCAAAAAAAATAATTAAAAATATATATCGTAACGGTTATATGAAAAATATTGAATAAATTAACTATTTTTATTAGAACAGTTAATATGGGTATGGTATCTGACTAATTTAAACAGCTAAGAATTCAACTTTTTTTTTCAGTATCTTTTTGTTGTTGTCTAATTAATCACGATTAATAATCAATTAATAATCACGTTTACAAAGAATATAATCTTACCATTTAGACCCATTAATTAATCACGATTTGAAGCCCTTTGATTGGTTAAGAAAGGGCGCAATCATAATCATAACTTTTTAAAATGAAAATAACTACAGCTTAAAAACAGAAAAATATCCCTGTTACAGGAATTGTTCGGACTTTTCTAATAAAAAAATCTCTCATAACGAAGGAGAAAGGGCAAAAAAAAAAAAAAAACAACAACAACTATGGTGGGGTCCGGGAGCAATTTAGCAATGGCAAATTGCAAATGGCGGGCCCCACAAAATAGACCGGTAACCTGAGGCAGCTGTAAGACACCATGGTCCATGGCGGTCCGTATAGAATACATTGGGACCACTGATACCGTCTCAGCCGGTCAGAACCTACTGATATTTTTCTCCTGCATCTGCCTTTGCCTATTTATACATCACACCCCTGTGCCTTTCACTCCTTTGTTATAAACCGAAGCTGCCACCTACTGCGCTTCACCTCCGTCGTAGCCCTCGTCGGAGAACATAGCCGCCATCAAATATCAAATATTAACAAAACAAAACTGCCTCCACCTCCGTTTGAGTAAGTTCCTGCACTCTTCCATTCTCTCGGATCTCGTTCCCCTCGACTCCCGTAACCGATCCGATTTTTGTGGCAATTGTAATCATTAATACGGGCTTGTTTACTTAATTTACTTAAATTATTACAATTACAAGTACAAGTTACAACCCCATGCTTTTGACTTGAACTTCGATAAAGTGAATTTTCATTTTCACGTTCACACCCTTTCGGTTGCTCTTTCCCATTTTCTTTCTGCCTTTTTTTTTCCTTTTCCTAATGAATCTTTTTGTTGGTTGATTTTGCAGGTTGGAGTGTGTTAAAAGGAAGAAAGGCCAAGACTTTTGGGTTACTCTTATTCTGATTCCTCTTCTTCTTCACTTATTTTTGCCTATCCCAAAAAAACCCTCTCCCATTTTCTCAAACACCATCGTCATGGGAATTAAGGTTTTGCAATTGTCGCAACCAGTTCTACCTCATTCACCATCTTCATCTCAAACTCTAGCCTCTGCAATTTCCTCTCCTTCTTCCAAACCACGAAGCCGCAACAACGGAGGAGGATCAGGTCCCCTAGTGTGCCGATTCGTGCACGGTTCAAACCTCTTCCGATCCACACACCTTCTCCACAGGTCACGATCCTTCGATCACTACCCAATTTCCACCACGCGCAAGGGAACCATAAGAAGGGCCTTCAGCGCAAGCTTAGAGTCCTTCTCCGACGAAGAATTCGCCAAGAAAATCGAAGACTTAGCCCTCCGGTTCCAGCTTGCCGACGAAACCAATGTAACGGATTCAGATTGCGGCGAAGAAACATCCTCTTCGACGGTTAATTTTTTTCCGGAGTTCGAACCGCCGTGGGCCCGCGGCGAGGAGTTAATTCCGGCGAATATTGAGCGGAAAGCGAACAGCGTGGAGCTTCCGTTTTCGCTGCGGATAATCAAGAAGAAGCTGAAGCTGAAAGAAGAGTTCAGAGAGGTAGGGGAAAATGCGTATTGCTCTGTGAAGAAAGCTTTTTCTTCCATGGTGTTTATCATCAGAGAGCTTCACAGCTTCACTTTGCAAATGAGGGAAGTTCTCTTTTTCGAAGATTTACACGGGATTCTCGAGAGAGTTCAGAAGGAAATGCACGCTTCCTTCGTGTGGCTCTTCCAACAAGTCTTCTCTCAAACCCCAACCCTCATGGTCTACGTCATGATCCTCCTCGCCAATTTCACTGTCCACTCAATGACAAACAACGCCGCCATCGCCGCCGTCGCGTCTCCACCGGATGCAGTTTCCATGGTGGAGCTTAGTGACCAGGAGAACCACGGTGAGTATCGCAAACTCGATTCATCAGCAATCAAAACCTTCTCGGTTTCAAACGGGAATAAGACGGCCTCCGTCGACGGCGGAAACGGCGGCGGAGGGAAGTTCCGGCCGGTTGCCAATGGAACCGATGGGGATGGCCGGTTTGACCGGTCGGACCGGTGCGGCAGTGGAACGATTGTGCCAGATGGCGGTGGTTCTTCTAAGGTTTTCAAAACGGGGGAAACAGAGTCGGTGTCGGGGCAAGAAGAAGAAGAAGCGAAACTGTGGAACTCTATGGTGGAAGAAGCTTCGAGATTGGAAGTGGGTTTTGATCGAGAGGCAATGAAACGATTCGTTTCGCCAGTGTCGGCTAAGATAGAATCCGATGACTATGCTGAGTACCTGAGGACAGAGCTTGTGTACCAAACGGCGTTGTCGCAGGAACCCAACAACGCTCTCCTCCTTGCCAACTACGCACAGTTCCTCTACATCGTTGCTCACGACTATGACAGGTGCGTATTGCATCTTTCATCTTTTTACTTTTTAAAATATTATTACAAGTATAATTACTGAATTAGAATTTTTCAAGTATGTATTTTAAATTACCTATTTCTGATATGCATTTAACAAGAATATCACCTGGAAAATCTAACCAAATTGGGAAGGTAAAAAACAAATCCGCTTTTTGTCTAATTGAATCTTGAAAGAGGAGTATGCGGTCTAGTTTCTCTGTACCAGAGAGTACCACTGGTTCATGAGCAGGGTTTATCGTCTAGCGCACGTGATGACCTCGTGCATGATAAGAAAAGATCTCACACGTAATCTCGTTGACTTTTACTTTTTGACTTGCTAAGAGGAAGATTAATACCCGTTAAAGTAATAGTAGTAATTGAATTGTATACTCAGCTTGCAATTGCAATGCAACTTTTTACATGTGAACTGAAAAGAAGTTATTGTGTTGTTGACATTTGGGTTGTGGTTTGAACGCACAGGGCGGAGGAGTACTTTAAGAGAGCGACAGAGGTGGAGCCATCGGACGCGGAGGCGTACAATAAATACGCCACCTTCCTTTGGAAAGTGAAGAACGATTTGTGGGCTGCAGAGGAGACATATTTGGAGGCCATTTCAGCTGAACCTAACAACTCCTACTATGCTGCAAACTATGCTCATTTTCTATGGAACACAGGTGGCGAGGACACATGCTTCCCTCTATCCTCTCCGGATACCTCCCAAGAAGTTTGATTATAAATCCACAGCAATCAATCAGATTGCAAAACAAAAAAAATATATAGAGAAGAAAAGAGAAGAACAAAAAAAAAATGAAAATTTTGGTAGCTTATATCTTTTTTCAACCTTTGAATTTTTTTAATCGGGATGGGTGGGGTGAAGAGCCAAGCAGATGGAATAATCATGAATATTTGTACATCTTTGTAATTATAATAACTGTATATAACTCTTACAATGGCTCCTTTTGAGTTTAATGGGCACAAGTTAATCTTTAATCTTTTCATTGAGTTGTGAATTAGTTTATGTTATGCAGAGTTCTTATGATTATAATAATTAATTAATGGGTGTATGAAAAAATATTTAATTAATGGTGGATTCTAGGATAGAGCATTTTGATAAGTTTTTTTTTTATAAGCAAAAAAACTTTATTGGAAAAGGAGTACAATGTGTACTCCCCAAAAATAGAAGTGTCTTATTAAAACCTCCCAAAGCCAAAACTAATTGGAAAAAAGACTAGGGGAGAAAAAAGAGTACACAACCATCAAAGTACATGTGTTACAATAAATTGTGCATACAAAACACAAACCAAAATATGGCCAGCACCCCTACAAAAAAACATACACTCCCCCAAAAACCCAATCAAACAGCCCCTAGCATAACAGCCCACAACCACTTTGACCAAAATCACAGAGGGAGAAATTCGACCTGCACACGGTAGACATAACCTGCGCACAGCATAGACAAGCCACATAAACCTGCACACACCATAGACACAACCTGACAACTACCAACAATCACCAATAAACCCACCGAGGCAAACTCTGTATTATAACGCAGTACAATAGCCAAGTGGATCCGTGCATCAATCCGAATATTGCCAATCCGAATGTCTACCTTCTCTTGCAATACACAATTTCCAAGATGTCAGCTTAATCTTATGCAAAACAGCCCCAATGTCAATCACCTCCCCGTGGAAAACCACCTTATTCCTACTTAACCAGATTAACCAAACAACTGAGCACCAAATAACATATCGAATTTTCCTACATGCTTTACCCTTCAGTGGAAATTTAAATGCAAGAAAATTACTCACCACCTGATCATTGCTCGAAACACCATAAAAGCCAATCCAAGCAAAGACGGATCTCCAAATATTATAAGACACAGTGCAAGAGCAGAACAAGTGATCCACAGATTCCACAAATTGGCAACAAAATACACAGTTATTATTATGATTGCTAGGAATAATACCACAAAGTGTTAGTGCATCCCTCGTAGGAATGCGTTTCTGCAGAAGTCTCCAAATAAAAGCCGCCACCTTGGAAGGAACTGAGGTACGCCACAACCATTTAAAGGCCATAGACAGGCTAACATTCAACTCGACAACATTGCACCGAATTAAGTTTGAATATGCGGATTTACAGCTGAATATTTTATCCCCACTCAGCTTCCAATCCCAGGTATCGCGATCTATTCTAGAAGGTACCACATCTTGCAATTTATTCATTAAAACCATGAGTTGGGATTCCTCCGAAGAATTCAAATTACGTCTCCACAACCATTTCCTCCGCCACACATTCCCCTCCCAAACTCCAGCCTCTACAACTAATAAGTTCTTCCTTGTGGTCAGCTGGTAAAGTGTAGGAAAGGTGTCTCTGGCCACTTCAGAACCTAACCAACAATCTTCCCAAACTCGAACCGTGTTCCTAAGACCCAACCGAACTGAAATAGAGCATTTTGATAAGTGGTTTAGTTGACTGTATTTGAAAAATCGAGCAAAATTTTATTAGCGATTAATGTCGCTTTTTGGAAGTAAAATTTCACGGTTTTCGTCGTTTTTACGATTGGGATGATGATTTAATTGGTGTTAAAATAGTGACTTGATTGGTATTTATTGAATAAAAAAAGAAAAAAAAATAAATATAAGTCGAATTTTGAGTTGACACATTTCTCCTTTGATGAAACAACATCGATCAGTAATCATTAAAATTTTAGACAAATTTTTAAGTATCGAACTACGTGGATCACTTATCAAAATGGTCCATTTCAGAATTTGCCTTAATTATAATTTTAATCGTTAATGAACTGTATTTTCGGAATGAGAGGGAATGTGTAGGAACGTGTTGGAGTGGATGTGCTTACTGCCTCTCATGTTGACAATAAACGGCAGTGCGTTTCACTTGTGGAGATATTTGGAGTGTGAACAGGGAAATGGACCAATGACTTTGAAAATGAGTGGATGGCAGGTTCTTGGAGCAGGATTTGCTTTTGCACATATTATCATGTGCCTTAACTCTTTTTCTGTAGCAGAATCCCAAATTCACATGGCACCTGTAATTAGATTTTTTATTGTTTGTATGATGCCGATTTTGGTTTCTATAAAATTAAAAATTAATAATGTTTTATGTATTGGCGATGAGAGGATCGTGATTCACGTGGGATATTGGCATGACGATACTTTTTTCTAGTGTGTTGATTTTGATTATTGAGATGATTTCATTTGCTTATGTAAGCAGGAATTCGGATCCTTGCCGACACATATTGGTCCGAGCGAAAGAGGTTTAGATTCCCTTAAGCAAGGTCTCGAAATCGAGCCTTATAGATGAAAAAAACGTGTTTGAGAGAAGTCTCCTTAATTGTCCGACAGTACCTCGACCGAATATTAGTCTCATAGGCGGCCCAAAAGACTGAACCCGTGGGATACTTCGGGGGACCCACTGGAACCAAAGAGCTAATTACAGTGGGGTCCATAAAAAAAGGAATTGGGATCCTCTCTGGTCACCGGAGAGTCCAGTTGGAGAGAGAAAGAAACAGAATAATAAAATAATATTATTTTATTTATTATGTCTTTCTCTCTTTCCAACTGGACTCTCCGATAACTGAGAAGCTGTGTAAGCAACAAAGACCTTTGTTGAGCGTTTGTATAGGAGAGTCAGGTTGGAGAGAAAGAAACAGAATAATAAAATAATATTATTTTATTTATTATGTCTTTTTCTCTTTCTAACTGGACTCTCCAATGACTGGAGAAGAACCGGACTATGTAAGCAACAGCACCGTTGAACAGCATTTGGTACCAGTGGGTGCGATTTGTGATTATTCTTCCTATCAAAAAATCAATTATGAAGACATAAAGCAAATGGTGAATGAGTGGCAGAAAATTTAAGGGATTTGAAGGTTAAGAAAAGGATTATATTATCAAAGGGTCGATTATTTCATTTTCTACTTTTTTTTTTTTTGTCAAGAAATAAGTCTTATATTCATTAACACAGGGGATAAACCCAAACAAAGAGAACCGCCCATGATGGGCAGAACAAGGCCCAAGGCCTACACTACCCAAACAGCATATACTAGAATAGGGGACATATAGTGCACATGCATACAGGGTAACAAAATTCAAGTTAAGTACAGAGGGCAAACTAGATCTAGTTTCGGAAGTACAACACTTGTAACACCTACTTCCTAACTCAGAGGGCCATGAGAAAGCCTAAATTGCCCAACTCTACTGCCGCCAATCAATCCCAAAGCAAAGTAGAGGGGTCAAGCATGATTATTGACAGAGGAAATATCAACATCCTCTTCTCCTAGACCAAAGTGGTTTGTCCCTGTTGGGTGGGTTCTCTCCTAAGTGAGACCCACAAGATATGGTGTTATTTTGTTTATTTGTGAGATATGTGGAAGATATATGAAAGATATGGTGCATATATGTTTTTCTAATAAAAAGAGGAAACAAGGAAATAAGGAACATTTACAAAGAGGAAATAAAGGAAAAGATATCTCAATAAATATAAAATAAATAAGTGTCATGTCTCAACAGAATCAGATCAAAATATATTGCTTGTATTTGTTGCTTTCTTCTATGAAAGGTATGACATTGCAGAGAAAATGTGGTGCAAAATGTAGAGAGCACCCGAGAAAGGGGTAGCCGTGCAACACAAGGAAGTGAGAAAAAATGTAGGGTGGGTTTCTAAGTCTCAGACCAGAAAACTTGTGCTGTGGGGGTGAGTGTTATCATTCTTTGTAACTCTTGAGTGAGGATTCGGGTTTGTAAGGTGATACACAATTTGGGGTGGGTTTTTCGAGTTTGTGCTAGAAAACTTGTTATATTGTGGGGTGGGTTACAATACTATCTTGTAATCTCTTTTTATGATAGTGGAATAATTTTGTTAAGGTGTTCCGTGGACGTAGGCAAGAGATGTCGAACCATGTAAATCTTTGTGCTTTTTATTATTTTCTTTGTTTGTGTAGAGATTCCTCAACACTGGTATCAAAGATCCTTAGGCGTGTATGGGTAAATCAAAGTGACGTGTGCGAATTTTTTTCCAATACTCCCCAAGATATCTCTAGAAGAACAGTTTTCCAGCACACAACTCCCAATCCTGAAGCCATCACGAGCAGTGAGGCTGGGGGAGAGGGTATCTGAAGAGGCGTTGATGGCAGGATTCGGGGCCTTGAGATCCTGATCCAACAGGGGCAGAAAGTGCTAGGATCTCTCTGATTTGCATTATCATTCACTTCATAGCGGTTTGGATTCTCCCGAGGACCAGATCTAGGGCTCCCTTGAGCTTGAAGCTTGTCCTTGGTGATTACCAAAGCTAAATCTCGAGGTGTGTTGTAGATCCAGTCAGAAGGAAGGGCTCGCTCCATCATCAACTTAGCAATCGTGTGATCCGCATCATTGCCATCTCGAGACACCCAGGTAAAGCCACAACTCTGAAAACTGGTCCTCAGTTGGTGGACATCAGCAATGATTTGTAAAATCTCACCCCACATGGTTTGAGAACGACAACTGTTGAACACCTCTAACGCATCGCTTTCTATAATAACCTTTCGAATCTGCAGGTTGTTAACCAAGATCAAGGCATCCCTGACCGCAATTGCCTCAGCAGATAGAGAGTTGGAAGCAGGGAAACATTTCGACGCCCCAATAATAAGACCCCCAAGATGATTTCTAGCAATTATTCCATAGCTAGCCCTATTACTTCCCTTCACAAAGCTAGCATCGATATTAAACTTAATAACCCCTTGCATGGGAGGTCTCCAAAACGAGCCAACTCTTACCATAGGAGGAGCCATAGTGGAAGGGTTTTAAACAGAGATTGGGCTTCGCATAGCTGTAAGTTGATCAAATCCATTACACCCTTAGTATTGATCTTCTTTCCTTCAAAGGTAACTCCATTTCTGGTCTTCCAGATCTCCCAGAGAGTGATACAAACAGAGAAAAATCCAAAGGTTTTGAAATCCAGGAAAGGGGCAAGACAGTTGATACGTTCCATAAGCCAGTTAGAGATGCTGGAGATATCAATGGGGTTAGGAACACATTGGACTTAGGTAGCAAACCAGATGGGTCTGGTCCAGAGGCAAAGGAGAAAGAGTTGTTCTATAGTTTCAGACTGATCATTACAGATAGGGCATAAGGTGTTGCGGGTCAGTTTTCTTCTCCATAGGTTATCTTTAGTAGGGAGGATGTTATGGCCAACTTTCCACATGAACAATTTAATCTTTTGAGAGCCAGGAAGTTGCCAGATTTCTTTCCGGAAGTTTGGGGGGATGTTAACTGAGGTAGAAGGGTTGGCAGGGGAAGTAGAGTTTTTGTTACTAGCAACAATGTAACCAGACTTCACAGAGTACTCACCAGAAGGATTATACGGCCACCAAAAGATAACCTTAGAGTTTAGCCTGTTGACAGGAGTTTGGATAGCTGTGACAGCACATTGGGTTGTGAGAGTATGTTGGAGTTTTGTTCTGTCCTAGTCCCCAGTAAAAGGATTAAGCAGGGCCAAAACTGTATCTCCCCTCCTCCTTAATTAAGTCTCTACCAAAAAGAAGACTTTTCCAAATCCAATAGCCTCTCTTGCTAGGTGGGACCTGCAAAAAAAGAAGAGTTATTGCTCTCTTATTAACAACAAGGGTGAGCATGACCGACCGAATCCGAATCTGAAGACCCGTCTGTCTTTGTTTTATTTGACCCACAAAACATCGGGTTTGTTCAGGTTAAGGGACGGCATAGGGCCTAAAAAAATGGACTCGACCGAAATTTAGAGACGGGTTAAGGTCATATATAACCCGTTCTTTACTCATCCATTTCTTAAATTTTATTATGTTTGTGATCAGACTTCTATAAATAAAATATTCAAGTTAGAATTCCTATTAGTTTAGTTAGTAATCTTGTAACAAAGTATAATTGTAAGAGCCATGTTTGGCTTTAGGTACATGGTAAAACACTAAAATTATTCAATTTTTCACTTTTAACTTTTAATCTTAATTAAATGATCACCTCATTATTTAATTTTAATTGTCCTTCAGGCCAACCCGATCCCGTCTAAAATTGACCCGGTCTTAAATAACCCGCAGAATATCGGGTTTGTTCGGGTTTAGGGACAGGTTAGGGTCTAAAAAATTGGCCTAGTCAACACTTAAGGTTGGGTTAGGGACAAGGACAGATCCACGTCCTATAAATTGGGGGCAGCTGACCCTACTGACTTATTTGTTTTTTTACTAATCATTGAGTAGTTTTATTTGTGCCCCTACTTAAAATTAAGTGTTGACCCTACTAAAGAGTAAAAAATAAAAAATGAGCTACTCTATTTTAATATGGCTGAGAGATGAATTGTTGAATGATTGTTTGGTCATATGCATAGAGAAAGATATTTTTAATAATATTGAAAATAAAAAAAAAACAACATACAACAATTTTAAAATATGAAGACAAATAGAGAACAATTATAATTTGTAGATGTTGAGAAGTCTTCAATTTTTTAGGTATATAATGATATTGTTTTTGTAATCTCCAATTTTTTTGCTTAATGATAACGATGTCATTATTTTGTTGCATATGCATTGATGAATTTTTTTATATAAACATTTATAGTATATGATCTTGTCACCACTAATCGAAATTCTTGTATCTTGCTCACCCCTAATGAAGTTGGGGACGATTGGAATTTCTCAACCATTATATTTGAAAAAATAAGGAAGAAAATCAATGCAGGAAAGTGGGAACATCAACTGCATAATTTTTTTCAATTTAAAATTCACCTAACAAGTCAATTGAAGAATAACAATACCTTAATACCAAAAAAAAATTACCATGCCATTTGGATTTTATTAACATGCACCTTTAAGTTAAAATTTTCTAAAAAATAATTAAATAATTATTTATATTTTTAAATTTAATATTTATTTAAAATAATAATAAATGCTGTTTATATTCAAAATTATAAATATTGGTATTCTTTGTTTATTAACTTTTTTTATTTCATAACGGATTTTCTTATAATAACAAGATCCTTATTTATTGTTCGTTTGCTTTTAGTAATTTAGCTCCTAAAACATACATGTTAAGTATATTATTGTTTGTTTACTTTTAGTAATTTAGCTCCTAAAACATACATGTTAAGTATATTTATCCTTTAATATCTCATATTGACTGATTTAGTCTATAAGCATTTAAAGACATCAATTTTATCCAACAATTTGTAGACGTTATAAAACTATTAGGGCTCGTTTGATGGTCAGGATAGGATAAAAAAGAATACGATAAGAGGGTTGTATATGATATAATAGAGACATGATACGCTCTTATCCTATCATATGTTTGATGCGCACCTGACAACAAATTAGATAACATTATATTATTATATCACGTTTTGATATATGAACCAAATAATAGTATAACACGATATAAATTATAAAAAATGACGAAATTACCCATGTGACAAGTTAAATAGTTTTTTATAAAATTAATTTCTAATATTTTTTATTAATTTGATAATTTTTAATATGAATTTTTAATTTAAATATTTCTATATTTTATTAGATTTTATTTTTTATAATTTCTAATTTTTTTATAAATTTTATTTGTATATCATATCTAATGACAAAATTAGCCTTATGACAAAATTATCTATAATATTTTAAAATTAGTTTTAACATTTTTAAATAATTTTTAACTTAAATTAATTACTTTTATAGTTTTTAATATTTATTTTAAGTTTTTATTTTAATATTTTGAATTTTATAAAATTTTATATTTTTAGTTTATAAAAATTATATAAAATGACAAAATTATCCTTGCCGCAAATTGTACATGATTTTTCAAATTAATTAATTGTTTTTTATTAATTTAATTTTTTTATAATTTTACTTTGAATTTATCATTTTTAATTTAAATATAGTTATTTTTAAAAAAAAATTAATTTATTTTTTATTTATTTAATATATAATATTAATGTTTTTCATTTTTTGTTTTTTCTTTTAAATATTTTATATTTTTGTTATCACCAGAAAATATCAGAATCAGCCACAGCCGATGAAGGGAATAGCCGATGCGTGGGATAAGCCGATCGGATTGGTAGCCGAAAATTGGTCCCATTGAGCGAGGTTAGAAAGGAAAATGTTAGAAGTTCAGGGAGCATCGTGAGGTCAGCCGATTATTAAAGAAGTTTAGCCGATGCGGATAAAGGAAATATCCGATTATTATGATCTCATCGGCTGAGTTACTTTCAATATAGAGCTTTGAAGCTCGACCAAGGGCTAAATATGTGAAAGTCATGGACTTTGGCGCTAAAATAACTAAAGCTAGCTTTTGAAAGTCTCCAACGCATTTAACACGTGATAAATCGTTTGCCCAGCCGATGGGAGAACGGTTAACCCACGATACGCATGAAGAAGCAGTTGAGGGACACCTACGTCCGCTCGTTGTTAGCCATGAACGTGCGGAACGCATAATGGCCGATAGGGGGTGTTTGCAGTTTTGTTTTTTTTTCTTTTGTGTATATATACTTCCGCTGAGAAATGTAAGAGACACGAAATCAATCAAACAACTATTTCTTTTGCATTTTATCAGCTTTTTTACAGCATTTATCTTAGCCGATTCCATGTATCTTAGTCTTAGCCTTAGCATAGCGTAGATTCATCACTCTCAACGCTTTCTGGAGCAGTTGGGGAACCCATAATCGAGAATCAGAGTTCCGTTCTCGGTGTAATCGCTTAAACAGGAATCAATTTGTCGGCTGGATGCTAGCCGAATCCCTCGACTGATACTTCCACGCAAACAAGTTTGGCACGCCCAGTGGGACCATAGGTGAATCGAAGGACAGGTTTGATTCTCCAGGGCAGGATCACGCTTGGCGTATGAACCTGAGGTCCGGAAAGAAACTCAACAACAACATGGAGTCGAGTTCAAATCCCAAAAGAACCCCATCACGCAAGAACAACGAGTCAGCATACACCTTGGGTATGCCCGTAGCGGTTGAAGACATTCCAGTTTCCGCACCAGCCTCTGCCGAAATGAATAACCCAGAGAATACCGAAGCTCCAGTGGTCATGACCACTTCTTTCATCAGGCAGCAGATTGATATGGGAATTCATGACATTATGTACCAAGTGTCAAGGCAGTTGGCAGATATTGTCAGACCCATGGTGCATAACGAGGTTCAGCAGGCGAGAGACATGGAGAGCAGCCGAGGACAGCAAGGTGAACACTCGACTAGTTCTGCGTTGGCAAGGGGGAACGGGCAAACCTAGCATGCACAAGCCAGTCAGGTCTGGCAACCTCAACCGAATGTGGTTCAAACTGGGCCTTTTCAGGCACAACCCATACCACAACCTGTAGGGCCACCAACCCAGACATGCGGTGATCAGCAGAATACATGGGTACCACCCCATGCTGGGGGGCAAGTGATGCCACCTGATCAAGCGAATCTGCAATATGGGCAGATCAATATGGCCCGGAGGCCAATTAACACGGTTGGACATATCGGTCTGCCGCCAGTAATGTCGTGTGCTCCAATGCATGGCCCTACTGTGCAGGCAAACTCATATGGACAGCCGAATTGGCAGCCGATGGCCCCTGGTTATGGTTCAGGGAAGCTATCTGGTGATTGGAATACCAACAATCCACCATTCTGCCAACCGCAACCAGTCCCCACGCCATACCCTCCAGTAAGTTCAAATATACTACGAACGGCTGGCAACTATGGGGGAGAGCAGACATGGAACACTGTTCCACCTTTACCCCAGAATGCATCGGCTGTTCCAGGGACTCAGGTCGGAGGTTTTGGGGAATATGGTCCAGAGCAGCAATGGAATACTAATCCACCTCTAGGCAATGTTCCACCAAATACCTTTAACCTTCAGAATTCGTTCCAACAGGCTTCCCCCTGGAGACCAGTGGGTCAGAGTGCGCCCCAGCTGAATCCACAAGATAATCGGTAGGGAGCCTCCCATTTGATAGACCCAGAAATGATCGCAAATACCATCAAGAAGTACTTCGGGATACAGTTAAAGCCGTTGGATCGTCCTGTTTACAGGAAACCGTACCTTGAATGGGTGGATCGGATGGTTCCTCTCCCTAGGGGATTCAAAACTCTAGATTTCACCATATTCTCAGGGGAAGATGGCAAGTCTACCATGGAGCACATAGGGCGTTTCACAGCCCAGTGTGGTGAAAGCAGCCAGAATGAGTATCACAAGCTTCAACTTTTCCCATTATCACTCACTGGGACAGCGTTCACCTGGTATTCCTCCTTACCTCCAAACTCGATCTGAATCGGGCCGACATGGAGAGGTGTTTCCATGATAGATTTCTTGGCGCCGCAACCTCAAGTAACGGTAACCGATCTAACTAGTCTCAGGCAGCAAGTTGATGAGTCGGTTGCTGATTATATTGAAAGATTCAGAAAGAAAGCAGGGAAATGTTCTGTGCAATTCCCTGAAACAGAATACACTTCTATGGTGATTAACAACATGCACCCGCAGTTGAAGGAGAAGTTGGTAGGACAAGCACAAGACAGATTTGAATCACCGCGTAGCGGCCATCTGAGTTGAGCAGTATATCCAGGAAAAGGAAAAGCGAAGGGCTAGCCGAGGAAAGGGCCCCCATCTAGTCTCTATTATAGAGGCGGAGGAATCTGACTCCGAGATGGCTGACCTCACTGCTGATATGATGGTAGCCGAAATAGTCAAAGGGAAGAGCTATTCCTGCCCAGCATTGAAGGCCGCTAAGGCCAAAGAAACTGAGTCAACAGAGGATAGGGCAGGGTACTCCTTTGACATAACCAAGGCGGACCAGATTTTCGATTACTTACTCAAGGACAAGCAAATTCGGCTGCTAGAGGGGCATCGGATTCCACCTCCTGAAGAATTGAAGAACAAGAAATACTGTAAGTGGCACAACTCATATAACCATTCTACAGCTAACTGTGTAGTTTTCAGGAAGGCCATACAAAAGGCTATCAAGGAGGGTAGGTTCAAGCTAGCCGACAAGAGCATAGCCGAGATGTCAGTAGACACCAATCCATTCCCAGCTGTAACCATGGCCATGGTGTCCTTCTCAAGGCCTGATCAGCCCAGGCCAATAAGAGGGGAACAATCCATCAGGAGTGTTTGGATGCCCAAAGAAGAATCCAAAAGAAACCAAGAGGTCACCAGGGGATCTGTGTTTGACAGATTGGGAAACCCACCAGTGTTACCAAAAAACGCCGGGGGCCAACCATCTTCGAGCCGATTCCATGGTAAACCTCCCAGACCCGGACGTTTGACTAACGAGTTGATCAGCCAGTACCGCAACATGCACTCAAAGACTGAGAGAACGCAGCATGCTCAGGAGACTGGGGGGCAAACTCGACTGGGAACCTCAGCTGAAGCCCAGCCGAGTATGCCCAGGATCACTGAGGACCCTCTCCCAAAGTCTAAGAGAAGAGTGGCGGAGTTCAATGTCGAAGGGGGAATGTCCTCTCTTCGCATAACCGTAAGGAATGATGATGAACTTAAACCACAGAGGATGATCAAGCCAGCTGCAAATGTCAAATAAGGGAAGTGGGTGGTTAATCAACCTCCGAAGAAGAAAGAGTTCAAGCCAGTCACACTGACTAGAACGCAGAAGAGAAGGCTGCAGAGGGCTAGATCCTTGCAAAGAATGAGACAAACCCTGCAGTTGATAGCCGATGCCAAGGCAGCCGATAAGAAGGAGATCCCAGAAGCTAAAGTGGCAGAAGCCATTGACAGGGCTTTTGGACCTTGCGGTTTGGAGCCTGACAAAGTGGAAACTGATCAAACCAAGGAAGCCCCAGTGACAACCCCGGTTGCCGAGGTGGACATAAGGCAACCTGAAGAAGACATAAGGCAACCTGAAGAAGACATAGGGCAGCCTGATGAAGAGGAAGGGCATATTCACATATACACAAACTGTTTAAATGGTAATGACGAGCCGAACTTAGAGTCTGGTTACCGAGAAGATTCAATTTTGGATTATCTCTCAGATGAGAGTGAAGCTGGATTGATGGCCGCCATCGAGGTCGTCAGCCTGATCCCAAGTGAGTTCTGGGCTGGTTACTCCCAGATCGAACACTTAGAAGGAGACGTATTTGTGGAAGAAGCAGAATGGGCAACTTTAGCCGATGACACGGCAAAAGATGCTTTAAGTACTGTATTTGGTAGGCCAACCGAAGAAATGGTGAAGCACCTGAAGCCCCTGTACGTGAGAGCCCACATCAATGGCAAGGCCTTGGTGTGTTCGTTGATAATGGGGCAGTATTAAATGTGATGCCAGTGGCCACCTTGAGGAGTCTGAACAAGTCTGAAGAAGACCTGATCCCAACTAACATGAAAATGGCTAGCTTCATGGGAGAGGCTTCGTCTGCCTTAGGAATCCTGATAGCCGAGATCACAGTTGGCCCCAAAAGCATCAAGTCAGCTTTCTTCGTGATTGATGGCAAACCATCTTATGCAGTCCTGCTAGGGAGAGATTGGATCCACACCAGCCAATGCTTACCTTCCACCATGCATCAGAAGCTCATTTTTTGGGAAGGGGATAAAATTGAGATAGTCCCAGCTGATGACAATCCATTCCCAGCCGAGGTACAAAATCTAGAAGCCTTGTTCTACTCTCCCTCTGTGGCTCCCATAGCTGTTACTGAAGAATACGAGGAAGGATCCTGGGAATCCTGTAACTTGACACCCCAGGGGTTCAAGATTGAGCAATTAGCCGAACCACGGCTAGCCACGGAGGTTTGATATGTTTAAAGACACCCAGGTGGTGCAGGACTTATGGGACCGGCTAGAGGCTTTTAGGATTGAATCTCACGTAGCTGAGTCCTGGATGATAGACAAACAACAAGGCGATGGCCTCACATCGGCAGACGAGATCACGGAGTTGCCGATGGAGTTTGAATCACCTATTCAGAGGACTTTGCCAACCTTTGAATCACAGGACCCCTTGGAGAACCTCAATTTAGGAACTCCAGAAGAGCCTCGGCTAACGCAAATCAGTGGATTGCTGGGGAAGAGGATAAGGAAGAGATGGTACCCCTGCTAAAAAATTATAAAGACTGCTTTGCATGGGATTATCATGAGATGCCTGGGCTAGCACGAGAATTGGTGGAGCATAGGCTACCGATCAAAGAGGGATTCAAACCACATAAGCAGCCACCTAGAAGATACCATCCTCAGTTGATACCACAAATCAAAGCGGAAATCGAGCGTTTGCTCAATCTTTGGGTTCATCGAGCGGCCAGTGCGTAGAGTGGTTAGCCAACATAGTACTGTCAAGAAAAAGAATGGCAAGATTCGAGTGCATTGATTATAGAGACTTGAATTTAACCACTCCAAAGGGACGAATATGTGATGCCTGTGGGCGAACATGTTAGTCGATGCAGCTGCCACACATGGTATTTTAACCTTCATGGACGGGTACTCGGGCTATAATCAGATACTTGTAGCTGAGGAAGACACTCACAAGACTGCATTCAGGTGCCCAGGGGCACTGGGAATTTATGAATGGTTAGTGATGCCATTCGGCTTGAAGAATGTTGGGGCCACCTACCAGAGAGCAATGAACGCTGTCTTCCATGATCTAATCGGCAAGACTATGGAAGTATACATAGATGATGTGGTGGTAAAATCCAAAGACTTCAAAGCCCATTTAGCCGATTTGGAACAGGCTTTGCAGCGGATGAGGATCCATAATTTGAAGATGAATCCTGCAAAGTGCATGTTTGGTGTATCGGCTGGCAACTTCCTTGGTTTCTTGGTGCATCAAAAAGGCATTGAAATAGACCAAAACAAAGCCAAGGCAGTGATGGAGGCTAGACCACCCAGGAACAAAAAAGAGTTATAGAGCCTGCTGGGTAAAATTAACTTTTTGAGAAGATTTATAGCTAATTAATTTGGTAAGATGAAGGCTTTTTCCCTTTGCTAAAGCTCAAGAGTCTTTGAAGAGATGGTGTGGGGCCTGAACAAAGAAGAGGCCTTTGAACAAATAAAGAAGGCTTTAGCTAGTCCACCGCTTTTGGTGCCCCCATGCCAGGAAGCCTTTGAAACTTTACATTGCACCATTGAAGAGTCTATCGGTACTGTTAGCCTGAGGATCTTTGAAGATGGAACTGAAAGAGCGGTGTACTACCTTAGCCAAGTCTCAATGTTCTTTGAGACTAGATATACTCCATTGGAGAAGTTGTGCCTATCTTTGTTTTACGCTTGTACAAAACTTGAGTATTACTTAATGCCACATGAAATATTAGTTTTATGCAAAATTGACATTGTTAGGTACTTGCTTAATAGGCCTGGCTTACAAGGTCGCTGATGAAGTGGGCTATTAAGCTCACTTTGCCTTCAGCGTTGAAATCACGTCCCATTAAAATTTGTCGAGGTCGGGCACTAGCCGATTTCCTGGCAGAACATCCCTGCGCGGAAGTTGATGACCCTTGGACACCCCCAATTACCTGCATAAACCTATTGCCTTGGGTCCTAACTTTTGATGGGTCCAAAACCCAGAAAAGAGTCGGGGCCGGAGTGACAATTACCAACCCAGATGGGAAGATGTGGAGGTTTGCGTATCGGCTAAACCCAGATTTAACTAATAACCAAGCCGAGTACGATGCCATGATCATAGGGTTAAAGTTGTTAGCCATGATGGGCGCTGAGTACATTCATGTAAAGGGCGACTCCCAGTTAGTGGTCAGACAACTAACCAAAGAATATGGGTGCAATAATCCAAATCTGTTGGCGCGTTACGCAGCGACTGACAGATT
The DNA here is from genome assembly GCA_037113605.1 of Calophaca sinica. Classification (NCBI taxonomy): domain Eukaryota; kingdom Viridiplantae; phylum Streptophyta; class Magnoliopsida; order Fabales; family Fabaceae; genus Calophaca; species Calophaca sinica. Next base: position 59,083,409 of record CM073735.1, read on the forward strand.
GATTCACCAGTTTATTGATGCAAATGTGTCATGCATCCCTAGAGGAGCTAATATGGAGGCGAACGATCTGGCCCAAGAGGCCTCCGGGTATAGGAATTCTTTGCTGACTTTAGAGTACGACGAATTACCAGCCGAGGTAATGGTCGCAGACCAAATCAAGTCATGGAGGAACGAGTTGATCGAGTACTTACAAGATCCTTCTAAGTGCACTAACCCTAAAGTTAGGAGACGAGCTCTAAGGTATGTGCTTCTTGATGATGAATTGTATAAGAGAAGCATGAATGGGGTACTGTTGAAGTGCATAGATAAAAATGAAGCCCTAAGGGTTATGGGTGAAGTTCACGAAGGCATATGCGGCTCGCATAGGGCTGGGCCTGTTATGAAATGGTTAATTTATCGCCATGGCTATTATTGGCCTACCATCACAGCCGATTGCTTTCAATACGCCAAAGGATGTGAAGAATGCCAGTTGCATGGTCCCATTCAAAGGGTACCAGCTGAATTGATGCACCCAGTGGTGAAGCCTTGGCCATTTAAATTTGGGCCATGGATTTGATCGGCAAAATCCATCCACCATCTTCCAAAGGACACAATTTCATTATTGTGGCAACCGATTAATTCACTAAGTGGGTGGAGGCTCAGATGGTCGTGGTACTGACAAGATGACGTTATCCGATTCATTCAACACCAGATCCTATACAGGTTTGGGATTCCAGAGACCATTACCACGGATCAGGGAACTATGTTCACTGGAGATAAGGTGGTTGCCTTTGCTCAGCAGTTTGGGATTAAGTTGACACATTCATCCCCATATTATGCACAGGCCAATGGACAAGCCGAGGCAACCAACAAGATTATCGTGGACCTGATCAAAAAGAATTTGGAAAACAATCCAGAAAATGGCATTTAACTCTGGATGAGGCTTTATGGGCCATAAGGAATTCCAAGTCAACGGCCACGGGCACAACTCCATATCGGCTGACTTACGGCCAAGATGCCGTTTTGTCTTTGGAAATCAATGTCACTTCTCTAAGGGTGGCGAAACAGAATTCCTTAAGCCTAGAAGAGTATCAGCAAGCCATGCTTATGGAGCTGGATCAGTTGGATGAAGATCGGTTAATGGCTTTAGAAAGAATTGAGGCAAGCAAACGCCAAAATGGCGGTGCCTACAACAAACATGTTAAGTTGAAGAAGTTTGTTGAGGGTGACCTAGTTTGGAAAACTATTTTACCAATAGGAGTCAAGGACCCTAAATTCGGTAAGTGGTCACCAAATTGGGAAGGTCCATTCACGGTTAGTCAAGTATTCGCAGGAAACGCGTATCGGCTAGTTAACATGCAAGGCGAAGAAATGAATAGAAGCGTCAATGGCAAGTATCTGAAGAAATACTACCCCACGGTTTGGCAAAGCATACTAGAACAATAAAGGAAACTATTCAAAGACAAAACAGGGAATTGTTCTGGTGACCACAGGCCGGCCACCTAGCCAACAAAAATACTTGAAGACAACCAGAAATAACTAGTCTGTTGGGTCAAGAGTGGCCGCAACTGGGGAATCAGCAACCATAGCAGGATCGGCTGGTTCAACTTGGTTAGGGGTGTGATCAATGCATTTTAATGCATCTTTTATAGCATTGCACTTAGTGTTCTTAAATGTTTATTTTGCCCAACAATTACTTTTTAGCATGGTTTTATATCTTTGGGTCACGATTGGGCTTTAGTGAAATTATTTGCTAATTTTCGGATTTTGTTATATCCTGACCCATGTTGCTTCTGTAGGCCATAACTTGGGCTATACTTGTCCGATTTCAGTGTTCTTTGTGGCGTTGGAAAGCTAAGAAGCAGAGCTACAATTCTTATGTTGGGACCGAAGCCTAGTTCTGCCGTTTTGAAGGCCGAAATTCCACTTTACTGAAGCTGACGAGCTGCACTACGAGTTTTGGGCATATTTTTAGTTTGTTATCGGGCTTTTATCTTATAACCCGTTTAGGGAATTAGGTTTTCGTTAAGCTGAGACTATTAGATAGAGGATCAGCCGTTGCGTTCATTATCTTACGTTTTATTATTCACTTGCGCACCTAGCCTCCATGGAAGCCTAAGTTCCTAAGTTGATTCATCGGTGAAAGGTTGTCGATTCTGATTTTGAGGTTCGGTGCTTAATGTTTAATACAATTTCGCTTTTAAATTCTTAAATTCCATCTCTATCAATTTCAATTTGGTTTAAATGTTTGCAATCTATCGATTCGTTTTCGCTTAGTTAATTGTTCTGTCTTCATTAAAAACGCGATTGATTGTGTATGAACGCTTGATTGTATGCATCTGCTTTCAGAATCATTAATATTTCAATTGCTTGACTTCTTAAGATTAATTGATTAGAGTAGAAATTGATAGAGGGTTGATTAGAATTCTGTTATGATATTGGTTGCGCTTTTAACGGCGCTTGTCCGCCTCGTGACCGATTGAACCCATTGTTTGCCGCTTGCTCTAACGGTGTGGTCGTATAAACCGATTAACGCTTGTTTAGTTAGTTTATGTCAACCGTGAATTCGGAATTAATTGAATTGTTGTTATTTAGAACCTGTGATAAATCCAAGACGTGCACTTAACCGGTGAATCAATTGTCTCTATAATCGATAATTCTCTCAATGTAAACTGTTTTCACAAAACCCTCCTTTTTGTTATTGTCAATTTTCTTATTTCCTGAATTTGGTAATTTTGGTGTTAGAGGTCTTCGTGAGAGCGACCAAGGTCTCTTTCCTTGTTACTATATTTCTTGTTTAATTATTTTGACCGCGTCTGACGATCACGATCAAATTGGCGCGTGTCGGGATCTCTAATTAGAGATTACCAACTTCAGGACCCACTAATTACTGACGTTTCTTGCTCTGTTCTTGACGTGTTTCCAGGCCTTGTTACAGGTTGTAGGCGCTGAGACTGGTGATTCTAGGATTGCTCCGTCAGATTCTGTAGGCGAAAATAATAAAAAAATCGGTTTTCAGGCAATCTCGTCAGATTGCTCCGAAACCACAGCTGAAAAATCCGAAAAAAATCCAGGATCAAGAGTCCCCTAGCAGAGACTGCTTATGGGACAACAGGCTTAAAATCCCAAATTCCTTTGTTTTCTATTTTTAATTAATTTTTTTAATTTTTCATATCTCCGAAAAAATCCAAAAAAATTTGCATATCTTTCTTTTGATTTAATTAGATTTTTCGTGGTATTTTTATAATTTTTAGGTTAGATTTTAGTCGTTTTCCAATTTTTGCATTCATTTTAGCGTAGGGACATAGTTGGTATTTCTAGAATTGTTGCATTTTCCTATTCCTTGATATATACAGTGCATGACTAGGTCCAATACTATTAACTTGCATCCTTTTGACCCTGAAATTGAGAGAACATTGCATCATAGACTTAGGGATCATATAGAAGTTAGTGATAGTGATAGTGACAGCATCTTTAGCCATAATCTATTTGATTCTGATCCTGATTCTAATCCTGATTCTGATTTTGATTTTGATTCTGATTCTGTTAATATGGCTGATAGAACACTTAGGGAACTTGCTGCACCTGATGTTACTTACAATGCTCTGTGTATTAATTATCCCGAAGTGGCTGTCCCTTTTGAATTAAAATCTGGTTTAATACACTTGTTGCCAAAGTTTAGTGGTCTTGCAGGTGATGATCCACACAAACATCTTAAGGAGTTCCACATTGTGTGCTCGACCATGAAGCCCCAAGGAATTCCAGAGGAGCACATTAAACTGAGGGCCTTCCCCTTCTCACTCCAAGATGCGACCAAGGATTGGTTGTATTACCTTCAACCAGGTTACATTGAAAATTGGAATGCTTTGAAAAAATTGTTCCTAGAAGTTCTTTCCTGCGTCAGGCTGCCTCAATCGAGAAAAAGAGATATGTGGCATCATGCGTAACCCCACCGAAGTCTTTACATGAATCTCGGGAGAGATTTATGAAGTTGTGTGCAAGCTGCCTCATCATCAAATCTCCGAGCAGCTACTCATCCAAAGACTTCTACGAGGGTTTATTGCCCATGGACGTAAATATTATGGATCTTTTGCTAGTGGAGGGCACTTGTAGACAAAACCCCAACAGATGCAAGAGCTTTAATAGAAAATATGTCCATCAACTCCCAACAATTCACAACCGAAGCAATTCTCAGCTTCTAACAAGGGGAGTGAATGAGATCTGAGGCTAAGGCTACTAGTGAGAAGAACTTGGAACACAGGTTGGAAGAACTCACAGCTTTGGTAAAAATTGGCAACAGTCGGCAAAGAAGGGTTTGTGGTATTTGTACCTCTGCAGAGCACCCCACAGATGCATGTCCTACACTGCAAGAGGACCCTAATGCTGACACCCCTCAAGCATATGCGGCTAACATCTTTAACCCTCAAGCCAATGTCGATTTGTCCTCTAACAGGTACCACCCAAACTGGAAGAACCATCCTATCCTTAGATGGGAAATCAAGTCGCACAACAACACCAGCAAAGAAAAATAATCCACCGCAAGTCGCCAGCTGAACCTTCATTAGAGGATCTAGTTAAGCAGATGGCTGCCCAAAACCTCCAGTTCCAACAGAGAACAGATGCCTCAATTCAGAATTTGCACACACAGATGGGACAGATGGCTACCACAATTAATCAGATGCAAGCCCGGGGGGCAAACCAACTGCCAGCTCAAGCAGTGGTCAATCCGAATGCACCAAACCCCAACGTTAGTGCCATTACATTGAGATCTGGGAAAGCTGTTGATACCCCAAAGGTGCCCGAAACCGTTGTTCTGAAAAATAATAAGGCACCTGAGCATATTTCTGATGAACAAAAAGTGCCCTCCCTTTCCTCATAGAGCTGAGTACAAAAAAACAAGATGAGGGAGAGAGGGATAAGGAGATCTTGGATACTTTTAGGAAGGTGGAAGTGAACATTCCCCTTCTTGAGGCAATCAATTCCAAGATATGCCAAGTTTCTGAAAGAGTTGTGTACACATAAGAGGAGGCTGAAAGGGAATGAAAAGATAAACATGGGGCATAATGTTTCAGCCCTCTTCCAATCCATGCCCCAAAAGTGCAAGGATCCAGGGACTTTTGCCATTCCATGCACCATAGGCAACAATCAGTTTGATGATGCCATGTTAGATCTAGGAGCTTCAATCAATGTAATGCCTACATCTATTTTTAACTCTCTTGCTCTTGGACCTTTGCGAGAAGCAGGTGTTACCATTCACTTGCAAATAGAAGCGATGCTCGACTCTTTGGGTAGTTGAGGATGTCCTTGTTAAAGTTGATAACCTTATTTTCCCTGCATATTTTTATATTCTGGATATGGAAGCAGAGACTAAGTCCAGCAGGTCACCCATCATTTTGGGCAGGCCATTCTTGAAAACTGCCAAGGCAAAAATTGATGCTATGAAACACCCCATGGAAGAGCATTCCCTTTTTCATATTGAATTGCTCGCTGATTTGGTTGATGATGTTTATTCTGATGTTGTTACTGCAGATTTTCCTTCATTGGCTGATTTTGCTGACAGTGTTACTTGTGATTGTTGCACTAACACTCATACTTGTCTTTGAAGTTGAAATTTGTTTGCGAGTTGACACTTTGCCTAATGTCCCCAATGACATAGGCTTTGTTGCGTATGTAGCTTCGCTACTAAGATTCGCCTCTATTGAAAAACCACCGGTTCTAGAGCTTAAGCCACTCCCAAAGAGTTAAAATATGCATATTTAGAGGGAATGGTGATTTACTCGTTATTATTGCAGCTAACCTTGATTACGAGCGGGAAGAGAAGTCATTGCAGATCTTTGAAAAAATACAAAAGGCCATCGGATGGACCTTAGTGATATTCCTGGTATTAGCCCATCCATGTGTATGCGAGATTTTACTTGAGGATGGGGCGAAATTGCTAGGCAGCCCTGCAGGCGCTTAACCCATTAATCTTAGATGTTGTGAAAAAGGAGGTGACCAAACTCCTACTGGTGGCATCATATACCCAATTTCGATAGTCAATGGGTAAGCCAGTCAAGTGGTTCAGAAAAGAGTGGTCTCACGGTGGTGAGGAATGAAAATAATGAACTCATCCCCACAAGGGTTGAGAATAGTTGGAGAGTGTGTATTGATTACGGGAGGCTTAACCAGGCAACTAGAAAGATCACTTTCCTTTGCCGCTCATTGATCGGATGCTTGAGCGGTTGGTGGTAAGTCACATTCTTGTTTTCTTGATGGTTTTTCAGGTTACTTTCAGATCCATATTGCACCAGAGGACCAAGAAAAGACCACATTCACTTGCCCTTTGGCACTTTTGCCTATAGGAGGATGCCTTTTGGCCTATGCAATGCACTGGGACTTTCGGTATTTGCATGATTAGTATTTTCTTGATTTGATAGAAAATTGCATAGAAGTGTTTATGGATGATTTTACTGTTTATGGTTCTTCATTTGATTCATGTTTGAGTAGTTTGGATAGAGTTTTGCAGAGATGCATTGAAACTAACCTTGTTACGAATTATGAAAAATGCCACTTTATGGTAGAGACGGTATTGTTTTAGGGCATGTGATCTCCGAAAAAGGAATGCAAGTAGATCCTGCCAAGATTGAAGTGATTTCTAGTTTACCTTACCCATCTTGCATTCGCGAGATTCGTTCATTTCTTGGTCATGCAGGTTTTACAGCACTTTATCAAGGATTTCAAAGAAGATCGCTTCTTCCATTGACAAACCTTTGCAAAGGATGTTAGCTTTACATTTGATGATAAATGCAAGCGTGCCTTTGATTGTATCAAGAAGTCCTTGACTTACTCCCATCATCCGACCACCGATTGGACCCTCCCTTTGAAATCATGTGTGATGCATCTAATTATGCATTGGGGCGGTTCTAGCACAAAGAGTTGACAAGGCTGCCCATGTTATTTATTATGCTTCTAGGACTTTAGATCTCGCACAAATTAACTACACCACTACAGAAAAGGAGCTTTTGGCAATTGTATTTGCTCTTGATAAGTTCCGATCATATTTGCTTAGTTCCAAGGTGGTTGTTTTTCTTGACCATGCGACTTTGAAATTTCTTTTAAAGAAACCAGAGGCAAAGCCAAGATTGATAAGGTGGATGTTGCTCCTCCAAGAATTTGATTTGGAGATTAAAGATAAGAGTGGAAGCAGAAAACTTAGTGGTGACCATTTAAGCGAGGATAGAGAGAGTGAGGATTCCCTCCCACTCCATGATGACTTTCTGATGAAGCGGCTCATGCAGCTACGTGAGGTAACTCCTTGGTATCTTTGATATAGTTAATTATCTTGTGGGTGGAGCCTTACCCCACATGCATCTAAGGCACAGTACATAAACTCAAAAGTGATGCAAAATATTTTGTGTGGGATGATCCCTATTTATGGAAGTTTGGTAGTGACCAGGTGATTAGGCGATGTGTACCTTACCATGAGGTTCCATCCATTCTTCAATTCACATGCTTCTCGGGTAGGTGGACACTTTGGTCCTCAACGGACAGCGAGAAAAGTCTTAGACTCGGGTTTCTATTGGCCCACCATTTTTAAAGATGTATTTGAGACTTTCCGCACTTGTGAACAGTGTCAAAGGGCTGGGACGGCAATCACTCGCAGGAGGGAAATGCCTCAATGAGCCCATGCTTTTGTGAGGTATTTGATGTATGGGGATTGATTTCATGGGCCCCTTTCCTGTTTCTTTTGGTTTTACTTATATCCTGCTTGCTGTTGATTATGTTTCCAAATGGGTGGAGGCAAAAGCCACTCGTACTAATGATTCTAAAGTTGTTGTGGATTTTGTCAGGTCCCAAATTTTTTGCAGGTTTGGTATTCCAAGAGCCATCATAAGTGACCAAGGTTCTCATTTCTGTAATCGCACCATGGAAGCTTTGCTTCGAAAGTATGGGGTGGTGCATAGGGTTTCTACACCTTACCACCCCCAAACTAATGGGCAAGCTGAGATTTCAAACAGAGAAATTAAACAAATTCTAGAAAAGATGGTGCAACCAAGCAGGAAGGACTGGAGCCGCAGGCTAGAAGAGGCTCTTTGGGCGCAAAGAACAGCTTACAAAACACCAATAGGGATGTCTCCCTTTAGACTTGTGTTTGGTAAGGCATGCCACCTCCCGGTGGAGATAGAGCACCGTGCTTATTGGGCGGTAAAAGGTTGTAATCTTGAACTGGAAAAAGCAGGTAAAGAGAGAAAGCTTCAATTGCAACAACTTGAGGAGCTTAGGCTAGAAGCCTATGAGAATTCCAGAATTTATAAGGAGAAAACTAAGCACTTCCATGACAAGATGATTTCTAGGAAGGAGTTCTCCATTGGGCAAAAAGTCTTGTTGTTCAACTCCCGGCTGAAAATTATGGCCGGGAAACTTAGATCCAAGTGGATTGGCCCGTTTGTTATTACTAATGTTTTTCCTCATGGTGCAGTTGAAGTTAAAAGTGAGGCGACAAACAAAATTTTCAAAGTCAATGGACAACGCCTCAAAGTATTCCATGAGAGTTCCGCATTTGAAGATGCACCCATAGAAGAACTCTCATTGGAACATCCCACCTACACTGCAGTTTGACCAGGGAGTCCCTCCTCCTTACTCTTGTTTTATGCTTGATGTTTTCATTGAGGACAATGTATGATCTAAGTGTGGGGGGGTGTCTTTTAGTAGCTTAGTAGTTTTGTTTTTTTTTGTTTTGAGTAATTTGTTAAAAAAAAAAAATTTGCATGCATTTTCATTGGGTTTCTTGGTTTGTATGAGTGGGGAGTGATTTCACTATTCTAGGACTATAGGTCTTGTGGCATGATATGGATGACTTCCTTGCATTCCTAGTGTGATAAGTTGGTTTGGAATATTAAATTGTGCATCTTTTGTGATAGATATTTTCCTTGGTGAGTTTTGGGCCTTATAATGGATGGAATACATTTTGCCATTCTCTTTCTTTCTTGAGCGATTTCACTCATGATTGTTGGTTACTCTAGAACTTGACTTGACTCTTGTTGAAACTCTTGTTCACATGCATGTATTGAAATGATCTAGGCAATTTTTGTTCTTTTTAGCCACTAGCCAAATAAGTCTACCTTGCAATTATCCCTTTGTTTAGCCCCTTTGAGCCTATTTATCCCATTCTTTGTTATATAGCTCATTACAAGCCTAAAAGTGAAAAACAATGTTATGACCCAATCTTAGGGGATTAAGGAGCTTTAAAAAAAAAATGAGAATAAATTTGCAAAGTGTGGGGGGCTCAGAATTGTGGTTGTAAAAAAATATGTATTGTTGTGCTTCATTGCTTCATTGGGATTTTGGCAAAAGAAAAAAAAAAAACAAAACAAAAAGAGTAGTGGAGCATATCAATTTCAAAAAAAAATGGATTGAATTGTGGTTGAATTGCCTTCCCCCATGATTATTTGGTAATTGTTTTCCATTGCTCCTCTATCCTCTTTGATTTTATAGCCTAGTTCCCTTTTCAATTATCCCACCTTGACCTTGGCCCCATTATAACCTTAACAAAGACCTTTTGATCTTTGTGTGCATGTGTTTCAAGTGTGGATGTTAGAGTCTTGTCAAGCCTATGGTAGTGCTAGCTTTCATGATGTGCTTTGAGTGTAAACACTAGCCTAGACACTTGAGAGTTTGAGAGAAATGCTTTCTTGTGAGGATTCTATCACTTTTGATGCACTCTTTGGTTATTCTATCCTCTTGGTTGCTTTGAAGGTAATTAGATGTTGTTCATGATTGCCATGAGTCCTTGAAACCTTGAATGAGCATTTTGCTTGCCACTTTGTATCCTTGGAATTCATTGGAAATGCGTCTTTGCTTTGTTTTGAGTGTTTTGCAGGGAGTGCAAAAGCTTAAGTGTGGGAGAATTTGATCAATGCATTTTAATGCATCTTTTATAGCATTGCACTTAGTGTTCTTAAATGTTTATTTTGCCCAACAATTACTTTTTAGCATGGTTTTATATCTTTGGGTCACGATTGGGCTTTAGTGAAATTATTTGCTAATTTTCGGATTTTGTTATATCCTGACCCATGTTGCTTCTGCAGGCCATAACTTGGGCTATACTTGTCCGATTTCAGTGTTCTTTGTGGCGTTGGAAAGCTAAGAAGCAGAGCTACAATTCTTATGTTGGGACCGAAGCCTAGTTCTGCCGTTTTGAAGGCCGAAATTCCACTTTACTGAAGCTGACGAGCTGCACTACGAGTTTTGGGCATATTTTTAGTTTGTTATCGGGCTTTTATCTTATAACCCGTTTAGGGAATTAGGTTTTCGTTAAGCTGAGACTATTAGATAGAGGATCAGCCGTTTTCGTTCATTATCTTACGTTTTATTATTCACTTGCGCACCCTAGCCTCCATGGAAGCCTAAGTTCCTAAGTTGATTCATCGGTGAAAGGTTGTCGTTACAGATTTTGAGGTTCGGTGCTTAATGTTTAATACAATTTCGTTTTAAATTCTTAAATTCCATCTCTATCAATTTCGAATTTGGTTTAAATGTTTGCAATCTATCCAGTTCGTTTTCTGCTTAGTTAATTGTTCTGTCTTCATTGCGAAAACGCGATTCAGTTGTGTATGAACGCTTGATTGTATGCATCTGTTTCGTAACTGTTAATATTTCGAATTGCTTGACTGCTTAAGATTAATTGATTCGAGTAGAAATTGATAGAGGGTTGATTAGAATTCTGTTATGATATTGGTTGCGTTTTAACGGCGCTTGTCCGCTCCCGTGACCGATTGAACCCGCTGTTTCGGCGCTTGCTCGGAACGGTGTGAATTCGTATAAACTGATTAACGCTTGTTTAGTTAGTTTATGTCAACTGTGAATTCGGAATTAATTGAATTGTTGTTATTTAGAACCTGTGATAAATCCAAGACGTGCACCCGGAACCCGGTGAATCAATTGTCTCTATAATCTGATAATTCTCTCAACAGAAACTGTTTTCACAAAACCCCCCTTTTTTGTTATTGTCAATTTTCTTATTTCCTGAATTTGGTAATTTTGGTGTTAGAGGTCTTCGTGAGACGACCAAGGTCTCTTTCCTTGTTACTATATTTACTGTTTAATTATTTTGACCCGCGTACGACCGCTGATCAGGGTGCTGGCAGGCTTGGTTGCCTCTTGAGGATCAACCTTCCCAATAGGATCGGCCACCTCTTCTTAGTTGGAAGCTTCAACTGGTGCAGTCTGCACTTCCACAACTACTGCCTCAACAATCTCAACTGCATCTACAGCCATGTCTTCCGGCCCAGAAGGAAGAATAGCGATCGACCTTTGGTAGCCGGTGCTTGATAGCCACCACATCGGCAGGACGCTAAAGCGGCTAGCCAATTCTTCTGCTGAACTGCACTGCCTTACCGACCAGTATTGAAGATTGTTCCTTCGCCTGATTCAGCAAGAGCCGCAGTCCATCCCATTGATGGTTTGTCGAGTCTATGCCTTCTCTACCCTTCTGCATATCTTGTTCCAAACCATCTTTTTGGATGGTGAGTCGTAAAATGTCTGGGTCCAGAGAGGAAGCCTGAACATATAAGCTGAAACGCCTCTCCGTGTGGGTCTCCAGTCTCGCGTCAAGTTGCTCAAGTTGGGGTGTTAGCTCTTTGATTTCGTTTTGAATCCGAGTCAGCTCCGAATTCAGCCGAGCTAACCGGTCTTTGAGTTCACCTTTCCTAGCTAGGTCGGCCTGCCGATCTTTGTCGACTGCCTGATAAGAGGACAAGAAAGAGGACCTTTGAGCTTGGAGATCCCGGAGGCGTTTCAGGTCCTGAGTGGCATGGTCATAATTCTCCTTGTACAGCCGATATACCGCAGAGATGTCATTTACTTGTAACGCCATTTGACGGTACAGTTGTCGGCTGGTGGAGGGAACATCAGGAGAGTCGGATAGTTTGAAAAGGGAAGCCCTCAAATCGGCTACCTTACCCTTATCGGTGGGGATCTCTCCCATCAAGGCCTCGTCCACCTTTTCCAGGTGACTAGAGGAGGGTGAGGAGACCTTTTGCAACAGGTCAGCCGAAGCAAAAATCTCGCTGCGATTCTTCCTCTGAAACCTGGATAGATGAAGTCGACTGACGAGGAGGAGTCCTATGGGCAATAGGGGATTCATCCCTAGCCGACTGCAGTGCAGAGCACAAACAAGTTAGGGCCAAACCAACATAGAGCGAGCAATCACGAGAAAAGAGGAAAAGGCGATACCTGTACTGGGCTGTGAGCCTCGGCTATTGGAGAAGCGGGAGCTGGCTGGTGGGCTGCCTCGGATTGAGGACCAGCCGAAGAAACCCCTCGCGCCCTTGGAGATTGGGAGGGGGCAACCTTGTGAGGAGGCGACCATGGAGCCGAAGTACGTTGTTTCTAACAGTCAAAATGAGCCGAGGGTCAGAATTATGCCAAAGCCTTGAAGAAACAGTAAAAAACAGAGGTACTTACCTTTATCTGTTTGCCCTTGCCAGCGTATACCGTCTTGGTTTTCCGGGAGATAGGGGTTGCAGCACAAGGTTCGTTAATACGAATTCCCCCAGATCTCGTCCTTTTCTTCTTACTCGGAGGAGGAGAGTCGTCTATAATGACAACTCTAGGATTTGGATCGGCTGTTAAGAAAGCAGTTAGCCGATGCATTTGCAAAGTAAGGAAAAGCAAAATGAGACAAGAATGCTCACCCTTCATGGCAGCAGAAACCCTAGTCTTATGCGTCGGCTCTGGCCTTACCATCTTCAGAGGGGGAACAGTCACCGCCTCATCTTCACCATCATCATCATCATCACTTTCATCATCGGGACTGCTGTCGAGAGGCATGGCGAGCCTTATGAAATAACTAGATACAGAGCCTTGAAACATCTTATCCTTAGCCGAAGGCCACCAATTAGCAAAGGCAGAGGTTTCCCGGTGACGGGTTAAATGAGGCCCATTGGAAGTCGTTCGATTTTCCAAGTTGAAAGCTGCCAAGGTCTTCACCTCTTCAGCCGATAGGTTAGTTCTCCCTATTGCTGGTACTTTGCTAAGGTATGGCCAAGGGACATGCTGCAATAACCCAAACTGACGGGCCACGCAGTTAGGATGATAAAATTCAGCCGTGGTCTTGTTATTCCTGGAATTTGGCTTTAGGCCACCAAGGATGTCCCTAGCGGTCAAAACACGGCTCCAATTGAGAACCATAGTTCCATGCGCCTCCCGAGAAATGCTTCGGTCAGCCGTGGTGAATATCCAATCCGGGCCGATTCGTCTTTCAAAGATCGGCTGCCAATCTTGAGAAATTCTCGTCAAGACATGTACTTTCTCCACCACGTCAAAGGGAGTTACTCTTTGAAGTGGAGTCACCGCAAATGCTAGGCTAACGTCTGCGCCATTTGGAAGAGCGTGAATACTGAAAGAAGGTTCAACGAACTCCGGGAAATAAAGGGTAATCCATAGTTGCAGGAACCATAAAGGACCTGAAGTGTTCTTTAAGTCGATACCTTGGTGCAATCGATCCAGCATGTTGAACAAAGCCCTATAAAGGTAGCAGAGGAAGACTGATCCCCAAGCAACTTGCCTACCCGATACAGCTTGGGCCACGTATACTTGAAGTTCTTGAACGACTGCGACAGAGCCGGTACAGACGAAGTACTTACTAAACCAATACAAGAGGAAGGCGCAATGCTCAGCATCAGAAACAGCGGTGCCTCTTCCTTTTTGATTGGCTAGAATGAAGGCAGAATAGCTGGAGTTGTTCCGATCATGGACAATCTTGATGTTGGAGGTTGAAATGTCGTATAGATTCGGGGCTTCTTGACCAGCCAAAGGTAAACCTGTAATGGCCGCCACATCAAGAAGAGTAGGGGTGGCCATTCCCCAAGGAAACACAAAGGTATTGGTGGTAACGGACCAATAGCCGAGAAAACCGAATATCAGACCGACGTTGAGTGGAAGGTCTTTAGCCGACAGCATGATGGCATCATAAAGACCCATTCTTTTCCACTCCTCGCCTTTTGCCTCAACCATCCTAGAGTGCGGCTCGGTGTCGGCGATGGTGCGGGGCCAGGGCCTTATGTCGGTGGGCACCGCAATGGTAAACCAATCGCAAACTATCGGTAAACCATATGTGTCAGGGAGAGATATTCTCTAAGATACATTGCACCACCTGCAGGTCGGTGGGCTACCGCAAAGTGAGAGAACCTTGAATCGGATAAAGAGGAGGTATGATGCCTTCGGCTAACCCGGTCGTCTCCTGAGTTGAGGAGTGAGAGTCGGTTGAATGAGAAGACTCGTCCAAAGAGTCATGGCTGCCGTAGCTATGTTCACGATTTTGGGAATCGGACGCCGAAGACATTGTCGCAAGAAGAAGATGTGCAGAAAGGAAGCTAGGGTTTAAAGATTCAAAAGAGTTTAACATGCCTGAATAGTAAGAAGAACGAATGGGGCTAGCTATTTAAAGAGGAATCATGCGCACTGCCAACGATGAGAGTTGTTAAGATATTATCGGATAGCAGCGCAGTCATCAGGTGTGGGAAAAGTAGCCGTTCAGGTCATAATGGGTGACATTAAATGCATATAAAGTGACTAACGATTGACGTTTTCAGAAACTCGAATCTTATCCGATACATCAATCCAGCATTTACAGCTGAAATGATGTAGGGGGGCAATTGTTATCACCAGAAAATATCACCACAGTAGATGAAGGGAATAGCCGTGCGTGGGATAAGCCGATCGGATTGGTAGCGAAAATTGGTCCCATTGAGCCGAGGTTAGAAAGGAAAATGTTAGAAGTTCGGGGAGCATCGTGAGGTCACCGATTATTAAAGAAGTTTAGGCGATGCGGATAAAGGAAATATCCGATTATTATGATCTCATCGGTGAGTTACTTTCAATATAGAGCTTTGAAGCTCGATCAAGGGCTAAATATGTGAAAGTCATGGACTTTGGCGCTAAAATAACTAAAGCTAGCCTTTGAAAGTCTCCAACGCATTTAACACGTGATAAATCGTTTGCCCGGTAGATGGGAGAGCGGTTAACCCACGATACGCATGAAGAAGCGGTTGAGGACACGCGTCGCTCGTTGTCACCATGAACGTGCGGAACGCATAATGGCCGATAGGGGTGTTTGCAGTTTGTTTTTTCTTTTGTGTATATATACTCATTGAGAAATGTAAGAGACACGAAATCAATCAAACAACTATTTCTTTTGCATTTTATCAGCTTTTTTACAGCATTTATTTTAGCCGATTCCATGTATCTTAGTCTTAGCCTTAGCATAGCGTAGATTCATCACTCTCAACGCTTTACGGGCGGTTGGGGAACCCATGTCGAGAATCGAGTTTAGTTTCCGGTGTAATTCTTAAACAGGAATCAATTTGTCAATTTGGATCTTGGCCAGAATCCTCACTGATACTTCCACGCAAACAATTTTATTATATTTTAAATTATGTTTTGAAAGGTAAATGAGTAGAAAAAATTCTTATCTTATCCTATTGATTTCTAACCCAATCTCTACCTCAAAATAAGAATTACATGAGAGACATAATAGGATAAAAACACACACTTTATGAAAGCAACCGAACACGGAGGCGTACAATAAATACGCCACCTTCCTTTGGATAGTGGAGAACGATTTGTGGGCTGCAGAGGAGACGTATTTGGAGGCAATCTCAGCTGAGCCTAACAACTCCTACTATGCTGCAAACTATGCTCATTTTCTACGGTACACAGGCGGCGAGGACACATAATTGCAAAAAAAGATTATATATATATATATTGAGAAGAAAAGAGAAGAACAAAAAAATGAAAATTTTTGTAGCTTATATCTTTTTTAAATCTTTTGAATTTTTTTATCGGGATGGGTGGCGTGAAGAGCGAAGCAGATGGAATAATCAATCATGAATATTTGTACATCTATGTAATTATAATAACTGTAAATAACTCTTACAATGGCTCCTTTTGAGTTTAATGGGCTCAAGTGAATCTTTTGATTGAGTTGTGAATTACTCTCTCTGTACCATTCCTATTATAAATCTCATATTTAAATAAAAAGATTAATGAATAAGTGTTATTTTATGGTTTTAATGTAATATTAATTATTGTTTAATTAAAATTTTAATAATTATTTTTTGAAAAATAACGCTTTTCTTGACAAAATAAAGTTTTTTAGGATTCTGTTATTGTGTTGCATTATTTTTAATGTAATAAGGTTAATTTGAAAAATTGTTGTTCTCTTTATTTTATTTATAACTTTTTTTTTATCTGTGACACTTATAATGGAGCGGATGAAATAGCAAAGTTATGCAAAATTATTAGTTACTTTTTTCTTTTTATACTATATGTTATGTTTAGAATATTTATTTATTTCAAATTATTTGTTACTAGTACCTTAAAATATCAAGCCACTATAAATCATAATCATAATTTTTTAAAAGAAATATCCTTATTTAGTTGTATTTCAACTATGTTTTTTAATAGACTGAATTGATTACATTTATTTACATCTCAATAAATAGTTAATGGGCTCATAAAAAAGTCTCAATAGTTAATGGAATGCATTTTTGGATTGAGAGCGGATCCTTAGGCACGTGGTGGAGTGAGGTGTGCTCATTGCTTGGCATGTGGGCAATAAACGGCAGTGCGTTTCACTTGGGGGCATATTTGTAGTGTGAATAGGGAGGTGGACCAATGACTTTGAAAATGATTGGATGGCAGGCTCATGGAGCAGGACTAGCTTTTGCACTTATTATCGTGTTCTTTATCTTTTTCTAGCTTGTATGATGCCGTTTTTGTTTATATGAATTTAAAAATGCTTTATGTATTAGCGATGAGATGATCGTGATTCACGTGGGATATTGGCTTGACGATACTTTTTTTTTTCTTTTTCTATATTGATTTTGATCATTGAGATGATTTCATTTTGCTTATGAAAGCAGCAGCACTCTTGGACAGTGTTTGGTACCGGTGGGTGCGATCTGTGATTATTCCTTCCTATTCAAAGAATCAATTATGAAGACACAAAGCAAATGGTGAATGAGTGGCTGAAAATTTTAAGTAAGGGGTTTGGAGGTTAAGAAAAGTATTATATTTTCGAAGGGTCGATTTCTTCATTTTCTACTTTACTTTTATTGCTCTCTTGTGAAGATGGGGACGATGGAATTTCTCAACCAATATATTTGAAAAAAATGAGGAAGAAAATCAAGTGGGATGAAAAATTGAAAATTGAATGGCAAATCAACTGCATAATTTTTTCAATTGAAAATTCCCCTGACAAGTCAATTAAAGAATAACAATACCATTTGGATTTTATTAGCATGTACCTTTATTTTGGTCTAGAAGTCTTCGACCCCGTTCCGAGCCCGTCCTTTTATATGAAGTGCGTTAACCACTCGCACCTAATCTTAGAGTTATTAGCATGTATCTTTAATTTAAATTTTAAAAAATATAATTAAATAATTTTTTAGATTTTTAAATTTATTATTATTTTAAAAATAAAATAATAAATGCTGTTTATTTTCAAAATTATAAATATTGGTATTTTTTGTTCATTAACTTTTTTATTTCTTAACGGATTTTTTTTTTGAGAAGAATGGATTTTCTTATAATAACATAATAGAGTATATGTGGAATGTTCTAGAAGTCTTAAGTTAGTTAGAGGCGGTTAGCTTAGCTATTAGCTGTTAGTTCTAGCTGTCAGGCGGTTAGAGTTTGTTAACTCAATATCATTGTATAAATACTCATTATTGTAATCACAGAAATTATTTCTTCTGTTTTCTACTTCTCTGTTCTCTCTTCTCATTATGCATTCTACATTTCTTGGTTTCTATCATGATATCAATCACTGTTCTTCCTAGGGCCTGACTCTTTGTTTCGGTGATGGAGTCCACACCGCCATCGCCGCCTCGCAATTCTGATAATTCCTTCGTTCATGGCTCGCAGTTCCAAATGCCAACGAATTCTGTCTCAAACACTGAACCTTCGGTAAAGTTGCGTCATAATCTTTCGATTAAGCTTGATGATAAGAATTATCTGTTGTGGCTTCAATAAGTAGAAGGTGTTTTAATTTCTAACAAATTGCATAGAATTTTTGTTAATCCAATTGTACCGCAACAATATGAATCGAGTCAGATCGCATTTTAGATGTTGTTTCTGAAGCTTATGAGAAGTGGCTTGTGCAAGATCAAATGGTTCTCACTTGGTTATTGTCGTCTCTTTTTTATGTTGTTTTACCTAGATTCATTGGCTGTAAACATGCATGGCAAGTGTGGGAGAAAGTCCACAAACACTTCCAATCGCTTCTTAAAGCCAAAATTAGGCAGTTTCATTCAGCGTTGAAAACGATCAAGAAAGCAAATCGCTCAGTTTCAGAGTATGTTACTTCGCATTAAAGCCCTTGCTGACTCACTTGTTGCAATTGGAGATTCAATTTCTGAGCAAGACCAGATTGATGCAATCCTTGAAGGCTTGCCTGAGGAGTGCAATGCGTTCGTGATGATGATTTATGGAATGCCTAATCAACCTTTTCTTGATGATATTGAAAGTTTGTTACTAGTCCAGGAAGCGCAATTGGAAAAGTTCAGGCAAGAATTGTCTCTTCCAAGTGCATCTGCAAATGTTGCTCACAGCAAACACACTGATACAGACACTGCTCAGTCTTAAGCTCTTGGTGCTCGCAACAATAATTCTTCCTCACATTTCAGAGGTAGATCTAGAGGTTTTCGTGGGAGAGGCAGATTTGGAAGAGGTCGTGGTGCAAACAAACCGACCTGTAAATTATGCCAGAAGTATGGTTATGATGCCTCACACTGCTGGCATCGCTACAATCAAAATTTAAGTGCACCTTCTGGTCAATTTAGTGCTATCAAAGACCTCAGCCTCCTACTACCAATGTAGCCTCTCAATATGCACCTACTACTCCTGGTTTCATCGTTCCAAATCAGATTGATGCATAGTCCTGGTATGCAGACTCAGGTGCATCCCATCACTTGACTCATGATGCACAAAACCTTGCCCAAAGCACTGGTTATGCAGGCTCTGACCGAGTGCATATGGGAAATGATCAAAGTTTGGCAATTCAATCTATTGGTTCTACTCAATTTCCTTTACCCTTTCAATCTAAATTCGCCTTCTCATTACAAAATCTTTTGCATGTACCTTCTATTACTAAGAACCTTATCTCTGTGTCAAAATTAGCAAAGGATAACAATGTGTTCTTTGAGTTTCATCCACTAACTTGTTTTGTCAAATCACAGGATTCTAAACAAGTTATGTTGGAAGGATCACTTGGTGCAAATGGCTTATACTGCTTCAAGAGACTTCCACTGATCAAAGACAATTCTCAGTCCAACTCTTCATCAGTCACAAACTTGGTGACTTCCTTTCCTGTTGCTACTACTGCATTAAGTTCTGTTTCTACAGGAAATAATGCTGCAGCAAGTTCTGTTAATGCTGTAGCAAGTTCAGATTCTTTTTCTTCCAATGTATTGTTTACTTGGCATCATAGACTTGGACATGCCAATATTAATTCAATCAAATCTGTTTTGAAACATTGTAATATACCGATTCCAAATAAATCTGAATTTCCTTTTTGTAGTGCTTGTTGTCAAGGAAAGGCTCATAGATTGGATGCTCCTCCCTCTTTAACAAATCATAATAATCCCTTTGAACTAATCCATACTGATCTTTGGGGTCCAACACCTATATCTTCAACTAATGGCCATTTGTATTACATTGCCTTTGTGGATGCTTGCACCAAATTCACTTGGATTTATTTTCTCACAAATAAATCTGGTGCACTTGAAGCTTTTAAGCACTTTCATACACTTATCTCTAATCAGTTTTCTATTAAAGTTAAAGCTATTCAATCTAATTTTGGGGGTGAGTTTATACCATTCACAAAATATTTAGCTCAGTTATGGATTATGCATAGGTTGACTTGCCCTCACACCTCTCACCAAAATGGCACGGTTGAGAGGAAACATAGGCAAATTGTTGAGATGCGCTTGTCGTTGTTGTCTTATACTGCCATACCATTAAAATTTTGGGATCACATCTTTGTTCATGCTGTTCATTTGATTAATAGATAGACTCCCTACCTCAGCTTTACCTCAGCATATTTCCCCTTATTTTGCTCTTTACAAGTCTCACCCTGATTACAAAGAACTCAAGTTTTTTGGTTGTGCTTACTTCCCTTTCTTAAGACCTTATAACTCTCACAAAATGCAGTATGGGTCAGCAGAATGTCTTTATCTAGGAGTGTCTCCTATGCATAAGGGACATAAGTGTATGTCTCCTGATGGTCGCATCTTCATTTCCAAAGATGTCTTATTCAATGAGACCAAATTTCCTTATCCTTCCTTATTTCCTACTCTCTCATCAGTACCTAATTCTCAATCCACATTCTCCTCAATTATTCCTCAAGTGTCTGTGCACAAATTTGACCATCATGTTTCAACCATTCAAATGCATATCTCTCTTACAGTATCTTCTAATCTAAGTCCTGAACTCTCTGCTGCTCCCACTGTTTATGTTATTCCCCTGCATTGCCAACCTCTGATCACTTTGCATCACCTAATTCACCTGCTTCCACTACTACTGCACCCCCACTACTAATGTGCACCCAATGCTAACTCGTGGTAAGACAGGAAATCTTAAGCCTAAAGTGTTTCTAGCACATACAGAACTGAACACTGTGAAGCAGGCTTTTGCTAATCCTAATTAGTTGAGTGCTATGCAAGCTGAATATAAAGCTTTGTTAGCAAATAACACAAGGTCTCTAGTGCCCTTGCCACCTCATAGAAAACCTATTAGGTGTAAGTGGGTTTTTAGAGTAAAAGAAAACCCGGATGACACCATCAACAAGTACAAAGCTAGGTTAGTAGCAAAGGGTTTTCATCAACAATCAGGCTTTGATTTCAATGAGACATTCAGCCCAGTGGTAAAGCCAGTCATCATTCGGATTACACTGACATTGGCACTCACTTACAAGTGGGAAATTCAGCAAATTGACATCAATAATGCATTCCTAAATGGTCTTCTTAATGAAGAGGTATTCATGACTCAACCTCCTGGGTTTGAATTCACGGATAAAACACTGGTTTGTCGCTTGAATAAAGCATTATATGGCCTCAAACAAGCACCACGTGCTTGGTATGAAAGACTCACAACAGCCTTAATTCGGTTTGGGTTTAGTGAAAGTAGATGTGATCCCTCTCTATTCATTTATGCTAGTCGTGGTGTGACCTTGTATGCTCTTGTTTATGTAGATGATATCCTCATCACCGATACATCTTCTCCTTTAATTCATGATTTAATCAGCAAGCTGCGTACTCAATTTGCTCTCAAACAATTGGGTCCACCGGGCTATATTCTGGGAATTGAAGTCAAACACCTTCAAAATGGGAGTATGTTACTTACTCAATCTAAGTACATACGTGATCTACTTCAAAGAGCTCACATGTCTGATGCAAATGGTATTGCCTCTCCAAAGATTAGTAATTGCAAATTGAGCAGGTTTAGGAGTGACATTCTCACTGATCCTAGGCTGTATCGCTCTATTGTTGGTGCACTACAATATGTAACATTAACCCATCTTGAAATTTTATTTTGTGTTAACAAAGTGTGCCAATTCATGAGCAACCCTTTGGAGTCACACTGGAAGGCTGTTAAATGCATACTAAGATATCTTTAAGGCACCTCCACTCTTGGTTTGCTTCTTCAACCAACCACTACATCTGGTCCTTTCTCCTTAAGATCTTATTCAGATTCAGATTGGGCTAGTGATGTAGATGATAGAAGGTCCACTTCAGGATCTTGCATATTTTTTGGCCCAAATTTCATCTCGTGGAGTTCAAAGAAACAATTGGTTGCAAGGTCTAGTGCTGAGGCCGAATATCGTAGCATGGCATATACAACAGCAGAAATTCTATGGATTCAGTCACTGCTTCAAGAACTTCGTGTACCCATTTATACTCTATGTGACAATTTAAGTGTTGTTCTACTTGCACATAATCCTATCCTTCATGCCCGTACGAAACATATGGAACTAGACATTCATTTTGTTCGGGAAAAGGTGGTCTCCAAAGTGCTTGTTGTTCAACATGTTCCTGCTATGGACCAGCTTGCAGATTCTTTTACAAAGCCTTTGTCCTCCTCTCGGTTTGAAGAGTTACGTTGCAAGCTTAAGGTGGCAACTCCCACCTTCAGCTTGAAGGGGGCTAATAGCGTATATGAGGAATATTCTAGAAGTCTCAGTTAGTTAGAGGCGCTTAGCTTAGCTGTTAGTTGTTAGTTCCAGCTATCAGGTGGTTAGAGTTTGTTAACTCAATATCATTGTATAAATACTCATTATTGTAATAACAGTTTAATCAATGAAATCATTTCTTCTGTTTCTACTTCTCTGTTCTCTCTTCTCATTATGCATTCTACATTTCTTGGTTTCTATCATAACAAGATCCTTATTTATTTTCCAATTACTTTTACTACCTCCTTCCCAAATCTTTTGATGTTTAAGGATGTTGCATGTTGATTAAGGAGCATTTAATGGGATGTAAATATTGTTATACTTTGACTAAAATGTCCTTATTTATTATGATAAATTGCATTACAAATTTTTATACTCCTTATTGTAGTAGCTATTAAATAGGGGTATATTCGAGAGAGAAAAATTAATTAGACTTGGAATTTGTAAAACATCAATAGTTTTGGGAAGAAAAAGAAAGACTAAAACATCAAAAGATTTGGGAATGAGGTAGTAGTAATTTAGCTCCTAAAACATACTCCCTCCGGCCTTAATTATAAGCAAAAAAGTAGATGTATTTTGTCCAAATACATCTACTTTTTTGCTTATAATTAAGGCCGAAGTAGTTCATGTTAGGTATATTTAGGCCTTGTTTGGATCCTTTGATATGTTATATTGACTGATTTTAGTCTTTATCTTTAATCATTTTAAAAGCATCTCCAAGGGTGAACCAAATGTGGGTTGCTTAACTGGGCCCTACCATGCCACATCATTTTTAAGCAACCCATCTCTTTTTTGCTCCAATGGTGAACTCTCAAGAACCCAAAATGAGTCCCACTACTTATGCCACTTTTATATTTTTTTTATTTGTATTTTATTATTTTAAGTAAAATTATTAATTTGTTTATTTTAAATATATTAAAAATATAGAAAATTTATTTTAATTTATTTTTTTGCAATAAGTTAAAACACACAACATTACATAATTAAAATAAAATTTAAATTTCATTGTTCGGTTGTCCAAAACATTCCCAAATATGCTCCATCAAGTCTGCTTAAAGTTGACTATGAAAGGCGTTTCTGGTTTTTTCGGTTGATTTTACACTTTTTCTATCAATAAAGTGAATATTTTTATTCTAAATAATGTAACGAACTGAGTGCTTCTTTGCGAATTGGTGCACCACGCTGGCAGCCAGCTGTAGTACTCCAGCCACGAACGGTTGAAAAATGGGTTCCAAACTGGTGACAGCATGTCAAACGTGATTTTTACGAACCTCCGTTGGAGGTGCTCTAATGACATCACTTCCGAAACCTTTATGTTCCAGCAATTTGCAAACGTTACTACCTCCGTTTATTTTTACTTGTCTTTTAATATTGTTTTACACAAACCAAAGAAACCAATAAATTTTGTTGTTTTTGATAAAGTTATTAGTGTTTTTCCTATATACCTTTGATTGTTTATTATCCGTCCTGTACAATGAATACTTAACGATATAATTGAGAAACAAGTAATTAATATAAACTTAAATATCAAAATGACAAATAAAAAGGAACAAATTTTTTCTTAAAAACTAACAAGTAAAGAGGAACGGAGAGAGTATAAAACTATTAGCATATACATTATTTTTTTTATAAATGAAATTTACTTACTTATTGATAATTTTTTCAAAATGAAATTTAGGGTAAGGGGATGATACCATCTGTCTGATGCAACAATAAAAGAAATTAACATAAAGTTTTTTTTTTTTGACAAAAACATAAAGTTTTCCTATCTTTGTCTTCATACAATTAAAAAGAAATATTTTATTTTTTAACTCATTAGTCAATAATTCAGTAGAAAAAACTCATTAGCCAATAATATGTCACACTTCAAACATCACCTTTACAGTGTTTCATTTCACCCATCCACCACACAGGTACCTTTCCGCTAGTTTGTTTTCTCTTTTACTTTTTCAATCAACATGTATTATATACTTTCTGTCTCTTTAGTTTATCGTTTCTTGTTTAAGAGACTTTTGCTTCCAAACATAACGAAAGAATAAGGGGATCAAACAGAACATTAGGTAGCATGATAAATAATTGAGGGATTTTCATCAAGCATATGACATGCATTGAATTAGGGATGAGTTTTCTGCTATTAAGATCAAGTATTGAAGTGAAGCCAAGCAGAAAATGACGCCATTTTCACGTGAAACAGCCGAACGATTGGACGAAGTTGGTATATACTCCTCTATTACTTAATATATGATCTTTTTGACCATTTTACGCCTTTTAAAAAAGTGTGTTTTGTTAGTTATTAATATTAAATTTATATAAAATATGCGATATTTTTCTCAAGTTACTTTTCTCATCTTCCAAGACTATTAAGAGAGAGATAATTACTTTATCTTGGTATAGGAGGTAATTTTATAAAAAAATAATTAATATATATTAGTCTTTAAAAAAGGTCTTATATTAAAGAACAAGAAAATTTTATAAAAGAGTCATATATTAAGCGACGGAAGAAGTACTATACATGAGGATATTATCAGGTTCAGGATTGATGTTCACTGGTGTCTGGTGTCTCCATCCGCCGCCCCCATACCGCTTTGCCACCGTCTAGATCCTTCTTACAATTCCACCTGCAACGCAACCATTAAATTGTCCATACCTTACTAATTAATTTTCGTTGAAAAAAGTAAGAGCGGGCGAAACATTATTATTATTAGTCATAATTGTACTTTTAGTCCCCATCTATTATGATTGTGCGATTTTAATCCCTCAAATTTCAATTGCGCAAAATTGGAACTCCAGGAATTGCAATAGTGCAATTTTGGTCCCCGAGGTTCCAATTTTGCGAATTGGGTCTTTCAGTTATTGCAATTGTGTGATTTTTAGTCTCTCTTGACGTTTAATTTATAATAAAAATGTTGTTGTATCACGTGTGGGTATGACTTAACACATAATTTGGTCTAGGTGACATGTTAGTTGGCTTAAAAATTAAAAAATATTTACAATATTTTCAGTTATAAATTAAATGTCAATTGAGTGGAGGGACCAAAATCGCACAATTATGATACTCAGATGACCCAATTTGCTTAATTAGAACATGAAGGACTAAAATTGGATAATTGCGATATTTTGAGGACTCAATTCGCTCAATTAGAACTTAGAGGACTAAAATCGCACAAACGCAATACTCGAGGGACCAAAAATACAATTAAGCCTCATTATTATTATTATTATTATTTGGCAAATTATTTTGTTTGATTCTCAACTTTTTTAGGAACTAGTGAAATTATCTGTGCCTTGCACCGGTACAGACACGAGTACTAATTAATTAAAATAAATAATAATGCACAAAAATAATAATTGTCATACAATATATAATAATTATTAACTTTGTAAGGCAAGTTAATAATTATTTCATTTTAGTTCTAAATATAATAAATAATGATTAATAAAGATGAATGATATATAATTTAAAATAAGTAAGTCATTTTAGAAAATATATTTCTGATTGTTAATGACAATTAATTGAGATAATATAATAACGACTATCTTAAAATAATAAATATTTAAAAATTATTTTTCGTTTTAGATGAGAAAATAGATGAATATGGAGGTTACACGTGGCATAATCCCACATGCCAAAACTCTATTTTATATAATATAGTAGGTGTAGTACCTTATATTTACCGATATTAACAATGTTGACTCAAGGTTACTCTCCATCCAATTCCGCCGGTAATGCACAGTTATGTCCATTAACTCCATAGGTGTCTTGTTATGTGGGGACCTAACACTAGGGATGTCAACGAGGCAGGGTGGGGCAGGGAGTACCCCCCACTTCCCGTCCCCGCCCCACATTTTCTTCACATCACAGTCTCCGATCCTTGTCGTGGGGAGTTTTTCTCACCATTCCCGTCCTCGCAGATCCCAGCAGATCCCCACGGGGATCATGAAAATTCGTAAATAATTTTAAAAAATATAAACTAACATGCAATAAAATTGAAAAAAAATATAAAAGTAAAAAAGTCTTAAATTTAAAATTATAACAAGTTCAAACTCAAATAGTACAAACATAATATTCAATAAACATTACAAAAGCTCTTGCAAACATAGGAAAAGACCGATCTGATTTTAGTAGAGACCAGTATTAGATCTAGGATTATTTCTCTTCTTTTGTTCACACTTACTAAGTAACACATAGTCACAAATTGCAAGTAATTTATTACATTATATCACATTTTTGAATTTTATTTCCTTTATTTGTATATATTTCCACCTGCACATTCTAATTTTTATATTATACCTCCACTGACACAGGGTCCTAGATCCGCCACTGTAGTGGACATAAGAGATGGTGGGGTTATAGGCGGCAAATAAAGATGAGAGGTTGGGGGAGATGGTTGTGGGGAAGAGAAAGGGGGTTTAGTTTGGGTTAGTTTTAGTGGGTAGGGACATTTTAGACTTTTCAGGTGGGGATGGGAGGTGGGAAAATTAATAATGTGGGAGGTGCCTTTACCAAAAAGCCTTTTTTTCCCATTGCATGTGAGCTAGGCCCGATGTTGTTTAAACAAGTCCATTCTATCTCTAGTTATATATATATATACACACTTGAACCAAGTCTATTCTATTATTTTCTAGTTGTTGGGATTTCTAAAATCAAATTAGGTATCATTTCTACTAATAAAAAAAGTAGGCATCGTGTTAAGAAAATTTCTGAAATAAAAAAAAAACGATATAAGTCATAATTTTTTTAATATTTTAATTAATATTGCTCATTTGTATTTTTCTTACACACACATTTCCATTTACTACAATTATATCTGTAACACCTGAGGACGAGATCGACATCGTATTAGGACGACGTATCGAGACCTCGACCAAGACCTTGTGTCGAGATCCCGTGACTAGATCGTTTGCCGAGATCTTTTGTCGGTGATGAGACCACGATGCACTAGTCACGAAATGAGGAGGTCGGGTGTCGAGTTGTTGAAGTCGCGTACCGAGCTGATGAGGACGCAAGTCGAGCTGAGGAGACCGCGTTCACGAACTCGTGTTAGAACCTTGTACGTTTGCACGAGCACTCTTGTCGACATCGTGTCGAGATGATACCTCGTATTATTTCGAACGTTATTCAGCGTTATTATTATATTGTTTGTAATTATTACATTGTCGGCTTGCCGTTGACCGACAGAGTAGAGGGTAATTATGAGAGGAACGAGTTAACGGGTAGATGATTGATGGGATTGGCATCTTATAGCTGGAGTTACGTTTATACCCCTTTCTCGCCAGCTGTATACCACGACCGTTTCCCTCACACTCATTTCTCTTTTCTTCTTTCTTCTTCCTTCCTTCTGCTCTGTGTTTCGTTGTTTTCTTTAAAAATCTTCATCGATTTAAACCGTGAGTTCCAAATGAGATTCTGCACAAGCTTTCTTCATCAATTTTGTTCATCATCAACTTCTCGACCCATATCTCGTCTGATCGACCATCACCGTTGAGGTATGAAGAACAGATTTTCTTTCATTTGTGCTACTGTTTAGCGCTAATTCTTCTTCCATTTTTAACCAGTTTTATGCTTCCAAATCATATCAAATTGATGGGTTTTCTTATTCACGATATTACCTATCTTTTTAACCGATTAATTGGGCTTGTAAAACAAATTTCTTTCTCTGTTTTTTTGCAATCGGCAGTGCCCAGAAACCTCCATTTTTGGTTCGTTTCGATTTCTTATTTTTCATTTGTTGTTCTGGTTATTGTTGTTGTCGATCTATCTGTTGAAGCATCAGATAACTTTTTCATGAAATTTTGATCGAAATCCCTAACTTTGTGTTAGAGGAAAAATATATTTCAGTTCTTGAGTTTTATATTTTTCTGGGTTGTGGTTGAGTTTGGGGAAGAGAGAGAGCTAGATGTATTGGAACCTATAGATCGATCTAAGTTGTGTTTGTTTTAGGAAGTCTGATTCCCGAGATCGAGTGATTTCCGAATCGAGGTGTACGGGAAAGCGAATCCAAGGACGCTAAGCAGAATCCGTAACGAGGATCAGATGCGTGTCGAGGTCGATCCGAGAAGCGTACGTGTCGAAGTCGTTGTCGAGTTCGTTGAAGACAGCCGTGTCGAGATCGAGTAAGAGAAGTCGTTGTCGAGCTCTTTGAAGACAGCTGTGTCGAGGTCGTTGTCGAGCAGCATTAACTTGGAGTTCGGTAAGGGCGCTTCACATTTATACTTGTTATAGTATGTAAGGGCAACTCCTAGATATCTCTAAGGCTTTATTTTATAAGTCCTTAAGTAAGGGCATTTCATATTCTATGTGGTTATGTTATTGTGTATGAATTTCCTGATTTGTGTCGAGCTGAAATGTTGTGATATGATTGAGTTTTTGCATGTATTTAATATGTGATTGAATATATGTCGTGAATTGTGTATTGCATGTTGAATTGCGTTTCTTCATGTCGAGCTTGCTCTTTTATTTGACATGCGGTTGAATATCTTGTGTTTAACTCTTTGAATATCGTGATGCGTAATTGTTCATCGAGTGAGCGAGCTAGGTGAGTCGTATGACGTTTTGAGCCGTGACCGGATAATCGAGGGTGCTAGGTCCCCTTTTTGTTTACGGGAGATTGACTAGACGTCGCCACGCCACGGGACCTGAGTTGATCTGTCCTAGGGAGAGCGAGGATCCCAAGGCTTGGCTGGACTTTCCGACATCTGACGGCGTGTGCATTAGGAAAATTGTCGAGTCGAGAGAAAATGGATTTGTGAGTTGTGTCGAGTTAGAGTGAGATGGTCGAGTCACGTCGGTGATTGTTATACTTTGTCGCTTTGCTTATATTTTTATGTCGAGCTTATCTTGAATTGTTGAGAAGTTGACCTTTTCCCGTGGTGCCTTCAATCCATGACGGTTACCCAGGCGATGTCGAGGGCGCAGGTAACTCGACAGTAGATGATGCCGAGGAGGATCTCGACGAGGACCCGAGTGACGACCTCTATCTGTCGTGATTGTTTATTTGTTGGATGTTTGTTTTTCTGAGGACTGTACTTGTTTTTCTTTTGTGTTCGAGGTCGTGACCAGTTTGGGCAGTGTTGTGTTGTTGCTACAGGGTAGACTGGTGGTCTTACTTTTGGAGCAGCCCCCTGCGTGGGAGTCTGCCGGAAGTACCCCCAGGGTATGATGGCTCTTTTGAAGTTGTCGTACCTTAGGTGTATTTTCTTTGCACATTTGCTACTCTGTATTTTGTATACATTATTATTTCGAGTGATATATATATGTGTATGTTATGCATGTATGTTTTATTTGAATTTAAGTCTTGTGTCTTAGTTGCACCATGTTTCGAAAAGCTGTAATTACTCTGATGTGCACGAGTTGGTTTTATAAAAAAAAAATATATATCGTATTTTTAAAAGGCACAAGAGTTTTATTTTTAAAACACATCTCATATAGGTTTATTTGAGCTTGGTGTGTTGAGCTCGGTAACTCGAGCTCGGTATATTGAGCTCGGTAGCGGTCCGGAAACGGGTCGTTACAATATCAATGAACGAAATATTTCTGAATAATAAATCTAATTTATCAAAACAATTTAGTTTAATAAAAATAAAACATTCTATTAGAAATAATATTAACTAGACCTAAACATGTGTTATTCAAATATTATTAGCATAAGATTTAGATATTTATGAAACAAAATAAAACAAAAACATTATTAAGATTAAGCTCAAATATTTATTAAACAATTAAACTAAACTAATCACTATTTTAATTGAAAAGGTTTGGTTTTCCATCTAAAAAATAAAAAATATTGGCTGAGATGTGACATCTTGTTAACCCTAAGTCTTAGGATACCTGAGTTGTGACAGCTTTGTGATCCTAAGCCTTCAAAAGTTAGTAATAACTTAAAACAAAGATAGGATTAGCTCATATGTGATATCTTGTTAATCTTTAGTTTAGGACATCTGTGTTGTGACAGCTTGATTATCCTGAACCTCTCTCAATCAAGTTCATTTTAAAAAGAATAATTAAAGGCTTAAAAATATGCTTTTAATATGAGCAAAGTCTGCTTTTAGTCCCTCCAAAATTGTTTTTTTAGATTCTCTCCCTGTAATGCTATATTCTTGCTTTCTTAGTCCCTGTCCATAAAGGATGACATGGCTAACGGAGGTACATGTCATCACTACCATGTAGGATGACTACGCCACATGCATGGCACTAACTTGCCATGCGGCAAGTCAATGCCACGTTAGCATCCAATGGGTGGCTGCCAAGTGGCTGGGACAAAAAGCAAAAAAAAAGTACAGGGACGAAAATAAAAAAAAATTATTTATAGGGGCAAAAAGCGAAAAGAAGAAAAAAAAAATCTTTATTTTTAGTTTCCAACTTCAACCATTAAATATGCAAGTGTATTATCACTCTAAAACATTAGATTTTATGTCTATTTTCTTCTCTTTTTCTAACGTAAAGTTTGTCCTTAAATTGTTTTTTATCTTCATTGTCAACCTTTCTCAAAAAACCTCTCCTCACTACAATCCTTTTGGGTAAACATTTTTCTCATAATTTATCAACAACAAATGGGTAGCATCTTGGTAAGGTACTATAGTGAGGCACGAAGCCAAACATTATTCTTAGGGGGCCTACTTGAGTCGGCTATGGTGGGCGATCTGGAGGCACTGCATTTGCTGAAGAGATTTAACTGAAGGTGATGCCTCTGCTTATACCGTGGCAGGGAAAAGAAGAGAATTCCGAATGAGTTGCTGACAAATGAGTTAAAGTAAAAATTAGGGGGGAACAAACGAAATATAATCATGAGATAAGGTCTCGCTCCCAGTACTCTCTGAATCACAAACCCTGAACTAAAAAAAAAAATCTTTTCGGTAACATAAATTTAAAGTTTTCACTTATCACGAACCGTAAAAAATCATTGATAAATCTTTGTTTTCTCTAAATCTCACTCGTTCTCTCTTACTCTTTCTCGTCCCTCATTCTCTTTTTCCCTCTCTATTGTCATTCAATCTATAAAACCCTGACATTGGTTGCGCGATCACGATTGCGAGGGTTTGTCCCTTTGGGAAGATCTTTTCTCCTTTACTGTCATGGGTGGATGCCCACGAAGCTTGTTCCCTCCAGGTACATTCCTTTTCCTCTGTTAGGCATAAGGCTAGGGTTGCAATATTAAACTTGTTAGATTCAACTTATCCTCCTATTAAACTTGTTTTATAATATGAGAGTTTTCTTTTTAGATTCTTGTTTGTTGGGATTACAGGGAATCCATTTTAGAAAATACTTTCTTTTATTCTTTTGCATATTTATTATTATTTGACAATGATAAACGTTGTTGCTATTTTATATTTATCATTTTTGTTGTTGTTAAAGTCACAACTATATATACCAAAGAAATCGATATGCTCTTTCTCACTTTATGTACTACTTTTTATTATCATCATCATCATCATCATCATCATCATCAACAATTGATTAGGTTTATATGATCTATAGGGATACATTAGATTAATTATCTTGCCGATTCTAATTACTATTTATGTGTTGTAGATGAGAGAAGTGAGGATTGAGAGTTAGTAATTGTGTTGAGTTACACAACAAAGTAATTGTTCGAGCATGAATGACCTGAAGATACAAATTAGTCCATCAAAGGTAGAGCAAGATGTGAGCATAACGACGGAGATCTAGAAATTACTTCGGCACCAAGTGTTGCAAGAAGTGATTAAAAAGGCCAATCAATTGAGCCCAAGGGCAAAGTGTAATACCCCATTTCTGAAGCGCTACGGCTCTAACCCAAATCTAGATGCGGAAAAATTTTAATGTTGGTATGCTTTCAGTAAATGACACTCTTCTATTTTCATGCGGAAAACTGTGGTAATTTTTTTTTATTCTTTGAAATCTTATCGAAATTGAAACTTGAAAAGCGATAATTTAAATAGGCAATGTAGAATCATGAAAAACATACATCTCACTCATAATATACATATATCAGAGGTCACAAAGTTTCGCTCTATGGCGATGTGTCCGAAACTACATATAATGTTTCCCAAAATAAAAATACATATAAAAAAGAAATACATCTGAAATACAAGTTCATCCTGACTCTACCGGTGACTTGTAATCCAAAAGTAGTCATGGTAGTCCACTCCAGTGACCACTCCAAAAACCTGCACAAAACACAAACCACCAAAACACCAACTCCAAAAGAAACTACATCCTAAGCTGGCCAAAATTGAAAACACTTGCTGGGTGGTAGCCCAACAAGATCAACCCTAGAGTCTGAACTAGTATCCCCAATGTACTCGAAAGGATCCTCCTCTTCCTCATCGTTCTCGATATCAATCCTGTCCACATAGGACCATACTCGAGTAGTCTTATAAGTTCCCGCCTGAGCCCCCGGAGAGGATGAAGGCGCAAAGGGGTGAGAGTGAGGAGGTGGAAGAACATTCTCCGGCACTACATCGGGCACCACAGTAACGAATGGAGGAACAGTGGTAGTCGTAGGGTCTCCAACAGAAGTAAGGGGGTCGTGCTCATGACTGGTGTCTTTGTCGGGTCAGGGTTGCCTAACCCAGTCTGTCTAGAAGTAGAGGCAGTAGCCACAGATGGGTCTCCAATATGAGGGGTCAAAGGTGTCAATACTATCATCGCAGGGGGGACGAAGAACTGAACTCTCCGCCTATCAATGCAGATACATGTTGTCAGTCCACCCTCATTTATTGTCTTAATCACTATACCAGAATGAGAAATGCGTCCGGAGGCGTGCTCGACCTCCCATGCATCCACAATGTCCCCCCTCAGGAACCCATACTTCGTGTAACCTAGGTAGCACATCAGTCCCGATGCCATCTAAAGTAACAACGTTCAAACAAAAACATGATAGAAAAACAGTGCAAGGGTCAATCCTTTGTACACGAATTTATCATAAGCTGATCACTTGGAAAACAAAATACTATTTATAATACAAAAATCATGCATCATAATATAGCTCAATATCCATACACATCATCATGGCATATTAAAACACTCAACTTGTGAATCAATCAACACTCTCAATAATCAACTTAAACAATCATCAACATTTTAACCACATCATCAATGTGTTAGTATGTCATGCTTTGTGCATATGAAACTTTGCACGCGTATAAGCACCCATAACAATGGAGCATGACACTGGTCGCTCTTTGATTCCCAGGTCAAAATAAAACTTCCCATAACAATGGGATTCACAACCTAGTCGAAAACTCGATTCCTAGGTTACACCGCCCTTTCTTAACCCGGTTCGTACTCGCACCTCGGATCGAGCAAACGAACGACTACTTGGTACTAGTCGTAAACTCGATTCCTAGGCCAAGTATCGATGCTATCATGGTTAATATATGCATTGACTCATATCTCCTCGTATGGGTTCACTCACCAGGAGTGTTTGAGATTCTTACTCGTTATCGCGAATCCAATTTTTACATTTCATCTCTCCCTGTTCATGAATCCTTTTGTCTGAATTTTTTTTCTTTTCGAAAGCTCTAATCTAATTTGTAATCTCTTTTTTACTCCAAAATACCTTTAGGAAGAATGGGTCATTGGAACCCTTCAATGAAATCTCTTCGAAAACTCATTGTTCGGTAAAATCCTTTACTTTAATTATTCTAAACCCTATCGAACTCGTTTCTGAATTCTTTTTAAGAAAAAAATCCTTAAGTGTACTTTCGAAATATTTTCTCGGCTTTTTGAGATCGCATCAAGCACACCGATGTATGTCGTCAATCCAATTAATTCGATCATTCGCATCTACTCAGCTTTTCATGCATATACCAACAATCTCAAAATCAATCATTTACACAAGACAATAATAAATGCCACCAAAGGGCCACCCAATACATTTCCACAAATAATACTACTCACATATTACAACAATCTTTAAATCAATCAACAGAACACTTAAGCAAACAATCAACACACAATGTGGAAGCTCAAACTCATTATGTAAGAAATTGTCCTTACCTCGTACGATGTCCTTTTTGGAGTTGAATAAATTAAGCCTTGTGTTAGTTGCTCCAAACCTCAAACCTTAACACAAAAGCACTAAGTTTTAGAACCAAATCTAGGGCACTAACCCTGGAGTTAGACCACAGCTTCTATGCCTAAAAACTAAGATTTTGTTCAACTTCATCTCTTAATATGCTAGCACCTAAAACTAGTAATATCAAGCTAAGAAAATTGAAATCCATTGCTAAAACACTTAGGTAACTTACGGCTCTATATAAAGCAACAAGAGCTAGTTTTCAAAATTTCTAAACACATTTTCCCATCACATTTGGGCAACAAAATCAAGTTGAGCTTCTTCCCAAAAATACCTCTAAGTCACGGTTTTTGAAAGAAGAAAAGGAAACAAAAATTTTTATTCAAAGCCTTTCCTAAAGAAGTTGATAAATCTAGTAGGTATAATCTTTAAATCAAATCAAAATCTTTTTTCTTTCTCTCTAAAACTCAAGGAAACAGAACAAAAAAAAACCATAACAAAGAAAAAAATAACAAGGATCTGATGCTTACCAAAAGATGATAGAAGAATGTGCAAGCAAATGGAGAGAAAAGATGATATTCCAAGTTTTTTCTTCACTTTCTCTCTCAAGATTTTTTTACCTTTCTCTCTCAAGAATTCTCCAAGTTTTCAACAACGGTGAAAAAAATGAGATGACGTGGGTATTTATAAGGAGGGTCATGGTTTTGGATTAGGGAGAAGGAAGGAAGAAATTTGTTCAATTCCATTGGAAACTAACTTACTAAGTCATGAACTAACTAATCTAACTACCTACAATTTACACCCTCAACCAATCATATTGCCTTCCTTTTAAAAATGGTAGGCTACATGCCATGTGCTTTGCCTCCCATTGGTCCAACTCTTAGCACACAATCTTGCATGACAAGTTACCTTCATATAATATCTCAGATATTTTATTTGAACTAAACTTGATTCAGGTGTGCATCCTCTGGTAAGAGAAAGATAGTGTCATTGTCTTAGAATCAGGCTCTGGTAGAGTTGTGTCTTGGTCTCATTAATTCTGCATCTGATGAGAGGCAGCATATAATCAAACAGAGAGCCTCTGGTGCGAAAGCAATGCGATCTTCTGATGCGCGAGCAATGCGATCGTCTGATGTGCGAGCAATGCGATCCTCTAGCACGGCAACAGTGTAATCCTCTGGTGCGGCAACGATCCTATGGTCGTTATGTCTAGTATTGCTCTCTTGTACTACGCTCTAGTCATTAGCGTCTGGAATTACTCTCTGGTACTATGCTTTGGTCATTAGCGCCCAGTGCATTCTCTTGTGATCGTGTTGTACATTCTCTTGCGATCGTTTGGTGCATTTTCTTGCGATCGTCTAGTACATTCTCATCAACAATTTTGCTTTTGGTAACATCAGAGTGACCTTTTTTGAAAGAGTGCATCTAGTATCTCACCAAACTGAGCGAAGTCTTCAAAGACTATTTCAAGCATTTAATTCAAACAGTAGATTAGAACAGTCAATATCTTATTAAATACGAAGGAAACAAACAAATGTACAGTAAAACTACCGACGAAAAATGAGAGTGTTACACAAAGTCAGTTGAATATATGTTAACAGATTGACAACACTCTCGTGCTATCAATCTGTCAATCATAGGAATATCTACCACCCCCATGTGGTATTTCTTTCACCTCCCACAAGGATTCGAACTCATAACTTGGGGCTTAAGTACATAGAAGCATTCTTGTGTCTCACCACTTGAGCTACACTAACAACAACATTGGTACTTAGTATTAATAATAGTCCTTGACTTAATCAAGGTATTGAGTGTCGTGGTTAGGATCCCGATTGAATTTGCGTGCCTAAGAGAATTGAGACAGGAGAAGGAATACACATTGGTTGTCCCCCATGAAGATTAGGCGACCATGTAGAGCAAAAATCCTATTGTGGCGATGCGTAGTACATGGTATGTGTGACCATGGAGAGAAACAAACCCTCAGAGTAAGGTTTACTCTGAGTGAACTTGTTATCCCTCCATAGTCACACAAATTTGTACCAGGCGTTGTCGTAACAAGCTCTCTGAACTCCATTGTGTAACTCGCCACATCCTCGCGTGGGACAAGTAATGCAGATTCCTTCTCCTAAAGAAATTACTCCCGAACACTCAATTTCAATGGGGATCTCAACCAAGCTATCCATAACCTTGATTAGGTAAAGACATACTAATGTCGAGTGTCTTCACCACTTTCGGCATCATTGCTATTAGTTTCCACTGGTATTCTTGTGTCTGCTTCTTCCTTTTTTTTGTGATACTTGGTGTTAAAGTCTTAAGATGAAACCTGAGGTAATATATCATAATCATGTACCTTATATATTTCAAGTCATGCATGCTATAGTGTTTATTGTGTATGTCCTCCATCATCTAATCTACTCTGTCTCATTTACAGATTGCCAACAACCAAACACATAAACGCAAGACCTAGTTAGAGTTCAATGACTTGAAGGATGACTGCTATAAATTCAAAATCACCAAAAATCTACTTGGTTTCTATGTTAGATATCTTCTTCTTTGAAGATATGTTAGTAATCTACGCTTAGTTCTTGTGTTAGATATCTTCTTATTTGAAATCATAAAATTTGTAGTTCAATTCTTGTGTATGGACAAGCACTAAAATTTGTAGAAACAATTATTCATCAATGTTTAATTATTCGTTCTTGTGTATGAACGTAATTCTTCATCTTTGTTCAATTCTGCAATGTAATGAAAATTGTATGTTGTATAATGACGAAATAACAAACAGAAAACTGTTGGTGTTACCTACGGAACTCAAGTTTTCCGACAGTCCAAGCCGTCGATAAATATTATTGACGGGCAAGGTGGTCACGTGAATTTTACCTACGAAAGCCCGTCGGTAAAATTGTTGCTACATTTAGCACCATTATGAATACCGGCGAGTGACACGTCGTAACCAATGGGCAAGACTGTCAGTAATTTTCGACAGGCCAGCGACGGTAATGACAATTTGTGTGCTTTTCTCCGTCGATTCTCAACCTTTGTGTAGTTGAATCGTAACCGTTGGAATTACCGACGACCTAGCCCGTCGGTAATGGTGATCTGTATTATTCTCTTCATTGACTCTTAACCCTTGGATCATTGAATCGCCACTACTGACGACCGAGGTCATCGTTAATGGCGATCCATATGCAACTCAACTAGTTACTCTCCACCCTTGATTAAATCTTTAATCTACTCCCCTCTCTCCTCCTTCTCCTGTGTATAAACACTCTTCATTATTTCTCTTTCACTCACACATTTCTTACTCTCCGTCATTTCACTTTCTCTCTCATTCTCTTAATATAATATATATTTAAGTAAATATCAAATACAAATATTTAAATTAATTTTATATTATTTAATTATAATATTAAAAAATTATATATATATATAATATAATACAAATAACAAATTTAAATAATTATTTAAAAAAAATTCGTCATTACCAACAGTCTGAGTCGTCGGTAATGTTAATTTTATATCATTTGTTTAAAAAAATTCAAGCGTCGGTAATTTCCAAGGGGCACCGCGCTGGTGGTAAATAGTGAGGAAAACAATCGTAGATACGACTCGTCGGTAATTACCGACGGGTTTTGGAAAAACTTTGTTGGTGCATACGTACGCCCTTCTTACCTATGGATAAGAGGTTGTCACTAAGCCCGTCGAAAATGCAACATACCGACTGTTTTTTTTTTTTTTTTGCATTACCGACGACTTTTAGCCATCTGTAATGACGAATTTTCTTGTAGTGAGCGCTTGCTTGAGAGAGCGTTGTCTGGATCTGTATCAGATAACACTTTCTAAGTAAATCGTTATCTTATTATACATCCCCATAATGCTTCCTTGATAACACGTTATAATGGTTGCTTAGGTTATTTGAGTCGAAACTCCAGATATCGGACACACATGGAAGTGTTATTGGAGTGCACCACTCAGATAACGTGCGCTTGGGCACGTATTATTTGTTCCGCAACACGGATAACACTTATTATGTGTTATCTTGGCGTGTATCCATTAGATGATGGTTACTCCTATAACACTTAAAAGTGCTATTTGAACAAAAATAAAAACTATCTGGAGAGGTTTTTTGGTGTAATGGCTTTGAATTGGCACTCGATGTTGTGGGCTTTTTGGGAAATCAAGAATGGGTTGGTGCCTAATGTGTCAGTGGTTGTGAATCATATCAAGATTATGTCTTGGAAATGGTAGGACGAAGTTAGACCATTGTATCCTCTACAAATGGTCTGTTGAACCATTGGAATGTATCTATATCTATAGGAAGTAATCTCTTGGGATTCTTTGGCTTGGACTTGGAGTTCCTCTTAGGTCTTTTATTGTCCTCTCCATTATTGACTTTTGGTCCTCTTAGTGATTGGGTTTCAATACCCCTTGAATTACTTTTTCAATATACCTTATCTTTGTCGTTTCAAAAAAATGTCCCATCTCATATAACACCATATCTTGTACAAGATCAAATCAAATATTGTATAGTATTAACAATTTTATTTTATTGAACTCGATAATATTGGTACAGTTTGTGTCATGTTTAATTTAATGATTGAAAATCCCTAGCACTTATTTTTTATTTGTGAGCACTCTATAAAATGTTTTTTTTACTAAGAAAATATTCATTCATTCAAATTGGTAAAATATATTGAAAACAACACAAATTCAACATCGCTAAAAACCGAAAAGGATGAATCTACGAACAAACTCGCAGTACTCAGGTTAATAGTATAAAATGGCAAAATGCCTACAAATGTGACAAAATCAAAGTGACTGGAATACCCATGCCTCCAGGTATGTAACATTGACGCCTAAGTCTTGATTGAATCTGTAATGGATCGAAGCTGATCTGTTAATCTGAACCAAACGAACACCGCAACAAGACAGAAAGCCAAACAACACCGCACCAAGACGACGAACAAAATAACGCCGCACTCAGACGACGAAATCACGGAAAAATACGAAAGAAAACCTAGATCTATGTGGAAAAACCACTTATTTAGATAAAAAGGAGAGAAAAAACTTTGTAGAGAGGTGATTTAATAGATCTATGCTGGCAACAAACAAATCTCTGGAATTTAATAAAGTCGAGAATGTCTAACACAGATAGCTTCACTGAGTTATTTTTCAACTTTATAAATCTTTTGAGTAGCAAGCAAATTCATCTTCTTGTTATGATCCTTTGGAGTATTTGGAAGTGTGGTAATGAGAAGCTTTGGGAAGACCGTACCACCTCAGTTAAGTGATGCGTTCGAAATAGCATATAGTTTAGTGTTAGTTTTGCATTGCATCTTAGTCATTTTAATCCATGTTATTTATGCATTTAGCTTGATTTGAATAACGCACTTGGTTTTGGTTCAATTGTGCTTAAAGGAAGGTATTTGTCCTAGGAAAAAGGAGAAAAATCACTTGGAATAAGTTGGGGTAATTTGTGCTACAAGTTGATAATGTAATGCTGCCCCAGCCTGACACCTGTTCGATGTTTTAACCATATCTGGAGTTCTAGGTGTCAAAATGAGATGAAACCGATGCCATTGAAAAGCTAAGATCCATAGCTTCAACTTTCATGAAGACATCTTGAGCTATTTCAGACTTTAAAGAGGTGAAAAATGTAAAACCACATGAAGCACGGCCTAGCCGTGTCAGGAAGCACGACCGTGTTGCGACAACACCTGAACAGCACGAGAAACAATGAAGCACAGCCTGGCCATGCCTTATGCCACGGTCGTGCTACGACAACACCCTAGACGTGGAAGTTTTAGGTTTTTACATGTTTTGGACTTGTTTTTCACTCCTTTTCATCCTAGACTATAAATAAACACTTTAGAGACTTGTCTAGGGTTCGAACTTTGATTCTTGGAGGCACGGTGGAGGATTAAGATCAATCTCTTCGTCTCTTCTTTCTCGATTTCCTGGTTTGAATGTTTATTTATATGGATTCTATTATATCCATCATGTTAGAGTCGTTTCCCTTGTTCTAGGATTTGGGGCTATGCCTTTTGATGTCTTTTGGATGATTATTTGATACTCTGTCTATTACTTTGAATGCAATTCGATTTCGTTCTTATTGTTATTATTATTTCTTATGAATTCGGTGGCCACTTATTCGTATGTGTTAGATTTCTAGGGATGAACCGAGAGGTGAACCTTTGTTATCGGAACCATAAGAACGGAACTTAGGATTAAAATTACGAGAGCAATTTTTAGTCCTTCGAGGATAAAACAAGCTATCATATTTCTTAATGGGTTTAATTTGATTTCAATTACCAAATAATTTATTACATTGTTCTTAATTTATTTTATTTCTATTACAATAACAAATTCTATTTCTCGAATTAGTTTAATTAGCATAAAAGCAGTCTCTGTGGGATCGATATTTTATTATTTGACGACAACTCCGTGCACTTGCAGATTTGAGCCACCAAGTTTTTGGCTCCGTTGTCGGGGATTGTTGAATTGATTTTTAACAAGGCAAACGAGTACTTTTTACAATTTTTTATTTATTTTTATTTTCTGTTTATAAATAAAAAAAACCAAAAAAAAAATTAAAATTTCTTTTCTCTTCTTATAAAGTTGTTGTGTTTCTCACAATTCTCTTAGCTTTTGTAGCATGCTGCCTTTTAGATGTGATTTTTGTGGATTTTTCCATAGAAATGGAACTTGTGTGGATTTCTTGGTCATATCACCAGAAGATGAGGATCTATTAGTCATGGTGGACGATATCCGCTTCTGTAGCATGCAGCCTCTTAGATGTGATTTTTGTGGAGGAAAGCATAGAAATGGCTATTGTGAGGATTTCTTAGTCATGGCGGAAGAAGAAGAGGATTATTGCATGGAAAGCATCTTTGGAGAAGAAGATTCACATCCTCAAACTCAATTAGAAAAATCACATGACAGAGACTCTTACCTCAAAAATGTTCTGGTTGAATTCATGAGAGCCAACCAAGATTCATTTGATAGATATGAGGTTCAATATGAGAGGTTATCAGAGCAATTATCCCAATTTGAGCAGAAGCAAGTGGAGATAGAGATTGAACATAACTTCATTGTGGCATTGGAAGAAGAATTGAAAACAAAAAGAGTGACATAGAAGAAGACCCAAGGGTGAGGCATAGAGAGATTCATGTGACAGCTCAACCCTTGGTCATTGAAGAGAATGGTCAACTGCAAGTTGAATTTGATGTGCTTCAAGATAAAGAGTGGGGGAAACAATATCCCAAATGTATAATTGCTGAGGCATGGGAACACTTACTTCCATATGCCAAGTACATGGGAATTCTCTCCACAAGAAGGAAGCGGAAGGAAGAAATCTTCTTCCTGACATATTATCCACCCTAATAGGGGTGTTGAAGTGTCAAACAAATTACATTAAAGAAGCGCTTATTGGGAGGCAACCCAAGTTTTTCGGTGAGTTCTTTCCTCCTCATCCCTGCTTCAACTTAAATTTTTACATTGGGGACAATGTAAGTTTTTAAGCTTGGGGTAAGGGGTTTGCATTTTTGCATTTAGATTTGCATCTCATTTTAGTTTTTGCTTTTTGTGTTAATTTTTGTTTTTGTTTGCATCATTTTATCCCCCAATTGCTTTGTTGCCCTCCTAATTTTTCTATGTGTGCCACATTTTTGTTGAAATTTGAGATTGCAATGATTTGGAACCTAATTATTTTCTCTTGTGATGGGCTTAAAGGTAGTGTTCTTAATGTACATAGGGATAATCTTTTGATAAGTTGATGATTAGCATGTGGCACTCTGATTTGATGTCTTTCACCGATTTTAACTTCTAAATGTGAAACCTGAGCTTATATTGGGGCTTGTACTTCATCATGTTCTTATGCCCCTTCTCCTTGTATGAGTGTGTTCCTCTTGATTGTGCTCTCTAGAACTTGACTTGAAACCGTTTCAAAACTTGAAAATTTTTTATTACACACTTGAAAATGATTAAGGCATTTTAGGCATGTTTTCGAGCCTCTGATTTTTGAATGAAAGCTTCCTCTAGTTGCCCCTTTTGAGTCTTAACTGAAATAAATTTTCTTGGTACCCATGCCATTTTCAAATGTTTATGGTACCTTTTAGAGCATGTTTAAGGGAGCAATTGGATGCTTAATCTGTGAATTGTTTTGATGCTTGAACTTGGGATCTCTTCTGTTGTTTAATTACTCTCCAATAGTTATTGCAAAATCTCAAAAGAAGGGAGAATAAATAATAATAATAAAAGAATAAATAATTAAAAATAAAAAAATAAAAAATAGAAAAGGAAAAAAAACCAACAGAAGAGGAGCAAAATAAAAAGGTTTTGAAAGCAAAAAGGGAAAATGTATTGCTCCGCTTATTCTGCTTTAAAAGGGTTGCTTTAATTGATCATTTTGAAAGCCCTTGAATTTACCTTCCTTGTTTTTATCCCACCTTACAAGTAAAATCCCATGGCCACGTTACAACCTTTTGAAAGACCTTTTGATTCTCGTGTGTTTTCATTAATT
Organism: Calophaca sinica; assembly: GCA_037113605.1. Classification (NCBI taxonomy): domain Eukaryota; kingdom Viridiplantae; phylum Streptophyta; class Magnoliopsida; order Fabales; family Fabaceae; genus Calophaca; species Calophaca sinica. The sequence goes on from CM073735.1 coordinate 59,126,118, forward strand.
ATTTGCTGAGATTTGGTTAATAGTCAAGCCTATGGTATAGCACTTTCGTTGATGGATATGAACGAATTGTCTTAACCTTTAAAACACTTGGAGAGTGATAAGGAGAGTGCCCTTATCAGTGACAAACATGATTTCGGAGAGCTTAAACTTCTAATTGGGCTTGATTTTGATTGTCTCCATTGTGTTTGATAGTCCTTTAGCCTATTATTTGATCTTGCTTCTACCTCGGGTTCCTTATCGGTTGCATCTCGTATTTTCAATTTCATCTTTGGCCACATCAATTGCTTGAGGACAAGCAAAATTCTAAGCTTGTGGTAATTTGATGCGTTCGAAATAGCATATAGTTTAGTGTTAGTTTTGCATTGCATCTTAGTCATTTTAGTCATTTTAATCCATGTTATTTATGCATTTGGCTTGATTTGAATAATGCACTTGGTTTTGGTTCAATTGCACTTAAAGGAAGGTATTTGTCCTAGGAAAAAGGAGAAAAATCACTTGGAATAAGTTGGGGTAATTTGTGCTACAAGTTGATAATGTAATACAGCCCCAACCTGGCACTTGTTCGATGTTTTAATCATATCTAGAGTTCTAGGTGTCCAAATGAGATGAAATTGGTGCCATTGAAAAGCTAAGATCCATAGCTTCAACTTTCATGAAGACACCTTGAGCTAATTCGGACTTTAAAGAGGTGAAAAATGCAAAACTACATGAAGCACGACCTAGCCGTGTCAGGAAGCACGGCCGTGTTGCGACAGCACCTGAACAACACGAGAAACAGAATGAAGCACGGCCTGGCCGTGCCTCACGCCACGGTCGTGCTAAGACAACACCCTGGATGCGGAAGTTTTACGTTTTTACATGTTTTGGACTTGTTTTTCACTCCTTTTCATCCTAGACTATAAATAAACACTTTAGAGACTTGTCTAGGGTTCGAACTTTGATTCTTGGAGGCACGGTGGAGAATTGGGATCAATCTCTTCGTCTCTTCTCTCTCGATTTCCTGGTTTGAATGTTTATTTATATGGATTCTATTATATCCATCATGTTAGAGTAGTTTCCCTTGTTCTAGGATTTAGGGCTATGCCTTTTGATGTCTTTTGGATGATTATTTGATACTCTGTCTATTACTTTGAATGCAATTCGATTTCGTTCTTATTGTTATTATTATTTCTTATGAATTCGGTGGCCACTTATTCGTATGTGTTAGATTTCTAGGGATGAACCGAGAGGTGAACCTTTGTTATCGGAACCATAAGAACGGAACTTAGGATTAAAATTACGAGAGCAATTTTTAGTCCTTCGAGGATAAAACAAGCTATCATATTTCTTAATGGGTTTAATTTGATTTCAATTACCATGAGAGTAGGAATTGTATCGCTTAAGCACGGTTTCTGTATCCTGGGAGGGAACTTTTACTAAATTAGGATAGCTTGCCTTCAATTGAATTCATTTGTTAATAAGGGAGTAGTCAATTAGGATTTCAGAGCATCATTGTGGTACCCCCAGTCCTAGAAGCTTTTCCTTATTATTAAAATAATTTATTACATTGTTCTTAATTTATTTTATTTCTATTACAATAACAAATTCTATTTCTCGAATTAGTTTAATTAGCGTAAAAGCAGTCTCTGTGGGATCGATATTTTATTATTTGACGACAACTCCGTGCACTTGCGGATTTGAGTCACCATTAAGCAAGTTGTTAATCGAGCAAATGATACTTTGTATTAATGGAACTTGATGATGTGCACTAAAAGATTAGTCTTGCAATCTACTGAGGGCTCTATAAATCAATCCACTTGCAATTGAAAAGCTCCTCTTGAAGGTTTTCTTAAATGTAATATCAATGCTTTTTTTTATAATAATTTTTGTGTTGGATTGGATATGTGTCTTAGTGATCATAAAGGCTTTTTCATAGCATCTCTATTAGTAACACTCTGTTTCTGGAGTGCTACAATATAATAATTATTAAACCCTAAACGAGTAATTAGACGATATAGATATACTGAAAATAATAATTTATTCAAACTAAAAGTATTGACACATAAGTACATAAGATTATATACTCACGGAACCCGTGTCTAGGGCCCACGACCTATACGACACATATACATACTCTGACTCACTGGCTGTGACATGTAACTGAAGAGAGAGTTACTCTTACTGAGTACTCTCTATACATTCCACGATGCTGGTGATCCTTCCATTAAGTCCATGTTATCTGTTTTATATGAAATAAGAAATACAACCCAAGAAAAGAAAAGGAGCTAAGAAACACATTACACACTATAAAATCGGGAAAGCAGGGATAGAAAGTATATACAAATGGCACACACACACGGAAGCACAACAAACTCTCGAGCCTACCTAGATCACACTCATTATCTCTTAGGTCTGTAGCACTATATCTAAGCCTAGCTCCACCTACTTCCTTCTCACACCTTATAACCCTCTTGGTATCCTACTTCAAACTATTCTATACCTTTACTAGCTAAACTGTCAGTTCTAACTGCGTTTTTGTTCTGTCACCACTCCTAGTCAACTAATTCGGTTGTCCCTATAGTTTATCAAGGTCTAACCTATCAGCTAAAGTCTAATAGTACTCACCCGATACTCCTATCATAATAATTTATCTCAATCACAGGCAGAGTCAACAGTCAAAGTCAAAGTATATCTCAAGCATCAGACAACATAGAAAGCACATCATCTAACATATTGTTCAGCAACATAGTCACACAAATACCAACAATATAATGAGTAGCATAGTCACATAATCACCAACAGTCATACTTAATCAGCACCACATCAATCAGCATCAGTCATCTATACTGGCATACACAACACCACATCAATCATTGACCATATGGATTAACTTTAGAGTCGCTCAGGTGACCTGCTACTGACATGTTATCAAATCATAAAGCAATCATAAGTTGTCTATCTTAGGGTTTTCACATGTCAGACAAGTTACTCTTATGGTTGATAGACCTCTGACAACTGTCCTCAGCTATCACAGGTCACAGCCCTTCTCCTGAGGTACTACTGTTATCAATCGCTAGTAGGGCTTGGGTCACCGTACGCACATTTCTATACACTACTATATCCTATAATCCCTAGAGTGTAAGATTTCTTGCTCCCACCTGGTTAGAAGATCGCTGAAGCTACTGCCACTATCTGCACCTCCCTCGCACTTTCTACTCTCACTTCTACCTCTCATGAGCCTACTACTCACGCTCCTATCTTGCCTTACTCACACTCCTACCTGGCCTGTTAGGCTGCCCTTCACTCTTTCCTTAGCATTGCCTACTAAGAGCTTTCTGATGCACATGATCCTCACTTGAGACAAGTGCAGAGCATACTTACTTCTTAGAGGAAATGCCTAGAGAAAGCTAGAGAGAGAAGACGATTTGGTGCGAGGAGAATGGAAGGGTGGAAGGGGTATTTATAGGTGAGGTTTTCCTCCATCGCGCCGCAACAGTACCATCGCATCGTGATGGAACCTTCTGGTCCCTTCTAGTCGCACACGTGGTGCTAAACTAACGGTTTGATCTTTGAGCCCGTCGCGTCGTGTGGTCACGTCACTAGTGCGAAATACACCTAAAATACATATTTATAACGCCGGTTTTGCGGATAACCGGCGTAACATATAACGCGGTGGCATTTTTGAAATTAAATGATGAAATTGTGAGATTTATGGCGCCGGTTTTAGGGTAAAACCGCGGTCGTATGTAAAGCGATACCTATGGCACCGATTTTAGGGTAAAACCGCGGTCGTCTCTCCAACACCTATGGCGCCGGTTTTACATTAAAACCGCGGTCGTATGTAACGCGAGACATATGGCGCCGGTTTTACCCTAAAACCGGCGCCATATGTTTAACCCAATGTAAAAAAATTGTTAGACCTATGGCACCGATTTTAGGGTAAAACCGCCGCCATATGTTTCACAACCGGCGCCATATGCAAGGTCAAGGGGTGGGGTGAGATTGCCAGTCGACGAACTGAGGATGCTTGCTATGGAACACAAACGAAATCGGCAGCCAAAGGACGGAGTAACCCTCCGAGAGGAGGTAAGGTTCTTCATCCGAGCTAGGATGGTTTTCCAATCGACGAACTAAGGACGCCTGCTATGGAACACAAACGAAATCGGCAGCCAAAGGACGGAGTAACCCTCCGAGAGGAGGTAAGGTTCTTCATCCGAGCTAGGATGGTTTGAATAAGGGCGGGAAGCATCGGGATTAAGGAAGGAAAGGTAGGACAGGGGAGCACAGTGATACTGCGAGTCAGTAGGGAAGAACCAGGAAAGACATGCTCGTTGAGAGGTTTATACTACCCATTCGGGGCTCACGAGGTCATATCCGGGTCAGAGGTTTCTGAACCGAAGTTGTTGTCGAAGTGGCGATGTCGTCGGTGACTTTGGCAACCGAATAGGTGCACCGGAATGCCATAACGAAGTTATAGCCTCAGGATGTAGTCGAGACAGCGGCTATGGGCCCGGTTTTCGGTTAAAACGGCGGGCGTATGTAACGCGAGACATATGCCGCCGGTTTAACCATAAAACCGGCGCCATATGTGTAACCCAGTGTTAAAAAATTGTGAGACCTATGGCGCCGGTTTTAGGGTAAAACCGCCGCCATATGTTTCTAACCGGCGCCATATGCAAGGTCGAGGGTGGGGTGAGATTGCGGTCGACGAGGCGAGGGCGCTGCTATGGAACACAAACGAAATCGGCAGCCAAAGGACGGAGTAACCCTTCGAGAGGAGGTAAGGTTCTTCATCCGAGCTAGGATGGTTTTCCAGTCAACGAACTGAGGACGCCTGCTATGGAACACAAACGAAATCGGCAGCCAAAGGATGGAGTAACCCTCCGAGAGGAGGTAAGGTTCTTCATCCGAGCTAGCATGGTTTGAATAAGGGCGGGAAGCGTCGGGATTAAGGAAGGAAAGGTAGGACAGGGGAGCACAGTGATACTGCGAGTCAGTAGGGATGAACCAGGAGAGACATGCTCGTTGAGAGGTTTATACTACCCATTCGGGGCTCACGAGGTCATATCCGGGTCAGAGGTTTCTGAACCGAAGTTGTTGTCGAAGTGGCGATGTCGTCGGTGACTTTGGCAACCGAATAGGTGCACCGGAATGCCATAACGAAGTTATAGCCTCGTCAGGACAACACCTATGGCGCCGGTTTTACGTTGAAACCGCGGTCGTATGTAACGCGAGACATATGGCGCCGGTTTTACCATAAAACCGGCGCCATATGTGTAACCCAGTGTTAAAAAATTGTGAGACCTATGGCGCCGGTTTTAGGGTAAAACCGGCGCCATATGTCTCGCGTTACACAGGACCGCGGTTTTAACTTAAAACCGCGGTTGTATCTCTACATATGGCGCCGGTTTTTAGCTAAAAACCGCGGTCGTATCCTTTCTTAAAAAATTAATTTCCCTCCATATCTATTAATCTCTCACTCCCTCTTTTCATTCGCGCCGTCACCTCTCCCTCCCTCGCCAACCGTCCGCCATTTTAAATGCAGTCCTCTCCCTCGCTGATTCGTCTCCTCTGCGTAGTCCCTCTCCTCTGCAAGTCGTCTCCCTCGTGCCGTTCGTCTCCCTCTGTAGTCCACTTTCCTCTGCACCAAAAGCAGATCTGTTTTCCTCTCACCTTTCTCGGTTTACGAGATCGCATCAAGGGAGGAGAAAGAACCTCTTGCTTCGTGGTCTCTCTTCCACCGACGCTGCACCTTGCTTGGCCTCTCTCCTCATTCGCTTCTTCCTTCGTCGCGGGTCTCCTGCCGTGAAGGTGGTCACTCCTCGCCTTTCCACCGTGAGGTCGCGACACTCCGCACTGCTGCGCAGATTCGCATCGAATCCCTGACTTCGCTGCTTTTTGCTTAAATCACCGCTGAATCGTTCTCACCGATTTTTCCATCATGGGGTTGTTCTTACTGGCGATAAGGTATGTGGGTTTTTCCTATAATCTCTGCTTTTGCTTTTCTTTGCCGGTTGGTTACGATCTTCTTTTGAAAAGCTTTTTGGGTTTGGCTTGGTGGGTTGTGGGGTTCTGTTGATGATGGGTTTGGTTTTGGGGTGAGTTTTGTTAATTAAGTTTGAATGATGAACAATTAATTGATGTGGATGAGTTTGTGAATAGCACACTATATACAAACATGTCAATATTAGTTAAATATCTAAGCATTTTAAAGTGTGTGTATATTATTTGAACTGATTATGGATCGTAGTTGGATGCAAAAACATCGTTTAGGTGATGAGTATAAGAGCGGGTCGAAGAGTTCTTCCAATTTTCCCAAGCAAATTTTCCCAATCAAACAACTTTCTATTGTCCTTGTGTTAAGTGTTTGAATGGACCAAAACTAAATGTTGAGGAGATACGGAATCATCTTCGTACTTTTGGGATTTGGCAAAGATATACGACATGGACTGGCATGGTGAAGTGTTAAACAAGCCAAGTGTGTCCACAAGAGAGGAAGTTGATGTAGATATGGACGATCGACTAGAGGACATGATTCGTGATATTGGACGAGTCTTTTGGCGGGCACATGTGTATGAAACTCTATGTAGCGACAAGGAAGAACCTCAGTATCCGACCGCAAAAATTTTACGGTTGTCGGTTGTCTTTGAAAATTGTTCAATCTGAAGGCGATAAATGGGTGGGTGACAAGAGCTTTCTTGAATTGCTTAAAGCTGTTGAATGACATGCTTAGATAGAGAACACATTGCCGAAAAGTAATTATGAAGCGAAGAAGATATTATGTCCGATGGGTGTGGAGTATAAGAAAATACACGCATGCCCGAAGGATTGCATATTGTACTGGAAAGAGCATGAAGACAAAGAAGAGTGTCCCGAGTGTAATACACCACGCTACAAAAAGAAGGACGATGATGATAGTTGTGATGATGTGAGCAAAAAAGGTCCTCCTGCGAAGGTGTTATGGTATCTTCCAATTATTCCAAGGTTTAAGCGACTGTTCGCCAATATAAATGATGCAAAGAACCTTAGATGGCATGCAGATGATAGGAAATGTGATGGAAAGCTTTGCCATCTGGCCGATTCTTTGCAATGGAAGAGAGTTGATTCATTGTTTCCGGAGTTCGGCAATGAGCCAAGAAACCTTAGGCTTGGACTTGCTACAGATGGAATGAATCCATATGGTAACTTAAGTAGCATCCATAGTTCATGGCCTGTTCTCTTAGTAATTTACAACCTGTCTCCTTGGTTGTGCATGAAGCGCAAGTACGTTATGCTATCTATGATGATTTCCGGTCCAAAACAACCGGAAATGACATAGATGTTTATCTAAAACCCTTGATTGATGACTTGAGAATATTGTGGGCAGAAGGCATTGATGTCTTTGATAGGTTTTCAGGTGAAGATTTCAAGTTGCGTGCCATGTTGTTTTGCACCATCAACGACTTTCCAGCATATGGGAACTTGTCCGGGTATAGTGTTAAGGGGCATAAAGCATGCCCTATTTGTGAAGATGGCACATGTTTCTTTCAAGCGAAAAATGGGAGGAAGACTTGTTACCTTGGGCATAGAAGATTTTTGAGAGGTCATCAGCTGTATCGCAGGTTGAAAAAGGCTTTTAATGGATGTCAAGAGAACGAAATTGCTCCAAAAGCTTTAACCGGAGAAGAAGTTTATCAACGGGTGAACTCCATCAATGTTAAGTACGGGAAAAACAAGAGGAAAAAACATTCTTACGTGAAAAACATATGGAAGAAAAGGTCGGTGTTCTTTGATCTTCCATCTTGGTCAAGTCTTGATGTAAGACCTTTGTATTGATGTGATGCATGTGGAGAAAAATGTGTGTGATAGTGTAATCAGACGCTTCTCAATATTCAGGGCAAGACAAAGGATGGAGTGAATGCTCGTCTAGACCTTGTTGCCATGGGTATAAGAGAGAGTTAGCTCCTCGCCAAGAGGTAACAAGACATATTTGCCACCACTTGTCATACATTGTCAAAGGAAGAGAAAAAAGGTTTTGCGAGTGTCTACGTGGTGTGAAAGTGCCACAGGGTTATTCTTCAAATATAAAGAGTCTTGTATCAATGATGATCTCAAATTAGTTGGCTTAAAATCTCATGGCTGTCACGTCTTGATGCAACAATTACTACGGTGGCTATTCGTGGCATCTTGCCAAAAAATGTTCGACATGCCATAATTAGATTGTGTTTATTTTTCAATGCGGTATGTAGCAAAGCTATTGACCCTCGAAATTGGACGAGTTGGAAAATGAGGTCGCTATCGTTTTGTGTCAGTTGGAGATGTTCTTTCCTCCGTCATTTTTTGACATCATGGTTCATTTAATTGTTCATGTAGTCAGAGAGATTAGAGTATGTGGCCCGGTTTATTTAAGGTGGATGTACCCTATTGAGCGATACATGAAAATATTGAAAGGGTATGTGAAGAATCTATATCGTCCCGAAGCATCTATTGTTGAAAGGTACGTAACAGAAGAAGCCATTGAGTTTTGTTCAGATTATTTGTCAAAAGCGGCACCTGTAGGGCTTCCCAAGTCTCGTCATGAGGGAAGATGTGAAGGTAAGGGCACACTAGGTCTAAAAACTAAGAGCATGGGTCGAGCGGAAGTGTTGCAAGCACATTCGTATATATTGAATAATATTGATGAAGTTGAACCTTACTTGTCTGCTCACAAAAATCATGTCAAGGCCAAAAATCCTCGAATGAATGAAAATTGGGTGTTGAAGGAGCATAACAAGACATTCATAACTTGGTTTAAAGAACAGGTTTTGAGTGATGATACTGCTTCTGAGACATTAACATGGCTAGCACATGATCCTAAATTTAATGTCTTGACGTGGAGAGGATACGATATCAACAAATTTTCTTTTTATACAAAGTCACAGGATGACAAGAGCACCGTACAAAACAGTGGGGTTATGGTTATGGCTTCTTCTATGCATTTCTCTAGTTCAAAGGATAAAAACCCCGTTCTGGCATCCATAGCCTACTTTGGGGTCATTGAAGAGATTTGGGAGATCGATTATAATAAATTCAAAGTGCATGTTTTTAAATGTAAGTGGGTTAACAGTAACAGTGGTGTACAAACCGATGAATTAGGTTTTACAATGGTGGATCTTGATAAGGTAGGTTATAAGGATGAGCCTTTCATCATGGCAATTCATGCAAAACAAGTGTTTTATGTCAAGGATCCTTCTAACAAAAGGTGGTCTGTGGTTCTCCAAAGAAGAAGTATGCATGAGAGTGATGAAAATCAAGATTCAACACTAGATATCAATGACACCCCTTCTTTCTCAACACAAAGACCCATCTTCGATGATGAAAATAAAGTAGACGATGTATATGCCACTCGTGATGATCATCAAGAAGGGATATTGGAGGACATTCAAACTTAACTGCCAAAGAATTTTATAGGTGACTACATGTTTGTTAGATTATCCACAATTAATATCTGTTAGATTATCCGTTATAATTATATATATTGATACATGTTTGTTAGATTATCTCACATTGTTTCTCACATTTGTTTGTTTGTTTGTTTAAACAGGCATCATATATGGCTGATCCATCCACATCAGAGTCCCCCAAAAAAAGGACTAGAGGTGTTACCACTACATCACAATTGAAAAATAGACTTCTTCCTGGTCAGAAGTTTTCTATTGAATTTGATCCAGATACTGGGCGACCTTATGGTGATAATGCAGCTAGCTTCTGCACTTATTTGTCGTACATTGCACGAAGCAAGACCTCCATTCTGATACCTAAATGGAGAGATGTCCCTGAAAAAACCAAAGATATGATATGGGAAGATGTCATGGTATTGACCTTTATCTCTATTTGTATACAGATTTGTATTTAGCTTTATTGATCCTTGTGTGTATGTATTTACTAACACCACCATTTTGTTATGTATTGTAGGATAAATTTGATGTTCCCCTTGATAAAAAGTTTAGGGACCGATGGTTGTCCTATGCGGGTGAGCGTTGGAAGGACTTTAAGTCTAAACTCTCCAGACATTTATATTTGGAAAAGGAGACAAAAATGGTTGCACAAATCCTTGTCAGTATAATTTCCTTTCGGAGGATATATGGAATGAGTTTGTTAGGAGCCGCACGGAAGAAGCGTTTACGGTTAGTTTGAATTATGTTTTTAACTTGGCTAATATAATTTTTACTTATTTTATTTTGTGGTGTGTTACGTTATTTGTAACAGAAAAAAAGAGAAAAGGGAAAGACAAATACTGCAAAGAATATCTACCCCCACCTATTGTCTCGTGGGGGTTATGATAGACTTGAGAAGAATATAATAGCACACAGAAAGAAAGCCTTGCAGGAAGAGGCTGGAGATGAAGCTTTGGAATCCCCTCAAAACTAAACCGGTATGAGCTATGGGCTATGGCTCGAACAAAACCATCAGGATCTTATACATCTGATCTTTGTGGCCTCGATTGCTTCTAAAATTGTAAGTGTATCTCGCCTTATTTAATATTATGTGATTTGTAACCAATTTAGGTCGGTGATCAACGACTTACGTGATTGAATTTGGTTGTAGGAGTCATTAGTTGAAGATGAATCTCAGGGTACTTTTATTCCAACTGGACGTCAAGATATCTTGACTACTGCCCTTGGAACACCCGAGCATTATGGTCGTGTCCGCACTGCTGGTCGAGGTGTGGGCTTTAAGAAATACTTCGGAGGAATTTCATGCAGTCAGTCAAAGCAAGTGGATGTGGATGCCATGAGACATCAGATCATGCAGGACCTTAGTCAAATGTTTGAAGCTAAGTTTGAAGCTTACAAATCCCAGTTCAAGTCAGATGTGGAAGCCCAACTAACTCAGAATATAGTGCCTTCTCCTAAAGCCACTGTGCATGTCAGCACCAAGGATAGTTGTTCGCCAGAAAATGAGGAGGATCCTAACGATGACATTTTAAGACGCATTGGTCACATGGCTTTTGATCTTCCCAATGGACAAGTTGGGATTACCTTAGAGCATGATGATCTTCCAATTTTTTACATTTTCGCGAAGGACTTAACGGACTGTCGCTTCGGTGATGACTTCTGGCTTGCCAATCAACACTTGCAATTATGGTCCTTGTAAGTATTAATTAACATATTTGTATATTTTTAACTCCTTTGTATCAATTATATATAATTAACATTATTTTGTTTCAACTCCTAGGTATCTGCATCGTATATGTATTCAGAACAACATCAGTGATGTATATGGATTCTTGGATCCAACGTTGATGGTTGTCAAGCCCAACCCAAAATAGCCTAATGACTCTGTTCAAGCTTACATACTGGATAAGCTAATTCAGCAGGACAAAGATGTTTTCTTATGACCGCACGTGCACAAGTGAGTACACTTTTATTCATAGCATACGTTTTTCTTTATGTGTTTCTAATATACATTTATTGTTGTTACCTAGCAATCATTGGCAGTTGATTGTCATTTGTCCTAAACATAATCTCATTGTCTGGATATGCTCACTTCATCAAAGGCCAAACCTACAGATTAAGCGTGTCCTTGAGGGGTAAACTTTTAATTTAGTTGTCATACTTGTGATGTCATATATGTATTTATCTTATATATATAACTTATATTATTTTATCAGAGCTATGGTGGATTATAATAGTAAAAAAGGTCTGGGACAAGAAAAGAAGCCTAATTGGAACATACTCATGGTAAGTAGGTGATCAGCGGTCGTACGCGGGTCAAAATAATTAAACAGTAAATATAGTAACAAGGCAAGAGACCTTGGTCGTCTCACGAAGACCTCTAACACCAAAATTACCAAATTCAGGAAATAAGAAAATTGACAATACTTGAAAAAGGGGGTTTTGTGAAAGCAGTTTACATTGAAGAGAATTATCGATTATAGAGACAATTGATTCACGGTTTCGGGTGCACGTCTTGGATTTATCACGGGTTCTAAATAACAACAATTCAATTAATTCGAATTCAGTTGACATAAACTAAACAGCGTTAATCATTATACGAATTCACACTGCTTGGCGCTTGCTAACAAAGGTGAATTCGTATAAACCGATTAACGCTTGTTTAGTTAGTTTATGTCAACCGTGAATTCTAATTAATTGAATTGTTGTTATTTAGAACCCGTGATAAATCCAAGACGCACCCTGAAACCTATGAATCAATTGTCTCTATAATCGATAATTCTCTCAATGTAAACTGCTTTCACAAAACCCCTTTTTCGTTATTGTCAATTTTCTTATTTCTGAATTTGGTAATTTTGGTGTTAGAGGTTCGTGAGACGACTCAAGGTCTCTTGCCTTGTTACTATATTTATCGCTTAATTATTTTGACCCGCTGCATTGATCAAATTGGCGCCGCTGTCGGGAGCTCTAATTAGAGATTACCAACCTCGGGACCCACTAACAATACTAACGTTTCTTGCTTAGTTCTTGTTGTGTTTCCAGGTTTCGGTATTTGAGGCTGGTGATTCTAGGATTGCTCCGTCAGATTCTGTAGGCGAAAATAATAAAAAAATCGGTTTTCGGGCAATCTCGTCAGATTGCTCCGAAACCACAGCTGAAAAATCCGAAAAAAATCCAGGATCAATAGTCCCCTAGCAGAAACTGCTTATGGGACAACAGGCTCAAAATCCCAAATTCCTTTGTTTTCTATTTTTAATTAATTTTTTTAATTTTTCATATCTCCGAAAAAATCCAAAAAAATTTGTATATCTTTATTTTGATTTAATTAGATTTGTCGTGGTATTTTTATAATTTTTAGGTTAGATTTTATTCGTTTTCCAATTTTTGCATTCATTTTAGCGTAGGGACATAGTTGGTATTTCTAGAATTGTTGCATTTTCCTATTCCTTGATATATACAGTGCATGACTAGGTCCAATACTATTAACTTGCATCCTTTTGACCCTGAAATTGAGAGAACATTGCATCATAGACTTAGGGATCATATAGAAGTCAGTGATAGTGATAGTGACAACATCTTTAGCCATAATCTATTTGATTCTGATCCTGATTCTAATCCTGATTCTGATTTTGATTTTGATTCTGATTCTGTTAATATGGCTGATAGAACACTTAGGGAACTTGCTGCACCTGATGTTACTTACAATGCTCTGTGTATTAATTATCCCAAACTTACTGTCCCTTTTGAATTAAAATCTGGTTTAATACACTTGTTGCCAAAGTTTAGTGGTCTTGCAGGTGATGATCCACACAAACATCTTAAGGAGTTCCACATTGTGTGCTCGACCATGAAGCCCCAAGGAATTCCAGAGGAGCACATTAAACTAAGGGCCTTCCCCTTCTCACTCCAAGATGCGACCACGGATTGGTTGTATTACCTTCAACCAGGTTACGTTGAAAATTGGAATGCTTTAAAAAATTGTTCCTAGAAGTTCTTTCTGGCCCAGGGTCGCCTCAATCGGAAAAGAGATATGTGGCATCGGCGAACCCCACTGAGTCTTTACATGAATCTTGGAGAGATTTAAGAAGTTGTGTGCAAGCTGCCCTCATCATCAAATCTCCGAGCAAATACTCATCGATTTCTACGAGGGTTTATTGCCCATGGACATAAATATTATGGATCTTTGCTAGTGGAGGGCACTTGTAGACAAAACCCCAACAGATGCAAGAGCCTTAATAGAAAATATGTCCATCAACTCCCAACAATTCACAACGAAGCAATGCGGTTCTAACAAGGGGAGTGAATGAGATAGGCTAAGGCTACTAGTGAGAAGAACTTGGAAAACAGGTTGGAAGAACTCACACTTGGGTAAAAATTGGCAACAGTCAGCAAAGAAGGGTTTGTGGTATTTGTACCTTTACAGAGCACCCTACGGATGCATGTCCTACACCGCAAGAGGACCACTAATGCCGATACCCCTCAGGCATATGCAGCTAACATCTTTAACCCTCAAGCCAATGTTGATTTGTCTTCCAACAGTACCACCCAAACTGGAGGAACCATCCTAACCTTAGATGGAAATCAAGCCGCACAACAACAAATTTCAGCAAAGAAAATAATCCACCACAGGCTGCTGTCAGGCCTGAGCCTGAACCTTCATTAGAGGATCTAGTTAAGCAGATGGCTGTCCAAAATCTCCAGTTCCAACAGAGAACAGATGCCTCAATTCAGAATTTGCACACACAAATGGGACAGATGGCTACCACAATTAATCAGATGCAAGCCCGGGGGGCAGGCCAACTTCCTGCCCAACCGGTAGTAAATCCAAATACCAGTGCAAATGTCAGTGCAATCACTCTAAGATCCGCAAGGTCGTTGACACTCGAGAACCTCCTCGGCCAGAAAATTCAAGTGGCGAGAAAAAGTGATAAGCCAATTTCTGCACCTACCTCCCAATTGAAGAAGATGATGATGCACGGTCTATACCACTCCCTTCCCCAAATTTGTGATAACCAAGAAGATGGATGAGGCAGATAAAGATAGCGAAGTCTTGGATACATTTAGGAAGGTTGAAGTTAATATACCTCTCCTCGAAGCAATTAAGCAGATTCCAAGATATGCTAAGTTCCTTAAGAAGCTGTGCACACACAAAAGGAGGCGAACGGTGAAGGGAAATGAAAAAGTCGGTGTAGTCGCAATGTGTATGCACTCATGCGACCCATGATACCTCAAAAGTGCAAGGACCCAGGAGTTTTTACTATTCCATGTACCATAGGCGAGAGTAAATTTGAAAATGCCATGCTGGATTTGGGTGCTTCCATTAATGTGATGCCTACATCCATCTTTAACTCTCTGGCTCTTGGACCTTTGCAGAATACAGGTGTTATTATTCAGTTGGCAAACAGGAGCAATGCTCACCCTGCTGGACTTGTGGAGGACGTGCTCGTTAAAGTTAATAACTTGGGTTTTCTGCAGATTTTTACATTACGGACATGGAGGAGAGACACACCAGCAGAGCACCGATCATCCTAGGCGCACCATTCTTGAGAACAGCAAGAACCAAGATTGATGTGTATTCGGAACTCTTTCCATGGAATTTGGGGATAACATAGTTCAATTTGACATCTTTAATGTCGCTATGAAACATCCCGTGGAAGAGCATTCTCTTTTCAAATAGAAGTACTTGCAGACTTAGTTGAAGATACTCATTGCATGGTCATGCGTGTTAATGTTACAAATGATGTTGCTACACCGCAAGCACGATGTAACTCCATGCACCAAGATACTTCCTCTCATCGAGCAATCACAAAGAAAACCCAACCCATCAAGAAGGAAGTCGTGAAGAAGAAAAAATCAAACACTTCCATGTGTTCCATTCTCGCCTCAAAATCATAGCGAGTAAGCTTCGACCCAAGTGGATTGACCATTTTGTTGCAGCTAGCACTTTTCTTTATGATGCAAAGGGAATAAAAGTGAAGTCACCAGTGAAACCTTCAAAGTCAATGGTCCCAAGCTTTTCCATGAGAGCCAAGCGCTTGAAGAGGAGACGTAGAATAGCTCCACTTGAAAAAGCCGCCTTGAAGAGGGAGTTTTCTTTCACTCCTCCTTACTCTTATTTTATGCTTGTTGTTTTCATTGAGGACAATGTATGATTTAAGTGTGGGGGTGTCTTTTAGTAGCTTAGTAGTTTTGTTTCATTGCTTTGTTTTTGTTTTGAGTTTTTGTTTAAAAAAATTGCATTTTCATTGGATTTCTTGGTTTGTATGAGTGGGGAGTGATTTCACTATTCTAGGACTATAGGTCTTGTGGCATGATATGGATGACTTCCTTGCATTCTTAGTGTGATAAGTTGGTTTGGAGTATTAAATTGTGCATCTTTTGTGATAGATATTTTCCTTTGTGAGTTTTGGGCCTTATAATGGATGGAATACATTTTGCCATTCTCTTTCTTTTTTGAGTGATTTCACTTATGATTGTTGGTTACTCTAGAACTTGACTTGACTCTTGTTGAAACTCTTGTTCACATGCATGCATTGAAATGATCTAGGCAATTTTTGTTCTTTTAGCCACTAGCCAAATAAGCCTACCTTGCAATTATCCCTTTGTTTAGCCCCTTTGAGCCTATTTATCCCATTCTTTGTTATATAGCTCATTATAAGCCTAAAAGTGAAAAACAATGTTATGACCCAATCTTAGGGGATTAAGGAGCTTTAAAAAAAATGAGAATAAATTTGCAAAGTGTGGGGGGCTCAGAATTGTGGTTGTAAAAACATATGTATTGTTGTGCTTCATTGCTTCATTGGGATTTTGGCAAAAGAAAATAAAAAAAAAGAGAAGAAAAAGAAATAAACAAAAAAAAACAAAACAAAAGAGTAGTGGAGCATATCATTTCTCGAAAAAAATAATGGATTGAATTGTGGTTGAATTGTCCCCCCATGATTATTTGGTAATTGTTTCCATTGCTCCTCTATCCTCTTTGATTTTATAGCCTAGTTCCCCTTTCAATTATCCCACCTTGACCTTGGCCCCATTATAACCTTAATAAAGACCTTTTGATCGTTGTGTGCATGTGTTTCAAGTGTGGATGTTAGAGTCTTGTCAAGCCTATGGTAGTGCTAGCTTTCATGATGTGCTTTGAGTGTAAACACTAGCCTAGACACTTGAGAGTTTGAGAGAAATGCTTTCTTGTGAGGATTCTATCACTTTTGATGCACTCTTTGGTTGCTTTGAAGGTAATTAGATGTTGTTCATGATTGCCATGAGTCCTTGAAACCTTGAATGAGCATTTAGCTTGCCACTTTGTATCCTTGGAATTCATTGGAAATGCATCTTTGCTTTGTTTTGTGTGTTTTGCCCGGAGTGCAAAAGCTTAAGTGTGGGGGAATTTGATCAGCGGTCGTACGCGGGTCAAAATAATTAAACAGTAAATATAGTAACAAGGCAAGAGACCTTGGTCGTCTCACGAAGACCTCTAACACCAAAATTACCAAATTCAGGAAATAAGAAAATTGACAATAACGAAAAAAGGGGGGTTTTGTGAAAACAGTTTCTGTTGAGAGAATTATCAGATTATAGAGACAATTGATTCACCGGTTTCCGGGTGCACGTCTTGGATTTATCACAGGTTCTAAATAACAACAATTCAATTAATTCCGAATTCACAGTTGACATAAACTAACTAAACAAGCGTTAATCAGTTTATACGAATTCACACTGTTCCGAGCAAGCGCCGAAACAGCGGGTTCAATCGGTCACGGGAGCGGACAAGCGCCGTTAAAACGCAACCAATATCATAACAGAATTCTAATCAACCCTCTATCAATTTCTACTCGAATCATTTAATCTTAAGCAGTCAAGCAATTCGAAATATTAATGATTCTGAAAGCAGATGCATACAATCAAGCGTTCATACACAACTGAATCGCGTTTTCGCAATGAATACAGAACAATTAACTAAGCAGGAAACGAACTGGATAGATTGCAAACATTTAAACCAAATTCGAAATTGATAGAGATGGAATTTAAGAAATTAAAATGAAATTGTATTAAACATTAAGCACCGGACCTCAAAAACTGTAACGACAACCTTTCACCGATGAATCAACTTAGGAACTTAGGCTTCCATGGAGGCTAGGGTGCGCAAGTGAATAATAAAACGTAAGATAATGAAAGAAAACGGCTGATCCTCTATCTAATAGTCTCAGCTTAACGAAAACCTAATTCCCTAAACGGGTTATAAGATAAAAGCCCGATAACAAACTAAAAATATGCCCAAAACTCGTAGTGCAGCTCGTCAGCTTCAGTAAAGTGGAATTTCGGCCTTCAAAACGGCAGAACTAGGCTTCGGTCCCAACATAAGAATTGTAGCTCTGCTTCTTAGCTTTCCAACGCCACAAAGAACACTGAAATCGGACAAGTATAGCCCAAGTTATGGCCTGCAGAAGCAACATGGGTCAGGATATAACAAAATCCGAAAATTAGCAAATAATTCCACTAAAGCCCAATCATGACCCAAAGATATAAAACCATGCTAAAAGTAGTTGTTGGGTAAAATAAATATTTAAGAACACTAAGTGCACTGCTATAAAAGATGCATTAAAATGCATTGATCAGTAGGTTGTCTTTATATGATATTTACGTATTAAAAGGCGTATTAGTTATGTGTATACATAATTTGTAGTAATTTATATTGTCATTTGTAGGGGCCTCACCAAGACAACTCATGGGCGTGTGGCTACTATGTCATGAAGACCATGTTGTCCATTGTCACAATGAGGATTACATCTGGATGGGATTTGGTAATAAAACATTTCTTCACTTGTTAATTGATCTTTTTTATACCTTACAATATTTGAAGTTAGTTAATTAGATCTTTTTTGAATTGAACTTGTAGTTATTCGATGGTTGTAACCCATACAGTCCTGAAGAAATTGTTGAGATTCGAAAAACTTGGGAACGCTTTTTTGTGACTAAGATTGAGGAGCAAAATCTAAACCCAGAACCACCAAGACGCCGAACAAGAAAAGCAATACAAAAAAATGACATGGTGCGATAAAATTTGAATGAATTATGTTTGTACTATTGCTTATGTTAGATAATTGTTTTGCCTTTAATTGCTCTTCATAGTTTACATCCTTCAATGCCTTTGTGGATAAATGTATCATGTGTTATGCCTTTGTGGATCAATGCCTTTATTTGTTTTGGAAGTTATGTTTTGTGAATTCTGTTTGTGAATATTGTATATATCCTGTGTGGATAAATCTTTTGACCAGTTATGTTTGTGAATTCTGTGTGGATATTGTTTATATCCTGGTACCAGGAAATTTAAAAAAAATTATAAAAAAAAATTATACCTGCGGCGCCGGTTTTGTTATAAAACCGTGGTCAAAAGTGACCTACGGCGTCGGTTTTCACTAAAAAACCGCGGTTATAACTTTTTTTTTCATATTTTCAAAGTGACATACAGCGCCGGTTTTGTTAAAAACCGCGGTTAAAAGTGACCTACGGCGCCGGTTTTCCGCAAAACCGCGGTTAAAACTGTTTTTTCGTTT
This sequence comes from Calophaca sinica, assembly GCA_037113605.1. NCBI lineage: Eukaryota > Viridiplantae > Streptophyta > Magnoliopsida > Fabales > Fabaceae > Calophaca > Calophaca sinica. The sequence goes on from CM073735.1 coordinate 59,145,064, forward strand.
TTTCAAATTTTCAAAGTGACATACGGCGCCGGTTTTGTTATAAAACCGCAGTCAAAAGTGACCTACGGCGTCGGTTTTCACTAAAAAACCGCGGTTATAACTTCTTTTTTTTTCATATTTTCAAAGTGACATACGGCGCCGGTTTTCCGCAAAACCGCGGTTAAAACTGTTTTTTCGTTTTTTCAAATTTTCAAAGTGACATACGGCGCCGGTTTTGTTATAAAACCGCGGTCAAAAGTGACCTACGGCGTCGGTTTTCACTAAAAAACCGCGGTTATAAGTATTTTTTCCGTTTTTTCAAATTTTTTGGTCCTTTTACGTCAGGATTTAACGCCGTTTTTGTTAAAAACCGCGATTAAAACTTACTTATAACCGCGGTTTAAAAACCGGCGTTACATGTTTACACTTACAACGTCGGAAGCATTGACGCCGGATTGAAAACCGGCGTTAAAAGTCCAAAAAAACCGCGATTAAAGGTAGTTTTTGCACTAGTGCGTCGCGATACTTCCAGTTTGAAAATATCTTGTTTCTTCCCTTCTAGACGTTTCTAGGGGGTTCCACACCCTTCCTAGCGGCATTTTCGTCATTTTGAGTGTTTCTGGATTTCTCCTAAGATTTATGGGTCCCATTTAAGCCAATTTTATCCCAAATTAAGGTTTTCAACACCTCGCTATCGTTCTAATTATACTTCTAATATTATCTGAGATTATCTGAAAAATGGGATGTTATACTATCCCAATGGTTTAACTACAGAATGAGCGTGTTTGAAGGGAAGGTTTTTGGTCTTTTACAATCTTTCCATTGGATTACTAATTTGGGCTATTTTAATGTTGTCTTTGAGTTCGATTGTAAAATGGTTGTAGATGTCATTCACTGCTCTAAAGTTCTAGATAATAAACTTGGAAGCATAGTGACACACTGTACGAGCTTTTTATCTCAATTTGCTGGTTATAGGGTAGCTTTTGGAAGGAGACAAACATATAGAGTTGTTTATATAGTTTCACTAGAGCTGCTATTTTGTTAGCTAGCCACCTCACTTTGTTTAATGTTCATATGTTTAATGTCCACTTGATTCAAGATGAAATGTCATAAATTGATTTTTCCTATAAAAAATAGTGGTAAATTGTACCATCCCAATGTAATATGTTTATTGGCAGTTCTGTTATTTTATTATCTAACAATTACCTTTGCATATTATCAAAAAAAATTTCTGTATATAGCTGTATTTAAAATATATTTTTTGATGAATTATTTAAAATATAATTAGCTGATCAATTAAATTGGTGTAATCATTTTTATAGGCAACGACGAGAAGGATATTTGAAATTATCTCATTTTGCAATGTGTTGCTCACCTATATGCATTTTAAAATCCTTGCAATCCCGAATCATATTGTCTAGGTTGTTTAAAGAAAAAAATGGTTAAAAACTATTTATACCCTTTAATGATTTTAAATATATAATAATGACTCACAATGGAAAATTAAATCAAATTTATGTCAATATTGCCATTAATTGCCCCATTATGATTGTCAAATAATATTTCAATATCAATAATAAAATATTTAACAAAAATTCAAAATGAAATAAGAATTAAACTATATTATAAATGAAAAATATAATATGGAGATTAAAAGCACCCACTGATTCCTCCCAGCTCTCCAAATTTTGTCCAACAGGAATTCCAGGAGTTACAAAATGTTTAATTCCTATCCGTTAGATATAGTGCATAATCAATGGCTCCTAATCCATGTATATCTAATTACAGGGCTTGTAATAAGCTTGTTATCTCCATATTTTTCACCCATCACAAAGTCCTTTCCCTTTTGATTTCACTCTCCATCAAGAAACTTTCATGAAGACAACAATTGGAGCACGTGGAGGTAGTGGTGGTGGTGGTGATGCCATAAAGATCACCAACAACAACCACTCTTCTATAGGTCCTCCTTTGACAGCCATAGACAGGTTCTTATGGGGTCAACACAGCCACTTCTCTCAAAAGAAACAGCCACAGAATGTTGTTGCTCATGATGACAAATTCTATAGTTTTATGTGGCCTAATAATAACACTCAAGAAGCAAGCTTTGTTGATCATATATTGGCAAATGAAGAGGTGCTGAATTGGACACAACAAGTCCCTACATTGTGTGTTGAGAAAGAGGATGTGCATGTTTTAGGGAAGGGTGCAAAAGTGGTTGGAAGAAGGCCTAAGAAAGGGTCTTCTTTGTCTTTGATCAAAGGACAGTGGACTGATGAAGAAGACAGGTTTAGTATTAATGAAATTAAACAAAACTATATTTTTTTTATGTTTGTGTGTTTTTTGCACTAATTAAACTTTTGTTATTTGTTATGTAAATAAAGGAAACTGTTGAAATTGGTGAAGCAACATGGTGTAAGAAAATGGTCTCAAATAGCTGAGAAGTTGGAAGGAAGGGCTGGCAAGCAGTGTAGAGAGAGATGGCATAATCATCTGCGGCCTGATATTAAAGTTTGTCACTTGTTTAATCCTTCAATTTCTATATTTTGATCTCTCCACAATATATTTTTATAGAGCAATGAAATGTTATAATATAAACTAATCTGAGTTTAACAATTTTTTTTCAAGATTACCTTGAAAATTAATCTATGTTTTCTTAATTGTTGAGGATCTAGGATTAGATTTGGGTTTTTCCAGGATCTATTTTTGGCATCTGCGCAGCTTGATCATTTTTTCTATATCTATTTTTGGGATATCTTCTGAACTGCTGGCATGTAAACTTCTTACGTCAAACATCAATATATGTATATAGGGGATTGATAATATTGACACTACTTCCGCAATTAATCATTCAATGTTTCTATTTTACTATTCAGATCTTTACTTCCTCACACAATTTCTCATATTCCTCCTAAAACCACGTTAATTTGAACATCAATTGTCATATTATTATTAAAACCACGTTTGGGATTTTGGCACTACTTGTGCTAAAATTCAGACTTTGTTCAAATTAATAAAGTTTTTCGCTTATTATAAAAAAAATTATTAATACCAAAATTACAACCCAATTAACCTTGACAAGGTTTCCTTCCATGCATTATTTTCATACTTGGTGTTTTACATGTGACTAAACCATACCATCAAGGTGTGCATGCAATTACACAATTTTGGATTCCATTGTCCCTAGTGCTTTTGGTTTGTGTTGTTAATTAGGTTATTATACCGGTTATCTAGCTCCATTTTTGTGTACCGGATTGAAGTACCTTTTGCACTTCCTTTCTAATACATGTTTCTATGTTGCATATATAAAACACAATTCTTTGTTTCTTATCTCACAAAAATAGAAATTGTGTTTTAGTACTTATTTGTTGCGTTTTAGCACACAATTCTTTGGTTGCATAGCTTTTGTTGTTCTTCCTAAAACCACGTTAATTTGAACATCAATTGTCATATTATTATTAAAACCACGTTTGGGATTTTGGCACTACTTGTGCTAAAATTCAGACTTTGTTCAAATTAATAAAGTTTTTCGCTTATTATAAAAAAAAAATTATTAATACCAAAATTACAACCCAATTAACCTTGACAAGGTTTCCTTCCATGCATTATTTTCATACTTGGTGTTTTACATGTGACTAAACCATACCATCAAGGTGTGCATGCAATTACACAATTTTGGATTCCATTGTCCCTAGTGCTTTTGGTTTGTGTTGTTAATTAGGTTATTATACCGGTTATCTAGCTCCATTTTTGTGTACCGGATTGAAGTACCTTTTGCACTTCCTTTCTAATACATGTTTCTATGTTGCATATATAAAACACAATTCTTTGTTTCTTATCTCACAAAAATAGAAATTGTGTTTTAGTACTTATTTGTTGCGTTTTAGCACACAATTCTTTGGTTGCATAGCTTTTGTTGTTCTTGCTTGCTTGGTTGGGTGTGGTTGTTCTCTCTTTTTTTTTTTTTTGAACAGCTAAAGTATATGAATAAATAAATCGACATATTTGAGGGGTACACCAACCCATTTATAATAAGTGTAATAGGGGCACTCAAACCCTTTAAACTGAGTATAAAGGGGTACTCCAACCCTGTATCTCTTGAAATAAAATTTCCAATTAGGCAGCTCCTAAAAAATCACCAAAATCCCCTTATTTGGGTGTTGAATGCGTACCTGTTTTCTTGTTCGTTTGTAATGAGTTGGAATAACTTTAATACTTTCCTATTAATACATTTTCTTTACTCTTAAAAAATTACTTATGAAAAGAATTAGTCAAATGTAATATATATATATATATATATATATATATATATATATATATATATATATATATATATATATATATATAAACTATGGTTTTCCCTAATTATCTACTTGACATGTTGCAGAAAGATGGATGGAGTGAAGAAGAAGAGAGGATATTAGTAGAAACACATGCCAAGATTGGAAATCGTTGGGCAGAGATAGCAAAGCACATTCCTGGAAGAACTGAGAATGCAATAAAGAACCATTGGAATGCAACAAAAAGGAGGCAAAATTCAAGGAGAAAGAACAAAAGACCAGCAGGAACCTCAAATGGAAAGCCACAGTCAACTATACTTCAGGACTATATCAAAAGTTTGACTCAAACTAACACCACCAAGAATTTCATCACAACCACCACTGCTACTACTCCCTCTAGCTCCACATCAGCAATCTCTGAGGACCCTTCTGCAACACAAGTTACACAACCCTACCTTGTTTTTTCTCACCTCTCTGATGCTGTTACCAATGAGAATTCTTCATCATCACTAATAGCTGAATCATATGATGATGAGTTACTCTTCATGCAACAACTTTTCAAGGTTAATCAAACTCAGCAGCAACCACTTGTCAATAATGCTGAACCTGTTAACCAATATTCCAAGAACTCTTCAACCTCCTTTTCGTTGCATTATTCCCAAACCAATTATACTGAGTGTGGGTTTGTTCATTCCAACCCTAAGCTAAACTCACATAACAACATGTACTTGAGTAACTTGACTCCCACCCCAATGAATAATTACCTTGATTCTGATCTCTATCTTTCTCCTCTGCTGAATGGAACTGCATGCATTTCATCACTTCATGGGATTCAAAGCCAGAATAAGGTGGACTTGCAGCTGGGGGTTCAAGATTGTTCAGAGGGAAAGAGAGAGATGGATTTGTTGGAGTTGGTTTGTTCTGCTCAGTTTTTCCACTAGCATGCATGCTGCTTCTTTGATCTGATGAAATTGATATTTTAATGCTTTTAGTCCTTGGTTGGCTTTCATTTTAGTGGACTTTCATCTTTGGATTGCTTGTCCTATATGGGTTAGGATCTAGATTTTCTACAGTTTGTGCAGTCTAGGATGTGTCTTATGATTTTAAGATTTTTTTTCCTTAGCTGCACTGTAGTTTGAACTCTAGAAGATCTTAACTTTCACACGTAACATTGGTTGGTTTCTTGCATGCATGAAATTAAATATTTTATTATGTGACGGTATTGGTACTTTATATATAGTTCGCCTATATATACTCTCAATTGGGTGTGATTATGATGAGGTAGGGGTTTCTGCATGGTCATATTGTGAACAAAAGGTAATTATTTTGATTTATTATTATTTGCTAAACTACTGCAAATCTCATTTACTTTCTAAAAATATTTTCAGTTTTATATTCTAAAATTTGTATTCATTTTAAATTGCTAATAAAAATATGGAAGATTCCTTTAGTGAAGGATAAATGCATTTTCGAAACAATGAAAACATCTTTTTGACGTTTTCAAAGTTTTTGGAAACACTAAATCAGTTTTTTAAAATTGAAGGGAAAAAAAAAGATGAGTGAAATATTAATTAATCTTTTTAGTCTATGTGAAAATGAAAACCCGAAAGATTAGAGAAAGGGAAGTAAATGGGCCTCGATGCTGTTCCTTTATTCCCGCATCTGTTACGTCTTTCTGGCTACTTGTTTAACGCCTCTGAACCTTCGAATGCTTGAAATCAATGAATGATCGCACGGATTTTAGGTCAAAGTTTACATGCTAATTAGTTATATCTTACCTTCACACTTATGTTTACACTCAATTTCTATATTTGGAAGAGAGATAGAAATGGAAAGAGCGAGATGTGAGAGATAGAATGAGTGTTGTGAGGGGAGAATGTTTTTCTTCCTAATAGGCAGATTTGATTTGGATGGTGTACGTCTTGGTTGTTAATGAGCTTATAGATCTGGCAAAGAGAAGAAAAGATAAGTGTCTCTTGTTCAAAGTTGATTTGGAGAGGGCTTACGATTCTGTCTTGTGGAGAAAATGGATGAATGCCTGCATACATACTAATTCGGCTTCAGTCTTGATTAAGGGAGTCCCACAAAGGAGTTTGTGATGTAAAAGGTGCTTTGATTTCTTGTTTTTAATTGCGGCTGAAGGTTTGAATGGATTAGTTAGGAAGGCAGTGGAGGTGGGTAGGCTGAGAGGCTATCATGTAAATGATGATATTTTATTCCCCATTTTACAATTTGCGGATGATACAATATTGGTGTGTGATGGTACATGGGAGAATCTGCGGAGTGTAAAGGCTATATTGAGGGGGTTTGAACTCGTTTCCGGGTTGCGAGTGAATTTTTCTAAGAGTAATATATTTGGGCTGAACCTACAAGAGGAATTTGTAACTGCTACATCAAATTTCCTTGCTTGCAGCACCGGGTCCATACCGTTTAAATTTCTTAGCATTCCGATGAGGGCAAAATCCAAGGAAGTTTTCCACTTGGTCTCCGGTTTTGGAAGCAATGAAGGGAAGACTGTCAAAGTGGCAGGGGTGTCATCTTTCTATTGGAGGTAGAGTGGTTTTAATAAATTCTGTTTTAAATGATTTGCCTCTTTACTTCTCCTTCTACAAAGTGCCGAAAAAGTTTATCAATATGATGGTTAAGATTTAGAGGAATTTTTTATGGGGTGGCGGATTTGAGACTAATAAAATCAGTTGGGTGAGTTGGGAAAATGTATGTCGACCAAAGAAGCTTGGAGGATTAGGTATAAAAAATTTAGAGTTGTTTAATGTTTCATTGTTGTCCAAATGGAGGTGGAGATGTTTGGTGGATAGGACAGTGATATGGTATAAGTTGTTGGTGTTTAGATACGGTCCCTTAGAGCAGTGGTTCTCAGGCGAAATAATTAAATTTTGGTTGGATAAGTGTGTTGGGCAAAATTCATTGAAGGATGCATTCCCTAGATTGTTTCAATTGTCTTTAGATAAAGTAGCAACAATTAGTGAAAAAGGCAGGTTGGTGACCGATGGTCTGACAGTAGAGGTGGAGGCGCCCGTTATTTGTGTGGGAGGAGGAAATCGCAAAGGAGCTGGAGGAAGCGATTATGAACTTTATTCCATGTAGTGCGGATACAGATTCGTGGATATGGCTACCTGATCATGTTTGTGATTTCACGGTAAAATCTTGTTATAACAAATTGATTGATTATCTGGTTGCTGCACCTGTTGATTCTGATTTTTACTTAGCGTGTAATTGCTTGTGAAAATGTGTTGTTTTATCTAAAATATTGGTCTTTGCTTGGAAACTTTTTCAAGATAGATTACCAACAAGGGAAGCTTTACGACATAAGAATGTTTTGGTTACTTCATTTGAGTTGTCTTGTGTGTTTTGTTTTAGACAAAAGGAGGCTTGTAGTCATCTATTTTTTACTTGTCCTTTTTCATACAAGGTGTGGAGTAAAGTGTATGCTTGGTTGGGATTTGATGGGTGCATCGTTGTGATGGGGTGAAGCATTTCTTACAGCATGGTGCATTAATAAGAGGAAAGAAATGTAGGAGAGTCTGATATCTCATATGGATGGCTGTAATGTGGTCTCTATGGATGTTAAGGAATAGAATTATATTTAGAGGCGAAGTTGCTGATTGGTAGAAATGTGGGTGTTCAATTTTCGGATTGGTGTTCTAATCCGATGGGTTGCTTTCAAGCATTGTAAAACAGCTTTGATGTAATGAGTTGGAGTACCTCTTGTACTCCCTTTAATATACTTTTAGTTATAAAAAAATAAAGAGAATAAAAAGAATACGAAAATTAATATAAAATAGAAGTGTGAGAATTTATCATCATCTAGTATAATAGTGATTCATTAGGGCAGATGTTATGGATATCCAATTTGACCCACGTGGCCATAAGGAACATAACCGTTAATTTTCTCTAAATGTGATTCAGTAAGTATCGTACATAGTATTTAATGGAGAGGTTTGTCTTTTTCTATTTGACTGAAGATTTTCCTTTTTTTTGCCACCACAAGTTTGCACCGGAACCAAACAAATGAAGAAAAATAATTACAAAAAAAAATAAGGAAGCTTTATGCTTTATTTATTGTAAATAAAAAAAATTACAACATTCTTGAAATTTTATTAAATAATTTCAATTCTTCACCAAAATTATGAAATTGTAAGATTTCACCAAAAAAATTAAATAATTTCAATTGTTTAAAAAATTCGGATTCTCTCTAGTTATGTATAAAGCCCAAATTATGTTTTTAATAGTTTTTTTATTAAAATCAATTTAACAAACCTACTAAAGTGAAAGACCAAACCCAAATTTCACTACGCCAACAATGCGCTCAAATAACAACGTTCAAGTGATGTTTCAATATTTGTCACAAAAAAAAAAAAAGTGATGTTTCAATATCTGAAAAAACACGAAGCACTTCAATAATACTTGGGAGAGCCATTTGATGTAGTAATTCAAATAACGCTGGCCTAGAAACATGGTCATCTTAATTAAAGCATGATCATGTGTTATCAGTGTAATACCTTAGATAATATGTGCTCACGTAAACATTATCTAAAATAATTTTCAAACACTACAAGAATAACAGTTATTTCTTAGGGCAAAAAGTCTTGGGAAAGGGCTGAATTTTTGAGGGCCCACCGAGGGTCATATGGCAATAGGAAACGGATACCGAGACCTTTTTAAAAAAGCTGTAGGAAATTTTCGAGGGTAAAAGCCTTAGGAAAGTGCAATATGGTTTTTAAAAAATAATTAAATTTTATTAGTTTATTTAAACTGATAAAATTTAATTATTTTTTAAACTAAAATTAATTTAAACTATTTTTTTGACGTAAGAGCTAAATTACATTGCCATTGTAGTTCTGAACTAATTTAAACTAATTTATTTTTCTGTGGTGTTCTGAACTATTCGCACCCTCTCTCTCGCTGTAATCGTTCGCAGAATTGAGAAGGAGGAAAAACAAATTAATTGAAACAGAATTGTAAAACTGTAAAACTGAATCAAAAGAAACAGAATCAAGGTTGACAAATTAACAATCCAGAAATAGAATCAAAAGAGCAAAAATTAAATTGAAGAAAGCAACTATGAACCATAACCAGAATTACATTCCAGAAACATAACCAAAATTACAATGAAAAATCAAAATGAACGAGAAAATTACAGATCAACAGCAAAATCAAAATAAAAAAGAAATTTACAAACCAAACTCCTCTCAGATGCCGCCACAAACTCTGAACGCTGCTTTGCATGCCACCGCGCCGATGCCGACACGAACTCCTCTAAGAACGCCGGAACGCCTCTCATTTTGGGTTGCGCCAATACACAAACAAACAGAAAACAGAGAGGGTTGTGCCTCTCAATTTGAGATCAGTGCGGGAGACCACGGTTTGGGGGAGATGTGGAGAGTAAGGGTGAGGGAGATTAATGAGATCAGTGAGGGGGAGACCGCGGTTTGGGGGAGATGAGATGAGACGAGATAAGGGAGACCGATGAGTAAGGGAGGGAGACCGAGGCGAGAGAAGTGAGGGAGGGGGGGGAGATAAGTGAGATTTGTGTGGGGCAGATGAGACGAGGCAAGCTGAGGGTAGACGGGTGAGTGAGGGAGGGAGACCGAGTGAGAGAGGGAGGGAGACCGAGGCGGTTGCTCACTGAGTAGGGGAGATGCCGCCATGGAGGGGAGGAGGGAGACGAGTGAGTGAGGAGGGAGAGGAAGGACGGAGGGATCCCCTGAGTGAGGGATAGAATATTCTAGATGAAAGGGTGAGAGTGGGAAGCTCGGGGACCCAGCCCCTCGGTTGATATCAAAATTAAAATAAAAAATAGGAGGCGACGATTCCGAGGGCCTATGGACCTATTCCCTAGGTAACTCTCATATGAGTATATTTCTAGGGCTTTGGCCCTAGGTAATTTCCTAGGGTCACATGCCCTAAGTAATTTGTGTAGAAAATAGGTAGAATTCTTGTAGTGAGATAACGTGCGTTTGTGCACATGTTGTCTGAAGTTTAACACAATTTAATTAACCACACACGAGAGACCGTCTCCCACCTAATACGCTCTCCCTCACAGTTCAAAATGTCTCCCTCCTAATACTCTCTCCTTCTGCTCATCTGTGAACTGATCACCACTGTCGTCGTCGTTGCCATTGTAGGCGTCGTAGACACACATGTACACTCTTCTCTCGCCCTTCTCTGTTTTTTGTTTTCTCTCAGCCAACCCTAACGCCGCAGCCATACAACTAATCCTCTATCGTCGTCGCCGTCGAAGACACACATCGTTTGAACCCTATCAAAGTAAGCTCTCGTTTTCTCTCATTCCAATTGATGTTTATACGTAGTATTTTCATATATTAGAAATAAAAAATAAAAAAAGATCTTCAATGTTAATTTTATTCCACCAAATTTTATAATAATTTAAGAAACAGTAGTAGTAGATTTATTTAATTTTGTTCCAACTGTTCATATTTTGAAGTTTTCCTTTGCCATATTTTGAATTTTTGTTATTAATAGTAGAATTTATTTTAAGTATGCGATATCTTTTGATTATAAATGGATACTTGTAATACAAGGATAAAGAACGAAGAATAAAAGAGATTTAAAATACCAACCTTACAATATTGTGTGTGTAATAGGTAGAATTAAAAATAGCACCTTAAAACCATTATGCCAGAAGATGATCTAGATACTTGTGCTCATACGACAAAGTGTCATCTGAGTTAGTAACTCGGATAACGCTTGCACACAGCGTTATCTGAATACTCTGTATTCGCGTGTTGCCAGGTGTATTTATTTTGATAACGTTTGTGCAGGAAAATGTTATCTGAACTAATACTTCACATAACACTTTCTTGAGCAAATGTTATTTTACTGTACTTAAGATGACGCTTTCCTAAACAAGCGTTATCTGAGGTTTAAAACTAAATATAAATATAGATAATGTCTCTCTCCCAATACTCTTGACATTACAAACCCTAGACTAAACAAACCCTTTCGTTGATAACATCTATGTAAAATTCTTACTTTTCACGAACCCTCACAGATTTTCGATAAATCTATGATTCTCTCTTTCTTTCTCTTGTCCTCCACTCTCCCTTTCTCTCTCTCGTCGTTTTGTTTTTGAAACCCTGCATTGGTCATGCAATCACAATTTCAAGGGTTTGTACGTCCCTTTGGGAAGCACTTTTCTCTATTGTTGTCGTGGGTGGGTGGTGACAAAGCTCTTCCCTCCAAGTGCAATCATTTTTCTTTGTTAGGCAAAAGGTTAGCGATGTTTTTACTTGTTTACATTTTTTAATGTGAGAGTTCTCTCTTTTAGATTCTCGGCAAAACTTGTTCATTTTTGCAATAATAAGGTTCAACAAATGATATGTTTTGTTTTGCTTGTTAGGATTATAGGGAACTCGTTTTTTAAAATAGGGAATTTTTTCTTCTTTTGCATATATATCATTATCTAGCGATGATAGTAATGTCAGGAATCTTACTCTCAATATTAGGTTTTGTTACTCTGCTTTGCCTTCTTTGTTACCTTTAGCATTGTTATGACATGATATATTTGTCCTAATATCTTGTGCCATTAATGTTGTTAACTGTTAAAGTCGTTGTTATATCAGGAAGGTCTGTGCTCTTTCCCACTTTATCATCATCGTCGACGTCGTCATCAATAATTGATTAAGTTTATATTTTACAAGGGTTTTTCACCAGTCCATGTAAAAAACAACAATTTTTGTTATTCTGTACAGAAAAAAGATCAGGGTCAAACCAGTTTGAAACAATGTCTTGCTAATAACAGGAAATATACCAAGTTAGTATTCCCAAAATTGATGACTCGGGTTTATCTCGCTAGCAGATGTCAACAGAATCAGATGCTCTCCACACCCACATTTCCTCCTCCGACGGCAACTACAAGTGGAATTGCAAGACCGTTTGCTTCCTCCAACATCCATCTAGGTTTTTGTTCCTCTTCTACTTCTATTTTTTATCGCAGTTCCCTTAGTTTCTAGTAGAGATGACCCATAAAAGTCAAACAATGGTGTGGCATAGTTTCACATAAGCCAAACACGTGGATGACATGTTTGCTCATATGTTCAATGTGGCATCGTTGAGATGGCACTTGGTCTGCCACATTAGCAAGAAACTAACCCTAGTTAACAATAGTGACTTATTCTGGACAGTTTGGACTTGTGAAGGAATCAAACCAAAAAAAAATTGCGGAGACTAAAAGCAGAAATGGGCTTTTTTGTGGAGACTAAAAACATATTTATGCTTTTGTTTAATATTGATTTTGTCTATTTTGCAGGTTTACTCAAATGTAAGAAAAAGAGAAAAATTTGGAAGATACCTACAACCCACGGGCACCATAGAATTTTATGACAATGACCTATAAGTGTGACAGGAAGAATAGGGTAATCGATTATCAATAAACTCTATTGTTAGACCGTGTTAATTTGGGTAAATAGTCAAAACCCTATTTATGATTGCAAATGGAGAGGGGGTTTATTAGAGTCCACTGAATCCTCCATGGATTTCGATTTGCTTGATTAGGCATAGCTCTACTGGTGGAGTTTTATTTTACTGTTGCCAAGTTTAAAGTAGACAATTTAAGCTCAGAAGGAATAGTCTTATCTAGACATATGCCACATATCTATTGAGTTGAACCCATATAAAAGATTCTGAACTGATTATCTTTCTTATATTTGGCTGAGTTACGACATGAAAGTGAATAGATATGGTTAATTAAGACTTTGGCATCTAAAACTAATGTATGGGCTCCAATAGTACTGCAAAGTGAATACTATTCGAATCTGCTCTTCATGTTAGCCGATACTATATAGTTAGGCACTTGCTTTCTCTTGTTTTATCTCTCTTCCTCAATATACCCAAAACAAAATAAAAAAGTGCAAATATATTCAAGTATTACATTCAAGAGTTATGATTCGTGTTGTTACCGTATTATTATGCTAAGCCTTAGTTTTACTTTTACCTTATGTTATGTTTTATTTTATTTTAAGCCAAGTGTTGGCATTGGGTCATTTTACACATTTAGCCTTTGATGGTTGTATTTAGCAAGCCCTTGTGCCTCTTTAGGAATCAATCAACATTTACCCAAAATATCTTCTTCTTTCTACTCTCAACTCTGAATATTATGTTTACTGTTATCTGCTCATTTTTCACCAGAATTCATTCAATCCATTGAATTTTCTACTTGTGAGTGTTGGATTTTCGGATTTTCTCCCTAAGATTCAATTTTCGTCACAATTGGTATCAAAGCATCGTCCTGGTGCTTCCATGGAGTCCAAACTCGATCTACTCTCTGCAAACAGGATTTTGAGTGCTTTAGAAGTGGGTGACAAAATGGAAATGGGTTTATGTATTTTATGTGATAAACCATTTACTGTGGAACACCAATCGATTCATAAGAACATTCAAATCGTTGTTGTGGAGAAGGAAGACGAAGAACTCGAGCACGAAGAATACAGATATCAACAGCTGAATCTCGGCATCCCCACTGCAACAGCAACCCTAACCACAGTTCCAGCTGAAATCCCTTTCCCAACCGATTCAGCTCCTCTGTTATTCGATCCGTTGAGGTCAGATGATGAAGAAAGGAAGAAACCACAGGGTGAAGACCAAACTGTCGCAGATCCAGCTTTAAACATCCACGTGGTTTTGGATCGTCCCGACCCTGTATCTTCCATCTTCAGTGATCCTATCGACACCGATCATGCTCCATGAGTAGGTTCGAAGCTCTCAACGGCCACGTCGATCGACACCAAAACCCCTTCGCGCCATTCCGTGCCACCATTGCTGATCGCGACATCGTTCGATCTTCTCGGAGTTGATGTCGTTTCAGCCGCCGCCGTGCCAGTCATACGCATCGGGCCATTTGACCCAGTTCCACTACTTCCGATTCATGTTCACTATTTTCACTCCTCACGTATACATCATTTCTCTGAAGTTTTTTCTCAGGTATTCACCAATCCTTCGTTTTCTCCAAATTTGTTACAAGGCGAGCTTGATGGAAAGGCTTGTGTTGTTGTTGGACAAAGTAGTCTCATGGCTCTCTATGATACTATGTTTAGCCAGTCTGATGTAACTTCCTCCCAACTTCTTGTTAATGATGGGTTTTTTAAGGATGCAAGTTTCAGAAAACAACTGTCAGACATAGTGAACTCACTATTAGATTTAAGGGCCATCCCCATTTTCTATGAAAACGATGCTGTTAGTACTAGGAAGGCACCATTAGAGGATTCATCTGGTATTTTCTGGGACAATGATAGTTTGGCTGGTCTCTTAGCACTTGAACTTAAATCTGACCTCCTTATTTTATTGAGTGATGTTGAGGGCCTTTATAGTGGTCCCCCAAATGACCCAAACTCAAAGTTAATCCATACATATATAAAAGAGAAACATCCACAAGAAATTACTTTTGGAGACAATTCAAGATTGGGCAGAAGGGATGACATCATTAACGGGTGCATGGTTAATGCATGGTTAATAAGGAGGAAGATATTGCTTTTGGATTGTATATAGACATGCCTAGGATGGATATTGAGCATGGTAATTACACTAGTACCAACATGTTGAGTTTGAGATTTTTGGAGCTTTTGCGTTCTGAAAGACTTGTCCATTTCGGGGTAAATTCTCCTATCCTTATGTGTTTTATCTGTAGTTGTGTTGTTGATACTTATGAGGGGCTGGGAGAAGCAGGACCTGCCTTTTGAGACCTTAGTACTTATAATGATATGAAAGGTGGTCTTGTAAGCATGGATAAACTTGAAGATGCGATGGTGATGTTTAAGGGCATGCATCGGGCTTGTTTTGGTCCAATAGAAGCCTCATGTGGCAGCAGAGCAATCTTGGCAATTGGTGGTACAGATGACATAATGAATGGGAATGAGAGATTGAAATCTATCCAGCTTATAGATATTTCTATTGTTACCAAGGAAGCTGCAATTACTCAACTTATTGCCAATCATCATGATGATCCTAAGGCCATTGTTACAGAAACAATATCAGAGCATATTGAAGGTTCTATTGTTTATTTAGATGCTGGATCTACAGAGAGTTTCCAATTTATTGGGGCATATCTTGTACTTCTTGATCTTGAAGCTAGTTCAAGTGGAGGAGATTTTTATGAATACAATCCATTTGACTACATCCAAGACACATCACTGAATTTGTTCATAATTTTCCCATGATTTTATGTCCCATTTCACCAAGAGCATTCGTACTACCTTTAGAAGGATTGGTGGCTGAAGCACACTTATCAGCTGAACATGAAGATTCCATTAGTCCTGGTTTGCCTTCCTTGAGTACTGGCTTGCTCTCTGATGATGATGATGTGCCTCTTGGGGCAACTCTTACGGTACACTTTCTCTACCATTTAGCAGCCAAGATGAACTTGAAAATGGAAATTCTCTCCCTAAGTCCAAATATTTATGGACCAACGGATAGATATCTGTCTTGTGGTGTTTCTATAACAAGTGGTATCCAGGATGCCTATTCTCGTGCTTCTATTACTGGGGTCACCTTGGATAAAGAAAGTGGTGGTGATAGTGTGGGAAAAAGTGATGCAGCTATAAAAAAGGCTGTTGGAGGGGTTGATTTGTTCATGAATCTTGGGCTTTACTCCCTGGATCGGCAGGGGCTGAATTTAAAAGTTGTTTCCCAGAATCATGGGTACATTTATGTGATTATATCTGAATGTCAAATATGTCATGTTATGGCTGTTCTGCATAGGAAAATGATCAATAGAGCCAGTGTTCCAACTATCTCAGAAGCATTATAAGAATTTTAGTCCATGGTTTGCTGCTTATTGCATGAGCAACCTGATTGATATGACACTCTCAATTCTTAATGCACTGCAGAACCATCTTCTTTATCTACCTGCTATTTTCACTTACCATAACTTATTCAACATCTATGTGGCTGCTTTCAAATTTGTGGTTGATTATGGCAAGGTAGGTAGGTTGGATCCGATGGAGACACTGTTGTTCAGTAGGGTGCAGTGCACTAATTGCAAGCCTGCTGTTTGGAATGAACTATTCCATCCCCAAGAGGCTTCAAGGCTCAAATACATTGCATTCCCTCACAACCCAGAGATGCATCAATTGTTCCTGTTGTCCCAGCTGAAAGTTTCCCTAGTACTAATATTAACCACTGTCAAACATTCACAACGATTTCAGTGCGTCCTTCAAAGACATGGTTACAGGATATTTTTCATTGAAAAATGATTGATAGGGGACGAGTTCATGTTCATCCCGTCTTACTCAAATGGAAGACTTTACCTCTTAAGCATGACACTTGAAAATATCCATCCTTGAGGACAAAGATGCTTGAAGCAGAGGGTATTGTTACCGTATTATTATGCTAAGCCTTAGTTTTACTTTTACCTTATGTTATGTTTTACTTTATTTTAAGCGAAGTGTTGGCATTGAGTCATTTTACACTTTTAGCTTTTGATAGTTGTATTTAGCAAGGCCTTGTGCCTCTTTTGGACTCAATCAACATTTACATAAAATATATTCTTTCTACTCTCAACTCTGAATATTATGTTTACTGTTATCTACTCATTTTGCACCAGAATTCATTCAATCCATTGAATTATCTGCTTGTGAGTGTTGGATCTTTCGGATTTTCTCCCTAGGATTCAATTTCCGTCACACGTGTCTAATTCAAAAACATTCAAGTATTATATTCTGAGTTATTATTCCTGTGTTTAATACAAATATAACCATATATATATATATATATGTCGGACAAAATATGTTGATATTCTTCACCGGGAACTGTCTTGCCTGCTCAGCAACTCTGCTTCCAAGTTTCAAGACCGTATGCAAGTAATACTTTATAGTTGATACTTCCCTTGCAAGTGTATCAGATACTTATTCCACGTTTTAGGCTCAGCTCTTATATTAAGTGTTGATTTTGCATTGCTCAAACAAAAACCTATATAATTATCATATATGTATTAATTCTCACACTTCATTGGTTATTATTAGGACAGCTTCTGTTCACGACATCTTGGCTCTTGCAAATAATATACCAGCAAAGAGGCCTGAAAATAGTTTGCATTATCAATATGAGATTAAAAAAAAAAAAAAGACAGAGAAAGAAGTATAGAGTTGGTTCTGATAAATTACCAAACAAAATGCTGAACAAATTTGATACACTCAGAGGAACTTTGAACACTAAAATGCCAGCAATAGAGATTGGAATCTTGTTTAAGGAACCTACAAGACTGTTAAAACAAACACAAACTTACGAGAGACATCAATGGCTGGAAAAAGAACTCAAAATAGAAATACATATCTGAAACAGTTAGAATTTTAGTTGAATGCACCAGGCATTTAGTATGTTTGTATGTATCCTGAAAAACTGTGGTATCCTTTTCTGTCTTTAGATATTATAAACAAGACACTACATTTTTTATGTTTTTTAGCAAAATTACTCTTTTGGTCCTTTAATTTAATTACTAGTTTCAATTTGGTCATTTATCTTTATTTTGTAGCAAAATCCCACCTATGTATGCTTTGGTATGCATAGCCGGTCCCAAGCCCGGATAAAGGGAGAGGGTTGTGTTAGGCAGTTGACAGCCAACGTAAAACTGAGTCGAATCTCATGATATGGATCAACGATGGAATAGTGTTAATGCTAGGTCGTTGCCCGGAAGCAACGCGCTATATCGCTCGAGTACAGTGTCCAGTGAGCTAGAGCCACTGCATCGCCACCTGGATGCAGTGAAAAATGAGCAAGGGTTCCCACATTTTTATGAACGGGTGTGGGTAAAGAAGCTAGTTCACGAGAGGAGGATTCGTTTTGGAACTTGAAATGTTGGCACTCTTACAGGTAAATCTATGGAAATAGTTGACACTATGATCAGAAGGAGGATCAATTTCATGTGCCTTCAGGAGACTAAATGGGTGGGAGAAAAGGCAAATGAATTAGACACCTCGGGTTTCAAGCTTTGGTATACTGGCAAAACTAAATCTGGAAACGGTGTGGGCATAATTGTTGACAAGATCTGGAAGAAGGACAATGTGGATGTTAAAAGGATAGGAGATCGGATCCTAGCTCTAAAGTTTGTTGTGGAATAGGATACCTTTAATGTGATCAGTGCATACGCACCTCAAGTTAGGTTGAAAGAGCACATCAAGGTAAAATTTTGGGAGGATTTAGAAGGTCTGATTCAGGATATACCACTAGGAGAGAAGATTTTCCTAGGGGGGATCTAAATGGTCACGTTGGGAGGACGTTTGAAGGCTATGAGAGTGTGCATGGAGGTTTTGGCATAGGGGGGTAAATACTGAGGGTAAATCTATCCTTGATTTTTCGGCAGCATTTGATCTCACTATAACCAATACATGTTTTAAGAAACGAGAAGAGCATCTCATCACGTACAAAAGTGGGGCAACACACTCTCAGATTGATTTCTTCCTCATTAGGAAAGCGGATAGAAAGATTTGTATGGACTGTAAGGTTATACCTGGCGAGAACTTGACTACTCAACATAGAGTCTTGGTTATGGATGTACGAGTTAAGGGGAGAGTGAAGAGAAGATGCCACGATAAGGTTCCAAGGATCAAATGGTGGCGAATGAAGGGTGAAAAACATATGATCTTCCAACGCAAGGTCCTCGAAGGAGGTTTCTGGGAGGCAAACGGTAGTGCCAATGTCATGTGGAACAAGATGACCGAGGGGCTCAGGAAGATGGCAAAAGAGACCTTTGAGGAATCAAGAGGTTTTGGCCATGGGGATAAAGAATCTTGGTGATGGAATGATAGTGTGCAAGAGAAAGTTAAGGCCAAAAGGGAATGTTTTAAGGCTTGGTCATTGTGCAAAAATGCGGAAAACTGGGATAATTACAAGGAAGCTAAGAAGGAGACAAAGAAGGCAGTGAGTGAAGCGAGATCTAAAGCTTATGAAGGGTTTTATCAATCCTTAGGCACCAAAGCTGGAGAAAAATCTATTTACAGGCTTGCCAAAGGTAGGGAAAGGAAGACGAGAGATTTGGATCAGGTGAAATGTATTAAGGACGATGAGGATAAAGTATTGGTTATGGAGCGGGATATCAAAGATAGATAGAAGAAATATTTTCACAGTTTATTCAACGAGGGCCATGAAACTTCTTCATACTCTAATGTGCTATGCACTAGAGAGGAGGACCAAAACTATACCTTTTATCGGAGAATTCAAGAGCATGAAGTTAAAGAGGCTTTAAGAAGGATGGACAATGGCAAGACAGTCGGACCAGACAATATTCCGATTGAGGTTTGGAAGAGCCTGGGAGATACAGGTATTCATTGGCTCACCAAGTTGTTTAATGAGATTTTGCGGTCAAAGAAAATGTCGGACGAATGGAGGAGAAGCACTTTAATCCCGATTTATAAGAACAAGGGAGACATACAAAATTGTGCTAATTATAGAGGGATTAAACTCATGAGTCATACTATGAAGCTATGGGAAAGAGTGATTGAGAAGAGGTTGAGAAAGGAAACTTACATTACGGAGAATCAATTTGGTTTTATGCCTGGGAGATCGACTATGGAGGCAATCTACTTATTGCGTCGGCTCATGGAGCGATACTGGGAGGATAAAAAAGACTTGCACATGGTTTTTATTGACTTGGAGAAGGTGTATGATAGTGCCCAGAGAGATCTTGTGGAAAGCTTTAGAAAAGAAAGGGGTTCGCGTGGCCTATATCCGAGCCATCAAGGATATGTATGATGATGCCACTACTAATGTGAGGACTCAAAGCGGATCCACAGAAGACTTTCCGATCACTATAGGGCTGCATCAAGGGTCGGCTTTAAGCCCCTATCTGTTTACATTGGTCTTAGATGTGCTCACGGAACACATACAAGAGCCAGCACCACGGTGCATGCTGTTTGCAAATGATATTGTCCTAGTCGGAAAATCGAGAGAGGAGATAAATGAGAAGATTGAGACTTGGAGACACATGGATTCCGCTTGAGTAGGAGTAAGACGGAGTATATAGAATGCAAGTTTAGTAGAAGGCAAAACACCCCTAGCATAAAGGTGAAAGTTGGGGACCATATCATACCACAAGTTACTAAGTTTAAATACCTGGGTTCCATCATACAAAACGACGGAGAAATAGAGGGTGGTGTGAACCATCGAATTCAAGCGGGGTGGTTGAAATGGAAAAAGGCATCAGGTGTTTTATGTGATAACAAGGTCCCACTCAAGTTAAAAGGTAAGTTTTATCGGACAACGGTTAGACCTGCGATGTTGTATGGGACTGAATGTTGGGCGGCGAAAGGTCAACACGAGACTAAGCTAAAGGTGACAAAGATGAGGATGTTGCGATGGATGAGTGGCAAGACTAGACGGGACAAGATCCGGAATGATAGTATCAGAGAAGGAGTGGGGTGGCACCTATTGTAGAAAAGATGGTTAAATCTCGGTTGAGGTGGTTTGGGCATGTTTGGAGGAGACCGGTAGATTCAGCAGTAAGGAGAGTTGATCAGATGGAGGTCAACCCAGTTGCTAGAGGAAGAGGAAGACCACGGAAAACTATAAGTGAAACTATCAAGAAGGACTTTGACGTGAATGGCTTCACTATTGATATGATTCATGATAGACCACTATTGCGTCGTTTGATCCATGTAGCCGACCCTACCTAGTGAAAAAAGGCTTTGTTGTTGTTGTTGTTGTTGTATTTTTATTTTGTAGCAAACCAGTCCCACGTGTTCTCAAACGTTAACAATGTTGGCCTAATTGGGCCTGTTGTTGGCTTTCTCCAGCAACTTTTTGGTTTCTACTTCGTGATACAATTGATGCAACAGATTGAGCCTGTTGCACACTTACATTTCTCCTTGTAGATGGTCCAGCAATTTGACTCGAGATTAACGTTTTAGAACACGTGAGACTAATTTGTTACAAAAAAAAAGAAGATAAATGACCAAACTAAAACAGAAAGTTAAGTTAAAGAACCAAAAGAGTTACTTTTCCTGCTATTTTTAGCAGGGTTATCTGTGTATTGAACCTCAACTCCATAAAATTACCTATATGTTGTAGGGCCAGTTTGATGTAAGAACCACATTGAGGTAAAGCTGATGGAAAGTCCAAGCAATCCACTAGCTGTTGCAACAACCCAGAACATTGGCAGCTTAACTACGTCGCTGGAAATCAAAACAAAAATGCTGGTGAGGATGAAGAAGGCTTAATTGAATTTCAAAAGAAAGAAACACATTCACTCACGCATGTATTACATAATTCCACTCGCCAAAAAGGAAAATCATGACGATGGCAAAAGGTAAAGACAATAAATTGTTCAGCAACACCATTGACACTTCATTAAGAGATCCAGATTTTGTTGACTTTTTTGCTTCGTCCATAACCCACCTGAGGGTAAGCTGTCACAAGAGGAAAACATTTCATCAAAGCTCAGATTGGACATGAACTGGGATTTGCACCAAAAAAAGGTTTCCATTCTCAAAATTATAAATCCCAACATCAAACAGAGAAGCCTCATACAGAATATGGAAAGAAAACAAGGACTAAATATACATACCGAATAACTGGCAGTAAGAACGCAATTGATAATCTGCCAGGCATAACCGGCTGCATCAAAGGAGAGATCTGTAATACCGCCACTCACAGCAGAGATAATCTGTATGAAGTATTTGTAGAGAGGGGAACAAAACTTCAAAATTTTGTAAACTAATACTTCACAAAAAAGAGTAATAGCAAGTTAGTAAATAAATTAGATTATTTAAGTTTCTTTATGGGAAGAACCATTACTTGATGAATAAATCAAACTACTACTGCGATTTTCGGAGCTGACGAAACAACAAACAAATTTCATTTCCAACTATTTACTTATTCAGAACCATAAATGTCAGACCAAAGAAAGGTTTCACCAAAATTGCATTAGCAAGGATTCGCAAATAAAATATTAACTTTCCCAAAGTTAACTAGTGTTACAAATTGTTGCATTTGTATCTCAAAATCTCTCAGCAAGTTTCATCTTGATTCAAAAACGAAAATGTAAAATCGGATACAAAATATTCGAACAAACAGAGATTTTCCTGACTACTTGAGAATTGTGCTACTACAAGCACATGAAATATGACAAGACGGTGCTGCCATCCAAGATTTAAATATAGAGGTCAGATTTTTTTCCAATAAATGATCCTAACCAACAATGAAACTCATAATATGAAATTAGCAGCAAATCAGTGAGTATAATATAAGAATGCCCTATACCATCACAAACATTGCTGTCCACACTTTGCGATTCTGACGTTTCCGGAATAAATATAATTCTCCAACTGCTGTTAAGATATTGGTCACATTCTTGAGAATTGTCACCATTGCAATGTTTATGAATTTCAAACTGAAAAAAAAAAAAAGCACCAGGAGACATTGAGTGTAGATAAAAGCACCACAAGATGTATCATTTACTACCAGATTGAGCTGCAGCACAATAAGGTAGTGCTGATCCTCACAAAATTGTGTATCAGGTTCAACATCTCCAAATAAAGAAAATACATAAAAAATTAAAAAGCAGGGTTTATTTTGTACCTATACATGCCTGAGACAAGCATGCCAATAAATATCACATTTACAGGGAGCCAGACCCTGACCAGCCTCCAGTTGAGCTTTTCAACTGAAATTCTGCCACATATAGCCAAGAGAACAACAACCAGAGTGCTGATAAAGTTCTGCAAAGTACATGGAAGAATAAAGATTCATAATGGTTAATTTTGATTTCATAATAAGCCCCAGGAAAGAAAGTCGGTCAAGACGCAGTGAAACTATCATTTTTAGGACTTATGGTCTAATTAAAACCTCTTGCCATCAATTAGCACTCTCACAGAGCAAAAAAGAAGAAAAGAAACCAACTTACTTGATAAAACATCAATGATATTCCTGCATTGAAATTATAACTTGATAAAACAATTTTGTTCAGCATTATCATGCTGCAAGAGGAAATACAGTAAGCTGTTCCGGAGACAAGTGGTCCAGACTTCTTCTTAGCTGATCCATGCAATCGATGCCTTTCCTCCTCATCAACGTGAAAACTGACATTATCATCAACTGTAGCTTTATTTGCTTTCAGAAATCTGCTTGTAAAGGTGTATGTGTTTCACAAATTACTTAAGTACCATTGTTTTAAAAAAAAAAATTAATAACATTATAATATTATAAGGTTAAAACAGGCATCCAAAAATAGTAACAGAATAGAAATGAAAGCAAAGAATGGGAAAAACACCGGTACATAGAAATAAGCCAGAGGTGTAATTTAATTAAAAAGCAATGGATTTTTATGAATAGAAAATGTAGAAAAAGAAAATTTGTTTCGCACCTATCATTCAATGCTCTACGCTCCGCATTTATCGCGAAATTGTTCATTGACAACTTTCCTTGCTCATGAATTCCATTGAAAATTGTGTGCACTGCATTAGTCTTTTCATCTAGTGATAGTTTTGTAGTTATGGTGGCGCTTAACCTTGGCTCTTCAGAGCCATGCTGAGTACCAATGTCTAACTTAAAATCACCAGACATATTATAAACCTGGAACTAGGAAAAATAAGGCAAAAACAAGTCAAAAAAGATGGAACGGATACTCATTGCAAATGATACAAGAGTAAAAGATCAAGAAAATAACAAATTCCATGAAAACCTGCACACTAAAACTTTGACCAAAATAACTGCAAAAGTCACATTACAACCAGGGCATGAAAGCTTTGAAAATGTTGTTTAGATTCATGGTTTACATCGAATCAAATATTATATATGAAGTTTTAATCAATTCCTAACAGTTGAGTAAAGGAATGTACCTAAGAATTTTTTAACTTAGTCGGTTTGGTGAATCATTTTCCAACCTAATTTCTAAGAAGGCCATATTGAAAAAAGTACAACAAGGTGAAATCGTGTAATGTGTTACGCAATTTTCACATGCTAATTAAGTAAAACGGAACTAGCAATGTTTACGGGGGAAAAAAAAAAAAAAAGAGCTTGATTACTAAAACAGAACAGCAGCTTAAAACCGACGAGAAGAAAGTGGGATTCTTACTGCTTATAAACTTGATAGCTATCTCATGCACAGTATCCACAGCGTGATCATCCACAAAGAAGCAAACTTGAACTAAATGGCGAATACCCACATGAAGATAAATTGAGAAAAACTCAAAATCTCTCTGGGAAATTGAAGAACCGCGGCTACCCAGTTGTAGAAAAGGGAAATCCACGGCATAAACGTGAGCAAAGGTTCAACCTTTTTGAAGAACACGCAAAGGGGAAAAAGGAAGATGAAATGGGTAGTAGGCGAGCCTCCATGTGGGAGAGGACAGCACAAGAAGTAGAATAATGGGGATGGTGCGGATTCCGGGGGTTGCAAAGTCAACGAGATTGAAGCAACCATGGCGTAGGCTAACTTGAAGTACAAGTGAGTGAAATGAAAGATGAAAAAGCGGGAGGTGGATTTTGCGTATGAATGTGAGGATTTCAGGGCTTTGTTTAATCGAAATTTGGATCATCCATAACGTGTCAGCATCGCATTCACAAGCGTATCAAGCCTACTACACCGTTTCTGTTTTCTTCACTCCATGCTTGGATTTAATACATATAAAAAATTATTATTTTTTTTCCATTTTTCACTTTTTTTCTCCCACCTTTTACTTTTTTCTATCTCTCTCTCTTTCATTTCTCACCCACGTTTTCTCTCTCTCTCTCTTTCTCTCTCTGACGCCATCTGCGTCTTATTCAACCTTTTTTTTCCCTCTCACCCTCTCTCTCTCTGTGGTTCTTCTCTCTCTCATCTTTTTTCTTCTTCTCTTTCTTTCTTTCTCTATTTTTTTTTTGCATCTTTTTTTATTAACATTTTTTATAATTTTTTTAAATTATTTATAAATAATTATTTTACTTTCGAATTTTGTCGAATCGTGACAGAAGACATTACATATCAGTATAATTACTTTTTATTTTTTTATAAACGTATTTAATTTTTATAAATGATAATTTTTTTTGAATTCTGACGAGAAAACACTACCTAAGTACATATCAATTTTCATAAATATTTTTATTATTTACTAGCGGCAAGAAAGGTACGATCCGCTTTTTTATTGCGCTACAGTATTTTATATTATTTTTTTATTGTCCACAGCACATTTGTCGTGAGAGAGAGAGAGGCAGTTACATTTATTGGTATTAGTTTCTTTGAAATGAAGGTGCAGTAGTTTAAAAAAAATTATTTTTTAAATTTACAAAATAGTTAATTGAAGGGTAAAAGTGGAAACCAAATTAGTACACCAAAAAAACGGTTACCTTACCCTGTTCTCTTTATATAATGTTATAGATAAATATTGTCTTACTTTCAAGTATTGGCAGAAAAATATTATGTGTTGTCGGTATAATTTCATCATCTTTGAGGACAAGTCAATTTTACAAATATCTTAATTATTTATAAATAATTATTTTGTTGTTGACTCGTGACCGAAAATTTGTTATTGATTCAGTAAAATTTCTTTATCTTTGATGGGGGAACGAAATTATTAAGTCTCGACGGGGGAAACATTATAAGTTGTCGGTATAATTTTACCATCTTTGATACAAATCAATTTTATAAATGTTTAAGTTATTTATAAATGATTATCTAACTTTTCGGTCCCAACAGAGTTTTGTTATATCATATTTGACACAAATCAATCTTTATTATATATTATTTTATAGATGACACATATCAATATTCATAGATGATTATTTTATTTTTTATTCTTAACATGAAGAAGCATTACATACTATCATCTATTATTTTACTTTTAATTCTAGACGGAAAAATATAGTATGTTGTTAGTATAATTACTTTTTATATTCTGTTTTTATGAAGGCAACTATTTTTTATAAATGATTATTTTGTTTTTCAGTCCCTACTGAAGAAAATAACATGTTGTCGCCATAATTTCGTTATCTTTGAGCACATATCAGTTTTTATAGATGTTTTTATTAGTTTTAAATGATTATTTTACTTGTAAGTCTTGACGGGGGAAATATTACATGTCATCGGTATAATTTTATAGTCTTTAACACAGATCAATTTTATAAATGTTTAAGTTATTTATAAATGATTATCTAACTTTTAAGTTCTAACAGAATTTAATTATATATTTTACTATTTACATTTATATATTTGATTATAAATATCTTTATTATATATTATTTATATAGATGATTAATTCACTTTTTATTCTTAACGGGAGAAAACATTTTTATATATTATTTATAAATATTTTTTAAGTTATTTATAAATGATTATTTTGTTTTCGAATCGTAACGGGAGATATTACATATCGGTGTAATTACTTTTTATCTTTTTATAAATGTATTTAATTTTTATAAATGATTATTTTATTTTTTAGTACTGACAGAACGGAAAAACACTACTTAAGTACGTATCAATTTTATATTCTGTTTTTATGAATGCTATTATTATTTTATGAATGATTCTTTTGCTTTTGAGTCCCGACTGGAGAAAATAGCATGTTGTCGATATAAATATCTTTATTATATATTATTTATAGATGATTATTTTACTTTTGATTCTTAATGGGAGGAAACATTAGATACTATCGTCTATTATTTTGCTTTTGATTCTTGACGGAAAAATATTGTATATTGTCGGTATAATTAATTTTTGTATTAACTTTTGTATTCTCTTTTTTTGAATACTATTATTTTTTATAAATCGTTATTTTGGTTTTGAGTTCCGACGGGAGAAAATAACATGTTGTCGCTATAATTTCGTTATCTTTGAGCACATATCATTTTTTATGAATGCTTTTATTATTTTTAAATGATTATTTTACTTTTAAGTCTCAACGGGGAAAACATTGCATGTTGTCGGTATAATTTTATCGTCTTTGACACAGATCAATTTTATAAAGGTTTAAGATATTTATAAATGATTATCTAACTTTTGAGTCCCAACAGAGTTTTGTTTTATATTTTACTATTTATATATTTGATTATTAATATCTTTATTATATATTATTTATAGATGATTATTTTACTTTTGATTCTTAACGGGAGGAAATATTAAATACTATCGTCTATTATTTTGCTTTTAATTCTAGAAGGAAAAACATTGTATGTTGTCAGTATAATTAATTTTTATATTCTGTTTTTATAAATACTATTATTCGTTATTAACGATTATTTTGTTTCTGAGTCGACGGGAAAAAATAATATGTTGTCGCTATAATTTCGTTATCTTTGAGCAAATATCAATTTCTATAAATGTTTTTATTATTTTTAAATGATTATTTTACTTTTAAGTCTCGACGAGGAAACGTTGCATGTTGTCTATATAATTTTATCGTGTTTCACACAGATCAATTTTATAAACATTTAATATTTCTTTCACTTTCACTATAAAATTAGTTAATTTTTAATACATTGAATTAAAAATATCGCTTACTATAAACAATCATTGTCTTAAAACATTAAGCGTAATAAACAACGCGCACCCTGTGCGTATGCACAGGTATCGTACTAGTGTACCATGGAATGGAGAAACATGGTATTTCATTATTTGGATATTGAAAGGAGAAAAAAAAGCTTAATTATAGTTTTGATCTTTATTTTTATGATCGATTCACGAATTTGGTCCCCTCTTTTTTAATTTCACGAATTCAATCCCTTTATTTTTAAAAATTCAGACATTTTGCCAATTTGTTAAAGTTCGGTAGTTTTCTAAAAGACTCTCTTATGCTGTGTTTGGTTCCGGAGAGAAGTTGTGAAGAGAGAAATATGTGAGAGAGAGTATATAAAGAAAGAAATAGGTGAGAAATAGAGTAAATTTTAGGTATTGTTTGGTTTATGAGAAAGAGAAGAGAGAAGTGTTGATTATTTTTAAAAAGACATTAATATTCTTGACTAAAAATTTAAATAATTTGAGATATAAAAAGAGAATAGGGGTATAATTGGAAAAAAAAACATCGTGACCCGTTTCTTCGCACAGGTGCGAAGAAACCAAAAAGGTGAAAATTCGTCGTCAACATCTCTCTCATCTCAACATCTCTCATCAACCACACAGAAGAAATGGGCTCTGTCGTTCCAACCTATCTCGTCTCTACCCTTCTCGCTGCAATCCACCCCCAAACAAACACAGTGTTAGAGAGAATAAACAAATACAAGTTCAGAAAACTTTTGAAGTCAAGTGTAACACATGCAGAAAAGATACTTGCTTGGTAGAGAATATGCGAGCACATGATAGCTTTGCATGTGCCTTGTATTTCTCCTATGAAGTTTCTTTCATATGATATTTGTCTCACAACTTTTCTCATGCAAATGTCATCAACTTTATATGTGATGATCTTTGTATATTTATAGTTTTTGCAATGCTTGCTTAATTTGTCTTCGATACGACTGTTTGATCCTGCATTAAATGTTTTGTGATTGTTTCTCCTTGGCGTGTAGTATAAATTTGCTTGTAGCTTTGTAGATGAGTCTTCCTACTTTTCAGAAAAGCAGTCTAACGGTAATATATTAGCCGCCAGATATTTCCTCTTCTTATCAATCTCAAAAGCAGAACTGAATAGTCATTTTGCCTCATCATTACTCGATACATGACTTCTGATGGCATGGCTTCTGACTTTTAGCAGGTTGTCTTAGAAATAAATTTGTATAATTTTGATAGGAGATGAACTTCAAAAGTGATTTGTCTTAAAGT
Organism: Calophaca sinica; assembly: GCA_037113605.1. NCBI lineage: Eukaryota > Viridiplantae > Streptophyta > Magnoliopsida > Fabales > Fabaceae > Calophaca > Calophaca sinica. Next base: position 59,174,011 of record CM073735.1, read on the forward strand.
CACCAATCATTGGTCATTACTCCTCATTTAATATAAGAAAGGCGATTCAAAGATATCAGCAATAATAGATAAGACACATCAGTCCAGGACACATAAATATATCATACGCACAAATGTATCATACACACACGAACATTTTATCTTAGAAAATACTACTATGAGATTGTTTATAAGCAAAAAAAACATTTTCACATTTATTAAAAAATGTATGTATTTGGTCCAAATTTTGGACCAGATACATTCATTTTTTAATAAATATAGAGAGGCTTTTTTTGCTTATAAATAAAGCCAGAGGGAATATATATTTAGTCGCAGCTAGATTTATATTCATCGTAGATGTATCTTTAATAATTTATCTGTTCGATCAAATGAATATTTTGTAATCATCAAAACCTAGAGTTTTGAACCATCATCATCTTTATTCTAAAAATAACATTATTTTTTTGGATATAAATAAAAAAAAGTACAAAAGGAAATTATAGTTAGGATAGAAATGGGTAGGTGCACATTAGGATGTGTGCCGGCATCCATAAAAAGCCTAACATGATAGGCTCTTAACTAGTTTAGTTGATGAACTTTATTTGAGTTTTAAAACATTGCTTATTAATCCATTATATCTATCTATGCAAGAATTCTAAGGTGCAACACTTGATAGGTGTTGCACCGTGCCTCAGTTGTTATTCACGTTTTTCACCGTTTGATTTCGTAATTCCACTAGATCTTATCATAGAGTATTTCTGTCAAATCCTAAACCCTAACTGCCATCCTCACCATTCTCTCCTCTCATCGGCACAAACATTCACTTTGACGTCTCAGAATGACAATAACTTACTTGTGCTTGTCTCCTTCGGTAATAACCATAAACAATAGTCCAACTGGTATCCAACCTCCTACAGCATCTCCACGAAACAAAAAACAGAAGCAAAGAACCAAAGGTAGAAGAAGGGTTTCGAAATGGTCGCCCCTAAGCCTTTTGTTCTTCAAGCCTTTCAAAAAAGGAAGGGAGGGGGAATCTAAGGGCAATCCAACTAGCCTAGAGGAAAACATAATTGCAAATACTAGTGACTCAGCATATCTTGCAACAAACTAGCGACTAAGCATAACTAATGATTCTAGACCCTTCCTTGAGTAATTTGAATCCAGCTGTAGGGAAACTCATACATTGGGCCTTAGCGTTTTGGGCCATAACATCCCACCCATCTTGCAAAACCACATTGTCCTCAAGGTGAATTTAAGTGTTTCTTCCCCTCTTCTCAGTTGTCACACTCTAGCGGGTGAGGTTTCACCGGCTTAAGGTGTTCCTCTAACTTTCATCCCTCTGTTCTTCCTCACATCCTTTCCTCCTTCAGCCCAACCCATCAGATTTCTTCCTTTCTCTTACCTTAGCCAGGTTCCCTTTCTCCTCTGTCTGGTGCTGTCCCAAATCCTGACCCTGGTGTCCTCCATGGCATCCAGTAGTACCCAGATTTCAGAGCTACCTGAGAATGAAGCAGCTGAGATTACTGACCTGCAAAAGAACCAATTGGAAAATGAAAACTTGTCACACAGAGCTCTTGTGGGGAAAATATTTCTGACAAGACTCTCAATAAACAAGGAGTCAAAAATATTTGCAGTTATATTTGGCAAGAGCACAAAGGTATGAATATCAGTGAATTGGGGAAAAACATGTTCTTATTTAGCTTTCAAATAGAAACTGCTACTGCTTCTATTACACAAAGAGCCCATTGGTTTATTATGAATCAACTTATGTCTTTACAACAGTGGGAGCCCCAAGTATCTTGCTTTGATCTAAATTTTGATTATGTTCCTTTTTGGATGCAAATACGTGGTCTTGCATTGGATAACTTAAATGCTGCTAGTGCTAAGACCATTTTGAGTAGAGTTGGAGAAGTTTTGGACGTAGAAAACCTAGTGGTAGAAGGATACATTCTCAGACATTTTATCAAGGCCAAGGTTATGCTTAATATAAGAAAACCTCTTTGGTCTGGCTGTTGGATTAATGGAGGCCAAGGTAACCACAAGTGGGTTGATTTCAAGTATGAAAGACTTCAAGGCATTTGCTTTAACTGTGGACTCTTTGGACATGAACAAAAAACAAAAATTCTGCAAACTGCCCAGAGTCATGGCTGCTAGCAACAAGAACCTTCCAAAATATGGCCCTTTCCTAAGCACCACTACCCCCAAAGAGCATTGATCTACTCATTATGGAAAAGAGTTTACATTCAAGGCAGAATAATTTTACTGCAACAACTGAGACAGATCCAGGAGAGCCACAACATAATCGGAATACAACAACTACACAATTGAATGGGGCACAGCAGAATAAAGGAAGCAATATGGCAGGGAGATGGCAAATTTCTTCAGTTTTCAATAGATTTCAGAGACAGCTGCTAAACTAGGATGTTCCTATAATACAACCAGAAAACTTTACACAAATGCAGGACCTACACACCACTGCTCAAACACAATTACCATTGGGGAGGAGCCCCTCACACATGATAAGGAGGAAGCTGATATAAGAGATATACAGAGAGAGTTGAACCATGTGAATAACCCTCCAATATACATCTTCAAGGCTTGTACTAAAGGAAATTCTCCCAAGGAAGCTGTTGAAGGCAGCCCAAAATGCCAACCTACTGAATCATCTCTTAATCACAACCTAGAAGAAGAGAGGGTCCAACAAAGCAAGGCAATCCAGGAGGATAGTTGTAATACTGCAGCTATCAATTCTTGCTATTGGATGAACACTCAATCCCCCCCCACAGGCAGTTACCCGTTTTGATCTAAAAGAGAGGAAGCTTAGACCTAGCCTAGGGCCATCATCTCTTGAAGATTTGGGTTTGGTACATGAAGACATAGGATTGAAAAATCCTGGGATATCCCTAGATTATCCTAGCCCCATGGACCCCAAAATAAGATATGGGGGTGCTCTTCTTAGTAATGAGGAAATCATGAAAGCCAGGGAAGCTTGCATAACTAATACTAAATCCAAACAATATGAAGATGGGGCAAAAGGAAAGGCTAAAGTTGATTATTATGTTCAATTCCCTTCAGATGATGAGACTGATAGAAAGGCTAATCCAATTAGTCTCCATAAGGAAGAGGAACTATCTCTAGTTGTTCATATGAGCCAAAGGTTATCCATTAAAAGGGCAAGAGAGGAAAACCCGCAATGTCACACTATAGAGGCTGGAATTACTGTTGTAGAAGAGTTCCCAAGTGTTATACCCCAATTTTGTCCACTCATTTTGGCTTGTTTTATCTATTATTTTACTTTTGGGTTGAAATGATAAGATAAATTGTTGCTTGAGCCATTTTTTTGCTAAGTTTTAGTTTTAGTCCTTTGGGTCTAGCTTAGGCCCAATAGCTGAGATACAAACTAACAGTCCATACAAAACAAATTCCAGCATAAGTCCAAAATACAAGCCAAAGTCCATTTATAAGTCCATTTACCAAATCAGAATGAATGACAAACAAAAATTACAAAATTTGGTAAATAGTCAAAAGCAAAAACAAAAAAAAAACAAAATAAACAAAGCAGGGATGCGCATGGCATCCTGCTAGCAACCAGTAACAACAACACCAACAACAACAAGTAATTTGAGAATGGGTCCAAACTCTTTTCTTCTTGTTCCTTTGCTTTTTTTTTTCCATTTTTTTCTCCAACTAAGCAGCTTTGCAGGCATTACTCTGCAACTTCCTGCATCCTTCAGACCTCCCACAACCCTGCAACAAGCAGGCCAACATTGTCCTATTAGAGCCATCTTCACTCTATAAATACCAGATTGAAATTCACAGACGGGGGGAAATTTTTTTTGGAGGGAGATTTTGAGATTTTCACCACCAAACAAAGAATTAGAGACTCCACATTGGGGTCCTAATTCACCAAATTCAAACATTGAAAGAAGGAGAGTCCACGGTTGAAAAAAGAAAGAAAGGAAGAAGCAAAGCAGTGAATTAAGAAAGGAACGAGGCAGTAGCAGAGTGGAAGGGGTTTGTGTCATTACCTTCTACTGCAATCACACCCCACTCTACACACCTTGGAATCCAGGTAGGTCCATTAAACATTCTTGTGCCTCGATTTTGATCTCAGAATGCTGTAAATGAGTTTTGTTGCCATAGCCTGTTAATAAGATTTTTCTAGGATCAAACGAAACAGTAGTCAATAAACCAAGGCATAACAGAGAAGAGTGAACAATAGAAAGGAATAGGAAAAATGAAATCAGGAAGAGAAAATTAGAAAGCAAAAATGGTGATTCAGATAGAATAAAAAAAATAGAAAAAAGGAGAGTCTTCTTACCGGACCACCATAAACCACCGCTCTGGAACCACCTTCGTCCTCCACTCGCCATCGTGGATGAGCGAGTGGTCGTCCTCCTCGCGGCCGGAACCGCCGCCGTCCTCCTTTCTTCCCCCTTCCCTTTTTTTTCCTCCCTGTGTCATCCCTTTCTCTCGCACCCATCCCTTCCTTCTCCTCCCTGCGTCAGCCCTCCCCCTCTCGAACCCTTTCCCTTTTCTCCTCCATGCGTCAACTCATCTCTCTCTCGCCCCAGACCTCTCGCTCGCGGCCGCGCGCGGCCAGGAACGGCGCGCGACGACCGCATCTCTCCCCCAGCCTCTTCTCTCACGCCTCCCTCCTCTTCTCTCTCCACGCATCGCCCCGCCCTCTACTCGGCTTGGCTCGCGGCCGCGCACAGCCAGGGTGGTCGCCGCCCCTTCCCTCTCCTTCTCCTCTCTCGTCGCTTCGCCTCTTCCCCCTGCGCGTTTCCCTTTTCTTCCTCCCTCTTGTCTCGCGCGGCTGCTCACTTGCAGCATCTCAAATTAGGGTTTCAATCAAATGAAACCAAATAAAACACCCTTCCCCTTTTGCTCGATCACAACTGCTCCCCCCTTTTTCTTTTTTTTTTTCTTTTTTCTAATTTCTGATTTTGGGCCTCAGCCCACTTAGCGTAATGCCCCTTCTTCCTTTTTTTTTTTATTCTGTTTGTTTTTTTTTCTCTTTTACTTATATTTTTTTATTTATTTCATTCATTTGGGCTTTTTGTAAGTATTGGGCTTCTGCCCATTTTTACTAAATAAACATAGACACACCATTCTTACTAGTTACACTAGGATAATTTTACCCAACTAAATTTCAATTTCAAATACAAATTTTGAGGCCATATTTTCTTGAAAAATCACATATTAAAATTACGAAGATTAATTACTAGTAATGATCACTCGAGATTGCTTCTCGTTTGATCATTACGAATGTTAATTTTCTAAACAAAAATGGGTTGTTAGTGAGGACCACTCTTGATTGCTTCTTGTTTGACCCCATGAAAACTTGTCTTCTTTATAAAAATAAAATCAAGTTTTTTTACTAGTAATGATCACTCGAGATTGCTTCTCGTTTGATCATTACGAACACCTTTAATTTTCTAACAAAAATGGGTTGTTAGTAGGTCCACTCTTGATTGCTTCTCGTTTGGTCCCTACAAAAACCTACCTTATAAAAATATACAATTAAAATCAACCAACACACAACCATTTTTTACCCAAGAACTACGTAGCCTTTGATTTCTCCACTGCACCTGGAGATAGGTAGGAGCAGGAGCCCATTCCTGTCAAGCGCAAAAATAAACAACTTTTATTAAGTCTTCTTTTTTTCCCTCGAAAGGATGTCGTTGGATGCTAATACCTTCCCTACGCATAATTCGACTCCCGAACCCAAATCTGGTCTCAAGGACCATTTTCTTCAAAAAAATGGTTTTTCCAATATTTTTCCTTCGAAATAAATTATTGGTGGCGGCTCTATTAAACTCGAATAAAATCCCTCCGAATTTTTCGATCGCTACAGCTGGCGACTCCACTGGGGACATTTTGAGAGTCAAGCCTAACGTGATTAATTATGCCAAATATTTAACTTCAATTTTTTTTAATTCCCCTTCTTTTTATTTTTTTTCTTTTGTAAATAATTATTTATTATTTATTATTTATTATGCATTTATTTATTTTTAATTTGTTGTGAATATTATGTACATTTCAAACATTAGGATAGACGACTATATTTGTATGCTTTGTTTGTTTTGCAGCTTGGGTTGTGTTAGGGTGTTGCCCCTCTCACACACCGCACCTACACGTTTGCACACACATATGAGTAAGACCCTATACCCGGGTCAGAGCAAAGCTTAAGTTGAGTGGAGGTTCGGTGATAGTCAATTGGAATTTGCTTTCCTTCTGGCTATTGCGAGAACTTCATCTAGAGTGTGCTCCTTCTGGGTATTCCGCACCGGATAGTTATCTATCGTTGTGGTTAATATTCGGAATGAGACTTTAGCGCTAGAGGCCTTTGGTGAGAATGTGATTAGAGCCACCCGTGAGATCTATCACTCAATACAAGACTATAGACCCCTTAGGTTAGAAAATCTCCGATTTTAGGTTTAACCCATTTAAGACACAAGGGACATCATGTCATTTTTGTTCTTCCCCCAAAAATTTGTTATATCACGTCCATGCCTAAAAAGGGTCTACTAAACATATCTTTGTGCATGCTACACGAATAATCATCATCATCACTCAACATTATATCTTCATGCATTCATACTTCCAAAAAATGTTGATTTTTTTTTTAAAAAAAAAACGTGTCATTCATTCTCATTTCATTTTAGGTTGCCAGGGAATCATAGGAACTCAAAGTTTGGCTACAAGTATTTTGTGAGGTAATATGGGATCGAGCGGCGAAACCGTCCCTTTGAAGAAGCACATACATCCGAGAATAAAGAAGCCTGAAGTAGAAAGCCTGAAGAAGTGTGTCAGTTTAATGACGACAAGCATTCAGCGTATAACCTTCATTGGAAAGTATGGGAATATTCTCAAATTGCTAGAGGTGGGCGTGCAAGTAGATGTCATTTATGCTCTTATCCAGTTCTATGATTCTCCCATGAGATGCTTCACTTTTAGGAATTTCCAAATGGCTCCCACACTGGAAGAATTTGCTCGGATTTTAGGATACTCGACCGAAAACATGAAACCCTACCAGCGCACCCGAGATTTTGATCTCCTGCAAGAGGTTGCTATAATTCTGAAAGACAAGAAGGACGAATTAAAGAAAAAGAAGTTAAACCGAAATGGTGTCGAAGGGTTTCCGCTAGAGTATTTTGAAGAAAATATGAGGCATTTGGCTAATGTTCAAGATTGGGCGTCTTTCATGGAAGTGTTGGCTCTTACAATTTTTGGAATTACGTTATTTCCACGCGTTGATGGTTATGTAGACTTGGCCTCGATTGATGTGTTCCTAGCCTTTAAAAAAGGGAAAGAGAGCCCAGTGTCAACCATTCTCGCGGATACTTACTGTGCCCTCACTCATTGTCATGAAAAAAAAGGGGGAAGAAGTTATCATGCTACTTATTCCCTCTCTATGTGTGGCTTGTCACCCACGTATTCAAAAACAGGAAAATATCATGTCCCTTCGCAGACTTTAACACATGGGATGTAGGGATCAGAGATAGAGATCGGTGGGCTGTAACTTTGGCAGATCCTGATGAAAAGACGGTCCGATGGTACCCAGGGTGGTTGGATATACATGAAATGATCTATCAGTGCAGGAATTTCCCTAATGTTCCACTTATAGGAACAAGAGGATGTATTAACTATAATCTTTCTCTGCTGCTAAGACAACTTGGTTACCCTATGATGAATCCACCGTCGGATCAGATGATAATCCCCTTTGTGGTATACGAGTTGGATCAAGGAAATGGTGGAATGCTTAGAAAGGTCCGACATGCTTGGGACTAAGTCACTCGGAAAGGAAAAGTTCTCGAAAAAAGAAGTATTGGTGCTACAGATAGTTACCACCAATGGATTAAAAGTAGGGTTCAGGAAATCAAATTACCATTCCATGGTACATCCCCACTGGAGCAAGAAGCACTGGAACCTACCCCTATTACGAGTAAAGAGATGGAAGAGCTTAAAGTGGCATTGTTAAAATCTAATGAGGAAAAGGAAGAATTATAAGTAAGGTTAGAAAAGGCACTTCAAGAGAACAAGTACTTGCAGTCGGAAAATATCCTAAAAGGGAAGTTCATCGAGAGAAGCAACAAAAGGGCAAAAGCAGAGGAAAAGAGTAAGTGTGATGTGCAACTTTGTCTGAGAGGGGCAAATGAAGAGCTAGAGCTGCGTAATCAAGAAAGGGATAAGGCTATTAATGATGCCTATATGTGGAATGAGTTGTGGACAAAATCCATGATTGCTGAAAAGAATGCGCAAATAGAGCTTGAAGGTTTAAAACAACAGCTTCGAGATGTGGTAGCTGAATATGAGAACCGAGTCAAGAACGAGAAGCGTGATAAGGAAGAAATAGAGGAAATACTTGTGAAGTATCAGGATGCATTGAAAAAAGAGCAAGAAGACACGAGTGAGCAGAAAAATTATATTGGCTACCAAGAGAAGATTTATGATGACCTAAAGATTGAAAGCATGTACTGGGAGGATCGTTTTAAAAAATTGGTCAATCCGCTAGAGAATCATGAGATCATTAATGAACTGAGAAATGAAGGAATACATTGGAGGGACTGCTTTTCAAAATTGACAAGGTTGGCCAATCAAACGATCATAGATATCCCAAGGCGTCTAGAGGAGGCTGATGCGGCAATGCACCCACTAAACACTCCGGTCAAAGTTTATGAATTTGTTGAATTTTGTAAGAATCTGATAGAAAAGTTAAGAGAAAAAACTGGTTGTCTATTAAGAAGAAAAAAAGGACAGCTAATTGGTGAAGTTTTGGTTTGAATGAATTGTACTCTTTTTCCTTCTCATCAATAAAGGATTTGTTGCTTTGCTTATTGATCTCATTTTATTCTCCAAAGACTTAATGCTTTTAAAGAAATAAATGGATAACCATAACAAAACAATGAGGCCTACGGTTCCTTGGCACAAATAAATAGATTCATGCATCCACATTCATTCATTTTTCTTTTCTTACATACTCATGTCATTTTTTTTAAAATCACCAGAAAATAATTGAACAAAGTAGTTCCTCAACACCCTTATCGAACTCGCTCTCAATCAAAGATCATGGATGACCAAGAGATGAAAGATGACATCAACCAGCTGAAGGAATAGATGAGCAAAGTTTTAGAGCTTCTGCAGTCCCTAAATAAAGACAAGACTGCAGATGGGGTATCTCCAGCAGTGAATGATGAAAGTCAAGCTACACCTTCCCACCCACCTGGCTTCGGTCCTATGCAGTTGCAATATGGTCTCAATACTCAAGGGATGATGGTACCTTTTGCAATTTACCCACATGCTCCTACACATTCACCAGCTAGCAACCCTCAGAATCAAGTACCTCAATTCCCACTTTACGGACTCCCACCTGGTTATAAGCCACCTATGGCCAATGATAATATTGCGAACCATAATCCTCAAGGCCCCCAGGAACAACAGTTCCCGCTATTTGGTCTCCCGCCCGGTTACACACCGCCAGGTGCTAAAAATAACTCTGCAGAAACTGATTCTCAAGCACTTGTTGTACAAGATGTAGCTCAAGGATCCGATTCAGGTACTGAAACCATACCTGTTCAAAGCTCAACTCCTGTCTTCATGACATATACCTTTCCACCTGGTTATGCACCACCCCATGTCGGGAATACTCAAGGAGTCAGTACGCCTGTAGTGAACCCCGTAGTGAATCCCCGACCATTTGGTTACCCCTATTATGTTCAAGGAAATCCATTAAATCCCCAGACTAACCGCATTGCCTGGTCTCCAGCTATAGAAGGACCCAATCTGAGCGTCCCATTTGGGAATCAATGGTCTGATACAAAGTTGCAAATCCTCGAAGATAGACTAAGAGCTGTAGAAGAAGTGAGTTATCTCAGTTCAAGTATTGCTTCAGATCTTTGTCTCGTACCAGATGTGGTTGTACCGCCGAAATTCAAGGTGCCAGACTTTGACAAGTATAAAAGGGACAACTTGCCCGAAAAGCCACTTGACCATGTACTGTAGGAAGATGGCGTCCTATGCACATGATGACAAACTTCTGGTTCACTTTTTCCAGGATAGCTTAACAGGGGCAGCGTCGAGTTGGTATACACACCTTGAGCGATCTCATATTTGCTGTTGGGAAGATTTGGCAGATGCCTTTTTGAAGCAGTATAAGTATAACATTGATATGGCTCCTGATAGAAAGCAGTTGTAAAATATGGCAAAAAGAGACAATGAGACTTTTAAGGAATATGCCCAACGATGGAGAGGATTGGGAGCCCAAGTGGAACCACCTCTGATTGAAAAAGAAATGGTGGCTGTGTTTATGGATACTCTTCAATCACCCTTCTATGACAAAATAATCGAAAGTTTATCATCAAACTTTTCAGATATGGTCATTGTAGGAGAAAGAGTTGAAGGAGGAATGAGGAACGGAAAAATTGCCCAAAGTTTTGCTGGAACCAATAATGCAAAGAGACTCCCGACAAACTTCGTAAAAAAGAAGGAAGGGGAAACCAATGCTGTGATAGCAAGTCTGAGAGGACAAACCTAAGGAAAACCACATCAATTCTTTACCAATTTCCCACATCCTTTTCCATACCCCTACTTTTCACCTCCATACATTGTCGCCGCCTCTCATAACCCAACCCCCCGGCTGTTGGTGCAAAATCGCAAGTGTACGATTCGTCGTCAAGTAATAAAAAGATCGAATCCACAGGGATTGTGACCAATTATTAACTAAACAAAAGTTGTAACTAATTGAACTATTGAGCATTATATGAATGTGTTTGAAAAGTTGTAATTCTAGTTTAGCAATAAAAACAGTACTAACGAGACAAGGTATTTGGATATTAAGGAAAATAAAAGTGACTAGGGCTCGAATCCCTTTGTTTCAACCTTTATGCTCTTGAATTCTATTCCAATGCAAGCAATGATAAGGTATTTGAAGTTCAAATCCACACGTTTAGATTAATGAAAATCCCTTCTCTATTAACCCCTTTGATTAAATGAACGAGTCCTAATTCCTTAGGTCCAAATTAATTTAATCAAGCATAACGAATAAGGATTCATGCAAACTCATACCACAAGAATTATATTCCTATAACTTTATTAAGCATGTCAAATTATCCCAAAGCAAGTTTAAAACCTCAATTTTCCAATTGATGCTAAAACCCTAGTTCAATCCAATGGTGATCAAGCATCGAATCGCATTAAGAAAAGAGATAAATGATCAAATAACATAAATCATACTTGCATTGAAATTCTGAATTCGATTACATAAAAGGATCCACAAAGTTCATCTTACCCTAGTACAAGAGGTTTAGTTCCTCATAACAGAGAAGAAACTAATCAATTGAGATGAAGAAATAGCCAAAGACTCCATTGATTTCTCAAATTTGCCTTTGATCCTTGTTCTTGATTCAATCTCTAGCCAACAAAAAACGAACCCTAGGTCAAAGTTTTCTCTATCTATTTATAGTTCTCGCACCAAAGGGTTGAAAAACATCTCCAAAATAAGTCAAAACGCGCAAAAATACAAGTCTGGACCAAGTCGCAGCACGACCGTGGAGCCTGGCACGGCCTGGCCATGCTGCTCTTAAAATACAAAATAGCATAAGCGAAGCCCGACACGGGCGTGGTGGAGGACACGGCTAGGCCGTGTTGTTCTCTGAACCTACAGGCACGACCGTGGTGGAAAACACGGCCTGCCCGTGTTATCCACTGTTTGCTCAACTTGAAATTCTTCACATCCACCAAGGCACGGCCGTGGGAAGCAACACGGGCAGGCCGTGCTGCTCTTAAATCTTGCCAAATTTTGGTATTTTGGCCTCCGAGTTGGTTGCAACATCCGTCTAAGTGATTTAGCTCCGCTTTCCTAGGCCAATAACCTTCTTTTCTGCACAATTGAACTCAAACCAAGTGCATTATCTAAGCCAAGCAAAATGCACGAGAACTATGGGTAAAAACCACTAAAATGACTACTATGCAATGCAAAACTAACAACAAACCATATGCTATAATGAACGCATCAAATTACCCCAAGCTTAGAATCTTGCTTGTCCTCAAGCAATTGCAGTGGCCAAATACAAGCATAGAAACAAGAGATGCAACAAATAAGGAACCCGAGATAAAAGTCAATTCAAGCAATAGGCTAAAGGCTAATAAAGACAATAGGGACAACCAAAGTCAAGTCTAATTAGAGAATCAGGCTCTCTGAAATCATGTCTCTCACTGATAGGGGCACTCTCCTTACCACTCTCAAAGTGTTTAAAGGTTATGACAAATCGCTCAAATCCATCCATGAAAGTGCTCTACCGTAAGCTTGACTATTAACCAAATCTCAGCATATAATTTATGAAAACACACAAGAATCAAAAGGTCTTTGCAGGGTTGTAACGTGGCCATGGGATTTTTCTTGTAAGGTGGGATAAAAACAAGAAAGTGGAAATTCAAGGGCTAAAATAATGAACAATAAAACAACCCTTTTTAAAGCAGCATAAGCGGAGCATTCCATTTTTCCTTTTTTTGCTTTCCACACCTCTTTATTTTGCTCCTCTTCTGTTAATTTTTTTTTTATTCGAGATTTTTGTAGTAATTACTGGGGAGGAATTTGAATAACAGAAGAGGTCCCAATTTCAAGCACCGCACAAATCGCACAAGATTCACAACTAATTGCTCCCTTAGACATGCTCTAAAAGGTACTGTCATATCTAGCAATCACAAGGGTACCAAGAAAATTAATTTCAGTTCAGGCTCAAAAGGGGCAACTAGAGGAAGCTTTCATTCAACAATCAGAGGCTTGAAAACATGCCTAAAATGCCTTAATCATATTCAAGTGTGTAGACAAAAATTTTCAAGTTTTGACACGGTTTCAAGTCAAGTTCTAGAGAGCACAATCAAGAGGGACACACTCATACAAGGAAAAGGGGCAAATAAATATGATGAAGTGCAACCCCAATACAAGCTCAAGTCTCACATTTAGAAGTTAAATTCAGTGAGAAACATCAAATCAGAGCGCCACATGCTAATCAATAACTTATCAATGGTTTATCCCTAAATTCGTTAAGAACGCTACCTTTAAGCCTATCACAAGAGAAAATTATTGGGTTCCAAATCATTGCAATCTCAAATTTAAAAAAGATTGTAGCACACATGCCAAAACACAAGAGGATAGTGTAACAATTTAATTTGATGCGCACAAAACAACGATTAACACAAAGATGCAAACACTAAAATGAAATGCAAGACTAAAATGCAAAAATACATGCAAAAAAAAAATTTAAAACGCCCTACCCCAAGCTTAAGAATTTACATTGTCCCCAATGTAAAAAATCAAACTGAGATAGGGATGATGCAAGGGAGGGACTCACTGTGGGGGAGGAGGAGGAGCGGCCAGGATATTCTTTGGAGGTGCAGGTTATACATTGCGAGACCATGTCCTGAATGTTGTGGGCAGTGTTGTCAAGACCGTCGATTGGGCCCTTTGAGCGACCATCTCCTCTTGGAGAGCGGTATAAAGCAGGGAGGTGGTGTGGAGCAAAGTCTTGCGAAGAAGCGCCAGGGTGCCTCAGGTCTCTCCTCTTGAAGGGGGTCAGGTTGGGGGCCTCCTGGAAAATTCCAATTCCTCTGGTTTCTTATAGTGGTGTGCTCCTGGTCAGGTAGAGGATGGGTTTCCTTGGTATCAGGGAGCACCAAACAGTAACATTGGCCTTCCTTGACTATCATTCTCATTGCCAAGCAGGCTTCCATATCCAAGCGGGTGCTCCCACGAACAATTGGGATGCCAGAGGTTCTATAACCAAGAGCTTCAGCAATAGGGGTGATTAAACCACCAATAACAATTTTACCAGCTGAAGCTTTCCCTATTTTAACCATGTGAGTGATCAAATGAGAACCTGCATCTAGCTGAAATTCTGGGTGCAGCATATTCCATAGAAACATCAGTTCCGACTGACGAACAACGCCATCACTATCCCCTCGTCCAAACAATGTGTTTGACATGACTCTGTGAACATAGCGAAAACAAGGGTTTCGCAACTTTGATGATTTTGATGAGGATGAGTCATAAGTGTCGGACTTCGTTAGCAAGTTCCAAAACCTCCTTGCAGAAAAATAATTTGGGACCCTTCGTTGACCACCATATGGAAATCCATATATTGCATTGAATTGGCTCAATGACAGGCTATGCTCAGTATTGAATAACCTAAAGATTATCAAATTGTCATGGTGGTCCTCTGGCCATCCCTCCGCATATGAAACATTGGCATTAACGGATGATAGGAATTCCAGAGTAATTCTTGCATAGGTAAAACTTTTCAGTCCCACAAACTTCGTCCAATCCACATTTGCAAATAAGTACTGGACATCATCTAGCAGTCCTAGAGTTAACAATGTTGGTTCATCCATATAACGGGTTGGGACAATTATTCTTGCGACAAGAGAATTATACCTTGCCTCTTGAATGTCGTCCCGGAACTGAATGCCATACGGATTCTCGGTCACTTTTTTCTTGCCCTTTCCCTTCCCCTTGGCCAATGTTGGCTCTTTTGTGCCTGAGGCATCACCCCTCTGCCTCTTTGATGCCATAATAACCTGTAATGAAATCACACAACACAACCAACACAGGTAAAAAAAATAAAGATATTAGTGGTGAAGCAATTTGAGTTTCGGCTGGTGGGAGGGAAGCTGGTTGAGGAAGAAAGGTGGAGGGGCGGACTTTGGTGGAGCAAAGGGGGAGTGCGACGGCTGCTGGAGGTGGCCGCCGCATCTGTAGTTGGAAGGAAGAGGTGGTGGCATTTCAAGACACGAATGGAAGGGAAAGTAAGGTTGAGAGAAGGAAGGATTGGTGGTGGGGTTGAAAGGTGACGCGGCTGGAAGGAGAAGATGGTGGAAGGAGTGCTTGTGGCGGCGGTGGGAGAGGAGTTGGTGGAGGAGATTTCAGAAGAAGAAGGATTAGGGTGGGGCGAGTGGAAGAAAAGGGAAGTGGAGGGGTGGTGGTGTGAGAGGATGGTGGAAGAAGAAAATGGTGGAAGAGGAATTAGGTGAGTGATGAAAGGAGAAGATGGTGGAAGGAGAAAATGGTGGAAGGAGAAGGGTGGAGGAGGCGTGTAGAAGAAGAGGGATTAGGGTTGGAAAATGAATGTGAAGAAGAAAAGGGGGGGGGGCACGGTCGTGGTCTACAAAAGGGAGGGGGGTTATTTTTTGTATTTTTCTGTGGTGTGGCTTGGTGTATGATAAGTATGGTGGGTCTGCACCAGGACCACAGATTAAAAAATGAAAAGGACTGGATGGTTGTGATTTGCTGGGGGAAAGATTGGGTAAGGTCAAGCACCCATGAGGAACGCCTACTCCTGGCTGAAGGAAGCTTGAACACGGGCGTGCCATAGGACACAGCTAGCCCGTGTTCTTCACTGTCTCTCCCTAATTTTTTTTTTCTTCGAGACACGGTCGTGTCATCCCACACGGCCAGGCTGTGTCTCACTGGGCAATTTTTTTCTTTTTTCTTGAACCCACACGGTCGTGGCATAGGACACGGCCAGGCCGTGTGTCACTGCCCTGCCCCTGTTTTTTTTTGATCAAATTATGGATGCACTCTTCTACACCTTGGGTTGCCTCCCAAGAAGCGCTTCTTTAACGTCACTAGCAAGACTAGAGCAACCTTTGCCCTGTCAAGCTCTCCTCCCAAATAATGCTTCATACGTTGACCATTAACCTTGAACGATCGTTGAGATGAAGGCTCCTCCACCTCTACTGCTCCATGCGGCATCACTTCTTTTACCACAAAAGGTCCCGACCACTTGCACTTGAGTTTGCCCGGGAATAACTTCAAACGAGAGTTGAAAAGTAACACTTGCTGCCCAGGAGAGAAAGTTCTTTGTACAATGCGCTTATCATGATAAGCTTTAACCTTTTGTTTGTAGATGGAAGCATTCTCATAAGCATGCAAACACATTTCATCCAACTCGTGCAGCTGCAAAATTCTTTTCTCTCCTACCAAGGTTGAATCAAAATGTAAGAACTTAAGGGCCCAAAATGCCTTATGCTCAAGCTCAACTGGCAAATGACAAGCTTTGCCATAAACCAGCTAGTATGGAGACAATCCCATAGGGGATTTGTAAGCTGTCCTGTATGCCCACAAAGCATCATCCAGCTTATGGGCCCAGTCTTTCCTTGAGGTACTCACTGTCTTCTCAAGTATCTTTTTGATCTCCCTGTTTGACACTTCCGCTTGCCCATTGCTTTGAGGGTGGTAAGGAGTGGCAACTTTGTGCTTCACACCATACTTTTTCAGCATAGCCTCCAATTTTGAGTTGCAAAAATGTGAACCACCATCACTGATTAGCACTCTAGGGACCCCAAACCGGGAAAATATGTTCTTCTTTATGAATTTCTGTGATCGAGAATCACTTGCCTGAGTTGCCACAGTCTCTACCCATTTTGAGACATAATCCACAGCTACCAAAATATATTGGTTAGAGAATGAGAAGGGAAATGGCCCCATGAAATCAATTCCCCAACAATCAAAAAGTTCAACCTCCAAAATGGAGTTTAAGGGCATCTCATTCCTCTTGGAAATACTTCTCGTCCTCTGGAACTTGTCACAGCTCTTGGCATGAGCATAAGCATCTTTGAAAATTGAAGGCCAATAGAATCCAGATTGAAGCACCTTTGCAGCTGTGCGTTCACCATTGAAATGACCTCCGTATGGTGAATTGTGACAATGCCATAAAATTTTCTGCGCCTCATCATTTGCAACACACTTTCTCAGAAGTCCATTTGGGCCTTGTCTGAAGAGATAGGGATCATCCCAAATGAAGTAGTTAGCATCTTTGAAAAACTTCTTCTTTTGTTGCCAAGTTAGCTCTTCAGGTATCACACCAGCAGCTTTAAAATTTGCCATATCTGCAAACCAAGGCCTCTTAGTCACAGCTAACAGTTTCTCATCTGGGAACTCCTCTAGAATGTCCAACTCTTTAGCTGTAATTTCATTATTCTCCAGCCTAGACAGATGATCAGCCACCATATTTTCACTTCCCTTTTTGTCCTTGATCTCAAGGTCGAATTCTTGCAACAACAAAATCCACCGAATGAGTCTTGGCTTGGATTCGACCTTAGTCATAAGATACTTGATTGCCGCATGATCAGTGAACACCACAACTTTGGAACCAATCAAATAAGAACGAAATTTTTCTAGAGCAAATACAATGGCAAGCAACTCCTTCTCTGTGGTAGCATAGTTGACTTGGTTCTCATTTAATACCTTACTAGCATAATAGATGGCATGAAATAATTTTTCTCTCCTTTGCCCCAAAACAGCCCCCACTGCATAGTCACTAGCATCACACATTAGCTCAAAAGGTGACTCCCAATCTGGTGCAACTATCACAGGTGCTGAAATAAGTTTCTCTTTCAACAACTCAAAGGCCTTCAAGCATTCTGGGTCAAATTTGAATGAGACATCCTTGATGAGGAGATTGCAAAGCGGCTTAGCAACCTTGGAGAAGTCCTTGATAAATCGTCTATAAAAACGGCATGCCCAAGGAAACTCCTCACTCCTTTCACATTCAACGGAGGAGGCAACTTCTCTATCACATCAATTTTTGCCTTATCCACTTCTATACCCTTAGATGAGATTTTATGACCCAGAACAATTCCTTCTTTCACCATGAAGTGACATTTTTCCCAATTCAACACTAAATTGGTCTCCTTACACCTCTTAAGAACATCCTCCAGGTTATCCAGACAATCATAAAAAGAAATACCAAACACAGAGAAGTCATCCATAAAAACCTCAATAGATTTTTCAATCATATCAGCAAAAATGGAAAGCATGCACCTTTAAAAAGTTGCGGGAGCATTGCAAAGACCGAAAGGCATCCGTCTATACGCAAAAACTCCAAACGGGCAAGTGAATGCTGTCTTCTCTTGGTTTTCTGGATTGACAGAGATTTGATTGTAACCGGAGTACCCATCAAGAAAACAATAGTAAGCTTGTCCAACCAATCTTTCAAGCATCTGGTCCATAAATGGAAGAGGGAAGTGGTCCTTGCGAGTGGCTTGGTTAAGCTTCCGATAGTCAATACACATCCACCAACCTGTGACAGTCCTAGTAGGAATTAACTCATTTTTTTCATTTGTTACAACTGTCATTCCCCCTTTCTTTGGAACCACATGTACTGGGCTCACCCATGCACTGTCAGAAATAGGATAGATCATCCCAGCCTCTAAAAGTTTCAATACCTCCTTCCTCACGACCTCTTTCATAACCGGGTTGAGCCTTCTCTGTCGTTGAACCACTGGTTTGAACTCTTGGTATAACTTTATTTTATGCATGTAAAAGGCTGGACTGATGCCCTTTAAATCTAAGATGGTCCATCCAATTGCCTCTTTATGTGCTCTAAGTTCTCTCACTAGCTTCTTCTCTTCTAGCTTTGATAAGGAGCTACTAATGATCACCGGATTAAAAGCATCATCCCCAAGAAAAACATACTTCAAATGTGGGGGTAATTGCTTTAATTTCGGGCTAGCTTTCTTCTCTAACTCACCACCTTGCAAGTCCTCTTTCTTTTTAGCAGCAGCATCTTCAACCTGTAGAGCTTCAAGTTGTGCAAGACATCTTTCTATTTCATCATCCATCTCCTCATCCACCTTTTCTATGTAATTCATTATCACTTTTTCTAATGGGTGTGAGGGTTGGTCTTGCTCCATGATTTCCAAAACTGAGTCGTCAATCACATCAACTCGAGAACAATTTTCAATATCATCCGGATGTCGCATAGCTTCAAAAACATTAAATGTCACCTTCTCATCCTGGAACCTCAAAATTAATTTACCTTGTTGAACATCAATCAAGGCTCTCCCTGTAGCTAGGAAAGGTCTGCCAAGAAGAAGAGGGACCTCCTTGTCCTCTTCCATATCAAGGATAACAAAATCAACTGGGAACAAGAATTTGTCAACTCTAACCAACACATCCTCCAAAATTCCATAAGGGTATTTGACCGATCGATCTGCCAGTTGCAAAGACATCTTTGTGGGCTTGACTTCACCTCCTCCCAACCGTTTCAACATAGAGAGGGGCATCAAATTAATGCTAGCTCCCAAATCACAGAGAGCCTTACCAATATGCAAATTCCCAATAGTACAAGGGATTGTAAAACTTCCCGGATCCTTCATCTTTGGAGGGAGCTTCCTTTGAATGATAGCACTGCACTCTTCAGTCAAGGCCACCGTCTCATCCTCCTTAAACCTTCTCTTTTTGGTCAACAACTCCTTCATAAAACTTTGCATATGTGGGCATTTGCTCAAGAGCTTATGCAAAAGGGATGTTGATTTGTAGACGCTTGAAGATGTCCATGAACTTAGCAAACTGTTCATCCTTCTGGTTCTTCTTGCTCAGATGAGGGTAAGGAAGCTTCATATGTGGCTGAATAGCCTTGGGCTGCTCTTGTACTGCGGTTTGTCGATGCAACTTTGTCTTCCTCCCTTTTTTTTTTCTCTTTTTTTGCAATATTCTCTCTACTCTCATTTTCACCTCCACCTTTTTCTTTTTCATCTTCTTTTTCTACTTCCACTCTCTCTTTCAACTCCATCCACCTCACTTTTTTCGCTCTTTTTCTTTCTCTACTTGAGACAACAACTTTCCACTTCTCAAAGAAACAACACTACAATTTTCATTTTGGGGTTATCTCTTGTGCTAGCAAAAACTTACCTTTGGATTGCTCCGCTAGTTGCTTTGAAAGTTGCCCAATTTGGTACTCCAGATTTTTGATAGAAGCCTCCTGGTTTTTGAAATGAGACTCATGATTACGGAAGTTGGATTGTGTCATCTTCATAAACCGAGTAAGAGCTTCTTCTAATTGATTTGGCTTCTCTTGCTTTGCGGTTGTGGAGGGTTCTTTGGATGATGGGTTATCTTGTCGCTTCTAAGAGAAGTTGGGATGATTCTTCCACCCTGGATTATAGGTGTTAGAATACTGATTCCTCCTTGCCTTTGAAAGTTACCCATGTAATTAGCTTGCTCCTTGGAGTCTCCTAATGTATCACACCCTCCATTCTCATGAGGCCCTTGACAAAAGTCACATCTCAAGTTTTGATTTACCTGGTTCACTTGAGCAGAGGAAGAGGCTCCCACTTTCAGTGCCTTCAACTCCTTTGTGATAGCCTCCAATTGTTGAGAGACTAACTTATTTTGAGCCAAGAGTGCATCTTGCGTTTCTAGCTCAAGGACTCCTCTGTGTGCCAGTGTACCTCTATCATTACGACACTGTTGCTCATTGGAAGCCATTTGCTCCACTAAGGTTCTTGCTTCTGCAGCTGTCTTGTTGTTGATTGTACCTCCAGCTGAGGCATCCAACATCATTCTGGTGTTCGGCCTCAAACCATTACAGAACATTTGCATTTGGTTGAAATCATCATATCCATGGCTTGGACACCTCTTCAGAAGGAGCTTGAATCTCTCCCATGCCTCATACAAATTCTCACTTTGGTTCTGTTGAAAGCCATGAATCTCACCTCTTTTTTTGATGAATTTGGAGGGTGGAAAAAATTTGGTCATGAATTTTTCCTCCAAATCATCCCAAGTTGCAATGCTTCCTGTAGGCAAGGTGTCAAGCTAATCTCTTGCTCGCTCCTGCAGGGTCCAAGGGAAAAGCCTCAGTTTCTTGCTTCCCTCTGTCACTCCAGCCAGTCCAAAGGTGTCACAGATTTCATAAAAACTCACCAGGTGCTGATTTGGGTCATCAATCTCATTCCCCGCGAATTGGCTTTGCTTGAGAGTGTTCAACAATGCCAGCTTGATCTCAAAATTAGCATTTGCCTCAACCTGTTGGTAGGCATTGACAGCCCATGCATGGTTATTCCGTCTCCTAAAATCACCCAAGGTGCGTGGTTGGTCCCCCATCACTTCTTGAGTTGGGACTTGAGAAGTAGATGCAGAGGATTGTTTTTGTCGTTGCCTTGCTTCCTTTGCCTTCTTCCTTAAAGCCTTTGCTGTCTTTTCGATCTCCGAGTCAAACAACAGTTCACCTGTTTGTTTACCTCGCATGCAAAAAACTAAAGGAAAAGATCAGTAGCAAAGCAACAATTAAGGTAATTTAAATTTTTTTTTAACAGAAAATAAATAAAAGAAATAGTTCAAAAGGGTACTCGTTTGCCTTGTTAAAAATTAATTCAACAATCCCCGGCAACGGCGCCAAAAACTTGTTGGTGCAAAATCGCAAGTGTACGATTCGTCGTCAAGTAATAAAAAGATCGAATCCACAGGGATTGTGACCAATTATTAACTAAACAAAAGTTGTAACTAATTGAACTATTGAACGTATACGAATGTGTTTGAAAAGTTGTAATTCTAGTTTAGCAATAAAAACAGTACTAACGAGACAAGGTATTTGGATATTAAGGAAAATAAAAGTGACTAGGGCTCGAATCCCTTTGTTTCAACCTTTATGCTCTTGAATTCTATTCCAATGCAAGCAATGATAAGGTATTTGAAGTTCAAATCCACACGTTTAGATTAATGAAAATCCCTTCTCTATTAACCCCTTTGATTAAATGAACGAATCCTAATTCCTTAGGTCCAAATTAATTTAATCAAGCATAACGAATAAGGATTCATGCAAACTCATACCACAAGAATTATATTCCTATAACTTTATTAAGCATGTCAAATTATCCCAAAGCAAGTTTAAAACCTCAATTTTCCAATTGATGCTAAAACCCTAGTTCAATCCAATGGTGATCAAGCATCGAATCGCATTAAGAAAAGAGATAAATGATCAAATAACATAAATCATACTTGCATTGAAATTCTGAATTCGATTACATAAAAGGATCCACAAAGTTCATCTTACCCTAGTACAAGAGGTTTAGTTCCTCATAATGTAGAAGAAACTAATCAATTGAGATGAAGAAATAGGCAAAGACTCCATTGATTTCTCAAATTTGCCTTTGATACTTGTTCTTGATTCAATCTCTAGCCAACAAAAAACGAACCCTAGGTCAAAGTTTTCTCTATCTATTTATAGTTCTCGCACCAAAGGGTTGAAAAACATCTCCAAAATAAGTCAAAACGCGCAAAAATACAAGTCTGGACCAAGTCGCGGTGTGGCAGTGGAACTGGCACGGCTTTGGCCGTCTTGCTCTTAAAATACAAAATAGCGACGAAGCCCGAGCATGGGCGTGGTGGAGGACACGGCTAGGCCGTGTTGTTCTCTAAACCTACAGCACGTAGTGGTGGAAAACACGGCCGCCGTGTTATCCTTGTTTGCTCAACTTGAAATTCTTCACATCCACCAAGGCACGGTAGAAGCAACTGGCAGGCGGTAGTCTTGCTCTTAAATCTTGCCAAATTTTGGTATTTTGGCCTCCGAGTTGGTTGCAACATCCGTCTAAGTGATTTAGCTCCGCTTTCCTAGGCCAATAACCTTTTTTTCTGCACAATTGAACTCAAACCAAGTGCATTATTTAAGCCAAGCAAAATGCATGAGAACTATGGGTAAAAACCACTAAAATGACTATTATGCAATGCAAAACTAACAACAAACCATATGCTATAATGAACGCATCACCGGCCAAACCAACCATTAATGCCCTTTCGACCACCTTCCCCCGTCCAATCACAAGCACAGCCAGTTGCTCCCACCCAACCGAACCAAAACCAGAAACAACCAAATGACCAAGAAAAGAAAGCAGTCCAATTTGATCCTATTCCCATGACATATACGGATTTGTTCCAGCACCTCATCAGCAACTCCTTGGTCTCCCCGCGCTCAATGAAACCACTTCAACCTCCCTTCCCAAGAGGGTATGACCCAAATGCCAAGTGTGAGGTTCATGCGGCGATGGAGTCCTGTTGAAAATTGCAAGGCTTTGAAGTACGTGGTTCAAGATCTGATCAATGCCAAATGGTTGAGTTTTAAGGAGGATGGTCCTAATGTGGGTAATAATCCCCTTCCAAGTCATGGGGGTTCAACAGTTAACGCCATTATTGAAGAGTTTAGGAATCAGCCCTTGATAACGAAAGTGGAAGATGTTCGTACTCCCTGAAGGATCATTTATGCTGAACTCTGCAAGTTCGGTATAATTGAGATGAAATACGATGAGAGGGAATTATGTAGCTTGCATCCTGATGGCAATCATTGCATAAAGGAATGCGAGGAATTCAGGCAAATTCTCCAAAAACTGTTAGACAAACACTTGATACAGGTAGGTTGTGTGAAGAAAGATGAAAACATATTGACCCTTCAGTCAAGTGAAGATAAAAACATGACCTTCCCAAAGTCGTTGGAGATTTGCTACAATAAGGGGAATCTAAAGCCAGTCCTAGGCGTACCTAAACCGATAACTATTCATGTACCGACTCCTTTCCCTTTCAAAAACGTTAATGCATGGGATTACAGTATGAAGGTCTTTGTGGACAATTCAGGGGATGACCAGCTAAAAGCGACGTCTGGATCTGGCAATCCTGCTATCACTAATATCTAGGGAATCGGTGGGATGACCCGAAGTGGACGAATTTATACCCCTATCGGACCCATGGGAAGAAAGACGCAGGAAGAAGACAATGCTCGTAAGGGAAAGGATAATGAAAAAGAGTCTATTGATAAAGATGTGGGTAAGAAGGCAAAGAAAGAAGAAGAAAACAAGAAAGTAGTGTCTGAAGAAGAGGCTTGTGAATTCCTGAAATTTATAAAGCAGAGTGAATACAAGGTGGTGGATCAGTTGAATCATACTCCTGCAAAAATATATGCGTTATCACTGCTGCTGAATTCTGAGCGTCATAGGGAATCATTAATGAAAGTGCTAAATGAAGCCTATGTCACTCATGACATCACAGTGAACCAATTCGATGGGATTGTGGGTAATATTGCTGCTAGTAATTACCTTACCTTCACTAATGAAGAAATTCCAGTTAAAGGAATGGGGCATAACAAAGCATTGCACATCTCTGTGAAGTGTGTAAACTATATCCTTGCTAGGGTACTCATCGATAATGGGTCATCTCTAAATGTTATGCCAAAATCTACCCTGGCAAAGTTGTCTGTTGATGGATTGTATATGAAGCCCAGTACCATGGTGGTAAGAGCCTTTGATGGGTCTAGAAGAGAGGTTATTGGAGAAATCGAGCTACCTATACAAGTCGGCCCTCGCACATTTGAGGTAGTCTTTCGGGTGATGGAAATCGTACCAGCATACAGCTGCCTCCTTGGAAGACCATGGATCCATACATCTGGAGTTGTGTCTTCGACCCTACACCAAAAGCTAAAATTTTCAATGGATAATAAGTTGGTGACTGTCTCTAGTGAAGAAGAGATGCTAGTAAGCAAGCCATCGTCCACGCGCTATATCGAGGCTACAGAAGAAGCTCTTGAGACGTCTTTTCAAACGTTGGAGATTGCGAATGCCACCTTCGCGAGAGAAGGAGTCTTAATGAAGAAACCAAAGCTGTCTGAAACTTCCATGATGATCGCTAAAGTTATGATGAAAGGAGGGTATCAGGCCGGATGTGGATTGGGAAGATATGAACAAGGAATCGTAATGCTGGTAGAACTTCCAGATAACAGAAATAGATATGGGTTGGGATACGAACCTAACAGGTTTGACAAAAAGAGAATTGCCGAAGAAAGAACAGAAAAGAGGATAGCTAGATTGGAAGGCAGGGAGCCAAAAGATGAGACTATCCCTATCCGCGACATCAGGCAAAGCTTTCGGAGTGTAGGAATGTTGAACTCGAATCAGATAACAGCTATCAAAGATGATCGCAGTGCAGAAAACGACAATGTCAACCTTGTCCACCCTTGCCCGCTGAATGAAGAACTTGGAAATTGGGAGATTGTTGAGTTTCCCGCGATTTTTAATTCAAAGTAATTATGTAATGCAAATTCTATTGCTCTGCCCAAGGCTTTAGAATACTTTATTATCAAAAGGGCGTACATGTTTCATTTCAGTATCATTATCAATAAAATGCACTTTGAATTTTCCAATCATTTCTCTTTTCTTTCCTTTTCCATCTTTTCCATCTCTCTTCATCTTTTTCCGCTTTTCATTTCGTTATTTTTAACTAATGCAGATCTAAAAACATTGTCTTTGAAAATAATGATGCCAGTAACTCATACTACAGTTTTGAATACCCCATTAATCATACTGAGGAAGATAATGAAGACAATTGGGAAACCCCTCCTGAATTAATGAGGTTGATAGAACAAGAAGCTAAAGTGATTCAACCCTACGAAGAAGAAACTGAAACAATCAATCTGGGCACTGAAAACGACAAGAAAGAAGTTAAGATTGGCACCACAATGAGAAGCAGTGAGCGAGAAAAATTAGTTAAACTCCTATTTGGATATGTTGATGTTTTCGCGTGGACATACCGAGATATGCCTGGATTAGATAATAGCATAGTCGAGCACAAATTGCCATTGAAACCTGAGTGCCCGCCGGTCAACCAAAAGTTGAGAAGAATGAAACCAGAGATGTCACTCAAGATTAGAGATGAGGTAAAAAAAACAGTTCGACGCCGGCTTCTTGGCTGTAGCAAAATACCCTCAATGGGTGGCTAAAATTGTCCCAGTCCCAAAGAAAGATGGAAAGGTCCGAATGTGTGTTGACTATCGAGATCTAAAAGGGCCAGCCCTAAGGATGACTTCCCTTTGCCACATATTGATGTCTTGGTAGATAGCACTGCTCAACACTCTGTCTTCTCTTTCATGGATGGATATTCTGGCTATAACCAAATCAAGATGGCTCCCGAAGATATGGAGAAAACCACATTTATCACTTTATGGGGAACTTTCTGTTACAAAGTAATGTCGTTTGGATTAAGAAATGCTGGGGCAACATACCAAAGAGCAATGGTGGCTTTGTTCCATGACATGATGCACAAAAAGATAGAGGTCTATGTGGATGACATGATTGTAAAGTCCAAAACAGAGGAAGATCATGTTATTAACCTACAAAAGCTTTTTGAGCGACTGAGGAAGTATAAACTCCGGTTAAACCTAGCTAAGTGTAGCTTTGGTGTAAGGTCAGGCAAGCTGCTAGGGTTTATAGTCAGCCAGAAAGGAATAGAAGTTGATCTGGCCAAAGTAAAAGCAATCCTGGAAATGCCGACTCCTCGCACCGATAAAGAAGTTTGTGGATTCCTAGGAAGATTGAATTACATCGCCAGGTTTATATCCCAGCTAACTGCTACTTGTGAGCCAATTTTCAAGCTGCTGTGTAAGAATCAGGAAACCAAATGAAACGACAATTGCCAGAAAGCTTTTGAGAAAATCAAACAGTACTTACAGGATCCACCGGTTTTGGTGCCCCCTGTGCCAGGGAAACCCCTCATCATGTACTTGACAGTGTTGGATGAATCAATGGGTTGTGTGCTAGGACAACATTATAAATCTGGTAAGAAGGAACATGTCATTTACTACCTGAGCAAGAAGTTCACTAGCTGCGAGACGAAGTATTCATTGTTAGAACGAACATGTTGCGCTTTAGCCTGGGCCGCACATCGTTTGAGACAATATATGTTATCCCATACAACTTGTTTGGTGTCCAAAATGGATCCGATCAAATATATTTTTGAAAAGCCTGCTCTCACAGGAAGAATTACTCATTGGAAAATGTTGTTATCTGAGTATGATATTATGTATGTCACCCAAAAGGCAATTAAAGGCAATACCTTAGCCGAATACTTGGCTCATCAACCTGTAGAAGACTATCAGTCAATGAAGTGTGATTTCCCAGACGAAGACATAATGGCTTTATTTAAAGGAACAGAAGCCCCTTACAGTGAAAAATGGATCTTGTTGTTTGACGGTGCTTTTAATGCATTGGGACATGGGATTGGAGCTGTGCTAATTTCCCCAGAAAGTCATTTCATCCCATTTACTGCAAGATTGTGTTTCGATTGTACAAACAATATGGCAGAGTATGAGGCATGTGCTATGGGCATTCAGGCAGCCATTGAATCAAAGGTCAAAATTCTTGAAGTATATGGAGACTCGGCTTTGGTTATTCATCAGTTAAAAGGCAAACGGGAAACGAGGGATTCCAAACTAGTTCCTTATCATGATTACATCAAAGAATTGATGGAGCAGTTTGAAGAAGTCACCTTCCATCACATTCCCCGTGAAGATAATCAGCTAGCTGATGCCTTAGCTACTCTATCATCAATGTTCAAAATCAGTAACAGGGAGAACCTGCCACTCATAAAAATACAAAATCATGACCGGCCAGCACATTGCCTAGCAATAGAAGGGGATCCTGATGGCAAACCCTGGTATTACAACATCAAACGATACATCACAAGTAGAGAATATCCTCCGAGTGTCTCAGAGAATGATAAAAGGGCATTAAGGCAGTTGGCAATGGGTTTCTTTCTAAATGGTGA
Organism: Calophaca sinica; assembly: GCA_037113605.1. Lineage (NCBI taxonomy): Eukaryota > Viridiplantae > Streptophyta > Magnoliopsida > Fabales > Fabaceae > Calophaca > Calophaca sinica. Next base: position 59,201,357 of record CM073735.1, read on the forward strand.
AGTGCTTTACAAGAGAAACCATGACATGGTACTTCTCAGGTGTGTTGATAAGACTGAGGCGGAAAGGATTATGCGAGATGTTCATGAAGGTTCCTTTGGGACTCACACGAATGGGCATGCAATGGCAAGAAAAATCTTGAGGCCGGCTACTATTGGTTGTCTATGGAGACTGATTGTTTCAGTTATGTGAAGAAATGCCACAAATGTCAGATTTACGCCGATAACATCCACGTGCCATCAGTCTCTCTGAACATCTTAACAGCACCATGACCATTCTCAATGTGGGGATTGGATGTCATTGGACCCATTGGACCTAAGGCATCAAATGGACATCGCTTCATTCTCGTCGCAATCGACTATTTCACTAAATGGGTTGAAGCAGCTTCATATACAAGTGTGACAAAAAATGTGGTTGTCAAATTCATCAAGAGAGATTTGACCTGCCGCTATGGTCTGTCAAATAAGATCATCACTGATAATAGGACTAATTTGAATAACAAGATGATGAAGGAGCTATGTAATGACTTCAAGATCCAACATCATAATTCCTCACCATACCGCCCAAAGATGAATGAAGCAGTTGAAGCTGCAAATAAGAACATCAAGAAGATTGTCCAGAAGATGGTTGTAACATTTAGAGACTGGCATGAAATGCTCCTATTTGCCTTGCACGGTTATCGAAATTCGGTTCGCACCTCAACGGGGGCAACCCCTTTCTCGCTGGTGTATGGAATGGAAGCAGTACTTCCCATTGAAGTCGAGATCCCCTCGTTAAGGGTATTGATGGAGATAAAACTAGAAGAGGCAGAATGGGTTCAGGCTCGGCTGGATCAATTGAACCTTATTGAAGAAAAGAAAGTGATGGCCTTATGTCATGGACAGCTATATCAGCACAGGATGAAGAGGGCTTACGAAAAGAAAGTTCGCCCTCGAGAATTTCAAGAAGGAGACCTAGTACTCAAGAAGATTTTGCCTATCCAAAAGGATTCTTGTGGAAAATGGATTCCGAATTATAAAAGCCCGTATATCGTGAAAAAAGCTTTTTCTAGAGGAGCCTTAATCCTCACAAGGATGGACGGTGAAGATCTCTCACTCCCAGTAAACTCTGATGCAGTCAAAAAATATTATGCCCAAAAAAAATATATAAAAAGCCAAGCAAAAATGAGCTCGCTAGGTTGAAAACCTGAAAGGGCGACCTAGGCAAAAATTAAAGCGCCCCGTTGGATTGAAAACTTGAAAAGGCAATCCAAGCAGAAGTTAGGGTCTGAAAATGGACATTAAAGTCAGCTGATGCATCAAGAGGCTCTTACCCAACTGGGGCAGTTCTATATATTTTCAGAAGTAGAGTAATGAGTATTCAAAGTTATGGATATAGGATGCTGGCATTTGTTCCTACAAAGACAAACTATAAAATATCCGCTTAGTTATTGTCTTTCTTCATTTTTTCTTCTTCCTGCATTTTTCTTGATGTATTTTCAAGTCGATGTAACTTCAGTCCTTATACACATGACTCTTTTTTAAATACCAAACACCTCCGTTCTCGTATTTCAAAATGTTGTTTTATGATAATAGACACTAAATTGTGAAATATGTGATGATACTGGAAAAGCATTACGGTTATTATATACATCTTAAGAATCACGGGGAAACACCAAATCTCAACGAATAAGTTTCAAAAGGGCAAAGGGATTACCTATAAAAAATGACAAGCACTGCATCGATAACTTGCGTTCCCTCCCAGTCGAAAGCATAGTATGAATAAACCCGATGAACCTCAGTCCGTCCCATATCTTTAAGCACTAGAGATTATACGGGATGAGGAATCAGTGCAATAAAAATAATAGTCGCATTGAATACATGCATCACATACCATATATTCATGCATCATCCTCATATCACCACCTTTTAGTCGTTTTTGTTCCACTTGGTCCACGCACCAAGTGTTGATCCTTCACTATTGTTTCCAAAACAATGCGCCGAGCATTGGTCCTTTAATTTGCTTTCTAAGCGACGCGCCAAGCATCACCCCCTTTTTATTGCTTTAAGACTACCGCGTCAGTACCCGACCTGGCGGTAATCCCTCATTATTGCTTTTTGACCAACATATCAGTTCCGGACCTGATGTTGATCCTTCTTTATTGCTTCTCATCGACGCGTCAATACCCTACTTGGCGTCGAACCTTCCGATCACCGTGTCAGTACCCGACTTGGCGGTGATCCTTCTTTATTGCTTCCCATCGACGCGTCAATACCCTACTTGGCGTCAAACCCTCATTATTGCTTTCCGATCACCACGTCAGTACCCGACCTGGCGGTGACCCTTCTTTATTGCTTTCTGATGAACGCGCCAAGCGTTAATCCCTCATTATTGCCTTTTGATCACTGCGTCAGTACCCGACCTGGTGGTGATCCTTCTTTATTGCTTTTCGATTAAACGCACCGAGCGTTAATCCCTCGTTGTCATTCCTCACCCCATCCTTTGCCTATCCTTGTTTGGGACAAAATTAGTGTCTTTATCTTTACTTCTATTTTACGACGAAAATATGAAAACCTTTGCTGTTCACATTTTCTAATAAAATATAACTAAAGAGGGGCAGCTGTTATACCCCAATTTTGTCCACTCATTTTGGCTTGTTTTATCTATTATTTTACTTTTGGGTTGAAATGATAAGATAAATTGTTGCTTCGGCCATTTTTTTGCTAAATTTTAGTCTTAGTCCTTTGGGTCTAGCTTAGGCCCAATAGCTGAGATACAAACTAACAGTCCATACAAAACAAATTCCAGCATAAGTCCAAAATACAAGCCAAAGTCCAATTACAAGTCCATTTACCAAATTAGAATGAATGACAAACAAAAATTACAAAATTTGGTAAATAGTCAAAAGCAAAAAAAAAACAAAATAAACAAAGCAGGGATGCGCATGGCATCCTGCTAGCAACCAGTAACAACAACACCAACAACAATAAGCAATTTGAGAATGGGTCCAAAATCCTTTCTTCTTGTTCCTTTGCTTTTTTTTTCCATTTTTTCTCCAACCAAGCAGCTTTGCAAGCACTACTCTGCAACCTCCTGCATCCTTCAGACCTCCCACAACCCTGCAACAAGCAAGCCAACATTGTCCTATTAAAGTCCTCTTCACTCTATAAATACCAGATTGAAATTCACAGACGGGGGGGAATTTTTTTTTGGAGGGAGATTATGAGATTTTCACCACCAAACAAAGAATTAGAGACTCCACATTAGGGTCCTAATTCACCAAATTCAAACACTGAAAGAAGGAGAGTCCACGGTTGAAAAAAGAAAGAAAGGAAGAAACAAAGCAGTGAATTACGAAAGGAACGAGGCAGTAGCAGAGGAGAAGGGGTTTGTGTCATTACCTTCTACTGCAATCACACCCACTCTACACACCTTGGAATCCAGGTAGGTCCATTAAACATTCTTGTGCCTCGTAGCCTCGCCTCTTCCCCCTGCGCGTTTCCCTTTTCTTCCTCCCTCCTGTATCGCGCGGCTGCTCACTTGCAACATCTCAAATTAGGGTTTCAATCAAATGAAACCAAATAAAACACCCCCTTCCCCTTTTGCTCGATCCCATCTGCTCCCCCTTACTTTTTTTTTCTTTTTTCTAATTTCTGATTTTGGGCTCAGCCCACTTAGCGTAAGGCCCCTTCTTCCTTTTTTTTTATTCTGTTTGTTTTTTTTTCTTTCTCTTTTACTTATATTTTTTTATTTATTTCATTCATTTGGGCTTTTTGTAAGTATTGGGCTTCTGCCCATTTTTACTAAATAAACATAGACACACCATTCTTACTAGTTACACTAGGATAATTTTACCCAACTAAATTTCAATTTCAAATACAAATTTTGAGGCCATATTTTCTTGAAAAATCACATATTAAAATTACGAAGATTAATTACTAGTAATGATCACTCGAGATTGCTTCTCGTTTGATCATTACGAATGTTAATTTTCTAAACAAAAATGGGTTGTTAGTGAAGACCACTCTTGATTGCTTCTTGTTTGGCCCCCATGAAAACCTGTCTTCTTTATAAAAATAAAATCAAGTTTTTTTACTAGTAATGATCACTCGGGATTGCTTCTCGTTTGATCATTACGAACACCTTTAATTTTTTAACAAAAATGGGTTGTTAGTAGGTCCACTCTTGATTGCTTCTCGTTTGGTCCCTACGAAAACCTACCTTATAAAAATATACAATTAAAATCAACCAACACACAACCGTTTTTTACTCAAGAACTACGTAACCTTTGATTTCTCCATTGCACCCGGAGATACGTAGGAGCAGGAGCTCATTCCTGTCAAGCGCAAAAATAAACAACTTTTATTAAGTCTTTTTTTTATCTTTGTTAATTCTTTTTTAATAAAAGGGAAATATATGTTTTTAGAAGTTAATATAATTTTGCACAATTAATTAAAGGTAACCTTTATCGAAAGGATGTCGTAGGGTACTAATACCTTCCCTACGCATAATTCGACTCCCGAACCCAAATCTGGTCTCAAGGACCATTTTCTTCAAAAAAAGGGTTTTTCCAATATTTTCCCTTCAAAATAAATTATTGGTGGCGGCTCCATTAAACTCGAATAAAATCCCTCCGGATTTTTCGGCCGCTACACCAAGTAAGAAGAAAAGAGTGGAGAAACGGTATGATGAATAGGGTAACTTTCTAACTACTACTATAGAGAGTGATGATGATGATGCTCCGACTATATGGCTGAGGAAGCGGGCCTTACCATGCCCCCAACCTCCCAATGATTTGCAGTAGTTGGAATTGTCGGGGTTTTGTGGTGGCCTCAACAATGAATGAATTGCGCTCTTTGTGCAAGTCACACCGACCATCTCTCCTTTTCTTGATGGAGACTCGTGCTTCTAGGAGAAGAGTAGAGAATCTAAAGAGAATTCTGTCTTTTCAACATACATATTGTATTGAGCCTAGAGGTTTATCAGGAGGATTGGCGCTTTTGTGGAGTAATTCTATAGAGCTGTAGATTATACATGGCTGCCACAACTTCATTTTTGCAGCGTGTATGTTGGTTCAAACAAGGATTACTTTTGATGCCTACTTTATCTATGGTAATCCAACTTTTCAACATAGAAGAAATTTATGGTCTAAGATTCAATCCTTCCAATTTGACTATGAAACACCTTGGTGCTGTTTGGGTGATTTTAATGAGATGATGTATTAATGAGATGATGTATCAATTTGAAAAGGATGGCATTAGACCCATTCAACAATATAGACTGGATGTGTTTAACAATTTCCTGAGGTTAACTGGATTAATGGATCTAGATTTAAAGGGTTGCAAATTTACTTGGATTAGTAACCCAAGGGATGGGTTTGTTACTAGAGAAAGAATTGACAGAGTTCTGGGAAATTGGCCTTGGAGGCAGCTGTTTCCTAATGCTAGAGCAATTGCTTTGCCTATGACATCCACTGACCACTCTCCTATCATCTTGGATCTTATGCCTAGAGCTAGGGCGGAAAATTGCTTCAAATTTGAAGCCTATTGGAGGGATCATGAAGATCTACCTAAAACCATTCAAGAGGCTTGGAACAATGGTGCATTATATGATATTGTGGATCCTTGGAATAACTTTCTGGAGAAAAGCATGCATTGCAAGAGGGCTCTTACTAATTGGCACTAACATACTTTCAAGAGAGCAGATGTGGAAATCAAGGCGAAACAGAGGTTACTAGGTGATATCCTCAATCAGTATGATGTTGACTGGGCCATTGTGGCAGATTTAAAAAAGAAAATTGATTGTTCGTGGAAACAAGAAGAAGCGTATTGGGTCCAAAGATCTAGAGTCAATTGGCTTAAATGGGGAGATAAGAATACTAAATATTTCCATGCCACAACCATCCAAAGGAGGGACATAAATAACCTCCAAAGACTCAAGAATGATGCTGGCCAATGGGTTCAGGGTCAAGATAACATCATGCATATGGTGTATAATCACTTCAGGGAAGTGTATTCGGCTGATGCTATTCATAACCTTCAAGACTGCCTTCAGGTGGTTCCTAAGCTGGTTACTGAGGAGATGAATCATAAACTGCTGGCTGAGGTGTCTGTGAATGAGATTAGACAAGCTATTGTTAGCCTGGGAGGGCTGAAAGCCCCTGGCCCTGATGGGTTAATTGGATACTTTTACCAAGACAACTGGGAAGTCATAAAGGACTCCCTTTGCTCAGCGATTCAATTTTTCTTCAACACGGGTGTTTTCAAGGAGGAAATATATAAATAAGACTATAGTTGCCCTTACCCCTAAAATTCCTATGCCAGAAAGCATTAACCACCTTCGGCCCATTAGTTGTTGTAATTTCAGCTACAAAATCATTTCCAGGATCATAGTTCAAAGGCTCAAACCTCTCATGAACAGCCTTATATCTCCTAACCAAAGTGCCTTTATTGGTGGGAGACAAATTCAGGATAACCTCATTGTTGCTCATGAAGTTTTCCATACCTTGAAGCAAAAGGTTGAAATGGGCAGGAGGAAAGTGGCCTTAAAGCTTGATATGAGTAAAGCTTACAATAGACTGGAATGGCAATTTCTGAAACAAGTTCTGCTAGCCTATGGATTCAATGAAAGATGGGTTTCCATTGTCATGACCTTGTTACTTCTGTCTCATACAAATTTAAAGTCAATGGACAAACTACCTAGAAACTTATTCCCCAGAGAGGTTTAAGACAACGTGACCCCATTTCTCCATATTTGTTCATTCTAGCTTCAGATGTTCTGTCACACCTTTTGGCCAAAGTTCTAGATTCAGGGCAAATCCAAGGTATTCGGCCCTCTCCTACCTCACCTACTTTGACTCACCTCCTATTTGCGAATGATTCGTTGCTTTTCGCTGAGGCTAGTGAAGCTGAATTCTATAGTCAGGGGGTCCTGAGGGCGTTTTGCTGGTGCGACCGCACAGGGCCCCATATTTTAGGGGGCACCAAAAAAAAATTTAACTTGGTGTGTGTGTGTGTGTGTGTATATATATATATATATTTGTTTATATATTTTTATATTTGAAACTTAAGGGCCCAATTATTTGTTTAACATTTAGGCTCAAACCTTCACAAACTTTGAGGGCCCAATTATTTGTTTAACATTCAGTCTAAGGCTATAGATTTTTAAAATAGAAACCCTAAAATATACTAAAATATTTCGTAGATGCCACAAAAAGACAAGATTACTGCGCTCCACCTTTCCTTGCTGGCTGGTGCGCTGCATAATAGAAGATTTGAGCAATGTAGCACATATGAGGAGATTTTTTGGTTTTTGTTTAGTATTGAAAGGCTTAGGTCATTCTCTGATAATGACTTAAAATTATGCTGCAAAAATCTTGAAACTTATCTAAAGCATGGTGATTCTTGTGATCTTGATGGTGAAATTCCATTTGAAGAATTAAAGGTCATTAGAGAGGTTTTAACAGTTGAATCAAAATCATGCTTTATGATATTGAGTTCTTTGAAGACATTCAATTGTTTTCCTAATGCCTGCATAGCTTATAGAATAATATTAACTATCCTCACATCAAGTTGCATCTCTTTGAGATAAGTTTTTCTAAATTAAAATTGTTAAAATCTTATTTGCGATCTACTATGTCACAAAATAGATTAAATAGTCTTGCTTTGATTTCTATTGAAAGTGATTTTTTAAAGAATCTTGACTATGAACGAATTATTAATGATTTTGTAGCAAAAAATGCAAGGAGGACAGTATTCAAAAATTAATAGGACATCAATTTCTTTCTCCAACTCTTGTGATTCATTTGCTATCAGTGGAGGATATTGCTGGTGTAGGTTGATGTTGCAACATGTTTAGGTTGATAGACATAAGTATGACTATATGTAATCTTTTTTTTCCTTCGGTAGTATTTTGTTCAACTTGAGTTTGTATCAAAACAATTAATGACTAGTTTTTATTTTTCCTCAAGGGGGCGGAGTACTCTTTTTCCTTCTAGATGTTTTTTTCCCTAAGGAGAGTTTTGCATCAGAAGGTTTTAACGAGGCTTCTAACCCTTCGTAAAAAAAAATATATTAATGACTAGTTTTTTGCACCCCTTTGTGTTTTTTTTATAATATATATATATATATATATATATATATATATATATATATATAATATCAAAAAAAAATAGGGCACCAATTTATCCATTCGCACAGGGCACCCAAAATCTCAGGGACGGCCCTGTCTATAGTTTGCTCAATATTCTGAATTTGTATTCTAAAGCCTCTGGCCAAAGACTGAACCTGACAAAATCAGGTTTGGTGTGTGGTAAATTTGTGGAAAACCGGTTGAAACATAAACTTTCCTCTATTCTGGGTGTGCATTGTTGGAATCATCCGGGAAAGTATCTTGGTTTACTGGGGGAATGAGGCAGATCTAAAATTGATGCTCCAACTTGGATTAAAGACAGAGTTATGTCAAAAATTAAAGGGTGGAAGGAGAACCTCTTAAACTAAGCTGGTAAAGTGGTTCTTATCAAAGCTGTTATTCAAGCCATCCCTACCTATGCGATGGCTATTCTTAAGGGGTTCTGTCACAAACTTTGTACTGTTGTGGCTAGATTTTGGTGGAGTTCTAGAGGAAAAGCAAGGGGAATTCATTGGAAATGTTGGGAGTCTCTCACTAGCAGGAAAAATGAGGGGGGAATGGGTTTTAAAAGATTTGAAGAGATGAATTTAGCCCTACTAGCTAAAAAGCTTGGAGAATAATTAAAAATCCTCAAGCTCTTTGGGTTCAAATCCTAAAGGGCCTCCATTTTCCTAACACTTCTTTTTTGTAGGTACAAAAGGGGAGAGCGGTTTCTTGGGTGTGGAACAGCATACTCCAAGGAAGAGATATCGTTAAAACTAATGGACGATGGGTAGTTAGTGATGGAAATCAAATTAAAATTCAGGAGGATACACGGCTAGCAAATGGGTCTAAAGTTGAATTGCTACCTAATGCTTCTGTGTCCATGGTTGCTGGTTTGGTTTTCCCCCATGTGTAGAGGTTGGGATATTGACAGACTCAGAACTTCAGTTACTACCAACACAACTAAGGCTATTCTCCAAACTCCTATCAGATGGACTCAAGGCTCGGACATCTTCTGGTGGCCCCTTACTAGTTCAGGAGAGTATGATGTCAAGTCTGGTTATATTGTTGCTGGCTCTATGAAAGGTAATAATTATAATACTCAACTTACTCCATCTACTTCTAGACCTATCCCAGACAGCCTTTGGAAGGAAATTTGGAAAGCTCACGTTCCACGAAAAGTGAAAAATTTTATGTGGAAAATCTGTCATAATATAGTGCCTTTTAAGGCAAATCTTTTCAAACGACATTTAACTAGGAATGCAGATTGCCCTATATGTCATATTGAAGAGGAAACAATTGAGCACACCCTGCTGCTCTGCCCATGGACAGCTCCAATCTGGTTTGGAACTCAACTACAGTGTGCTCCACCCCAGAAAATGTCACTAATATCACTGATTGGCTTAACTCCAAATTCACTCAGCTCTCAAGCCAACCGGACTACAAACAGTTTGGGGTTACAACTATATGTTTTACCTTATGGCAAATTTGGAAGACTAGGAACTCTGTAGTTTTTCAGGGGATAAGGCAAGACCTAATACTGTTGTGCATCAAATCAGAATCCTTGTACAGGAGTTTCTAACTAGAGAAGTTGAAGACAAGAAACAGAACCGAAGACATCCTAATTCAACTAACAGATGGACTCCTCCCCCTAGGAATGCTTATAAAATAAACACTGATGCAAGTTTTGACAAACAGAAGCAAATGGGGTGCTCAACAGTGGTTTTAAGGGATTACCTTGGGAGACTAATTACTGGTTCTTCTCGTATGTTTGCTACAACCTCCCCCTTGATCGCCGAAGCATATGCTGTTAGAGATGCTCTTGTCTTGGCCAGGAATATGGATATCCATTGGATTTATGTAGAAAACGACTCACTATGAGTCATACAAAGTTGTAACAAGCAGAGCACATCATGGGAGATTCTACAAATTGTGGAGGATATTATTACTCTCTCCCAAGAGTTTAGAAGCTGTATCTTTACCTGGATTCACAGATCAGGGAATGAGGTTGCTCATTTGGTTGCTAAGAAGACGCTCAATCGAAGCCTACCACTGCTTTGGACTTCGATCATTCCTCCAGATATCTTAGCTGCAATCCAAATGGACTCTTTAGCTCTGCAACCGCCAATGACGAGGCTTCAGGATCCTTCATCTTCGAACTTTGGGGATCGTGATTAGAATATCTATTTCACGGCATCTGAGACATCTGGAAATGAGGTCGAGGCTTAAGCTGCGAACTAGGGTTCCAAATGTCTTAAGTATGAGAGACTGAGTTCGAGAGGCATCGTTGTACTTAGCAGTGTACTTTTGATTTCCTTATCTCTGACTAGGGCCAGTTTATGGTACTATCTCTTTTTTGATGGTTTATCGTAGTCCTCATGTGCTTGTTAGATATCTTATTTGGACTAGTTGTTGTTTGGGCCGTTGGGCCATTTGCGTTTGACGCAGTGAATGAGATCAATAACTTTCTGACAAAAAAAAGGCGAATTTAAGTCCAAAGGCCACAGTAGTATGCTGCTACCCAAAAATTAAAATAAAGAAGATAGCTAATCCAATTTTGTAAAGGCCCACTCAGTGCAAAGAAGGATCCATTTGATTGGAAGCCCAAAGCCTTAATGGTCCAGTAGGCTCATTTTCATCGTGTGAAACCTAGCCTGTGTCCAAACTATGAACCGCATAAAGGAGCTTCTGTAGATGCAATCGTCGCCGCTGGTGACGCAAGGGATTGATGACAAATTGAAGTGGATCCTTGAGTGACAGAGATGCATCTGTCAACAGCGTAGAAGACGAAACTGAAATCGAAACAGAACTTGACGAAAACCAGACCGCCAACAGAAGATGAAGCTTCTGAAACTGCTGATGGTAGAGACGGTGGCACATGGAGGAGTGACAGACATCTGTGAAAGTTCCGCTTGGGTCGAACACAAAAATGGTGTTCACGCCCGTTTGCTCCGGCGACATCCCGTGGTTGCCAAAGCAAACGTTTCGAACTCGAAGCAAGAAGAACAAATCGGATCTGGTGTGAGGAAGATGAAGGCGAAGCAGAGTCTACAACCAGAGAAATTGATGGTGGAGACGACATCCACATGTCGGCAGTGATGGCCAAGTTTTGCGGAAGGAAGCGACCTGGGGAAGCGTCTGAAAAATTGATGGAGGATCTGGATGAAATGTTTCTTCCAGATACTTCTCTTTGGTGGTAGTGTGCCCTTGTGATCTCACATCAGCGATGGTGGAGAATTTGTTCTTCAGAATCAGGGTAGAGGAGCGTTGTGAGATGAATCAGCTCCTGGTGATGGCCGTGATTACTCAGGGCGAGGGAATTGCTAATTGTCACTTCGGGAGACGGGGTGTTACAACTTAGTGATATATTAGTTAGTGACACTTCGGGAGACAGGGTGTTACAACTTGTTTATCTCTTAGCAAATTACAGTATAATTCTTAGCTAAAGTCACAATTAACAAAATTATCATCGCTAAAACATTAAAATGCATTAACTAAACATTACACATGTCGTGCTACAAGAGTACCTAAACATTACACATTAATCTTCTTCTTCTTCTTCTACCTGCCTATCGACACCACTTCTTCTTCTTCTTCTTCTACCACTGCTCTTAAAATCAACACACAGAATATATCAAAATTCTAACAAAATTTTGGCAGAGTTTCCCCTAAAATATGAACATTCCAAAATATATTCAATACCTGTAATAACATAAAATACCATACCAGCTAGCACAAGGGCACACATAGGTCAAACAAAATAAAATCTAATACAAGGCTACCTAGTATACTAATCTTCAACAAATGTGATAAATAGTGCAAAATTTTACTCCCAAATTCATGTGAGCATATTTCAATTCAAGTATGCTAATCTTCGACAAATGTGCAGGAATTTTTTAACCACATAAGCATGTAATCGAACTTCAATTCAAGTATATTAATCTTCAACAAATGTGCAGAAGTTTTAACTTTCTAATCATGTTTAAAAATCTACCCCGAACCATACCTTAATAATATATCACTAATGCAGAATTTTATTGCTAAGTACATATACAATCACTACTCCCATCCATGTGTCCCACAATTACTAAACTGCAGAATTTTATTTAATTAATTTAGAATGTTTGTTCCATCTCAAATCAAAAATTAACTTACAAATACGTAGTGGAAAATTTTATCACTTGATTTACATGAAAATACTACTCTTAAACAAGTATATATCAAGCCCTAATAGTGCAAAATTTTCTATCTCAATTAGGCATGCATAATTAACTCTAAATCAAGTATCCTAACATGTATTTCCATTCCAATTCAAATATGCTAAATATTTACACGTGCAGAATTTTTTACAGCATTGGCATTGTTACTTACAACAACACCAAACTCACAAAATCCAAATTTAACAAACTCACTTAAACATTAAACATTAATCTTCTTCTTCTACGTGCTTATAAATGATAAAATTCGTAACAAAATATCGACACCACTCTTCCTTGAATTCAGTACGATAAGAGTATGTGTCGAATTGACAATCAGGAAAGTACTGCGAAATGAAAATTAAATTAAGTTAGAATTGAACATATGCATTCAAATGGTATGTGTAAAAGTAAAAAAATTATATAAACATCGAAACTATTACATACATACCTCCGTTGGAATTTGTGTTTGGTTATGAACATCAATATCCTTGAGAAACTTCACAACATACCGGCTACAATCATTAGAGTTCAGTTGGGGAGGGCACTATAAAACAAAAAAATAGAAATTAATTGTTTTTATTTTACAATGTAGGTGAAGCTAGGAGGTGTGATTCTGCTCATGAGGTAGGAAATTTCAGTAGCCAAAACTGAGAAGTTATGCTGGAAGATCTGTTGGCTAAGCAAAATTTGATGGAGAATGGACTCAATGTTAGCAGAGAGATGGGGAGGTGAGGGCATGGCAATGAAAGCACCAATGAAATGAACTAAATTCTTCAGTAACTAACTAAAAGGATCAAAAGAAAATGCTAAAGAGAAAACTAAGAGAAAGCTAAACTTTCTTTCATATTCATCTTCTGGTGTGTCCTTCTCATTTCATTTCACGGTTACATATAGGACTCATGGTCACACCACGCTAACAAACTACCACCATGACTCAGCAGAATATAATAGCGAATAACAATGACTCAACATAACAGAATTAAAGAAAGCTTCTAGACCATTCCCTCTCTAATTGTTATCACTTACGACAACTCCTAACACTTGGGCTGGTTTGAATTGGATTTGTTGCTATGTTTTTTGGGCCATAACATCCCTCTATTCTTACAGTAAGACCTTGTCCTCAAGGTGAATTGAACACAATATTATGCTGCAGCCCAACAAAATAAAATAGAGAAGAGAGCTAATCCAAGCTAGCAAAGGCCCACTTAATGCAAGAAGGATCCGTTCATTTGGAAGCCCACTCGATCAGGGTCTTTTTTTTAAATCCCAAAACAACAAAATGCTTCAGCAAACGCATTCTCAATGAGAAACCCTAATCCATGGTCCCAAACTCTGAACCACACAGAGTAGTCGTTGATACCAGGGAGAACCAAGTGTTACCAAGTGACTCCAAACACAAGAGGGGGTGAATTGTGTGTGAGCGGTGCTTTAAAAAACTTTTGCAAATAAAGTGCTGAAATATAACTTACAGGAATTTAACTGTAGAAAAATAAATGGCTTGAAAGATAAATTGACAGAAATTAAATTGCAATAAAATAAATGACAGAAATTAAATAACTGAAATGTAAATGACTGATAGTAAAGGCAATAAAATAAAGAACTGAAAAATAAATTGCTAGAATAATAAAGAGATAGAGAGCAGAAAAGAGCACACAGTAATTTATACAGGTTCGGCCACCAAATACCCCTGTGGCCTATGTCTTGTCCCCAAAGCAAAGCACTATGGGAGTTTCACTAAATCACTAGCTTTTAAATCATGTTCAGCTAGAAACCTTTACAACTCTAAACCAGAGCAATACGTTTAAGAGATATCATCTCTCTATGAACAACTTGGAATTCCTACCCAAAAACAATTTTACAAATAAAAAAGATATAAAGGAGATACACTCAAAAGTGAAGATATAACAAATTGAAGCTCAGAAAAATACAATTAGGCTATATAGTATAAAATGCTCTCAAAGAAAATATTGTGCTCAAATAAGTGTGAGTGATAAAAAATTTAACAGAGCTTCAGCACAAACAGAATAACGCAAGTCTATGAAAAAATGCTAACTGTGCTGCTCTTTAAATAGACACAGGAAAGGAGCGTCAGCATTAAAAAGATTTTTGTCCTTTGCGCTCAATTAGGAGATTTGACTTTTATATAATCGATTATGTAAAAGATGTAATCGATTAAGTTTGAAATAAAAAATACAGAGATGCCTCTCAAAATAAAATAATTGATTGGATAAAGTTTATAATCGATTATGTTAAAAAGATTAAGACATGGAATGAATGGGGGGATGAGTAGCTCAACTGGTTTGAGCTAAGGATATGAAGGAGTGAAGGAGTTAAAGGTGCAGGGTTCAAATCCTGCCGAACGAGAAAAAACTAATCTAACAACTAACATACTAACAGTTGCCTATCATACAAAAAAAAAAAGACACGGAATGAAAAGAAATGCATAATCAATTACGTGACTAATGCCATAAAGCAATAAACGTTTATGAAGTCCTTCTCTGAATTCTTGATAGATCAAAAAACATGAATTTTTTATATACAAAAATTGAAAGGCTTTTGAACTTATTTTCAGAGAAAATATTTGATGCTGCAGAGAATTTGTAAATCCAAAATTTAAAAGACAAAGCCATGAAGTTAATAAAAAACTTTGAGTGTGTTTGTGATTTAATTTTAATTGAGAGCTTTTTACTATTACTTACAAATAGTCCTAAGAAATAAGTAAATACCCAAAATCCAAAGAGTTGAAGTCTTCTAATTCTTGGTAGCGTCTCGATATTCTTTTCTGCTTTTTGCACAGTTAACTATTTGCATACGTAACTCCTTTTTATCAATCATTAAAACAATCCTGTCAATACATGTTTACACAGAGCACCACCATTCGAAGTGCGGGGTGTTGCACGGTGGATCACCTCTAGAAACACAGCCCGCAGCGGTGGTGTTGAAAGACACTGCTCCCATGGCTGCAGTCGAAGAGGGTACATTGTCTCCCTCTCGCGGTTGAGGGATGATGGTAACATACAGCGAAAATACAAACAAAACGGGATGAGAATGAAATTTTTGGAACTCATGGTGGATGTGACGCACGGTGACCGTCGGGTTTCCGCCGGGATCAAAAACAAAAGAGGAGCGGTCTATAGGTGTTGCTGAGATGGTGTTCCTAACCATCTTCTCTGTTTTGAAGACAAATGCTTCGTCGCCGATGACACTGTATTTTTTTGAAAAGAAATTCATAGAGCATGAAAGACGAACTGGATTTGTTTTAAGAAGCCGAAATCGAAGCAGTGCTTTGAACCAGAAAATCTGACGGTGTAGACTGTGTCCAACTGTGGCGACGGTGATGGCCTAGTGTTGGCAAAGGAAGCAAACTGTGGAAGCATCTGAAAATTTGATGGAGGATCCCGATGAGGTGTTTCTTCTTGATCCTCCACTTCAGCAGCGAGCCCCTTCGATGTCTCAGCGGTTGTAGAGACGAAGAAGTTGTCATCAACGATGTTATTGAAATTGCTCCCATTGGCTATGAACTCTTGGAATTTCCCTATTTTTTCTTCTCCTTCACCCTTCTCTGTTGGCTGAAAGTACTGTGGCGCTGAATCATTGTTGAGGGAGATCAGCTTTGGTTGATCTATTGGTTACTGATAATGGTGGTCACAGTCGTGATGACTCAAATTAGTAGAATTATGGAGTGGTGGTTGTTGGATGAAGGAGGAATTCGGAGAGATCCTGGGAATAGTATCGTTGACGCGGGTGATGTTTGAAGAGGTGAGTTTGGTCTTGAGGTAGGAAACTTCATTAGCAAAAATCGAGAAGTTATGCTGGAAGATTTTTTGGCTATGCAAAATTTGATGGAGAAGGGACGCAATGTTAGTAGAGAGATGGGGAGGTGGGGCCATGGCAATGAAAACACCAATGAAAAGAAATTTGTGCAGGGTAATGAACAAACCAGTAAAAGGGACTAAATTCAAAGCAAAGAAATTAAGGGAAAATTGCTAAAAGAGAAAACTAAGTCTTCATATTTTTTTTCATACCCTTTTCTTACAACCAACTCATAGTATCCATGAGAATCTAAGGGCAATCCATCTAGCCTAGAGGAAAATAGAATTGTAAAACAGAATTTGCAAATACTAGTGACTCAGCATATCTTGCAACAAACTAGTGACTAAACATAAGTAATGCTTCTAGACCCTTCCTTGAGTAATTCGAATCCTGCTGTAGGGATCATATATTGGGCATTAGTGCTTTAGGGAATCTATTGTCTGTTTTGGGCCATAACAGTATTTCAACTAAATTTTAATTTAGTAATAGCCTTATAACCTCAGATGGAAATTTTGTCAAAAAAAAAAAACCTCAGATGGAAAAAGTCTTGAGAAAAAGGATTGCAACATATTACATATTCCTTAATCTAAATGCCCTTTTTTAAAAGTTAACATAACAGAATGACATTTTTTTTTCATATGACCAACTAACGAAGAAAACACTTTTGTTGTTTTTTCCCCCTGCATTAAAATAAACAAGACCAGTCAAAAAAAAATAAAAATTAACAAGAGTGATGTTTACATTTTTATTGAAAAATGAAAACAAATTGGTGTGGTATTTTTCCAATAATTAACAAATCATTTATTGGTGTGTTTTCAGGGTAGAAGAAATCGAGACATCAAGCATCTGATGAATATACACAAACACAAATTGAGTGACACAAACGATCACTGTATGCAAGGACATATCATATACATATCTGGTAATTTGTACCTTCCCTCGTCGAAATCTTACAGAACTCATATAATTAAATTTAAGTTTAATATTTCTTTTCTTCCTATTCTCTCCCAAAAAAGATAAAAAAACAAGAACAAGAAAACCAACTACAGGCTTTTCAGAATCAAGGTTTTAATTATGGCCTTATTCTGATCAAATTTTTTTTGATAATTAAAAGAAATCCATTAATAAAAGTTCAACTACAGCATCAAAGTGAACAAGTCCTACCCACCTTCTATAAAAGGTTGTAGAGAGTTCACACTATCATGTGTTAGAAAGCTGAACAAAAACACCTTACAAGTTCCTTACATGGTACAAGTGTTCCCATATAGTACATCTCCAAAAAACTCCTGGCCCTCTAAAACTTACACAGGACAGCCTAAAAAAAACGGTGGTCTCGTACAAACAGGTAGACATTACAAACCTATAACTTGTTCTGAAAAAACAGAAAATAAAGACTCTGCATACACCTTAAAAATTGAGCACAAAGGCAAAGACATCCTTAAAACACTCCTATATGCGATATTTGAAGAGGCTCTTCAGCAAATGAAGGAAACCAAATCAAAGTGTTTTTCTTTTAACAAGAAACTAATTAGTCATCAAGAAAAAACTAACACATGCATGACTGTTCAAAATCAATGTTTTGATTATAGCTTGATTTCTACTATTGAGACTTGAGATAGCAAATCAAACCAAAATGTTTTATAAGAAACTACCAGGTAATTACAAACTAGAGCATCTTTACTGTACACAAAATGTGTCTTTGTGTACTAGTACACCAGCAGTGACTACGGAGGCATAGTGGGTCGGAAAAGGGGTCTAGCAGGTCGGCCTCAGGGTGGGGCACCTGACTGTGGTGCCGCTCAGGGCATTGGTGGCCAGTGGTCTGAGCAAATTTAAAAGAACAGGAGAAGAGGGTTTTGAAACAGGGGAGAAGTATTGATTTTTAATGTTGCGGTGACAACGTGGGACTAATCTCAATAGTAGAGGAAGACATTTTGAAGGCGATGGTGACAGCAACGGTGCCAAAATCGCGCCGTGTGGCAACAATCGGCCCATTTGTGTACCGATACACAAAAAGCTAGTTGGGTATATTAAGTGAACCCTTGAAAGTCATTTTCTTCTTTACATAAGTTAGGAATCATTAAAAAGAAAGAAAATATAAAAAAAAAATTAATTAAAATAAGGTCTTTAATATACCAAAAGAAAATAAGGTCTTTAACTTGTATCATACAGTTTCTAGAATATGCTTCTATGCCAGCTCGTGCCACTACGGCCTCTTCCCTTACCACTGTAACCGCTCAAGTAAAAAGCTGAAAATCTTCACAAGCTTCACATTGAATAGCAACCCACTTGTTGCCAACTAAAAACAGCACAAATAATGGGTCAGCTACCATTGAACCTCACAAACAGCTTCTCACCACATGGCCATGGGTAACAGAATCACAGGGTTAACCAAAAGCTCAATCAAGGAAAACCATAAGCTAAGCAAAAT
This sequence comes from Calophaca sinica, assembly GCA_037113605.1. Taxonomy (NCBI): domain Eukaryota; kingdom Viridiplantae; phylum Streptophyta; class Magnoliopsida; order Fabales; family Fabaceae; genus Calophaca; species Calophaca sinica. The sequence goes on from CM073735.1 coordinate 59,219,889, forward strand.
GTTACCCTTAATCACACAATCAAGAGATTCACCTCAAACCCCACACACTCACACAAACACAATCTAACACATTCAATTTCTATACTACGGTGTGTCAATTTAATGCACAAGGATCCAATAACATGGATTATGTCAAAATGCATCCCTTAACTACAAAATACTTAACCAAATTAAAATTACAACCCATCATACATATGATCGTTCGATCAAGTTCACAAGCTCACATAATTATCATCATCAACATCATAGTTCATCACAATCACGCACTATACACAATCACAAAGCAAGGAAGCACAGCCCTAGGATTAAACACCAACAACTCCTCCTCATCAAGGCGGGTGTAAACTCCACTCTCTCCGTGCGCCATCACCGAATCAAAACCCCCGTCAGTTTTATCCACCTCATCCGAATCGGACCCAACCCGACCCGCAATTACCCGACAAACAAGCATGGCCCGTTTCACGTTCATGAAGCGGAATTCACGCTCGATGTCGTCAGGAATTGACACGTGTGCCCTCCAGCTGGTTGACAGCGTGGAAATTCCATCCAGCTTGGGTGAGAATCCCGATTTTATGATACCGCAGATATTACAAAATTGCTGGGAACAAATCGAAGAATCCCCGTCGAGTCCCAAGTCGCAGAGAAACGTGGAGCAGTGAAAACGCATCAGCTCGTTGCCGTCCGCGATGCACCGCTCATCGCGGCGGCGCGTGTGGTACGCCGCCTTGGATTTCACTATCTCGCGGTACTCCTCGAACTTTGAGAGGATCTTCGGGCTGTTGTGGATCTTCAGGATGCGGTGAATCTTGGGGAACTCGCGGGTCTCGGGCCAACCCGACTTGAATATGATCTGGACGATGTTGTGACCCGGGTCGGATCCTACGAGCTCCGAAACGGCGTGGTGGGTGGTTTGGTGCTGTTCGAGGAGGTTGGGTTTCTGGAAGATCTCGCCGCACGCGGTGCACGGGAAGATGTCGTTGCGGAGGGGAAAGAAGAGGTTGTTGTCGGCGGAGATGTCGGATTCGGATTGTTTTTTGCGTGGAGGATCCGGGAAAATGGGGTCGGGTTGAGCAAGCGAGATAAGTGATTGCTGGGAGGATCTTGCGGTGGTGGTTAAAGAATGTGCTGCGGTGGCTGTGGCGGTGGCGGTGGTGGAGGTGGATTGAGGCGATGAATGGGTGGTGGTGGGGGTTTTGCAGGAATTGGTGGAGAAGAGGTGTTTGATGAAATGCCAAGAAGATGAAAGGGCTTTGTGGGTTTTGAATTTGGGGTGGGAAGGGGAAGAGGGTTGAGATAAAGGCGAGACTTTGCGTTTCTTTGATAGTGGCGAGTGGTGGTTGTCTTGTTTTCCGGTGGATGCTGTGGCAGTGGTGAAGATAAAGCAGCCAAGGTGGACAAGGAGGATGAGAAGATAGCGGAACTTGTTGAAGAATGTGGCAATGGATGCCATAAGTTGTGTTCCAAAATAGAACCTTTTAAGCTTCTATGTATCTATCTCTCTGGGTGTTTTTGAGTTTGTAGTAGTAGTGGTGAGTACTAGCTATGAGGCCATGATGGATGATGAAAATAGGGTTCATTTCATTGGCAGATTAAGAGTGAGAGGGACATGCAGAAAGAAGAATGATGGGTGAGAATGAGGCCACTGAAGAAGGGAAGAAAGTAAACAGAGAAAGGGAAGAAAAAGAAAGAAAGAAGGGAGGGGTAAAGAAGATTGATAGATAGCTAAGGTTATAAGGTTTTTTTTGTTTTTTTTGGGGGGAGGGGGGTGTGTGGCATTAGAAGAAGAATAAAGCTAAAGAATATAAAGACTTAAAGAGTAGTTGGAACGCAACTTCATGGCGTTAACTTAGCAATTCATCTCTCTCTTTCTTGCACTGTCACTGTATGTAATGTAACGTACCTGTATGTATATTGAGTGGTGCGTGCTCTAGACATAATAATTTTTATTATTTTATTTTAAGTAAAAGAAGGAGAGGGGTTTGGGGACTGAGTGAAGAAGTTAAGGCCACACTGTCGGGCTGATTTGATGATGCATAAGCTTTAACGGAAAGGAACGGTCTGTCATTCTAGACTATTGCTTAGTAATTAGTCACATTGGTTCTTGAAAGTATAACTCGGTGTTATTTTAGTCCTAAAAAAAGTGAAAACTCTAAAATAGTCCCTGAAAGTATTCTATGTTTGTCACTTTAGTCCCAGCCGCTAACAATTTCATTGACTCCGTGAGTAATTAGTCACATTGGTATCTGAAAGTATAACTTAGTGTCACTTTGGTCCCTGGAAGAGTAACAACTCCAAAATAGTCCCTGAAATGTTTTACGTTTGTCATTTTGGTCCCTACTGTTAGCCATTATTTTGGAACGTAGACAATCAAATGGCTAACGTAGTGACCAAAGTGACAAACGTAGAACACTTGTAAAACACTTTCAGAGACTATTTTGGAGTTGTTACTCTTCCAGAGACTAAAGTGACACCGAGTTACACTTTCTGGGACTATTTTAGAGTTTTCACTCTTTCAGGGTGTGTTTGGTTGGGGGGTTTTGGAGGGGAGGGGAGGAGTTATTTTAAATTATGTTTGTTTGGTTCAATTTTTTTAAAGGGAGAGGAGGGGAGGAGAGGGGAGCAAAATCCCTCCTAAGCCAATTTTGGCTCCCCTCCCAAAGTGGGTGGTTTTGGAGGGGAGGGGAGAGGAGATTAAATTATTTAAAATAAAATTACTTAAATATCCTTATATATAACATAATATAAAAGACTATAAGGATATACTAGTAAATTAATCTCTCCCCTTCATTAAAATCCCTCCCCTCTCCTCCTGAACCAAACAAGCAAAGACTTCCCTCCCCTCCCCTCCCCTCCTCTCAACCAAACACAAAATCAAATTAAATCCCTCCCCTCCCTTCCCCTTCCCTCCCCTCCCCTCTATTAAAATCCCTCCCCTCCCCTCCCCTCGTTTGAACCAAACAGACCCTCAGAGACCAAAATGACACCGAGTTACACTTTCAAGTATAGGTATAAATGTGACCGATTACTCTTGCTAATTTTCTCCTTCAATTCAGGTAGAAAGTGATTCTCTTTGCTATCTTAATTTGTTTGGTACCACACGGTAAAGTAATTATGAAGCAAAAATATCAGCTGAAATTTACGTGTTATTTGGAACCACCATGGACGCGGATAAGCAAAAGCAAAAACGAAGCAAGAAATCAGCTCAAACATTCTTATATATCTGCAATGATAAGATAAATGTCTGTGCAAGAATTAACTGCGGTAAAATTTGTGAACGTTAGGATGCAGAATTGTATGGCTCATTTCATATGCAAAAGCATTTGTCCCAGATAAGGTAGCTGAGTAGTAAAGTCTTGCAGGACATTGGGAGTGTGAGTTTGAACCCGCAACGCTCCACTTCTCCCTTCTCATTCCCTCACTTCCCGACCATTTGTACTAAGGACAAAAAAAATATGCAAAAGCATTTTTTATTAATAATTACGAAAATATCATTTTTTTTAGTTTATTTTTTATTTTTAAAGATTTACCAAAAAACATTAAACATAACTAATTTTTGTTGTTTTTACTTGTGTTAGATAATTTATTTCTCTTAAAAAATATTCACATATAAGCATTATAAAAATTTACTATTTTTATAACCTATAGAAGTTATAAATATCAAACAAAAATGCATACAATAATGTATTATAAAATATGTATTTTCTACTTAGAAATGTGCCTATTTAAGATTTAATATATAGTAATTCATCTCTATATATTAATTTTGAGTCTTCATTCTTGAATTTAATAAAATCACTTTAATGCTCTTATTTTTCATATTAGATCAAATAAAACCAATATTAATTCTTTATTAATTAATTAATTGAAGAAATTTTTACAATAAACTATTTATAAATTTCTCCAATTATATTAAATATTTTAATATCTGCTTTTTATATTTAATTTTAATATAATAAATTTTAATTGAATTATTTAATATTTTATAGAAATACGTACGTGCTAGTTATAATTAAAGAACAAATGTGATTAATTATACATGACAAGACGTGCAAAACAAGGATGTCAGGACTGACATCTTAAGAATACAATAAATCATACTTAGCATGTGTAGATCATTAGAAGCTCCATAGGATTTTGATCCATGCAATGCAGAGATTTCTTTAGCTATGCAAAAAAAAAAAAAAAAAAAAAAAACCAAATTTATGACTCATATTAGTAATAATTTCCAACATATGACAAGGACGTGAGTATCTCACGTGGAGAGTTCCTCATTAAGCGCTTGATCCATTTGGACAACTATATATAATGCTAATTCCAATCACAAATAAATTAGAGCTGTATATAAGCTACAAAATGAAACACCATTTGCATTTCTCAAGGAGAATCCAAAGTGCGCACTTATGCTTGTCTAGCTCTTTATAATTTCCCTTTGAAAGATTCGAGCAGTACACACATGACATTGTCTCTGAGAACCCATTTAATTTCTGATTTACAGTGTTTAACTTATCTCCTTTAAAGTTCTTTTGGGATTAATGTAATGTATAAATAAAGCTAAATCGTGTCTACAGTTACAATGTATCTATGCTGATGCATGCTTAGATTTGTACTATATATGCAGTGTTTTTAGGACACAGACAAATGTTCCTGTCCTTCAAGGACGTTGAAGCACGTGAATGACAAACTGCTAGGAGATTATAATTTAGGAGAAACCATCCAAGGAAGTCATTTATCTTTAAGGTTTTAATTTCTTGATCTAATTTTTAGTGTCTTTTTGGCCAATGATATGCATAACCACGCAGTCATGCGGTCAAGATCAGACTATTCTTATTTCAATTTTACAAAACCAAGTCAAAAATACGAAGTTGAAACGTGGAATGTCTGATCAAAATCAGACGGTTTAAATTTGCGACAGTCTAAACGTGTAGACAATCTATTACTCAATTACTTGAACCCCACTTGTAAACACCTTGCCTAGAGTTTAAGTAATGGAATCAGTTGCTAGTTTTTTTTTTTTTTTTTCTCCTGACGAGGAATCTGCTGCTAGTTGGAAATAGTAAAACCTTAAACCGCTTTTGAAAAAAACTTCTCTTTAAGAACGCTAGCCGTGGAAACTGCGGGCAAGAATCACTAGTCACTACAGCATTACTTCACAATGGTAATAACTAATAACAGAGGGAATAGAACTTCATCCATTTGTTTGTTCACATGCGGCTCCAATAATATCCAACAATCCTCGCACTTATTTTTAAAATAAAAAATAAAAAAACTTATAGTGAAACTTTGTAATTATTGTTCATTTATTTTATAAACAAACTCAAAAATAAAAATTAAAAATCTTAGTTCAATTTCCTGTTTTTTCACGCTCATAATTAATCTCTAAAATTAGATGCAAATTTAACATGAATGTAAGTTATAACTGTCAGTCAGTATTGTTTTACATGTCACTTTCCCGTAACAACTACTCACCTATCTTGTGCAGTGACCTTGTAAAAGCTTGTAATAATTGTGAAATGTATATTTCATTGACGATTTTCCTTTATACACACACCGTTGCTCCGTTGTATTTCTCATGATGAAAGTGGGTTCCTCAAAGACAAGGATTTCCATGTGGGCCACATGATATCATATAGGTTTTGTACCTTTGTGTCGGGTGTGGGTCTAAATGATCTTCTCTTCTGCTAAGTTGATCCAGAAATGTCTCTTGTTTACTGAAGCATGCCAACAAATGTGCAATGTTTTTGTCTTGCATTATTTTGGTTTGGCCATAGTATTTCAATGCGTAGTAAAAGGCTTTTGAGTGCCTTATTTGACTTTCATTTTAATGGAAGGGACACACAGTGAATAAAATTCAAGGAAGTGAAGAATTTAGAAAGGGAGATTTTGCTGTTGGCGAAGAGGCTATAGACTTTCATTTTAAGAATTACTTGTCATGAAATTAAAGTATAATCACGCCATCACAAAAACTAAAGTCGAATAAACACTGGTATGTTCTCCGGATAAACACTAGTATCGATAAAAGTGACTCCGTAAGTATTGCAACATTATTTTTCTGAAAAAGTTTTGACATATCAAATTTAGTTTTTTTTTTGGTCAAAAAAAAAAGTTTAGTTTTATTTTTTGAAAAAATAAATTAACACACACAAAAAGAGATTAAATTATAACCGAATTACGAGATTAGGCGCAAGTGGTTAATGCGCTCCATCTAAAGAGACGGACTTGGTTTTTTTTTCCGATAATTGGGAACTTTTATATATAATTCTAGTCATAGCATCACTGTGGAATCCCACCCACCTTCTAGGAAGGGTTGAGGGAAGCCACACTATCATTTGCTCAAGACTAGAATGTCATAAAATAAACACCATATAAAAGTCAATGTAAACAGATAAGCACCCTTTACAAGATTTAAAACCCTCACATGTGATACTTTAACAAAGCAAAAGCCAACAGGCTCACCCCACACTCACATCACCTAAACATAATACAGCTCCCAAAGAAACAAAAACTAATGACAATAAAACAAAGACACACCAGAGAGAATAACACTAGCTTTCAAAAGATCAATAGCAACAAGCCGACCAATAACTCCTACTGAAGCACCTATGTAGACTCTGTTGAAGGATTTGAGGTACCACCTTTGCTGCTGCAATCATGCCTTGACCCCCATAGAATGGTTCCCACGCACCTGAATAACAGATCTGATCCAGAAATAAAGCAAACTAAAATCAGACGTTAGTAACACAAATTACTGCCACTGTATCCACCTTTTTTAGTTTGGGCTCCCTCTTTTGCTAGTGCATCTGCTAAATCATTTGCCTCTCTATTTTTGTGTTCAAATTCCACCTTAAGGATTGACAACAGGTTTGACAGTTTATTACCATAAAATCTGATGTTCCAAGGACACTCAGCTGGTTTTTTGGCCCAGGCTATAGCATTCTTGGAGTCTGACTCAATAATGATCTCCTTACTCTTGAGCTCATCTTTTTGTAATGATAATTCAAGGGCAAAAGCAATTGCCATGAATTCCACTTCATTAGAGTCTCTCACTCCAACAAAAACTGAGAATTTTGCTTTTAAACTTCCATTTCCGTCTCTAAGGACCCCTCCTATACCTGCTTTACCCAGCTTGCCTCTAGAAGGACTTGGTTGGTACCCGAGTTCGATCCCGAGTGATAAAACAATCTGTGGCCAGACTTAACTTATCTCCCGGTCGAATTAGTCCAGGATCCATTTCCCTGGAATACTGTGGGTGTGAACCAAAAATTATAACAGTTTAAACTTTAGGATTGCTAACCAATTTGATAGCATTTTATTGGATTACTTTATCTCAAAAATCATTGTTGGATAGAAAGTTACTACGACATAAATCATATCTATAAAATATTATATTAATTTAAAATTATTTAATATTTGATTGAAAATCATTACGATTAATGTTACATGCACTTTTAAAATATATACAAAAAATAATTAATTATTTTGTTACAAACTTATTAGTGCTTAATCTCTTAGAGGGTGTTTGTTTCAAGTTTAGAAACCACATTCCTAGGAATTAATGGGTAGGAAATGAGTTTTCCCATGTTTGTTACAAGATTGGAAAAAAAAATCCTGGGTATAAAGATTTCAAGGAAGGAAATAACTTCCAATAACTTCTAATATTCTCATGGATTTATTCTCAAGAGAGAGGGTGGGAAAGTGGATTCCCATGTAATTATATATGTAATTTTAAAAAATTCCTATAACTACATCTTTTCCTAAGGAATGTTAAAAAAAATTGCCAAACACTTTTTTAAAAAAATAACTGAGAATAAGATTTTCATCATTATATTACTGAGAAAGCTAATCTTGGGAATTATTTTTGATGACTTGAAACAAACGTCTCCCTACAATATTTGATACAAATAATCAATGTGGTGAATATATATTATTTAATGATTGGACTAAAAAAAATCACGTTATATCTAAAGTTATCAATAGTATAATAGTTCTAAAATGTTACATCTAAGAGAGAGTGAGTAGATTATTTTATACTCCGTATCTCAGATTTTAGAACATCTCAAGTGTATTCTTTGTTTTCGTTTGGCCACTATCGTGTTATGCCAATGTCAGTAAATGGTTCGTCCCCCTTCCAGATCCAGGACATGATCCACAATGATCACCTTTCCAGTCTTCTCTTGCCTTCCTGTAGTTCTTCAAAATCTTTATGCACTGTTCGTCGCTCCAATCATGCAGAATCCACTGTCATTCACCAAAGGGAAAAAACAAATAATTGAAACAATAATATAACTAAGGTTTAATTACTCTAGAATTTTCTGAACTATTTCGAAATATCTAAGTAGGTAATTGAACTAAAAAAATTTGTATTTGTTTCCTAAACTAACATTTTATTTATAATTAGTTCATTCATTAGGTTTTCGTAAGTGAGCCACTTATAAGATCCAAATAAAATATTAGTTTAGGGATTACTTAAAAATTCTCAAATAATTCAAATACCTTATAAATAAATAGGATTCATTTGGATTGGAAATTTTTAAATGAGTCCTAATTAAACTAAGATTTCGTTTGAGCCCTATTAACGGTTCACTTACGAAAGCGATACAGAAGAGTCCAATTACAATTAAAATTTTAGTTTATGAATCCAATTATAATTTTCTTTAGTTAAGGAACCGCTTATAGAAATTACCAAATAGTAATAATTAAACCTACATGACCCAATCGCAATATTATAGCTGTGCCAGTTATATATTGAGTTTATTCATATCATATAAATAATGAAAATTTTCTAGCTTCTCTGTGTCTTTTGGCCAATATTAATTGTCAATCAATTAAATAAAAAAGTTGTCGGGTTTGGCTGCCTATCCCTACGGTGGAGTGAATGAAACTGAAATTCAATCTTAAGCTGCTAAACCATTATTAGTGCCTCTGACTTTGACCACATGCTGACTGACGAAGAGGACGTAAAAAGGATCTGAAAACTCCACTATATAGGCAGTTAAAAGAGCTTTGATTAATTGGCTCTTCTCTCTAATGGCCTAACATCACAACGAAGCTTTTTTCTTGTTCTCTTCTTTTTCCTTTCTTTATGGTTCCTAGATTAGGAGAAAGCTACCGACAGTGTGGTCACTAAGTTCATGGACATATGATGCACTGTCACTTTTATTTGGGTAAATTACAAAATTAGTCCTCTATGTTTATTTTAGGTTTCAATTTGGTTCTCTATGTTTTATTTGTTTCGTTTTGGTCCCTTACGTTTTAAAAGTTACAACATGTTAGTCCTTTCCGTCAGTAAAAGCCAATTGTCCGTAGCTAAAAGCCAAATTCTAGCTACGGACAATTGACATTTAGTGACAAAAATGACCAAATTGAAAACTAAAATAAAACGTAGAGGACCAAATTGAAACCTAAAATAAACTTAGAAGACCAATTTTGTAATTTAGCCCTTTTATTTTTATAGCAAGTGCGGTTTTTTTTTATCCACCCTACTTAGTCTTTTGGGTCGAATGAGTTCATCCGAGTATTTCTATAACTTATGCCCTACGGACTTACTGTGGAACTAATTTTCGATTCATGAACAAGTTTTTACTCTTTGGTTCTCAGCCTCCTAATGAGGTTGACTACAAGGATTCGAACTCACCCTCTTTACGGGAGCGAGTTGCTTCTACTCAACCGATATCCGTTGATAAGTACCCTTCTTTTTTTTTTTATAAGATAGCATGTACCCTTCTTAATTTTGTTTTTGAGTGACTAATTATATCACAAAAAATCTCTTGATTTAGGGGTTTGCATAAAATTAAAAGCGAATTGGTCTTATATATGATGTTGTCGTATATGACTATATGATCAAGTAATTGAGAAATTGATTCATATATGGGTAATAATTAACTAAAACTTTTAAAACATCCCACCAATCTGTTAAGAAATGGAACTTGATCACACCGACAAAGCAAGTTTGGAACAAAAACAAGTCTTTACCACACGACTATTGCATAGCATAATATCCAGACATTTAGTTTATGTGTGTATATAAAAACACACACAGGGGAATGATGAAATATAAATTAAGTTCATGAGTTCTAAAATTGGGAATAAAAAATGTCACACCAACATTTGTGTCCCCATGTTAAGTGACTTTATTCATATCCGCTAATCAATAAAGAAAAGCACGCTCAGATCTGCTAATCAATATGCATGTTATTAGGCAGCTTTAATTGTTGCTTCAATCTTATTAGTTACAACATACTTTCAATAAAGAAATTTCCACTATGATCTTATATATCGAACCTAATTAAATATTTGCTTGTGTGGAGGAATTCACTATATAAAATCTGGGATAACAAAAATTTACATTAAAAATATTACTTTGGGTAACAGATCTAGAGTTCACACTATTTTATTTTATTAATTGTGCATGATGTATTCTATTGTGACTGACCTGACCTGCTGACCCCATGCCAGTTTCTAAAGGGTCCATTAATTGATAAGAGGGAGGGGAAGTTGAATTAATATTCCTAGTACTCTTTTCCAAAAGAGAAGCCGGTAAAACAAGGTTGGTTTTAGAAGTAATCTTTGTATTTCACAACTGACCCACAACGAGATTAGAACTCATCTTCTTGCGAGTGATGATTACCAATCATTATTGGCATTTTGTGACAGAACATGGTGAGAAGCTGCACTAATTTGAGTAATTTAAATACGCAGTTTAGGGTAGCAGTTGTGATGTCTATGATGGTAATTGGCACGTAGACCCACAGGAGCTTCAAGTTCTTCTCATTTAGCAGATGATAATTGGTTTATGGGTAAACCAGATGAGGAACTCCTGTTCAGCACGAGTGACCAAGAAAAACAGAACTTATAATATAGTTAAGTTTTTTAGTCTAATTAAGTTTTTTGTGAGAAAACGGATGAATAAATTTTTGCCATGTGTCATTAGTGTATTAAGTTTCTTATATAGATAATAGATAGATATTTCGAAAATTTGCCCCTAGAGTTGTTCTTTTAGGGTGAACAATAATAGTGGTAAAGTTAGCTACATCAACTACTAGGATTTAAGCGTGTGTCTATGGCGGCATCCTCTGTGTTCAGATAAGGTTGTGTGTTCTAAGGAGGCGTTTCTTTTACGGATTTCAGACTTATTCCCAGGAATCTAAGGGTGGAAATAATAATTCTTGTGTTTGTTACAAGGGAACAATTTTTTTTCCCAGGAATAAATTTTACCCAGGTACTTTTTTTTTTTTTTTTTCCCCAACGTTCACAGGAATTCGATTCCTAAGCTTTGAGGGCAGGAAACTTTTATTCCAATCTACTCAGCAAGCACAATTTTGCATAAAATTACCTTCTTGCCCCAATCACCCTCACTAACTGCATAGTGCAATAAAATAAACCGCATACACCGGCACCTTTCAATCCATATAACCGCAAACACTATTATAATTGTTCTAAATAAAATATATATTTTTTATTATAAATGTTCTAAATTAAATGATACTAATGTACTTAACCAATACGAATTTGTTGCCCGTAACATTTGTTTCGAACATTATATAATTGGGGTGAGTTTCCAACATTGGTTATATATAAAATGATTTACTATCATTTTTATATGTGTCAAAAAAAAAAATTCTTCCAATATACAATGAATATTACATTAACTATAACCGAGCAAAAAAATACTATTTAGAAAAGTATTTATTTTATATATAACCAATGTTATTTTTCAGCCTTTTGTTTTTTTCAATCTATTTATTATTTTTTTCAATCCATTTACGTAATAACTAAAACAGATTAACTAGGGGCATTTTAAGAATTGTAACCTTTATTCCCAAGAATATGTATCGAAAACCAAACATATATTAGTTATTCCTAGAAACTTAAAATAAAAAATTCCATGGAACTTAAAATGCCAACCAAACACTTTTTTTCAAAAGTGCCCAGTAATAAAATTCTTATCATTACGTTCTTGGGAAAGTTATTCCTGGAAATGATTTTTGCATCCGTGAAACAAACACCCCCTAAGTTATATTGGATGTCAATGACACTTCTTATAGTTGTTGGTTGGATGTGTGTTGAGGTGTTTCGAACGCCAACACAAACACACGCTAATAAATCGCATTGAAAAAAAGGGGTTTTTAACCAAAGTGAAAGTAAAATTGGAATGTAATATAAAAAAACATACTTTCAAGACTTGTTTGATAGCTGAGATAGGACAAAGATAATACAATAAACAAGGGCGGAGCTAGCCCTAATTTGGATAAAGGGGCCAAATATAAAGAGTAAATTTTTTTGATAGGCGAAATAAACTTCATTACAATAAAAGAGCAACAAAAATGTTAAGAGTTTAAATACAAATAGTAATTAAGAAAAAAATAACAAACTCCCTATTTTAGTGAAACTAACCGTCCAACTCAATTTACTAATCACTAGCTTTTAAACTCTGCAACTTTTCAAATCAAGAGGTCATGTGACTTGAGACTTATCTCTTAGCCAAAATTTGTATTTACTCTCTGTAATATATTTTTTAGGGGCTAAAATAACTTATTTATATACCTAATCTATAATATTTTATTTTTTCGGGGTAGCCATGGCTACCTCATATCTCCAAGATGCCCATGACAATAACAAAGTCGGATAACATCAAAATAGGGTATCAAGTTGATAAACTTTTATCCTATCAAATGTTTGATGCGACCGTATAATCACTAGTACGCGAAACGGAAAAGAATTAGGTATTTTACACCGATTTTAGGTTTAACCGGTGTAAAAAGTAACGTGGTGGCAATTTTGAAATTATCGCGTCACTTTTTACACCGGATATATAACCAACCAGTGTAAAAAGCTTGAGATTTAAAAACTGAAGACATTTTACACCGGGTTTATATATAACCGGTGTTAAAAACGTACCATATTACACCGGTTATTTATAGTACCGGTGTTAAAAATCTTTCTTTTGACTAAAATAATTCTCTCCCTCTCATTCTCAGTTATGCGCGAAGCATTTCTCTGAGATAACCCTACTTCACTCTCATTGTTCTCTCTTTCTCTCTCGCTGCTGCACTCTCCTTGTTCTCTCCGCCTTGGAGCCCTCTCTCTCGCCGCTGCGCTGTCGTTGTTCTCATCATCTCTCATAGACGTTCGAATATATACCTCTACTTCACGTGGTTCTCGCTGCCGTTCTCCTTCTCGTGGTTCTCGCCGCTGTTCTCCTTCGAAGCCTTGTCTCAGAGGCAAATCAGAAGCGACCACAACCACTTGTTCCTTCTCCGTGCTTATAGGTTTGTTCCTTTACCTTATAGCTTTGGCCCTTTTTTGGTTTTAATCTGTTTGATAATCTCTGTCTCTGCTCTTTAGGTTTCGCTCACCTTCACCCTCACGCTCTTCTGTTCCCTCTGACCAAAGCTTGAAAAATATAAGAAGAAGAATAATCTCTCTTCTTCACTCTGTCTTCTGCTCAACCAACCTTCCATTTTCATAGGTGCGTCACTGCTTCATTTTTTTTCATTTTCATTTTTTTTAGGTATTTTGCTTTCGCTGGGTTCCAAGTGTGTTTATGTTTATGTTTTTTAGATAGAAATGTGTTGTGCTTTTTTATTTTAGTCTTTTTTATCTTTCATTTTTTAATTTTTCAGTTATTCGTTCAGAGTCCTTAGCAAGCTCTGGTTTTTATTATTTTTTTTAAAAGGAAATATTTTGGAAAAGGGTTGATGTGGCTGTGGATCTATTCTGATGCAGCTCCTGTATTGTGTTATGATGGATGGTTAGAGGATCAACCTTTTTACATGTTAGTAATTAGGAAGTTTATATATTTTACAAAAAGGTAATTCTACAAATAGTAATTAAATTGTTGCTTCTCTATTATGGTTTTTGTTGTCATTCAATTAAACATCAGTTTGGTTGCTCATGATTGACTACTGTTGACAACAGACGATGTCTTTAGATGAAAACTGTGGTCGTGGTCGTGGGGGGCGTACTCGCATGGCTTCCAGGATGCCACGTCCCTCTATTATCAGGCTGATGATGACTGTGAGGGAGTATCGAGCTATCTTTGTGACGATTGAGGATCATGATGCTCATCATCGCGATCCTTATCGCGATGAGGATCATGATTTGGTGGATAACTAGTATATTGATTCCCGTGCCGATGCTGACCGTCGGGGCCCAGGCCATCGTATGCGCATGCTTCAGAGCTGACCACCCTCTACCAGGAGGCCCGTAGCTGCCAGGGAGGTTCATCAAGGGCCGGACATTGTTCAGATCCCCAGCGATGACGATGAGATCGAAGAGTATATTCCATCCACACCGGAGTATTCTCCCACCGCACCCAAGTACACTTCTTCGTCTCCTTCGGAGCAATCTACTACTCGATTTTGGCCTAGTTGCTCCTCTAGTACTGGCCAAAACTAGTCTCAAGATGGACACTCGTCATCGCCGTTGTCGTTTGTATCACTTCCCTCTACTGATTCTTCAACTTCAACATGTTATCGTTTAGGAGACGGAACCTTCCGAAGGCTTCATGATTCTTCTTCCAATAATGCATATTTTCTAGGGTTGATGGATTAGTTGAAAAGATACAATGAAGAGCAAGCTGATGCATTTTGTCCACCAGATGGTGGCAAAAACAATGAGTCCTTCTCTGGATTCTATGATGGTGTCATGAAAATAACTCCTTGGTTTTCCCATCATCTTTATGATGGTGTCATGAAAATAACACCTTGGTTTTTCTCCTCGCCGAAGAAATTTGTCCCCAAGATGATGGGAAAACCAAGGAGTTATTCTCTTAACACCGTCATAGAATCCAGAGAAGAACTCATTGTTTCCGCCATCATCTGGTAGACAAAATGCATTAGGTTGCTCTTCATTGTATCTTTTCAACTAATGCATCAACCCTAGAATTCTTGCATTTATGTGAAGAAGAATCATGAAGCCTTGGGAAGGTTCTGTCTCCTAAACGGTAAATGTTGAAGTTGAAGAATCAGTAGAGGGAAGTGACACAAATGACAACAGCGATGACGAGTGTATCTTTAGGCTAGTTTTGGCCAGTCCTAGAGGAGCAACTAGGACAAAATTGGATGACGCACTATATGTTATAGATGATGAAACCGTGGAAGTTGCAAACATGAAGAATCAGTAGAGGCGGGATGTGACGCAAACGACATTTTTTTTATCTGTATAAATAATGTAGTAATGTAGCTCTTTTCTTGTTTTGAAAAGTTTAGTAATAATGTACGTAGAAAACAAGGGAAGAAATAGTTTCTTGTATTACTCAGCAGACTAAGGCTGCTTATATAGAGAAAAGTACATTAATGATTTCCTAAAATTGGAGATACTAATTAATAATAAAATACAACCAAATCTGACAAATAAATATAAAATAAAATCTAGGAAAATAATATCGGGATTGGGCCTGATTCTCCAACACCCCCCTCAAGTTGGTGCATAGATATCTGTCATGCCCAACTTGCCTATTAGCCGCTCAAAATTAGGTTTGGCCAGGCTCTTGGTCAGAATATCCGCAGTTTACTGATTAGAAGTCACAAAAGGCAAACAGATAATTCTCGCATCCAGTTTTTCTTTTAGGAAGTGGCAGCCAACCGCAATATGCTTGGTTCTATCATGCAGAACAGGATTATGAGCTATACTTAGTGCGGCCTTACTGTCACAGTAGAGCTTCAAAGGTAGATCAAATGTCACCCTTAGTTCTTTTAAGACTCTGTAAATCCATAAGCCTTCACAAATATCTTGAGCCATTGCTCTAAACTCTACTTCTGCTCTGCTTCTAGCAACAACTCCTTGTTTCTTACTTCTCCAAGTAACCAAATTTCCCCACACATAGGTACAATATCCAGTTGTGGATTTCCTGTCGATAACTGAACCAGCCTAATCAGCATCTGTAAAGATAGCAACGTTCTTCTCATCAGTTTTCTTAAAATACAATCTCTTCCCTGGGTTGGTCTTTAAGTATCTTAAGATCCTATATACTGTAACACCCTAACTCTAATCAAGGTATTATCTGCTGAATTAAAGTTAATGATATGCTAAAGTTTTCGCAAAACGATACTCTATAAACTTAAGTATCTTCAGAGTTCGCAACTTATTAACATATTTTCACAACATACTTAATTCACTTAAATAAATTACAAAATCTTACATAAATACTAGCACAGACTTGTAAACAAAAGAGAAATACATTTAGACTCAACAAAACTTTGACACGTGATCCGGTGACTAGGGTCTCGTGTGATGGCAAGACCGAGCATCCTCACGTGCTCTAAACCTCTTCAAGTGCTATGTACTTGAAAACAATGCCCCAACATAGTGAGTTTATAAAACTCAGTAACATAGACTTTAACTTAAAAACGTTTACTGTTGTTTCCAGCCATAAGTGGTGTGCTACGTATGGAAACTCCTCTCTTCAATTCTTACTATTATGTTAGACATAATTTAGACATTTAAGCCAAAACATTCTACTCATACAACATAAACACCTTTGCTAGACTAATAAGCTTAGAATATTCAATTCATCTGATAACTTACTACATGCACAAAAAGGAATTGAACATAAATGCAAATGCAAATTTAACATATGAACATATTGTTCTTCTTTGCTTTGTGTTGTTAGGTTTGTGTCATATGCTTTGATCCATAGACCCCAATCAACACGCTTTCTATACGATGGTTGGACGTCTTAACCGTCCAAGTGGCGTCCCACGAGGCTAACCATACCGATCTTCTCCTATAAATAGAGGAGTCTTTCCCGGGTCTTAAGTGATTTTTATATATCACAATGCTTATGCTTCTATGCATGTTTACAATCAAGTAAAGTAGCATCTTAGGACATTTAACCAACATCATCATCATCTAAATATTCCAAGAAGTTTACATTATAAACAAGGAATCATACTTAGCATGCATTTGAACCTTATTTATCCAAATCATGCATCTTATTAAAATCATATGATCAAGACAATACACTCATATGCCATTAACAACGATCATAAGCTTAACTTCATTAAATTCATTTATTTCTCTTAATCTTCATAAATATAAACAATTATTAAACTCAGATTTAACATACATCTTTGAACATTAGCTTATGCATATTCCAAATGCGATTACATAATGAAAGAAGTATACAAATATAATTCAACCATTCATAACTTTCATGAACTCAAATGAACACATAAGAAAACCTTTACTCATGAATGTGAAAGAGCCACAAACCAGCAACTTCAAGCATGCATTACTTAGGAAATTGACCTTAGTGTCATTTCTATTAAGGGCTTTTGGTTGCCCATCACTTGAGATTAGATACACTCACATAAACATTCAAAACACATTTTCATTGAAGCTCTATGGAGCAAACAATAGTTCAAACATTAAGCATAGAATTTGTGGGGGGTTAGGGGCAGTCATCCAACCTCTTTCAGTCAAACCCATTAAACTATTATAATTTCTACTCATTATTCATTCAAGTTTAGGAATTGAAAATGAAAACCCTAGCACACCCTAAGAGAGGTTTGAATTGGGGAAATCTATGTTACCTTGTTCCCAAGTGCTTTGGGATGAAAACCCCAAAATCCTAGGGCTTAGCTTGTTCTCAACCTCCATGGAAGCTTGAATAAAGCTTCACTTTCATCTCATCATCTTCAATCTTCCATCCATATGCCTTGATGTTCCTTCTCTTCCATTTCCTCCTCTTGGTCGAGCTCCCTCTTCTCTTCTTCTTCTTCTCTTCTTCTAGGGTTTTCCCAAAATCCTCCATTGAAGCTCAAACTCAACTTTCTAACTCTCATTCAAGCCAGGAATTGAGTAATCTAGCATGAATCTCTTAAAACCCTCTCTCTCTCATGAAACCCTAGCTCTCTATCTCTCTTTCTCCTCTCCAAAATCACCCTTCCCTTTTCTTATTTCCTTTCTCTGCGTTCTGCAAGATTTTGAACTGTTTTTAAGCATTTTTACAGCTGTAAATCAATTCACTTACCTGTGTGAATCGATTCACACAGATAGAAAGTGTCTTCTGCGAATTTAAGTGAGTGAATCGATTCCTGCAGCTCCCCAATTCGATTCCCAGTGGCTTAGTTTTGTGTGAATCGATTCACAAGCTGTGTGAATCGATTCACAACTGGTCCAATTTGATTTCCAAAGAAACTTGGTTCTAACACCCAAATCAACTTCAATTAACTCCTAATCTATACTTCCAATCATTCTAGAATTAAATCCAACTTATTTCTTAACTCCAAATCAACACTTACACCTTGAAATTTTATGCAATCATATTTACTCAATTTGGAACCAAATTAAGCTTAAATACAATCACACAACTTCTCACAATTTATTCTCGAGCCGAGCCTAGGGAAACTTAGGGTGTTACATAACTACCCACCTTTTAAAAATTTTCGTCCTCGAAAATTGCGAATTCTAATATCGTAACTACAACTGCAACATTCTCTCACGGCCGATTCCAACCATTGGAAAAACTTAGAAGTGATTCATTCTTATAAGGCATCGATCAATTTGCTTAGTCGTGAGAACATTAATCGGTCACATACTAGGCCTTAACCAAGTGATGTTACTTGACCGGTTGAGACGCAGTTTGTAACTGGTTAGGTGAAATCACACCAAATACTAATCGACGAAAGGCTTGTAATCATGAATAACTTTAGGCCCCTGCCAGTTGGGTGATAACTTACTTCCTTACGAACCTTAAACATCTTTTGAATTTTGTTTCTATGTTTGTCATACCTTCTAATCTCATTCTTCCATCTCCTTACAATCCTTGAGAGGCACTATCCTAAGAATACTCTTTGGAGATTCTATCCTTAAGTACCTTTTCCTATAACTTATAGAATCGGTACTTGTCTCTTATCTCATTATATAAGATCCAGGCAAAAGGAATCCTAAGCGTATTTAGTCCTTATAATGTGTCCGTTGGTTGGACTGACCTGGTCCTCACCAATCGGTTACAAACTTTGTTTTACGTGAGGTCTAAGTCTCACTTGGTTAGAACTCAGTTTGTAAGTGGCTAGCTAGGATCACCTCAGACACAACCCACGAATCTACTCGCAATAATTTATGACCTTAGATGCCCACAACTAAAACATACCCATACTATTTCGCCCTTAATGGAAATTTCTACAATTTTCTTCAACTTGATAGATTAATTCCCTTCTTTGATTCATTGGAAATTAAACCGGAATTCCATGCGGCCATGACCATTAGCACATGAACCAACGTGACTGTCATCAGGTTTAATGACCAATGGACCGACAAGCCTCGAGGAAGTAAATTCATTTTCTTGGGAATAATCCATCTCACTTATCTTAAGCTACCTTAATACTCATCCTAAATCACCAGAAATCCCAAAGGAATTATTCTCCACAAAGGAGCCAATTGTCCAGGAGATTTGGTGATTCTATTGACCGATTGCAATTTAGGTCTTATTCCAAATAAGGTTCTTATTTGGTAAAGACGAAGTTTGCAATTGGCAAGCGAGATCACTTAATGTACTGGTCAACTGAATCGAGTGCAAACACTAGCAGCTTTGGTTTCCCATTGATTTTGATTTGTTGAAAAACTCTGACAATTCAAAGGCTATCGTCTATCGTTCTTCCTTAGGTTGATTACTCCACTATTGTCATCCTACCTAGGTGACTTAGGGTTTCCTTACTGCCCCATTAGATTTTGGTCAACTTCTGGGGTTTCTATTACAACTTAGGCGTTGGGGATGGAATCCGTCCTCATCTTACTCTTTATCCTTACCATTAACTACTTAGAACACTATGGTTCACTTAGACTTGTCATAGGTTTCGATCAACTTAGGATCCATTCATAATGGTTAGACTAAACAACGTGATTAATTAACAAGCATTGAAAACCTAATCAATTATAAATGTCCATCCTAATTAATTAAAATTGTACCGCTAACAACCTTTGCTAATCAATCCTACTTGTTATTGAACTAAGTGGTCACCACAAGGATTTCCGACGATTTCTAGACCACAATAACTCAAGCTACACATAATTGCATACTGCAAAATAACCTTTGCATTTTCCTGCTTCAGAAATACTATACAACCAAACTTATCAGGCTTCTAAGGTCTAGGCAAACATGGAAATAGTCAACTTCATCATTGCACTAAATACTTCATACTCGGGGTGTGACACTGACCAAATCGTGATCATACCCCTATCTAGACTTTCAAATACAGGTAAGGAATACTAAAGTATGCACTCACTTATATTCGCTAGTCAAAACATACATCACTTCAAAATTCCCTCCGTGGAGAGAACAATGAAGGAAACCTAAAACATATGTCGGTGTGGGGGTCTACAGCCAACCATTTTCCACCCAAAAGAAACCGGCATTTCAAACATCAAAGCATAATAAAAAAATATTCAATATGCATCTATTAATCACTAGTGTTGAAAACTTACCACACCACATGAAACTTAACATCTCAGAGTTAAACACCATAAAGTCAAATATCATGACAAAGCTTCATAATTTCATATAAAAGAAATTCCTATGATTGATTTATGGCTATTTACTAATACCAAAACATTCTTATCTTACTCAAAGTTTTCGGTTCCCTCAACGATATAACAGACAGTGTTCCTTCAACTAGAGGCCTCTCACTGCCATGTTTCCCCTAGGGAGTAACACCATCGTAACGGATAGGGTTCCTTCAACTAGAGGCCTCCCACTGTCACATTACTCATAGGATTACTGTTGAGGTCCCGTAACTACTTTGATCATTTAATCGATCATGTTGTGACTCTTGTTATAAACTTCCAATAGTAGCAGAGTTTAACGTGGCCAGCTAAACTCAACTACGGCTAAGTATGCACCCCGAGGACTTAGGCAGGCTAGAGTGGCTTCGAGTTTCACGACCTGAACTACCATTAGACGATCATTACGGAATTCTAAAGCCCTATGTATAAACATAAACATGTATAAGGAAGTCTCGTAAAACGAGAACAGACTAAGACTACTCTCTATTAGTCTTCATTCCGTTCATTCCTTAGACAAATCCTTGAGGTGGCCTACCTCAATAATTTGAAAAAAGAACTTAGAGAAATCGGATTCACAGGCACAACTGACACTTTCCTAAACCGGATCACTTCTAGACTTATAACTCACAGTCCGATAAGATCGAACTGCTCTGATACCATGATGTAACACCCTAACTCTAATCAAGGTATTATCTGCCAAATTAAAGTTAATGATATGCTAAAGTTTTCACAAAATGATACTCCATAAACTTAAGTATCCTCAGAGTTCGCAACTTATTAAAATATTTTCACAACATGCTTAATTCACTTAAATAAATTACAAAATCTTACATAAATACTAGCACAGACTTGTAAACAAAAAAGAAATACATTTACACTCAACAAAACTTTGACATGTGATCCGGTAACTAGGGTCTCGCATGACGGCCAGACAGAGCATCCTCACGTGCTCTAAACCTCTTCAAGTGCTATGTAACTGAAAACAATGCCCCAACATAGTGAGTTTATAAAACTCAGTAACATAGACTTTAACTTAAAAATGTTTACTGTTGTTTCCAGCCATACGTGGTGTGCCACGTATGGAAAACTCCTCTCTTCAATTCTTACTATTATGTTAGACATAATTTAGACATTTAAGCCAAAACATTCTACTCATACAACATAAACACCTTTGCTAAACTAATAAGCTTAGAATATTCAATTCATCTCATAACTTACTACATTCACAAAAAGGAATGGAACATAAATGCAAATGCAACTTTAACATAAGAATATATTGTTCTTCTTTGCTTTGTGTTGTTGGGTTTATGTCATATGCTTTGATCCATAGACCCCAATCAACAAGCTTTTGGTACGGTGGTTAGATGTCTTAACCGTCCAAGTGGCGTCCCACGAGGCTAACTATACCGATCTTTTCTTATAAATAGAGGAGTCTTGCCCAGGCCTTAAGTGATTTTTATATATCACAATGCTTATGCTTCTATGCATGTTTACAATCAAGTAAAGTAGCATCTTAGGACATTTAACCCACATCATCATCATTTAAATATTCTAAGAAGTTTACATTATAAACAAGGAATCATACTTAGCGTGCATTTGAACCTTATTTATCCAAATCATGCATCATATTAAAATCATATGATCAAGACAATACACTCATATGCCATTAACAACGATCATAAGTTTAACTTCATTAAATTCATTTATTTCTCTTAATCTTCATAAACATAAACAATTATTAAACTCTAATTTAACATACATCTTTGAACATTAGCTTATGCATATTCCAAATTCGATTACATAATGAAGGAAGTATACAATTATAATTCAATCATTCATAACTTTCATGAACTCAAATGAAAACATAAGTAAACCTTTACTCATGAATGTGAAAGAGCCACAAACCAGCAACTTCAAGCATGCATTACTTAGGAATTTGACCTTAGTGTCATTCCTATCAAGGGCTTTTGGTTGCCCACCACTTGATATTAGATACACTCACATAAACATTCAAAACACATTCTCATTGAAGCTCTATGGAGCAAACAATGGTTCAAACATCAAGCATAGAATTTGTGGGGGGTTGGGGGCAGCCATCCAACCTCTTTCAGTCAAACCCACTAAACTATTATAATTTCTACTCATTATTCATTCAAGTTTAGGAATTGAAAATGAAAACCCTAGCACACCCTAAGAGAGGTTTGAATTGGGGAAATCTATGTTACCTTGTTCCCAAGTGCTTTGGGATGAAAACCCCAAAATCCTAGGGCTTAGCTTGTTCTCAACCTCCATGGAAGCTTAAATAAAGCTTCACTTTCATCTCATCATCTTCAATCTTCCCTCCATAGGCCTTGATGTTCCTTCTCTTCCATTTCCTCCTCTTGGTCGAGCTCCCTCTTCTCTTCTTCTTCTTCTTCTTCTTCTTCTAGGGTTTTCCCAAAATCCTCCATTGAAGCTCAAACTCAACTTTCTAACTCTCATTCAAGCTAGGAATTGAGTAATCTAGCATGAATCTCTCAAAACCCTCTCACTCTCATGAAACCCTAGCTCTCTATCTCTCTTTCTCCTCTCCAAAATCGCCCTTCCCTTTTCTCTTTTCCTTTCTCTGCATTCTGCACGATTCTGAGCTATTTTTAAGCATTTTTACAGCTGTGAATCGATTCACCTACCTGTGTGAATCGATTCACACAGACAGAAAGTGCCTGCTGCGAATTTAAGTGAGTGAATCGATTCCTACAACTCCCCAATTCGACTCCCAGTGGCTTAGTTTTGTGTGAGTTGAAGCACAAGTTGTGTGAATCGATTCACAACTGATCCAATTCGATTCCCAGAGGGATTTAAGTGTTGGAATCGATTAAGGAGGCTTGGGAATCGATTCCCACTGCATAAAAAATCAAAGAAACTTGGTTCTAACACCCAAATCAACTTCAATTAACTCCTAATCTATACTTCCAATCATTCTAGAATTAAATCCAACTTATTTCTTAACTCCAAATCAACACTTACACCTTGAAACTTTATGCAATCATATTTACTCAGTTTGAAACCAAATTAAGCTTAAATACAATCACACAACTTCTCCCAATTTATTCTCGAGCCGAGCATATGGAAATTTAGGGTGTTACATATACTGTCTCAAGATGTTCATCATAGGGAGAATGCATGAACTGACTTACAACACTTATAGAGAATGCAATATCAGGCCTAGTGTGAGATAGGTAAATTAGTTTACCAACTAGCCTCTGGTATCTGCCAATATCAACCGGAACAATACCCTTCTCCCATAGCTTCATATTAGGATCCATGGGAATGTCTACTGGCCTACATCCACTCATCTCAGTTTCCTCCAAGAGATCCAGAATGTACTTTCTTTGGGAGACTACAATTCCCTTCTTTGAGCAAGCAACCTCCATGCCAAGGAAATATTTCAATGCTCCCCAATCCTTGATTTCAAATTCTGCTGCTAAGTTTCTTTTTAATCTCTCCATTTCTACAGTATCATTTTCGATGAGGATGATGTCACCTACATAGACTATCAAAACAGCAATCTTTCCATTAGGAGAAAACTTTGTGAACAAGGTGTGATCTGTTTGTCCCTGGGTGTATCCCTGTCTTTTTACTGACTGGATGAACCTTTCAAACCAAGCCCTTGGAGATTGTTTAAGGCCATAGAGTGACTTCTCCAATTTGCACACCTTTGACCCAAATTTTCTTTCAAAGCCAGGATGAGAGTCCATGTATACTTCTTCCTCCAAATCACCATTGAGGAATGCATTTTTCACGTCAAGTTGATTCAGGGGCCAATCCAAGTTGGAAGCAAAAGATAGAAGAATTCTAACAGTGTTCAACTTTGCAACAGGGGCAAAAGTCTTTGAGTAGTCTATGTCATACGTCTAGGTGAATCCTTTAGCCACCAACCAAGCCTTGTACCTTTCAATTGAATTATCTGAGTTGTACTTCACAATGAAAACCCACTTATAACCTTAATCTTCTTTCCTTTTGGTAATATCACAACTCTCCAAGTTTTGTTCTTCTCAAGAGCTCTCATTTCCTCAAACACAGTTTCCTTCCACTTCGGAACTTTTAGAGCTTCCTGTATATTTTTTGGTATTTCTACAGCAAACAACTGAGAGGTAAATGCAGCAAAAGAGGATGACAAATTTGAATATGACACATACTTGGATAGAGGATGCGTAGTACAAGATCTAATATCTTTCCTAAGCGCTATAGGGAGATCTATTTCAGAAGATTCATCATGACCTATAGGTTCAGAAGAAGACTTACCTGTGTCAGGTTCACTAGGTGGATTTTCCCTTGGTTCAGAATCTTGGCAGTGCTGGAGAGTGAATTCCTTATTTCCTTTCTTATGGTTTTTCTTCTCAAAGACCTTTTCCTTCCAAGTTTTGTCACCATCATTGAACCTGTTTCTTGCCTCTTTATGGGAATCATTTTGTTGTGGCATTAAGGTTGATTCATCACCAGTTTCACAGACTTGTTAGTCATGCTTTTGATTTAAAGATGTCGCCTCAGAATCAATGAGAACCTCTTCCATAGTGGGAATGGATTCAGGTAAGGATTCATGGGCATTTCCTTTTGGTGCAACACAATTAGTCTCAGAATCTTGTAACAAATAAATATTATCCAAATAAATGGTATTTTCAAACGAATCTTTTCCAAATAAATATTCTTTTGGATTCCCCCTGAAGATGAATGTCACTAAAATAAGGTTGTTTTTCAAAAATCGTGGCATCCATAGTCACAAAAACCTTTTTGGATTTTGGATCAAAACACTTGTAACCTTTTTGGGTAGGGGAGTAACCAATGAAAACACATTTTATAGCTCGTGGTTCTAATTTTCCTAGATGCTTATGGTTATGAACAAAAGTAGTTCACCCAAAGATTTTTAATGGCAAATCAGCTGAAACACAAGCCAAGGGAAAACAATTTTTGAAAACATTAAGAGTAGTTTGAAATTGTAAGACTTTGGATGGCATACGGTTAATTAAATATGCAGCAGTCAAAACAGCTTCACCCCATAGGTATTTCGGGACCTTATTTTCAAAGAGTAAGGCATGAGCCACCTTAAGGAGGTGTCTATTCTTCCTTTTCGCAATCCCATTTTGTTGGGTGTATTAGCACAAAAGCTATGATGCACAACTCCATTTTTAAGAAAAAAATCTTCTAAAATCATGTTGAAATATTCTTTCCCATTGCCACTTCTAAAGACTTGAATGTTAGTTTGGAATTGAGTTTGCACCATTTTGAAGAAGTTTTTGACAGCATGTCCAACTTCAGATTTTTCTTTCAACAAGTATACCCAACAAAGTCTAGTGTAGTCATCTATAAAAGTTATAAACCACTTTTTGTTAGAAAAAGTATTTATTCTATTTGGACCCCAAACATCACTGTGAATAACTGCAAAAGGTTTAGATTCTTTATAAGGTTGAATAGAAAATGAAGAACGAGGATGTTTTGCAAACTCGCAAGTTTCACAATGAAATAAAGATAGGTCTTTATCAATAAACAATTTTGGAAAAAGATGTTTCAAATAACGGAAACTTAGATGTCCCAATCGTAAATGCCACAACATAATGTCATCATTACTACTAGAAACAAAAATAGATTCAAAACAAGAACTTATAGATTGAACTTGTGGTCTGGAGTCGATTCCATCTTCAAGGTAGTAGAGTCCCCCACTCTCTTTAACACTGCCAATCGTCTTCCTCGAGTTCAAATCCTTAAAAACACAATAAGAATGAAGAAAGTTAGCTTGACAGTTACTATCTCGGGTTAATTTAGTAACTAACAAAAGATTACAAGACAAGTTAGAGACATGTAGGACATCCTTAAGAGTTAATAAGGGTGATAGAACTATGGAACCTTTTTCTGCAATGGCTGAAAGAGAGCCATCTGTAATTTTAACTTTCTGGTTACCTGCATAGGGACTATATGAAGAAAACAGACTCGACTCTCCAGTCATATGATCGGTAGTACCTGAATCAATGATCCAAGTATGACTAGGACTGACACTAAGGAGGGTAGTATTTAGAAAATTACCTCTCTGAGCTATGGCACAAGAAGGATTTTGAGACTTAAGAAGCTTGTACAGTTGGTCTAATTGTTCCTTGGTGAATGGAAATGAGCTTGAAGGGGACTACTTCCCTTAATCAGAAGTACTAGCCTGAAGAGGACGACCTTCATCCCCCCTTTCTTCTTTAAGTTAGGAGGTTTACCATGGAGTTTCCAACATGTCTCTCATGTATGATAGGGACATTTGCAATGATCACACGATGGTTTTTTTTTCGGTCTTTCTTCCCTTCTTCATTGGAATTCCTACTGACAAGTGCAAATCCTTCCACCTTAGCCATAGAAGTTGTCTTACCCATCATGACACTCTGTCTAGCCTCCTCTCGCCTTACTTTTGAGAATGTTTCCCGGATTGTTGGCAACGGGAACTTTCCTAGAATTCTACCTCTGACTTCATCGAGGTCTTTGTTAAGGCCGGCTAGGAAGACAAAGATGCGATCATTCTCCTGTCTCTTAAGGAACAACACACTGTCCTTAGTACATTTCCAGTGATCATCATAGTAAAGATCGAGTTCTTGCCACAAAGTCATCAATTCATTATAATAAGTAGCGACATCCTTGTCACCTTGTTTGGCATGCCATAACTTTGATTTGAGATCAAAGATTTGAGAAGAATTCTGAATGTCAGAATAAGTGTCTTTGACGGCCTCCCAAACATCTTTCACAGTTGACAAGAACATGAAAGGCTTTCCAATTATTGGCTCCATGGAGTTAATTAGCCAAGCAATGATTAAGGAGTTTTCAGACTTCCAGGCCCTGAAGCTTGGATCTATTTATGCAGGTCTGGGTATATCTCTGTAAGAAACCCAAATTTTTCTTTTCCATCCAGCACTAATCTCATAGTTTGAGACCATTATGTGTAGTTTTTCCCATTGAGACGTTGAACATCAACCTTAAGGGAGTTGGAGGATCCCTCATAACTATTGAAAAGGTTAAGGGTTGCATGTCCATAGGGAAAAACTCCTTGAAAGCCGCAGCCACCTCTTGGGCTGCCACCTGCACCATCGCCAGCATCTCCAGTGTCGTCACCGTTGTCGCCCGCGCCTGGGCCGCCGCCTCCCGTGCCTGGGCCAGCGCCTGGGCCGCCACCACTCACGCTGTCATGCGTAATGCCTGGGCCGCTACTTTCGTCGCCGCCGCCAGTGATGATGGATTCAACACCATTGCTACTACCTGTAAGAGCCTGCTTCCACGAGTTGTTGTTTCTCGTCATGAGGAAGGAGGAAGAGTAATCCCTAGATCAAAAAACCTAGAGCTGCTCATATTATTTTGTATAAAATGGGGCCTGAATAGTAACCATACGGACGTGAATAGTAACCGTACGGACGTGAACAGTATCGTCGATGAATAGTGCAAGCGGCTAAGGTTTTATGCGAAAACGAGACCCTCAAGATCGAGAGCTCAGATACCATGTAGAAAACAAGGGAAGAAATACTTTCTTGTATTACTCAGCAGACTAAGGCTACTTATATAGAGAAAAGTACATTAATGATTTCCTAAAATAGAAGATAATAATTAATAATAAAATACAATCAAATCTGACAGAATAAATATAAAATAAAATCTAGGAGAAGGGGATTGGGCCTGATTCTCCAACAATGTAGATGTTAATAATGTAGTTATTTCCTTGTTTTGAAAAGTTTAGTAATAATGTAGCTCTTTCCTTGTTTTGGAAAGTTTAATAACGTAGTAATGTATCTATTTTCTAGCCAATATATTCTGCTGCCAATTATTGTCAAATTTTCTGCATTATTGTCATTTTAGAAAGCCTCTGGGCTGGAATGGATAAAAATAAACAAATTTTTTTTTTACCTATTACGCCGGTTATTTAGATAACCGGTGTAAAAGGATAGTCTTTTACACCGGTTATATAAATAACCGGTGTAAAAGGTCCTTCAAAAAAATAAAAAGTAAACGAAAATTGAAATTTTACTTCCGGTGTAAAACTCCACATTTTATACCTGTTAAATAACCGGTGTAAAAACCCCAACATATAACACCGGGAGTATCTACACCGGTACCAAAACCAATGTAAAATGTCAATTTTAACCGGTGTAAAATCTTCCTTCTACACTAGTGAATTATATGAGATGATATAAATTATATGACAAAATATGAGACTCGTGAATATATTCATATGTTTGAGGTGGACTTAACAATAGTACAATATGATATATATTTTATGTAAAAGATGAACTTTTCTCTTTTTTTGACAGTGGAGGTGCTAGGTGCTACGATCGAACTGCTTTCAGGATCAACGAATGTGCGTACAAATCAACACATGTCTTTTGAGTTGTCTTCACTCACACACTGCCTAATAAATTTTTCAAGAGGTCAACCATCCTAGAATTTCTCAAATTCAAGCACGATTAATTAACTTTACTAGTTCTTAAAATATGGGCTACAAAAAAGAATATAAATCTTATTGATATAGATATTGCTAATCAATTCCTTTAAACTTTCATCAACTATACCATCATGTATCCGTACAGTCTCTTGATTCCTCTCATTTTGATGTGTGTTAAGTTCATTCATGTGCCTCATTACTGCAAGTCTGCCAAAAGTCGCTTTTTATCCATGCCTAATCTTTTGCACCAGCGATATATCACTCCTCATAGTGTATTAAGAGAGGTCATGATCTGATACCATTTTTGCTATGACCAAGTCGCTTTTAATTAGGATTGATGAGTGTCCCTAGACACCAAAATATATTTTTTTGGAGAGTTTCATCCTCACTCACACGCTTCTTAAACTCTTCCTATATTTACTTCAAATCATGCACTCTTAACATTGGATTCTTAAGTTGTGGGATATCAAAAAGAAGAAGCATCTTGTTGATATAAATAATGTTAATAAATTCCTTTAAGCTATGATCAACAACTGCATAGTCTTTATGCTGCATTACTAGAGGAGTGTTGGAATGGTACAAGGGTTTGTGTAAAGCAATTAGGAATGGTACAAGGGTTTGGGATCGATGAATTGACTTCTATTGGAGAGCAATTAGGAACAATGGTGGTATATAGATCTCAAGATAGGAAGCGAAGCCATATGCCACATCACCCAAGACTTGGAAGTGGTTTAGAGCTTTGAAGAGTGGTAGTTGAGGAGAAAAGTGTCGACACTATCCCTTTGGTCAGGGGTTCATTGCTAGTCATGGTGGTCATAGCTTACTAGTCATTGTGGTCATCAATTGCTTGTCATACTGGTTGTTAAGGAGGCAGTTCAGGAGAAAAATGATAGCTCAAAACTTGAGGAGGAAAAGAAGAAGGATCATTTTGTAAATACCTATAATATGTAAATTTAGATTGCCAATCATTCTTTCCAACCGTCCAAATTTTTTATAAATAGAACCTATGGTTGAAAATCTATTATCTATATAAGAAACTTAACTACACTAAAGACTCATGGCAAAAACCTATTCATATGTTTTTCCGTCAAAAATTTTTTCCCACAAAAAACTTAACTACATTCCAAAAACTACACTATAGGTACTATTTTTTTTGCCACCGTGTTGAGCACAGATTCTCTCAGCTACTTATTATTCAAAGTAAACCACTATTCAAGTAGTCCGCTCTATAATTTTTCTTCATAACTTCACATATTTTTTGGTCACTAAAGTGGTTGAGTCCAGCGTTGGAGTAGCTCTTGGGCCACTGGGCCAGCAAGCTATTTGCTATTTGAAATCTAGGCGATTCTTTCTTCCAGGGTAGTTGTTGAATATTTGCAGCTTTGATCTGGCCGTCTCCCTATGATTTTCTGTAGTAATAAGCACACCAAAATTTATTAAAAGGTTGAAATGAGGAACCCTAAAGCTATTGCTGACTTGCTGTACTTTTGATAGGTAGAAGACTTTTCAAGGAAGCTGTACATCAATACATAATCTATTTTCTAATTTAACATTTTCACTATTTCTTTTTTCTATCTTTCTTTAATTTAGATGAAACAGTTTTTGTGTAGCTGTGAAATTTAGTCACCGACAAATATTTTTACTCCTTCAATAATTGTCCGGATATATATCCTTTCTATATAATAACTATTAAAAATATTAAAATTTAAATTAGTTGTTAAAATATTAATATACTTAATAATTATTACTGATTATCTACCGTCGAAGCACCCTAAATTCCATCGTTAGCAACTTAGCAAGAGTTGATTGATCTCAAGTGCATCTGCCCTCTAGTCTAGCCAATAAAGTGAAACATGCTCATATGGGGTATATGATGAAGTATTGATGCTTATATGGTGCATTTTGTGAAAATCTGGGTAAAAAGTGTTTGAGAAATGTTGACAATGCATTTTTAACACTTTTTTTTTTTTATAATTGCTTTACAATGTTACTAAAAAAAGTAAGTGTAGTTTTTCAGTGAGACTTTAAAAAGAAATGAAATTTGCTTAACAAAAAATGTGTTGCTATATATCAACGTTCAAAATATTTTGTTTCAGGAAACTACTTAATCTAACACAAGCAAAACGTTGAAACTATTTCCCATACTTTTGCTTAATTAATTTATAGTTTTTTTAGGAAATTAATTTGTAGTTGTATACATTTTGTTAGACAAAAACACTTACTTTTCTTGGTGTCATATATATATATGGGTTACGTACAGATGATAAAGGAGAGGGGAGAAGTAGAATGTCGCGGGTTCGAAACTCGCGCTCTCAATATTCACATAACACTTACATATGTTTTATTATTAGGTTGTGTTGTCGAGACTCTTGGTGTCATCTATGTTCTTAAGCAATCCATCCCTCTTTTTGCCTCTTATTTTCTTGTTTGTCATTTATAATTCTTTCATTGTCTTTTAAGGATGAAATTTGATTCCATAACACCTTCATTCCATTTTCTCAATCCATGTAGAAAAAAGAATGAAGAATTAATCAAAATATGAATAATACAGCTCTCATTTCCCTATTTCCGAAAACAACTTATGGATTATTTAATGATAGCTTTTTTTTTTTGTTGAGGGAAGCTTTTTTTTTGGTCAAAATAACTTATTGTTTATTGTGTATATGAGTGTGCATTGCATAAGTGATAGGAACAGAAAGGGCTTTTATTTCAACACCTCCCCAACTTAATTTTCCCACCTCCCCAACTTAATGAAAAGACTTAAATATCCCTCAACTTAACCCTAATTCCCCCTCATTTCATCACCTCCCTCCCCCACAATTCCTCACTTCCCCTCTCCTCTCCCGATCCTCGCCCTCACCTCCCCTCATTTCCACCGTCCCCTCTCCCGATCTCACTTCGCCTCACTCTCCCCACATTTCCACCGTCTCGCATCGCTCTCTCCTCTCACCGGATCATCACCGATTCGCAAGGTACGAGCATCGTCATTATTTTTTTTCGGTTTCTCTGCAAATCCGGACTCTAGAATCGGATCACCCGGCTTCAAGAGTCCGGACGTAGAAATTACCGCAATCACTCAACTTCCGACTCTAGAATCCGAACACTCCGCTTCAAGAGTCAGGAAGTTCGTAATGACCGCAGAGTTATTTAATTTGATTTTTATTTATATTTTATTTATGAATTTATTTCTGAGATTATGGCACGCACGATGGGCCGTGGATCGGCTAGGGCTGGTCGTGCACCCGCTACGGGTGGTCGGATACCAGGTGGACGGATATCAGCCCCTATTGATGACCGGACGAGACCTACTATTTCGACGCGCAAGCATCAGGATGAGCTGCGTCGACCTCATGACGGTAGTGGAGCTCAGATTTCGCCTAGTACGTCAAAGAAGACATGAGCCTGGCCGTGGAGGCGATTTCACCGGACAGCGGCGGTAGTGGAGCCGATGCAGCCATGGTGGAGCCAGAGTAGAGCCGATGGTGGAGCCAGACAAAGAAATGTGAGTCATTCCCTGGGGGCCCATACGACAGATCAGTTCTTGTCAGTTATGGACAAGAACATGTGGCCGCACGGTTGTGGCTTGAGCCCGACGTAAGTAAACACTATTTTTGTTTTTTACATTAATTTCATTTATTTATATGTAATTGACTTATACTGTGCTGTTTTGATGTCAGTTGCGGGGAGAGATTAGGGTGATCAGTCACAGCACCAGTGTATCTGCTTTTGCCCCTTATCTGCAGATTCATGCTATTCTGCTTGAGTCGAAGCTTGATCCACTTAGGCGGCTTTGTTATGGGGCGGTCGACAAGGGACTGATCAGTGCCTTTGTAGACCGGTGGCATTCAGACACTTCCAACTTCCACCTGCCGATTGGTGAGATGACGGTCACTCTGGATGACGTCTCACAGCTACTCCATATTCCAATGATGGGGACGTTCTACATCGCCAGACACCGGATAAGCGACGATTGTCGCTATGCCGACGAGCTGTTAGCGCCCCTAGAGCCGCAAAGACGAGGAGATTGATAGGAACAGATGTACTTCTGTTCGACTGGAGTGGCTGCGCACCGAGGTATACAGGCAATGATGCGATGATCGAGAGTGGGATGTGGTCAGTACCCTGTGCCTCTCGTTGGGAGTACGACGAGGCAGTACCCCGTGCCTCTCGTTGGGATGTGGTCAGAGGCGCAGGACTGGTGAGGCCATATCGGCGGGCCCTGGATCGGCTGACTGTAGGCGATGTTACCTGGGACCCGTATGTCGGTCACAGTGCAAAGCGCGGAGTTCTACGCTATATCTCACTTCAGGGGCTTCATCCGTTTCGGGACTCTCGTGTATCCATACCTGCCGGACAGGGTATTGCGCCAGTTTGGACATGTGCAGCGCATACCCGACGATCCCCATACCTGCCGGACAGGGTATTGCGCCAGTTTGGACATGTGCAGCGCGAAGCGATCCCCTGGACTTGAGGCAGCGGTCGATCGATTGAAGGAGATGGACGAGAGGTGGCTTCATTTTGATCAGCACCTCATTGTTCTTGGTGCTCTGGTGGCGCCTGGATTACCGGACGTGGAGCCTGGATACATGGATTGGTTCCGACGTATCTCACATCCATATATATATCCTGATCATGTACCGCCTGCATCCAGATCATCACGCCACGCCGCCACCACCACCATCCCCACCACCACCGCCACCGGCAGATGTATGTTATATTTATAAGTCTTATTTATTTGTCTTAAAATTTGTGAATACGAAAATTAAATCTTTTTGTTGTTGTCGTAGGTCGCTAGTTGGGCTAGGGTGTCCGAGATTGCACAGACGATGATGGGCGGACGCCAAAGACATCCAAATTCGACACCGATGGTTGGGAGCTGATGCGAGAGCTACAGATATTAGCACGCCCCCATTTCCCGCAGATATATACACGGCGACGGGTCAGGCGTAGGCACAAGTAGCAGCACCCTCTTAATGTTTTCATATGTATTCTGATCAGACATATATATGTATTTGTATTTTGGGATATATGCATTTTATTTGTTCATAAATTTTGCGTCTCCTGGTCGTACCATTATGTCGTTGAGAGGCAAATACAATTAAAACACAAATTGAACCATAAATATAGAGATCCAATATATAAATATTCAATGATCTACAACTACATGTTCTGCGGATGAAATAAAAATAGATTTCCAATGTTGCATGCGACTTTTCTCGCAACCCAACATCACAAAAGTCTTTTTGCTTGATTGCCCATAGTCTGATCTTAAAATAATAACCACACACCCAACAGATTTGTCAACGTCTCGTGCCCATGCCAATAGATCATCCGGCATAGAAAACACCTGAAACGACAACATGTATCATTCACCAACTCATCCAACAAATCTTAACAAAATTGATCAATAAAATAAGTACCCGAGCAGTAGTGAATGCACTGGTACAATCCATGGAAACGACATCTGGAACATCAGGAACAATGGGCACTATGGTGTTGGGAAAGTTGTCTTCGGAAAAGTTGTCTTCCATTGAAACTGCACTGGAAAAGACAAGTCAAAACTTTAATAGACATAGAGTCCGGATTCTAATTGCCGGAATATTCCGGATTCTTAAATCCGGACTATTTTATACCTCCGGACTTTAGAATACGGAGTACTCCGGATATTAGAATCCGGACTCGGGAAATAGAGTAACCAAAAAAATAAACGTCCAAATTCTTATATCCGGAGTGCTCCGATAATAAGAATCCGGACTCTCTGCGATTTCAGAAAAAGAAAAAAAAAGAGGCCGACGAACCTCAGATCAGTGACAATGTGGAGGAGATGGCGAACGAATGCACCAGGGCTGGCTACGACCTCCAAGGCGAGCCAAAAAACTTCAAAAAGTGAGAGATTAGGAGAGGGCGATTTCCAGGAAGAGAGGGAGGTTGGGAGGAGAAGATGAGGAAGGAGGAAGGAGGGGAGGTGCTGACAGGATAAAGTTGGAATATTAAAAAAATGAGAGGTGGGAAAATTAAGTGGGAAAGGTGGGGAAATAAAAGCCCGAACAGAAATATACATTCGTTCTTCGTGGGCTACACATCAATAACACCTTCTGAAGAGGCCCACTTTGTTCCCTTGTGAACAAAACTACGAAATGTCCTTGGGCTTCGGTTTTCTAAACTTTGATGCACGAGCCTCTCCTTCTGCACCTTTTTTTTTTGGTTATGTGATGTGACGGCACTTAATTACCAAGACCAAAATAATGCCACCTTCTTTTTATAAATAAAAATAATGCCACCTTAATAAGTTTATTGAATGGGCAAACAATTATTTTGATCTTTAAATGTGTAAGGTGTTGTCTTATAGTCCCTGAGTGTATCGAAATTATAAAAATATTTTTGAGTGTGTCTTTTATTAGTAATTTTAAGGACCAAATTGATTAACGGAAGACACATTTGACGACCAAATTGACTAACGAAAGATACAATCGAGGACCAATCTGACTAACGAAAGACACATTCAGATGACCAAACTAACTAACAAAATATATATTCAGGAATGTTTTTGTAATTTTGATACATTCAGTGACTACAGTAACAACGACTCACACATTCAATGACAAAATGACAATTTAGTCTTTACCAAATTGCTACTTTGATAAAAATTCAATCTCAACTCAATCAAAGACTTATGGTATGTTTAGTTTCAAAGAGAAGTTGTGAAGAGAGAATTAGGGGAGAGAGAGTGTGGGAAGAGAGAAAGAAGTGAGAAATATGGTAGATTTGAGGTATTCATGGGTATAAGAGGAAAAAAAATAGGAAAGAGAGAAGTGTTGATTATTTTTTAAAGTACCATAATGCCCCTAAGTTAAAAAAAACCTTCCATCAAAATTAATCTAATTTTTTATTTAACTTCAGTTAATTAATTAAATTACTTAATTTAATTTTTTATTATTTTAAATTTTTAGATTTATTTATTTTATCTATTTATTTATTTATTTTATTTTAATTAATTAAATAAATAAATCGAGAAACAAAATTCATGGGTAAGACGTAAAGCTCCCTATTGAGAATAAATTGATGCGTACGGTTTCTGAAAAAGAACACATCAAAGGGAGGGTAATTCTGGAATATAAGAAAAAGCAACACATCTCTTTCCTATTTCTTCGCTAAGTTGCGAAGAAGGCAAAAAGTGGTGGGGTCCACCATTATTCTTTCTCCCTTCAATATTTCTCAGCTGAAATAAACTATCGAAGTGCTTATTCTCTCTATGTAGTCCATCTCTTCTATAATTCATCTTAACCAATCACATGCTTAAAGATTTTTTTTTTATATAAACAGTTTGTTAATTTCTGTCGCATATAAAAACATAAAATATTTAGGACAAAAAATATCACTCAAATTCAACAGAAAAATTTTACCATCTAGCAACAAGATCAATAATGTTAGAGTTTGCTAGTAAAATGTCAATAAAAAATAAACTTACTGTGGTAAATGTAAAAGTAGTATAAGTAAATATCCAATTTGGTCGTTGGGTACTTGTATTAACCTAATCCCTACTTTGAAAATATTTCAAAATGGTCTCTAGATTTTCAAAACGTTAATTAGTTAGGTCCCTCTGTTATTGTCTGTCAGTTAACAGAGTTAGGAGTGGTGATTTGGTATGTCAAGTGACATGGTGGCAGCCAGGTAAGCATCTACGTGTTCTCCACATCACCATATGCAATTTCAAGGACCAAATCAATACCCTTTCTCTCTTCTCTCTTCTCCCTCTCCCTCTCCCTCCTCTCGTCGACCACCTCTGTTCTCTCTCTTCTCCCTTTCCCCTTCTTCTCGCACAAGATTGTGCAACTTTTTAACAAATCTACAAACATTTGTGCAACCAAATGCACTAAAAATTGTAACTTTCTTCTTCTACACAATTGTTGACACAAATCTAACAAAACAAGGAAACTTTGAGGGGAGTAATCGGCAAGAAGAATTAGGAACTTTTGTGGGAGTAATGTTCGCCCTGAAGATAAAAACAGATCCAAGACAAATATTACAATCACCAAATCGTGTACAAAGTTTTGCATAAAAATTAAATAAAAGTGATAAAACATGATTCCTTTTTTTGAAAAATAAGAATCCAAGCAGTCTTTTCATCAACCTAGAACTTATTCTAGATCCCAAGTTAGTTGACAAACATCACCAAAAAATTAAATTGAATGAGAAGGTAGAGAACTTATTCCCGATCCCAAATTAATTCACAATAATTACCACAAAATTAAATTGAATGAGAAATGATAGGTTTTTCATGGCCACACCTCTACTTCAACCTTCTCATCACAACACCCCTACTAAAAAACCAGGCGCATATTAGAAACTGGAAGAGAAAAGGGATGAGAAAGCAACAAATTCAAGAGAAAGACAGAGAGAAGAGAGAAAGATCTATCGCTTCTTCCTCATACGCCACATATCGCCTTCCCATTGGTCGACACACCTCCGCCACTGTGAGCTATAACCTCCATCTGCCACCATAAAATGTCACCATAGGCACGTCTCTACTAGAATCACTGAACATGCATCTGTCGTTCATCATCCCTGTGATCAAAGCTGCCAGTGAAACACAATCAGAATGAACCATCTATTGCCGTGTTTTTTTAGCATGACAAGAAATAATGTAGAAGAAACACTGGCAATCTTTGAAGGGGAAGACAGAGGAAGGGGGATGAGGGAGGAAGGGAGGGACTGATGGGAGAGGGGGAGTAAGAGAGAGGAAGGAGGAGAAGGGGTAGACTAAACCCTAACTGATTTAACATCAAATTGGTCCCTAAAATCGTCTTAGATGCACCTTAACGATATGGAGGACACATGAATGTTTGCATGGGTGCCATCCAGTCGCTTAACATGCCAAATCACCACCCTTAACTCTAACTCTGTTAACCGACAGACACTAACAGAGGGACCTAACTAATTAAAGTTTTGAAAATTTAGGGACTATTTTGGAATACTGCTAAATTAGGGGCCTAGGTTGATACGAGTACCAAATTTTAGGGACTAAATTGGGTATTTACTCAAAAAAATTAGAGTTCCCCTATTGTAGAGAATATGGTTGAATTTTTCTTATGTTGTTTGGGCATATATGGAAAATATTTTTTTTTGTCATATGCAAAATACCTTTAGAAGCATCGATTTGGATTCGCATGGGTTATGTTCCTGATGGGTATTGGATGGTTTGTATTTGGGAGTAACATTTTTTTCGTCCGAAAATTTATTTCCTGACAAATCCAAACAAATTATTCTATCCAGAAATAAACTTTCAAAAGGATGGTGCATGTTAGCAACAACAGGAGATGTCTTTAGTTATTCCCTTTGTATTTATGCCGCTGCTATGAGTATTTAGTTTCATTCCTCTTGAGCTGTAATTTGGATTATGTTTGTTATCATCTCACACTATTTTCCTAGCACATCTTGTGCTTTTGGTAGTTTTCATTTGGCTAAATTACAAAATTGGTCTTCTAAGTTTATTTTAGGTTTCAATTTGGTCCTCTACGTTTTATTTGTTTCGTTTTGGTCCTCTACGTTTTATTTTAGTTTTCAATTTGGTCTTTTCCGTCACTAAAAGTCAATTGTCCGTAGCTAAAAGTCCATTTTTCGAAATGTTATTTGGCTTTTAGCTACGGACAATTGGCTTTTAGTGACAGAAATGATCAACCTGTTATAACTTTTAAAACGTAAGGGACCAAAACGAAACAAATAAAACATAGAGGACCAAATTGAAACTTAAAATAAACATAAAGGACTAATTTTGTAATTTAGCCTTTTCATTTCTTATTAACAAAATTAATTTTGCTTATAAAAACCATATGAAAAAAATATTTAACTAAATTAAAATACAATATAATAAGATAATTAAATTATACTCATAATGATTACATATCCCTTATAAGACTTTAAGAAAATAGTACAAGTATTATTTTCAAATTTAAAACACACACATACATACAAGATGGTTAATGTAATACTAATATATGCATTCATTTTATTTTTACAATTACACATTTCTAAATTCATATCCACTCAATGAGTAATTACTTTATCTGTCATAAATGTTTCTTTTTGGTATCAATAAAAGCAGTGTTAATAAAACAAGACCGAACCAACGAGTCGGACCAGTTCCACCAGAATCCAGACACATAGTCGGCCTGGTCACAACACCAGATTGGGGAGAGGGGTGGACACAGGTCTGGATTGAATCGCCAACCGAATCAAACCGAATGGAAAAATCTGGGTTGGTTTTGGTTTATTAGTTCGGTTCTGAAATAAAAAGCTAATTTGAGGTCATTGGTTCTGGTACCAGGTTAGAGAAATTAAAACCTGAGCATCACGAATACAAACCAAACATAATGCCAATTTTCTGCATGCAAAAAAATATAATTGTTTTACTAACACATTTGCGTTCAGAGATCACACAACTTCAATTTCCCTTTCTTAGCTTCCTTATCATACATCTTAGGGCAAGACAGTGAAGGAACTAGTGGCTACCGCCCACCATTCTCACCGAGTCTCCGTCGTAGAGAGTAGAACATCTCATGTCCTTAAGCTTGAGCTTTAGAGCTTTCAATTTCTGATTTAAAATTACCATTGGACATCCAACATAACTATGCTTCCAAACCTCTTTGACAATGTGAAGACAATCATCATGATTAGCCCACATTTTCATAAACTTAAAAGAGGATTTATGTCTAACGTTGTTTTTCGGCAAATCAAGAAATAAAGAATAATGATCGGATACACTTTTAGTGAGTGTACAACAGGACGGACTAGACCAAAAGATAAGCCATTCTTGGTTACAAATGATCCTATCAAGTATTTTTTTCAGTGAAAGCTATCCCTTTTCTACCATTTGACCAAGTGAATTGAGCACCTTTTGTTGGCAAATGGAGTAAAGAATTACAAGTTGTCTAATTTTGAATGAGAGCCACTGCCACGATATTCATGTGCACCTAAA
This sequence comes from Calophaca sinica, assembly GCA_037113605.1. NCBI lineage: Eukaryota > Viridiplantae > Streptophyta > Magnoliopsida > Fabales > Fabaceae > Calophaca > Calophaca sinica. The sequence continues at coordinate 59,259,800 of CM073735.1, forward strand.
ATAACATTGAAATCACCTAAGAAGCACCGAGGGATCCTATGAGCTTGTTGGTCAGTTAAATCATTCCAAAGATTCCTCCTCTTTAAGTAACTTGTAGAAACATAAACACCAGCCATACCGATAATATGACCCTCAAAATCCAACAATTTGATATACCCAGAATTAAAGATTTTGTGATATAAGTCGAATTCTATCAAATTGTTTGATCGATTATGCAATTAGGATCATGCGTAATAATGCTGAATTTGCATCTTTGAAATGAATCAATAATCTTTCAGAGAAGTTAGTTGAAACTAGAAGACATGTTGGTATCCATTAGTTTATCTTCTTATGAAGTTAGTAATGATTTTTCTCGTTGCAACAATAATGGTGGAAAGAGATTTTTTTGCTGCTAAATGGGAGATGCATAGATGAATGATTGACTAGTGACTCATATTGAGAAAGATGTGTTCATTATCATTGACATTAGTTGATCATTGAACGATTTCAAAACACGAAATCATGTCGATGACACTTATAAGAGATGTAATTTATTTGATTAAATATATTAAAATTTTAAACATTTATGTCTTTTCCTATATATATATATATATATATATATATTCCACAATTTATTCGATAATTGTTTTTTATTCGGAACCCACCCTAATTAATCATTTTGATTGAGTGGATCCACCAGAATATGTTCAAATGGTTTTTACGGAAGCTTTTGGGGTGGAAAAATGTCTCATGTGGTCTATGATAGACCAATGCTAAAAAATTGCTCGAAAATCTAACAATAACCGATGCCACCCCTGTAAGTAGAAGGTCATGGTATTTCTCATCCTTATGACTTAGAAAGTGACCTAATCGATGTCAGTTCGGCAGCATACAAGGAAAAACGAATATGAGTGCATCAAAACTCAACTTATATTCATTTTCTCTCGTTTTTGTCGAACCAATTAGGCCACGGTATCAATCACGAGGACGTGGTGAACATTGACCTTCTACTTACAAGAATGACATCAGTCATCGTTGGAGTTTCAAGTATTGATCCACCATAGACCACACAGGACATACTATCCTACCCTAGTAATTGCCTGATTTTTGCACGATAAATTTTAAAGCATGTTAGAATAAGTAAAAAATTGGAGTATTGCCCATTGCCATGGTTGTACTTGTATTATTACCCATCGCCACTGCTAGGTGTTTTCATGGGTCGGTTTGGATCGGTTTTGACCAAATCCATTACCCAAACCAATCAAAAATTCTTCGGTTTGGGTTGGGTTGGATTTTTGTATTTTTTTTTAAAATCCGAACCAAACCAATCCGATGAAAAACCGGTTGGTTCGGATTGGGTCAACGAGTTATGTAATATAATTTTTTTTTATAAATTCTAAAGAAAACTTTACTTTTTTTACAACATTCAACACTTTATATAGCCAAAAAATAAAATGTAAAACATTGAAATATAAGATAAGAAATTATTAATTCATCATTAGTAAGTTAATTCGATATTAACGTAAAAACTTATTTATAAAAATAAACCATCACATTGATAAGGCATATAAAAAATATAAAAATTAATTTCCACATCATTGGGTTAGGCAAACGGGTTCGCGGGTTTGAAATAAAAGATCCATTATCCGAACCAAACCATGTCGAGTTTGAATGTGTTGGTTTGGTTTCGACCCAAACTATGAAAAAATCCGAACCAAACGCTTCGGTTTAGGTTGGATCTGAATGTGAACACAAAAAGAGGGGTTGAATTGTGTTCAAAACTTTTCACAAACTTTAAGTTAAAAACACTTTTCTTTGAAAACTATTTGTTATCGGATGCTGAAGAGTAACCGAACGCTGGAAATAAAATTTATGAAAACTTCATGCGCAAGATAAAAGTAAATGTAGAGCAGTAAATCAAGAGACACAGAGATTTATACTTGTTCACCACCAAACTGGTAGCTACGTCTAGTCCCTACGTTCTTGAAGAATTTTCCACTATAATCAACTGATTACAAATTTTTTTAAGAGTACTCTTCTGTCACAAACTTGACAATACTCTTAATTTTTCAAAACGACAAAGTACGTTCGAGCCTTTGAGGAACTAAGCCTGTAACTAGACAATATAACCTTCACAAAGTATTTTCTTTTGAATACAATCAAATAACTCTCACAAAGAGGATGAAAAGATTAAGCTCAAAACAATAACTTTCTAGAAACTTAGCACGAAACTTAATTGCTCACTTGAGAATAGCCTTAGCAGAATGTAGTTTCTAGCAACCTTCTTCAATGAATACCTTAGGGTATTTATAGGAGTCCTTGAGAGTATTACCATTGCAGATTATTTTGGCTCCAAATCATTGGATGAGGTATTTTGAAAAAACATGTCATTTCCTTTCTTTCTAGAGAATATCAGAATAGTACACATTTCTGTTATGGTACTATCTGCTTTTCACAATTGCCTTGTACGAATTTTGTCTTATTCTAAAGGTATCACCTTTGATACCTCGTACATAAGAATGAGCGCATAAAATCAAATTCGAATTCCGCTCCAGAATAGCTGAGGTAAAAGAGCACAAACGTAATTATCACGTGCTTCATTAATAAGACCAGATGCTCGCTCAAAAGTCAAGATAGATGCTCACATCAATTGAAAACCACGTGTCATAAGATAACACTACTGAACGCTTGCTATACACAAGACACTTGAGTGAACCGGATGCAGACACACATGGAATGTATTCAAACTCTTGTGAATTTCTTCTTCTTGCTTTAGTGAGTTATAAAACATAAGTGATTTTAATACCTGCACACTTCAAGACTTATTAGAAGATAAATTGTTTACTTGTAAATACTTTTTATCATCAAAATTAATGAGGGTCTAAACTTCTCAATCGTTTAGGTTCCAACAATCTCCCCCTTTTTGATGATGACAAATATACAAGGTTGATAAACAATTTAGTTTCAAAAATAATTTCAAGGGTTTCCCCCTGAGTTCAACATACTCAAATATAATTAAATATTTTTAAGTATCAGAGCATTTTCAATTATCAGAGCATTTGTAAGATTGTATAATGCATACATGTATCAGAGCATATATTCACATAGTTATTGAGACCAGATGCTGAGATTATTGTACTAATAAATTGAAGATCAGATGCTAAGATCGTTGTACCAATAATAAATATAAACGTGTCAATGAATATCAATGAGTATCAGAGCAATAAAAAGAATGTTATGTATGATGAATGATGCATGTAGTGTGAAGCTTAAGCGCGTTCATCAAACCTTACTTTTACTCCCTCTTTTTTCATCAGACAAAAAGAGTGTAAAACGCATCATAGTCAAAATGGAATAGAAAAATTTGGATTCTACCAAAAATTTGACCAAGTAAAGGTTAGAACATTCAATATTTAAGAGTACTAGTGCAATAGTGAGAATTTTACCAAGTGAACAAAAATAATACAAAATATTTGAAATAAAAAGAGAATGTTTTTTAAGGGTTTAGTGGAGGGGGAAGGATTTGGTTGAGGCGTTCCATGAGGAGGTTCACAGTGCTTTCCAGCTAATTCACCTTCTGATTTGTAGCCATGATAGCTTCAAATTAAGCTCTTAGCAAGATGACAACTTCATCATTTGCAGTAGGAGGAGCAGGAGTAGCTTCTGGAATTTGGTCAGCTTGTGCAAAAATAGCCCTTTGTGTTTCCAGCTTCTGATGCTCTGCAAGCACTTCCTGTGACAATCTCAATTTCCTTTCCTTTCTTTTCTGAGCCTTCTAAAAGAAATCATCATTTGGCAAACTCCATTTGATGAGTTTTCCCAGCTTCTGTTTCTCAAACTCCATATCCTTTTCCCATCTAAGCACTATTTCTTCTAGGTAAAGCATACTCAGAAAAATAGTTTATTTGTGCTTGAACAGGGCATCAACATATTCATCGAACCTTTTCAACTCAGCTTCTGACAATTCTCTTCTTATGATTTCTCCTATCTCAGCAAGACACGTATTGATACGCTCATTTTCTTCCAAATAAATCCTTGTCAGATTTTCTTTGTCATCTTCATCTTCTGTGACAACCTTAAAATGAGGCAAAAGAGCCTTGTCTTTCCAATCTATTCTCATTCTACTCCAACTGAAGCCAATATCTAGATGTTTGCTAATAATAACCCATTGGTCTTGCAGTTTAGTGAAACTTGGAGGCCTAACAATAGTACACATGAACATATCATCAAAGTGGAGAATGATAAGGTTTGTGTCAGTTACCCTGCTGATAGAGTCGACAATAAGAATGGTTGCTTTTTCTACTTTACTATAACCAGATGAGACGGTGCTCCAAGCATCTTTCTTGAGCAAGTTCAGATAGACTTGTCTGGCTTGGTCTTCAGATAGTTTTTTTAACTGGAAGCTGAGACAAAGCTTTTACATTGTATTTTCTGGGAGCTTCCTTGAGTTCCTTAATACCAATTGGCTTTGAAAGTTTTTCAGGAGCTGGTTCCTTCCTCTTCTCAGGAATGGACCATGGTAGTCACCTTTGCCTATCAGGCACGATTTTGACAGATGCTGAGAGGGATCTCTACCCATGTAAGCTAACTCAAGCTTCTTCATTTCAAGGTAGTGAGCCATGAAGGACATTTCATCATCTGAGATCCACCTTCCACACTCTTTCAGAGTGAGAGGTTCATGCTGTGGCAGATTATGAGGAAGTTCAACTGAGAAAGGAATAATTCCTCTGTTTGGAGGAGGTCTTAGTCTTCCACCAAAGCAGGTATGCAGTTTCTCATTTTCCTCAGAGAGTGGAGCAATCTCCAATCTTGCAGCCCCTGAAGTGAAAGTCTTCAAGTGCCAGAGAGAAGGGTGATCATATATGGACTGATACTCTTCTTCTCTTACAAATCGTGGTTTGTTTACAGAGGACACAAACTTGTCGGTATCAAAGTGTGTGGTAGGTTTGATAGAGAGAGCGAGAGGTTTAGGAGAGGAAGTCACTTTGACTTTGTAGGTTTTGGGCTTATTTGGAGGGATTTTGAAAAGCTGATTGAAGGGGTGAGAGTGGAGTGAGGAGATATATGTGGAGAGGGATTTGTTTGAGGAGGTAGAGGTATGTGGTAAAGGGAATGAAAGTGTTTTGAATTTTGTGGTTAACTGGGAGGTTTGAGGTTTGGTGGATGGAGATTGTTGAGTGACAAGGGTAATGGCTTGTGTTTTGGATTTGGTAGTTTTCTTGGTCTGTGTTTTGGTGGGTGTGGGTTGTGTGGAGTGTGTTTGTGGAGATGAAACAAAGAGTGGTGGTGCAAGAATGACATTATCAGTATCAAAAGCAGTAACTAAATCATCAATGAAAAAATCCAATACCTTTGGGTTAAGTTCAGAGTGCCTAACCAATCTCTTTCGTTTTCCTTGAGAGGCAACAGCAGGAGAAGGAGGTGGAGGAACTTTCTTCCTTGGGCCAGACGCTGAAACAGGTTTTTCAGCTTCTGCCTTTCTCTTCTTCTCCAGTATGTTTCTGATGGGGACCTGGTCCTCATCTTCTTCTGGTTCATCTCTTCCTTCTGGTGCAGGAGGCACCTTCTACTTCTTGCTTCTTGTCTCCCTTGCTGGAGACTCACCAGTTCTCTTTACACCAGACACTGAGCTTCTGGTGGGTTTCTTCACAACTTCACCGACAGTAGCATCAGCTAATTCTTCTTGTTCTTGTTTAACCTTCTTGATCATATTGTCGGTGATCAATTTCATTCTAACCAAGCTATTGACCCCAAAAGTGTCAGGACGCACAATAGCTCCTACTCGAAAATATTTTTGCCTTTCTTCTTCTGGCAAAGCTCCTAACTTTCTTGCAATACTATCCTTAATCATCATTGCAATGACAAGAACACCGTAAGAAATGGACTTGTTAATGTTTTTTTTGTCAGCAACACCCTTCCTTGAATTAACCAGTGCATTGATCAGATTGTTGTAAATAAATCTTGGCAAGTTTATCTTTTTCCCGGTCATGTAGTTCCTCATTATGAACTGCTGTTCATAGTTAACAATGTCACTCGATCCAGTCTTGAGCCAGACGCTCTTGGCAATTATCTTGTGAAGCACTCTATAGTGACTCTTCAAATGCTTTGCAGATAGAGGTTCCCCAGATTCTTTCAACTGCCTATAGTTTTCAAACAAGTCTTCATTCACCTTCTCCATTCAATTGAAGGCATCTTCCCAACCAACATAGTAACTAATGCCTTCATAGGGACATTCAATAGTTTCAGCAATTCCGTTAATGATAAAAACAAACCTATAACCTTTAATATGGCCTTCAACAATGCCACCCTTGTGTAGTCGAACATTTCCCAAGAATTCCTTTATTGCAGTTAACAAAACTTCAACCGGTTTCCAGAAGAAGTAGTTCTTCCAATCGAGAGCCTTCAAACCTTTGTTGAAATTAAAACCATAGAGGTTGAAGCTTTTCAAATCAACTCTATTCTCAATCAGAATCTTTCCTTCAATCATAGTATCATAGATAGCTGTATACTCATAAGTTCTTACTTCAGTCATGGTTGTAGTAGAGGAGAAGATGATGGAGGTTTAGGGTTTCAGAGAGAGTGAACAGAGAGAGAGAGAGAAAACACTTTTTTTGCAGGGAAAATACAGAGTACAGAGTGGTGCGAAAGAGATGGGGTAGTGGGAAAGTTTTGAGAAAATGGTACATTTACTTTTTCAAAAAACCTCTTCGCATTTCCTTTGATTAGAAGAAATAAATCAAAAAGAGAATAAAAAAAATAAAGATTCCCTTTTCATTAAATGCAGTTGCCAAAATGAAGTTAAATAATTTTTTTATTGAAAACCTAAATTAATCATGACTCAGTAGGTGTGATGAGGCGCTTAAGTCCCACACGCACGTGACACGTGTGTGCTCGGATGCACACAACGAATTCACCGAATACTGAGTTATGCAATATGAATGACATATCATATGTGTACACGTGTGAATGCTTATGTCATACCAGATGCTGAATGATAGATTTCATAAGACGTTGAGTTTAATCATTCTTCTATAAGATGAAAATTTAAATTTCTTTTTATAAAATTGAATCTATCTTCAGCAAGGGGTTTTGTTAAAATGTCAGCCCACTGATGATCAGTGTCTACAAATTTAATTTCAAGATTACCATTCTGAACATAGTCTCTTATGAAGTGATGTTTAATCTCAATGTGCTTTGCTCTAGAATGCAATATTGGATTTTTAGTAAGACAAATTGTAGATGTATTATCACAAAAGATAGGAATGTTACTCTCTTTTATCAAGTAGTCTTCAAGTTGATATTTCATCCACAGAAGTTGAGAACTGCAACTTACTGCTGAGATATATTCAGCTTGTGCTTTTTCTTTCAATTCGATCTCCAGCAAAGTCAGCATCACAGAATCTTCCTAACTTGTAATCTTTTGATTTCTTATAAAGCAAACCAAGATTAGTAGATCCTTATAAATATCTAAATATTCTTTTAACAGCACTCAAGTGTGAATCTCTAGGATCAGATTGAAATCTAGCACACAGGCAGACGCTGAACATAATATCAGGTCTTGAAGTAGTAAGATAAAGTAGAGATCTAATCATACCTCTGTACATTTTCTCATCTACCTTCTTACTAGTTTCATCTTTATCAATAATACAAGTAGGATGCATAGGAGTATACATTGGCCTACAATCCACCATCTTGAATTTCTTTAGCAATTCCTTGATGTATTTGCTTTGATATATATAAATACCATCATTGCATTGCTTGATTTGAATTCCAAGGAAGAACTTCAATTCTCCCATCATGCTCATTTCAAATTCAGTCTGCATTAACTTAGAAAATTCTTTGTAAAAGCTTTCATTAATAGCACCAAAAATGATATCATCAACGTAAATTTGAACAAGTATAAAATGCTTGTTTGATGTTTTTCTAAATAGAATGGTGTCTACTTGACCTCTGGTAAAACTATTTTTTATTAAAAATGAACTTAGTCTATCATACCAAGCTCTATGAGCTTGCTTAAGACCATAAAGAGCCTTTTTAAGCTTAAAGACATGTTTAGGAAATTCAATGTCTTCAAATCCAGGAGGTTGTTTGACATAAATTTTCTCAGTTATAAAGCCATTCAAGAAAGCACTTTTAACATCCATTTGATAAAGAATTATCTCATGGTGTGCAACAAATGAAAGTAAAATGCGAATAGCTTCTAACCTTGCAACAGGTGCAATGGTTTCAGTAAAATCTATACCTTCTTCCTGTGAGTAACCTTGAGTAACCAATCTTGCCTTGTTTCTCACTACCTTGCCATCTTTATCAAGCTTGTTTCTAAATACCTATTTAGTACCAATAGCTTGTTTATCTTCTGGTAGAGTGACTAACTTCCAAACATCATTTCTTTGGAACTGATTCAACTTTTCTTGCATAGCTAGAATCCAACCTTCATCTTCTAATGCTTGATCAATTGTCTTAGGTTCCATCTCAAAGAGAAGTGCAAGATCTGCATGCTCTTTGAAAGATGATCTTGTTCTTACTCTATCTCTAGGTTCTCCTATGATTTGATCCTTAGGATGATTAGTTTTGTATTTCCAACTCTTTCTGGCTTCAGCTTCTGCCTGAGTAGAATCATGTGTCTGGTTGTCACCACCGGATGCTGAAGATGCAGGATCACTTTTTGATGTTCCACCAATGTCTAAATCTGAAAATAATTCATCTGGCTCTGACATGACAGTGTCAGGCTTCTTGTCATCAAACTTGACATGAATGGAATCTTCCATTATCAAAGTTTCTTTATTGTATATTCTAAAAGCTTTAGATCTTTTAGAGTATCCCAAAAAGATACCTTTGTCAATTTTAGAATCAAACTTACCAAGTTGATCCTTAGTATTCAGAATATAACATATGCAACCAAAGGGATGAAAATAAAAAATGTTGGGTTTTCTACCCTTCCACGGTTCATATGGAACCTTCTTCAAAATAGGACTAATAAAGACCCTGCTTTGAATATAACAAGCTGTATTTACTGCTTCTGCCCAAAAATATTTTGCAATGTCAGCTTTATTGATCATGGTCCTGGCCATTTCTTGGAGGGACTTATTTTTCCTTTCTACATCACCATTTTATTGTGGTGTTCTAGGAGAGGAGAAATTGTGAGAAATACCATTTTCTTCACAAAATTTTTGAAAGCTTTCATTTTCAAATTCTCCCCATGATCACTTCTAATTGAAGAAATACAAATTCCTTTTTTATTTTGAACTGATTTGCAGAAAACATTAAATACCTTGAATGACTTATCCTTGTGGGCAAGGAATCTAACCCATGTCCATCTAGTAAAATCATCAATAATGACTAATCCATATTTCTTTCCAGTTAAAGTGGTTGTCCTTGTTGGACCAAAAAGATCAAGATGCAAAAGCTCAAGTGGTCTGGAGGTTGAAACAATATTTTTAGAATGAAAAGAAGTTTTAACTAGTTTTCCTCTTTGACATGCCTCACAGAGAGCATCCGATTGAAATCTAAGATTTGGTAAACCTCTAACAAGACTGTGCTTGTTTCATTTTGAGATTAATCTCAAACTGGCATGATCCAATCTTTTATGCCAAGTCCATTGCTCATCTTCAACAGACATGAGACAATTGACATCTTGTTTTGCAAGTTCAGAAAGATCAATTTTATAAATATTTTGTTTCCTCTTTGCAGTAAAGAAAATAGAGTCGTTTTTCTTGCTTTTTACTGAACATCCAGTTTCTGTAAAGATCACATCATAACCACTGTCACATAATTGACTTATGTCAATAAGTTTTGCTTTAGTCCTTCAACATAGAGTACATTATCAATAGAGAGAAGAGAGCATTTACCAATGCGACCAATTCTAACTATTTTACCTTTTTAGTTTCCTCCGAAACCAACAAATCCTTCTTCTCTAGGTCTTAGATCTTGGAACATATGTTTTTCTCTCATCATGTGACGCGAGCATCCACTGTCTAAGTACCAAGATAGGTGTGTTGACCTTATTGCTAAGCATTCTGCAACATAGACTATTTTATCTTTAGGTACCCATATTTTTTTGGGTCATTTCTTGTTAGTTCTTGAAGGATACTTGTCCTTCTTAATCTTAAAAACAGTACAAGCACTTTCCAAATGACCAGGTTTGTTGCAGTAAGTACAAAGCAAGCATTCACTGTGATCATTGGATTTATCAGATGCTGGATTTTCATTTTCTAAAGAGGGTTCATCCGATATATAACCAAGACCTCGAGTTGTCGTTTTACTGACATCCTAAATGATTGAAGCTTGCTTGCTTCGAGTTACATTCTGCAAGAAACTTTTGAAAGACATATTCATAATCATTTGATTTACACTTAGGGTTGCCCTTAACTTCAGAGCTTTCTGCTTGAGAGCTCTCAGCTTCTGGTTACTTGCTAGCTTCCAGACACTGATTATCTACTAGACGTTGATTTTCAGTTTTCAGCTTCTGATTCTCTTCATTGAGTTTTGATTTTTCATTGTTCAAAACTTGAAAATCTTGTGATAATTTTGAAATTTTCTTTTTCAAATTCTTATACTCAATGGAGAGAGTGGTAGAATCCTTAAGAATATTATCAAATGCAAGTTGAAGTTTAGAATAAGAATCATATATTATTACCTCTTCAACTTCTTCTTCAGAATCTAAGTCAGTGTTTGCCATGAGGGCACGATTTGCTTCTTCTTCATTATCTTCCTCAGAGGAGGATCCAGATCTTCCCATGTAGCCATGAGACTCTTCTTCTTTCCCTTGAAAGAACTTCTCGTGGGCTTTTCCTTAAGATTAGGACATTCGGACTTGAAGTTTCCAGGCTTTTTACATTCATAGCAAATGACTTGACTTTTGTCTTTGCCTTCCATCTTGTCCTTGACATCTTTCTTCTGGAATTTCTTTTTGAAGTTTCTTTTCTTCCACATTCTTTGGATCTTCCTGGATATGAATGCAAGCTCATCGTCTGACCCGTCAACGTCTCCTTCTGAAGCTTCATTTTCTCAATCTTCCTCAGCCTGAAGGGCTTTAGAAGAATTGGCTTTGTGCCTGTTGACTTTCAAAGCAATAGACTTGCTTTTCTTCACAAGTTTTTCTTCATTCAGCTCAAGTTCATGAGCTTTAAGAGAACTCAAAAGATCTTCAAGCCTCAAGACATTTAAATCATTTGCTTCTTGAATAGTAGTGACTTTGGGTCTCCACTGCTTAGTCAAACTTCTCAGGATCTTTCTCACATGGTCAGGAGTGTTGTAGCTTTTTCCAAGTGCTTGTAATCCATGAACAAGTGTTTGGCATCTCCCAAACATAGATTCAATGTTTTCACCATATTCTATTTTAAACAACTCATATTGGTGAACCACCATTCTAGCTTTAGTCTCTCTTACTTGGGCAGAGCCCTCATAAGACAAAACAAGAGAATCCCAAATTTCTTTGGCAGTATCAAATTTACCACATTTATCATATTCTTTTTCTGACATAGCACAGATAAGAATGAATCAAGCTTTTTGATTGAGTTGATATCTCTTTTTCTGCTCATCATTCCAGTTTTCTCTGGTTATAGCAACACCAGCAGCATTAGTGGGAACAATGTATCCACTTTCAACTATATCCCACAACTCAAGTTGTTGTGTCTCAAAGAAAGCTTTTATCTTATCTTTCCAGTAGTCAAATTTTTCTCCAGTAAATAGAGGAGGACGATTCATATGACCACCTTCAGCAGACATGTTCACAGTATAGTATCTTTTCTCTTAACATTGTTAAGTGCTCAACCAAGAGGCCGAGCTCTGGTACCAACTGAACGTGAACACAAGAAGGGGGTTGAATGGTGTTCAAAACTTTTCGTAAACTTTACGTTAAAAACACTTTTCTTTGAAAACTATTTGTTATCGGATGTTGAAGAGTAACCAGACGCTGGAAATAAAACTTATGAAAACTTGTTTTTATGCGCAAGATAAAAGTAAATGTCGAGCAGTAAAGCAAGAGACACAAAGATATATACTAGTTCACCATCAAAGTGGTAGCTACGTCTAGTCCCTTTATTCCTAAGTGATTTTCCACTATAATCAACTGATTACAAATTTTCTTAAAGAGTATTCTTTTGTCACAAACTTGACAATACTCTTAACTTCTCAAAACGACTCAGTACGTTCGAGCCTTTGAGGAACTAAGCCTGTAACTAGGCAATATAACATTCACAAAGTATTTTCTTTTGAATACAATCAAATAACTCTCACAGAGAGAATGAAAAGATTAAGCTCAAAATAATAACTTTCTAAAAGAAAGAGTATAAGACGTTGAAGTTCAGTTCTTTGGTTTCCAGAAACTTGGCACGAAACTTGATTGCTCACTTGAGAATAGCCTTAGCAGAATGTAGTTTCTAGCAACCTTCTTTAATGAATACCTTGGGGTATTTATAGGAGTCCTTGAGGGTATTACTGTTGCAGATAATTTTGGCTCCAAATCATTGGGTGAAGTATTTTGAAAAAGCATGTCCTTTCATTCCTTTCCAGAGAATATCAAAATAGTACATATTTCCGTTATGGTACTATCTGCTTTTCACAATTGCCTTGTACGAATTTTTTTCTTACTCTAAAGATGTCACCTTTGATACCTTGTACATAAGAATGAGCGCATAAAATCAAATTTGAATTCTGTTCCAGAATAGCTGAGGTAAAAGAGCACAAACGTGACTATCACGTGCTTCATTAATAAGACCAGATGCTCGCTCAGAAGTCAAGACAGACGCTCACAGCAATTGAAAACCACGTGTCATAAGATAACACTACCGGACGCTCGCTATACAAAAGACGTTGGAATGAACCCGATGCAGACACACATGGAATGTATTCAAACTCATGTGAATTTCTTCTTCTTGCTTGAGTGAGTTATAAAACATAAGTGATTTTAATACCTGCACACTTCAAGACTTATTAGAAGATAAATCGTTCACTTGTAAATACTTTGTTATCATCAAAATTAATGAGGGTCTAAACTTCTCAATCGTTTAGGTTCCAACAGGATCGTCGGGTTGATTGGGTCGAATCCGGACCCATGAACACCCCTAGCCACTGCCACATCGATGAACAACAGAGCAAGTAATGGATTTTTGATTAAATATTAAATACTACCTCTGTACCATATATAAGAGAAGAAAACAAAAATCATCAAAACCAAGGAAGTTCATTTAATGTTATAATTTTGAAAAATTGTTCCAAATATAACCCTCACATTAAATGTTTTACACCACTTAATGGGGAATAGATAAATTTATCGTAAACATAGAATAAGGGTATAAAAGTCACTTTAGCAATTAATATATCTAAAAACTTGTGACCCTTTCTAATAAATTTTGAACTTGTTCTTATATATGGGACTAGAGGTAGTACTAAACTAAATCGTTTGCATCACCATTACCCATCATAGGAAACTGTTTGTACACATTCTCCATGTGTCAAAACGAGAGCCTGTACCGATAAATATCCCCTCACTCGTTGTTGCCATATAATCTTCAACTGCTACCATAACAGTAATCGGAGGAGGAAACAGACCTCACAACACAATGAGTGGCAGAGCTCTTTCTCTCTTTTCTTTCTTTCTTTCTTCCTTCAACTTCTTCCTCAGCCATTCCACTTTCACACATCACCAATCGGATCTTCAGTTTCCTGACTGTAAATATTGGTAAAAAAAATGGAGACAATGTAACATGTAGTCCCATACTGGACGTCCAACATCGTCAATAATACCTGTACAATCTTCATTGAATATCTCCAAGTCTTTATCATCACTAAAATCAATCACGTTTTTTCTAATAATTGGATCATTGAAAATTGTAGACGACATGGAAATATTAGACATCTACAGACAAATTAAAATGAAATGATTAGTCATATCTATATAACTAATAATTTAATTTACTTTTAAAAAAAATAATACATTTGTAATCAGATGAGTGTAAGTGTTACTAATGAGAGTCTCAAACGAGTGAAAGTGAAAGTGTTACTACTAAAAGTCTCAAATGAGTGAACTGAAAGTGTTACTTTTAAAAAATTAATACATTCACATGCTTTCCCTAACACGTAAATACCTTATTATATATAGTGTTTGGTTTTTTACATGTATTCATGTTCACGGGTGATGGACATGTTTGTGAATAAGAGACTAATGCATGGGAATCTCATAATTGTATAAGAGACTAATCCATCAACTTGCTTGTCTTATTTTTCTTAATCACATAATTGCACGGGTTGTATATCAATTGTTCCATGAACTCACTTGTCTTATTTTACTTCATCACATATCCACTTTTATTTGCATTGGCAGGGAGGTCACGCATATGAGATTCACGTAGGCATACGACAGAATCACGTAGGCATGCGGGGATGAGTAAAGAAATACTTATGTGGTACTTTTTTTTTTTCAAAAAAAAAGAACAACATTAGTATAATATTTGTAATGTAAGAGACCACTTCGAAACAAAAAAATAAGAGAGACCACATTGGTGTAAACTTTACACATAAGAGAGCAATTTAGAACTTTTAACACATAAATAACCAAATCAAAACCTAAAATAAATATAAACGACAATGAAAATAAAAAATTAAAATATTTAAATAGGCTGGATTGAAAAAATAGATCGTAAGAATGGCATAGAATCTTTAAATAAATCGTAAAAAAAATAATTACTTTAAATAATAAAATTAATATTACACATGAAAATAAAAAATAAAATAACACATTATATTATAAGAATGGCACTGGATCTTGCATAGCATAAAATAACACATAATATTTCACTCTAACTATTTTTTTTCAACACATAATTTACAATAACTTTGCATAGCATGACAAGACTTTGTCCTCGAGAATCTTGCATAGCAACACATAATTTACAAGAATCTTGTTATCTTAGTTTTCCAAGCTTTTGTCCTCATTGTTGAAGGGACACAAACTTAATCATGCAAAGCATAACGAGACCTCACACTTGCTTCACATGTTAGCAAGAATCTTGTTGCAGTTGAATTCACGGGTTGGATGAACAACGTTTGTGCAGTGGAATCTCTCTTATTCAAGGTAGTAAGGTAACAGGTTCTTCAATAGCTCAAGTCAAAAGAGACTATAAATATGGGTTTTTTCACATTTATAGAGTGCATCTACTTACTCACATTTATAAGCCGGCGCCGTCTACTTACTCATATCTTCATCTTAACTTATTCAATAGATATGGATCAACTTGGACCAGGTCAGTTTGATTAATTACTATTAAGATTTCAGAATAACCATGTTTCAACAATATGGGCTCAAGAAGAGAGACCAATTCGACCAAGGCATCACCTTGTATGGGGTCCACCAAAAGATCAACGCGTAGCAGACTTGATACAATAGACTGCTTTCACTCGTATTATGTCGATCAGACAAGTGTATATCCACACTCACCTAGGTAATTATGGCACTGGTTGAGCGATGGAGAATAGAAACACACTTTTCATTTTTCGCATGGAGAAGCAACCATAACACTAGAAGATATTTGTATGTAGCTCGATCTGCCCACTCATGGTGTTGTTGTCACTGGCATCACCTCTGCCGAGTGAGGCCCTATTTGTACACGTCTATTGGGGGTTAGCCCATTCCCAGCCTTTGTCAAGGGAGACAATGTTAGCTTAACTTGGTTGGAGTCTCAGTTCACACATCTGCCTGGTCACGCAAATCACGATGTGGTTGCCCAACATGCCAGAGCATATATCATGAGGATGATTGGACGTCTCCTTATACCAGACACATTTGGCGCATGAGTTCACTTGATGTATTTGTTGTTGCTAGAAGATTTGTGTCGTGATTTCCATTCACGACTTATGTAAAAAATAAAAAAATAAAAAAATAAAGTCTAACTCGTGATTTGGAATCACGACTTATATAAAAAAATAAAAAAAATGGTGTGTCATGATCATGAATCACGACTTATAAAAAAATTAAAAAATAAAATAAAAAAGTGTAAATTGTGAATTCTATTCAAGACTCATATAACAAAAAAACATAAATCTTAGTTGCCAATCAAGACTCATAAAAAAATTAAAAAAAAAAGTAAATCGGGAATGGTAGTCTCAACTTACACTAAACAGGTAAATAAAAACCAACTTACCCCAAAAACGTAATTTTGTGGTCAAAGTACACTAATGGGGTAAATTGGCCTCCATTAGTTTATCTTCTTTTAAAGTTAGTAATGATTTTGCTTGTTACAACAACAATGGTAGAAAGAGATTTTTCTACTATTAAATGGAAAATTATGAAAAATAGGTTGCACAATCAAATGAGAGATGTGTGAATAAATGATTGTCTAGTGACTCATCATTGAACGATTTCAAAACACGAAATCATGTCGAGGACACTTATAAGAGATGTAATTTATTTGATTAGATATATTAAAATTTTAAACATTTATGTCTTTTTCTTCATATATATATATATATATATATATATATATATATATATATATATTCCACAATCTATTCGATAATTGTTTTTGATTCGGAACCCACCCTAATTAGTCTTTTTGATTGAGTGTATCCACCGGAATATGTTCGTATGATTTCTACGGCAGCTTTTAGGGTGGGAAAGTTTCTCATGTGATTTACGGTAGACCAATGCTTGAAAGTTGTTCCAAAATCTAACAACGACTGACGTCGCCCCTCGTAAGTAGAAGCTCACAATATTCATCGTCTTTATGACAGAGACAATAACCTAATTGGTGTCGGTTCGACAAAAAAAAAGGAAAAACGAATGAGCGCCTCAAAACTCAACTTATATTTATTTTCTCTCGTTTTTGTCGAACCAATATCGATCATGTCACTATATCAATCGCCAGGACGTGGTGAACATTGAGCTTTTACTTACAAAAATGACATCCGTCGTGGTTGGAATTTCAAGTATTGATTCACCGTTGGTCACATGGGACATACTATCCCACCATCGCCTGATTTCTACACGATAAATTTTAAAGCATGTTAAAATACTTGTTTTAAAGCATGTTAGAATTAGATCATACTTAGAGTAAATAATTGAAATCTCGCCCATCGCCATGGTTGTACTTGTATTATTGCCCATCGCCACTGCCAGATGGACGAACGATGGAGCGAGCAATGGATTTTTTAATAATAAATAAATATAAATACTAAACTACTGTTACCCATCATAGGAAACCGTTTGTACGCAATCTCCACGTGTCAAAACGAGAGCCAGTACCGATAAATATCCCCTTCCCTCACTATTGCCATATAATCTTCCACTGTTACCGTAACAGTAAACGGAGGAGGAAACAGACCTCACGACACGATGAGTGGCAGAGCTCTTTCACTCTTCTCTTTCTCTCCACCTTCAACTTCTTCCTCAGCCACTTCACTTTCACGCGCCAGAACCCACCTTAACCATCCACCTCCACTGTTTCCGTTGCACTTGCTGTCCCGCCGGAGCTGCAGAGGGAAGGTGTGGGCGGATGTGAAGTCCGAGAAGCACGTGCCCGAACCCTCCAGCAAGTACGACGATCTTCTCCTTCACAAGAAGGCGAAAGCACGTGGTTTGGATGGTGATGATGTGGAAGAAGCAACGTGGTGGCAAGTTTTCCCCAAGAGATGGGTCATTGTCATTCTCTGCTTCTCCGCTTTTCTTCTTTGTAACATGGATAGAGTATGCCCCTAGCTCTTCTCCTTTTTTTTTTTTTTAATCAAACCACATTCCTCTCTCAAACAATACACATTAAATTTGTCTCTGGTCCATGAGAAGCTGTATACAAGCATGGTTATTTATTACTTGTTAGCAACTATAGTGAAGTGTAGTTGATTAAAAGCCCAATTTGGATTAGTTTTTAACTCATAGAAATGTCTAATTTAAGATAAGTATTTAGTTCTTAACTGAATCAAGAATACTTTTATGAGTTTACAAGCAGTCAAATAAAAGAGCTTTTTAAAAAAAAAGTTAAGGTAGAGAAGCTAATTTCAACTTGTGGAGAAAATTATTATTCAGAGGACTCAAGAGTCATTACGATACTGTTTCAACTCTTTTTTCTTTTTTAAAAATACTTATTGAGATCCTCTGTGGAAACTGGAAAGGGTGCCTTTGGTTATTAGAATAGAAGCATGTGTAATCACAGGGTTCAATGAATTGAATCCATCTAGTTTTGGTTGTCATGGAAAGGGGGGAGAGAGAGAGAGCAAATGGTTCTGTTTGAAAACTTTAGATTAGTATTTTAGTGGAGTTTTTAGTTAGCTTTAGCTCTTAGAAACTTCCATTTGTTTCACATTTGCAGGTAAATATGAGCATTGCTATACTCCCTATGTCAGCAGAGTACAACTGGAACCCCAGCACTGTAGGTTTAGTACAGTCTTCTTTCTTTTGGGGATACCTGCTCACTCAGGTAAATGTGGTTTCATTTTGATGTAAAGTTTGATTAGTAGCATTTTTCCTGTTTGTATGAGTTTGAACTTAAGGCCATGACTACTCTGATGCATAGGTAGATACTTGTTGCAGATTGCTGGTGGAATATGGGCAGACACAGTGGGAGGAAAACAGGTATTGGGATTTGGCGTGGTTTGGTGGTCCATTGCAACAATCCTCACTCCTGTAGCTGCCAAACTTGGGTTGCCTTTCCTACTAGTTGCCCGTGCATTCATGGGAATTGGTGAGGTGAGTTCTGTTAAAATGTTCTAAAAAAAAATGCTTTACTGCATTTTACTAGTAGGGACAAGCTTACAATTGCCATTTTGTTGCAAAATGATTTGTCTAAGAAAGGAAAATGGTGACTATCCAATTTGCATGGTTTGTCAATCCTTGTGCAATTCAGTTGCAATTCACAATAATATAATGGAAATGATAAATTTGACAATGAATTGTAAATTGCAAGAATTTAAATGACAAGGAAATGTGAAGGCTGAATAGTAAAGAACCAGAATAAGGAAATTAGAACAAAGAAGAAATGAAAAAGATGGAATAGAAAGAAATGGGGGAGGCGCCACACTCTTGCTTCTATGGAGAAAAAGAAGAAATGATAAGCCTTGGGGAATGATCGCCACAAGAAAACTTGGTTTCTTGATAAGATCAAAAGGGAAGGTTCAATGAAGAACTCAAGAGAGACATACTCTCAACAATACACAAGGTATCAATTATCTGAAAATTCCAAGCTCCCCTTTTATTGATTTGGGCACAACATATATATAGAGGGAGGGATCCTCTTTGCTGAATTTACAATGAAGGAGACAAGCCACTTAACTAGCGTTATTCTTGGTGGTAATTTGTAACCTCCCTATTTATGACTTTGTCTACTCTTAATGGAATGGTGGTTACAAAACTCTCAAAACTGATTCTTCAGCAAGGAATCTAAAAAGACATCCAAGAATTGCTTCTTCTAACACCAAATAAGTGCTCTTGCACCTCCCTTTGTAGCTCCATGGCGCCCTTCCTCATGCTTCTGCCCAATCATCATTCAAACCAACAAAAACAACAAAAATAACTCAACATTTGGGCTTAGGCAGCGCATAACACATGTAGCAGCTCTTGCTACATTTGAAATAAACACACATGCAAAATAAACTCAAGTGTTGGGGCCTAATTAATTAAATGTTCTGCACCCACACATTTTATTACAACTTATTAAAAATAAACAAGTGAAAAATGGGCAGCATGTCATGCGCCCAGCCCTCCTTCATGTGGACTCAAGTAGTTGACCAATTTGGGCTCCATTCCTTCTAGTTTAGGCCTTGCTTCCATTATAGTTGTCACCATTTGTTTTAAGGCCTCCTTAGCTTTCTTGGCACATGCCCTTGTCATTGGTCCTCCTAGTCCTTGAAGTGCTTCACTAGTGTCCTTGCTTATTATGTCCTTATCAGAAAATATGAAATGTTCTTTGTTGCACTTGCACCTCATGTTGTCACTTACTTTAGAAATGATTTGATTCATATAGTTGGTGATGATATCTACTTTTTGCATGTGGAGCTTACTTCTTTTGGCTCTTACTAGGGGGTTGCTATGCCAGCCATGAATAATATTCTGTCAAAATGGGTTCCTGTGGCCGAGAGAAGTAGATCATTAGCGCTGGTCTACAGTGGCATGTACCTTGGATCAGTAACTGGACTGGCCTTTTCACCTTTCCTAATTCATCAGTTTGGATGGCCATCAGTATTTTACTCCTTTGGTTCTCTAGGGACAGTCTGGTTTTCTATATGGCTTAGTAAGGTAAGAATTTGCATATGTAAAATTATTTCCTTTGCGTACGTGCTTCCTTTTTGAACTTCGAAATACTTGTACAGACATTTTCTTGATAGAAATGCTAGTCTTGAAGTTGATTCTTTAATATGAATTTTCTGACTTCCGACATATCTTCTGTTTCTGAAAAGTTTGCCCTATCTTATTAGCATATTTATTTGCTCATGTGCTAATCTTTTATGTTCTTCTGGGAGCTGTAGGCACATAGTTCACCACTTGAAGATCCTGAACTGCGGCCTGAAGAAAAGAAGTTGATTGCTGCTAACAATTTTTCCAAGGAACCTGTGAAAGCAATACCTTGGAAATTAATTTTGTCAAAAGCACCAGTATGGGCCCTGATAGTGTCTCACTTTTGCCACAACTGGGGAACTTTCATTCTTCTTACATGGATGCCAACATACTATAACCAAGTACGTCTTTTTTTTATGACATGTTAGCTAAGTACGCAATGTGTTGCTATAAACTAGCAACTCATTAAATTTATTTACTTGTCAACATTTGAAGTCATAGATTTCAACATGTGAGCATGCATGCTGACATTTAACATTTTAAGCATATTTCTACTCGCAATATTCGTTGAGCTTAAATTCTCAGTATTATCAATATTGGAGCTTGTAGAGATCAGCTTTCCATTGGTTGTGTTAACTAACATCTTGACGTACAAAATATTTTGATTTGTATTCTTCTTGGATGCTTGGAAAACCAATGGCATTGTTTAAAGTAACAAAAGTTATTTTCAAATATAATAATAGGTCTTGAAGTTCAATCTTACAGAATCTGGACTATTTTGTGTTTTACCGTGGTTTACAATGGCACTTTCTGCAAATCTTGGTGGTTGGATTGCAGACACTCTTGTGAGCCGAGGTGTATCAGTTACAAGGGTCCGCAAGGTATCACCTTTCCATAATTTCCTTTTTAGTTTTTTTCATGTAGCTTATTCTTGGCAAAATAGTTCTTTAGATAAAATCCTGACCGATTCCTTGTGTATGAGGGGCTTGGAAACTATTGCTAATCCTTTAATTCAATGAATAATAAGAAATGAAAATAAAACAAATATCTACTTTTGTTTTCTTACCTGTCTCAAGCAGCTAGCATAATATTTAGTTTCTTAATTTTACGATTTTAATTTGAGAAAAGTTGTCACACTGGTTGCTTTTATTTGTTGATGATATGTCTGGGAAGCTGTAATCCCTAATGTAGGTTTCAATTTGTTCATATGAAACATATTTTTTTTAACTCTCACATACAATTTACTCATTTGGTGGCTTACTGAGAGGCACATAAAATATTTTAATTTCATCATTTATCTCATTTTTATATTAGAAAGAAATCTATTCATTGTATATCTCCTAATACTAATAATGGAGATGACAGCATTGCGTTAATATTATTGAAGCTAGCTTCAAATTTATTTTTTTTTCCTAAAATATTTGGAGACAGATCTCCTTTGCCTTCTCTGACCTTGAGTATCTAGCAGCCTAGTGCTTTGACTTCTTGTTTGATGAACTCAATTTCATTGCTACCAGGTTATCAGCCTCACAATATAGTTCTACTTTTTCTTTGCAGATAATGCAAACAGTTGGGTTTCTTGGCCCTGCTTTCTTCTTAACGCAATTGAGCCACATTAATTCTCCCGCGATGGCTGTTTTGTGTATGACTTGCAGTCAGGTTTGCTTCTTGTTTTGTATTGAATGTATTTCTTATTCTAATAAGGAAATCTTTGTGTAAGCCTAACATAAAATCTGTTTATGTTTGTGTCTCCCCTTAAATATCTCCGGAGAAAGAGTTACTGCTAATAGATTTTCTTGAATTAGAGTTTCACTTGTATAATTTTTATCATGTTTTTTAGTTCATATTGGACTTCATAATCTGCAACTTTGACTGGCAAAATGAAAATTTCTTGGCAACAGTGTCTTGGAACTTCCCTTAAGACAGCACAAATATATTTCCTTCTCGCTGGATCATCGTATAAAAATTAGGAAGTGTTGGTTCATCCATTCATTCCATTGAGCTTTCTCTTTCCTAACTTGTTTCAAATTCTTCCTGAATAGGGAACTGATGCATTCTCTCAGTCCGGATTATATTCAAACCATCAAGATATAGCCCCTCGATATTCTGTAAGTGGGCTCATTATACCTAGATTTTTCTGCAGCATGGAATTTTATATTTTTGATATTGAAAAAAAAAATATATGTTTACCCTGCTAATTCATGGCCATCTTTAGTCATCTCCTCACAATTGGTTAAATTGTTGTCCTTTGGGAAAGAGAAGATTTCTATATTCATTTCCTTTTTTCCTCCTTAGGGGATATTGCTTGGTCTATCTAATACTGCTGGAGTACTTGCTGGTGTCCTTGGAACAGCGGCAACAGGTTACATTCTGCAGCATGGTAAGTATTTGTTCCTCATAACTTATTCATTATTGAATGTCAATGGTCAATTATCCTAAAAGCTTAAACTATTAAATGAAGAATCACGAATAATTTGATTATGTCTTAATAGTGAAGATTGAGTAAAGATCTGTATTATGCAGTCTGAAGAGTCTCAATTTAGTTTTGCTACTTCGATTTTAGCAACATGGTGATATTTTGATACTGTATTTCTAGACTGCGGTTTATTTATTTATTTTGGAGCAACGACATGGTTCTTTTATCTCTCCACTTTAATAGTGAGAGTGGAATGGATAGGTTTTCCATGTTTGCTTTGGTGGTCATATAAATTAATGATGTAAAATAAGTTCAATGCTGTGGTTCAAGCACATTTTGGCCTCAAAGTTTACCTGGTTAAGCAATGCTGAAGCTTTATAAGCAAGCATGAGTTTGACTTAGGTTCATCCTAGTTGGCTTCTCCCCTTCTCCTAAGAGAGCATCTATCTTTCTGTTCTTTATATTAAATTTAGGCTGGCTGCCGGGCAACTAAAGTTCTAAACCACTTAAGTTGATATTGGAAATTAGCCACTCTCCTGGTGAAGTTATAGGATTCTCTCTATCATAATTCCTTGTATTTAATACTTTATTGAACTCTGATTTTTGGGACAAGAATCAGATACTGTCCTGCTCTTTACTTTAAATGGAGATTAGCAACCATCAATTAAAGTTCTAAACCACTTTAGTTGAGTTTAATTGATCAAAAAAACCACTTTAGTTGAGTTTGGAAATTTGCCCTCCTTCCGGTAAAATTGAGCAGCATAATTCCTTGTACTTCAATGAAATCTGATTTTTGGAACAAGAATATCGCAATGTTCATTCTCTTTGATTATTACCAGGCTCCTGGGATGATGTTTTCAAGGTTTCAGTTGGGCTATATTTGGTTGGAACCGTGGTGTGGAACCTTTTTTCAACCGGTGAAAAGATCTTGGATTAACTTACCGATAATTGGTACTTGTGAAGCAACACCTACAGATAAATCTTGAGTGCTTTCTCACAGAAGAAGGACTACCAGAAGAGGAGGAGGTTTAGTTACAAGGCAACTCATTTTATTAGAATTTTATGCCTGACAAAATGGTAAATTCTGTGGATAGAGCATTGAGCATATAGATCAAAGGGATATGGCAGGTGTCCTTGGCCTTGAAAGATGAATTGGCATAATTTAATCCCTGATGTTTTATCAAGGGTAAAAGGCTTATAGATTCTGTTCTCATCTTTCTGTTTTTTTTTCCCATATTTGGTGGGAAGATCATAGTCATTGCTTAGTCTAACATTTATACGTGTAAATATTATTTCAAACCAACACATCAATTTTGTGACATTAATCAAGAAAAGTAAGCTATGCAGTATTATTCATCAAGCTTCTTTTGTATTTCCATTTTCCTATCTGCCAGTTTTACTTGCATCCTTTTTGTCAACTGAGTTGGTAATGTAAGTGTTGCAGAGATGCTTCTATTTCTTTTCTTATAGGCACCGACTCAAAAAAAAAAAAAAATTGTGGGGTTTAAGAGGGAATGGTTGGTTTTCTTTATTTCAGTCAATGACATAAACACGTGACATGAAATTTACATTTACAATATATTCTGACATATATACAGTAGTGGTTTTTGGTAGAGTATGGTGAAACTTGATTCATTATTATTTTTTTGATCAGACTTAATTCATTATTTAAGATTGTGGGAGTAACAATGATAGTTATCTTTAAAAATATACTAGCAGATGAGACTTGTGCTTAGCATGAGCCAAAAAAAAATCAACAGAAAATAATTTTTCTATATAAAGATGGAGATGCTGTCATGTGGCGTAACATGTATAACCAAACTAAGTGTAGTTAATTTTTTTAAGGACAAAACTTTTATCAAGTTTTATTGGTATATTTCGTCACTTTTTTGTTAAATACACACAGATACTTATGAAACAGTTTGACTTTATCTATCTCTTGAAACATGGTATGTCAGTTAGCAGTAGCTATTTTGCTTTTTTCAGTTAAAAACATGACGAACTTAATAGTTGGAACTTGATATAAGTTTTCTCTTTTTTTTTAAATAGTTATAATAGATTAATTGATAGATGTACACGTCATATAATGATTAACGTGCCAGGAAAATGATATACTTAGAATTTACTAGGAATTTCTTCTTGCAGCGGCCAATCATATTTATGCAAAAGAGTAATCGTGTAATTACAAACAATGTGTTCAACAACTCATGCATGTGAATATGCAATGTCGTAAGATTTGTGATATGGTTTTGAGCTACTGTTGATCAACCAATTTCACCTAAGCATAGGAATAGGATTGGTAATTTTGGGTAAGTATAGTCATATATGAATGATGCAATGGATTTCAATGCTTCACGTAAAAACAAATCTAATTTAACCTACCGGGTAAATTGAGATTTCAGTGGTCAATTTCTAGTGTCAATATTTTAAAAAATAAATAAAGGCGAAAGAAAGTAGAACAATTTCACAAGCTATACTTGAATTAAATTCGCAAGTATATAGATATCAATAATTCACATATATTCAATAATAAAAACAATTTCTTGCTTCTATAACCAAATTTGATACCTTCAAATAGAAACTAAAAAAAATGACTTTATAATTATATAATTTGTGTGATTGAATTATTAATGGACAATATGAATATGAAAGACTCTATGTACTGGTATTGGAACATAAACAACAAAAGGACACCACTTTAGTTGAGCAACTCTTGTAAACTCCAATTTGACCCACCCATATGACCCAACCAACGGGGAACAAACTCACCCTCCCAAAAACAACAGTAAATAACAACATGTGGAAACGTAAACAAATTAACATGTATCGTGATGAAATGACCATACTGCCCTTTGCACGGCGTATGGCCGAAACAGTGAGACAGAGTCACCCTTCTAAGCAGAGTTGGGTTGCTCAAGCTGACGTGGATGCAAGAACACACGGAGGCCATACTTCATGAACAGTGTGAGAGACATCTTCTGCTGCACACGGTGACCGGGAACCGGAGAAAGCCGGTAACGCAGCAGCACAGCCGCAGCCACTGATTTCATCTGAAGGTAAGCCAAGTCCTTTCCCAAACAGGTCCTCGGTCCAGCATTGAATGCCACGAACTTGTACCCATCTTTCGGCGGTTCGAACCGGTCTCCCTGAACCGATAACCACCTTTCCGGTTTAAACTCCATGCAGTCCTCACCCCACACACTCTTCATCCTCCCCACCGAATATATCGAATACGTCACCGTCGAACCCGCCGGAACCACCGTCCCGTCCGGCAAAACATCGTCCTCCATTGCATATTTAAAATCCTCCGGCACTGATGGATACAAACGCAGCGTTTCAGCCAATGCCGCTTTCAGATAAACCAGCTTCTCCGCTTCCTCGAAGTCCACCGCCTCCTCCGTCCACTTCCTCCGATCTTCTCCTCGCGTCTCCGTCAAAACCGCCGTCAGCTCAGCGACAATCCTCTCCTCCACTTGTGGATGGTTCATGACGAGCCAGAAAAACCAACTCAGCGCCACCGACGACGTGTCCCTTCCGGCGAGGACAAAGTTCAGCGCAATGTGACTCAGTTTTCCGGCGTCAAACGGTTTCCCGGCGCTATCTCGTTTCTTGATGAACCGCGAGAGCAAGTCATCGGAGGGGGATTCCTCGCGAGCAGAAACGGCGTCGTTCATGTAGGTTTCCACAACTTTCAAACTCTGCTTCAGTTTCTTCTCTGCACCAACGCATAGAAGCTTCTGGATCCTCCAAAAAAAGCCAGGGTAGAGAAGCCTCTGCATGGTGGCTTCCGTTGCGGAATCAAAAGAAACAGAAAACGGGTTTTCGGGTAGATCCGGTGAGAGCGTCTCCGGGTCTTTACCGAAAGTGAGTCCGCAAATGTTATCAAAAGTTAAGCGTAGAAGAAGGTCTTGCAAATCAACAGAATTTTTTTCCTTTGCGGCTTTGTCTAGAATGCACCATAACCGGTTCTTGATGGTTCGGTTCACCCAACGAGCCATGGCTTGTCGAAGGGTTCGTGTGGTGAACTCCAATGCTGCGGTTTTGCGTTGGACGAGCCACGTGTCACCGTCGCTGTTGAAGATTCCGTGTCCCAAGAGGTCGTGGAATGCGGTTTGCCATTGTGGTCCTTTGGGGTAGTTGTCGAACCGGGTTCGGAGGACGTGTTCGATGTTCTTTGGGTGGCTCGTGACGGTGTAGAAGCCTTGCTTGCGGGCTAAGAAAGGGAAGGGGAGGATGGTGGTTTGGTAGGTGGCTGAACCGCCGGTTTGGCGGAGGTTTGAGGTTATCCAGTCGTGAACCCGGTTCCGGTTCATGAAGAGAACCGGGAGGCTGCCGACTAGTGGAAAAACTTTTGGACCGGTTAGGTTTCGGGCGAGCAAGTGGAACCAGAATAAGTATGCGGATAGTGTAGCTACTAGGGTGAAGAGAAGAGGGAGTGCCTCCATTTCCATCATCATCGTTATCATGCTCTCAATAACTATGACAATTATGATAATGAGTAATGTACTATAACTATTACTATTTTGGGGGTGGGGGAAGGGTTGTTGTTTGGGGAACTTTAAGCAATATAATTGGGTTTCAAGGGAGAGTTTATTGGTGTTTATATATATTTAGAGGATGGGATTTTATTGAGAAGGGGTTTAGGAGAGGTGGTTGGGAATTTTTTGGCCTTACAGAGTCGCTGTTAGTTGATATAAGCGGTACGTAAGCCTCAAGCAAAGTAGAAGCATCCATGCATGATGCACTAATTAATATTTCTCTTTCTTTTTCTTATCATTTGGTTGCTAAAATTGGCATGGTGTTCTCTGTGCAGTGGTGGCCCTAAGCTGAGCACGGTTGGGAGGGCTGACCGCACATAGGCCCATTTTTTGAGGAGTATCAAAAAATTTTCTTAGATATTAAAATAAAAATTTAATATATTTAAAATTACAAAAATAAATTTTTATAAAAAATTAAACAACAGCATTAATTAAATAAGTTATTTCCTGAACACAAGTCAACTAATAGATGACTATCTAACACGTGATGTTCTATTTCTCTATGTATTAACAAGAATACACTTACAATCTTAAAACAGTGATGGTCATTTAGGCACAAAATTTGGGGTCTCAACAAAAAAAGGGGTCTCGTATAAGTGTCTGGTAATGGTCTATTTCTTTCAATCACGTGTTCCGATTTATCTCTAATATCTAATTTGTTGACCCCTCTCACTCTCTGTCTCATCTCTCTCTCTATCTATAGGGGGCTCTTTCTTTATGTAAAAATGATATTTTGACACAAGAATTCGACAACTGTACGGATGACACCGTAAGTCCGTACAGTCCGTACTGTACGGACATACGTACGGATAAAATGACAGTATTTTGAAAATGTATCCTGCCATCAGGATACATATGCTGATAGTGAAAAAAAATAAAAATATTATCCGTACATGTACGGATATACGGTCTGTACATGTACGGACATACGGTGTCGCATACGGTTGTCGAATTCTGGTGTCAAAATAACACAACTGTTCTTTATGCGCATGTTTTGGGTTCAGATTTCAAATTAAAGCCTTTTGATTACTTTTAGTTTTATGTGACAAACAAATTATGTATATTAAGGAGATTAAGACACAATATCTATTAATTCAAAGAGAATTATGTAAAGACACTACAAACTGGTACATACAAGGCCAGATATTTCCAAACTGAATTTTCTTCTACACATTTTCTGCTCCAAGAAACTATGCAAAATCTGGTCTAAATCACTTTATCTGGTTAAACCATTATGATCTTGAATTTTGCATTATTTCCGACAATTAAAACATAATTGAAAGAAAGGCTTTTAAACTAACAGCAATTGAAGTTGAGCAAAATAATCCATAATACACAACATTATCCCTGTTTTCTACTTTATCACTAGACAATTGAACAATTCAATGTTCAACTCACATGATTTTTTCACCTAAACAAACATTGTAAGGGAAAATAAAAAAAGAATTAAAAAAAAACTTGCTATCAAAATATAAATAATGCATATCATGTTGTCAAGCTGCCTTACCAGTGAGAGTACGATGATGGCAGGAATTACTAATGTTTTGACCAAGACAATTCTTTTACCTATCACACAAGATTGGCAAACTCAGTTCTTTTAAAAAATACATCAGCAACAGTACATTGGCTACTTTTGATATAGAGCTTATAAAAAATGTGAAAGTTGTTTCAGAAGAAAATTAAAAAGAAAAATGAAATAGAAGCTATGAACAATTTTTTCCAGGTTTGCAACCAAAATAAAGATAAGACAATGTCAGTGATATTGCCCTTTTCCAGTGATATTGCTCAAATAACATTACTCTATCATGCCAACTGCATGTTAGAGGATCTTAGAATAAGAGGTGTAAAAATGAGTTGATGCAAAAAAAAAAAGCTTCACAAAGCAAAACATAAATAATGTTGAGAGAAATGGTGTCAGGTTATCAAGTAAGCTCAAATATCAGAAGCAGGACATAGGGAAAATAAACCAAGAACGGGTACATTTTGTGCATTATAAATTATAATGAACCTCCAAAGAAAGTCATTGATAATTTGATTCATATCACTAATCAGTGCAATAGATAAGCCCAGACCTTAATATCAAATCATTTCAAACTCTCGAGAATAAGCAAAATACTAAAGTGACTGCAGAATGCAGTTTGAAGAGGCAATTAACCTATTCTGGAAGAGGCAACCTACATATATATTGGACTGCAAGCATCAAACTGTAATTTATGCTACAAACACAAATGGTATCAAATTTCCCATATGTTGAATGAAAACAAACCATGCTACAAACACAAATGGTATCAAATTTCCCATATGTTGAATGAAAACAAACCAATACTGACTGCACTTTGGAGATCTTCTACTGAATGCAAAAGATGGTTAATTAAGACAAAAACAAACCGACAAGAATAACCAGATATTTCCTCTGTAATACCAAACTATAATACCAAATACATACATTTATCTATTCCTTAAGTTAGATTTCCTCTGTTTATTTTCACCAACACAAACAAACATCATCTCTTTCATATCAACAAGAAGCAGAAGCACAAAAGTAACCCTTACCAGAACCTCCCAGTGGATGCAGCAAACCTGTAGAATCCGTATAACTTCTTCCTCCCAGAAAATCGAAAAACCTAATACCAGAAAATCCGAGCTTGAAGAACGGCAAGCAAAACAATGGCGTCTAGAGAACGGCGATGAACCGAGGATATGAGAAAGAAGCGCTTCCCAAACCGAGCTTGAAGAACGGCGAGCAAAACAATGGCGTCTGGAGAACGGTGAGCAACCCGAGCTTGAGGCCTACGCGAGTTTGAAGAACAGCGAACAATGGCGTCTGGCTTGTGCTGGTCGCGATGAAAGGCGAGCTTCCCAACCCAAGAATGAGGAACACGGCGCGTCGAGAGGGACTGTAGGGTTTTTTCTTTCTGTTTAATATTTCGACTTTTAAATCGGTGTTTTAATACGACCGATCTAAAAGAATGCTGTTAATTTTTTTTGGACCTTTCAAATCGGTTGTTTAGCACATCCAATTTAAAATCTTTTTTCGTAAACGATTTTAAATCGGTTGTTATAAACAACCGATTTAAAAAGTGTAGCAAAATGTTAAAATTTCAATTTAATTTCAAAAATGCCACCGCATTGCTTTTTAAATCGGTTGTTTAAAACAACCGATTTAAAATCCCTGTTCCGAAAGTTAATTTTGCAGTAGTGAATTGATCAGTAAATTCGAACAATAACATAGAACAACAACACTTGAACTACAGGATCTCACGAATGGGATCGTCCTCATGTTTGGCCAAAAAGTCAGTGTGTTTTTGCAATTTCTACTGACTTCACCCATGGCTCTCAACAAGACAAAACAACCTATCCAATATAATTATGGATTTCTATAGTTAGACACCTACCAGGCATGGTATCATTAGGCTCGGGTATTGGTCCAATGCAAATTACGCGAGTTATTAATTAAGGGTAAATATCACAAACAACACGTAAACAATATTATAGTAAAAAAAACCGACAAGGGAAGCTTGATCGAATGCTTTTCACTTTAAATAAATAATTCGAACTAAACAATTAAACACACAAACATATAAGCAAACATTTAAAAGTCACTGAATTAGTTCAAACAAGGTTAAAAAATTAAGGATGAGAATTTTTCTTGGTGAATTTTGACGAAGGAGAAAGAAATATAGACGAAGGGGATGAGAAATAGATGAATGAAAATGAGAGTTTGAAGAAATTTGATGAGAAGAGTGCAAAAAAGTAACTCGAATTAGATAAGGATAGAAATGGTCATCATTACATTCTCGGTGACTTAGCTGGGACTTTTAGGTGTTTCAGGATTTGAGAGAAACGAAAATTTCGACCTTGATTACATCGTTGAAACGCCTATTTATAGGCTAAGTAAGATAAATGCTCTAACCTTCCTAATTAGTACAACATGCACATGCTTTCTAACATAACTAACTATGTGCAGACATGCCATTCGTCCCACATTAGGAGTGCACGTGATAAAAAAATATTAGTTTATAATTTAGAACCATGACAATTTTTTTTATAATAAAAGTTTATGTGAGTTAGGTCACGGGGGCTCACCAGTAGGGATGACAATTTGTACCCTACCCACTTGATACACGCAAAAATTACTCACGATAGGGTAAATACCAGCAAAATATATGGGTCCGAGTATGGGTAATTACCCGCAAATTTGAATGGGTATGAGTGCGGGTACGGGTACTATGGTACCAACCCCACCCCACACCCACATATATACATATTTATTTGTTTATATTACTAATTACTATTATATATAATTTTAACTATGATACAAATTTTTTAAAAACAAAATTAATCTAAAGATTTTAAACTTTCTAAACTTAGCAACATTTATATACTTTATTTTGATATTTACTCATTTTTTATGTTTTCAATGTTTTTATTTAGTTAAATACTTTGATTTGTAATGTTTTATGAGTATATTTAAAAGATCTTTGAATCTTTTTTTATTGTTATAATATTCCTTTTATTATTTATTATTTTTTCATAGTTAAAGTTTGGGTAACAGCTGCGGGTACGAGTAATTAGGTATCCAAAGGGTATTAAAGTTGCTATTAATTTTTTCAAACGCAGTTATGGGGACCGATACTATAGTTCCTTACCCAGAGAGTACCTATTGCCATCCCTACTCGCCAGGGTCTAGAAAATCCCCAAAGCTCTCAAATAATACTTACTTTACATATTACCTATCAATGAAGTTCTCGTATTAGTAACGGGGATTCAAACAATGTCATTGTGAGATATAACTTATACTTGCAAAATAGACCGTGAAAACAGTGACAATTTTTAATTTGCCCTATGACAGTATCATAGTATCAACGGAGAATTACTTTTTCTTGGAATATTGAGTTCCAAATGTTTTAAGAGTTCTGGTTTTTGGACACCCCATAATTTTCAACACTTCTCTTTTTTTCTGTCTCTCTCTTCCTATCACATCTATCACTTCTCTTTTTCTATTTCTCTCTCTCTTGGTGTGTTTGATGGATGTCCACCCATCATTTTTCATGTTTTAATATATTGGCACTACAGTAAATAAAAGGGTTACGGTTTTGAAGTATAAAAATAAAATAAAATAAGGCGGTTAAAACGTTTCCTTATAGCATCTTTAGCTGCGTAATTTGTGTGTTCCTTAAAATCCACGCGACGTCATTTGTTAATTGCTGGCAGCCACGTTGCAGTGGCGTTGCTTTAATTTAGTGAACGGTAAACGGCAGAAATAACGCAAGTTAAAGCGTTCCTTTAAATTTTGTCCCTATTTGTACGCAAGTTAAATGACAAGCGCTGTGGGTGCTCTTATACTGTTTTGTCAAAAAAAAAACGTTTCCTTTAATAGAAGTAACACAAAGAACCTTTGATTTTGCAAAATATTCAACATTTTGTTTTAAACTGAACTAATATAAGGACTCTTGTTATCCTCCATTACCCATCTTAGACTATTCCTAATTTATATATATTCCTACCGACAACCATAAAACAAAAATATTTATGTGAAAGCAAGTACATATATAGCCATATACCTACTTTAGCCTTATGAGACTCTAGCAATGCTGACCTCCTTGATTTTGCTGGTATTCTTGCCAAGCACAGTACAGTGTAGAGTGCAAGACAAAGAGTAGTTAGAGACGGTATACCCGAAAGAGAAAATGGGTTTGCTGCAAAATTTGGAAACATTTGGAAATTTACAGACCAGTCATCGTGTGAGCAAAAACACGCATAGACTGGCCAAAGGAGTTACTAGCTTATAACTCTATGGAGTGGAAAGCTGGAAACGTTTGAAGAAAATTAAGGAAAACTGATACTAATAAATAGGGAAAAGTCTCCGTTATCCCCTTTTCCATGGTAAACGTACTACACCGACCCATGATTTCTTTCTTACTTTTTTCCATTCTGATAACTAACCCATTTGTTTTTTTGTTTTGTTTTGGTAACACTAACCCATTTGTATTAGTCAAATGGTATGTCTGAACCAAATGTCACTATATGTCAAAGTTGAATAAAGGTATTTATTGGTTCGGATTAATTATATAAATTCGATAATTCAAACCAAAGGTTGATTTCGAGAAAGCTTATGATTCGGTAAGTTGGGCTTATTTGGAGTACATGATGAGTCGGATGGGGTTTAATTCTGTGGCGGAAATGGATTAACGCATGCATATCTTCAGGTTCGGTTTCTATTCTTGTGAATGGAAGTCCTACAGATGAATTCGCAGTCAAAAAAGGCTTGAAACAGGGCGATCCGCTAGCTCCCTTTCTATTCTTAATTGCGGCAGAAGGGCTTACAGCTATGGTTTCAAGAGCTGCTAGTCTGGGGCTGTTGAAAGGTTTTCAGGTTGCTCAAAATATTTCTTTCCCAATTCTACATTGCGCGGATGATACAATCTTCATGGTT
Source organism: Calophaca sinica (assembly GCA_037113605.1). Classification (NCBI taxonomy): domain Eukaryota; kingdom Viridiplantae; phylum Streptophyta; class Magnoliopsida; order Fabales; family Fabaceae; genus Calophaca; species Calophaca sinica. The sequence continues at coordinate 59,293,429 of CM073735.1, forward strand.
GAACCTACATGGCAGAATTTATGGAGTTTAAAAGCTATTCTGAGAGGTTTCGAGTTGGTTTCTGGTCTAAAAGTGAATTTCTCAAAGAGTAATCTATTTGGAGTAAACTTGACAGAACAGTTTATGTCTTCAACATCTGGATTATTGTGTTGTTGTATTGGAAAATGGCCTTTTAAATTCTTGGGGGTCCCTATTGGTGCAAATCCGAGGAAAGCTTCCACTTGGGCACCCATTGTGAACTCTATGAGGAAGAAATTGGCAAAGTGGAAAGGGAAGCATCTATCTTTTAGTGGTAGGGTGGCGCTAATAAATTCAGCTATATCAAGCCTACCTGTATACCTATTCTCATTCTACAAAGCACCCAAGAAGGTAATCAGTGAACTGACCACCATTCAAAGAAATTTTTTATGGGGAGGGGATTGCGAAACACATAAAATTAACTGGGTCGGCTGGGAATCAGTGTGTAAATCCAAACAGAATGGCGGCTTGGGAATAAAAGATCTTCAAGTCTTCAATCATAGTCTCTTGGCCAAGTGGAAATGGCAGTGCCTCAAAGATGTTAAAGCAGTTTGGTATAAACTTTTGACACTAAAGTACAACAATCTACCCAGACAGGTATTAGGAGAATCCACTTTCTCGCAACATGATTCTCTTTGGTGGAAGGATTTGATTTCTTGTAACACAAGTTGGTTTGCAAACGCAGTTAAAGTAAAGCTTGGTTCGGGGTCCAGTATTTGGTTCTGGACAGATAAATGGTTGGGAGGTGCAGCTCTCAATATCTGTTTCCCGAGTCTGTACCAAGTGGTAGTGAATAAGGAGGTGCTAGTCAGTGATTCTGGTGACTGGGACAGTGATGGCTGGAGTTAGAAGTGGAGTTGGAGAAGGCCTCTTTTTACATGGGAAGAGGAGCTGCTTAGAGAACTTCAGGCACTGGTTGCTGGAATAACAATCAATAAGGATAACATGGATGATTGGTTATGGATGCATGACCATAGCAACGTCTTCACTGTCAAATCGGCTTATAGGAATCTGTTGGGTATAGCTAACTCACAGGCTTCAGATCATTTTCTGCATAAAGCATTATCAGGTTTGTGGAAAAGTTCTATTCCTTCAAAAATTATTGCGTTTGTTTGGAAATTGCTGCTAAATAGACTTCCAACAAGGGACATGTTGCATAGAAGGGGCGTCATTGTGAACCAACACCATCTTTACTGTGTGTTCTGCTTCCAGTGTGCAGAAACAACAGCACATTCTCTATTTACTTGCAGTTTTGCCTATAATATTTGGATGCATGTGCAAGGTTGGTTGGGAATAGTAGGTGTAATGCAAAATGAAATTACTCAACACTTTCTACAGCATGGCGCTCAGTTTGGTGGGTGGAGAGCAAAGAAGGCCAGGTATTTAATTTGGTCTGCAATGGTGTGGTGCTTATGGTCCGCACGCAATAGAATAATATTTCAAGGGGAGGTTGCAAGCTTTTCCTCTGTTTTGTCACATATTAAAATTATATCTTGGGGTTGGTTTATTTTTAGGGAGGGTAGGTCCTCTAATAGGAGTTATTCGGATTGGTGTAGTAACCCGATGGCTTGTATGAGTGCTTAGCACAACTTTGATGTAATTGGGACTGTGATGTAACTGGGTTGGGGTACCCCTTGTACCTATGATTAATACGCTTGCTTATCAAAAAAACAAACAAACAAACAAATAATCCAAAATCAAACCAATTAAATTGGTTTGGATTGAATAATCATTTGTCATAATTATAGTTTTGACTTCTCATGTGCAATTTGTAGGGAGAAAATTTAAAATAAAGTGCTTTACTTGGGATTTAAACTCGAGGCCCAGACTTAGTGGAAACAAAATTGAATCACTAGACCAAACACATCTTTTGGTATATTTATACATATTATTAACATAAAAATTTAGAAAAATGATAAAATATAAAACATAATATATAAATATATTTATGTTAATATATATATAGGGAGCGTATCAGGTGAGAACTCATGTTTATCGTGAGAAACGAGAACACTCGCCGAGAACCATAGGATTAAATTAAGCGCTTGGATCATCCTTTTCATTAAAATGGTCACGTGCCCATCTGTAATCGAAACACGCGACGCCGGCCAACCTTCCCATTCTTCCCCCTTCACCCTGACTTTGAGAAGAAGCGTGACGCTTAGAGCTCTCACGATGAACAACGATGGGGCCATAGAACTCTTGGAGATTGGAGTTGGAAGTTCCAAGAACGTGTTGATTCTCAGAGTGACATTGATTGGGACATATATAGAGCTTCTGCTGAGGCTATCGGCGATATTATCAGATGAAGAGCAGAGGAAAAACTGAATAACCTCTTTGATTTTCTTATTGAAGGAAGAATTGAATTATAGATACATTGTGCCCAATTGCTTATATACATAGGAGAATAAGTAACGGTCAATCACCAACTGAATAACTAATCTTGATAACAGAAATGACTACTTCTAACTAACCTAGTGATAATGTGTAACAGAAACTAAAAACATATTTGACTTATACTAATAATAGAATATGCGTTGACCCTTTCATGTGATGTCAATTGAGCTGGATGAATCCAATACCCCCTACAAGCTGTAGAGTGGATGGAAAACACTCGCAGCTTGGCAAGCATAGAGTGAAAATGAGCAGGGTCCAAGGGTTTAGTCAAAATGTCTGCTAACTAATTGTGGGTTGAAATAGGTAAAAGATGGTACAATTTGGTCTGTAGCTTCTCCCTAACAACGTGGCAATCGATCTCTATATGTTTTGTTTGCTCGTGAAACGTAGGATTCGCGACTATGTATCTAGCAGAGCCATTATCACAATATAGTAAAGTAGGGGAGATGTATGACAATTTGATTTCATCTAAGAGATAGGTGAGCCATTGAATTTCAAAAACTGTGTAAGCTAGCACCCAATATTCAGCTTCTGATGATGATTTGGACACTGTTTATTGTTTGTTGGACTTCCATGATATCGTCTAAAAAGATGCAATAGCTAGTTGTAGATCGTCGAGTGTCTATGCAACTAGCCCAGTCTGAGTCGGAGAAAGCATTCAATTGAAGTTCTGATTTGGCCGAATAGAAAAGTCCATGCGCTGGGGTTGATTTTAGATATCTGAGTACCCTTAGAGCTGCTTGTTGGTGAAGATTAGTTAGGCAACTCATAAATTGGTAGAGATGATTTACTGAAAAGCTTAAGTCTGGTCTTGTGGTAGTCAAGTATAATAACCTTCCAATCAATCTTCTGTAAGATGTTGGATCTGTTATCCCTTTGATTTTTGTAACTTGGTATCTTTTGTCATTGGAGAATTGGCCGATTTGCAGGCAGTTAAGCCCATGTCAGAAAGGATGTCTAATGCATATTTCCGTTCACATATATGCATGCCTTTCTTGGATCTTGCAATCTCCAATCCAAGGAAGTATTTGAGGTTGCCAAGATCTTTTATGTAGAATTGTTGATGCAGGAATTCGTTGATAGCAGTGATATCTTGCAAATTATTTCCTGCAATAATGAGGTCTTCGACATATATTAGGAGTGCGGTAACCGAATTACTAGTATGTTTGATAAAAAAGGAATGATCAAAGGGTGAATGTATGCAAACCATTGGCGATTGTATTGTTTTAGTCCATAGAGTGATTTGATTAACCTGCAAACTTAGTTAGGAGAACTAGAGGATAGTCCAGGAGGGAGGTCCATATAGACCTCTTCATCAAGTTGATCATGTAAAAAGGTATTATGCACATCTAGTTGTTGCAAAAACTAATATTAGCAGTAGAAGTAGCTAAGAGAAATCAAATTGTAGTAACCTTGGCAACAGGGGAAAAATATCGAAATAGTCTATCACTATAAGAAAAATGGGGCATACCGACGGCCTATGACCGACGGCCACCAACTGTAGGAAATAATTCGCCTTTTCCGATGGCCTAACCCGTCGATAACACTAATTCGTCATACGTGGAACTTTACCGACGGGCTAGCCCGTTGGTAGACTTTTTCGACGGCCCATGCCCGTCGGTAACATTGCCGCATTTTAGCTTCCCTCTGCGATTTCAAATACCGATGGGTTGAGGCCGTCGGTAACTGAAAAGGTAGTCGTCGGTAAAGCCGCGTCAAACCGTTGAGCTTACCGACTGGATGAGGCTGTTGGTAAATCAAATGAGGCCATCGATAACCTCCAGTTACAACCAGATGACGAACCCTTCTCCCTCATTTCCAATATTCTCTCCTCTCTTCTCTTCTCTCCTCTCTTCCGTCCTCCCTCTCCCCTTGCAGTGCCGCCGCCCAACATGCCTGCCTCCGTCCTCTAACACGCCGTCTGCCACCACTACCTTGCCACACCGTCGCTTGCATGCCTTACTGTCGCTCTACTGTCGACACCACCACTCGTTCTTCCCAAGCCCGACGCCCCTGCAGTCCCGCTCGCATGCCTTACCAGCACCACCAACAACTACCAGTGGTTGACCCTACAAACATGCAGGATTAAAGGCATTGTGCAAGCATAAATGGTTTGGTTGTACTAAAGTCTGCGGTATCCGATGGGTCTGATCATATCTTCACTGGAAGCCGTGATGGCAAGCTAAAACGGTGGACATTAGTTGAGGTTGCAGCGACATGCTTTGCTACCTTTGAGTCTCACAATACTTTTTTTTGGTTTTCTCCAACTTTTTTCTAAGCTGGATATTTAAGTGAATTTCATGTTAATTATGTAGTAACTTTCTTGCTTAAACACCAAATTTAGTGGTTAGTTTAGAAGGTGCATATGATGCAGCATGGGAAAGGTATTCATTGTGCTATGTGCAAAATATTTGCCATTCTTGGGATGAGTGGAATTAATTGTTTGGGCCCTGTATGTAAAGTCTGATTGAGATAAATATAGTTTTCTTAACTTCTGGCCTTTTATCTGCAAAGCTAGTCTGCAATTGTTATCAATTGATATAAAATTTTGCTTATTTATGTTAGAAATGATGTAAATAGAGAAATTATGGACTTCTTTTGTGTTTTATGTTATTATGTAATTATGATAATTAGGGTAACTACAAATCATTGTATCTATAACTCTTTGTATATACAATATTATTTAGTGTGTAATTCAGACACACGAATTCACTCATATGCTCTCTCATTTTCCTGTTTCTGAGAGGCAACCCTAATCCGTGCTTACCCAAACAATGCCCTCTTTTAGTTTCTGCTTTGCTCCACCTAGTCATCCCTTTTGGCGTGTAACACTTTCTGATCGCCAATGCAACTGCTTGCAGCCACCAGAGTTTTTTACTTACGAGTTTTCCTGCGAGACCACTACCACCAAAACCGTCGTTTGTTGATCTACTAGGCTGCAAAATCTTAGGATGATCAGGGCTTGCATGCTCTCTCATGTACAAATCTAATCTGCTGCTCTTTCACTCATGCGCAGCAATAGCCGCATGTGGAGGCTTCTTTTCAACTTCCATTTGATTCACGATGGTCGCCAACGTCCTTATCATCTTGCCTACCCTATTTGGTGTTCTTTCTCATCTTTGCCGACTCATGGTGATTTAAGACCCTTCAAAGGTTGGTCCTCCCATTATCACCAACCATGTCAACGCCCTACACTAAACTGGCTAGTTGGATGGGAGAAGCTATGATACCTGGGCCTCCAACATCAATCTCCAGACCTTCAATCCTGTGTTGTCCTTTTATCTTTTTGCACATAAATCACCTTGCTTACTTGAAACCTGCTTAACCTCTATGTTTTAATTACTTATTTTGGTTACTTTCTTATTCTCATGTGAGTTCTTTCAACTCTCTCTCTCTCTCCCCTGCATTTCCCATGTTGGTTGCATGCAACTATTTTTTCTTTCACTTTACTTTAGTTCTCTTAATTTATTTTTTTCTAAATAGTAATGCTGCTGCTGCTGATTAGAAGTAAGAATTATTTTTAATTTATCTTTTTTTTTAACTAGTAATTGAAGTAGAGTGAAAATTGGTCTCTGAGATGGACTAAAATTTGGAATGTGGGTTGATATTGATAATATTCAGTAATGTATTTGTGAAATTTGAAATTAATGGTTTGCAACACCATGAGCAAGGACAATCCTCTTGCTTGATCCAGATTATCAATTCCCTTGCGTCATCTCACTTTTGATTGATTTTTTTTTGATTTTTTTTATTTATGTTTTAGGCGCCTGAGTCATTCGCTGCAATTTTTCAATTTTTGTTGTTTAGATCTCTGTGGTTTCATGATTTTGGGTGTTTGTTGGGCAGGAGAAGCTATACTATTTTTATCTAATTTATTTACATTTTTCTATTTTTTTCTAGGAAACAGATGCACTAACTTTGTTCAAAATGATTTGATAAGTAGTTTGGTAATGTGAATGTTTGTTGACTTGGTGAATGTGCTTGATTTATCTTTTTCACTAGTAGGGAAAAAAATCAATATGTATTAGATAATGTGAAATAGTGGTAAATTAGATAAGATTATCAATATGTATTACAAATCAGTATGCTTATAAATCAATATACTCACTTGTTGTGTTGTTGCTGTTGCAAAGTGTTGTTGCTACTGCTGCTTGTGTTGGTGCTCCTTCGCCACTTCGCCGCGGCACCACAGCTGCCACCACCACTCGTGCCTCTCCCACTTCATCGAGTGAAACCAATTTTATTTGAATGCTAATTCATTAATAATCTTTGACTGGAAACTGTCATAATTTAGCTTAATATGTGTAATTTTTTATAGGCATAGGTTCAGTGCTTTGCTTATATGTTTATGATATTTAATTAAAATTTTTTCTGTGTACCCTCTTTGTCTTTTTTTTTAAATTATCATAATAATACTTGCTATGGTAGCTTGTTAGTTTAACTTTTCTATGTATTTTCAGTATTTTTTGTCTGAGGCCGCCACACTTCTCCAAGACCGCCACTGGCATCGAAGGACGCGGATGTTCTACTTCTCCTTAGCACTCTCTTGTTCTAAGAATTAGGTATGCACTCTCTTCAAATGTCGGTTCCTTTTGGGTGGAAAAGGGTTGGCTGTTGACACCCACACCGACATTTTTCTTTGATTTCCTTCATAGTTCTCTCCACAGAGGGAATTTTGAAGTGATGTATGTTTTGGCTAACAAATATACGTGAGTGAGTACTTTTGTATTCCTTACCTATATTTGAGAGTCTAGGAATGGGTTATGATCACGAATTGGTCAGTGTCACACCCTGAGTACGAAGTGTTTGGTAAAGTGATTAATGCTGATAATTCCATGTTTGCATAAGCTTCATGATCCTATTAGGTTTTGTTGTGTAAACCGAACCACTATTAGTAAGATGTATGATTATTGATGAAATGGATGAATGATGTAGTGGCTAAAGCAGCAACACACATAAGACTAATTACTCAAAAAGTTTAAGTTACTGAAAATGCTTTAGAAAATACAAAGTATAACAAATATTCATTAAAGCATCATGACACTCACTAAACTCAAGTCATCAATCAAATGCAGCATCAATAGGAAAGAATGACATGTACATTACACATCAAAATGCATGTTAAAAACATGAAACACTAGACAATACTGCGTCTTTCAAACTGCCAATGTTAAAAACAAAAACCTACTGACAACTTTATACATCTCTCTATACTTCTTTCCCTTGCCACTCCTGCTTGTCTAATTCTATCCTTTAAGAGGATGTCAACTTCCAACCTATTTATTTTTAAATGACCAAGTCGATTTTCTACTTCTATCATCTCTACTTTTGATTTTTAGTGAATCATTTGCTTTGCATCCTTCTTTACATGTGAATCATGCATAGAAAATTAACTTAACTATTATACAAAAAATTGTTATGTTAATTATTGATGAAATGGATGTTTGATTATTGTTATTAGTATCGGAAAAAAGCCTTAACTTCCCGTTTGAGGTCCAATATATTATTGAGTGCATGTACTCTTTTAGGGGATCATGCGTTCATTGTATATTGAACCTTGAATTGTCCAAGTCGGACAGTTTGGGAAAAAACTTTTTCTTTACTCGTTTAATAGTTGTTGCTTAATTCTCGTATCTTTATATTTGATGAAATTTCGGTTCGATTCATTTCCTTTTGTTCTCTGGGTGTATACTTGATCGCAGTATTCATAACTACGATCATTTAGTGTACTCAGAGACCAATGAGAAATGCTGCCGAAATTTTGTCAAGTATAAGATATGAGAATTAAGGAATGACTATTATACGAGTTTTGAAAAAGTTTTTCCTCGAATGGGATAGGGCCATACCATTTAAAGAAAGAGAGCGATTGTAAGAACGTCGTGCTGCTGAAATTGTCATTTTTTTTAACATGCAGAAGATGGAATTTTTCCTTTCGAGTCGTAGTTGGATGTACGATAGGTTGTATCTGGGGAGAGGGGGTTTGAAACAATCTTTTTGCGATGGAGTTGATCACTTTGTCCAAGCCGCAATGGCACATGAAGATTTCGAAATTAATGGAGGGATTAGATGTCCGTGCCTTAATTGCGATTGCAGAAGGAGATGAGGAATTAAATGAAGAAGTGGCAGAACCATCAAGACCTGAAGACGATGCCGAAGCAGAGTGGGCAGAATAGGCATAATGAAATTGTTTAACTTTTTACAATTAGAGAATTTAATGTCTAACAATATATTTTAATTTGTCAGTTATTTTCATATAACTTGTTTATTTTTATAGAATTAATTTTTAATATTGTTATGTTTAAATATAATATTTCATGACTGTTATTGTTGAATTGCTCTATAGACATATATGGCATCAGGAGGTCCAGGATCTGACCCCCCAGACCACCTACTGGTGGTAAACGAGGGGGAAGGGCATCGCCATCGACCCCCCTCGTCGTTGGAGGCCGAACATTATTAGGATTGACGATGTTGGCTATACGACGTTGTCATCCACACAGCGTCTGCATACATCTACGCCTACACAGGCTCCAGCGCGTTCGACCCCTACACAGCCTCCAATGCGTTCGGCACGTACACAGCATCCAGCACCTTCTGCACTGACACCCGATTTGCCTCCTATTTACATGGTCCCCACCCCGGGGTTCCAGCAGACACTTGGCGCTTCTTCTTCCCATTTTATGCTTGAGACGGTGCCCAATACTCATATGTCCGATCATGAGTATAGTACGGGCCATACACCTGATTAGACTGGGGTTGAGCAGGATGAGGATGAGCAGGAGGAGGTTCAGCAGCAAGAGGTTGACCAGGAGGTCGTTAAGGATATTCAGATGCTGCATGATGGTAGAGTTGCTATCAAGCCGGCTGGTAAAGAGTAAGTATTTACATTTTTCTTTTTCGAGTTATTAATAATTTACATGTATATATATTATATATATTTTTTAATTTGTTTGACATCTTGTTATTGTTCAGGTTCCTTCTCTCAAAGCCAGCTGCGGCGGCTATCGTTGCAGTAATTGAGGATAATTACCATACGTTTTGGCCCACCTGGAGGAAGCTGAAGGAGAAGGAGCAGAATCATATGTTCAAATCTTTCAAAGTAAGTTGTAATTTTTATTTTGTTGCATATTATTTTTTTATTTCATAAAATTCAATTATGTTTAATAATGTATTATATTCTTACAGGAGAGAGTTTCTTGGAAGGAAGAGGATGAGGAACAGATCGAGAAGAACTTCCATATGAAGGCCTCCCACCGCCTCTTTGATATGCTTAGAGATGCCCGCATCAATGGACAGCCCCACTGGATAGGGGATTAGCTCTAGCAGCAACTGCAAGCGCACTGGAACTCCCCTGAGTTCAAGGCGGTAAGCAAGAAGGCGAAGAACAATAGAGCCTTTGAGAAGGGTGGGAGCTTGCACACTGGAGGTTCGGTCAGTCAGGCGCAGCACACAGCTCGACTTGTACGTCTTATATATTATTATTATTATTATTATTATTATTATTATTATTATTATTATTATTATTATTATTATTGTTGTTGTTGTTGTTGTTGTTAGTTACTATTTATTATTTAGTTAAGGTTTTTTATTAAATAATTACAGTCGAAGCGGTTGGGTAGAGATGTACAGTTGCACGAGCTCCATCATGCAACTCATATTAGGAGGAGTACCAGTGATTTCGCCGATGAGCGGTCGAGGCGGACCCAGATAATTATAAAATATAATGAATAGTTTTTTAATAATGTTTATATTATTTTATTACAAAAAAAAATGACTTATTTGTTTATGTTTGACAGGAGGAGTTTGAGGCGAGGATGTCTCAGATGATGTCTCAGACATCATCATGTTCCCCCTCTCAGAGCCCTAAGGATCCATCTGCACCGCTCAGGGTATGGACAGATGTTGTTGGCGGCAAGAAGAAGGGTCGCCTATACGGTGCTGGTGACCTTGCCAGCAACTATAAGAAAAGGACTCGCCGCCCCCACATCAGAGAGTCGTCGAGTAGTGGTGCTGCCACTGGTCGCTCTGACACGGATGAGCAGGAGATAGCCGAGCTGAAGCGGGTCGTGGCCGAGCAGCAGCAGGAGTCCCGTCGGACGAGTGCCATTTTGGCTGAGGTGCTGGCGCGACAGGAGCAGATGTACCAGTTGCTGGCTGGCCATCAGCCTCCTCCACTGCCTCTGCCTCTGCCTCCGCCTCCTAGTACTGATGATCATGCCGATGATGCAAATGGTGTAGAGCATCTCGATCATGATCAGGACTACTAGAACTATTAGTTCTGTTTGTACTTATATTTTTTCATATTTCCGGATATCTTTTTAGTTACTGATCTTTGTTCGTCGGATTTTTTATTTATTTATTACATTTCTTTTTTTTAATTTGTTTTTTAGTTTACGTTATCACATTTTTAAATATGGGAATAAATTAATAATTAAAAGTAATCAATTAAATTAAATTAAATTAAATTACTAGTAATAGTTAATTAAATTAATAAATAAACATTTTTTAATATGGGAATAAATTATTTTTAATAATTAAATAAATAAATAAATAAATTTAATAGTTAATAATTAAATTAATTAATTAAATTAATTAATTAAATTAATTAATTATTTTACAGAAATTATATTTTAAATTATTTTTTTAATTGATTAAATTAATTAATTAAATTATTTACAGAAATTAATTAATTAAAATTAAATATAAAAATTAATCAATTAATTTTGATTATTTAAAAAAATAAATTCGGGTTCACCGACGGGCTGAACCATCGGAAAAAATTTGCGGCTTTATCGACGGGCATGGCCGTCGGAACTCTATCGAAGGGTCTAACCCGTCGGAATCTACCGGCGGTTTCCGACGGATCCTTACCGACGGTTTAGCCCGTCGGTAATATCGACGGTAAAAAAAAAAACTGTCGGTAAGCATTTGCGATGCCCGTTTTACCGACAGGCTTGTGGTCGTCGGTAATCCGTCGAAAAAATCGCATTACTGACGGCTTTTTGGGGTTACCAACGGCTTTTGGCCGTAAGTAATCCCGAGTTTTCTTGTAGTGTGCCCTCAATTTGATTGAAACATTTAGCAACTAATCTAGCTTTATGTCTCTCTAATGTGCCATCAACCTTGTATTTCAATTTGTAAACCCACTTACATCCGATGGTTTTCTTTCCAGGTGGAAGAGTGGTTAATTCCCAAGTATTGTTCTGTTGTAGAGCATCAATCTCATTTTGCACAGCTTGTATCCAAGACCGGATGGCTTGTTTATAAGTCTTTGGTTCAGTCATGGTAGATATAGTAAGGGTGAAATGTCTATGAGAGTTGGATAAATTGGAGTAGTCAAGAAAGGAAGAAATAAGGTATCTTGCCTTAGAGGTGGATGGTGGATCCTCAAAAGCAATAATACTGCAATGAAAATCCTTTAGATATGAGGGAGCTATTCTGGTTCTAGTGGATCTTCAGAGTTGAGTTTCAGGTTCTGCTGTGTTGGAAGTATCAGAATGAGAGGGGGCAGGGTTAAGAGGTTCTGTGTGAGGTGTTGGAGTTTGAAACATGGCAGGTGGGTCAAAGAACACATGATCATTCTCAGTGTTGTATGTTTCTGAATTCTAGTTATTTTTCTCATGCAAACCTGAATGATGAGATTGATATGGAAAGATATGTTCATGAAATATAGCATGTCTACTAACAAAAATGGACATAGGTTGCAAATCAAACATAATGTATCCCTTGGTTCCAGGTTGGAAGCCAAGAAAAATGCATTTTTTAGCCCTATTGTCAAGTTTAGTCCGATTGTGAGTTAAAGTAGTAGCAAAAACAAGGCAACCAAAAACCTTTAAATCTAAGAAGGTGGGAGATTATTCATGAAGCATCTCATAAGGACATCTGTTGCCAAAGACTTTTATAGGCAATCTGTTGATGAGGTAAACAGAATGGCATACTGCATAACTCCAGAAAACTTTGGGTAAGTGAGAATGAGATAATAAAGCACGAGTCATTTCTAATATATGTCTATGTTTTCTTTCAACTTTGGAGTTTTGTTGAGGTGTCTCAACATAAGAGGTTTGATGGATAATTCCATTTTTATCATAGAAAGATTGTATTTTAAACTCTTGGCCATTATCTGATCTAATGATCTTAATTTTGCAATTAAACTGAGTACAAACAAATTGGTAAAATTTTTCAATACTAGGCCGAGTTTCAGCTTTTGATTTTAGGAGGTATACCCAAGTATATCTACTAAAATCATCAACAATTGTTAAAAAATATTGAAAGCCTTGAAAAGAAACAGTATTCAAAGGACCCCATATGTCCATATGGACCAAGTTAAAAGCATGCTTGGATTTAGTATCACTATCAGAAAAGGGCAACTTAAATTGTTTAGCCATGTAACAAGAGTGTGGAGTTTAGAGTGCCTTAAAATCAGTTTGGAGGATCATGGAAGTGTTTCTTGAACACTGGGAATCGATTCCCTAGCTATGGGAATCGATTCAAGCATGTTTGGTTCTCTGGGAATCGAAGCACGCCTCTGTGAATCGCATGGGAAGCCTGCAGGAATCGATTCACTTCATTAATTCGTGCAGGGGAAGTTTTTTAACTAGGTGAATCGATTCACCTATGTCTGTGAATCGATTCACAGTCGGGTTTTATAAACCTGACGCAGAACGGGTCGATCTGACGTGCGATCTTTCTAGGGTTGTGTGCGGTAGTTCTTGAGCGTCTTTGTGAGGTTTTAGAAATTTGGAAACACCGTTAAACACCTTGGGATCTTAAGAGAGAATAGAGTGAGGTTTGAAGGCTCTCTCTATTGTTGTTCTTGAGTTTATCATAGAGGAAAGAGAGAGGATTGGGAACTCTTGGGTTTGTTCTTTGTGGACATTGTAAAGGGGGTTCAAAGCAATTGTAATCTCTTGTAAGACTCATTGATAGTGAAACGGAGGGCTGCTCTCTCCCGCAGACGTAGGCCATCTTCTTTGGGGCCGAACTGCGTAACCAAATTGCGGTGTCTTCTTCTCTTCCTTTTATCTCCTTTGTTTGGTTGTTTTATTACATCTTGTTGATTGATTGATTGCTGGATATTATTTAGTTATTGGTTGCCATTGAAGTTTGTTCCATTAATCTTGTTTGAATCTCAACAAGTGGCGCCGTCTGTGGGAAGGAACAAATCATTCAAGTGAGCACCATGGGTACTAAATGGGACATCGAGAAATTTTTCGGTAACAACGACTTCGGTCTATGGAAGGTGAAGATGGAAGCAATACTTATTCAACAGAAGTGTTTTGAAGCCTTGAAGGGTGAGGCAAGAATGCCGGCTACCCTGTCTCAAACGGAGAAGAAGGAGATGATAGATAAGGCAAGAAGTGCCATTATCTTGTGCCTTGGCGATAAGGCACTGAGGGAAGTTGCAAGAGAGAAGACCGCGGCGGAGATGTGGGCAAAGTTAGAATCTTTGTACATGACAAAGTCATTGGCCCACAGGTTATGTCTGAAACAACATCTCTACTCATTCAAGATGGTAGAGACCAAACCTATTGTGGAGCAACTAGCAGAATTCAACAAAATTATTGATGACCTGCAGAACATTGATGTGAAGCTCGATGACAAGGATAAGGCTCTGCTCTTATTGAATTCGTTGCCTAGATCCTTTGAACACTTTAAGGATGCACTCCTCTATGGCAAGGAGTCCACTATTAATTTGGAGGAGGTCCAACAATCTATTAGGACCAAGGAGCTAACCAAGCTCCAAGACTTGAAAGTGGATGATAGTGGTGAAGGCTTAAGTGTGTCAAAGGGAAGAAGTGAGAGTAGAGGAAACCACAACAAAGGGAAGAATTCTAGGTCGAAATCCAAGTCAAAGGGGAACAATAAGAAGTATAAGTGCTTCAATTGTCACAAGACCGGTCACTTTAAGAAGGACGCCCCGAGAAAGGGGGCGGGGGTGATTCTGTGGATGTTGCAATTGCTATGGAGGATGGTTATGAGAGTGCGGGGCTCTAGTGGTGTCGAGTTTGGAATATGAAAAGAAGCTGGGTCATGGACTCGGGATGTTCTTATCACATGTGTCCTAGGAAGGAATACTTTGAGACTTTGAAGCTTAAAGAAGGTGGAGTCGATTACTTTGGGTGACAACCGAGCTTGTAAGGTGCAAGGTATGTGTTCGATTCGTCTCAAGATGTTTGACAACCGTGAATTCCTTTTACAAGATGTGAGGTATGTTCCTGAACTCAAACGAAATCTTTTATCTATAAGCATGTTTGATGGATTAGGCTATAGTACTAGGATTGAACATGGCATGATTAAAATTTCGAATGGTGCATTAGTAATGGCTAAAGGATCTAAAATGTGTGGCTTATACATATTAGATGGTTGTACTGTTATAGGGCATGCATCATTAGCTAGTCAAGCTCCGCATGATAAAAATAAACTATGGCATTTAAGGTTAGGGCATGTTAGTGAAAGAGGTTTAGTTGAACTAGCTAAACAAGGTTTGCTAGGTAGTGATAAATTGGATAAGCTAGAATTTTGTGATAATTGCATACTAGGCAAACAACATAGGGTTAAGTTTGGAAGTGGCATGCATCATTCTAGCAAGCCGTTTGAGTATATTCACTCGGACCTTTGGGGTCCCTCAAGAGTGACAACTCATGGAGGGGGTTCCTATTTTCTCACCATGATTGATGATTTCTCTAGGAGAGTATGGGTTCACATTTTGAAAAATAAAAGTGACACATTTGAAAAATTCAAAGAATGGCATACTCTCATAGGAAATCAAATAGGAACTAAACTGAAAGTTTTAAGGACTGACAATGGCCTGAAGTTTGTTTCAGAGCAGTTTAATGAGTTTTGCAGGAAACAGGGAATTAAGAGACATAGGACTGTGGCAGGGACACCGCAACAAAATGGTCTGGCAGAACGCATGAACAGGACTATTTTGGAGCGGGTTAGATGTATGCTTTTGGGAGCTGGGCTACCTAAAAGTTTCTGGGGTGAAGCTGTGAGTACAGCAGCTTACTTGATCAACAGATGCCCATCAACGGCTTTAAACTTCAAGACACCTATGGAAGTTTGGAGTGGAAAACCGGCAGAATATTCTACATTGAAGGTTTTCGGGGCTTTGGCGTTTGCTCATGTCAGACAAGACAAACTTGAAGCCAGGGCTGTGAAATGTGTCTTCATTGGCTATCCGGAAGGTGTGAAGGGGTACAAGCTGTGGAAGATGGAGCCTGGGGGATCAAGATTCATAATAAGCAGGGATGTGACTTTTGATGAGACTCGTATGGGGATGAAGTGCAAGGACACGGAGAATAGTAACTCAGAAAGCAGGTAGAGAAGACTTCGGTTTGAGGTGGAGCCTTCCACTAGTGAGGCAGGAATGATGAAGAGGAGAACAGTTCTCCACCATCAGGTTCTAGAGGAAGACAACCAACGATGGATCCTGGCTATCGGTTGGCAAGAGATAGGGAAAGGAGGAAAGCTGTGGCACCTAAGAGATATGGCTATGCAGACTTAATTTGTTATGCTCTAAATGCTTTGAAGATGTGCAAGACTCAGAACCAAAGACATTCAGGGAAGCAGTTGAGAGCAAAGAGGGTCAGAAGTGGTTAGAGGCAGTGAATGAGGAAATGAATTCATTGGAGAAGAACCAGGACACTGAAACTTGTGAAACTACCTAAGAAGCAAAGGGTGGTTGGATGCAAGTGGATCTTCAAGAAGAAGGAAGGCATTAGGAATTGAAGAACCAAGATATAAAGCAAGACTTGT
The DNA here is from genome assembly GCA_037113605.1 of Calophaca sinica. Classification (NCBI taxonomy): domain Eukaryota; kingdom Viridiplantae; phylum Streptophyta; class Magnoliopsida; order Fabales; family Fabaceae; genus Calophaca; species Calophaca sinica. The sequence goes on from CM073735.1 coordinate 59,309,602, forward strand.
GGCGAGGTTTCACACAGGTTGAGGGAATTGATTACAACGAGATTTTCTCACCGTGGTGAAACATTGTTCCATAAGGGTTCTTATGGCAATCGTAATCAAGACGATCTTGAGTTGGAACAAATGGACGTGAAGACCGCATTCTTACATGGAGACCTAGAAGAGACAATCTACATGCAACAACCAGAAGGTTTTGTAAAGGACAAGTCTAAGGTATGTCTTTTGAAGAAATCCTTGTATGGGTTGAAACAAAGCCCTAGGCAATAGTATCTTCGTTTTGACGATTTTCTTCTGAAGACGGGATTTGTGAGAAGTGGGTACGACAGTTGTGTGTACATTTTGAATAGGGATGAGAAAGTGGTTCTCTACCTACTTCTCTATGTTGATGACATCCTGATGGCAAGCTCTAGCAAAGAGGAGATTAACATTCTCAAGGAGAAGCTAAATTCAGAATTTGAGATGAAGGACCTTAGGGCCGCTAAGAGGATACTTGGGATGGATATCATGAGGGACCGGAAGAAGGGTGAGTTATTCTTATCTCAGCATGGGTACTTGAAGAAAGTGGTGGAACGGTTTAGGATGCATAAAGCTAAACCGGTTAGCACTCCTTTGGGTCATCACATAAAGCTCTCGGTGACACAAGCTCCTGAGTCCGAAGAGGAGAGGAGGAAGATGGATACTACTCCATATGCTAGTGGGGTAGGAAGCATCATGTATGGCATGGTTTGTAGTAGACCAGACTTAGCATATGCAGTCAGCATAGTAAGTCGGTTTATGGCAAATCCGGGCCAAGCTCATTGGGAAGCACTGATAAGTTTTCATCTTATGTTAATTTAGAGTGATTAATTGAATTAAATACATGAGGAATTGAGAGAGTTGAATATATATTGAGCTTAAACTTTGGAATTCTTTACACTTGGTTGTTTGATTGTATGTTTTAACTCTTACATTATTCTCATGTATATTGCACTTGAATTGCTAGGAATGGAAACAAAACCAAAAGAAGACACTCTCAAGAATTCAATTAAAGGCAAAGAAGATGATTCGTGAGAGCATAAGATTCGAAGGCAGCCAAAAATGCGGAATTTAGCCAAGTAATTGAGTATGCGCGTGACGCGCATTTACAAGTAAAGGAATGCGGCGTGACGCCGCATTTATGTAAACTGCTCTGTCTTCATGCGCGTGACACGTCCGATCGGGGAAGAATCTGCGCGCGACGCCGCATCGCTGCAAATGCGAAGCCGCCTCGGTCGCGCGACGCGTATTTGTATCGCTTAATCTGCGCGCTGACGCGCGTCTTCTGCAGAATCTGTATAATTAGATATTTGTTCACTTTTTAATCATCTTGGACCTTTGCTAACAGCCAAAACACAAAAGAGAAAGATAAGGAGTGCTAGGGTTCCATTGTTCTTCATCTTCAAGGAGGATTCATTCTTGGGAACAAGGTTTGGATCATCAATGGAGTTGTTTTCTTTCATATGTTTGTTTTCTTCTTTTACTACCATGAGTAGCTAAATACCTTAGATTAGGATGAGATGAATCATGTACAAACTCTTATGTAGTTAGTTCTCTTATATTAATACAAGTTTATGTTATGTAAATTGAGTTTCTAATCTCTATACTTCATGCTTTTCAATACTTGATCACTATTGCATTGAATTTGGGTTTTTCATCTTTATTGGAAAATAGGATGAATGAACTTGAATCGAGATTAGTAATCATAATCATGAAGATTATAGGAATATAACTTGTGGTTATGTGTTCTAATGAATCATGGATCTTATTGCTTAGTCTAATCATTAATCACCTAAGGGATTAGGGATTGTGGCTAGAATAAAGGGTTTATGAGGCAAGGGATTGTCCTTAAGCTAATTCAGTTGATTCGAACTTCAACTTATATGAAATTACTTCAGTTAATGATGAACTAGTTACATAAGAGCAAGTACAAGAGGATTCAAATCCTAGTCGTTTTCAACCAACCAAGTCAATTCTATTTTTACTTTAACTTGTTCAACGTTACAATTACAATCAAAATATCCAAATCATTTCCGTTTTAAGTAATTACACACTTATTCTTATTGATAACCATCATAATCCCTGTGGAGACGATACTCTATTCATTACTATATTACTGGTTGCGATTGGTGCACTTGCCTTAAAAAGTAGTGTATGAATTACGCTAACAAGCACTGAAGTGGGTTTTGAGGTATTTGAATGGGTCACTCAAAGGTGGTTTGAGGTACACAAGAGCAACTCAAGGAGAAGACGCTTTGGAGGGTTATGTAGATGCAGATTATGCAGGAAATGTGGATACAAGGAAATCCTTATCTGGGTTTGTATTTACATTGTTTGGAACGGCAATAAGTTGGAAGGCTAACCAACAGTCCGTTGTGGCGCTATCTACTACTCAGGCGGAGTATATCGCCCTAGTTGAAGGGGTGAAGGAGGCCATATGGTTGAAAGGTATGATTGGGGAGCTAGGAATTACACAAGGATGTGTGAAGGTACATTGTGATAGTCAAAGTGCTATCCACTTGGCAAATCACCAAGTGCATCATGAAAGGACAAAGCACATTGACATCCGCCTACATTTCATTTGAGACGTCGTGGAATCTAAGGAAATTGTGGTTGAGAAGGTTGCATCAGAGGACAACCCGGCGGATGTATTCACCAAGTCATTACCTAGATCAAAGAAACTGAGATTATTCCCTTTTACTTTGAGGGATAGGGCAAAGGACTGGCTAAGTTTATTACCCCAGGGAAGTATTAATACCTGGAATGACTTAGAGGATAAATTCATGGATCGGTTTTTCCCCACTGCCAAGTTTGTCAAGAGGAGAGCTGAAGTGAGTAGCTTTGAACAAAAAGATGGTGAAACCCTCTATGATGCTTGGGAAAGATTCAAGGTGTTGTTGAAGAGATGTCCTGGTCATGGTTATGATGACTTGTGCCAAATGCAAATGTTTTGTCATGGGTTGAGGCCTAACACAAGAATGATGCTTGATGCTTCTGCGGGAGGCTCAATGAATTCAAAGACGGCCGAAGAAGCAAGAGAACTAGTTGTGGCAATGGTCTCAAATGATTATCTTGTCCACCATGATAGAGGAGCACAAAGCAAAAAGGGCATGTTTGCGCTAGAGACAAGTGATGCTATTTTGGCTCAAAACAAATTAGTATCACAACAACTTGAAGCCCTTACAAAAGAACTTAAAGATTTAAGAACATGATCTTCTTCAACCGCACAAGCTAAAGCGGTAACTGATGCAAAGAAGTGTGATTTCTGTGGTGGAGGGCATGAAAATGGGCAATGTGAAGCCCAAGGTGAGCTTAGTGAGGAAGCCAAATACATGGCAAATTTCCAAAGGCAAGGAGGGAATCCATATTCCAACACTTATAATCCAGGGTGGAAGAATCATCCCAACTTTTCTTGGAAGCAAAATGATGCCCTCAATCAAGCAAGCCTCATGGCCAGTGAATCAAAAGATAAGCAATCGACTTAGAAAATGCTCTCACTCGGTTTATGAAGATGACTCAAACAAACCTCCAAAGTCATGAAGCTCATTTCAAGAATCAAGATGCATCCATCAAAAATCTTGAAAATCAGATTGACAACTTTCCAAGCAACTCATGAGCAATCCAAGGGTAAGTTTTCTGCAAACACCGTAGAGACAATCCAAAAATGAGTCTTGTAATCTTTGTTACTCGAGAAGTGGAAAGGTGGTAACACCATCTATGGTGGAACCATTAGTCCCTGAATGTAATGATGAAAATAACAAGGTAATGTTGGATGAGGAGTTGAAAAATAAAAATGAGGTGAATGATGTTGAAGAAATTGAAAAGGAGAGTGAGAAAAAGAAAAATGATGATAAAAATAGTTCGAGATTGGTGGATGAAGGTTCTATCATCAGAAGAACAAAAGCTGAAATTTTGAAGGATGGAAACAAGCCTCAAATTCTTCCTCCATATGTGAGACTTCCTTATCCTCAAAGGGAGAATAAGAAAAAAGAAAAGGAGGAGCAATATTCAAAATTTCTGGACATTTTTAAGAGGTTGCAGATTAATATACCTTTTGCTGAGGCTCTTGAGCAAATGCCTACATATGCCAAGTTCATGAAGGAAATTCTCACAAAGAAGAAAAAATTTAGAGATGAAAAAATCACCTTGACTGAGGAATGCAGTGCAATAATTCAAAGGAAACTTCCTACAAAGCTCAAAGATCCCGGTAGTTTCACAATTTCCTGCACTATAGGGAATATAACTATTGGGAAGGCATTATGTGACTTAGGAGCAAGTATCAACCTCATGCCACTTTCTATGTTGAAGAAGTTGGGGACAGATGATGTGAAGCCTACCAGGATGTCGCTTCAATTAGCAGACCGATCAATTAAATATCCTTACGGTATTATGGAGGATGTCTTGGTGAAGGTGGATAAGTTCATTTTTCCAGCTGACTTTGTTATTCTGGACATGGAGGAAGATGCAGAAGTTCCTCTTCTCTTGGGAAGACCACTTTCTTGCAACAGTAGAGCTCTTGTGGATGTGCAAAAAGGCCAACTAATGCTCAGAGTACATGATGAGAAGGTGACCTTCAATTTGTTTGAGGCAATGCAACATCCAACTGATAGAGATACCTGTAGCCGGGGAGACACTGGCAATTACTTTGTGGAGGAAACTTTTTCAAAGAATATCCTTCAACTCCTCTTGAGAAAGTACTAGTACAGGCTGTTGAAAATCTTTGTGAGGAGGATGAAGGGGAAATAGCAGAATGTGTGAGACAGTTGGCAGCACTAAGTACAGAACAAGCTGTGAATTTGAAAAGAGAAGAAATGAAAAAAGAAGAGGGTCAGCCAGAAAAACAGAAAATTGAGTTGAGACCACTCCCCTCCCACTTGAAGTACAGATTCCTTGATGATGAGGAAGAAAGTCCAGTTATTGTGAGCAACTCATTGTCAAACTTGGAGGAAGAAAAATTGATGAGAGTGTTGAGGGAGTACAAGACAGCAATAGGTTGGTCTATTTCCGACTTGAAAGGAATAAGCCCAGATTCGTGCATGCATAAAATTCTATTGGAGAAAGAATTTAAACCGGTGGTGCAACCTCAACGGAGATTAAATCCGACAATGAAGGATGTGGTCAGAAAAGAAGTCCTGAAGCTTCTTGATGCGGGCATGATTTATCCCATTTCGGATAGTGCATGGGTGAGTCCAGTGCAAGTTGTTCCCAAGAAAGGAGGGATGACGGTGGTCAAAAATGAAAAGAATGAGCTCATCCCTACAAGAACAGTAACCGGATGGAGAATGTGCATAGATTACCGCAAGCTCAATAATGCCACGAGGAAAGACCATTTTCCATTGCCTTTCATGGATCAAATGTTAGAAAGGTTAGCAGGCCAAGCTTTTTATTGTTTTCTTGATGGCTATGCAGGTATAACCAAATTGCGATTAATCCGTGGACCAAGAAAAGACAGCTTTTACTTGCCCTTTTGGTGTGTTTGCGTACCGCCGGATGCCATTTGGATTATGCAATGCTCCTGCAACTTTTCAGAGGTGCATGCTCTCCATATTCTCTGACATGATTGAAAGCTCAATAGAAGTGTTCATGGATGATTTCTCTGTTTTTGGCTCATGTTATGATTTGTGTCTATCCAATCTAGCTTCTGTTCTTAAGAAGTGCGTGGACACCAATTTAGTGTTAAATTGGGAGAAATGCCAATTTATGGTTAAAGAAGGGATTGTTTTAGGACATAAAATTTCAGCAAAGGGAATTGAAGTGGACCAAGCAAAAATTGAAGTAATTGAGAAGTTACCACCACGTGTGAATGTAAAAGGAGTGAGGAGTTTCTTAGGTCATGCGGGCTTTTATCGAAGATTTATTAAGGACTTCTCAAAGATTGCAAAGCCAATGTGCAATCTCCTAGTTAAAGATTCTGATTTTAAGTTTGATCAAGACTGTTTGAATGCTTTTAATGTGTTGAAAGGAAAGCTGATTTCCTCTCCGATTATAGTAGCTCCGATTGGAGTTTACCATTTGAACTCATGTGCGATGCAAGTGATTATGCAATCGGGCTGTTTTGGGACAAAGAACAGAAAAATTCTTTCATGCTATCTATTATGCTAGCAAGGTCTTGAATGAGAATCGGTGAATTATGCCACCACCGAAAAAGAATTGCTAGCTATAGTATTTGCTTTGGAGAAATTTCGATCTTACTTGATTGGATCGAAAGTCATTGTCTATCTTGATCATTACGCCATCAAATACCTTTACTAAAATTGATTCTAAGCCTCAAATGCCTTAGATGGATATTGTTCTTTGCAGGAGTTTGATTTGGAAATAAAAGACAAGAAAGGAAGTGAGAATGTGGTAGTGACCACTTATCAAGGCTGGAAAATTCTGAAGTGATTAAGGAGAAAGAGATTAACGAAGAATTTCCTGATGAGCACTTGTTGATGGTATCTGAGAGGCCATGGTTTGCTGATATGGCTAACTTTAAGGCAACAAGTGTGATACCAGAGGATTATACTTGGCAGTAGAAGAAAAAACTCTTCAAAGATGCAAATTTCTACATTTGGGATGATCCATTTTTGTTTAAACTGGGCCCTGATGGGTTATTGAGAAGGTGTGTCACATCCGAGGAGGCACAAAGTATAATGAAACATTGTCATGATTCACCGTATGGAGGTCATTATGGTGGAGAAAGAACTGCAGCCAAGGTGTTACAAAGTGGGTTCTTTTGGCCAACGCTTTTCAAAGATTGTCATGAATATGTCAAGCAATGTGATAAGTGCCATATACAGAAGCATTTCCAGGAAAAATGAGATGCCCTCAATAGCATTGGAAATTGAACCATTTGATTGTTGGGTTATTGATTTCATGGGGCCTTTCCCATCATCTTATTCCAATTTATACATTTTGGTGTGTGTTGACTATGTCACCAAATGGGTTGAGGCATGTGCAGCTGTAGCCAATGATTCCCAGACAGTGGTCAATTTTTTGAAGAAAAACATATTTTCCAGATTTGGAGTACCTAGAGTGCTCATAAGTGATGGGGCACGCATTTTTGCAACAAGTACTTGGAGACATTCTTGAACAAGTATGATGTAAAGCATAAGGTTGCCACTCCCTATCACCCACAAACTAGTGGGCAAGTGAAGTTTCCAATAGGGAGATAAAGAAGATTTTGGAGAAAACAGTTGGTGCTTCAAGGAAGGATTGGTCAAAGAAGCTTGACGATGCTTTGTGGGCCTCTGGGACTGACATTCAAAACGCCATTAGGATTCTCTCCTTATCAGCTGGTTTATGGGAAGTCATGCCACTTACCATTGGAGTTGGAACACAAGGCATTTTGGGCCATAAAATTTCTGAATTTTGATTCCAAATTGGCTGGACAAAAGCGGTTCTTTGAAATTGAATGAAATTTGGATGAAATGAGGTTGATGGCTTATGAGAATGCAACCATTTACAAACAAAGAACCAAGGCTTATCATGACAAGCATTTGGTGAGAAGAGATTTCCAGCCAGGCCAACAAGTTCTACTCTTCAATTCAAGGCTGAAACTTTTCCCAGGTAAGTTGAAGTCCAAGTGGTCGGGACCATTTGTAATTGGAGAAGTTTTTCCACATGGAGCAGTGGAATTAGAAGATCCCGGCTCCACAAGAACTTTCAAAGTTAATGGGCAAAGATTGAAGCCATTCTTTGGAGGAGAAGTCTCCAGGGCAAGAGTAGCCCTCGTTTTGCAGGATCCATAAAATGACCAAGCGTCAAGCTAGTGACGTTAAAGAAGCACCCATGGCAACAAGTTTGCCCAAAAAAATAAAAAATCTTTGTCAGGTGATGCGGCGTGGCCGCAAGTAGTGCGCATGACGCCGCATTTTTGAATTTTGCCTCTGTGACCCATGCGCGTGGCGCATTTGCATCTGCGTAATCTGCGCGACGCATAGCACTGATGAGTGAACTTGGAGCAGGCGGTGATGTGCGACCGCGCGAACCTTAGCGCATGACGCACATTTTTAATTTTGTCTCTGTCAGTAGTGCGCGTCACGCGCATTTACACTTGAATTGTTGCGCGCGACGCGCATTTTTTATTTTAGCTTCTGTGACCCGTGCGCGTGACGCGCAAATACAAATGAATTGTTGCGCGACGCGCAACCTGGCTTAATAAACGGAGATGCTCGCGCAGCTCCTCATTTCACTCACTTAAAAATCATTTCTTAACCAACCCTAACTCTAAAAATTTCACCACCACTCAAGCACAACTTGCATTCACAAATTAATCTTCACATTTTCTTCACTTCATACATCATTCATCATCAAGTAAGTGATTTCATGACTTCCTTTTTCTAATTTTTCGTTTGCCTTCATCTCTATGAAGAAAGTTGTCGAAAATTTGAAGTTCTTGCTTGAAATTTGATGTTGTTGTTGTGAGCTGTTTATTTCTTATGTGATTGAGCTGTGAAGCCTTGAATTTTTCTTATTTTGGGAAGTTTTGCATGATGAAACCATTGTTGGTTTGTTAGATGCTTTTGTGTGCACACAAAGTGTTTGATAAAATGCTTATGAGAGTATAGGGAATAGAACTTGATAATGAGCTAAGCCATACTTCATGTTTATGCCATACATTGTTTCAAATGACAAAATTTGGTTGTCCTCAATCAAATAATTGTGAAAATTATTAGATGACCAAAGGTTTGTCTAATTGCAAGTTAGTGCATAAGGAATTTTTTTTTAATCACGGACCATTGAGATTGTCAACTTTTGCAAGAGTTTTAATATGAAAATATGAATTGCATTGGTAATCTCTTTGTTGGAAAACCATAGTGGTGAAGTGATATTTACTGAGCTCAAAGGCGAGGGATGCGAGGCTATTTCTGAGCTATTGGTGCTTACCAAAGTGGCGATTCGTGAATATGGACGCCGACATTTTCCAGGAGCCTTACCACGATGATGAGGCGGGGCCTCTGAGCCAGCTCCTAGTTTCTTTCGGTGGCGTCGGGCGGCCCGCCCCATCATTTCACTCTGGTTGAGTCCCATGGCTCACCGTTTTGGTTTTCTACTTTTATCTTTTGTTTTCTTTTATTTTTCTGTTTAAAAATCAAAATTCAATGTTAAATATCAATATTCAATGTATTTTGTCTTGATTGTTTGTTTTGGGAACTCTAATTTCCTTTTCTTGTACCTTGTGTTAAATGAATTTTTGAGTTAAGATGTTGATTTGATAAGTGGAATTATGGTTTTTATTTTCGTAATCCCCATGATATGCATGCTTATGAATTGTAATGGATACACAATTGGATTGTGACTTTGCATGCCTCTTTTTGATAAAAAGTTCACAAATAACCCTTTGAAGCATGTTAAGTAACATTTAACCGCAAGATTCGTTTGTGCTTAATTTCCTCTCTAACCAAAGGAGAATTTTGTGCCAAGCAGAACTTTTTCTTCTTGTGTGCTTAGTTATATGTGACAGTCTTGAATTTGACCTCGTTCTTAGGATTTTATACTTGCATGTTTACACATATTGAGGCAATTTTTTCTAATACCTAGAGCCTAAATTCACCACCTAATTCATTTAATCCTTTGTTAGCCCGTTTGAGCCTAATTGTCCATTATTTGCGATCTATTTTCATTGCAAGCCTAAGACCAGAATCTCAATTGTCCCTACTTACTTGGAGTTCAGTAGGCCATATTACGACATGTCTTAGCATTTGATTAAGTTTGGGGTTGCTTGAGGGCAAGCAAAGATTCTAAGTTTGGGGTGGATGTACAAGAACTTAAATTGTTCAATTTTGTATAGAATTTGGACTTGTTCATTGTAAAAAAAAAAAAAAAGTCATTAATGTTTACATATTACCTATTGTTCTTAATCAATTATGTTGGGGGAGATTTATGTGAATGAATACAAGGGTTTGATATCAATGTCGTGAAGTGGTTTATTTCTTACTTCAAGATTATGAGCCTACTATCCAAATAATTCCTGCGCTTACCTAAGCCCCGTTACAACCTTAAAGGCCTTTTAAATGTGTATTACATTGCATTGTATTTAATTTTTAGAACTTGGTCAAGCCTATGGTAGAGTGTTGCGTATGATGTGATTGAGAGAACGATCCCAATGACACCGGAGTGAAAGTGAAATATCATTTGTGAGGAAAGTCTGATAAGTTGAGCATAATTGATAATTGTACGTTATGTTGCTTGATTTGTTCATTTGGGAGAATTTGGAATTGAGAAAGCAAGTGATATAAGAAGGCATGAATTGTAACCTTTGACAAGTGTGATTAAAAACAAAGTTGATTGAGCATGTGTTTATGGTGGAGATTGAAAATACATCCATTAATTTGAATTTATTTTACCCATGTTTTTAAATTAATTTTTGCTTGAGGACAAGCAAATTACCAAGTTTGGGGTTGTGATAAGTTTTCATTTTATGTTAATTTAGAGTGATTAATTGAATTAAATACATGAGGAATTGAGAGAGTTGAATATATATTGAGCTTAAACTTTGGAATTCTTTACACTTGGTTGTTTGATTGTATGTTTTAACTCTTACATTATTCTCATGTATATTGCACTTGAATTGCTAGGAATGGAAACAAAACCAAAAGAAGACACTCTCAAGAATTCAATTAAAGGCAAAGAAGATGATTCGTGAGAGCATAAGATTCGAAGGCAGCCAAAAATGCGGAATTTAGCCAAGTAATTGAGTATGCGCGTGACGCGCATTTACAAGTAAAGGAATGCGCGTGACGCGCATTTATGTAAACTGGCTCTGTTTTCATGCGCGTGACACGCGCTGATCAGGAAGAATCTGCGCGCGACGAGCATCAGTGCAAATCTGGAAGTCGCCTCAGTGCGCGCGACGCGCATTTGTACTGCCTAATCTGCGCGCGACGCGCACGGTGCTGCAGAATCTGTATAATTAGATATTTGTTCACTTTTTAATCATCTTGGACCTTTGCTAACAGCCAAAACACAAAAGAGAAAGATAAGGAGTGCTAGGGTTCCATTGTTCTTCATCTTCAAGGAGGATTCATTCTTGGGAACAAGGTTTGGATCATCAATGGAGTTGTTTTCTTTCATATGTTTGTTTTCTTCTTTTACTACCATGAGTAGCTAAATACCTTAGATTAGGATGAGATGAATCATGTACAAACTCTTATGTAGTTAGTTCTCTTATATTAATACAAGTTTATGTTATGTAAATTGAGTTTCTAATCTCTATACTTCATGCTTTTCAATACTTGATCACTATTGCATTGAATTTGGGTTTTTCATCTTTATTGGAAAATAGGATGAATGAACTTGAATCGAGATTAGTAATCATAATCATGAAGATTATAGGAATATAACTTGTGGTTATGTGTTCTAATGAATCATGGATCTTATTGCTTAGTCTAATCATTAATCACCTAAGGGATTAGGGATTGTGGCTAGAATAAAGGGTTTATGAGGCAAGGGATTGTCCTTAAGCTAATTCAGTTGATTCAACTTCAACTTATATGAAATTACTTGATTAATGATGAACTAGTTACATAAGAGCAAGTACAAGAGGATTCAAATCCTAGTCGTTTTCAACCAACCAAGTCAATTCTATTTTTACTTTAACTTGTTCAACGTTACAATTACAATCAAAATATCCAAATCATTTCCGTTTTAAGTAATTACACACTTATTCTTATTGATAACCATCATAATCCCTGTGGAGACGATACTCTATTCATTACTATATTACTGGTTGCGATTGGTGCACTTGCCTTAAAAAGTAGTGTATGAATTACGCTAACAAGCACTGAAGTGGGTTTTGAGGTATTTGAATGGGTCACTCAAAGGTGGTTTGAGGTACACAAGAGCAACTCAAGGAGAAGACGCTTTGGAGGGTTATGTAGATGCAGATTATGCAGGAAATGTGGATACAAGGAAATCCTTATCTGGGTTTGTATTTACATTGTTTGGAACGGCAATAAGTTGGAAGGCTAACCAACAGTCCGTGTGGGCGCGATCTACTACTCAAAGTGAGTATATCGCCTGGTTGAAGGGGTGAAGGAGGCCATATGGTTGAAAGGTATGATTGGGGAGCTAGGAATTACACAAGGATGTGTGAAGGTACATTGTGATAGTCAAAGTGCTATCCACTTGGCAAATCACCAAGTGCATCATGAAAGGACAAAGCACATTGACATCCGCCTACATTTCATTTGAGACGTCGTGGAATCTAAGGAAATTGTGGTTGAGAAGGTTGCATCAGAGGACAACCCGGCGGATGTATTCACCAAGTCATTACCTAGATCAAAGTTCAAGCATTGCTTGGACTTGATGAATTTCTCTGAGACGTAATTCCAATGATGGAGAGAGCAGCTAGTGGTTGATGGATAAAGTTGAGCATCACCACTGATTTGAAGTCAAGGTGGAGAATTATGGAGTTTAGAGTGCCTTAAAATTAGTTTGGAGGATCATGGAATTGCTTGGAAGTGTTTCGTGTACCTTTGGGAATCGATTCCTAGCTATGGGAATCGATTCAAGCATGTTTGGTTCTCTGGGAATCAAGCACGCCTCTGTGAATCGCATGGGAAGCCTGGCAGAATCGATTCACTTCATTAATTCGTCTTGAGGAAGTTTTTAACTAGGTGAATCGATTCACCTATGTCTGTGAATCGATTCACAGTCGGGTTTTATAAACCTGACGCTGCAGAAACGGGTCAGTACGACGTGCAGTCTTTCTAGGGTTGTGTGCAGCCGTTCTTGAGCGTCTTTGTGAGGTTTTAGGGGCTGGAAAATACTGTTAAACACCTTGGGATCTTAAGAGAGAATAGAGTGAGGTTTGAAGGCTCTCTCTATTGTTGTTCTTGAGAGTTTATCATAGAGGGAAAGAGAGAGGGATTGGGAACTCTTGGGTTTGTTCTTTGTGGACATTGTAAAGGGGGTTCAAAGCAATTGTAATCTCTTGTAAGACTCATTGATAGTGAAACGGAGGGCTGCTCTCTCCCGCAGACGTAGGCCATCTTCTTTGGGGCCGAACTGCGTAACCAAATTGCGGTGTCTTCTTCTCTTCCTTTTATCTCCTTTGTTTGGTTGTTTTATTACATCTCGTTGATTGATTGATTGCTGGATATTATTTAGTTATTGGTTGCCATTGAAGTTTGTTCCATTAATCTTGTTTGAATCTCAACAAAGAGTCATAAAACAAAGTTTTTATTAAACTTGATGTAGGGAAAAGTATTATGCAGTTGATTTAGAATAGAAATAGAAGGATGTCCTAATCTAAAATGGCATACATCAAGAATTTCAGAATTGTTATTAGCATTACAAGTAAGCACAAAATCATCAGGAACAGCAGCAGAAATTTTGGATTTAGCAAGTGCTGCAAGATGTACAAGCCATTGCAAGCATTAGCAATTCCAATCATCTTCAGTGATTGTAGGTCCTGTATTATGCAATGGTCAAAAGTAAAAATGAGTTTGTAATTTAGAGATGCAGTCAAGTTGGAAACTGAGATAACGTTTAACTTGAAATCAGGAACATGAACAACATCATATAAAATGATATTATCAGAAATGGTAATGTTTCCTAAATGTGTAGCAACAATTTTGTTCCCATTAGGGAGGTTAACAGAGACAGGTGTAATTGAATTATATGAGGAAAAAAGAAACTTGTGTTGACATATGTGTATAGTAAAGCCAGTGTCCAAAATCCAATTTACACTAGGCCTATCATTTGTAACATAGGGAAAAGGAAGAGTATCTAATTGCGTGACATGAGATAGCATGTGCTTGTTATTTGCATCAGGGTTAGAAGTGTTACTCACTGGATTGGCAGGAGTGGATGTTGTACTCTTTGAATTCTGAAGGAGGGAGATAAGATGTTTGCAGTCATCTAACTCAATTGAATAGAGGTATTTCCTGGTTGATTTTGGGAGGTGCCAGTGTCATTATTTTGGCTAACTGTTGTAGTTGCATTTGCAGAATTTTTTGAGATTTGGGCTCTATATCTAGGAGGAAAGCTGTGCTTGAAATAACAAGTATGAATTGTATAATTTGGTGTAATACAAAAAGAACAAATCTTGTCATTGGATCTACCACGACCTCTTTCTCCTTGGGTGCCAGAATAACCTTTTCCTTGTGATGAACTAAATTTATTTGATTGAGGCCATGTGTTTGAAGGATTTGCAACAGTTGTATTATTGCGATCTCCAGAATTGGGACCAGAATTCTTTCTTTCTTTTTTGTTGGATCACTGAGGAAAAGACTTTATTTATTGGTGGTAAGGGTTCTTGAAGGAGAATTTGGGTTTTAATATTGGAAAACTGTCATTGAGCCCTTTCAGAAAGCAAAGCACACATACTCATTGTCTTTATGAGCCTTCATTTTCTTTGTAAGATTGCAGGGACAGGGGTCATTGCAAGAAAATGGTGGGGTGGGTCGAAGGGTTTCCAGTTCTTCCCAGAGGGTTTTCAAGTCTATAAAGAAGGTTGATACATTCCTATCTCCCTGTTTGATGGTGTGTATTTCTTGGAAAATGTCCGAGGTACGAAAGTAATTACCTTTGGTGAATCTTTCACGGAGATCGTCCCAAAGTTCATTGGCATTATCTATATAAACTGTGCTTTAAAAAATGTGGGGTGTAAGTGTTCGATTGATCCAAGAAATCACAATGTTATTACATTGTTCCTAGCGATCATATAGGGAATCATCTTGTGGAGGGAATTTGTGCTTGTTTTTGCTCAGTATGGCGCGACGCATGACCCGATTCCATGAGTGTTAAGTTTCACCGTTGAGTGGCAGTGAAACGAGCATGGCTCCTGGATTTTCTCCAGGGTGAAGGTAATATGGGCTAGTGGTGTTTTGAGATTGATCCACGTTGATGTGATGTTGATGAACTTCAGTACTGGAACTGGATTCAGAATTTGTCATTTTGAAGAAGATTTGTAATCGGAGAAGGAAAAGAATAGCGGAGGCGAGAAATTTCAAGCTGATACCATATTATTAGAGGAAAAACTGAATAATCTCTTTAATTTTCTTACTGAATGAAGAATTGAATTACAGATACATTGTGACCAATTGCTTATATACAAAGGAGAATAAGTAACGGTCAATCACCAACCGCATAACTAATCTAGCTTGATAACATAAATAACTACTTCTGACTAACCTAGTGATAATTGAATTTCACCAAAAAAAAACCTAGTGATAATGTATAATAGAAACTAAAAACAGATTTGACTTATACTAATAACAGAATATGCGTTGACCCTTTCATGTGATGTCAATTGAGCTGGATGAATCCAATAGGCGATGCCTGTCAAATTGAATTTGTTGATGAATATACAGGGTATTTTAGCCACATTGTCTTCCTTTCTCCTTTATTTTCTTAATTTTCATTGGGTTCGCATAGTTCACCATCTGAGCCCTTCTTCTTTTCTCCTTTTATTTTGTTTTTTATGGTTTTATATTATTTCTTCTATTGACGTTGGTTTCAAATGATTGGAATTGTTGTTGCTTTTTTTTTTTTTTTCTATTTTTCCTATAACAAATGATGCAATCTGAAAATTATTTAAACAATGGATTATTACTCCTCTTGTTTTAAATCTTAAAATCCATTGTCTGAAACATATATTTGTATTTATCTGACTGAAATTCTCTTCATAAGTGACTATGTCTAATGGAGAGATATTGTGTCATGTATAACTAATTTGTCTTCCATTGATGTTCAAATTGATTTTAAATACTAAGTTTCGATTTATATGAGTTTACTGTTTGGTAATTTTTCTTTTTTATTTGAGCACCAAAATACAAACATAACTTCATTTTGGATTTTCTGTAGCCCGATGCATTTCTGGGCCCTGCCAATGATGTGAAGGTCAGCAACGTATTTTTGTTTTCTTTATTACTATACTCAGAACAACCAATCTAGAAGGACTATAGTAGCGAACAAGAATTTCATGATGGTGCAACAGACACATTTGCAAAATTATCGTATAGTGTTTGCCATTACAATTGAGATTTGTAAATGTCCAGAGTTCTTCTTTTATGAAAATAAGTCTTTTCTACTCGATATGCCATCAAAATTCTATCTGCTCACGTTGTTCTGAGCATCGTGCTTCTCAAAATCAGGATGAAGGGGGAGAAAGGGGAGGCCAGCCTACGTTGCATCCTAGGCATTTTAGTTACGGATAGTCACGTGATAATTTTAATGAAAAGGATTATCTGAGGGCTTCATTTTAATCATACGGTTCTCATTTAGTGTTCTCGTTTCTCACAATAAACGTTTGTTGCCTGATACGCTATATATATATATATATATATATATATATATATATATATGAGGAGGGATCAAATGACTCCAGCAGTAACTCTTATCTGAATTACTCCGCTTAATAACTCTCTCTCTCTCTCTCTATATATATATATATATATATATGAGGAGGGATCAAATGACTCCAGCAGTAACTCTTATCTGAATTACTCCGCTTAATAACTCTGTCTCTCTCTATATATATATACACACATACGCACGCCCACACACACACAAATAAATATCAATAGATGCATTTGATCTAGTAGTTTAAGTTTGTGTTCACAAAAAAATGGGGGCTTAAGTTCAAACCTCACACTTGCCATGTCACTGCCACAAGAGTAGTTCAGTAAGTGTCGGGTCATTTTCACATTGCCACATCAACAAAAGCAATTGGATAACAAATGGATGGAAGGACTTGATTGTAAGTGTAATATCCCACTTTTTCATTGTTATGTTTTGATGTGTCTTAATCACTAAAATGATATATAAATGTGTTGCCTTTGAGTTGAGATAGCATTGGAAGAATGTGAAAACAATTATTTTTTTAGTTTTGGTCACAGTGAATCGATTTACTACGTGACAGGTCGTTTTCTGCGTGCGTTTTTTGCAGATTTGTCTTTTGGGGAGGTTTTGTTGAAGCCTAACTCGTTCCTTTTGAACCTAAACCCTAAGTTATGCGCCTAAACTCTATTTCTCAGTAATCCTATTACTTTTCAATTGCTCTTAACCTCTTTAAAAACTTCTCTTCTATGTCCTAGCTAGCCTTCGACATGAGAAACCCCCTCTCTCTTGCGATTTTGATCAATGGGGAACCCTTACGCTAGAGTTTTCAATGTTCCTTCATCCTTGGGTTGTTGTGATTATGTTCTCCTTGTTATTCTCGTAGGTAAAGCCATGACCATTGAGTTCTTTTCACTACAACATTTTTGGCCTACGGCAACGCCCATCATAATAACCCCAAAAAAACCATAGTCTTAAGTCATAACAAAGAATGGTTTTATGTTTCGCTGATTTAGCCAACTAAATTTTATGTTTTGTTTAGGCTACGGTTCAAAATTGTTCCAAACTTTAGTAGGCAATGGTCTTTATTCATAAATTTTTGGAACAACAGTTGAAAAACGTTGGCTATTTACACATATGAAAAGAATTGTTCTCCTACATTTTTCAAATAACGTGTAGTCATTTCTGTAAAAATATTTTGATAGGCGCTCAAAGGTTTTTTCAGTTTTCATTTTGCCTACATCTCGCGATTTCGCTCTGACTCCACATCGTCCCTGGCCTTCTAACCCTATTTGCAGCCTAAACCCTCCCTCTCCTTCTAACCCTATTTGCAACCTAATTCTTGTCCAGTTCAAACACTCGTTTTCTAAATCACCATCTTCAGCGCACCATCATACAGTGCAGGAGAGATAGAGGGATTGGGGGAGAAAGGGGAGCTAAGGGAGGAGGACGAAGGCTGTAACCATTGCATACGGTGGCGGCATAAAGGATAAGGATACCGTGGAGGACCACTGATTGGAACTTCGTCGCTTGGTGGAGCTTCCAAATCGAAGCTGCGAACATGGCGGCGAGCAAGCGCACAGTGTTGCATTTCTCTTCCTTGCCGAGGTTGTCGACAAAGGTCCACCCTCTCGTTATCTTCAATATTTGCGATTGTTATGTCTGTCATCCTGACCAAACAAAACGCTACTCAGTTTCATTCAAATGGCAGCGACGAAACTGTTTACGAGGGCACATCCACGGGCTACGTCCCGGTTTCGGAAGCGATCGTTTCTCTCTTGGTAATTTTCCATTCGCTTTTCTATTTGAACCTACATGGTGTTCGATTTAACGGTGAGATTTGAGCATTAACACGACGGTAATATGGATTATCCAGGGCTTTTAATTTGAGATATTCATTATACTTTGAGACTATTGTCTTGCACACCACCATTCAACCTAAGGGATGCCTTATTGAAGCTAATTCTGCCACAAGCCTTTCTACAAAAAACGGTAATGTGAACTGGGGAATTCAATTTTTTGTTGGGGCCTGTGGTGTTATTTCAATTTGAGTTAATATGACTTAGATTTGTAGTTTGTGGACTTCATTATGTTTTAATACAATACAATCAATGGATTTGCTTCTTTGTCTTGGCTTAAAT
The DNA here is from genome assembly GCA_037113605.1 of Calophaca sinica. NCBI lineage: Eukaryota > Viridiplantae > Streptophyta > Magnoliopsida > Fabales > Fabaceae > Calophaca > Calophaca sinica. Next base: position 59,328,021 of record CM073735.1, read on the forward strand.
GGATCCCGTGTTGTGACCAGACAGGCATATGCATATATATGTTTTTTCACTAGTTCGGTAATTTTGCTTTTTGGTGTGAGATTTATGCTTATGATTGTCTTTTAGAAATAGAATACTATATTTGCTACCTTATATTTTTTTGTATGATTGTTAATTTTACTGTCATATTACTATACTAGTTATTGTATCATCTACCAAGGTCATTTAAGGTCAATGTTACCTCACATGTGTGGCTGGCCAGTATCTTTTATCCGGTGAATCTACTCAATGAAATCTGATAGCTTTTTCTCTAAATAAAAGTAGGATGAATATGTCGAATCAATAGTTGGTGGTTGGACATTATGTCTTGAACATATGTTCGCTTTTGAAATGCTTTCAGCCTTTGTAAGCTATGTTACTTGTAGAATTCTAAAATAAGGAGTCTAGGAACCTTACTAAACTGTTGCACTCCCTTGAGAATGATCCAAACAGCCATGATGGATTTTATCTTCAGATTGGAGATCTATGACGAAATTTGATATATTTAAATGATTGTTTGTTAATACTGGAGACTCACAGACAAGGTTCTGTTTCTTAAAATTGCTCATAAAGCCTGTTAACTAGTGCACCTAAATTTCTAGATTTCTCTTATCAAGTTTAGCAGCTATTTTCTGGTAAGAAGGATCTGAAAGTTAGACAAAATTGATATTATGTATGTCTTATCATGCATATATGTATTTAGTTATGTTGGTATATTGATCGCTGTCCAATGCATATATGTATGTAGTTTTGCAACTTCTCACTTGTATGACAATGTCAATTTATAACTTGAATGATTGGTCTCGAGATCCAATTGCAGGAAAATGATTAGTAGTTCAGTTGGAAATAAAAAAACCTTTGACTGAGTTCTATGTCAATACTCTGAAATAGTATATACTCTGAAAAGTACTATCAATTTCTTTTCAAATTTGTGCATTTCTTTACTAAACACTGACTCGTGTCTATTATTTTTTTATTAGCCTATAGCAGCTACCACTTCCTTAGCTAAAAAGCACGGAGATGACATTACAATAGTATGTATGTCAGTACATGTGATTGTCTATGTGTGCATACCTCTTGTTGAAGTTTTGAAATTTTACTAGTGGTGCTTATATTAAGCTGTAAACGTGCATTTTAGTTTTATGTTTATATGCTTTGCAGTTATATATTGATGAGCAACAATGTTGGTTTAATTTTCAGAATGAGAGCTTGAAGCAAATGACACAACTTGTGTACCAAACTGCACTCTTTGAAAGAGGCTTCTTGCTGAATAATCCTAAGGATTTTAGCAATTTCGATTTAGATTTCAAGTCGCATACTTAGATCTTCCTTTTTTTTTGTAGATGAATAATAATAATTTGGATGAAGAATGCCACTGCTTGGAAATAGAAGATGAAGACAAATTTTGATGATTCATAAGCGATATTGAGTTTTATTTTGGAGTACAATATAGCTAGTGATGAATGTCTATTGATATTGTTTTGGGAAACACATTAAAAACCCAATTACTTAACTTTGTTAAAATGACTTTTAGTTTTGGATGACAATTTATTTTATTTTAGAATAATGACAATATAATTTTGGACCTCTATAAATATGTGCCAACCTTTCTATTTTTTTTTAATTTGGTATAATCAATGGCAACGATTATGAAATGTTCTCTAAAGTACACCAACGGCAACAGTTTTCTTGTAGCAATGGTGTACAACCGTTGGTGTAGCTCATTTCAAAACGTTCTCTAAAGAACACCAATAACAACAGTTTTCTAGTAGCAACGGTACAAAACCATTGGAGTTGTGAAATTCTAAAAGCGTTCTTTAAAGCACATCTTAGACTACAATTTTTTGAAAGTGTTGTCTTTACGTAAAAAAACCGTTCCCTATATTATAGGAAATGCCTTAAGTTACCACAGTTTGAAAACTGTTCTTGTAGCAAAAGACAACAGTTTTTTGGTGTAAGACAACAGTTTTTAGGCGTAGCGGATGACAAAAAATATTGTAGTGTTTTCTTCCATCTTCGAGTTGGGTGAGTGGATTTTGATGCCTTTCTTTGTTGGTTGTGTTTGGAAGTGCCAGAGCCACTGTGAATTATTGATGTCATCGATCTTTTCTTCCTCTCTTGAGGTAAGGCGAGAATGTTTTCATGAATTGTGGATTTAGGAGTAGAATTAGATGATTGTGTTGGCCTTAGACCTCATGGTGTATATTCTTGTATGCGCTTGTATTATGATTGAATTGTGTTTTGTGAATTGATGATTGTCATGGGTTGTTAGGGTTTGAAATGCCCTATAACATGTGCCAATATATCATTATATGATGGCTTGACATGTGTTAAATTGAGATATATGAGTTGAATATGGTTGAATTAAATGAAAAGAACTGTGTGTGTTGTCATGAGATGAAATGTTATTGTGTGTTTATGAATTCTAAAGTGTTACACCCTGGTGAGAGTTAGTATAGGAGTGCAGATTGTGTATGTTTTTTCATAGAGAAGTAAATATTGAAATCCAGGTACAAAAAACTTAATTGCTTAATAACTATAGGATTAAAATTCTACATGTTTTGGGTTAATGAGTAACTGTGACGAGGTCTTTATTTTAGAGAATTTGATGTTGTAATTTAGTGTACAATTGATGGGTTAGAAGTCCAAGACTTCGGTATTGATGGGAGAATCACATGAACTCTTAAAATGATGAAAAACATGATAGAACGAAAATAGAAATGAAATCTAGACTTGAACTCGTGCAGTAGCTGCCAAAATAATTTTTTGCAGAAAGCCCCTTCTTGTGAGTCGATTCACAATCAACTTGAATTTCTCGGCCTATGAATCGATTCATGAATTTATTCATCACATGAAGAATTGTGACATCCCCTGTGAATCGATTCTGAATCGATTAAGAGCCCCTTATTTTGTATTTTCATCCCCTTTCCTTTGTCTTTTGATGGTGTGTGATTATAGGTATGACCTAGGTACTTGATGGATCAATTAGATGACAAGGATTTGTCATAGAATCCCAAGAACTTGATTGATAAAGCTAAAGTTGTGATATTAGGATTAACCTATTTATATTTTTGAAAGAAACCATTGACGATGATTGTGCTTGATGAGTTTGAGATGTGCTTATTGTGAATTTATATTAATGTGATTAGTGACCTTGCTTGAGAGAAGCAGAGATGATACTTAGCTAATGTAGATGTTGAGAAGGGACCTAGCCTGACAGAAGCAAGTATGGTAAAATATGAGATTGATTATGAGGATTTCGAAGGGTAAAACTGTGTATGCTTGTTTGACATGCATCATGAGAATTATGAGTTACGTTGGGCAAAAAGTACCGTTGAAATGGGAGGATGGAAGCCGCTACGTGTGAGATAAGAGGGCAAGACCCCGAACTTTAGGGTGTTGGAAGTTAGGTGTGGAAATCCAAATGGCCTAAACTGATCATCTAGAGCTAGGACAACATGAGCAAGCCTGACTACACTGGCGAATCATTGGACATTCTCTGGACTAGTGAGAGTTTTAAGTTACCAAGTATTCATGAAAGAGAAGGGTGATCTTCTCATAATAATGAAACATGTACTCCTAGTCAAACTTTTGTGAGTAGTAATGAGATTGGTACCGCATGCATACAAAGTAGAGTATGATGAAGCATTGCATTGCCATGCATTATATTATGAATTAATATGTTGCCATGAGTTATTTGTAATACTATGTAATGTTTGTGCTTATTTCCATCTTTTTCTACTTCCTTACCACATTCATGATTTATCATGTACTCTCCCCTTTCTATGTATGCATGTCTCTTGTGCTATGTGTCTCTCGACAGCTGACCCTCAGCCAGAAGCCGAGGAGCAGTTAGTTGGAGAACCACTTTTGGATAGCAGCATTAGAGACTTTAAGATTTTTTTATGTTTTAGTTGGGTTGGATATTTTGATGTATTTAGTTTTATGGGATTTGCATATATATGATTAATGTGACATTGGGATGAGTTATTATTATCATTATTTCTATTATGTTTTATTTTAGTTATTATGTTGGTAATACGAACCTACAAGACTATGTATGTTTCAAGTTTTTAATTTATTATGAAACTTTGAGTATGTTGTTGGATTACAATGTGGTACTCTTAACTACGTACGAAGGTTTTTGTAAACTTCGACTTTTATTCTTCCAAAAACTAAGACTTGCTCCGAACTGGGCCAAGGCCCACTCCTCCTAGAATTACTTCCGTGGCCCAATACCACAAACTGATCGTGATCGATCAATGGTGGCCGATCTGCGACGTCCATTACATCAACGGTCCCTTGATTCGCATTGGTTTCACGCCACCGATCTGATCTACGGCTCTAAGCAAGTCATGAGGGACTTAATCACCTTATCACTGTCCGTTCACTCCAAACCCTAAAGGGGTCCATATATAAGGAGGGCCCACGAAGAAGTAAGGTACGTTTTCATTACCTCATAACGATCTCATCAGAATTTTACTGACTTGAGCGTCGAAATACCTTTTGCAGGTACCCCACCAATGTTCTCCGTCGTCACCAACAACAGCACACGGCGAACTCAGTGACTCCGGCCACCACTTCGTTCCTTGCTCGGAACATTGGTGACTACAGTGGGAGCTTTATTTCCCATTTTAGATCTCTCCGATCACATGATGGCCGGTCCCGTTCGTTGACCCATCACCAGAAACAACCCAGGGTCTCGTCCTCCATCACCTCAGGTCGATGGACAACTGGTTTTTGTCACACCGGAACCAGTCACATACCCTATGACTGTGGAAGAAGTCCCACCGTCACCGCTTCGTCACGACGAAGCATTACCAACGGCGATGGTGGCTCCACCACTTAGGAAAGTTCAACCATCCCTCCTGGAGAACGTCATCTCGATCATCTAGAGGCAGACTCAGATGATCGAGGACCAAAATTGCAGGATCGCCGTAATGAAAACTCAACAAGCTGTCGTGCACGTCATTGTACCATCCAAATCGCGTCGTAGGTCTAGGTCACCACCCAAATCTCGTCGCAGGTCTAGATCCCCATCCATATCTGGAGAATCCAGAGCTAAAGGGAGTCGTGAAAACCCTAGATCTAGAGATTTCCATTGATCCACCACTGAAGGACACCGCATACCGGGTCCGCACCATTAAAGCGGTCAGCGAACGATCTCCCCAAGAAGGAGACGCATCACGATCGTCTCGTCTGACCTAAAACCACGGACGATTCGAGCTAGAAGACACAACGCTTTGCCAAACTCTCTGAGGAGATCGCCTTCACGTCGATCTCCACATGCGTCGTCGGCCTCCAACAAAAGCGCATCACCTCGTCACTTGAGGAGGTACGACGAAGATGACGATTTAATCTAAGCTGGTCCGTTCGCTTAAGGGATCACACTATTTTTGATTCCTCATTCGCTCGAGAAGCCCCCGACCTTCGAGCTGTATGACGGGACAGGGGATCCCGATGAGCACATCGGACGGTTCGATACCATCATGAGGTACCGAAATGCAAAGGGACCAGTAAAATGTAAGTTCTTCCCCCTGACTCTGTCGAAGATCGCGTTGGCTTGGTTTCAAGGACTAAAGCCGACCTCCATCGGATCATGGGGAGAACTCAGTAGGAAGTTCACCTATCATTTCACCACTTCTCACCCGCAGTCCAAGTCGAAAGCAACCTTCGCTGCTATTCGATAGGGTGAAAATGAATCCCTGCAAAAATACATCGAGAGGTTCACCTAAGAGGATATGCTGGCTAGAGGGGTCCGAGAAGATATGAAGATGTACCTCCTCCAGCAAGGGTTGGTCAAGAAGAGCTTATTCCACATCCACATCAGAGTCAATCGCCCGCGCGATTTTTTTTTTTGATAAGCAAAAGAATATATTAAAGTGGAATACAAGGGGTACTCCGAACCCATATTTACAAGTGTTCGGGGAGGGAAGTGCCTCATTAAAACCTCTCAAGGCCAAAACCCAGTGGGAAAAAGACCAAGAGAGGAAAAAGAGTACATCAACCAACCCCACATAATGACAAAACCAGCCAAACACCATAACCCTTTGCCACACTTGTTCTACACCAGCTCAAGGAACCAGTATGCAAATCCCGTGCGATTATAACGACCTCTTGCGTTGTGCCAAAAGGTTCATCAATTACGAGGATGAATGCATGCTGACAGACCACGGGGAAGTTCCACAGTCGAAGGGATCAACCCACAAAGAGTCAAAATCGAAAAAAGAGAAAGATTCCAAGAGTTGGGTGATTAAATTCACCGAATACACACCGTTAAATGCCTCGCGGGCTTACATCTTGGAAGAGTGTCTGCACGCCAAATTCAAGGATACCGAAATCAAACTTCCGAACCGGCTAAAATAAAGATTGGATATAGACAAAACGAAGTACTACCGATGGCACTGCAGCAATGGACACAATACAGAAGTCTGTTTCCAGTTAAAGGATGTCGTCGAGCAACTGATAAGGCGGGGTAAGTTACAGAAGTATACCCCGATAGTTCGGGCAAGAAAAGAACGAGGCTCTTAACCTTGTGCTCGTGGGTTCGAGCCCCACGGTGGGCGCCAGGTCGAGGTCCCCCGCAGCGCGCCCCATGATGTGTCCACAAGCCGAGACCGGAGGCGTAGGGCCGACGACGAAGAAGATCAGAATCAGACCGCGGCAATCGCCATGGTCATCACTAGAGGATCGAACAAACCGGGAGGTTCATCCATTACGACCGAAAAAAGAAAATAGAAGGACATCGCGGTAGTTGTCGTGAACTCCAATTACCCTCCTATCGATTGCCCTAAGTCGTGTAGGCCACCCCTGGCTTTTTACGACGAAGACCTGATAGGTGGTGAGCCTAACAAAGACATTCCCCTCTTGATTCGGACGAAGATGGCGAACGTCGACGTGAGAAGAATTCTGGTCGATCAGGGAAGTTCTGTTGATATCATGTACAGAGGGTTATTTGACACATTGAAACTTTCAAAAGACATCCTGATCCCTTACGAGGGAATGGACCTGTAAGGCTTCAACGGGGCGAAAACGACTCCATTGGGATATGTCGAATTGATGGTGACCTTCGGCACATACCCGAAGTCGAAAACAGTCAGGGTGCAGTTCTTGGTTCTCCCTTGTGACTATGATTATAACTATATCATTGACAGACCTGCTTTATCCGACCTCGGGGCCGTAACATCGACAATCCATTTGAAGATGAAGTTCCACATCTCTAATGGCGAGATCGTAACCCTGTGTGGTGACCTAGATGCAGCCAGAAGATGCTTCGAGATTATTCTGAAGAGGATGCAGGTGGATCGGATCGGAAAGAGATCGGTATCCGAGAAACGCTCTTCCTCACATGGCGTAATGCTAACTGATGTCGACCCTCACGTCGGGGCCGAAGATGTCAAGGTTAAGACCAAGGATATCGGCGACCCACTGGCTAAAGAGCTCGCGATGAAAATCGAGAGACCGATCCCAGATGGCGAATCCTCCCACGTCCAGATCGGGAAAGACCCGTTCCGAACAACAAAAGTAGGGGACGATCTCCCCGAAGATCTGAGGGCGAACTTGATCAAATTCCTCCAAGACAATGTTGACCTATTTACCTGGAATACAGATGAGATGCCTGGGATTTCATCCAAGGTAGCATGTCACAAGCTGGCACTCAACCCATCATCACGTTGGGTCGCCCAAAGACGACGTCGTCAGTCTCCTGAAAAAGCTCAAACGGCAGAGAAAGCTGTGTCGGATCTCATCAAGGCAAATTTTGTAAAAGAAGCCAAGTACACGACTTGGTTGTCAAACATGGTGCTCGTGAAGAAGTCGAATGGGAAATGGAGGATGTGTGTCGACTACACCGACCTCAACAAAGCATGCCCTAAAGATACGTACCCGCTGCCGAACATTGACAAGCTCATCGACAACTCATCCGGTTTTCGGCTCCTATCCTTCATGGATGCCTATTCTGGCTACAATCAGATACCGATGTAGGAGCCCGACCAACCTAAGACAGCTTTTATGATCGAAGGCGCCAACTATTATTACAAAGTCATGCCCTTCGGCTTAAAGAATGCAGGCGCCACATATCAGAGAATGATGAACAAAGTCTTCGAGAAGCAAATCGTACGACTCCTTGAAGTATACATGGATGACATGATAGTCAAAACTGTTCAGGATGAAGACCACGTCTCCCACATTGCCAAAGTTTTCTCCGAACTTTGCATACACAACATGCGTTTGAATCCAGATAAGTGTACCTTCGGTGTGAGGGCGGAAAAGTTCCTTGGTTTTTATTAAACCGAAAGAGGAATCGACGCCAATCCAGACAAATGTCGAGCAATCATCGACATGAAGCAACCGACCAAGAAGAAGGAAATACAACATTTAACCGGGATGATGGCAGTACTGACCAGGTTCATATCGACTTCGGCTCAACGCGCACTCCCATTCTTCAAGTTGCTCAAGAAGGAGGTCCATTTCCAGTGGACCCCTGAATGCCAAGAGGCTTTCACCCAGTTAAAAGAAATTCTCTCTACACCACCAGTATTAAGTAGACCTCAAAAAGGAGAAACCTTGTACCTTTATTTGGCTGTAACCGAAGAAGCCCTGAGCGTCGTACTGGTGAGAGAAGACATCACCGGACAGAAACTAGTATACTTCGCCAGCATAGCCCTGTAGGGGCTAGAGTTGCGATATCAGCGAGTCGAGAAGATGGCTTTAGCTCTCGTCATTTCCGCACGAAGACTTCGTCAGTATTTTTTTTCTCACCGCATCGTAGTCCGAACTGATCAGCCAATAAAGCAGATCATATACCGACCCGATTTGGCAGGTCGGATGATAAAGTGGTCGATCGAACTTTCTGAATTCGACGTCAGCTACGAACCAAGAAAGGCAATTAAGGCTCAACCTCTCGCGAACTTCGTAGCAGAACTCACTTCGTATTCATCTTCATTGCCGGTTGGCAAATGGACAGTTTTCGTTGATGGGTCCTCTAATCCTAAGGGAAGAGGAGCCGGTTTAATCCTGGAGAATGACAATGGATTAGTTGTCGAATATTCACTAGCATTCACCTTCCCGACATCAAACAACCAAGCAGAATATGAGGCGTGCATTGCTGGACTCACGTTTGCCCACGAACTTGGTGCGGCACGCGTTGCGGTCCATTCCGACTCACAGCTCGTAGTTTCCGACTCACAGCTCGTAGTCTTACAAGTAAATGGAAGTTACCAGGCTAAGGATCCCTTGCTGCAGAAGTACCCCACCCAAGTCAAAACTCTAATGGGCCGGTTCGTTCAAGCTGAGATTATACACGTTCCAAGGGAACAAAATGTCTGGGTCGACGTTCTTACAAAGCTCGCTAGTACAAAGGTCCCAACCTCACATCGATCGGTCATCCAGGAAACATTGACCACTCCGAATGTTCAAGACTCCACGCCCGAAAACATCTCTGAAGTCCAAGGAGAATCACCAAAGGTCGCCACTGCGACTTATGTGCATAGCCTGTCGATTTTGAATATTGACTTTGGAAACTCGTGGATGACACCGATCTTAAAGCTTCTCTATTTGGGGGAAGTACCAAGAGATCCGAAAGAAGCATCCAAACTTCGCCGAAGAGCCTGCTCATTTTGCATTATTGAAGGGAAATTATACCGGCAAGGCTTCTCCATGCCCCTGCTAAAGTGCCTCGATACTTCGGAAGTGTAACGACCCGTTTCCGGACCGCTACCGAGCTCAACATACCGAGCTCGAGTTACCGAGCTCAACACACCGAGCTCAACTAAACCTGTATGCGATGCGTTTTAAAACGATACTCTTGTGCCTTTTAAAAAGTACGGTCTATTTATTTTTTTATAAAACCAGCTCGTGCACATCAGAGTATCTCTGACTTTTGAAACATGGTGCAACTAAGACACAAGACTTAAATTCTAATAAAACATACATGCATAACATACATATATACCACTCGAAATAATAATGTATACAAAATACAGAGTAGTAAATGTACAAAGAAATACACCTAAGGTATGACGACTTCAAGAGAGCAATCATACCACAGGGGGTACTTCCGTGAACACCACGCATGCTCCAAAAGTAAACCGCCAGTCTACCCAGTAATAACAAAACATAACCGGCCCAACTGGTCACAGTCACTGTACACAAAAACATAAACAAGGCAATCACGACAAGTATAGGTCGTCGCCCTGATCCTCGTCGAGCTCCTCCTCGTCATCATCTGCTGTCGAGTTCCCTGCGCCCTCGACATCGCCTGGGTAACCGTCATGGATTGAAGGCACGTCAACTTCTCAACAATTCAAAATAAACACGGCATAAAGAAATAAGCAACACAATAATGTATATCAATCACCACACGTGACTCGACCTTCTCACTCTAGACTCGACTCAACTCGCGATCCATTTCTCTCGACTCGACAATTTTTCCGGAATGCACACGTGCATCTGGTATCTTTGGAAAGTCGGTAAAACCTTGGGATCTTCGCTCTCCCTAGGGCCGATCGGCTTCGGGTCCCATAGCGTGGCGACGTCTAGTCAATCTCCCGTAAACAAAAGGGGACCTAGCACCCTTAGTTATCCGGGTCACGGCTCAAAAACGTCATAACGACTCGCCTAGCTCGCTCACTCGATGAACAGCTCTCCGCTTACAATATTCAAAGAGTTATACACAAGATATTCAACCGCATGTCAAATAAAAAGAGCAAGCTCGACATGAAGAAACGCAATTCAACAGTCAATACCTAATTCTCAACATATATTCAATCACATATTAAATACATGTAAAAACCCAATCATATCACAACATTTCAAGCTCGGCACAAATCAAGGAATCCATACATAGGAATATAACAATAAAAATTCTAGAATGTCTAGAAGTGTCCTTACGCACAAAACATAAACACGTAGAATATGAAGTGCCCTTACCGAACTCCAAGCTAATGCTGCTCGACAACGACCTCGACACGGCTGTCTTCAAACGAGCTCGACAACGACTTCTCTTACTCGATCTCGACACGTACGCTTCTTAGTCGACCTCGACACGTACAGTTCTCGATCTGGATCCCACTGCTCCCACGTCCTCGGGTTCGCTCTCCCGTACACCTCGATTCGGAAATCACACGATCTCGGGAATCAGACTTCCTAATACAAGCATAACTTAGTTCGATCTATGGGTTCTAATAACACTTAGCTCTCATCCCAATCTTAACCACAACCCAGTAAACATTTTCTCTAAAATTTTCTTAAAAACTTCTTTCATACATCTCATCAGACAAAGCCATTTTTCCTCTAACACAACGTTAGGGTTTTCGATCAAAAGTTCATGAAAAGGTTATCTGATGCTACAACAGATAAATCGACAACAACAACAACCAGAAGCAACAAACGACAAACTAAAACAAGAAATCGAAACAAACCAAAAAGGGAGGGTTTTGGGCACTGCCTATTGCAGAAAACAGAGAAAGAGATTTGTTTTACAAGCCCAAATAATCGGTTAGAAAGGTAGGTAATATCATGAAGAAGAAAACCCATCAAGATGAGATGATTTGGAAGCATAAAAACTAGCTAAAATGGAAAGAAGAAATGGCGCTAAACAGTAGCACGAAGGAAGAGAAAAATCTGTTCTTCATACCTCAGATGATGGTCGAGATGGTGAGATATGTCGAGAAGATGATGAGGAACAAGATTGATGAAGAAAGTTTATGCAGAAGCTCGATGAAACTCAAGGTTCTTCGATGGAGGTTTGGAGAGGAAGAAGAACTCAGAGAAGAAGGAAGAAGAAAGAAGAAAAGAGAAGTGAGTGTTTGTGAGAGGGCTGATCGATATACAGCTGGTGAGAGAAGGGGCATTATCGTAATTACGGTTATGAGATGCCAATCCCATCAATCATTCTACCCATCAAATCTCTCCTCTCTCATGATTACCCTCTACTCTATAGGTCAAAGATCTAGAAAACACAGCGACGAGAACTGCAAGCCGACAATATAAATATTACAAACAATAGTCATAACGCTGAATAACGTTCGTAAAATACGAGTGTTATCATCTCGACACGATGTCGACCAGGGTGCTCGTGCAAGCGCACAAGGCTCTAACACGAGTTCGTGCACGCGGCCTCCTCAGTTCGACATGCGACCTCCTCATTTCGATGCAGCGACTTCATCATCGACCGACACGCGATCTCCTCATTTCGGCTGACTAGTGCCGCGCGGTCTCCTCAGCTCGGCAAATGACCTCGGCACGCGACCTTGGCACGGGATCTCGACACGAGGTCTTGGTACGAGGTCTCGACACGAGATCTCGACGCGAGGTCTCGATACAACGTCCTAATACAAGGTCGATCTCGTCCTCAGGTGTTACAGGAAGCGCATTATGTGCTGGTAGAAATCCACGAAGGTATATGTAGACAACACTTAGGCAAGAGGATGTTGGCAAAGAAAGCACTCAGGGCAGGCTACTATTGGCCCACTATGGAGTTCGACGCCAGTGAGTACATAAAAAAATGTGACAAATGCCAGAAGCATGCTGATGTACACATCGTACCCCCTGCTGAACTGACTACCTTGTCTTTCCCATGGCCGTTCGCCTGGTGGGGGATCGACATTCTGGGTCCGTTTCCCCAGGATTCGGGACAAAGCAAATTCTTAGCAGTGGCGGTGGATTACTTCATAAAATGGGTCGAAGCCCAACCTCTTGCAAAAATAACTGCAAAGAATCTCATCAAATTCTTCAACTCCCAAATTCTCAACAGGTTCGGGATTCCAGAGGTCGTGGTAACAGATAACGGGTCGCAATTCATCGACCAACAGTTTCAAAAAACACTTGCAGACCTCAACGCGAAACACCATTTCACTTCCGTGGAACACCCTCAGACCAACGGACAGGCTGAAGCGGCCAATCGAAACAATCTTGCACAGTCTCTGACGACGCCTCGATGAAGCGAAAGGTCAATGGGTCGACGAACTGCCTCAGGTTCTCTGGGCTTACAGGACAACCCCACATTCATCAACCGGAGAGACACCTTTCCGATTAACTTACGGGTCGGAAGCAGTAATTCCGGTCGAAGTCGGCGAATTGAGCTGGAGAACCTTGCACCCACCTAAACCGAGGCTGAATTACCAATATCTTCGAGAAGAGTCGGACCTCTTAGAAGAAAACCGGGAGATAGCGGCACTGAACGGAGCCGCTGTCAAGCAGCGCATAGTCGCAAGGTACAACCACCGTGTGGTCCCACGGGACTTAGTTGTGGGAGACCTCGTTCTCCGAAGAGCTGATGTCGGATTGAAGAATGCCGCACAAGGAAAGCTAGCTCCGAATTGGGAAGGACCTTATCAAGTCACAGCAAAGACCGGTACAGGGGCCTATTATCTTGAAGATCTCCAAGAAAGGGCTATCGCCCAAGCCTGGAATGCAAAGAAGCTTCGGAAATACTACAGTTGAATCCGGTCTCTACGACCAGGATCGATCGGTGAATGCACCCAAAGCACCCCACCAATTGCACTTCTACTCCAGACTGCTTTGAACTATCCAATGTCGAAGTTTAATTAAATTCCTTATTGTTTCCTCCAAATTGTACTTTGACATGAATCACTAATGCAAGTTACATACAGCTTTACACTTCTAATGATTACTTCTTGTGTTAGGGAAAGAGATTGACCATTATATCTCTTTTTTTTTGTATTCCTCGAAAAATTGAAATTTGCGAGTATTTTTTTTTACTCGCAAAAATGAAATTTGCGAGTGAACAAAAAAAGAGAGATATAATGGTCAATACAGTCTAATATAAGGTGCACTCACCAAAATGATGGGTGCCCTTAGCATTTCCCTTATTTAAAAGTGTAGATAAATTAGTGGCCCATTTTCAAGTGGCCACTACACGGGGTCAAATAGGCAGTATCAAACCCAAGAAAGGGGTGGAAAATGCAATGGTTCTGGTTCAGCCACATGTCAAATTCACAGCCTCAGCAGCTGGGGATGAACCCCCCTACTTGCCACAATTTCCCTTCCTTGTGTTGTCAAAAATATTATGTACCAAAAATAAATAAATAAATAAATAAAAACAGAATGAAGATAAGACACTTGTGGAGGGCTCGTGGCATAGAGTTCCCATGTCACAATTAAAAACCAAATCCAACGGCTCACATTCACTTGTGAGATGCAGCCACAAGAGATATATCATCATTGGCACCTGTCCTCCACTCTCCTCTTATTCAAATCCAATCAACCATACTTTTTCCACCCCATTTTCTTCTGAGTAATATTATCTTTCAAAGATTGGAAAATGGCTTCACTGATCATGTCCTTTACTCCAACAACAACTAGAGTGTTTGCAGCAACTGCAGCAAAGGGTGCAGGTGGTAGCAAAGAGGAGAAGGGTTTTCTGGATTGGATTCTTGGAGGGATGCAGAAGGAAGACCAGCTTCTAGAGACTGATCCTATTCTCAAGAAGGTGGAGGAGAAGAATGGAGGCACCACTAGTGGCCGCAGCAAGAACACTGTGGCTGTGCCTCAAAAGAAGAAGGGTACTGGCTTTGGAGGCTTGTTTGCCAAGAACTGAAGCAATTACCTTGCATTTTTACCTATGTCAAATGCATGCATTATTGTCTTGTCTGCTTAGTTTTCAACCTCTTGACCTTATGGAAATATTTTATGCTATGCTTTCTCTTGTTGGGTCATTGTATTTACAGTACAAAATCTATTCATTTTGGATCAGTTACAACTCTTACCAGCCAGATACAACCTGTTTAACAATTTGATCTCTTTTGCTATCTTTGGCGATTTTGGTAATTTACTTTTCCAAGCAATCTATATTTAAAAAAAAGTTAACTACACTATAGACAGATAGCAAAAGTACATTTATCTATTTTTTCCAAAAAAAAAAAAAAAAAAAACTTCAAATAGTTTCCTTTTTCTTCGCCACGGAGCATGTAATCTCTTAGCTAGTTAACTTAAAAGTTAGAATCATGTCTTGTCTCTGGTGTTATCATTTTAATTTCAATTTGAAAATAGAAAAATTATTTTCATGCAGAGGACAATTAAAGAAGATAAATAAATACTAAATAGTGTGTTTCAACTAAATCTTATTGAATCATGTGATTAGCCTTTACTGCTTGTTATTGTTGCTGGTATGTCGGTTATAGCCTATTGTTTGATAATGATATTGAGAGTTAATTTACTATTTATTCAGCTACGAATCACGGATACTCCAAAATAGGAAACGTATCCGTGATGTACCCGTATCGGATACCGATACTCTGCGGATACTTTTCGATACGTGTTCCAGAAGTATCTCAATTTATTTTTATTTTTTCCTTAAATTATTATTGTTGGGAATACTTTCCGATACTTCTTAGATACTTCCTAAGTCCCGTATCCTGAAGGTTGTTCTGTTTCTTTCAATCCTAACAGCGATCTTGGTCTCTATATCCCATAGGTGGTTTTGGGTCTCTTAATTTATGGTTCTCTTCTTCCCACGGAAGTATTGTTGTGGGGACAAAAATCTGGTTCTGGTGCTTAGGTGTTGTATGTCTCGTCAATTCTTACCCTCTATGTTGTACTGTTTGTAAAAAAAAGTCTAAAACAATTGGAAAGAGGGTTCAAGTGCTGGGTTTAATATTATTGCTCCAATGTCTCTTAACAAGTATTCTTCATTTATATAATATTTTACATAAAATTTTGTTAACGTATCTGAACCGTATCGTATCCTAAATTTTAAAAAATTCTCGTATCTCCGTATCCGTAACATATCGTACCTGTATCGTACTACGTATCCGGACTTCATAGCTATTCAGTTTGTATAGACATGTCCCGAAAAGTTGATAGAATTGACCCAAGTTGTGATCAATAAACTGAAGTGGGCTTTTGACAAATGTGATTTTGAATAAAGTTGGTTTTATAAAATTGATTTAATTAAAATTAAATTTGAAATGGAGTGACTTCTGTTAGAATATTTTAACTATAAGAAAGCTTGATGTAAGATACAGCATTAAGTTTTCAAATTAATATAAAAACTATTTTTTATCACTGCTAATTAAACTGTGGTTTAGAGGAAAATAAATTTTGATTCAAAGTAACAGTCTTTTGTAAAGATATAGGAGGTAAAAAAACCTATTTTGACACCTTGTATGGTGAATTCAAACACAATTTTTTAAGTCGAGGTTGCATTGCAATCTTGAAATTGCGGAGAATTACGGTTAAATGAGGGTGATGCGGCTTTAATAACAGTAGTGTTGTGGTGACTAAGACATAAAAAACCATTATGTTGTGGTTTAGATTGCGTCTGCGGACCTTTTAAAAAAAAAAAAAAAAAAACCTTGTCCAAACACAATATCTTATAAGGAAGAAGGCAAGTGGCAACCATTCCAGGGACTTGATAGAACCTTCTCCTTTAAGTTTCGACTAACTTAGATAACCGTGGCAGTAGCACTACCTTCTCTAGCAAAACACAGCACAAAACCATTCGGATTTGATCCACTTATCTTGTACTGAAATTTAATTTAATTTTTTATTAGAATAATTGGGGCAGCAAAGAGGAACTCAAACCACTTGACCATACATCTGATATCATGTTATGAACAAGCTATCAAAAGCTTAAGCGCGTGAATTATTTTATAGTAGTCCCCCAATTTTCACAGTTTGGCAATTTTGGTCCCCTATTTTATTTTTTGCGATTTTGGTCTCTTAACTTTCTCAATTTAGCGATTTTGGTCTCTATGTTTTTTTAATTGCACTTTTAGTCTCCCAAAAATCGTGGATTGTACACTTTTGGTCCCCACTTTCTCAAAATCCCAGATTTTTGGGGACCAAAAATGTAAAAAAATCCATGATTTTGAGGAACAAAAAGTGTAATTAAAAAGTATGGAGACCAAAATCGCCAAATTGAACAAGTTGGGAGAGCAAAATAGCCAAAAATAAAATAGAGAGATCAAAATCACTAAATTGAGAAAATTGAGGGACCAAAAATGCAATTAAACGTATTTTATTTGAATATCTCCAAAATGCACATTGTTAGAACTTAGCAGCCCATCGAAAGTAGATACATAGCACACATATACGACACGTTGTGTAACATTCTGGTCAAACCATTGTTATTTAATAAACCTGACCACACACAAGAGGATAATATAGTAGCAATGAGAGCATAAAAGGTTCAGAGTCTATGAATCAAAGTTTCTTTTCTTAAAGAAGAATGCACAAATTCTTCTGGAGTACGTGTTGTGGTTGAAGAATTTGATCTAGAAAAAGAAGAGTGCATGAACTCAATGCAATCCTCAACAGCAGCTGTTCTATAATAATCAACAGACACCCCAATTGTTTTTGATCTTCCCATTGAATTAAATGAAACTCGGTTTGAAGATCTTCTCACAGGCCTCAAGCACATAGCTTTCGTCACTCTCTCTGCAACACCCTTCAGAAACTCAATGGGAATCCTAAACATGCAGCACTTCCCATGCCAGTTTCTAGCTGCTCTCTTCATAGTGTTCTGTTTCCAAGACAAGCTTGTTTTCTCAAAGAAGTAGCCTGTGCCACTCATTGTTTTTCTCTGTTCTTTTCTTTTTTGCATAATGATAGTGTTGTTATATACAAAGGAGGGAGTGAAAGCAATTGAGAATCTGTATGTGATGTGATGTGGTAAAAGGTAAAAGGAATTTTAGGTAAGACCAAATAAAACAGTCGTTAGAAAGGTTGGAAATGTGGAATGAGGAAATTCTGATTTAGTTAGCAATATTAACAAATTAAGTTTTCATGGTTTAGATTGTGTATGTTTTTTTTTAATAAAAAAATACTATCTCTGGTCCTATTATCTTTTTTCTATACTCTTTATTTAATGTCAAGGATATATTTGGAATAACACTTCAATTTTATAGCATTAATTAAGTTTCGGTTTGAGTGACTTTTGTTTTTTGTTTTCTATATTATGTGTGTGTTTCTTATGTGAGTTTTGTTTGTGATGAAAGAGCTGTGTAAGAGGTACAAGGAGTAATGCCAAAAGGGTGGTTAAGGGTGGTGAGAAAAGAGGAAAATGTAATGGATGAAAAGAAAAGAAAACACAAATGAGCAGATACACTTGCTCCCTTTATTTCCTATTTCTGATGCACTGCCACCCATTGACTATGTGAACACAGCTCTCTAAGATTTATTGTTACTTAGGCAAAGACACATCTATTGGGTCTCACATAAAGCCTTGTGTGTGCCTAAGATAGGTATCTATGCAAGAAAAATTCTGGTGGGGCTATCTAATCTAAGTTGAGTAAAATCAAATAAAGTACAAACATTTTTTGTCTAAATGATTTCAACACTTGTACCTATTATCTTTTTTCCAAATCCCCCAACAAAATCAAGTTGTTCACTTGAAAATGAGGGAGGATGGGGTAACACTTACTAAGTGGCCTACATGATTAGTAAGCAAGACATAAATAAAACACACGACTTTATGTAGAGCAAAATTATACCCAATTTGGAGGTCTATAACCCAACAAACTGTAATTAACATTGTTCTGTCACACCAAATATCCCCTAAACCTCAACTATACCAAACTTTCCTCAAAGCACCAAACCTTTATTTTCAATGTTAATATCCCCTATGAGCCTACCTTCTATCACCAAGCTCTCAAATTTGTTGACTAGAGGTAAGCAATGCGGGAGGAAATCAAGGCATTAGAGGATAATCACACTTGGATAGTGGTTACTTTACCATCTAACAAAGATAAAATAGGTTGCAATTGAGTATAAAATTAAGTTTAGGACTGATGGCAGTGCAGAAAAGTACAAAGCTTGTTTAGTTGCAAAATACTAAACACAAGAAGTTGGTTTAGACTTTCTCGAGACATTCTCTCTGGTTTCCAAACTAGCTACTATCAGAGTTCTTTTAGCATTGGCTGCTCAAAAGGTTGGTCCATGCTACGACTTAACATCGACGATGCCTTTTTAAAATGGAACTTCAACTTAGGTATCACACTAAGGGGGTGAATCTAGCTTGCAAACTTATCAAGTCATTGTATGGGCTCAAACAAACCTCAAGACAATGGTTTCAAAAGTTCTCTTCGTCCATTATTACTGCAGTCAACAACAGACTAATCACTCTTTAGTAATGGCTTAACTCCTTCACTGATTCAGTATACTACTGCTTTACTTCAAGATAGGTTTAAGCTTAAGGTATTAGGAGATTTAAAGTATTTCCTTGGCTTAGAAATTGTCAAGTCCTCCAAAGGCAATGTTCTCAACCAAAGGAAAAACACATTTCGACTTCTAGAGGATACTGATTTTGATTCAATCAAGCCCTCTACCCTGCCCATGGATCCCTGCCTTAAGCTCAATGATTATGATGTTGACCTGCCTCAGATCCTTCACAATTCAAAAGACTCCTTGGTAGACTTATGTATCTCCTAGTCTCCAGGCCTAACATCATATTTGTAGTGAACAAATTGAGCCGGCAGCTCCACGCACCTGTAGGCTCTCCATCAAATTATGCAATATTTGAAGGCCACAGCTAGCCAAGGCTTATTTTTCCCTTTTCAGTCCTCTACAAAAGTTAACGCTTATGTGGACTCAGATTGGGGTAGCTTATCCATCACAAGAAGATCAACTAGTGGTTTGTGCATATTCATTGGTGCTCCTTGGTGGCTTGGAAATCGAAGAAACGCGCAACTATTGTTAGATCCTCTGCAGAGGCAGAGTATAGATCATTAGCTTGCTTTCCTAGTGAACTTTTGTTGTTGCAAGAATTGCTAAGAACCTTTGAAGTTACCATTCCTTTTACAGTGGTATTTTGTGACAACAAATCCGCAATTCAAATGACTACTAATCTTACTACCAATGAGAGAACCAAGCACACAGACATTGACTGTCATTTCATTAGACAACACATCAATTCGGGCTTCCTCAACTTGATCCATCTTCCATCTTACCAGCAACTAGCTGATGTGCTAACTAAGGCCTTACCCAATACAAGATTTCATAGTTAATTTCCAAGTTAGGAATTCTTAATTTGTACTTCCCAACTTGAGGGAGAGTTTTATGATTATACAAACTCAACTAGTTAGTTAACCATCGGTTAGTAGGAATTCTTAATTTGTACTTCCCAACTTGAGGGAGAGTTTTATGATTATACAAACTCAACTAGTTAGTTAACCATCGGTTAGTTAATTGACCAAGAGTGGTTAGTTTTGCCAAGTTAGTTAACCGATTCTCTTAGGTGGTTATTTGCATTTGCTTAGCTGGCTATCTATATAAATACATGTGTATGTGTATTTTTCAATCACTTGAATCATTTCTGTAATTCAATGAGATCAGTTTTCTCTCCATTTCTCTTGGATTCACATCCTTAACAAACACCTTGTCGATGTTAGATTAGAGACTTCATGCTCATTAGATTTCGTGTCATTAACTAGAGTATGTCTCAGCATGAAGAGGGACAGCTTCCTTTCTCAAAAGCTTTTGTTCCACCAACCAAAAAACATAATGTGAACCATATTTTGTTTTGGATCCAGCATTTCTACTGGATATTAATCCATAATATAAATTTAGTTTAAAAAAGTGTAACGTATACTATTGATACATATTCCTACATGCAGGATTTTGTGTACTTAAAGTCAGACAATTTCGTTAGTGAAAACTCTGTCTTTCATAAAAGACATGATTATGTGAGGATTAATATATTTTATGCTGTATTATAGGACCTTAACTCTATATTATTATTAACAATAGTATAATAATAATTCAGATAATGTAGCATATATTCTTCTAGTTCAGCTACTTTCCCACCATGAACAGGTGGCATGACCAACATGCTGTAGCCGCTTCAGAGAACTAGTATATAACGCACATTTCCTGCAGAAATATAAAAGAAAAGAAAAAATGCACGCTCCCTACGCAGGCATCACACTGATCAGGTTCAAAGGGACTATCTCAGCCTGAACTGCTAGCATACTAGCTTAATAGCTAGAGCTCATGCAGATACAGGCACCCCTGGTGCATCTAAGGGTGTTAATAACATCCCAAAAGCTAAAGATAACATGGTACTAGAGCAATTTATTGCTGAGAATTGGATAACAAAACAAAAGAAAAATAAAGATGGAGTTCTTAAATGTTGTTCACAAACTGAACTTTGTATTATATCCTATATATAGCTCGAAAGTACTTCCTGACAGGCCAGTTGTGTAGCTAGCTCCAAGTTCTCTCAAATGATTTGCTCCATTTATATAGTCCTGCAAAGTAATTGGTAATTGTATAAGATCATTTCATGTCAGCTGACTAAAACTTAGAAAGGTCAAATGACTGGCAAACATTTTGATGAAATAATGAGGGATTAGGTGTGTGCAATTGCTGGAAAAGGGGGAAGTAGTTCAATAAATTCTTAAGAAGTCCCCCCACCCTCGTATAGTCATTACAAGAGTGGAGGGTGAGCCTTGGCTGGCGCGACAGTAAGGTTGCAGCTTTGTGACCTGTAGGATCAGTATCAAGGGCTCTCGTTATAGAATAACATTCCCGCTTAGAGGTAAGATTGAGTAAGACCTAGTTTAGATTAGCTTTTAGCTTACAGAAACTTTTCATATGAAAAAGTATTTACTATTTAGTTTCTAACTCATGAAAAAGCCCTTATAAGATTATAGGTGTTTATGGAGAAGCTAAATAAGAGAGCTTCTAACAAAAGTTGATTTTAACTTATGATAGAAGCTATTAGAATACTCATGGTTATTGTAAGATCATTTCATGTTTTTCTTTTCTTTGTGAAAATCTAACCCTTTCCAAACCCACAATGGTTGGAGCCCCATACACCCTGCAACCTTCTATTGTCAAATGAGAATAAATAAGTTATTAGCTTCTAACTTCAAGAAATATCAAAATTCTACCTTATAAAATGGTGCTTTGTGTCAATTAATCACTCAAAGGGACCATGCCTTGTGTAGTACTGTGGGTTATGGCATATTCTTTATGAAGTTTCCTACTAAGTATCAGTTTTCTTATTAGCATATTTATATATTTGATTCCCAGCTTGTCCTTTTAATCCATGACAAGTGAAAATGCACGTCTTATCAAAAAAGGTAATACAATATACTTAGACTCACCCCTCCTTGGAACTTAAGTAAGACGCCGGCAAGTAAATCTCTCCACCAGCTTCACCATGTTGTTCTCCACTGACAGTTTTCTTTGCAGCTAGAAATTCTGCACTCATAGCATTCATCCCCTGCTGCAAAGCTTCCTCAACATCCCCATAGCCATGTTTCTCAGCATACTTTCTCACATCCTCTGTTATCTTCATGGAACAGAATTTAGGGCCACACATTGAGCAGAAATGGGCCACCTTTGCACCTTCTGATGGCAATGTTTCATCATGGAAGGACATAGCTGTCATTGGATCCAATGACAAAGCAAACTGGTCCATCCATCGAAATTCAAATCTTGCCTTGCTTAATGCATCATCCCAGGCTTGAGCATGTGGATGACATTTGGCCAAATCAGCAGCATGAGCAGCTATCTTGTAAGCTATAACTCCGGCCTTCACATCATCTCGATTTGGCAACCCCAGATGTTCTTTTGGAGTCACATAACAGAGAAGAGCTGTACCAAGTGCCCCAATATTTGCAGCACCAATAGCAGAGGTGATGTGATCATAACCAGGGGCAATATCAGTTGTTAAAGGACCAAGAGTGTAGAAAGGTGCTTCATTACACCATTCCAGCTGCTTCTGCATGTTTTCAGGAATCTTGTGCATAGGAACATGTCCAGGTCCTTCATTCATCACCTGTAAAGCAACTCAAAAGTAAACAAAAAGCACTCGTTGTCTACAGAAATATGTTAATGATAGTAAAATCACTTCAGCTGATGATAGTCAAATATCATATCAAAAAGACAAGGTAACCGTACGACAAAACCTAGCTAAAAGCACAGTGCACTATTTTAGTTTGATGAGGCAGATTAGAAATTTCATTGGTCATCATAGCAGTGGTAAATTCAACAGCTGTTACAAACTTACAATACACCTTTCCCCAATGGATTATTATTCTAGTCCTACCCAAGTGAGTAATACTAAAAATCTGACAAGAATAGTAGTCCCTAAAAAGTCCTAATTGTTCATGCTACAAAATCAAGAATGAAAAGAAATGCAGAAAATGGATATGTAGACAATGTAAGGTCAATATAAAATTTGTAAGTTAAGAGGCCAAATTACTTTATATTTCCATAAATTTATCAGCACCAAGCTATCGAGAAAGTTTGATAATATGTATCACCTGTACATCCTTTTCCCATGCTCTACGGGTCAGTTCGCCTTGTGTCAAGAGCTCAGCAAACTGAGCTGTGTCATTTGCATCATAAATGGATCCAGGTCTTAGGCCGTCACCAATGGATAGGGCCACATCATACTGATTGCAGATGTCAAGTATGTCATCCCAGTGCTCATAAGCAAAATTCTCCTTGTGATAAGCTAAGCACCACTTTGCATGAATTGATCCTCCTCTGGAGACTATTCCTGTCATGCGCTTTGCTGTTAAAGGAATATATCTCAGAAGTACTCCTGCATGGATGGTGAAGTAATCTACACCTTGTTCAGCTTGTTCAATTAGGGTATCCCTAAAAACCTCCCAGCTAAGATCTTCAGCAATTCCATTAACTTTCTCAAGTGCTTGATAAATAGGTACAGTCCCAACCGGTACAGCAGAGTTGCGTAAGATCCACTCTCGAGTTTCGTGGATGTGGCGACCAGTTGAGAGATCCATGACTGTATCAGCCCCCCACATAGTTGCCCACTGAACCTTATAAACTTCCTCTTCTATAGAGCTTGCAACTGCAGAATTTCCAATATTGGCATTTACTTTCACCAAAAAGTTTCTTCCAACTATCATGGGCTCTAACTCCAAGTGCTTCTTGTTGGAAGGGATGATAGCCCGTCCCCGAGCAACTTCTGACCTCACAAACTCTGGGTCAAGCTTCTCACGAGTGGCACAATAAAGCATCTCCTCAGTAATGATTCCCTGCTTAGCATAGTACATCTGAGTGAATCTCGGAGAACCTATTTTCTGTCTCCTATCAACCCACTCTTTGCGCAATTTTGGCAGTCCTAATTATTAAATCCGTGAAAAAGAAAAACCAATTAGATGAATGCAAATTTCAAAAGGGTTGGTGTTAGTATACATAAAAAACCAAAATTAGATTCATCAACGAAATTCCTACATACTATTCCATCACTTTGGGGGTTTTCTTCAAGAAATACAAGTCTGGATAAATTGAAACATACAAAAATGAAAATGCTCATTTGGCTACATTTCACTTCTAATCATAGATTGCAAAACACAGAGTGTGATGCTTCAAATTCAATTCTACAATGGTTAATAGAAATTAAGAGCCTTGATCAATTGAGAACACATGGACAATGGTAGCAAATTGGAGAAACCCGAGATTGCATAAACTGATACCATATCAAAAAAAAAAAATAGAAGAAAAAGGAAGACCTTTTGGAACAAGATTACACATCATATATAGCCTGCTAATGAAATTCAATATAAGGAAATTTCAGAATGGAGGACAATCAGAATAAATTAAGGTTGCTCAGCATTAAACTAGTAGCAGGCAATTTCACAAGACAGTTTGAAGCAGACAGGCAATAAACATAAAACTGATCGAAGAGAAGACAGGATGATTTGTTTAACATGTACAGAAACTTTGTAGGTAATTGTGAAAGCTGCTGGTGATAACATTTAAAATTATACAATGCAAATGCTACAAGATAGATGGCTTCAGGCAATAATAATAATACTATGATCAACCAACTATCCTAAAAGCTTAAGGTAAAGACACATGAATGCCTTTATTGCCCTTTCAGGCTTGAAGCATGGACAATGCCCAGACCCCACCTACCCTGTGTTGAAATTCAACTTTTTATTAGAAGAATGGGGCTGGCAAGGATGGAACTCTAGACTACATGGTCATACAAGCTCTGAGACACACACTCACACATAGTTCCATAAAGTTCATGCCATGACGGGGTGTAGGGAAGGATTGGACCCATTGTGAATCTATTAACCTTACTTTGCATTTGCAAGAGGCTGATACAATGTAAAAACTGTCCTTATTAGTCTAAGATTAGTACAACAAAAAACGTACCACAGACTTAAGATATAAAGAAAATACCACAAAGGAAAAAAACTTGATTTTCATACCTATCCTTGGGCTTATATTTTGGGGACCACTAGTATCATAGGTATCAAAGTGCGATTCATCACCAGCCAGGTGAACTCTTCGAAATGGAACTTTGAGCACATGACCAGTTTCTTCATGAATGACTTCCCTGTAGACATGATGATACATTAATTACAGTGGACTGTTTGAGGACATGTGTGCATAGCCAGTTTGCTAACAAAGGCATGTAAACCCAACTGATTGTAATTGAATTCAATTAATACTCAATAGAATAAATTAAAGACGACAAGGCACACCTGTATTCTTTGGTGCTTTTTGGGAAGCACTGTTCAAAGGAAGGAAGAGGATGAAAATCAGGAGAAGCAGGGTCAACCGTGTGCTTCTTTTGTTTGGTTTTGTCTGCATTAGTAGCTGGAGGATCAAATGTTAATGTGGCTCTAGGTACTGAAGCCATGGAAAATGGAACTAATTCCTTCTTCCAAGCACTTGAAGCACACCCAACAACATCAAACCGAGGCAAGAATGTAGTATTCATGAACTTTGAATGAGAAGCATGGCTGCCATTCTTGCAAACAGCTGATGTCACATTAGCATGCACCGATGCCATCTTGATGCAGAACTACAGAATTTCAAGATTTGAAAGACAAAATTTCAGTTACTTTACAACAGGTATGCATATATATACACAAATATGAATAGATTCAGTGTCAAAAATTTAATTTCAAATACATACTCACACGTTCACAAACTAGGTAGCTAATTCACTTTGTGATTTATATAAAAAAAAAAAAAAAAATCCACAACAAAACCCCTGACAATGGTTTTCACTTTTCATCATATCTATGCAAACTCCTAAAATAAAAAATCAAGTAGAGAATGGAAGCAAGATAAGATGGTCTTGAAGCTCACAGTCACAGCTTCAAAAATCAAATCTACGGTCGATTGTTCCAATTCTCAATTATCCTTCTTGAAAGACAAAATAACATATTTAAAACTAAATAAAATAACCGAAAAAGACCCAGATGCAAAATCACAAAGTGATTGAGTGAAGATTCTTCCGTCTCAGAAAAGCAGAACAAGACAAAAACAGATACTTTCAAACAATATCTTCCATGCCCTTTTTATCCCTTTACCTCAAAAGATATTTATGACAACCAAACAAGCCATATTAAGGTGAAAAGAGTTATCAAAACAACCTGACATTAAAACAATTTAATTGGAAAAAAAAAAAAGACAACATTTCCCCCCTTTAATGGGATCAGCTACATAAATTTACAACACCATAATACCTATCGTAAATAAATCATTTAAAATTTAGATCCTTCTTAAAGGTTTTGCTTATAATTTTTCTCTTTTCGTTTGCCTCCAATTATTGAACTACACTGTTTCTGATTTGCTTTCCTTGCTAAGATTTATATGAATTTTCTCTGTGCACGTCTAAATCAACTAAAGTGAGATCATCTTTTCCAAGCTATCTCACTTTCTCTCTAACGCATTCAAAAACGAAGAATGAGTTAAAGAAACAACAAATTAAAGGCACATCAAACATGGCAAACATGATCATTTAGTAGATGAAAAATGAAGTGATGCATGACAAAACAGTGAGAGAGAGAGAGAGGGGACCTGAAGAGAGAGGGTTGGTCTTATCTGCAATGCAAAGGCGCAGTGTGAGTGAGTGAACGGTTCTACGTTAACGTTGGAGAGTGTTGTGAATTTATATAGCGAGAATCGCAGATACACACACACAAAAGGTGGGACATGACGTGGTTCTCGTGATTCTTTCCCTTAGATATTTTTTTCACTACAAACCTCCTTTCGTTGCAATTCGGATGGACTCAAATTTTAATAAATTGAATACGACATTAAATTCCGGTACTCTAGAGTTTTATTGGGTATGATTACTCAGTGGTCAATTATTTGACGCCACATAAAATTTTTAACTTTGTTTTAATTGAAATTAAATTCTTAGATTTCATACTGATTAATATGAGGGTGGGAGAAATTTCCTTAAAGAATTTCTATATTTATTCTTTCTCTAATAAGCTTTTTTATTCTTTCTCTATTTCTGTTATTTGGATCTCTGTTTTTCTTCTATTGTTTAACTTGGTTCATTATACACCGATTTCAATTTTTTTTTTTTGATATTTCAATTTATTCTTTAGAGTTCGTTTTATATATTTTACTTGTTTTGTTATTTATAATTTATGTTTGAATTATTGTTTTTTGTTTTTATTGAAATTATTTTTATTTTTTTCACGAATGGGTATCGATACCCATCTTTCTTCATGGGTACCGAAGAATTTACCTTAAATTAAAAGGGTAACTACGAGAATCTCTTACTACCTCTAGTATTATTTATAACAAACAAAAGTGATTTATTTTCTTATTTAAAGTTATTGTAAAATATTTATTTTTTCTGAGAAAATATTTATGTTAAATATGATTTTTTGGTTGTATTTTCACAATTAAATTATAACTAAATAATATTTGATTTGATGTTTACTTAAAACGTATTAAAATAGATATGTAGTTATACATATTAAATTAACTATATAATTTTAATATATTTATTTGTATGAATTAATAAAAAAAAATCCATGCGTGGCACGGGTACCTTTCTAGTTAAAAATAAAATCAAAGAATAATTACTTTCCGCAAATACTAAAATTTAATAATTTTAACAAAAAATTTATAAAAAAAATAAGAAAAGATTATTTTATTCCTGAAAAAACGAATAATTATGATAAAATCTTAGCATAATCCTATTTAAAACTTATCCTATTGTGACAACCATCATTTTGGTCTTTTAACTCTTTTCCATGTTGTCCGTTCAGACATTGGTTGTGATTGTGCTTTGGTTTCTCTGAGATTGAAGTGAGTTTTGAAACCCCCTGTATTTTGGAGAGTTGCACTAGTGCACGAAACGGGAAAAATTTAGGATTTTACGTCGGTTTTATAAATAATTGGCGTAAAAAATGACGCAGTGGTATTTTTGAAATTATCGCGTAATTTTTAACACCGGTTATTTAAAAAACCGGCGTTAAAAGTGTGCCTGTGGAAAAAGAAAAACTTTTACGCCAGTTGTTTTTTATAACCGACGTAAAATCCCTATCCCTCACTATCATAGCACAATTAGTTTCATTTTTCACAACACAGTTTCAAAACCCTCGTTCTCTCCCTCGTACCTCATCATCTTCATATCTTCAGAGCACATCACCAAGCTCTCCGCCTCTCTTGATCTCGCATTCGTCTTCCTAAACGGTGTCGACACACATAGATCTATGACCTCTACCCATAGCCCCTCGACGCACATAGATCTGCGACAACGAGATCCGGCGACGGTGAACCAATCCACGCTGCAAAACTCCGGTAAGCTCTCTAGATCTGCATCTCCCGCGAGTCCTAGTGTTGGAATCAAGTGGATTCAGAAACAATAACCCTTAATTGTTTTGATGATAACAAAAGATTAAGAGAACAATTTATTCTCTAACATGGTTATAAGTGTGCAGAAAGTATTTATATTCGGAAAAATTACCTTGAGAAGACTTAGTGAAATCTTGAATTTCACTCTGGAAACTTCCGACTCGGCTCGGTTCTTGGCACATAGAATCTATTTGGTCAGCGGCTGCAGTGTAAGTCAGCGACTGGTAGATCAGATCTAAGAGACTACAATCTGTTTAGTCAGCGCTCACGGTGTAAGTCAGCGACTCACGGTAGATCGATCTAAGAGACTCTGAATCTGTTTGGTCAGCGCTACGGGTGTAAGTCAGCGACTCACGGTAGATCGATCTAAGAGACTACAATCTGTTTGGTCAGCGCTGCGGTGTAAGTCAGCTCTGGTAGATCGATCTAAGAGACCCCACTCTGTTTAGTCAGCGCTCACGGTCTTGATCAACCTCAGCAGTTGTGTTATATGTGCTCCATGATAGACTTAGTGCTTTCTACCGCGATTACGTCATTTGATAGTCCATTAAATTCTACACCAAGAATCGGTGATCTGTGCTTTCGATTCGATAGTAAAATTCAAGTACCTTGTTATCACGAGGTATCTTTGAGACAAGAAGAATGTCGAAAGGATAAAATCAAATCGAGCTTGTGCTTGAAGTGTCTATATTTTTTGAAAAGCTCACTTCAAGGACAAATTCTTGACATTGTGTATAATACTCAGAATGCTTTTCGTCTTGAAAGCGGCGTATCTGCAAAAGCTAAATTCAAGGATCCCGAACTTTGACTTTGGACAAAATTTGGACAAAAGCGTTGTCGCGGACAAAAAGAGCGTTGTGTCGCGGCACTTTTTCAACCAGCGCTATATCTACCTCGCCACAAGTAAAAAATATCAAGTTTTCAGTAAGCGATTTTCAACACGGTTATGCAATCTAGCAACTTGAATATTTTTACGAGTAGTGAGAGCATCAGCATCTATCTTCACACTACTGCGATCAAGAAACGGTGAGCAATCAAGGAATTCATCCA
Source organism: Calophaca sinica (assembly GCA_037113605.1). Lineage (NCBI taxonomy): Eukaryota > Viridiplantae > Streptophyta > Magnoliopsida > Fabales > Fabaceae > Calophaca > Calophaca sinica. The sequence goes on from CM073735.1 coordinate 59,357,652, forward strand.
AGTCTTTGAGATCGTTGAGACAGAGCCTTCTTTGTTTTATTCTTTCTTTTAGAAAGTTATTTTGTGCTAAAGTATTTTCATTGTAAATTCTCTCTGAAGAGTTATCTATATTGTTTCAAAAACTCTTATTTGATTACATTACTTAGCCCGATGGTAGTTTGTATACCTTAGAGCTCAGTTGTCTTTGAGTCGTTCTAAGAAGTTGTGAGTATGGCAGTTAGCGGGAAATATACTCTCAGTGTGTCGGTTGATTATAGTGGAGAAATCCTTGAGTGAGTGAAGGGGACTAGGCGTAGCTATCGGGTGATAGTGGAACTAGTATAAATCCTTTGTGTCTCTTTCTTCTCTACTCTTTATTCTTTGCACGGTTTACTTTCAGTAGTTATTTTTCATAAACATTTGTATTTGCGAAAAAGTTTTTAAAAACCAAATTGACCTTTCTTGTGTTTTGCCACGTTCGATTGGTGGTACGGGCTCGGCCTCTTGGTTTGAGCTTAACGATGTGTGAGAGGAAAAGATCCTATCTTATCTATGGCAAACAGCGAACGGTGGTCATGTTACTTAGCCTTTGTTCATGGATCTAACTATGACTCTTTGGAAAGATAAAGTGAAAAACTTTTTTGAATCTCATGATTTGAACTTTGGGATATGGTTGGAAACGATCTGCTGAACGATTGACTCAAAAGAAATCCTATTCTAGAAGTCTTGGACCGATGATCATAAAAGGAATATACCTTGCACGAAGCAAGATACTTTCTTGTATGTGCTATCTACGAAAAAGTATGAGAAATGTGTACAACCTTTGCCAAAGAAATTTGGGACTCAGCGGCTTTAGCCTATGAAGTACTTCCCAATCCTGAAAGCAAGGCTAATATCTTGGTTAGACAATATGAACTCTTCAAGATGGAAGAGGATGAAAGCATCGAGACTATGTTTGGAAGATTTCAAACATTAGTTCATGGCTTGAAGGTTCTCAAGAAAAGCTATACCCTTCTTGACCATGTTAAGAAAATCTTGAGAAATGCGCAAGAGATGGAGACCAAACGCGGCTATTCAAGAAGCGAGGACTTGAATGAATTACGTCTTGAAGATCTCTTGAGTTCTCTAAGCTCCACGAGCTTGAGCTTGATGAAGAAGAACCTCCCAAGAAAGCAAAGACCATTGCTGCACGAAAACTTCAAACAAAGCATCTACTTCCAAAAGCTCTCGTGAGCTGAGCTTGAAATTGAAGCCGTCGATGAAGTGATGAAGATCACGATGATGAAATCTCCACTATTTAAAGGAAGATTATTGCATGATGAAAGCAAAGGAAGGTTGAAAGAAGTTCCACAAAGGGACTCACGGAAAGACAAGATTCAAAGGAAAGAGAAAGGACTTGAGGACAAGAGCCAAGTGACTTGCTGAGTGCAAGAAGCACTGGTCACTTTACAAGTCCCAGTGCCTGACTTGAAATCAAGGAAGGTGGCTTCAAAGGCAAGAAGAAGAAAGGTCTCATGGCTACATTGGGATGGTTCAGATTCATCATCTTAAAGGGATGATGAGAGCAACAAACATGGCTCTCATGGCTACCATAGGCTCAGGCAGTGAAGAAGAAGATAAAGAGGTGGGTCCCAACACATCTTCTAATATTCAAATAGCTTTTGATGGTGTTAGATGAGTCCTCAAAGCTCAACAATGAAGTACAAATCTTTGAAAAATAAATTCTTAAAACTCTCTAAAGAATTTCAAATACTCACTGAGGAGAATGAGAAACTCAAAGCTGAAAACCACCATTTGGTAGTACTTGATTTTAACGATGAAATAAGGTTGAATGCAACTCTTTCAAAATATGAAGAGGGATTTCAAAAGATTTCTTCTTGAATGTGTCTGCAAGCAAACAAGCATCTATGATACGGGGAGTAAGTCAAAATGGTAAAAAGGGTCTTGGTTATAACCACTGAAGAACTGACTTTTCAAAACACCACTTTGAAAACCAAAGACTCCAACAATCACGGTATTTGTTTACTTTGTACTTTACCCAATAAGAAAGGGCACATTAGGAGTACTTGTTATGAACTAAAAACAAGAAGGACACGTCTCCTTCTAGGACTAACAAAGAGGGACCCAAAAAGATTTGGGTACTGGGATAAAATTATATATGTTGCTTGATTTGCTTGTGAGTTCTTACACAGTCCTGTACTTGGGTGTTGCTCCCGTCACATGTGGGAGAAAGGCGTATGTTCAAGAACTCCATCATCATGAAGAAGGTGGAAATGTTGGTTTGGAGGAAATCGAAAGGTAAAATCATTGGAAGTGGAAAAGTTGGTAAGAGCTTTCTTCCTTCCATTGAAAATGTCTTATTAGTGGATGCCTTGAAGCATAACCTACTAAGTATAAGTCAATTATGCGATAGTGGTTATGATGTTGCCTTTAATGACACATCATGTATAGTCAAAGCAAGAAAGATGGATCTATTCTTTTCAAGGCAAAAGAGAAAAATAATATTTACAAAATTAAACTTTCTGAGTTGTGAATCAAAATGTAAAATGTTTTTGTCAATTGATGAAGAAGCAATGGACTTGGCACAAAAGATTGGGTCATACCCGGCAGAGTTAATCTGAAAGCTTAACGAAAGGACTTATTAGAGGCCTACCAAATCTTAAGTATCAATCGTGCTCTTTGTGAAGCATGTCAAAAAGAAACAAAGCGAAATCTTCTTTTAATTCCAAAAATATTGTTTCACCTCGAGGCCACTTGAGCTTTTACATTAGATTTATTTGGGATGACCAGAGCTGCCTCTGTCTGGAAAGAAATATGGTCTAGTCATTATCATTGACTATACTAGATGGACATGGGTAAAATTCTTAACCCACGAGGATGAGTCTTTACGGTGTTTTCATGTATTCTGCAACAAGTGCAAAATGAAAAAGGCTTTTGTATTACTCTTATTAGAAGTGATCATGGTGGTGAATTTGAAAATGAATTATTTCAAAGTGCAGCGAAAAACATGGCATCTCTCACAATTTTTCATCCTAGAACACCATGACAAAATGGTGTTGTAGAAAGGAAAAATAGATCTTTGCGAAAATGGCGAGAACCATGATTCCACGAAACTAATGTTGCAAAGCACTTTTGAAGCGAAGCGATAACCTGCATGCTATATTCAAAATAGAATCTATATTAGACCTATCTTGAATAAGACTCACTTATGAATTGTGGAAAGGAAGAAAACCCAACATTTCATATTTTCATCGATTTGATTGTATTTGCTTTGTTCTCAAATACAAGGGCAGTCTAGAAAAATTTGATTCTAAATCACAAAAGCTATCTTTTTGGGATATGGCAGCTCTAAAGCATCAGAATATCTGACAAAGAAACATTAATTGTTGATGAGTCAATACATGTGAAATTTGATGATAAGAAGCTGATAATGACACGTCGAGCTAAATGGAAGCTTTGCTGATTTACAAATTTGTAAGGAAATAGCGGATGTCTGCAGTCTTGACTACGGTGAAAAAAGGAATATCCATAACAGATTGGAAGTTCAGGCTGATCTTGAAAGGACCAAATAATTGGTGAACAGGTGATAGAGTTAGAACGAAGATCTTCTCTTAGAGATCATCTTTGATTTGGCACTTATCGAGAGATGAGGCCAAAATCTATTGATGAAACTCTGGCGATGATGGATGGATTATTGCTTTATGCAGAAAGAGCTCAATCAATTCGGAGGAATGATGTGTGGAAGCTTGTACTCCTCCTCGGAGAATAAGCTAGCAATTGGAACCAAGTGGGTCTTGAAACAAACTTGGCGAAGATGGTAAAGTGGTAAGAAACAAGGCTAGACTTGTTGCTCGAGGGTATTCACGAGAGGAAGGTATTGACTGCTTTGAAACTTTACGCTCCTGTAGCTAGACTTGAAGCCATTAGAATTTTGTTGTCATTTCTTTGCACATCGTAGCATTACTTTGTACCAAATGGATGTAAAAAGTGCATTTTTAAATGGTTTCATAAATGAGGAAGTGTTTGTGAAACAACCACTGGTTTGAAGATCACGAGTTTCTGAACATGTCTTGAGCTTAAAAGGCACTTTATGGTCTCAAACAAGCTCCTAGAGCCTGGTATGGCCAGTTAAGTTCCTTTTTAATGTCAAATGATTTTGAAAGAGGACGGTGGACACTACACTGTTATTTAGAAAATCATCTAAAAAGCATTTCATTATAGTTCGAATATATGTGGATGATATTATCTTTGGTGCTTTACTAATGAGTCTCTTTGTAAGGAGTTTTCTAAGCTTATGCGAGCAATTTGAGATGAGTATGATGGGAAATTAAAATTCTTCCTTGGTATTCAAATCAAGCAATGTCAGATGGAACTTATATTCATCGGACTAAATATGTGAAAGAAGCTGTGAAGAAGTTCAAGCTAGAGAAACCAAACCTATGAGCACACTGATGCATCAACATGTGCTCTTGGCAAAGATGAATCAAGTAAAAGGTAGACCAAAGGTATATAGAGGTATGATTGGTTCACTCCTTTATCTCATGACCTCGAGGCACGATATTATGTTTAGTGTGTGCTTATGTGCAAGATTTCATACGATCTAGAGAATCTCCACTTAGCTGCGGTTAAAAAGAATATTTAGGTATCTTAAAGGAACTACTAATCTTGCTTTGCTTTATAAGAACTCAGGATAATTACAAGTTAGTAGGTTTACGTGATCTTGACTGTGGAGGCAATTGAAAGAAGAAGCACAAGTGGTGGCTACGATTTCTTGGAGCAAATCTTGTCTCTTGGTCGTGAAAAGACAAAGCCTGAATTGCACTATCCACGGCGGAAATTGTGAGTACATATACTGCTTGTAGCTCACAACTACTTTGGATGAAGTATCGACTTGAGGACTTTGTCAGGATTAAAAGAGAGTAAAATCCACATATCTTTGTGATAATATACGCTATATGCTTGACTAAAAACCCTATTTTGCATTCTCGAGCCAAACATATTGAAATTAAACATCATTTTATTAGAGACTATGTTGAAAGGATTCTTGAAATTAAATTTATTGTCTTGACCATCAATGAAGCCGAGACATCTTTAAAACCCTTCTTGAAGATAGATTGAACTTTATAAGAAAGAACTTGAATTCCTTCCTTATAAAGGAATAGGTGTTTGATCTGAATTTAGTTGACTTTCTGTTTGACTAAGTTGACTCTGTTTGAATTTAGTTGACTCTGTTTGACTAAGTTGATTACTGTTTAAATCTGATTGACTCTGTTTGACTATGTTGACTCTGTTTGAATAAAGTTGACTACGGTTGAATAAAGTTGACTACGTTTGATGTGTTTGACTTATTGACTCTGCGTGAGTGTGTTGGCTATGTCGTAGTTAAATCTGTTGATTCTGTTGATTATCTTATCTCGTTATATTCTTTTCATTAGCATTCGTTATGATCATTGCATTTGTCTACAGGAATCTTAAGTACCGTGTCTGCAGAGGCGGTTGATGCGTTAGTGAGTGACATTTGCTTTTCTTGAGTCGCTAATTGATTTTCTTGTGCAATGGCGGTTTTACTGCGCCTTTTCAATTTTGTGATTATTCTTTTGGAAAGACAAATTTATTTTAATTCATTTGGCGGCGTATGGTGCTTAAACTTCTCGAACACGTTTATAACGCTGCTCATCGCTCACTTGCACTACATCTCTCGAAAGAAAGTCTACACATTCGAACCACTAAACCCCTTTCATCTTTGCACTCTGTGTTTCTCAGATTTCAACAATGCGTTTGCTCCTGATACTTATTTGGAAAATCTTGAACCTCGGACCTCAAAGTGTTGGTGGAACAGTAAGGTTAGGATATAGCAAATGAAGGATCGACTTGAGGTGATTTCATCGACATGGGGATAATGGATTTCTTCTACATGACCAGCTCAGTCTATGAGAATGCGGTGAAGGAGTTAGGACTTATGCTTGGAGTAAAGATAAGACCATGCGAGTCATGTTCAAAGGCGGGGGCATTGTGGTCACTCGAGGACCTAATTGTTGAAATCACCCGTTGCCTAATGATGGAAGCGGTTGAAACCGTGGTTGGGAAAAAGGATCTTGGTGGTGGGATGTAGTGAATGAAACCATCTATGAGAAGCAGGAGGGACCAAGGCGATGGACATGAAAGAGCAGGTTTGAAACCTTGTTAGAATCATCATGAAGCTTGCCCAGTGCCAAAATCAACTCTGTGAATCTTGTCGGCGGTACCCACAAGTTCATAATGTGGAATTATGAACTCAAAGCTAAAATCAACCTTCCCACAGATAATTTTTGAACATCTGCGAAGAGACTTAATGTACTCAGGAAAAGGAAATATATGAATATCACTTATGGAAAGGCTGTTTATCGTGATTATGGAGAACGAGGTCTTATAAATCTTCTTCAAGGTCTCGGCACCTTGGGAGCGAGGGCTGCCACTGAAAGCGATGGTGATTCCTATTCTCTCTTGAGACAATCTAAGGAGAATGGGACTCCTTTCAAAGAAGGTTATTCGCTTTGCGATTCATTGAGGTGAAGAAGGAGCGAGGAAGAAAGTTGTGAAAGAAGGGAAGAAGATTATGGTGGACTCGGGTGTCTCTCTTGGACCAACGGAAGGTCACTCGAAGCACAGGCATTCACATTGCCTCGAGAATCCCTCAGCTCACTCTCCTGTGAGACCCTACATGCATGCCCTCTGTGCTTCTGAGAGGAAGAAGAGAAGAAAGCGGAGATTGATCGAATGATAAAGGAAAGGTTAGAGAAACACGACTATATCATGAAGCGAAAGCTTGGGCTGCGAGGCCTTATGCGTGAAACCTTTGCACCTCGATTCGTGCTCCTACCTCGACCTAGAGTGGCTATTCTGCTTGAGCGCCTCACTGTTGATCCACCTTTCAGAAACCATCACGAAAAGGATACCTGAGGTTGGAGATGCCCTGCAAAAAGGAAGAAGGCACTTGATAAGGTAGTTGATTTATATGATACTACTTATCAATGCAGTTCTATTCTGTTAGCCTACGATTGTTGAACCCCCATCAATCTGATCCTTGCGAGCCTAAACTGATCTGTCTCTGCACCCAAACCAACACCTACCAAAAAAGCCTTTGCCGTCTTTTACCCTCGGACTCATCTTCAAATCGATGAAGATGATGTTGCTCCATGAGGACTGACAAAGACCTCGACCCACAGGTTCAAATTCCTATATTGAACCTTTAGCCTCTTTGCCTCCGATTCCACTATACCTCAGGCAAACACCTTCACCACCTAAATCACCACTGACGACACCAGCTTCACACCTCACCAACAACCAGGACCTCACATTACCATGTGAGGCGAGTCCATTTACGAGGAACACTGAATGCAGTCAAGGGTTGAAGTCTTCATCTCTTGAATCGGCAATATGATTGTGTGTGAAACTCAACCTCTTCGCATGTTGCAACCTCTCTCGACTCCTCTTTCAGGACTTCCATAATGGTACCCTTCATGTCTCATTTATTCTGCTCCTCGAATTCTCCTCTCCGGGAAGAACCGAGAATCTGTTGCGGAACTCCTGGGGATGATCTTTGATGATCTCTGAGCCTCTGCCAGCTTCTTCTCCAACTTGCACCCCTGGACCCTCTGGGCACTGGTCTTGGGGGAACCAGAATTGTGCCCAGCGTTCTTTGATTTAATTGGTAGCATTGAGTACTTCAAAGGTGAAAGATTCGGGGAATCTCGTTTAGGGTTTCCTTGGAGGCAATGATTTGATGAAGTAATCAATGATCTTGCTTGAAGAAGATCGGTATGAAAGCGGGTGTCTGTGAACACTTGGTTTGATACGAGCGAGAGCAAGAAGAAAAGCGAGGAGATGGCATCTTTGCCACGACATGGAGAGTTCCTCGAAGAAGAAATCGTTGTTTGGGAGGAACCACACCTCCTCCTCGTCCTCCTGCTCCTCCAGAGAACACAGTAACTCCACCACTGCACCTGATGCTATGGTTGCATCTATACGGATCGGCTTCACATGAATCAATGTAGTTGTGCCAAAAGAAGTTTTGATAAATTTGGTTGAAAGCAGTGATTCAAAAGATTTATGGAATCCTCTTGATCAAAGGTGGAAGCCTCGGAAAAGCAAGATTTGATGACTTCTACTCTCTTGCGGCAAATTTTGGAGAGGATGGAGCAACCTGAAAACCTTAGGATTTTTTTTACTTTTTAGTTTCTCCTTTTGATAGATTTGCTTTGAGTTTGTTCACTCTGTTTTATTTCTAATGAAATTTATGACATTGAAGTTTCTCTTTATCTTTCTTTATCTTTGTTTTGACTTTGATGTTCTTTATTTACCATCTTAATCTTTTTGTCACGATGACAAAGGGGAGAAGAATATAGAGTATAAAGCAATTGATGAACCTAGTGTATCAACCAAGTGTCATCATGCATACATTATGTGTTACGATTAATATATTCTGTATGCTCTGAAACTTATATCTTTGTAATATCTCATGCTCTGTTACACTTAGAAATATTTATATATGCTTAATTCAGGGGAGCCTGCAAATCATCTGAATAAATATTTTTATAAAGAAAAATTGTTCATCGATATATGTATTTGTCATCATCAAAAGGGGAGATTGTTGGAATCAAGTGGATTGAAACAATAACCATAATTGTTTTGATGATAACAAAAGATAAGAAACAATTTATTCTCTAACATAGTTATAAGTGTGAAAGTATTTATATTGGAAAAATGCCTTGAAGACTTAGTGAAATCTTGAATTTCACTACTGAACTCCAGACTCACGGCTGCAGTTCTTAGCACATAGAATCTGTTTGGTCAGCGCTGCGGTGTAAGTCAGCGACTACGGTAGATCGATCTAAGAGACTACAATGCATTTAGTCAGCGCTACGGTGTAAGTCAGCGACTACTGGTAGATCGATCTAAGAGACTACAATCTGTTTGGTCAGCTGCTGGTGTAAGTCAGCGCTCTGGTAGATCAGTCTAAGAGACTACACTCTGTTTAGTCAGCGCTGGTCTTGATCACCTCCTTGATTGTGTTATATGCTCCATGATAGACTTAGTGCTTTCCTGCGATTACTGTCATTTGATAGTCCATTAAATTCTACACCCGCGAGAATCTGGTGATCTGTGAAGCTCGATTCGATGGTAAAATTCAAGTACCTTGTTATCTGAGGTATCTTTAGACAAGAAAGAATGTCAAGGATAAAATCATCAAAGGAAACTTGTGCTTGAAGTGTCTATATTTTTTGAAAAAGCTCACTTGAGACAAAGTTCGCGACATTGTGTATAATACTCGAGAATGCTTTTAGTCTTGGCGGCGTATCACTGGCCAAAGCGAAATTCAAGGATCGAACTTTGACTTTGGACAAAATTTGGACAAAGAAGCGTTGTGCGGACAAAAGAGGCGTTGTGTCACAGCGGCACTTTTTAAACCACAACTATATATCTACCTCATTACCTTTGAAGTAAAAAATATCAAGTTTTCATAAGCGATTTTCCCAACTGGTTTGTCACATAATCTAGCAACTTGAATATTTTTGGTGGTGAGAGCATCAACATCTATCTTCTCAAACACTACCCAATCAAGAGGCGTGAGCAATCAGGAATTCATCCAGTCTGCGAGATCGTTGAACAAGATTCTTTTTGTTTTATTCTTTCTTTTAAGAAAGTTATTTTGTCCTAAAAGTATTTTCATTGTAAATTCTCTCTGAAGAGAGTTATCTCTATATTGTTTCAAAAACTCTTATTTTATTACGTACTTAGCCCGATGGTAATTTGTAGCATACCTTAGAGCTCAGCTATCTTTGAGTCGTTCTGAAGTTGTGAGTATAGCGATTGGCGAAATATCTCGAAGTGTAATCGGTTGATTATAGTGGAGAAATCCTTAGTGGGTGAAGGGACTAAGCGTAGCTATCGGGTGATAGTGGACTAGTATAAATCCTTTGTGTCTCTTTCTTCTCTCTACTCTTTATTCTTTGCACAGTTTACTCAATAGTTATTTTTCATAAACATTTGTATTTGCGAAAAAGTTTTTAAAAACCCAATTCAAACCCCCCCTTTCTTGTGTTTTGCCACGTTCACCTAGGAGGTCTTCCAGATCTACAAATCAGTCCACGAGTCTTTTGCGCGCTCTGTTTCTCTGGCGCGCTCTGTTTCTCCATAGATCTATTCTCCTTTTTGTTTAGCTTTTTTTATGTCAGATCTTTTTGTTATGTGACGTTTGTTTCATTTCTACGTGCTCTTCTTGTTTTGTTTTCTGTAAGTCAGATCTGTGATTTTCGATTAAGTTCTGTGATTTCTTCTCCATCTAGAACTTTAAAGGTTTGAGAGTTTGACGAATCTATAACTGATTAAATTTTAGCGCATATCGTGTTTCTATTTTTTGCGTCTGTTAAAGGTTGATACTTTGAAGTTTTAGGGTTTTTTTGGTGATGTTTCTGGGATTCACTGAAAGTTCTTAGTTATTTCACTGAAAGGTTGGTTATTTCTTGCAACTGAGATGGCACTTAATAATAAACCCCAGTGATGTTATTTTTGCACTTATCAGTATAGCCCCCGTTGATACAATTAGACAATATACATTTACACTCATAGTTCACAACCTATCTATTTGTTCATCTGTTTTTTGGCAATTGTCTTTCTTCTTTACCTTACTCATATTACATGTTTTGTGAATGCATCCTTAACTATCATCCTGTTGAATGTTGATATATTTTCATTAATTGTCCGCAGCACAAGTGTTTTTGGGGTTTCAACAGAATCTATGCAGCATTCTTTTGATGCCAGAGAAAATAGTGTACCTACAATACTGCTGTTAATGCAAAGACATTTGTATGCACAAGGAGGTCTGCAGGTATTTGAACTAATACATTACTTGAACAAATAATTTGAGTTAGTGGGTGATCAATGTACCTACAATTTTTTTTTCTTCTGTTTGCTTCTCATTTCACCAGAAACCTTTTGTATGATTTTTTGTTTAATTTCAATAGACTTGAATCTTGAAGTTAAACTTTTAAACATATACATCCAGGCTGAAGGAATCTTCAGAATTAATGCTAGAAATAGTCAAGAGGAGTTTGTGAGGGAACAATTAAACAAATGAGTGGTACCGGATGGTATTGATGTGCACTGCTTGGCAGGTCTTATAAAGGTATTAATAAACGTTTTCCCTTCAAAATCTTTCTTCCTCTTTCTCTTTTTACACGTTTAGAGAGTTGTTAGGAATCGGGCTCTTGGATTATTGTGTTTTGGTCCTATATTCTATTTGAAAGTTGTCTAGATGAACTTAAATGTACTAATGTTAAATGCTCTTGTTGTCCATCTCTTGCAGATTCTTGCACAACATATCAAGGTTGTGCTGCCAGGGCTAAAAGCACAAATAAGCACTTCACTAGTTGCTCTTGCTAAAGAACATGCAAGCTATGGAGAAATCACAGAGTCCAAGGCATGTGTTAATATTTGGATGTGTACCTATGACTTTTTAAATAATTCTCCTGATAATCAAAAGGAACATGTTTTCTACTTTGGCTTGCCATATACCTTATTTTAGCTATATAATTTTTCATCTCCTATAGGCTGGACAGGGTGCTCTTATCCTGAACATTCTTTCAAAATACTCTGACGATACTTAACTTTCTTTACTATTTGATTTCTTAATCTGTTCTTCAACTTTTACATTTGCAAACTCATTCCATTTCTAATCATACTTGTTAATTAGTATTCCGCATAGAACTACCTCCCAAAGTCAGCAATACCATTTTTTTTGCTTGTTGAAAAAAGCATTCTCTCCTATGGTGGAGGGAAAGAATGCGGTGATGTCCACATCTGAGCTATCTGGTGGAGCACGAATTCATTATATTTTTCAATCCATCTTTGTGACGAGTTTAGAGGTATGGACCTTATTTTTATATATGATAGTGTTTGAAAATATATTTGTGTTCTTATGAAATGTTGAAATTAGGGGCGAAAAATGGGTATAGTTATAATTAGGACATTAATCCATCTGTAATTGATTGAACAAACTAGCGACCCATCTAGCCTACAATCTATTTGTTGTAGTTTGTGTCCATCTCATCCGTTTATCCTAGTTAATGGATAGATGCCCATTAACCCATCCTCTGCTTTTTGGAGATTTGTTAACCGATAAAGTTGGACTTATATATTAACTAAGATACCTGGACTCAGTATATTAAATAGTAGTTTTTATTAAAAAAATGTGATTTTTTACGCCGGTTATACATAAAACCGAGGTAAAAAGTCACTTTTTACGCCGGTTTTATGTACAATTGGGGTAAAAACCGGTGTAAAAAGTCTTTTTTTTAAAAAAAAATGACATTTGGGACAACTTTTTACACCCGTTATATATACAAGTGTAACAACCCCAACATATAACACCGGGAGCATCTACACCAGTACCAAAATCGGTGTAAAATATTAATTTTAACCGGTGTAAAATCCTCCTTCTGCACTAGTGTTGCTTCCATCACACCACAAGTTTGTCTCTCATACGAGAGCAACTCAAAGAAATTGATGGAGAATAATGGGGTCGGTAGATAGGATTAGTGGGCCCCATAAACCCCTTAGAAGGGTAGACTCATCACAAGGCAGCAAAAACATACTGTGCAGTTAGCAGTGGTTCCCCCGTGAGATTGATCTCCGGTGAATTGGATGGTAAAAAATCAAGCTTTGGAGAATGGTTCGTTTGATGACGTCTCAATGGCAAACGGAGCCAATAATCCATCTTCTCATTCTCTTCGGGATAAGTGAATATTAATTTATTGCTTCAACCCCTCAATGCTTGTGACAATTTGATCTGCCTCAGGTGACTCAATTCTTGAATTTCTTTCCTTTACATTGGTTTGGTATAATAATGCATGGATCTTTTTCAAATGTTTTAAAAATCACATAAATCTTTTTCTCGATTTCAAAAGATTTTTAAGTAACCCTCTTGATAGACAAATTAAAATAGAATCTAATAAAAATAACTTTTGATAAATAAATTAGAATAGAATAGGCCAATGGACGTTGACGTATGATTAGACCCTCCGCTAGCAATTAATCTGACTTGAATTCGAGTCTTGAATTCCCTCATTGGTAGGCTAAACGTAAATTTTATTATAAACTCTCGTTAAGGTTGATGGCTCTTTGAATCCTCTATGTATGTGCCTCTTCCAATCTTTTTTTCTATAAAAATGGAATAGTAAATTTTGAAACATAAAGATTACTCTCTTCGAATTTTAAGGTGTAGTCAGTTGGGCGTGTAGAGTAAAAGTTTTCGAAAAGGATCGATTGATTTTTTTTCATAAGGATTGCTTTTTTTTTATACAAAGCATCGATTGAATTTTGTGTGCTTTGATTTTTTGACAGGTGTATGTTTTGATTTTTAATCAATGAAAGTTGATTGATAATTTTTATTGTTGATTTATAAATGATACTAAGTTTAAAGTATATTTGTAGTCTTTTAATTTTTTATTTATGTAATTGAATGATTTTGTTTTTTAATTTTTCTATCGAAATAATCAATGAGTTTAATTTTTACGCACTGTCGGTGTAAAAATATTTTACACATGCATTCAATGATGTGTTGTCATGTCATTTAATGAATATGACATGTCGTGTATTTATCAACTAATTAAATGATATGGCAATACATCATCAGATGCACGTGTAAAATATTTGTATACCGACAGTGCATATAAATTAAATTCATAATCAAATACTTGTTTCATTTAACTGTATCTTTAGTTTACCGTAAAGGATTTCAAAAACAGGGTTGCATTCAAAATAATCATAGAATTTCGTTAGAACGATTTTGTTTTTTTTTTCTTTTTCTACTGTTTCATTTAAGTGTATCTTTAGTTTACCGTTAAAAGATTTCAAAAACAGGTTTGCATTCAAAATAATCGTTGAATTCCGTTAGAACGTATATTTAGGGTTTTTTTTCAATATTAGATCAAACATGTCATAAATCTTACAGGAAAAAAAATACCGTCGTCACCAACGTTTTTCTTCGTCATACATGAGAGCTTGCGTAATATTCTTATCTACAGATCGGGAATATATTTTTTATGTTTTTTTGTCATGCTATAATTTTACGTGTATACTTTTTTAATAAATGTTTGGGCATTGGGATATTGTCAAAATTTAAAAATATTTAGGAAGAAAAATATAAACACAAAAAGTGTAATATGAAAATATTGCCTATAAAAAATTATTGTTTGAGAGAGAAAAAATCCACTTAGGTGATGTCTTTGAGAGGCCTAGTAGCAGAGGCAGAGGCACGGGTATGCCTCCAGGTAGGGGCGAAACCACGTGTTGGCTTCTAGAATTTTTTTTAAAACCTTAAAGATGTTAGATCTATGCCGCCATAGCTATGAGAAACCGTGGCAATAGCACCAATGTAGGTTAATGGAATAGTCACCGTAAAAAGAAAAGGTCTAAAGATATCTTAAAAAATTATAATAACACTACCTCCGGTCCTTATTATAAGAACATTTTTGAAGTATTTTTTTATCCTAATTATAAAAAAATAAACTTATTTCAAGATGTTTTAATTGTTAAAATACATTTTATACCCATATTTTAATGAGACATGTATATTTACTAGAAGTTCACCTTTTTCCTATACACCCAATTATTAGGAGTATATTTGGAATGAAAGTTTAATTTAATAACATTAAATAGGCTTTCTTGGTTGTGGTGATTTTTGTAATTTTTTCTTATATTAGGGACCGGAGGTAGTATAAAAAACAAAGTTTTATTTTCAACCACATTAATTATTGAATTTCATATTTACATTTATTTATTATGAGGTTACTTAACAATGAACTCACATATTTCTCTCTCTCTTTGAGTTATTTAATGCAAAGGGTATTTGTGGGAAAATAATCAAAATTATAGCATCATTAATTGAAATTTACTCATTTCAATGCACTTCTTTGGTTTTGATGAAATGTTTCTTATATGAAAAATGCTATGAACACACTCTTTAACACTCATTTTCTAACACACTCCCTCCTATTAGTTGAAATTCATATGAGTCCTACCAAATTTATGTGGGACCCACATTATTTAGTGGAACCCACTAAAATCTCAACCAATAAGAGAGTGAGCGTTGGAAAGAGCGTGTTAAAGAGTGTGTTGGTAGCACTCATCTTCTTATATATAGGACCGGAGGTAGTACTATTTATTACTCCCTCCCTTCCAAAATGTAAGATCGTTTTACTCCCTCTATTCCATAACTTTGGTAGCTTTAGCAATTTTATTTTGTTTCAAAACAATTGGTGTTTTATAAACCCAAAATATAATTTATATTTTTTTCAAGTATACCCTTCATATATTTATTGTCTTTACATTGAAAATTGACACAACCCCACAAATACTTAATTGATTATTTTGGAACCTGGAGCAATTAATAAGGTTATTTTGGTAAAAATATACTTCAATTAAGTGATTCATTGGTCTGTGTGTAAAAACCTTAAACCACCAAAGTTATGGAATGGAGGGAGTAACTAATTCTCTTCCACCAAAAAAGTTGGTTAACTTAGTTAGAAATATTAAATTTGTCTGCAATTTGTATTATTTTTCCCAAAGTACCATTGAATTTATAGACAAGATTGACTATTCATCTTTCCAATAAAGAGTTTATACTCCCTCCGATCTGAAATATAAGCAAAAAAGTTTATAAAATATAAGCAAAAAAGTCTATGTATGTTGTCCAAAATTTGGACCAAATACATCGAAAATATTATGTGATGGCTAACACAATATTATGATTCAAATATCATTTCATCATTCATGGTGTCAATCCATTTATCGGATAGAGCACGAGAAATAACCTACCCGCAATTTTTTTGGATTTGACATGCAACCAATATGGAATCTTGACTCCCAAAGAAAATTGTAGTAATCATCATGATTAACATGCCTTTTTTCCCTATTTGACTTCACTTAGTGATTTTCACTCCCAAAAGCCTTGTTGATCATTTACTAATCCTATACACTCATTCCGACCTAAAAACCCTAGTTTCAGTGCTATTGTTGTGATCATCGTGCCAAAAGCTTCACAACCCTTCGTTCATAGCTTCGTTTGGTGGAGAATCAGTGGGTGAGACAGCATCATATCCATCATTCGTATCTTGTCTGTGTTGTGTTCATGGTTCGAGGGTCAAAGCTTTTTGTGGGTACGAGTAAGGAGCATACATTAGGAGTTACCATGTGAGGAGGATGAAAACTCAATTATCGGGAAGACATGAATAGGATAGAACTTTTAACTTGTATAGTGTAACACCCCAATTTTCACCTAATTTTTACTATTATGGTTATTATTTTTATAATGGATAATGTGCTCGTTTACATTGTTGCTGTATGTTTTGATAAAGGTGTATATATGTACGTATGTTTTATGTAATAATGTGTTTGTTATAATTTTGGTATTAGTTGTAAGTGCGATAAAATATTAAAATGTGAATATATATTTGTATATATATAATGTGTAATTTATTTACATTAATATGTGATTAATTCTAATAGTATGTATTTATCCATAATTATATTTATATTATGCTGATATTAATAATTTGATCATTTATATTAATGCATAATATAGTTTATATTAATATACGATTATTTGTATTTATATTTATACCATGTTTATATTTACATTCCTTGTGACTGTATTTGCATTCATATATGATTGTGTTTATGTAAATACAATATTATCTGTATTGATATGTAATTAATTATATTAATATATGATTGTGTATATAGTGGTATATGACTAATATGTGACCTATTGAAACAATGGTTTAATGCCTAGATGATATGTGATGTTATGAGGTGTTACACGTGGGTATTTAAGCCTATTAGTTGTGTATTAAACCCAATAAGTACCGATTGTGAAAGGACTCGTCTGGATGCAACTCTACTCTTATGTCTAGTCCATTTCAATCATCGTATTCTTCTTTTTAGAACCCTTTAAAGACTGAACTGGATTTAGGTGTCTTCAAGAAAGTTGTAGTTTTGGCTCTTATCTTTCAATTGGCTTTGGCTTGACTAAAATCCGATATTTATAACTCTAGATAAGCTCTCCAGAGTAAATGTAGCGCAAGAGTAGAATTGTGAATGTTTGAGTCAACGTCACATTGATTTTTCACTATGTTAGAGTCTAATTTAAGCTAGGATCATTAAATATGATTTTGTAGGAAATTCTCTTAGCTTTCCAAAGCCGTAAAGTAAGTCTAAATCGGACATATGTAGCTCAAGTTACGGCCAAAATAGTATCACAAGGCCCACAGATATAAGGCGCCTGGCCTCTGCCAGTTGAGGTGCAGGGCGCTGGGGTAGCGAAGGGCGCCTGTGTCGGACGCTGCAACGCACGATTTTACGCATTTTGTTTTTTCGTCCCGCTAGCTGAGCTTGGCCCATATGACCCAAATTCAACCTTATTCAGTAAGGCATGGCTTAATATACCAAACCTAAGGTAAAACCCTCATTCTCACCCTCTCTTGATCATCTCTAAGCTCTCAAGAACTTTAAGATAACCCTTGGTGCCGTTTTAAAACCATTTCAACTCATGCTCGCTCCAAATTTGTTTATGCTCTTGGAGCCATTACTGGAACTCAAGATTCTCATCACTCCCTTGATTCTCTTCTATTCTTTAAGAGTTAAATCCTAAGATAAGCCATGCCTCTTGTTACTTTCGATTTCTTTTGGGCTTTGGGGGTTTTGGTACTCTTTTTGAATCCTTGGTATTCGTAATGATAGGAACCATCAAATGAGGCTTGAAATTCGACAGTCTCATCCCTTAGAGGCTTGCAAAATTGTATTAAGGTATGAGTGTGGATGATTCATTTGAAAAAGGGTATTTCGGGATTAAATTGACATGATTGGGTGTCACATGACCCATATGTCTTGCGCTGCACACTGATTTATGCAGTACCATTGCAAGATCAATGATAAAATAGATTTATATGCTAATTGCTGGTTTATGACCCCTATAGGAGCCGTGGGTTTAGCACTTATGTTATTGATATGTTTATAATATATAGATTATGTGTTTTAAGTGCTTGTTGTATTGATTTAATGGGATTATTGATGATACTTATGTTTTATTGTGATTGGACAGCTTTAATTGTTTATTCCATTGATGTGAACATGTTTCCATGGATGTTATAGTTGATGCTTATCACTGTTCTTAAATGAGATGGTTGCTGGAGTGGTTGATGCATCATTGAAACATAGTGTTTTTACATGATTGAGTCGTGCAGAAAATGTGTTAAATGATTTTGTGACTTTTGGCTTAGTTAATGCCTTAAAGTAGGTTTTTTGGGCACGCTAAGTTGATCCCCAATGGTTGGAGGTATTTGATTAGTGATTGGTAATGTTGCTCTAGGTTCATGATTGGTTTGGACATGGATTATGAAGAAAAATGATTTTAGGACTAATTCTTAGGCCTTGATCCTATTGGTATAGCAAGAATGACTTATTTTTTGTTATCCCTTGAGGTAAACTAGTAGACACATGTTTTAGAGGATGATTAGAGATTCATCCTAAGAGATGGAATGGTCAAGTTTGGATAATGCAGGATTTTTTGGTTTTGAACCCCTTTGGCTTAGTGATATCAAGCTTAAGCTCATGATTTCAATGTATAATTCAATTGAGTTGGTTTTTGGTAAAAACACCTTTAAGCCTTGATCCCTAGTAATTTAGGAGTATTAAGACGCATTCGTCAGTACTCGAAACTTGCCGAAATGAATTTTGGACCCGAGGGATAGAACCAGGGTGCCCACAGTGGTTGTGCCTAATGCCTAAACTTTTCTGCAGCAGGGTGTCCCAGGGGTTGCACTTAGCGCATGTTGGACAATAGCTCTTTCACTGTTTTTCGCGTAGTTGGTTTGTTAGGGTCCAGGACTGAGATGTACTTGATGGTTTAGCAATACTTAAAGCTTGTAATGAGATTAAATGATGTGGTTTAGCGAGTTTGCTTTAGGAGTTAATCCTATTTGTCATAAGCATTAAGGTATATGCAATGATAGTATAGCTACGAACGATATAGTATTGGAAAACACATTGTGGTCTGGAATGCCAATAGGGTTGCACGACCGGAATGTTATTAGAGTTTAAGACTCAAACCCGTATTGGGATTAGCTAACTATAGTTGACATTGGTTAGGACTTGCTAAGTGACTTAGTTATCATGCCTTGTCGCTGATATTATTGGACTATGTTAAATTAATAAAGATTGGTATAATGAATTAGCAATAGCTAGAAAAGATTATACCTACTTAACTTATGACACGTATCCTAGAAAACTTACGTTTGTTAATAGTAATAGAAGTAGATAGATAGATAATAAAACAACCCTCCAGAGTCAAATCAATAGCCCCTCCCGCCATGTGTACGGCCTTCACGTAAGAGTAACTATAGCCCTTTTTTATATATGTTGTTTAGCGTCTCTTCAGATTAAGTTCACGACGTCTCCTCAAATTAAGAATCTGTTTGATTATACTTTTTAAAAACAGTTTTTTGTTTTTAAAAAATTTAACAAGAACAAAATTTATTCTGTCTATTTTTAAAAACAAAAAAATTGTTTTCAAAAAGTGTATCAAACAAACCCCAAAGTAACTGTAACCCTTTCTTATACTATATCATACACTTTTGTCGTTGATTATTCTCATAGGTGAAGTATTATGCTCGAGTACTGTGCCTGTTGTCCCATACTTTCCCTTTACTCGTGAATAAATACCGTGCCAAATACAAATTCAATTGTTCCCATGCAAGAGTTAATCAATGCAGATGTGCTCTCATTCACCCCTTTGATTATCAAACTTCTTTTAATAGTGTAACGATAAAAGATCATGACTTTTAGCGACATGATTCATGAATATGACATCGTAACTTCGCAAAGAAATTCAACCACATGGGAAGATGGTCCACCAGAAGCATATTGCATCATTATTCTTTAGCTAATAAAGACGTACAAAAAAGTTGCATTGCAACAGATATTTTAGTTTTCCTTCCACATAAAAAATCTGACCAAGGTGAATACAAAATCATCACTATCAATCACGCCTTGAAAAATGGACAAGAAACAGTATACATCATTATCCAATGATGACACCTCAACCTAAACTCAACAACAGTTTTTTACAAGGCAGTCAATATTGCATTAGCACACTGGGATCAAACTGTTGATTGATTATGAGAATGGACTATTTTACTTTGTTGCAATCCCGAGAAATTATTTTGGAGTAACATATAGCAAGAGTCCCATATATTTCACATAATCAAACTGTATTCAACCAAGTGACAATTACATTTTCAGACAGTCACGTAGTATCATATGACCAAAATAATAGTAAGTATAAACAAATTCATATACTAACATGTATGTGGTGGTGGCAGTTAGGACTAGTGAAATCCTTGAAGAGCAATTGATTTATATATATCTGTGCATCTTTCCATTTCCCTGTGGCTTTGGTTGTGTGAATTGAGTTATAATAACACAAATAACAGGCTGGCTATAAGTTAAAAAAGATGCCAAAATTCACCTTACAGAAATATACAAAGTTGTAAAGGTGAACTCATGCTATTTGAGATATAACTTCACTGGCTTCAGCTAAGTGATGTCAAAAGTCATACCCCAAAGTTACACTCCACACTGCTGGCATATTAAACAACTCTTCAACTGTCAGGAACCTATCTGCAATGGGAGAAGAGACTCTTGCGTACTTTTGACAAAGATAGCAAGCTCTGTTGGTGCAACCACCAATCTTAACCACTTTTGTAGCTCTTCACCCTCAACTTTCTCCTTTTCTGTAGAACAAGCACCATTAGAACACTGTGGCTAAGCCAAAATGATGTGGTCCAACATCATCAAATATACAGTCATGTAAGCAAATGATACATCCCAAGTTCATTAAAATCCCTTCACATGACCAATGTTCAAAACCCAAATCTACATTCTAATTCTTCTATGCAATTTCAACTGGTGGTGCGATGCAGTGTACAAATAAAAATGCAAACAACATGCATGTATTGTAAAATGAGAAACACTTCAAGCCCAAACAGCTCATTATAAGGCGTTTTACAATGATATCCAGAGTTATGTACTTTAATATAAAACTTCTTTTTCATGTGTTTTTAGCAAAGCTTAAACCCCAAACATCTATTCCCATTTAATTAAGTCAAAATAGAATGTATGACTGTATTCACTGTTAATGTTTGGCAATCGCAGGAGAACACTTCACTACATCACCAAACATAAAAAACAGCTAGTATGATTACCTTCCAAATAAGCACCAAGACCCTCCAAAACAGTAGGATTTGCTCGGATAATGCAAAGCGCAACAGTGAGTGCAGACTGCAGTAATGTTTGCACCTCCCTTTGAACAAGATCAACGAGGTGTCCCTGTCATGTACATACTAAAATCAGCATGTGGAAGAAAATGAATAGGAAGGAGAAAGAAGTTAGTTAACTGCAGCACCTGATCCCTTCCCCAAGGAACTGCACCCCCAGATTCATCAATTCCACCATTAGAAAGAGTGGATATTGAAACAGGGCCTATGGTCTGATTAAGACCATATTCAGCTATAGCCTTGTATGCCATATCAGTTGCTCGCCGTATGTCATCAAGTGCACCTGTTGACACGCGGCCAGAATAAGCAACTTCTTCAGCTGCACGTCCTCCAAGAAGTGTCACCAGGCGACCATGCAACTCATCAATGAATAGCAAATACCTATCCTCGGTTGTTGGAGGAGTATAAGTAAAGCCCAAAGCCCCTCCTGACCTTGGCAATATACTTAGTTTCTGACAATGGACACAAGGTATTAAGGCATTGAATCATCATTAAACCATATAATGACGACACATGAGCAACACAGTAATTTCCAAGATACAACTTATATACAGAAAATATACAAGTGGCCTGCAATTTTTATAGAGTAAATTTTACAATTGTGAGTGAAGTATTTATTTACTAATAATATCTATAAACAAAATGAAGCAGAATCCAAATTTAATGGAGCACAGTATATAACCATATAAGATGTTTTCTTGCAGGAGTCTCCTATCTGAGACTTTCATCTTGTTGTTTTTATTAAATATTACAACCCTGCTATAATTTCCCAACATCAATGATGCAAAAATGAATATGAATATCAAAGTTAACACATGCACTTCATCTCCCTCATCTCCAACCCCCAAAAAAATAAACAAAACATTCTATTGTCACAGGCCAACAAATTAATAATCCCAAAGCAGAGCCAATATGAACTAGAAATCAACAATCATCAGAGTAATTTTGAACATAGTACAGTTTGTAGCAAGTGAAATCCAACAAACCAAGTGGGCAAGTATGTGTAATCAGGGGCAGAGCCAGACTACCAAGTCTGAGGGGACCAACTAGATTTTAAATTATTACTCTTTTTTTTCCACTAGATTTATGTCTCTCAAAGTTTTATATAGTAAAGCTATTACGAGACACATTGAAATAAAAAAGAGTGAGATTATAATTTTCTTCACCACTAGACGCTGCTGCTGACAACCAAACAAAACCAATCCACCACACCACACCCCATTGAACCTCAATCCACTTAAAACCCAACAAAGAACACCGAGCAAACAAACAAAGGTAGTATAGATAGCTACAACAAACCTTCTATTATTCCCTAACAGTGGTTAGGCCCAATGCGGTTAGGCCATAAGGAAATATTGTCTCCACCAATCATCAATATTTAAACCTCAGTATATCATTTATACTTTATTTTTCAAAAAAACTTTCAGGGGCCCAGGCCCATGGAGGCTTGCATGTGCCTCCGTCCCTGTGTGTAATACAAGCTCAATCCGTATATCTGTAATGGCAGTGGCATCTTTGAAGTAGCTAATAATAGAGCATCTTCAGTGGTTTACCTCAACACGTGGTTGTCCAGGAAGAAGCTTTGCAACAGCTGTACCTACTACAGCATGACCAGCCTCATGTCGTGCAACAACAGCCTTTTCACTTCCTTGCAACTTGGCAGTCTTCTTCTCTATGCCCTAAAACAAGTAATTTGGTTCATATTCACTAAACTGATTGCAAAACTTTAATTTTCAATTTATTATTTTGTCATTTGACAGTTAAAAAATCTAACCAACCTACATGTGTAAACAACTAGAACCATAAAGAAACATTTAAGAATTTTAAAAGAACCGTAGGTCTAGAGTCTAGCCATATTAGTTGATAATGGGTACAAGTTGGAAAATCGAATAGGCAAATACCAACTAAAGACTAACTAATTTGAGTCAATTACATACCACCGTGAGTGAGTGTGACTTACAGCTATTGATCTTTCTACAGCTTGGATGAAATCAATTTTCTCCACCACAACTTTATTTTGTCTTCCAGCCAGTAAAGCGGCTTCATTTACTAGGTTTGCAAGATCTGCTCTGTAACAACGATGTAACATGTGCCATTTCAAATTCCAACCTCTATGTATTAAAAAAAAAAAAAGGAGAGTATGGCGCAAAAATAATAAATAACAGCACAATTACCCAGTGAAACCAGTGGTCATAGAAGCAATGTCACCAAGGTTAATATCCTTGGCTAAAGGAAGTTCTTTTTTGGAAACATGAACTTTTAGGATGGATTCTCTTCCAATCCTATCAGGTGCTTCCACCTAAGAAGAATTCATGGGGAGTTCGTTATAGATATGCAAAGTCGAGAATTCATCTTCTAATATGAGTAATTCAGAATTAAAAAAAAAAAAAAAAGGTAATGTATTAAAACTAGAATACAGACCATAACTACACGATCAAATCTTCCTGGTCGGCGAAGTGCAGGGTCCAAGACATCTGACCTATTTGTAGCTCCAAGAACGATCACTGCAGAATTGCTGTCAAACCCATCCATCTCCTGCAATGCAAATTTAACATGTTAGCCTCATACGGATAGTAGGGTTTTTTTCTTAATTTTTTACATTTTAAAGAAATAAATAATGTTAAAGGAATGCTAACAGTGAGCAACTGATTCAAGGTTTGCTCTCGTTCATCATTGCTGACAATGCGAAATTTACCATCGCGACTTTTAGCTACAGCATCTATCTGCATACCAAAAGAAACTGATTAGTTTAACATTAACAATGGATGTTAAATCAAATCAACCCATACAACAAGAGAATACATTTGTATACCTCATCGATAAATATTATGGATGGAGCTTCCCTTTTTGCCCTTGCAAAGAGATCTCTTACCCGAGAGGCACCCATGCCAACATACAACTCTACAAACTCACTAGCAGAACAACTTATAAATGGCACATCAGCTTCCCCGGCCACAGCCTTTGCTAGCAGAGTCTTACCTGTCCCAGGAAGACCCACCTGTAAGATAAATCAACAGATATTTACTGCCTACGTGTCAATCCAAAACAACATTAAAAATCATCAAATTACATGATATACTAACTCAAACATGCAGAAAAGACTATAGTGAAAATAGTTCAAGGATTTACCCCTAGAACTGCCTGTGCATGCACATAGGTTAGTCAAACAAAATATCAATCCAGTTTATTGCAACTTAAGAATCACTTAAATATGAGAAAGAACTGTTCATCTTACACAGAAGGTAATTGTGCTGAATTTTAGCTGCAGATACCCCCCACTAAAATTTCACAAATTTGACCCCTTCCTAGGCAATTATCCACAACTACAAAGTGTTGGCTAATAGAACATCATACAGTTCTTCCTGGGATCAAGAGGACAATATAATATATCCCTATTCCCAATCCAGAACTCACCAGTAGAACACCACGAGGAGGACGAGCACCAAGTCTTGTGTATCTATCTGGATTTCGAAGAAATTCCTGACAATTGAAAATCAGCACAATCAAAATTACTTCTCTTTATTACCACCAGAAGACTCAATGAAAATATAAGATTAAGCTGTACAATAAAAGGCTTGAAACACCCAACAGATTGTAAGCGCTAATAATTATAAGAGAGAGCGCCTACCACAATCTCTTCTAACTCCTCTTTAGCCTCATCCACGCCAGCAATATCTGCGAAAGTGACTGTTTCACCTCGTTCAGATGACTTTGAACCAGAAGTTCCTGATTTGCGGTTCCGAATCTGACCAGCAGAATGCTACACACAACATACAATCATTTAGAAAAATGTATTGTTTTAAAGATGTAGAAAACATAAGTTGAATGAGAAGGCCCAGTGAATCAAAATGGGGCTGGAACGCGAACTCACACCTGAGAAAAGCTTACAGGGAATCGATGGAGAAGCCCTGCAAGCACAGCAGCATAAAACAAGGCTATCTGCAAATATGAGAATGAAGTCAGAATGTCATGTTACATACGGCATCTACCCTGACAACCATGGAACTTGCAACGAATTGCAATAAGGTGAATATTATGAACAAGTGATACAATAGATAAATCTAATGTACAAATGAAGGCTTGATATTTATTTCACATTAATAATACAATACTAGCGAAAGCGAACGTAACCTGATCACAACTACAACATGGCATATTTAACACATTTCAAAAGGTTCTTTGCTATTATGATGTGTGTGCAGATTCACCTCGTGATGCCTACATAAAACTTAGCTTCTTTTAAACAAAGTATATAACTCAAATGGGGCATTATGCCTTTCTGAAATTTATCCTTCTTAAAAAGCATTAAGAAGTATGGGAGCTGCATCCATGTTTCTAATGGCCATTCAAGAAGTAATGAAGTAGGAAATTACACAGCGTATAGTCCTGCTTCTTCCCCATAGTTATTACGGGTATTTATCTGACCGGACTGGATTAACTCGATACTCCAAACCAAACCAATTAAATTGATTCGGATCAATTTGAATAATCAATTCACATCACTTCAAATCCAAACCAAATCAATTACAATCAGCTCGATTCTTGGATTTATCTTTTTTCAGCCCAATCACTAGATCATTTTTTTTCATTTTAAAACTTTTAAATTTCTGCATTGTAAACATTAGTAATTAGAACTCTCCTCTACTTTTACTTTTTTTTTAATTCCTTTTGACATTCTCCTCTAGTGTTATCAAGTGTATGTGATTATGCTTACTATCCAACTTCATTATTATATCTTAGGCAAAGACGCTAATGAGATATTTGAAGTTATAACTGTAGAAAATGCTAACTATTAGTTAAAAGTAATAATATTAATGTTTGAAATTGAATTTATTATTTAGAATCATTGAAGAAGGAAACTTTTTAGCTTGTAGTGCTATCAAATTCAAAATTTTATATAAAAATAAAAAATAAGATAATATGAGAGATTTAAAATTTTAAAAATTGATAATTTATTGTGTAATTCAATGATTCGAAACAAACCAACCCGATATTAATTAGGTTGGTTTGGTTTGGATTTGCTGAAAAAATTTAAAAATAATTGAACCAATCCAAATAAATTTATCTATTTGGATTTTATTGCAAATCCGAACCAAAATAACCCATGAACACCTTATTAATCTTTCAGGATTAAAAATGTGTGCAAACGAATGAGCATACCGCACTGGAAAAAAAAAAATTAAGCATCAGATCACCAGCTTCCTTCAAAAACAAGAAAGAAGGAAGAGGAAAAACGAAATAGCTAGAACTATGGTCTTGATATCCATTTCCAGCATCAACCTCCTCACACTCTAAAAGTAATAAATCCAGTTGAGATCTAACATATATCTAAAGGCATATAAATAACTTGTATCTAAAGTTTCCAGCAACATAGTAATAAATAATGATGCTAGTTTATATTCTCAACTTCAAATATCTCTAAAATCACACACAAGTGCAACAACTTGCTTACCAATGCAGAGTTAAAGAATCCACCAGAACGCTTATCCGGAGACCCAAACTCCACCTCATTGTCCAGCATCTTTTCATAAGGAGTTCTGATATCACTTGGCCTTGTAGTGGTGAACACTATCCTCTTGGTTGCGGCAACACTCTTCACCAAAGATTCTGATTCCTGCAACCTATTACTACTACTACTACTACCTGAAACTTCACCATCATGAACATTTCCAACACCAGCCTTCAACTTGAACATGATGTGGACCCCATCAACCTCCACCTTCCTCACCTGGTTGCTGTTGATTCTACTCAAGAACTCACTGTAAGGCACACTCACAAACGTGGTTGGAGCCCTAGGCTCCGACCCGGGTAGCGGAATCCCGGGTCGGAGCAACCGCATAACGAAAACCACCATCCCCAATTGCAAAAGCAAAACCCCAATTTCCTGCGCCTGAACTATAGGTTGCCACCGCCACTGTGGCCACCTCAACCACCACCCACCCCTCCCTTGTTTCTCCCTCCTCCGGTCCGAACCGGAGCTCGGCGAACCAGTGTCATCGACAACCGGACCCTCGCCCTTTTTTTCCTCTCCGGGACTCGAACCGGCCGCGGAATCGGTCTCACTGGTGGAACAACAGACCCATCTTCTGGGTCCGTGGCTGCCCCATAATCGAAACCTTCGTGAATCGTTGGGTGAAGTTGGACATCGAAAACGACACGAAACGGGGTTAAAACGACAGGGGTTGTTGTTGTTGACGGGGGAAGGGGAAACCCTAGAATTTGTGCGGCAAAAGGACCATGTTTGGTGGGAATTGAAGTGAGTTTTACATTTGTTATGGGTTAAGGGAGATCGATAGTGAAAGTGATACTCTAAAGATAACATTCGAAGAGAGTGAGTGAGACCCGGAAACGAAAAATTGAAACTTAAGAAGTGGGCTATGGTGTTTTGCGTAAGCGGAACTGGGTTGCAGGATCAGAACAACGGTGGATGAGAAAGAGAAGAGAGGAGGGGATGCGACGGAGAATGTGAGCCGTCAGATTATGGGGGGACTTGGGAAGATTTCAACCCTCGATTTCTTGTTTTTGCTTCTCTTGTGCCGTTTTAATAGAATTTTTATTTTTTGGGGTTTATCCATTGGTTGTTTCGATTTCAAATCCACGTCTATCCGCGAGATTATAAAACGAGTTTTTTTTTTTTGTCTAAGGTGTGTGGGTTACATTAATAAAATAAAAAAAATTGGAATAAATGTTTTTCATAAATAATACTCCCTCCTTCTAAATTGTAAAAACTTTTTAACTAATCTCTTCCACCAAGAAAACTGGTTAATTTAGTTAGAAACATTAAATTTGTTTATAATTTATTTTATTTTTTTCAAACTACACTTGAATTTATAGGTAATATTGACTATTTATCTTCCCAAAAAAGAATTTATCTTGGTAAATCACATCATTTATTATTTATTGACAAATGGGATTAATTTTAAAATGGGGTTACAAAAATAGTTAACACGATAATATAGTGGAATCTTATTGAATATCAGTATAAAACTGGTTAATACCGACTGTGTATAACCTTTAAACTCTATTGTCTTATCTCATTCTAAAATAAAAATATTTTACATGTCCAATATTTAGAGCGATTTTCCATGTAGTCATCATTGGAGATATCTTGCAAATAGGGTCAAGTCAAGTTAACATTAAATGATTAAACATAAATCAGAGATTTTTTGTTCCGAAAGTTTTTGACCTTGCTCCGATGTCTAAGAGAATAGAGTTTTGACTAATTCAAAATCCGGTCGAGAGATAAATAAAACCTAACTCTAAGTTGTTTCATCGTTAATAATCTAACTGTTCCGGACTGGGCCGAGGCCCAATCCGGAGATCCAACGCTGAGCCCATTTCCGCCGCCTTCCCTCGATGCCATCGCTTCGCGCTCCGCTTCCTCAACGCGTAATCTAACGGCTTCAAAGATTAAAGGAATTTACTCGACTTTCCGGAAGCTACTAACTGCATCTACTCCAGAATCACCCCTCAACTCATATTTAAAGAAGACCGCGAATCTGGCCGAGGTAATGATTTTTCTACCACCTCTTCACTCACCTCGACACACACCGACTTCGAGCGCCGGAGTGTTTGCGTGTACACCACCCAACACGCTGCCGCCATCCGTCGCGAGCACAATCGCACCGCTTCCCTCCGGCCATCCTCTCAAGTTCTCGTTTCGTAACATTGGCGCTGCCTGGGAAATCGCTTTCGATTTCATCTTCTTTGTCGGTCTCCTTCTTCACTGACGATGACTGGATCAAGCGCCAGTCGCGACTAGCGCTCCACTCATGCGAACGCAGATCTGGAACCACCTCACCATGAACCTATTACTCACCTGCGGAATATGAGAGACAGAGGAATAACCTTCCGCCCAGACGCGATGACGCCGTCCGATCGTTGTCGCCAAACCGATGCCGAACGAGACCGCCGCCATCCTCATTCGCGAGTTCCGCTGACCATTCGGCTACGCCGGCGATATGCATGCCGTAATCAACGCCTCGATCGAATCGGAGAATCGAGGCGAACTCTCCGCCGCCGCCACAGATCGAAACAAAGATCGAGTCTCGCTCTCCTCGAGATCGAAGGAGTCCGAAAATCTCAGATGCTTCATCGCCACCACCGTGGCACGACTCCGCCGCCTGCCAGGCATGAGCACTGGCCGCGTCTATTCTCGTTTCATTAACTCCTTCGAGCAATGACACGAGTGACTGAGCGGGCCTTTGGTCCTTTTACATCCGAGATCATGAAATTCCGATTCTCAAGCATCTTCTAAAACCACCCGCTTTGGACTCATACGACGCACCACCGACCCGACGCGCATGCTGGCTGCTTTGATACTCGCATGGGCTATCGAGGCTCGGTGGAAGTGGTAATCTTTCCTCACTCTCAAGAAGGCGTTGTCTGGTTCCAGACTCTTAAGAAAAATTCCATTGGTTCGTGGGATCGAAGCTCGCCGACCGCTTCTCGCAGATTTCATCGCTGATCTAAAGTCCAACCCAAGTCAGCAGACCGCCGCAATTCAGCCAGAAGAGAGACGAGTCTATCAGAGACTACGCTGAGCGCTTCAACAAAGAAGCCATTTTGGTGAAGAAATGCTCGACGAGATGAAGCTGTACTATGTAGAGCGAGGCCCGACGAAGGAAATCTATTCGGCCGACGCTGGTGTCGACAAACCGAAGACTTCTGAACGAAGTTCCCCTGGCGAGCCTTCGTAAATTTATGAATTACGGTTATAAGTTGATGGCATCAAAAGCCAAAGACAAATCCCCAGGAGTAACATTGACAACTGTCACAAGATATACTAGAACTCGACCTCCTTGACGAACGCAGGGAGCTTGGCAAAGACTCAATGAGGTCGGAAACAGAAAAATCGCAGAAAGATGAAGAAATATTATAGCTGAAACAAATGTATCCTAAACACATAAATGTGAAGTTAGAAGTATTTATCAAGAAATACGCAATCAACATTTATTTACTATCAAAACCTTGCACCTCGATGGAACCTCCTCGCCGAGACCGCGGCACGAGCTCGTGATAAAGCCTTGTCAGCGCTGGCACAAGCACCGAGCAAAGCCTTGCACGCTGGGCACAAGCACCGATGAAGAGATCGAATTGCAGCCGAGACCGCGCGTGCACGAGTCATGATAAAGCCTCAGGCGCTGGGCACAAACACTGATGAAGAGATCGACCTGCGTCGAGACCGCGCATGAGCTCGTGATAAAGCCTCGCGGCGCTGGGCACAAGCACCTGATGACAGACGACTCGCCGAGACCGCGTGCACGAGCTCGTGATAAAGCCTCGTGCTGGCACAAGCACTGATAAAGCCTCGCGCGCTGGCACAAGCACCGATGAAGTGATCGACCTCGCGTCGAGACCGCGCGTACGAGCTCGCGATGATAAAGCCTCAGGCGCTGGCACAAGCACCGGATGATGAGATCGACCGCGTCGAGACCGCTGCACGAGTTCGCGTGATAAAGCCTGCGGCGCTGGGCACAAGCACTGGCGAAGAGATCGACTCATGCCGAGACCGCGCGCACGCAGCTCGTGATAAAGCCTTTGCGCTGGCACAAGCACCTGCGGATCGACTGCGTCGAGACCGCGCACAAGCTCAGTGATAAAGCCTCGTGGCGCTGGGCACAAGCACCTAATGATGAGATCGACCGCGTCGAGACCGCGCGCACGAGCTCGTGATAAAGCCTTTGGCGCTGGCACAAGCACCGTGATCGACTGCGTCGAGACCGCGCACGAAGCTCGTGATAAAGCCTCGCGGCGCTGGCACAAGCACCGATGATGAGATCGACCTCGCGTCGAGACCGCTGGCACGAAGCTCGCGATAAAGCCTTGCGCTGCCGCACAAGCACCGACGAAGAGATCGACCTGCGTCGAGACCGCGGCACGAAGCTCATGGATAAAGCCTCAGGCGCTGCACAAGCACCTCTACAACAGGTGGATACGCCAGAGCGACCTACCGTGTCCACCGCACTTCAAATCTCGGGACGCGCTTTTAAACTCGCCACGCCGTCGACCTTGATTATTTGACGACTCTCAACCTCGCCGCTGGACACCAGATCAACTACTCAGGAAGTATAAAACTCCGACCACGAGCACTTTACTCGGCCAGAAAAATTAATGCTAACTTTATTACATCAAGTTGTTGCAAATTGTCTATACTTTGACATGAACGTAACCTGCGCCGAGACCATGACAAAGCCTCGCGGCCTTGCACAAGCACCGATGAGGAGATCGACTGCGTCGAGACCGCTGGCACGAGCTCAGCGACAAAGCCTTGCGTGCCTTGCACAAGCACATCAAGCCTCGCGGTCGAGAATCCGCTCAAAGACGTGGAACACGAAGGTCCCGAACGAACCAATGAACAAGCACACATGACGACACTTGCAGCCTTTACGAACAAGGACGCCGAACGTCGACATCAACGACCCGACAACAAGTCACCACCGGCATTCGAGCTAGCGACTGGGTAATCAGCCGATGGCCGAGGCCCAATCCGAGATCCAACGCCAAGCCCATTTCCGCCGCCCGCTTCCTCGATGCCACGCTTTCCGCCGCTTCTCCTCGCTTTTCCTCAACGCGCCGACCCAACGCTTCGTGATTAAAGGAATTTACTCGACTTCCTGGTGCCTACTTCGAATCTGCGCTCACTCCAGAATCGCGGCCTCAACTCATATTTAAAGAAGACCGCTATTAACGGCCGAGGTAATGATTTTTCTACCACCTCTTCACTCACCTCGACATTAATCTGACTTGAGCGCTCTGAGTGTTTCTGCAGTACACCACCCAACACGCCGTCGTCACCCGTCGCGAGCACAACCGCACTGCTTCCCTCCGGTCATCCTCTGAAGTTCTGTTCAGAACACTAACTATGGTACTATCTGAGTTTATTCCTTTAGATAGAGTGCCTTAAGCACAGGTACTCAATCTCAGATTACGAAAATAGAAGATGCGGAAGCGTGTACTATTTTTTTAAAAAACTGTACAAATACTTATAAATTACTTAAAAGAAAAAATTATTAATGACCGAGGCTCAACTTGTATTTCAGAAATGAAGTAATTACTTGGTCAAAAAAAAAAAAGAGGTGAAGTAATTACATTTTTATAACTTTTTTTTTATATATACATTTGTATAACCTAAATATGAAAAATATATTTACATAAATAATGTGAAGTGTTTTGACCGTTAATACATAAAAAATGTTTTTTTACAAAAATTAATTAAATTATTATTGAATGCTAATGATGCTTTACATACAATATTATTGAAACTGGTCAATTGTTTCTCTGTAACACGTGTTTTTTTTACTAGAAACTCTGTAACACGTGTTAACTTTTTTATTTAGCTTCTCAAAAATAAACTCTTATTAAAAAAAACAAAATAATACATCTCAATTGTGGATAAGAAAATCAGTAATTAATCTTTAATGCGTCTATAATTTATTTTTTAATTTTTTTTAGTTAAAGACATAAATAATTTATTTTACACGTGCATTTAATATTATTCGTCGACTTTTTTGTAATTTTCAAAATATAATTTGTGATATTGACCTTTTGGTCTGTTTGTTTTTGCAAAAGTCTCAACAAAAGAAGCTACTGCGAGAGAGCATACAAAGAGATGTCCAATCAACATTGTTTGGCAAGCAAAGAAATAGAGGCGAGAGAATAAAAAAGTGTGGGCCCCACACGAAAAACTTCGATATTGTGAAGAAATGGGACGAGAGGTTACAATTTTGCTTCTTTCACAATTATAACCCAACAATTTAACAATTTAATTTAATTAGTTTAATAATTTATTAAAATTTTAATAAATTTTATTAAAGTTGCCACCATATTGTGCATAACACTAGCCAATCTATTTGAGATCACCTTAGTCATAATTTTATAGATAACATTGCATAAGTAATGGGGATATATAGGGCAAGATAGGAAGGATTTTTTGGCTTCGGGATAAGAGTGATGAAGGTGTGATTCATTGACCTTATCAATCTCATATTTGTATACACAAATTGCATAGACTTGGTGACTATAGGGCCAAGGTTCTCCAATTGAACTTTAAACAGAATCGAGTGTAAGACATCTAGGTTGGTGGCCTTATAACTCTCTATCCCAAAGAGTACTTTTTTGATTTCCTCGCCAATGACTTGTCTTCCGAGCCAACTGCTTTCTTCCTTAGATGGACAAGGAAAGAGGCGATAGTTAAAGGGGAAGACGAGATAGAACCTCAGGGTCGACTCTAGGACCAAGCCAATAGGGCAAGAGTTTTAGGCCTCAAACTTTTTGACAAAAAAATGCCTCAAAATTTTAAGTCTCACTTAATATAAGACCATCTGCAATGGGAGTGCTGGATTCAAGCGATGCCAAAAAATCGATGCTAAGAATCGATGCTAAAAAAAATTCACCGTTGGACCCATTTGTCTTGCGATGTCAAAAAAAGCAGTGATGCCAATTTGAGCATCGCTTCTTGCGTTCCACGCGATGCTTTTTTTTAAAAAATATAACTGTTGGAGGCTGAACGTTGAGTTTTTTTATTTTTTTAATAATATTTGAAAAACTAACTGTTATTTTTTATCTGTTGGACTCCAAATTTTTTTATTTATATATTCTAACTAAAATCTATATAAATGTGTTCAATCTCAAATTGTTTACTCAATCAACTCTCTCAAATTTCTCTCCTTTGTTCTCCTATTGTCTTTCAAAATTTTCTCATCTTTTTTACTTGCACACTCTAAATCTTCAACTTCCTCTTATATTTGTTTTCACCCAATGGATCCAAACCAATTCAATATCAATTCCTTTTTAAATTTGATAAATAATTATCAAGTTCCCACCAATCCAAGTTTTTCAAATCCTCCATTTTTACCAAATCCACAAAATATCCCAAATACAGCCAATCAACACCAAGTACCCATGTTTCAATCACCACCTTCATACCCTACACTCCCATTTCCATATCAATATCCCATGTTTCAATCACAACCAACTAACCCCTCCATAGGTCATAGGAATTCAACTGGTACAAGTGGTGGGCAATCTTGTGAACAAGAGCAAGAAGCGGCATCCGAGTTTGCGATAGAATCACAAACTCCACCATTTTCCACACAAATTGGGTTGGAAAATATTGTGCTCAATGGAGAAGAAGAAGAAGAAGAATAAGAGCGGGGTGGGTCCCGAATGAAGATAAACTTCTCATCCAATCATGGCTAAATGTTTCCAAAGATGCAGTTGTGGGGGTAAACCAAAAAGCAAATTCCTTTTGGTCAAGAATTAAAGATAGATACAATGAGTATCGTGGCAATTTGCAAGCAAGAAAAGCGAACCAACTAAAATGTAGGTGGTAGAAGTTGAATGCTACCGTTCAAAGATTTGCAGGGTGCTACAACCAAGCATTTGCTAGAAAGACAAGCGGTAGCTCTGAGGCTGACATATTGAGAGATGCACAATTGATATATTCTGAAAAAGGAGGTCGATTCAAGTTAGATTACGCATGGCGATTGCTGAAAGATGAACCTAAATGGACAAATACATCCGTTGCAGGAGATAATAAGAGAACAAAGAAATCAGAATCTGGAGTATACTCGTCCTCTTCTAATCCGGGCACGCCATCGAGCTTCGAATACAACCCGTCTTCACCTACTATGGTTCGTCCAATGGGGACAAAAGCAGCAAAAAGAAAGGCAAAATTAGATGCAAACGAGATATCTTCGGCACATGTTGATCTAACAACAATGGAAGAGACACAGAAATCAAAAATTTCAGCTATAGAAGATTTGGCTCATGCCAAGCGTGAGCATAACATGTTGAAGGAGGGAGCATTGAAGATGAAGGACAAAGAGCTCGAGCACCCGTTGAAGATGAAGGACAAAGAGCTCAAGCACCAGTTGAAGATGAAGGACAAAGAGCTTGAGTTGCAGTCAAAGAGGGAGAGAGAGTTCGATTTGCAGTTCCTCTTCAAGGATACTCTAGTATGACGGAAAGACAACTACGAGATCATGACAAGTTGTGTAACATAATTAGAGAAAAATGTGGACTTTAGTAGCGATGTTTGTCAAATTGGTCGTAAGTTAATGTAATGATGTTGGCTATGCTTAAAATTTAATGTAATAATTTATTTCGTAATAATGTAATTTACTAATTTAGATATATAATACAAATCGTTAATATATAAAAAGTAAACCGCAAATATCATTTGCAAACCGTAAATATCACAATATAATATTTACGGTTCATATAGGGATGTGAAAGAGCTACCGGGCCCGGTAGAAAGCAAACACATTTACGGACATATTCTTTACACATTTACGGTTCATATATTTAAGTTTGTCATATTTACATCTCATTTAATTATATTCTAGACATACAGACATATTCTTCCAACCTTTAAATTCAAATTATTTTGAATAAATTATGTATAAAAAA
Source organism: Calophaca sinica (assembly GCA_037113605.1). NCBI lineage: Eukaryota > Viridiplantae > Streptophyta > Magnoliopsida > Fabales > Fabaceae > Calophaca > Calophaca sinica. The sequence continues at coordinate 59,393,414 of CM073735.1, forward strand.
TTAAAATTTTACTTTTTTTTAATTTACATGTTTAAGTTTTATTTAAATTGATTATATATTTTTATAACTATCACGATTAATTAATATCATAAGTAATTGCTTGCTTTTGAATAAAACAAACTAGCCGTTATTATTCAAACTAGCCGTTATTAGTCAAACTAGCCGTTGTGTTGCTCTTTATATATTCTTCACATGTAAGAAGATTTTCACACCTCTCAATTGTGCAAACAAATCTCATCTTCTCAAATTCTCTGAAACAACACTTATAAATGGATACATCCAGCAATTCCTCTCGTGAAGAAGATCTCGAGTGGGAAATCATCGAGGATTTCATAAATGACGACTACGAAGAACAATATTTGAGGCTGGTGGCAGAGAGACAAATGCAACAAGCCGCACCACGTAGACGTAGACGAGCTCATATAGAAAGGAGTCGTGAAGAAGGGCATGCTCGATTGGTCAATGTCTACTTCTCTAGTAACCTAGTATACACAGAGCAACAATTTCGACAAAGATTTCGAATGCGAAGGGATGTTTTTCTTCGCATTGTAGAAGCCCTTGGCAATCATGATGAGTATTTTCTAATGAGAGCTGATGCAACTGGAAGAATGGGTCTTTCTCCATTGCAGAAATGCACTGCAGCAATTCGCATACTGGCTTATGGATCGCCTGCTGATAGTGTTGATGATTATGTGCGAATTGGCGAAAGCACTTCACTTGAATGCTTGGATAAGTTTGTAAAGGGTGTCTATGAGATATTTGGAGATGAATACTTAAGAAGACCCAACAACAATGACATCAAACGCTTACTGCGAATAGGGGAGGCACGTGATTTTTCAGGTATGTTAGGTAGCATTGATTGTATGCATTGGGAATGGAAAAATTGTCCAGTAGCATGGAAATGTCAATTTTGCCGTGGTGATCATGGAAAACCCACTATCATGCTTAAAGTAGTGGCGTCACAAGACTTATGGATTTGGCATGCATACTTTGGGGTTGTTAGGTCAAACAACGACATCAACGTGTTAAATGGATCTCCAGTGTTTAATCATGTTTTGGAGGGTCAAGCCCCTAGGGATACATGGTAAATGGAACACAATATGATATGTGGCATTATCTAGCAGATGGTATTTATCTAGAATAGGTTGTGCTTGTCAAAACCATCCCAATGCCATAAGGTGATAAAAGAAAATTGTTTGCCCAACATCAAGAAGCAGCAAGAAAGGATGTAGAGTGTGCGTTTGGAGTGCTTCAATCTCGATTTGCGATTATACGTGGCCCAGTACGTGCTTGACACATGGATACAATCAAGTATATATTATATGCATGCATTATATTGCATAACATGGTTGTGGAAGACGAACGACACACATATAGTGCTCATTTTGATTTTTCTTATGATCATCCCAACAATGATGTCTCAACAACCGACATACATAATGGTGCTCATCCGGATATTCGACCATATCTACAAAAGAGTGTAGCTCTTCATGATAGGCAAAAGCATCATCAACTTCAAGCAGACCTTGTGGAGCATATCTGGGAACGTTTTAGACGCAATAATCAGCAAAATTAATTATTGCTCTAATTATGTAATTTTAGCAATTTTTAGCCATTTTAAATAAATTTTATTTATGTAATTTTAATTATGAAATTTTAGCTAATTTTATGTATATAGTTTTATTTCGCATTAGTAAAAATATTTTGCAAATTTTTTTTTCTTAACTTTTATAATTTAATTATTTCATAAATCGGATAATAATAAATTAATAAATAAACTATTAATAAAATGTAGATGTGATGTTATTTGTGAGACCCATTTAAGATCTTTTTAGGAGATGCTCTGTTGGAGAGATACAATGCTTATGATATGCTTAAATTAAAAATGATAAATATGAGTGATATGGAGAGGTAGGACCCATCTAAGCATCCCACAATGGTGTCTACCATTGTGGATGCTCTAGGTGATCAAATTCTTGTTGCTTACAACAAGTTTGTCTAGTTTAGAAGATATAACACTATGCTCTTGACCCACTATGGGAGATTTTGTTGTAATTTTTTAGCTTCTTGTTGTAGGTAAATGTTTTTCCTAGAAAAAATGAAGCCCAATAAAAAAGACCACTTATAGTGGCCCATTGACTAGTTTATTTTGTGTCATAAATTCTCTTTGGGCAGGAAAAATAGGGTCTTCAATTAACTTTAGAATAGCTAGAAGACTTATCTTATTATCCATTTAGTGTTTTTAGGCCTCGCTTTAGAGTTTACTTTAGGCGTCAACTGACGTTGGATTGGCCCTATAGAACCTTGAAAGGCATACAATTCATGAAGGAAAGAGGCAACCATGTTTCAAATCTCGTTAATATCGCGCACTCATTCGTTGTCTCTATTAAGCATATCATATATTGTGTTGTGTCTTCTATAGGTCAGGGTTGAGGGGTGAAAGAACTTAGTATTTTTATCACCAAGCCTGAACCACTAACAGTGAGCCTGTTGGTACCAATACAACTCCTCTTGTTGGAGGGTAGAAGTGGTATGCTCTCAAAGATTAACCTGCAACTGTTTGAGAAAATGGTTTCTCCCCATAAGAAGTTTGTGTTGAATGCCCTCCAATCAGCTCAATACACAATACATCCACTCGAATATGTTCCCAAACACATTTGTTCCATATGAAGCACATTTTTTCTAAAGCACTCTCAGTTCTCACTCTGAGAACGCGAAGGGATCCACAAGTTGGTCATTGGTTTTCGAACTATAGATCGTCCAACCGGTAGCTAAAAACTTGAAGTAAGGATGTGAAGCATGAGAGCTATCTTGGGTGTTCAACTTTAGCCATAGCCCACGATGACTAGAGCACGAGGAGGTGTTGGTGTAAGCGCCAAAACTTGCTTACATTTGTATCATACTTTTATTTAATAAATATATGGGGCACTTCTTTTTTTTTATGGAAAAAAGTTTAGTGGAGTTGGGTTCCGGGGGCTCCACAGGGCCAGGGAATACCTTGGGGCTCGTTGAGCACTTACCAAGGAGTTTACATATCGTCCACCAACAGCGCCCTCACATCGATTTCAGGAGTCGAACCCGGGTCCTAGCCGGGGCCGCTCCCTTTACCATCTGAGCCAACGCCTATTGGCATATGGGGCACTTCTTTTATTATGTTATTTTGTTTGAACGTGATGGAATCCTTATAATCGTAAGTTTAATACCATACTCGTATCCCAGCCTACGTAACAATTTTAATACCCATGCCCATAACTACACCCGCTTAAGCAACAACTTTGATCCTTGTATCTTTATCCGTTTGGAATGTAAGTACTCATACTCGTACTCGTTACTCGGACTTTACTTCACTATAAAAGATTGGTAAATAAAAAAAGAACATTAATTTAAAATACAAATATAATTCAATTGAAAAGTTATTCATTCAGAGATCTTCCAGACCCCAATTATAATATTATTTAACTAAATAAAAATACAATGTAACAAGGTTATTGAACAACATGTAATATTAATTTAAACATCGAGTAAATGTTACAATAAACTTTCAAAACAACAAATTCATAAATTTGTAAGTCGGGATTAATATTAGGTTTAGATTAATTGTATTTTTTTAATTAAATATTATAACCGTAAGTATAATTAGGTTTGATAAATATACGAATAAATAAATAGTACGAGTATGAGACGGGTTGGGTACTAGCGTACTCACCCATCAAATTTGGTGGGTAATTACTCACACCCATACCCATACCAATTAAGCGGTTAATTACCTTACCCATCATGGATAATTTTTGTTGTTACCTATTAGTTCTATTAGACATTGCCATTCCTATTCACAACTAGCAGTCTTAATGTTTTGTGGAGGCCATCAAGTCCGATCATTGTACGAGATACCATTTTTAAAGAGGAGGGTGTGAAGAACTTTTTTTAGTAGAAAATGGGGTCGAGGCCCAAAGAAGACAAACTCCCCAAACTATCAATAAGCAAGTACTGCCCTATTTGAGCAGGGTACATATTGCTCATACACAATCAACTGGGGACCCTGTTTACAACCCACATTGGCCAAGATGTCGGCACAACAATTAGCTTCCCCATTGATATGAATGATCTGAACCTCCCAAGCAAGCCGCAAATCTTCGTGATCTCTTTCACTAAGCTCCAACCAACATATCTACTAATTTCATTGCCTTGAATAATGCGATGAGCAGCTTCAACATCTATTCACTACAAGAATTATGCCTATTTCCTACAATTTTTTTCTAAGGTCACTAACCCTAGGAAATTACCTAGGGAAAAAGTCGTGGGAAAATACTCATATGTTACTTACCCACAGGCATTTATATAAAACTGTCGGAAATTATTGAAATTTTTCTTAAAAAAAAAAGTTGGACACTTCCTAAGGGGTAGGCCGTCGGTTTTGGTTGGACCCTTTTTTTGTTTTTTTTTTTTAAAAAGGGGCCCAAACCAAGGGGCATAGCCTTAGGGATTTTCGGGCCTGCAAAAACTGCCAGTCTTTTTTTTTGTTTATGCTTGACATTTACGAGGGGCATGCCCCTCGGTTTCAATTTTTTTTTCATTTAAAAAATCTGAACGTTGAGGGGTTTTCATCAATTCACCGATAAATAGCGGTTCTAGTAATACGTAGCAGCAAGTGGGTGGCCAATTAACTGGACAATTAATTTATTTTAATGGAAAACATCATCAATTTGGTGCTTTGAATTCCAATGATAATAGTCAAGCGGCTCGTTATTTGATGGAAGGAAACGCTTCAACGAATATTGATGGCGTTGTTACGGAAATTAGTGGCCAGACAAAACACAAACGGAAGATGGACAAGGCAGCGGTGGAGTCTACCGGTTTGGTGGATTATGTTGGTCAACTTGTTCTTCATACAACAATATTGATGTCGGTCCACCCCCCTCCACCACCAATCCGCATCTCCCTCTCCCTCTCTCTCCTCTCTTCCATTTCCCTCCACCACCACCACTACCCCTCCCCTCTGCCCCCACACCCCCACTCACCCTCCCTCCCTCTCTCTCGTCGGCCTCCGCCCCCTGGCTGCTGCCATGGCCATTTCGGTCTAACCACTGCTCCTCCACCATCCTCACCACCCTCCCTCCACACCGCCCCACCTTCCAATTTTTACTTGTTTTTTGTTCTGTGTTTTTTTTAAACTGGTTATGTGTTTTTTTTTTATTTCACTGCTATGATGATTATTTTTTGACCTTATTTTTTATTTTACAGCTTTTCATTAAAATTGGAAGTAGAAACTTAGAAGCAGAAAGCACAAAGTGGAAGCAGAAATTTTTAGTTTGTATTTTGTAATTTTTTTTTATTTTGTAATTTGCTTATGTAATTTTTAATTATGTATTTATTTAATTTATTTTGAATTTGTAATGTTATTATACTTCTGTAATGTTATTATTGTAATTTTTTAATATTTTTATTATCTATTTCATTTTATTCTTTTTTTTGGTTTTCTTATTCTTTCTGTTTATTTCTGCATTTTGTTTTTTTAATTTTTGGTATTCAATTAATTAGGTGTTTTCTAATATTCCAGTAAAAAAATTACTTTTTTTTATTAAAATGCAATATTTAACTATTACTTTCTTCCATTATTATTTTTTTAATACACCTTACAGTTTTCTAGGGTCAGAGCCCCAGGTACTGCATATTATTTTTTTTACGCAATTTCCTAGGGACTCTGACCTTAGGAAATTTTCGACGGGTATTTTTTAAAACCCTAAGCGGTTCAGCTTTCCTACCAAAGAATAACCCATCGCCTCGTGACTTCCTAGAGCCTCGAAAATTTTGTCATTTTCTACAGTTTTTGGGCGTTTCCTAGGGTTTTTGGCCCTAGAAAATGCCAAACATTCTTGTAGTGATTTGAATCTCCACTTCCTTGAAACCTGTCTCCTTATTCGTGAAAGAAACTAACAAACAGTTAATTATGATGTTGTATAATATTTTTTTTTTAGATTTTAATAACTAATATCAAGAGTACCAACATTTTTTATACAAATGTGCAATTATATTTTACTTTATGTTATCATATCATATTGATGTTTTATTTCTTAAAATATATAATAGGACGGTAAAATATAATTAGATACTAGAACGTGACCCGTATGATGCGCGATTTTTTGGTCTTTTTCTAGATGTGGTTGAAGTTACTAATATAATTTAAAAATATATTTTGTCTACAGGAAGTTGTTTTTTTTCTGTAAAAGATCGTATTTTAGAATTGATAATAAATGTTAGTATAAAACAATTTTGTTGAAGTGTAAATATGATAGATGTGTTGTTTGATCATTTCTTAGAAGTAATTATATTTGTAAGATGTAATTGGAAACCATTTTTTTAAAACTATTTTTTTTTGTAATTTATAAAAGGAAGTATATTGAAAATACATGCTTTTGATGATTAGTTGACTTATTTCTTTAAGTTATACAACATAATAATATAATTAAAAGATAAACGCATATAAATTATGTTTATTAATAAATAAATAGTTAGTTTGTTGATAAAATTCAAGTAACAATTGAATTAAGAATCTTTTTTCGTAAGATACATTATTGGATGAGAAATTTTTAAACAAATTAAATCATAATGATAAACATATATAATTTTAAGAAAATACTTATATTAGAATTAAATAGTTATGAAATGAGAATTAAAAAAACAAAACAAAACAAATAATGATAGATTAATATTAATTCTAAATGACAAAACATAAATTCAGTACATCAATTGTTACTGCATCAATAAAAAAAATCATCAGATAAATTATTTAAATAGAGTTCTTACACAAGTTGATCATCTATCGAATATGGTTGAAACACGAACTAAGTCGCTCTCTTTAAGACGTTTCGCGGCTCTGCCTAAATTGTGTAGCAGTGTACAGTCTCGTCGTCCCCAGAATAAAACAGTCTCTCGATAGATATGACCTTCCCTGCACTAAAAAGAACCACGAAACTCACACTCACTTTTGTTAACTGCTCGGGAGCTAAAAAATTTCTTTGTAACAATTTTGGTTTCACGTTCTACTTTTTCTTTTTCTTCTGACTTGGTTATAAGTGTTGCGAGTCCCACATCGGGTGGTTAACGAGTCTGGTCGTTGCTTATATAGCTGGGTAGACCACCCCCTCACAAGCCGGTTTTGAGGGGACCATTCGGATGCCTGAATTCTCACATGGTATCAGAGCCACGTTCTGCCCGGCGGTGTGGATAGTGCCGCTAGCCCTTACTTGTGGTGACGAGCCCAAGCTCGAGCGGGCGTTTTGCGAGTCTCACATCGGGTGGTTAACGAGTCTGGCCGTTGATTATATAGCTGGGTAGACCACCCCCTCACAAGCCGGTTTTGAGGGGACCATTCGGATGCCTGAATTCTCACAATAAGGATTGAAAATCATTCATCTTCCAACGTACAAATTAAAAGAAAATGAGCTATTAATTTTTTATCAAACGGCTAAACATAAAAGAGCCATAAAACCATGATATAAAATGTCATAAATAGAGTTAATAGCAAATAAAATATCGTAGCAATTTTAATGAATGAAAACGGCTCATCAACTTGAATAATGTGGAAGAATATCAAGTTTGACATATCCAAATATATTCAAAGAATTTATTTATTCATTTTTAAATAAAACACAACAATGTCCCACTTGTTTTCTTTAAAAATATTTTATCGAGCAGTAACGTAATACAATATAAGATTGAGCATAAGCAATGGTGTTCGTAGACTTGAACCATTACATAGTAATTATATTTTAGATTTTACTAGAGTGACTCGTAGTCTTGAACTCTATCTCTAACAACATTACACACTCAACCTTTCAGGGTGTAGTCTAAAAGCCTGTGTTTTACGGTCATACACGTATATCCTATTATAGTGAATGTTCTAGAGAATTTTTCCCAAAATTCCATAGGAAGCGGCCTCACTGCCACATTCACATAGGTGAGTCTATCAAGAGTACTCCTGTAGCTAGGTACCCCACTTCATATAGAGTATATAACTCATTAAGAAATTGATTCAACCTTTTGACACTATAAGATATCATGCTTTAAATACATGAATGAGACTTAGAAAATATTTTTGCATGATTCTCACATCTTCTTATAAGTTGTTATTACCCTTTGAACCTATTTCTTGGGATCTCCAGTCCATAGGTTGGGTTACCCTTATAAGAGACAATTTAATCTATGGGCATCGGTCTCATTCCTTTTGAGGTTTTGAAAACCTTTTCTCTTGCTAATCCTTTCGTCAAAGGATTAGCCAAATTTTCTTCAGACCTCACATGATCCTTCCTTATCATTATAATAACGATTCTAAATCTTTGCAATAGTCGTGGTACTATCGCAACAGATCAATATGGCTGGAATCAGTTTTTCACATATAGGAATATCTGAAAGGGTATTCCAATCAGCATCACTGTAACCTTCTAGTACAGCGGAAAACTTTTGATAATGTAATCCTAGGATCATAGTCCTTTTAAGGTACCTCATGACCCTTTCAATAGCACAACAGTGCCCATTACTAGGACTATTAGTAAACTTGCATGATAACCCCACGACATAGGCTATATCAGACCTAGTGCAATCAGCAGCATACCGAAGACTGCCAATGATGCTCGCATACTCAGATCGATTAACACTGTTACCAATGTTCTTGAACAACTTTACACTAGGATCATAAGGGATACGTGCTAGTTTAGGTCCAAAGAAATTCTCTTTTCAGTTCTAGTAATTTTAACTCCAAAAACTATATTTACATCACCAAGGTTCTTCATGTCAAAAAATTTCAGAGCACATTTTTGACATTTTTTTCCCACAAAATCAAGACCGAAATTGGCATCTATAAATGACAAGGCTTCTTGAACAGAGGAATGATCCTCTTCAACGTTATAACCATAAAAATTGGGACTAAAATTGTTAGTCACGTGTGCTCTTTCACTCCTTCTAGATTCATTTAAAAATCAATGTTAGAATCACGAGTTCTAATTTGTGCACTATTAGAAATAGAGCCCCCACTATTTTTCAATTTAAACGGAAAACATACTTCATAAAAATCAGCGTCATTCGATTCAATAACAATTTTCTGGTTTAAATCAAAAAAAAATATATATGCTATACTATTAACTGCATAGCCAACGGAATGACATTCATACGCTCCAATTTTTAAAAAATTAAATAAAAAGTTTTCATCACCATTCAAATGACGTACTTGAAGACTACTATTATCTTCACCTCAATTTTCGCAAAATACCTTTCATAACAGAAGAAAAGACACACACAAACGGATACCACATCATAAATTATGCATTGAGTCGTGAAGGCAATATGTATTTCATAGAGAACAACAATGTTCACCTCAAAGCATAAACAAGAAACAAAACGATAGAAAATGCATCAAGCTTTGAATAAGAATGAAAACCACATTCTTTCGTCTTTTTATTATGTCGCATTTCTACTACTTTACATCTATAATGTATGTGCGAGACATGTACTTTGATTAAAAACAAAAACTATCTCATGTCCTCTCTCAATAATTTCATAAGGTAATTTAGATCAATAGAGCTGGAAAAGATTTACGGAAAAATTACCTTGAATCCTTTTTTTTTACTAGCATATAACTCAAAACAGTGGGGGAAAAAATAAATCAATTCCCAAATATAAATAACTAACATGAGGGAGCAACTTAGAGGTTTAATATTGATAATAGTTTTTTTATCAACATAACGCATAGGCCTTCGTCTAAAAAACCAATAAAAAATATCACATATTTCATGTTTTCAATAACCAAAGACATCATGATACTTGGAAAGAAACAAAGACTGGGAAGTAATTCATAAACACTAATGTATTGTCATAATAAACACCCATAACCTTTTAAAATAAAATTAAAAAATAAAATCCACTCATGTCAAAAATAATTCCTTTTTTTTTATCACACTGCATAAGTGAGTATTTAATCAACTTGTAAAACAGTAACAAAGTCTCGTTAAATCATAGCATAAAAATATCATAAAATTGTGGATTAACATCACCAACAATATTTTAAAACAAGCATAGTTAAGGAGACTTACTTGACTTCTTTATCAATAAAATCATTGGTATTCCCCTTTGTTTGTGGTGTGAAAACATAGAATTAAAGGGAGATATTCAGTAACGTTTGTTCTTCACTACTGGTTTGGTGTCATGCTCAGAAGGCATAGTAGAAAGGAAACGTCTTAAAATTGTTGCTGTATCAATAAAAAAAATTATCAGATAAATTATTTAAATAGAGTTCTTACATAAGTTGAGCATCCATCAAATTTTCTGGTAGAATACGCTTGGGACATTAGGCTGAGTCGCAGACTAGGTCGCTCTCTTTATGACATTTCGTGACTCTGCCTAAATTGTGTAGCAGTGTACAACCCCGTCGTCTCCAGGATAAAACAGTCTTACTAAGAAAAACCACCAAACTCACACCCACTTTTGTTAACTGCTCGGGAACTAAAAATTTTATTTGTAACAATTTTGGTTTCACGTTCTACTTTATCTTTTTCTTCTGACTTGGTTATAAGGATTGAAAATCATTCTTCTTCCAACGTACAAAATTAAAAGAAAATGAGCTATTAATTTTTTATCAAACGGCTAAACATAAAAGAGCCATAAAACCATGATATAAAATGTCATAAATAGAGTTAATAGCAAATAAAATATCGTAGCAATTTTAATGAATGAAAACGGCTCATCAACTTGAATAATGTGGAAGAATATCAAGTTTGACATATTCAAATATATTCAGTCCCCTACTGTTGGTTGCATTGGTAATTTCAGCGACATAGGGACGTCGACTCCCGGGTTCAATCCCGGGTGTGTCCGTTTAATAGTGTGTGTGGTGTTTATTTGCCATTTCGTCTAAGCTGACCAAAAAAATAAAAATTCAAATACATTCAAAGAATTTAATTTTTAAATAAAACACAAAAATAATTATCAAAAATAAATTCAGTACATCAAATTATAAGATATAAAACTATTTAAAATTGGATATTTTAAATTTATAAATTAGAAAAGAATAAATTATGATTATTTTATAAATTAATAGCTATAAAGTTGTTAAAAGTCAAGTAATAGTCGAATTAGCAAATCATTTTAAAAATTCAATGATAAGACAACCATCTAATGAATAAAATAATTTATAAAAAGAATCACGGTCATTGTCGTAACCACATTGCGACCTGAGTGGCAAATGATAATCTTCTTGATTATCTAATTTTTTATATTCTTTGTGAAGTCATAATCTACATGTAAATTTGACTCAAACTTTCTTTTTGTCTCAATTTAGAGTTATTTATGCATAAATGACTATGAATATTCTATTTATATATTTTTGAAAGTTGCTTGAGAAAACCAAATAAGATTTAAAAGTGCCTATCTTTTTTTTTAAGTGGCTATCCTAACAATTTGTTTCAATTAAATTAAATTAAATTTAAAATATTGTTAATAATAATCAAACAGAAATATCCAAAATTGTTATCCTTAATAACTCAATTTTAATTTTAAAATAAAAAAGTGTTTGTAATGACAAAAGAGAAAGTAGATCCAAAGTAATCTTTGCTAACAACCTAACTATTTACAATTTTAGAATTTTTTTTTGACTTAGATTATAAATATTTGACTTTGATTTTAAAAATATTTCAGTTTTATTTAAATAATCCATTGTTTAAAATGGTATTTGGTTTTCTATTTACCTAAAAGAAATTAATCTTGATTTAAATAAAAAACGATTTTGTTTTATATGATTTTTACTATAAAATGCAATCAACGCAAGACTTATTCTTTATTTAATTCTAAACAAATTTTATTTTTTTATTGAACTAAACTATAAAAATAGAAAAAATGAATTTTCTCATTCAGAAAATAATCAGATACCACTTTACCAAACGTACCAGATGGAGATAACCACAAATGCGATACTACACGTAAGTTACAAGACGATCAACATTTGTACTTTTACGAACAAAAGATATTGCAAATCATGTTATATTACCCATATTTGAATATAAACATAAGAAAAATAAATTTCTTTTTTAATAATCATCACAATCTGTTACTCATCATATAGGGACTTGCGACACTTAATCGCAAACTCATTAAGGACAAAGCTTTTTTTTCTTCACCGCAAGTGAACAAAAAAAGTAATATGATGTGTATTACATGTCACACAAAAATATACACTATCGCAGTATTACTATCAACCAATTCGCGTAACCAAAATAAAGAAAATAAATTAAAGAATAAATAGAATACAAAATAACAAAAAGTAAATGATAATTTATGGACCAATACATCACAGACTATACAAATGCAATAAGAAATACTAATTATAATTTTTCATCTCTATTGGTTTTGGAGAGTATGTCCCCAAGACCGGGACAGAATAATACCAAAAAGAAAAGAAACCTTAAATTTGGGTGGTCTGTCATGCCCATGTCTTGATATTGTATTTGGGTCAAGTTTCGTATTTCTTCACACCATTCTTTTTCATCTTAGGCAAGAAAACTCAGTGGTTTGTTGGAAACTCACCGTAAATGGGCTTTGTGTACTTATTCCTCTATTTACATAATGTAACAATGGTTTCAATGTGGGAAAATTAGCAAGAGAGGTCAGTATTTCGGTTGGCGAGTGATGGAAGAGATGATCATGGGTGGGTTCGATGGAAGTTAGCCGCTGGTAAGGGGTGGTTTGAATGAGATAGCCTAATGGGTTTTTTTGTGCTGATTCCGCTTTTAGTTTAGTTCCCTATGTTTCCTTTTTTACTCAAAATCTATCTCTTTGTATTGTAATTTGCATACTCTCATTTCTTCAACTTCTTTGAAATTGTTGATAGTATTTTGCTGCTTCTCTTATGCGTTATCTTCATTTTATAATTGAATATTTCAATGACTTTTTCTTTTCTCACTTCATCGGTTACATTTTGTTTATGAGAGTAATGAATTATAATAATTTACTTTATATATGGTAAAAGTAATTAAATAGAAAACTTTTATAGAAGATGAAATAAATTCAACTATCGATATATTTTTATTTTACCATTTTATTATTTATCTATATTATTTTGTAGAAATTGGTGTAACTAACATCTTCAGCCAATACTTGAAATTCAGTTTTGTGTTTAAATATTTTTTTTTACTTATGAATATGAAATTAAAAAATAAAGGCTAAATTGCACTTTTTGTCCCTTAATTTTTTTTTAGTTTTCAATTTCTTCCCATAACTATTTAAGTTTTCATTTAGGTCTCTTAAGTTACGAAAGTTAATTCAATTTCGTCTTTTTTTTTATTTTAGACGAATGACCATTCGACACGTAGGTGATTTCCATTTAATTTTTTATTTTTTTATTCCACGTGTCAAATGGTCATTCATCTAAAATAAAAAAAATAAAAAAAAAGTATGAAATTGAAGTAACTTTCCTAACTTAAAGGACCTAAATAAAAACTTAAATAGTTAGGGGACGAAATTGAAAACTAAAAAAAAGTTAAGGGACGAAAAATGCAATTTAGCCAAAAATAAAATAAATAAAAAGTAAAAATGTTTTAAAAATTGTTATATTAAACTAAAATAATGTTTTAAAAATTTTAATTTTTTTTTGATATAGCATATAATATTAACATACATTTTGTAAAAAAAATGCAAATGGACATTAGGTTTATATAATAACCGGTACCATACTCGTGCATCCGCATGAGACATGTCGTTGGTTGCTACTATTAGTTGTTCATTGTTACCATTTTAACACAATTTAGTAACCCCAAGTAGTTAGAATCATTGTTTGTCTATATATATATATAGGGGACGACTCAGGTGAGAACAGTTATTTATTGTGAAAAATGAGAACAGCTAATAATAACCATCGGATTAAAATTAATTAAAATGAACAGCTCGGATTTTTTTTAATTAAAAAAGCACAAGTGACTACCATTTCTTCTACCCCCCATCGTTCTCGCACTATCTCTCTAGAATACTCTTTTTTCGGAAAAACCCTTTTAACCTAAATCCTTCCCTTCGTCTCGCCTGTCATCACCATGTCATGCCTATTTTGGGTTTGCACTGTGATCCACCTATGGAAGACATATGAATTTGACTTTTCATGCTTTTAAATTCCCACAAGAAATTATCCACTAATCTATCGTCTTTTTCAAATAGCGTTAAGTCTTTCTTTTTGGATGCATCTCCAAAACGGTAAATGGAACAAGAAAATTCCAAAATAATTATGACTGGAGACCAATTATTGTTTGTGCAGTAAACGCAAGAAAGTGCTTGAAATATTAACGGCGGAAATAAAAATTGCATTCGCAAAGCCTACTACGCTATCAATCAACGAATCTGGGACCACCCCTCCATAATCAAAGCAGGTTTTATCTTTTCATGTTGTTGCTGTTTTTGATTTGGAAGGAAATTGGTTCTATGTTGCTTGTTTTTAACTTGGACTGTGTGTTGTTCAGTGGGAAAATCAAAGGTGGGTCTACAGGGATGATTGCATGACCATGGCTCAGGGTGTTCTTAAAGCGGTGTTGGTGGACACTACTGGTGGTTGTGGCAAATGGTCCTGCACGAACAGGTGATAGAGATGGTTGTTGGGCGGTGTTTGCTCGTGAATGTTACAGATCGCAAATCGGTAAATGGAGGAGAGGAAGAAGGAGAGTGCATCACGTGACTTTTTAAAATTAAAACTTAACCTGCGCTATCAAATTTAATCCGACGGTGATAAGGATTTGTTCTCGTTTCTCATAACAACCGACTGTTCTCACCTGAATCATCCCCCATATATATATATATATATATATATATATATATATATATATATATATATATATATATATAGCAGCCTAATGTAATTATAAATGCCAAAATCTGAGAAAACTACTAAATATATGATACTATATGTTTAAAAAACAACGTAATAGTTTATCTGACATTAGGGCCACAAATATGTTCAGACATTAGTTAACAACAAAGTGCTCCAATATTATATAGCCCTATTAGTACGGAAGTTGATAGGGTCACAAAGAATTCATCACTTCCTAATATTTTGACATATGGAACTTGTAAAAAGACATGCACAGAAAGATACACAACATTAAAGAGCTATTTTCACAACATCCACAATGTTGTTGACATTTGGATTCACCCAGGGTTCGTACGGGTCGCTTCGGTTTCTATGCATGTTAGAAATAGACCTATATATAAAATTAAATAATAACTTAGAATCAAACATAGTTGTATACATAGTAGACGTGTTTTTCTCTCAAACTAAATTCCATGTCAATGCAAAATTGTGAGACAGTATGTCACTATCCTGCAAGAAGAATATTAAAACCCTTGAGTTAGAGAGATCCACAGTGAATACCAGAGATTTTTTAATTATAATCTGAAAGTGCAATAAAAAATATTATGGGCACACAATACCAAGATTGCTACTACATTTTACTTGGCAGGCTCTAATAGATTTAACCAATAAGCCAATGTTTGTTTATCCATTTTTTAAGGTCTCTTTCCGGCATAGTGAATGACCAAAAGAGAGAAAAAGGAGTACCTTTCCATAATAGTCTAGTTCCAAACACATTTGCATATGCAATTACTACCACTGCAAAACAAAATTAGTGATCAGATGTGGAAAAATTTACCATCTCAGAACCACACTCTCTAGAGGTAAATTCACCATCTTATAAGAGATAGTAAACTACCCTCTCTTTAAATGGCATGCATTGGAGTTTTCAACCTAAGTTCATAATAAAAACCAACTCACAAGCGAAGCAACTTAGGACCCCCCGTATTAAGGAGCAATTCTCGACACATAGACAATGCCACCCACCACTTGATTCTGCATACAAAAATCCTTACAGAGACATCAAATACTCAAAATTGATATGTGAATTCCCATTAGTACATGCAGAATGATACAATTATATAGGCTCCACAAAAATTGAAATGCTTGATTCCAATAGTAATACATATATATCCTCTGTCGGTTACTGTTGGAAGGAGGTCAATTCTACCTATAAAGATAATTTTTTCATTAGATGTTTTAGATCCTGTAGCTATAATCAACCAAATTAATGGTCATGTCAATCTCAATAATTGATATATTGTGATTATAAGAAAAACACGCAATCAGTCACAAAGTTAAGGTAGGATTAGCCTGGATGAACACACAACTAAATAACTATAAACATTTAATTCTTAAAAACAGAGCAGAGCTACCCCAAATTCAATTTACTAATTTGAGGTAACATGTCAGAGTTCAATTATGGAGAAAAAGATTCCCAGCACTGATTAGTGATGAAATCAAGTGATGAAGCAATTCAGAGAGCATCCAAATTTCGATTGATTACTTGCACTATTATTTTGAACTCTTAGTTAACTGCAACTCAGTGATGAAATCAAACCAAATAAGACTTGAAAATAAAAGCTTGTATATTTAAAAAGATCCTAGCATCCCCAACACTGAATTAGTGTGGGAAAGCTCCCCATTCTTAAGTCTTTTTAACTAAACTCACAGTTCTGGACATTTAATGAAAAACTCAAAAGGCATAAAATGCATGTAAGCCTCACTTTCTATTATTCTCCTACCCTCATTTTTTTCCAACCGCTTCAATAATCTAAAAGGACCTGGAGTTCATCTTATTCATCTTTGTAATTTTTGCCTCATAGATGCATCTGACAACTTTAAAAGAACTTGGAGTTCAATAGCTCTAATAAGGGAAATAGCATCAATATAAAAAGCCAAAATTGCTTTTATAAATGGACAAATCAATTACACAAAAGCAAACTAAGACTCGGCCAATAATTTTTCACCACAAAAAATAGACAAATCAAAGAAATTAAAATAAACCACAGCACACTTACCTGGGAATTATGACTGTTCATGGTTTGGTTCTTGAGGAGAACTGAACTGAACCGAACTGAACTTGAAAGACAATTCACTTGAACCAAACTAAACCTGTTCAGTCTCATTTCGAACTGAACCAAACATGTGCCTTGGTTTGGTGCATCTAGTTTTATAGTTTTCGAACCTAACTGATAAAAGCAAACTGACTTATTAGCATTACTGCAATGTCCACCGTGATGATTCACTCCATCGTGTTCAACTTTTACAACTCAGTGTTGTCAGTTGTCACTCCTTCGCGTTACGTTTAGCAGACATTTGCTTTTGATATTTTATTATAAAAAATTACTATAAATTTAAAGTGGTCTTGTACATCAATCAATCAAAAGATAAAAAAATTCAATAGGAAATTTATCTTCTCTATACATGACCGTTCCATTTATGCAAAACAGCTTTCATTAAAAAAAAAAATAGGAAAAAATGTGCTTTTGGTCCCTATAAAAATATTTTTTTCAAACTTGTCCCTGTAATTTGATTTTCCGTCACTTTTGGTCCTCGATGACAGTTGTCCGTTTAAAAAAGTTGACGTGACAAACGACAGACACACGTGGACACACGTGGCAAGTCACACTAAACTGAAACAAAAATCAAAATTGTTTTTTAATTTTATGTTTTAATAAAGATAAAAATAGAAACACATTTCGTTTCCAGAAACCCTATTTCCTCCGCCACCATGTTCTTCTTCTTCCCTGTAATTTCTTCTTCTTCTACCATGTTCTTCCTCCACCACCATGTTCTTCTGGATATCATCCAAACATGAGCTTGTGGCAACAAAAATGAAAACGAGGAAGGGACGAAGGAAGGAAAGCAGGAACTCATAACTTCGACCAGAAACCCAGAAACTTTGACCAGAAATACCCAGAAACCACCGTCAAACCCACACTCTACCTTTCATCTCGTTTGATTTTAGAGACCACCCTCACTTCACTCTCAACGCCGTGCCCCTGTCCCCCACTTCTCTCTCTTTCTTTTTTCTTTTCTTCTCTTTTCTCCTTCTCTGTCGGCTAAACCCCTCCTCTCATCTCTTCTCTCTCTTTTTTCACCTTCCTTCTTCCTCCACCCTCTAAAACCATAACCCTAAGAAGGCTGGCCCCCAAATTTGCCCCACCGCGTCAGCTTCCCTGAAGCCTCCACCAAGACCGTCGCGTTTGCATCCTTATTCATTGATGTTTGTTTTCTATTTGTGCTATTGCTTGATGTTTGCAGTGGAGATTGGGACAATAGTAAGGGTAATGTTTGAAGATGGAGACTTCGCTTAATGTTGGGGTTTGCTCACTATTGGAGGAGGAGGAGGGGAATAGAGGGAGAAAGAGAAGAAAGAACGAAAGGGGTGTGAACCCATTGTTGTCACTCCGGCCGCCATGCACGAGCGCGCGACCCCTATCCTCATCTCCGGTCAGTCGCTGCCCCGGGTCCCTGCTCCTCCCCTTGTCCTTTCTCTTCTCTCTGTCTCGGTTCCCTTGCTTCCTTTTTCCTTCTTCCTTCCAGATATGGGTTTCTACTTAGAAGAGTTTTTTATTTTATTTTAACAAGCACATTGTGACACCCTTATTTATTTATAATATTTTCCAATAATAATAATAATAAAGAAATACATAAGGAAAGAATTTTTTTTCATTATACTGTAATATTTTACATCAAGTTTGGTGTACATACAAGGGTTCCTCGGAACCACCAAAAAGATAATATATATTAGTGTTAAAACCTAACTGGGTACAAAAATGACACTCCTAAACAAAAGGGGTCAAAGTCAACGGCCAAAGGTCAAAGTCAAAGGGGTCAAAGGTCAAAAGGTCTAACATCTCAACGTCTAACAGTCCAATAAACCAAAATCCGACGACACACGAAGAAACTCGTACATCTGGTCGGGCCTAGGGATCCTAATCCTGAATCGTGGTGGAAAGCGGGAATCCCCAGTATGAGGATGCCCATGAAACCTAGGCTGATATGCTCTCATAGGATCCCTAGAGGTCGAAGGAACGGTCGACTCAAAACGACGTAAACCTCTAACACCTACACTGTCTTTGGCCACACTGAAAGATCCTGATGAAGATGAAGTAGTATGGTAATGCTGTCTCGGCTCCCGCCACATGCGGTTAAAAGGCAACCGCTGGGCGATCCTAAAATCCCCAACAAAAGATGCTCTGGGTGATCCTAAGATATGGAAGAAAATACTAACTAAGCTATATATATAATGACATGACGGTTGTAATCTATCTCCCAACTATCGTCGTGATAGTACACTTCAAAGTCACCCCAGACTGGTACACTCGGCTCCTGTAGCATGGACGGGTGAAAGTAGTGCGACATCTTCACTCTCGTGTGGATCTTCAAAATCTAAATATAAAAATACATAGAAAAGTGAACAAACAACACATAGGAGATAAGAACACTATATACCAAACAAAGTGGGAAAGTAGAGGAATAGAACATGTGAAAGAATAGGTCACACATCTCTCGATCAACTGTTAGGATCATCACCTAACTACCCATACCCATGCAGTTCAGATCTATATGTCTACGTGGCCACACAACTCAACTAGGGCAGAAGCAGCCCCACCTTAGCTACTTTGCCTTGATAGATTTCAGCGACCAGACCTAGCCAGTTATCCATCCCCCTATCCCGCTCATTGTACCCCTAAGAGTGCATCCTTGTTCTTCGATAAGAACAGGTATCGGGACGACACTTGGGATCGGCACTATAGATAGTGATGCAACAGTACCTCATCAGGATGACCGGGCTACCCAACATCCCGACAAGATGGTAGCAAGCCATCTGTCACCTGTAGACTTGTCGGACCCAGACTATCCTCAAGGACCAGCGTGTCCTATACCGATTGCATCGTGCCCGCACTCTGGCACCTGGCCTCGTACACAGCCTATGTGTACGGAGGTGGATTTACAGCACAACTATGTATTTTATTATTCAGCACCTATCAGCCCAGCTTATCAGTTTCTTATCACTTTATTATTCAACCAATAATTTACTTATTCTTCCCCACACTATCAGCACAAGTATATATAATAATTGAATAATAATTAAAAAGTTAGACAATTGAACAATAAACACTATACAGCAAACAATAACACATACTCCTAGTGTCGCTCAGGCGACATACTACAAACACATCATCAAATAATACACACAATCATCAAACAATTATAAATTCTCTACCCTAGGGTTTTCACACTATACTACACCTATGGTTGATGGACTATTGACTGCTATCCTTAGCAGTCATAGTCACAACACCCCTCCTAGGGTGTTGGGGCATCAACCCCTAGTAGGGATTGGGCCACCCTACTTCCTTATTCTACACCTATCAAATTTCTACTATCCCTAGTGTATAGAGTCCAGATCTCCCCGTACCTGACTTAGATGACCGCCGTCATCCGCGTACATCCCGTCGCGTCCCTTGGAGCTCCTCCACGTTTCCCCCAAGTGGTCTTGGAAGAAATTGGTGATGAATGGGGGGTGGATCCCTATTTATAGGCGTGGAGAAGAGCCAAACATTTCAGCACCGCCTTGCATCGCGTCGCGATGCCAAGTCCGTCGCGTCACGATGGGCGCGTTCCAGATCCTTCATTTTCTCTCTTGCACTGCCTTATCTCGCCAATGTCCTCGCGTCGCGACATCGCACTGCGAGCTGTTCCTTTGTTATTCCATCACATCGCGATGGACGTGTTATAGGTAATTTCCAATTTCTTCGATTTCTAATGGTTTTCTAGAGTTTCTAAGGGCATTTTGGTCTCCTTTTATTCCTTTTTTACCTCTTTATCATTTTAGAATTATTTTATTTTTCTTAGGATGTCACACACTGACCAATTTCATCATCAGACGTGATTTTTCCTTCACCAGATCTAAAAATTTCATCATCAGATCTGGAAGTTGTGATGGAAGGGAAGAACTTCAAGCAATTTCTGGGCATCAACGAAGAACACAGGAAGAACACCAACGTTTTTTTTGTTCTTTAATGAAAAAAGAAATAAAAATAGTGAGTCAGATTATATTAAGTTGCCACGTGTGTCCACGTGGTGTCACGTGTGTCTACCGTTTGCCACGTTAATATTTTTAAACGGACCACTGACGTCAGGGACGAAAAGTGACGAAAAATCAAATTACAGGGATAAGTTTAAAAAAATATTTTTACAGGGACCAAAACTGATTTTCGGTCAAATTACCGGGACCAAAAGCACAATATTCCCAAAAAATAAAAAAATATAATCCACTTTTTCAAAACAATAAAATCATCTGATATCATGAATAAATATTATTAGAAATTTGACCCCAAAAAAACCTCATGAAAGTTTGTTAAAAATTACTTTAAATATCTTTTTTATAATGATTGACAAGAAATTCTCGTTGGTACAAATATTTTTTAATCTAACAATATTTGTGCAGTATTTATAGCTTTGTGACATCAAATTTTGAGTCACACAAAATATATGGCGTAGGCTTAAGATCGGATCACAAATTAACTGTTGAAATTAATTTTTATTTACATAATAAAATATTTAAAAGAAATGCATAAAATTAATGACACGATAGAAGAAAAATATTTTATATTCTTTGTGTTAAAAATTATCTTCAAATAAATTTTTTGGAATATATCTTCAAACATATTTATTATATTTGAGGAAACTCATTTATTATGTATAATTTTTTTGGTATTATTAATATATAATTTTTTTGCAACTCTAAAATTTCCAAATTTAATTGGAGAAACATTTTTTAATACACTATTCTGCTTTTAGTTTTGCCTTTTGCAGTTCTTCGTCAAAAAAGTTTTGTCTTTTACGGAAGATGACAGTTAGTACCAACACGCGGTGCAGTCAGTTCGTGGCTTCCTGAGCTTATGCAGCGAGTTCGGTGTACTTGTGTTCGATAACTAAACTGGGTTTAATGGTTCAATTAGTGAACCATCTTTAAATAGTCAGTTCGGTTTGCGAACTGTAAGCAACAGTTCGGCTATATATCGGTTAGTTCGGTTAAGTTTGACAGTTCGATTCGACGGTTCAGTTTTTTTAAACAGGCTACTACTGGGAATGCTTTAGCACTATTGTGTGTTTTAAAATCAGCAACCAATTACGAAAAAAGGGAGGTATGTGAAGTAATAGGCAACCAATTACAATCAGCAACCATCAAGCTCGACCTAATAGGCATGTGAAGTAAAATAAGCATTTTCCCATTTTATTCGAAACCACTCGATGCCATCATCCTCACCAGCCTGCACAACCAAAAGAAAGCAAATTAGTAGTATGTAATTTTTATTCCCGAAAGGAGAGGGCAAATAAGCAAACAAACAAACAATAGAATTGTCGAGAAAAATTTGAATTATTAGTCCCAACTCCCAATGACTCGCAACTTCAGTTGTTGTAGACTAAAATGCAACATATCAATTGAGAGATATGTAATTTAAATGAGGTGACTTGTTATTGCATTAAAATACCAGTTGCATGAAGCCCTTTGTGCCTCCTCCCGTGCTCTCCTTTTCACCAAAACGAAGTTTGAGCATTTCTTATCAGCAGAAGAAAAGCATGCCACCTGATATAATAAAGGAAAAAAGATGAAAATATGAGTACTTCAAGTCAATCTTGCACTATATATTAAGAAGTTCAACTAATATCATAACAGATATAAACTTCAAGTCTATCACTGCCGGTTTCTTTCCAAAAATGAAATCTTAAAAAAAGGTCATCATTATTTGACAGATTAAACATGACTATTATTATAATTTTATAAATATAAAACGTGTTGGGTTTTCAACATGCACAAAGAGAGTATGTTAATGATACACCATTCAGTGATATTACCTATATTAGAGGATAATTCTTATCTCATCATTTGTAACTAACCATCACACCTAGATAGCCCTATCATTATCTGTTTGTTATCAGTTTGTTACTAACAAAATTTGTTAATTTGTTATCCAATAGGGTTAGTCTCTTAGAGCTATATTAGTTTAGCTATAAATATAGAACCCGATACACTTTTGTAATCAAGCTTGAGTAATACATTGAAGAAATATTCTTCCAATCCTCTCTCTTTCTCGAGCCCATCTTTCTTTCATATTTCCATATTCAATCAAGTTTATCATGGCATCGTAAGTGTGTTAGATTCAAACTCTGATTCAGAAATTGAAAAGAAAAGCACCACCAGCAGTAAAGCACAAAGCACTATCAGCAGTAAAGCAAAACCCTTTGTGGTCACACCATTATCTCCCTACCATCTCAACTCATCTGATAATCCTGGAACTCCACTGGTAGCAGTGCCTCTCACGGCAGAAAATTATCGCAATTGGTCAAGATCCATGAAGACTGGTCTGCGAGCCAAAACCAAGTTGGGTTTCATTGATGGAACCATCAAGAAACCAATGGAGACCTCACAAGAATTTCAAGCCTGGGAGAAAGCTGACTCTATGGTCATTGCCTGGATTATCAACTCCATAAATCCTTCACTTCATGGGAGCATATCTCATGCAGCAACAACAAGAGATATTTGGATTGATCTAGAAGAAAGATTTGCACAAACCAATGCACCGCGTATCCATCAACTATGGAAAACTCTGAGTTTAATTCAACAAGAACCCAACATGACAATGACAAAATATTACAGCAAATTCAAGAGTCTCACAGATGAACTGAGTGAGCAACAACCACTGCCTGAATGTTCATGTGGTGCTGCGAAATCACTTCTGCAGAGGGAAGAGGACAATCGCGTCCATCTCTTCCTTGGAGGCCTTGATGATCGTTTTGATCAAATCAAGGGAAGCATTCTTAACACCGATCCCTTGCCATCTCTTAGAAGAGTCTTCAACCACATATTGAGGGAAGAAGCTAGACTTAGTACAGATAAAACCAGGGAAGAAAGACAAGAAACAGGCTCAGCTTTTCATTCCTTCAAGCAGAGAAATAAAGATGAACCAAGAGTGAAATGCGATCATTGTGGAAAACTTGGGCATAGCAAATTCAAATGTTTTGAAATAATTAGATATCCTTCTCACTGGGACACTAGCAGAATCAAGAAGGGAGGCAACAAGTCAGGCTCAAATTCTGCAGGAAGTGCCAAATTTGCCTGGGCAGAAGAAAATCAAGGCAGGAGCACAAATCAGGAGCATGCTCAAACCAATCATGTCTCACAAGGAAAGAAGAGTAGTGCAGATGGCAGCAACCCTTCTGGTAATCATAATTGGATCTTGGATAGTGGAGCATCACACCATATGACTCCACTATACTCGATTCTAAAAGATGTGCACAACCTTGATCAGCCACTGCGCATTGCCTTGCCCACTGGGAATATTGTCACGGTTAATGTGGCTGGGACAATATTTCTCAATGAGGAAATTAAATTACATGATGTCTTGTTTATACCTGAATTTAATTGCAATCTTTTATCAGTTCATAAACTCACTTGTGACTTAAATTGCACTGTAACTTACTCTATTGATGGCTGCATTATACAGGATCAAACTAAGAAGAGGACGATTGGCTCCGGTGATTTTCACAAGGGGGTCTATCTCCTTAAGATAGAAGCAAATGGTTTCTCAGCAGCAGTTTCAGAAGATTTAAATTTTGTTTGGCATGCTAGGATGAGACACACTTGTATTCAGAATTTGTCCAAATTGTCAAATGTTCTTAGTTTTCATTTTGATGACAATAAGCTAGGGTGTTGTGATGTATGCCACCGTTCGAAACAATGCAGACCCTCTTTTCCTTTAAGCAGTAATAAAGCAGAGAAGCCTTTTGATTTAATTCATTGTGATTTATGGGGAAAATATGCTACAACATCACATAATAGTGCTCACTATTTTCTTACAATCGTGGATGATTATTCTAGAGCCGTGTGGGTATACCTCATGAAAGAGAAGTCAGAAACCAACAATTACTTGATTAACTTTTGCAAAATGGTGCAAACTCAGTTCAATACGAAAGTAAAAATTCTTCGTAGTGATAATGGAACCGAGTTTGTAAATTCAAAAATGTAACACTTTCTAAAAGAAGAAGTCATCACTCATGAAACATCATGCGTAAGAACCCCTCGGCAAAATGGTCGCGTTGAGAGAAAGCATAGACATATACTCGAAGTTGCAAGAGCTTTGAGGTTTCAGTCCAATTTACCCCTATCCTTATGGGGTGAATATGTGTTAACCGCCACTTATTTAATCAATAGAACTCCAACTGTGGCCAACAAGGGAGTGACTCCTTATGAGATGATTTATGGAAAGAAAGCAAGCTATAAACATTTGAGGATCTTTGGATGCCTTTGCTATGTTAGGGTCATCAAACCTGGAGACAAGTTTGCAGCTAGAGCCAAGAAGTGCATCTTTGTGGGCTATCCTCAAGGTCAGAAGGGTTGGCGTGTATATGATTTAGAGACTCGTGAGTTCTCAGTATCAAGGGATGTCATATTTTATGAGAATTCCTTTCCCTATGATCCACAAAATCTGGATTCGGCTGATAAAGGACCAAGGCAAGAGCAAATAGAAACCACCTATATTGACAGCAATGAACAAGATCATGAGGAGACCGATGCTTGCGAGGAAATTCAAGAAGAAACTTACGCCTCCAGTTCTCACTCTCAGATTGATCAAAATCAAGGGGAGCAAGAAATAGTTGCTACTCAAGAGAAACAGGCCAGGGAATAAAGAATTAAACGTCAACTGAAATATCTTAAGGACTATGTCTGTAATACTGCAACACAAGGACCCCTCGGCACATCTCAGGAACAATCGGACTCTTCAGCCATAAAGTCTTATGCAGAGCCTAAGAGCTACAAACAGGCTGTTCAACGACCAGAATGGTGTAAGGCAATGGAACAGGAAATACAAGCTTTAGAGAAAAATAATACATGGACTCTAGTGCCATTGCCAAAAGGAAAGAAATTGGTAGGCTGTCGATGGGTCTATAAAATCAAAAACAAGGCTAACGGGGAGATAGATAAGTACAAAGCTCGTCTCGTTGCAAAAGGATTTACACAAGTAGAAGGAGAGGATTTTCGTGAAACCTTTGCTCCGGTAGCAAAAATGACAACCGTCCGCTGCTTGTTAATTATTGCAGTAGCTAAAGGCTGGCAACTACATCAAATGGATGTAAGCAATGTTTTCCTTCATGGAGACCTCGAAGAAGAAGTCTACATGGCTGTCCCTCCAGGCTACATTGTTGAGAAGCCAAATCATGTTTGCTGCTTGCAAAAATCCTTATATGGGCTACGCCAAGCCTCCGTAATTGGTATGCCAAACTTTCAGAAAGAATAATTAAATATGGTTTTCACCAGTCAAGTGCAGATCATAGCTTGTTTACTTACTCTTTGGGACAAGTCTTCCTTGTAGTCCTAGTGTATGTTGATGACTTGATCATTTTTGGCAACGACACAGAAGCTTGTGAAAGCTTTAAAATATATCTGCATAACTACTTTCACATGAAAGATCTAGGTGGACTCAAATATTTTCTTGGCCTTGAATTGGCACGTGGACCTAAAGGCCTTTTCCTTTGTCACACTTGACATACTTGAGGAGTGCGGCATGATAAATTGCAAACCATGCAATTTTCCTATGGAGCAAAATCATGACTTATCCATTGAGAATGAGGACTTTTATGAAGATCCTTCACGGTATAGGCGTCTCATTGGCCGCCTGATTTACTTAACCATTACTAGGCCAGAAATTACCTATTCCATACATGTTTTAAGTCAACATATGCAGGCCCCTAGACAGAAGCATTGGGAGGTTGCAGTGCGTGTGCTACGTTATTTGAAGTCATCTCCGGGTCAAGGTATTTTTCTGCCTAAAGACAATGATCTCCGCCTTGTTGGATATTGTGATTCAGACTGGGCAGCCTGCCCCATTACTCGTAGGTCAGTTTCTGGCTATCTCATGAAGCTTGGTCCTACCCCAATCTCTTGGAAAACAAAGAAACAATCCACTGTGTCACGGTCTTCCAGTGAAGCAGAATATCGTGCTATGGCACATGCTACCAGCGAAATTATCTGGCTGCGTAGCCTCCTTTCCACGTTGTTAGTACCATGCACGACCCCCAAAATTCTTTATTGTGATAATCAAGCTGCTATACACATCACGGCCAACCCCGTATTCCATGAACGGACAAAGCACATAGAAATAGATTGTCACTTTGTTCGTGAACATTTACAATCAGGCAACATTGCTACTTCTTACGTGCGATCTCAACATCAACAGGCAGATACATTTACCAAAGCGCTGGGATCCGTGCAATTTCATACTTTGCTTGGCAAGTTGGGAGTTCATAATCCCCACTCTCCAACTTGAGGGGGAGTATTAGCGGATAATTCTTGTCTCATCATTTGTAACTAACCATCACACCTAGATAGCCTTATCATTATCTGTTTGTTATCAGTTTGTTACTAACATAATTTGTTAATTTGTTATCCAATAGGATTAGTCTCTTAGAGCTATATTAGTTTAGCTATAAATATAGAACCCGATACACTTTTGTAATCAAGCTTGAGTAATACATTGAAGAAATATTCTTCCAATCCTCTCTCTTTCTCGAGCCCATCTTTCCTTCATATTTTCATATTCAATCAAGTTTATCAACCTATCTATTGAGTGGTCACTCCCTCAGGTTCCCAAACTATCCCACAAAGACCTTTTATTCTTTTTGGCTTAATCAAACACCCCTTCTCTACCAAGTCCTGGAAAATTTCATCAACCACCACACACAAATAATAGAGAAATTCACCCCAGCAGTCTTAGCAATGATAACAATAACATAAGACAAAAATTCAAACAAAAATCAAACTTTCAAGAAACCCACAAAATCACATTTTGCACCTTTGAGCAAGATGCATGCATCATTTTTTATACAACAGCACCGAAACATCAAACAAAGTTTTATTAACCATATTTATGCTTTCTGTTGTGTTCCATGTCCAGAAAATTTTAAACACTCGAAGCCAACATGTATGGCCATATAACCATATTTTCAGAAATACAAAGCAAGATTCTTAACAAAGATGAGTGTTGACCCATACCTGGACTCCAAGCTCAAACTTTTAGCTCCAAACACATCTCAACTTCTGATTCTATTGTTTCAAACTTTCAGTATTTTTAACTTCTGCCGAGGATGTCGCATTGGTTTTGAGAAAGTTTCTTTCTTTCAATGGGGATGCCGATTGGGACTGTGTTTTTGCGTCTAGGGTTTCTGTCCCCATTTTGGAACCGATCTTGGGGGTGCCAAGATTCTTCCACCTTCTGGTACTGTGTTCAAGAAAGAAAGATTCTTCCTTTTGGGTAATTATTTTGTCGATTGGTTGTCGTCATTGCTGGTACTGTGTTCAAGAAAGCTTCTTTCATTCATCTTTGCTCCTTTTCCGATCGCTCAAGCTGCAGTTGAAGGATAAGCGTCGACAGAGCATCCTGGAAGCGCGGTGTGTGGCTGATAATGGATTCCATGACGCTCCTGGCAGATCGAAGCAGCCGCTGTTTTGATTTTTTTTTTTGAAAAAAATCTGAAAGAAAAGAAGAGAAAGTGGAAGAAGGGGGGAGAAGATGATGGAAAGCGCTGGAGAAATAGAGAGAAAAAATGAAAGAAGGGAAGGTGAGAAAGAGAGAATGATGGATGAAATGAGAGAGATGAAAAAAATTTTGATTTGAGAAAAGAGAAGAGAAGAAATGGATCAGATGAGAGAAGGACGAGAGAGGGGGAGAAGAAGGCCCGAAGAGAAAGAGAAAGAGAGCGCGAGATTCAAATTTTGTTGAATCCTGAGTAAGAACGTAAATAAAAGATGAAAAGGGTGGAAGAGATAAAAAAATTAAAGAAACAAAATTGCCCTCATTTTTGGACAATTGTCACATTCTCTGAGAGGGTATTTGTGGTACTTCAGTCTCAAACTATTTGTGGTACTTCAAGTAGATATAAATATATTAACTTTATCATATAAAGTTTTTTTTACACAATCATTTATAATAATTTTTTTCTTTTAAAACTATTAATTCATAAATTAATTGAAACATTTATTACATAAACTAGTTAAAACAATTTAATGCAAAAAAAAGTAATTGAAGACACTAATTAAAAATAAGCTTATTTCTTTTTTTTTTTAACTATTAATTAAATTGTAAGATTACTAATTAACTCATTAATGGACAAATAAAATTTTCAATATTACCCCTGACAACATTCCTTTATATATATATATATAGATAGATACATCTCTATAAAATATATTTATATGGTGGGTGTATAGTTATTAAACTCTTATTTTAATATAATTAAGTGCATGCTTTGATTGATATATTTTATATCTAAAATTATTTATAACTAAAATCTTACTCAGATAAAAAAATAATTTTTACTATCAAATGAACTGAATCATGCTTAAAATAACGTGTAGCGTGAGATTATTACAAATGCTTTGCTCAATGATGCCGCTTTGGTTTGACTTATGAAACTGGTTGTGTTTACTCCTTTCCCCTCCTCGTTTTTTCTAATCCACTGGATTGAGACCCACGTGATCCGTGGGTGTAGTATTGTTTTGTGAATTTTTTTATATGCAAAAGTGATGCATTAAGTGTTTTGAATATAATAATAATTTAAAATTTTAAACATAGAAGCATAAAAAATGAGATATAATTAGAAGATCCAATAAAAAAAAACATAGATAGAAGATGAGCGTTTTAAAATTGGTAAATTTAAATAAGTATAATACATTTTTTGTCAATATTATTCAATGAGAACTTTTGATATTGATACAATAATTTTTTTAATTTTATTTTTTGTATTTTTTAACCTCGTTTAGAATTGTACAAAATAGTCTTTAGTATGGTTAATTTTATTTTGGAGGGTTTTTTTAAGATCAAGGAAGGCTGGGTTTGTGAGTGAGTCTAAAATGTGTGGTATTTTGGTTTGGTGGTGGTTTTTTTTTTTTGTAGATTTTTTGAAAAAATTTGTAAAATTGTATTAAAATAATTGTGTAAATTTTTGAAAAAGAGATTTATGAAAATTTTAATGTTTAATGGGAGTTGTGATATTTGAATGTTTAATGTTTTATGAAAATAGGAGGAGTCAAAGTGAGAGAGGTGCAATTGAATGAGGTCTAGAGAAAAAAGGGATGGATGCATTTTTCATGATGACACCTCAACATTTTACTAGGAGACAAGCGAATTCTGTTGCCCATAGTTTAGCTAGGGTGTCAAAATTCTATGTTCGTCACCAATTTTATGATTATATGTCATCTTGTATTGTTGACTCTATTTTGAAAGAAATGAAATAAGTTTAACCTTCTCAAAAAAAAAAGAGATTAGGTGTCAATTAACTGTTGCACGACATTATTTTTATGTATTATAGTATTATAATAGATTAGTTGAAAGCAAAATTTAGGTAGGTCGTAATTGCAAATAATTGTTAAAGAATGAGGAGCAACAAAGAAGAGTGACCGAGTCACTTGAAACATCGGTGGGATTATTATTGGTTGGAAACCGTGGATGGATCTTCTTACATGTCATTATTTGAGTTTGTATGGCTGAAAATATTGAGATGGTGTTGGGTTTTTTGTATGAGTTATTGAAATTAAGTCTCCATCGGTGAGGAAAATTGGAGAGCTTTGGAGGCCGTAGTTGGGTGGGTCAATTTAATTCAGAGTTAAATTATGATTTAACTTGTGAAATGGGTAGGAGAATGGGTTTCCGTTTTAGAGTAGACACAATAAATATAAGAAGAATGACATGTGGAGGTGCTCAAGAGAGAAGAGTGATGACTATTTTTGGAAGGTGCCACATCAGATTATATATGACATGGCAAAATTTGGATTACATGGCATAAGAAAAGGTGAAGTGTCATTGTGATGATTTGGGGCTGTTTTTATATATTATAAATAGATAGATAAATAGATTTTTCACCTTTGTGCATACTAAACCTCCTAAATAAGTGGATCTATGAAATTTTCAGCCAAACAAAAAGTTTCCTTAAAAAAGACAAACTAAATTATCATGGTTCACAACCGGCTAACCATTTGTTAGGGGAAGATCAAAAACATGTTTATTGCTGACCACCACTTGGTGACATGTTGACCATGTTTCTCTCAATTACTCCTTTAGTTTTTCAATTTTTTTTTTTGATGGTTTCTATGAACCTAAACCAAAAAATCCCATCAATGCTGCATTTTGATTATCCATCATTCTTCTCCTATACACATTAGCTTTCTTTCCAGAACCAATTCTTAGTGTTCATACATTTTTTCCCTTGGCAGAAAACCACATTTTCTTTAAATATTTATTCAATGTGATTTGTAACACACATGTCACCTATAACTTCCATGATTATGGTTACTTGTTTCAATCTAGTAATGAATAAAATGTGCACAATTTGAGTTTTCCTTTGTAGGGTTGCGACTTGTGAATTATTATAGATACATTCACCAACAAGCTTGAAAGCATTTTAGTTTGTTCTTTGTACTAATTAACATTGAGAGATACAAAGATGGGCTTGAATGTAAAGGACATTCAACTTCGTTTATTCAGAGTGGTTCATCTTTCAGCCGAGTCTAGTTACAAATTTCTACAAAGGCATCCAAGGTTTTCATGTGTTTTATTGGTCTGCATCATTCTATATATATTCCTTTCTTACATTTACACCTTCTTGGTTTACATGTCTCCTTTTCTTCTATGTGCTGCTATTTTCTTGAGAATCTTTTGGAGTTCTGAGCAAACTCAGCTCAAATATGTGAAAAGAGAGGAGGAAAAGGTAGAGCAGAAAAGGGTTGAAGTTGAATCAAAAATTCCAAAGATACCAAACAATGGAAGGCGCGAACTGCTTTATAAGTATCCATCACAAAATGCCACAAGTAGGAGGAGAAACTTTAGGGACAAGAAATGGGATGTGTATGGTGGTTTGGAAGAAAAAGCTAAGGATTTATCAGCAGTTTTTCAAAATGAGTTTACTAAAAGAAACATGGAATCTTTTGAGAAGGGAGAGAGTTCATTGTATTATGGATTGTCAGGGAGAAGAATTCAGGTTCCTAAAAGGCAAACATTAAGGTCTGAACCTTCAATGGTTGATTTGGTGGAATGTGTTGATGAAGGGGTAGAGACAGAAAAGATGGATGAAGGAGAAGATGAGGATGAGGAAGATGCACAAGAGGATAGGAACAAAGCTATAGAATGGACAGAAAATGATCAGAAAAACCTTATGGATCTTGGACTTTCTGAATTGGAGAGAAATAGAAGGTTGGAGAGTCTAATAGCCAGAAGAAGGGAAAGAAAGTTATTGAAGTTGCAGCTTGAGAATGGTCTAATTGATAAGAAATCAATTACACCAAGTTTAATGGCACCACTGCTTATTACAAGAAGAAGTCCTTTTGATTCCCCAAAGGATATTGATGACTTGGAAATGCCTGGTTCTGCCCCTTCTGTTATGCCAAGAAGTCCTTATGACATTCCCTATGAACCTTTTGAGGAGAAACCTAACCTCACAGAAGATGGTTTCCTTCAAGAATATACAGGTCATCAGAAAGACATGCCATTCTCCAGGCACCAAAGCTTCAGTTTAGGCCCCATTTTCTCATCAGAAGCCAAACAAGAACATGGAGCTAGAGAGCCTTATTCCTATGGGAGGAAGTATTCAGACAGGCTTGCATACTCAAGATTCAGAAAGCTTCCAGGTGACAACCACTTTCTCATCATCCTTCTTCCTCCTATCTCCCACTCTCACACTAAGTGGGAAAAAAAATCTTAAATATGTTTTTGGTCTCTGTAATATATCTGGTTTCTTGGTTTGGTCCCTGAATTTTATTTTTGTTTCAAAGTGGCCTCTACAAAAAAATTTATTTCATTTTAGTCCTCATTATTTTGTTTTAGACCTAGTAATATACTTTTTTTTTGTGTTAGTCTTTGTGATATATTTTTTCTTCATATTCCCAATAATATATTACTCTTTCCGGTCCACTATATAAGAAACAACACCTTTTTAGATTCATTGAATAACTCATGTATTTGGTCTATATTCTAGACTAAATACATGAGTTATTCAATGAACCTAAAAAGGTGTTGTTTCTTATATAGTGGACCGGAGGGAGTATCATACAAGGACTAATTGAACATAATCCAAATATTGCGGGACCACTTCGAAACAAAAAATTTGCTGGGACCAAAATGAAAAATTGGGTATATTACAAGGACAAAAAATATATTAACGCCAAAAAAAAAGTGGTAAAACTTGATTGTTAAACTGAATGTATTTTACTTATTGAATTTGTGATTTCTGTATATCTAAATCAAAGCACTCAGAGAACACTAAGTTGTATTTACAATAGGATTGCAATAAATACAATAAATGATAATTGGTATGATTGTTCAATCTAATCTTAATATCTAATATTTTGCAGCTAAGGAAAATAACTTGTGACTAATTCTAACATTACTCATGCAGATAAGGGAAATCATGACTGGCTAATTGACCAGTTGATCTACAATGAAGGGGGGGGAAATGGAATTCAAAAACCCAATCCAATGAGCAAGGGAGAGGAAACAACACATGAAGAAGATGGAAAATGTCAAACTGATATGGATGACATGAAAGATGAGAAAGTGGAGACTGCTCGTGAAACAAAATCCATGTCAGATGAGACAAGTGAGCAAGGCTTAATTCCAAACATGACAAATGTTGAAACAGTTTCAGAGAAGCCAGGGCTAGTTCCAAGGATTTCTAAGCCTCATGAGAGGCTCCTCAATACAACAAATACTACTACCACCACTATAAATGAATCTATGTATGACAGTGTTCCATCTCCACTTGATAAGAGACAAGAAACAATGTTTTTAACCGATAGGCGCCTTTGTCACACCCCAACATATTCCATAGCTTCTGATTTACAAGTGGAAGTTTCTGAAGTTGGTTCACCAACATCCACAGTTGATGAGAATGCTGAGACCAATTCATCAAGTGATAGAGGTTCTGTGTTATATGATGGAGACATTGATAGAGATGTTAGTTCTGGAAGTGAAGATTTGTGGGGAGCCTCATTCCATGGAAGAGAAGCGCGCGGGGTTAGAAATGACGAGGATATTGCAGAAGATGTAAACAACAACTCAAAGGACATTGTTTCCCCTATTGCTCTAAGACAAATAGATGAAGAAAATGTAGCTGATGTGAGCTCATATTCCTCTAGATCTGATATGCCTGAAGATACTCCAACTTGTTGTGCAGTAAATACTGATCACAACATCTTTGGTTATATGAAATATTCTGTTGGGGAAACTGAAGCACCCCAATCTTCTAATTCTTCTTCTGTGGATCAGTTACCTAATGAAACACACTCAGAAAAACAGCAGGTGAGTCATTTTGGTCCTATAATTAAAATTGTCAGTTAGCCTACTAGTCAGGTAAATCTTAATTAGTTCGAACAGCAAAAATAGTGATTGATGAATTCATGCATAAACAAAGTATGCCACTCTATTTTTGCAAGCAACGTTTTAAAAAAAGGTTATTGACTGCAATCTGGGTCGCGACATCATGGTTTTTTATGTCTCTGCTTGAGGCTGCATTTGACAACGATTCTCCACAATATCAAATATCGCGATGCGGCTGCGATTTAAAATCTTGTTTGCAAGAACCAATCATTTCATTATGTTTGATTCGTTCCATAGAAGGTGCTAAGGAGAGGATAAGAATATCTTTGACATTTATTTGGCAAGGGAAAGGGATGATAAGACTATCTTGTGAATGCATACATGAAAAACTATGTCACTATTTTTTTAATCAACAAAAAAAAAACTGTCACTATTTTGCTTGCTTCCATAGAAGGTAATGAGGGGATGATAAGAATATCCTCCTCATTTTTATAGTTTTTGTTGTTCAACAGGAATGGTGCAACCAATCAGAGAATTTAACAAATGAGTCAGAGGTTATCAATGATGTGAATAACTCAGCAGCCACAGAGCAAGATAACACAGAGAACTCAACAAGAAATGAAGATCCTGGTCCTAGCACATCAGTTGTGCGGCAAGAATCAATTGATGAAGCCTCTATCTACTCAATTTCATCATCACCAAGATCAGTATTACCAGACAAGACCACAGAAGATGATGTTTCATCATCAGCTTTTAATCAACAGATGGATATAGATGCTCAGCAATCTAACATGGAGGATATGGCGCAAGAAACTTCAAATGATGAACTTCCACCTGACACCATGCCTCAAAATATTCAGCCTTTAATGGATGATATAACTGATGAATCACATAATGTTGACTTCAATCATTCTCAGGTATAATTTCTGAGAGCAAATGGTTATTTCTTTTTTATAGAGAATGAAAAGCTTAAGCCTTAATTTGCATGTTATGTGTGACATTGACCAGGAGCAGATATACCCCACAGAGAATTCCATTGAAGAATCAAATATCTTTGGCAACAATATGAATGATGGAGAAATCAGCAGGAAGGAACAGCATGACAAGTTAAATAATGAAGAGAACAGTGAAGACAATTCTACACACCAAACTAGCCAAGAGGCTACTTCAGAATCCACCAGACAAATAAATGAGATGACAACTATTGAGGATGTGGATGAGAAATCAAGAGATTTAGTGGATGACAAAGTAACATTTTGATTCTTTTAAATTCACATATTTATGTACTTTATAATATATTTTAGCATATTAGCTAATACACATGCATTATGCTTCCTTGTTTTGTAAACAATGCAATGCAGGTGCCTTTGGTTGAAGATGATAAGAATGAAATACCAGCAAGTGATAACATTAACATCCAAGCGGAGTTGCCACAACAACCAAGGGTCACTGAGCCAATGGTTCCAGGCAAAGAAGAAATTGAGGGCCGTGCAGAGGATTAATCATGGAGTGGTGAACCTTTGGCAAGTGCTGATGGCTGATATACATTGGAGTTTGAACACTATTGGCAAAAGAAAGTGAAGTTAACATTATTTAGTTCTTTTCTCCATCTAAAATGACCAAGTTGACCAAGTTCAAGGACAAAAGGACCAGTCTGATTGATTTGGGTTTTAAAAACTGTTTTCTGTTTTTATAAAACTTAACAAAGAACAAATTTTGTTCTTCTTAAATTTTTGAAAACAGAAAATTACTTTTAAAAAGTGTAATCAAACATACCCTTAAAGTAAAGTTGCACATACACTCGTGTCATGTGTTTTCTGTGCATGGATGTTGCGCATGGGTTACTAATTTTCCATAGAAACTCACAACATTATTCTATTAGTCTCACTGCACATACACTATCATATTCACCCTGTAGAAAGCTAGATACAGAAGAATATATAGAATTTTAGTATTTTATAGAAATTTCATTTCAGTTGGACATTAGATTCCTCATGTCTCTGCTATTCTACCAACATATATGAAATGATCCTCATGTTTCTCAGGGCTCCAAATATTGTAATTTTGTCTTCCCTTTTTTTTTTTTGTATGACATTATCACCGCATGAGGATGAGATCAACTATGTTATTTTATTTGTTTTTCTTTCTTTTGTTTACTCTTTTCACTGTCAAAGATTATTAGAACAAATCTAAATTTTGTAAGGTTGTGTTTGAAAATTTAACGATAGATGACATATAATGAATTGGAATGGAGAAGCATGGAAGGAATGCAACTAGCAAGTAAAAAGAATTAAATTAAAAAAATATTTCAAGAAATTAACCTAATTAATAAAACATTATTTTAATAGCTTTAAAAATAAAATGCATTTATTAAAACATTTAATAATTAATGATTATTTATCAATATCTGTTTTTTTCCGATTAAACATTGATGAAATCTTTAAAAAAAAAAAACTTAATACTTTATAAACTTAAAGATAATTCTCCACAGTCCACACTATACTTAGGCATAAATAAATCTATTGTTCAATTAAAGAGATTTAAGTATTGATTAAAGAAATTAAGGAAAGAAAAAATTTTGTTTGATTAAATAGTTAATTAAGAAGAAATTAATTGATTTTATTTGGCCATAACGCCAAATCAAATCAATTATTTTCTTCTCATAATTTGATTATCCGTGTGATTTGATTTGATTTGATATGAATCTCATTGAACAATGCCTTAAATGTATGGAAAAGTTGACAATACTAGTCATCTCAGAAACAATTACAACTCTAATTTCATTCTACTATTGATTTCAATAAGCACTGAAACATATTTTTTGGTCATGTAACTACCTTAAAAAACAACAAACTAAACAACAATATATTTGCCTGCCAAAAAATCAGCTAGAATCATGATGATCATGCTAACATCTTCCAAATCCCGGTTGCTCTTGATGAATGGGGGCGAATCAGCCGGAACCTTTGAATCACAATGTTGAACATCTTTCACTACAGAAGCACCATTGGATTTCATGGCATTGAAATCTCCAGAGAGGTAAGATTGTTTAGCACTGGTGAGGCAAAGTAACACATCACTATAATCCATAGAACATGATGAATAACGTTGTATCAACTTAGGGTCGGTGGTGTTATGTATGATATTGTGAATTAGGGTGATGGAATCAAAAGCATTGACATGAGCTGTGTTAATTAGATATAAGGAAAGGCTATTAATATCTGCACCTGCTGCTACACCTGGAATTGAGTTTAGAATGATGGCACAGTTTGAAGGGCTTTTGTGTTTTGAGCAAATGTCACCTACTTGTACTATTCTGTCTGAACAAAAGGAAGGAACAAAACATAGAAATAGTGCAAGCACAAAGGAAGAGAGAAGAGAGGGTTTAACAAAGGAATAAGCCATGATATTTCTTGTTGATTTTGTTTGCTTAGGTTTTTGGAATTATGAATGAAAGTTGTTACCAATTTATAGACCCAAAGTCCTAGTAGATGTAGAATGTGGTTTCAGTACAGATGATCCTTTTTTATTTTCTTTTAAAAAAAAATCCTTTTTTATTTATTAGGATGATTTGGAAGATATGTTAAGCTTTTCCATATCTGCGTATATTCAAATAAATTAATTTGCATTTTTGGATTATTATTGATAGAAGATACGAGGTTCAGATTTCCTTCCTTCATTTAAGTTGTATGATTTCCACTATTAACATTATATGATTTTTTTGTTAATTTTAAGTTATGTGAAATATTTATGCGGATTTGATTGTCATGATTTGTAATTTCTTAACTTACAATTTAATATTATTGTCAAAAAAACTTATAATTTATTATTACATTGTGATTTTATTAATTGTTAAATAGATTATGAAATTTTAAAGAGAACATAGTAAACGCGATGCGGTGAGATTTTTTTTAAAAAAATGCTTACTTTATAATATATCTATTATCTATTACTAACTTCGATTATATATATATATAAGAAACATTTGACAAAATTATCAAAATCAAAGAGATGCATTGAAACAGGTAAATTTCAATTAATGATACTATAGTTTTAATTGTTTTTTCATAAATACCCTTTGCATTAAATTACTCAAAAAAAGAGAAACATGTGAGTTCATTGTTAAGTGATCTCATAATAAGTAAGGATAAATATGGAATTGAGCAATTAATGTGATTGAAAGTAAGAATTTGTTTCTTATATTTAGAACAAAGAAAACAAATGATTTTGTTTCTTATAAATAAGACCAAATGTACTATCTATCTATTATCTATTATCTATATATTTAGAACAAAGAATTAGAATGAATCATTCAACCGATCCTCAATAAAATTACACCAAATTTGATTTATATGTCTCTACAAATACATAACAGAATTTGATCTATTTGTAGTAGATATAACATAATTTAATTGTAGCAATCAATTTTACAGGTTGATTTTTCACGTTAGTGTACAAAACAAACTAAATATGTAAATATATATAACAAAGAAATAAGATTAAAATCAAATCACAATCAAAATTCCATAATGAATCGTTGCTACAACCTTAAAAATTGGCCTGCCAAATACTACCATGTGACATGATAACGATTAGTATATTATTACAATAATAATGCCAAATACATTTGGAAACGTGTAAAATAAGTACAAATCAATTTCAAAATTAAATTAACGTCATTTAAATGGACAGCTGAAAAAAGTGTCATAAATAAACAAATATGGGGGCATGTAAACATATTACTGGTCCTAATAATAATGCCAAATTACTGGCCCTAATTATTTTAGCTGGTTTTTTTAAGTCTCATTATTTTCTTTTAAATAGTAATAGAAGAGATCCTAGGGTGTTGGATAAAGCATTGCAGAAATTGACAGAGGTTGAGGTCTCATTTGTACTCTATATTTTCACAGTACAAACAGAATTGGATCCCAATAGCATATACAGATACGACAACTTCTGCATGAGTATTTTAAGGTGTGAGTACATTTGGTAATTTGATAATCTCCATTTTTTTTTCAGTTTTCAATAATAAATGTCTTTCTTCCGTTTCAATTCTCTGGTTCCTAATACCTTATGGCATAACTTTTTCTAAAACAAGCTTCCTCCAGCCCTAAACATATTCGCGATTTTGTAAACCAGCTGTTAAATTCTAGAATTCAACAACTAATTCCCAAAAATATATAGCATCAGATATATTTAATGAAACATGATGAAAATATTTATAATATTTCAAAGACAGGTTTAACTCATATCATCATGTTCTAAACTTCTATCCAACTATAGTTTTTTTTTTTATAAATAAAAAAAAAAGATTTGCATTGGAAGCTAACTTTCTAAGCTACTTTCTAAAGCCAGCACTTAGCACTAGCAGTGGTTCGAATTATACAGGAAAGATTCCAAAAAATGACGTCAAGTTGGTTTCAAGTTCTCCCCCATTTACTCTCACATTTATATATATACAACTTGCCAAAGCAATGCCCACGAACTCCTCTAAGCATATTTTCAAGAGAAAAATATGTCTATGACGAAATCAGCAAAAGAAACATGCCAGCCTTTTGTTAGGGGGAGGACGGTGAATTATTTCACATTGGTTGATTGTAGGCATTGAACCATGTATTGGAATGATTAATAAACTTGCTACGATATCCAGGTGACTTATTTCCATCAAGTTTGTCAAGTGGCTTAGAAAATTTTTCCCAGCCAGTAAGAAATGCAAGTGAATTATACGTTGAAAGTACAAAATAAAAAGTAAATTATATGAAGGGCGGTTAAAAACAAGGATTCTTGAACAAATTAAAATTAAGAAAAATTCATGAATAGTCATGTTATTTCATATTCCATCTTTTGGAAAACCCAGTTTTTTCCCCTTGAAAAAATAAGCATGTCTTTTTAATTTTAACTTTGGGAAGCTGGGGCAAAAAGGGTAATACATTTAACTACTTAGCCAAACAAATTTTTAACTTTTAATATACAGTAATTAAATATAAATTTAATATAAATTAGTGCATACGACTTTTTATAGGTTACACTTTAATTTTGTCAAAAAATAATTTAATTTAAATTTAAATTTAAATTTAAATTTAAATTTAAATTCTTATTCTTAATTTCTAATGGAGTTTTTTTTTTAATTATTGAATTAAATTTTGACCATTAGTAAAGATTTATTTTATGGAATTTTTTTTTCTCAAAGAGACATAAACTTTCAACAAAACTTATTAATAAAGGTATGGCATACTTCTGTGCCTTCTAAGATTTTGTTCATGGCTTGGAGATTATTTCTCAATAGGTTACCCACTTGTGATCAATTACAACGGAAGGGCTGTGATCTTGGTACTCAAGCTGGGATTTGCGTTTTGTGCTCTATGCATAATGAGGATAGAGATCACTTGTTCTTTTCTTGCACTTTTTCACTTGGTATTTGGAGTGCAGTCTTGAATTGGTTAGGGGCTGATGGAGCTTTGTCAGGTAATTGTATGGAGCATTTTATACAGTTTGGGAACTTTGTCCGGGGTAAGAAACTTGGCAAAGTGAGATATCTGATTTGGTTGGCTGTTGTTTGGAATATCTGGAACCTTCGCAATGCGGTCATCTTTAGAGATGAGGGTAAGGATGCTAGCAAGTTACTGGCTCAAATCAAATATAGCTCATGGGGGTGGTTTATCTTTAGGGAAGGCCGTAAGAGGAGTTTTATTTTTTCTAATTGGTGCATGAATCCTATTCAATGTCTTAAACTTTGATGATGCTACTGTTGTTTGGCCTTGCTAGGGTTGGTTGTCGTACTCTTTTTCCCCTTCCGGTCTTTTTCTCAATGGGTTTTGGCCGTCGGGGTTTTAATGAGGCACTTCCTCCCTAGACCATTTGTAAATATGGGTTCGGAGTACCCCTTGTACTCCATTTTTTTATTAATACATCTTCTTTGCTTATCAAAAAAAAATTAATACACAATTAAAAGAGGTGAATATATCTTATAGAGAGATGAACTATTTCATGAAAGCATAATATTAAGATTTAAAGGTATTTTATTTTCAATATATATGAATGAAAAGTTTACATGAAAGCTCATTAATATATGAGTCGTATTATAAAGAGATGAAAATTTTACATATTAATATATTAGCATAAAAGTCTATTAATATTTAAATTATAAAGTAAAAACATATCATAAGAAATTTGAATTTTTATATAAAAAAATAATTTGTAAATTACCATGGATGATCACTTTAACAAATTATATTACACACTGATATAATTTTTTAATATAAAACTTCTATTTTTTAGTATATACTTTTTATAGCATGGGCCATCCTACCACAAATTTGTTGTTTGCAAGATTTGATGAACTATAAATTATTGAATAAAACTTTCATTTGGGTTGTATTTTAATTTTAGTTTGTCAAAAAAGAAAATAGTTAATATTCTTATTTTCATTGAGAGGTTTAATTTTTCAAGTAATGAAGTAAATTTCCACTATCAATGAATATTTATATCGTTAAATATTTATATATGATGGAGATAAAAATAATACAAGAAAAATTATTAGTATACAAATCATAAGAGGTGTGTGTAGGGAAAAAAAGTATTTCACAAAAATTATCAAAATTATGCTTTCATCTCAACCATAATTTATATTTATTTTCCCCTATTTCATATTTCTATGATATTTTTTGTCACATTTTGTTTCATTGTTATATTTGTTTTTACTAATTGTAATGAAAATAGTAATTACTAATAGAAACTATTTTAATGATAATTTTGGTCGCATTTTGTTTCATTTTTATGTTTGTTTTTTCTCCGCATATTAAAAATAAGTATTCTAATATTGTAACATGGTTACTTTTATGAAATAATTTAAAAAATTAAAATTACAAAAATTGATATTATAAACTTTATATTTTTAAAAAATATTAAATTTAATCAATAAAAAATTATTTTGACGATGATATGTATCTTGTTATTAAATTTAATCAATATTTGTTCAATATATTTTAATATTAAAATTAACATAATAATGTTGCTTACCTTATTTTAAGAAATTAATATTGTTTTCAATAATATTTTAATAAATTACAATTATTAATGTACAATTTATAGATAAATATAACATATGCATATTTTTATATGAAAATATATAAAAAAAAGTTACACTTAATATTCGAGAAAATATATAGAGAAAATTACACTTAATATACGAGAATGAACGTTTTATCATATTAACATCTTTGTTATAAAGAAAAATACTTATAGTTGTATTAGCGGTAGGAGTGAGATATATATATACACACACACCCCTTGATCATAATTTTTTAAGTATATATTGTGCATAGCACGAGCCTACAGATATATTTTAAAATAAATTTATCAAATTTTTTATCTAAGAAAATTTCTATTTTCTTTTGATATACTATATAAAGCATAAGACACGGGGATGAAATTTTACGTCGTAACACGTTACACGAAAAAATTAGTATTCATTGATAAAAAATTAAATTGGGAATAAAGTTTTACGTAAACGCAATGAGAGATTTAC
Source organism: Calophaca sinica (assembly GCA_037113605.1). Classification (NCBI taxonomy): domain Eukaryota; kingdom Viridiplantae; phylum Streptophyta; class Magnoliopsida; order Fabales; family Fabaceae; genus Calophaca; species Calophaca sinica. The sequence continues at coordinate 59,436,195 of CM073735.1, forward strand.
ACTTAAAGATATATTTCAGTTAATTCACAAGGATGAACATATTTTATACATGTTTGAAAATCTGAAATCTTAATTAGTAATTTTTATACAAATTATTGTTCATTTTTCTTATCAATAACATCTATTCAATATAATTATTATTTTTCACATCAAATCTCCCTATTATATCAACGTCAATTACCCATGCATGGCACGAGTCAGTTTCTCTAGTTAAATACTCCATAATCGAATTTAGATCTGCATTTCACTTATTTCTTAATTACCATTTTAAGACGGTCATTATTACATCATCTCAATTTTTTAGATATACTTAAATGACTTTCTATTTTCAATTCAATCATCACTCATCATTCATTATTATTTTACCATATAAATTTAGTAACTTTTATTTATTAACTTTTTAGCATCCATAATTAATTTCATGATAAAAATAATGTATTTAATATGAGAAAAAATTGACACAACTACTAAAATACTCATGTATTATTTCATTTCCTTAAGTGCGTAATTTAATTTTGATATGCTACCAGATTCATCAAATTTTAACAAAATTTATACTTTCACTACAAGAAAATAGCAAATTACCGACAGAACCCCGAGTCTGTCGGTAATATTATGATTACCAATGGTCAGGCCGTCGGTAGTACGCCAGAAAAATGCTGAGTCGGATTTAATTTTTTTCCTCCTTTACCGACGGCTTTGAAGCCGTCTGTAATTACCGACGGCTAAGCCGTCTGAAAATACTGACAGCTGAGCTGTCGGTAACGAATTATTTCATTTCTAATTTAGTTTTTAAATTTACCGACGGCTTAGCCGTCGATAATTCAGACGGTTAAGCTGTCGGTATGGTGCTAAAAAATGCTGAGCGGGAATTTAATTTTTTTACTCATTTACCGACGGCTAAGTCGTCGGTAAAGTCAAACAACAACGAAATAAAAAAGAAAACTGGCGAAATAAAAAAAGGGGAGGGGGTATCCAAGGGGTGTCATGCAATCTCTCTTTCTCTCATTTACACCCCCACACTGCTTGAGAAAGAAGCAGGGAAAGAAAAAGGGAAATAACAGAGAAAGAAGGAAAAAGAAAAGAAAAGAGAAAGGGAGGGTGGGAGAGAGAAAGAGAGAGAGAGAGAGACCGCGTGAGGAAGGAGGGGAGAAGGAAGGAGCGCGACAGCTCTGGTGCAGCCGCGAACGTAGTGTTGAAGGCGAAGGTGGTGGCGCTCCACCAGCCATGGAGAGGAGAGAGAACGAGGCTGAACGCAGAGAGAAACAAAGACAGAAAACGAATGAGAGAACGAGGGAGAGAGAGATCGAGTAGAGAGCGAGAGAGCTCGAGCAGAGAAGAAGGCAGAAGAAGGAGCTGAGGAGCTGGATCCAGATTTCAAATGAAGGAGAAATCTTGGTGGAGAAACCCTAGAAATTGGGGATTTTTATCTCCAATTTCATCAAGCCCTAAGATAACATAGATCCCCTCTCAAAACCTTCCAATTAGGGTGTGCTATGGTTCAATTTCATTCTTTGTCTTGGTTGAATTTTTATGCTAAGTGTTGAGTTTTGTATGAGTACAAATTCCTCTATGTGTTTATTAAAATTCCATAATCTCTGAGTTGATGCCTGTAACTAATTGAGGTTCTTGCTTTAATAGTTGTTAGATTATGAGTTTAAATGTTATTGTTGTGCTCGAGAGTGACAATGCACAAATTTTAGTGTTTATGGATCGACTACAGTTGCGAATAATGATATATGTGGAGTTAAGGTGTTTTTCTATATGTGGTTAAGATTGAAAGCTGCAAATTCTTCCCTAATGGTATTAAGAAGATGGTTAGAAATGGATTTTTAGTATAAATTTTAGTCAATAACTCTTCACTAGTTTGGCTTGCTTTTAAGTTAATTTTAAGTGATTTTTAAAGACTTTGCGTCATTAAAAAGTATGCTGAATTTTCTGAAAATGAATGGCTTGAGAGGATGTTTGATTTGAATGTTCATGTGGATTGACTTTGTTAGGTCAAACCATTAGCTAAATTCTGCACAAACACTAAATATTCGTGTATTTAAGTTGGAATTGGAGTGTATATTTATTTGTGTTAAAATTCTGCACCCTTACTAAGTGTTAGTATGCTTGATTTGGAGTGATAATTGATTATGAATTAAGAAATCAAATCCTACACTGGGTTAATTGTTGAGTGTGATTGTTGGAAGGGTCGTATGACTTGTGCTTTGAGCTAGATGCACATTTTTGTCTTTGCACGGAGGTATATAAACTTTTACTTGTTTTGTTTCCTTTTTTTATATGTCTGATATTGGTACATGTTGTTATGGGTGTTTTATGAGGTAGATCATCCCTCCCTTTGAGTCAAGTTTGGGCTATGGTAGTATGATGCCTTAGTCGTTGCATGATTTTAACCCAAGCATATAATGGGATATCGAAAAAAATAATAGTCGAAGACATAAAATATGACCGGGGTAGGAATTAATGGAGAAAGAAAATGCGTGTATAGTATTTTATGGTTAGTCTAGTAAATTGTTTCTAGTATATGAGATTATGCTTGTTATTGCAGTTATCATTGTTCTATTTGGAATAATGAATGTGAAATATGATAAAAGTGGCTGATTCTTAACGGTGAAGGATAATTGATGGACTAATGTTTAGCTATAAAAGCAAAACCTTTTGATCTCTCCTTGGAGGGTGTTGACAGAAGGCACTAGGCAGATTTTAGATGCAGCCCTAGTAGGAAATGATGTAATTGAAAATTTAGGATTGAATTAATATGTAGGTCCCTATACTAATTGTGAGTTTTCAATTTGGCAGCGATATATCCATACCCGACAGCATATACTACCTTTTTGTGATATATAAGTCAGATAGTCCCTTTTTTTGGTTATGGTAATCTTACATGACATACCTTTGCATGGCAGGTTTGTGTTAGTAATTTGGATCTTAATGTCATGGAGGAGGAGCTTAGGCAGACCTTTCTGCAATTTGGAGATATTATATCTGTCAAAATTCATGCTGGCAAAGGATATGGTTTTGTTCAATTTGGGACTAGGTTTTCTTTTTAATTTTTTTCCCTTTTAAATAATCTTTAATATGTGAATCTTTGAGTGGTTACTGTAATGTTTTGAAACTAAAAGGTAATCGTATGATATTGACTGTTGCTACCCTTTTTCCAAGGCAATAATTTTCATGTGGCTTGATGTTACTCTGCATCTTGTGAGGTCATTCATCGATCTTATTTTCTTTTTTTTCTTTGTCCTATTATTAGTTGGTTTTTTTAACCTCTTGTATGGCTTAACAAACACTTTCTTCTACTAGTATGCATACAAGGTAAATCTCAATTCATCTTGATGAATAGGGGCTATTTAGGCAACAAGTGAGTACTTGCAGTGTTTTTAAAGATTCAAGGGGATGTAGTGTATCATTTTGAAATTTGATGGGAGTCAATTATTAGATTTTATAGATTAGTTCTTTAAAATTGATTCAGATAAAAACTTCAAGGGGATAAAGTTTGATTATATCTATTTTTTTCTTTCCTGATAAATGGGGCATATCATACCACTTTTGTAAATTATGATGAAGTCTCTAACTTCACGTATCCTTCCTTATTGTTGTATTTATCTTCTTTAATTTGATTTGCATGACACAGGGAGGCTGTCAAAAATATTTTTAATCCATACTTTGATAAAGGTAAGCTTTAGTTGGATCTACATATAACTTGACAATGATAACAAAATTGATTCATTCACAGGTCTATATTTTCAAATATACCCATGTTGCTTCAACTTTCCAGTGAAATATTGTTTTTAATGTCATACTTTTTTTTTGTTTTAATTTCAATATTACAGTGAGCTTAGCGGTCGATAAAATTACTGACGGCTAAGCTGTCGGTAATATTGCCGACTTTTTTTTATTTTAATTTCAATATTACAGTGGGCTTAGCCGTCGGAAAACTCCAGTAGAGCCGTCAGTAATTCGCCACCATGTACGGTGGTCATTACTAAGCCGTCGGTAACCACCCCAAAAAAATGGTAAAATTCCATCACTTTACCGACGGCTGTGTATAATTTTCCGAAGGCTTAGCCGTCAGTATTATTGACGGTTTTAAATGGCCGTCGGTAACAGATTTCCAACGAGCCGTTAGCCAACGGAGGCTGTCGGTAACAGCAAAAATTCTTGTAGTGTTTTTTCCCATATTTTTTTACTTTAATAATGACATATTTTTTTGCCAAATAATAATGAGATGGTTTCCGTTGTCGTTTATTTTCCAAATTGAATTATGTTTATAAATTTTATTTTATTGCCAGGTTTTATTTTATTTTATTAACTAACGCTTATTCCAACAAATCAAGTATCACTGTGTTTTCTATCCAAAAAAAAGTATCATTGTGTTTCTTCTTTGTGCCTTCCATTTCTAATTATGAATGAAATTGTTAATCGATAATAAAAAGTAACCATGAACTAAAAAATTTAAAATATTAAAATCATATTACTGAATATTTATATTTATCTTATGACTTTTACACATTTTACAATAAAATAATTTAGTATTTTTAAAATTTTTCCAAAACAGGAGACAAAGCAGGAGATAGAGTATGAGGAACTGACTCAAAACCAGATTTGGAGAAAATCACAGAAGAGTTAGGAGCTACTACGACTGCATTGGAATTGGACCCTAGAGCAGAAACTTTAGGAATAACAGAAGAACATGTTGGATGTGAAGCAGAAGATGGTGAGTGTGGTGGGAACATGCAAGGGTAGGGAAATTTGAACTCATTAAACAAGACATCTTTTGATATGAAGATACGACCATCAGAGGACATACATTTATGTCCTTTATGTTGAGGTGACATACCAAGATAAAGACATTCTGTTGATCTATATTGTAACTTGTGTGAGTTATAAGGCCTTAAATATGGGAAACAAGCACATCCAAAGCATTTGAGTGCTTTATAGTCAGGATGAGGGGGAAAATAAGGTGTTATGTTGAGGTAGAGCTGGGGTGGGAAGTCTGTTAATCAGATGGACTGCTTGAATAAAGCTATGATCCCAAAATTATAGAGGCATGACAACATGAAATAGAATAGATAATCTCATTTCAACTATTTACCTATGCTTTCTTTCAACAGTTGCATTTTGGTGAGAGGCGTGTGGACATGTAAGTCTATGCACAACTCCTAATTCAGCTAAATGTTTAGTGAAAGGCCTAAACTCACTCCCAAAGTCAGATTGAAAAACTTTAATTTTAGCAGAAAATTGAGTTGTGACAAAATTATAAAAATGTTTGAAGGCTTGAAGTGCACCAGACTTTTGTGTAAGAAAATAAATCCAAGTAAACTTGGTACAAGCATCCACAAAGGCAACGTAATACAAATGGCCATGAGTAGATGGTAAAGGTGCTGGACCTAGTGGTCACTGTGAATTAATTCAAAGGCAGTAGCATGATGAGTTAGGGATGGAGGGGAGTATAGTTTATGAGACTTTCCTTAACAGCAAGCACTACAAAAAGGAAGTTCAGATTTATTTGGAACTAGTATATTACAATGTTTAAGAACAGATTTGACTGAATTAACATTGGCATGTCCAAGCCTATGATGCCAGCCAAAAAGTACATTGGAACCATGTGAATATGACTAGATACAACAGGAATTGAACAAAATTCAATATTAACAGTAGGAAAAGAAGTTACAAAATTTGCGATTAAGGTAGAACTGGACTTAGAAGAATCTTTGAGCAATGGAAGATGCTTGAAGCAGTACAAGCCATCAGCACCAAGAGATCCTTCCAACAAGATTTGATTAGAACCCTGTGATTTGACAAAGCAAGTGAAAGGGTGAAATTCAAAATACATATTGTTATCTTTTGCAAACTTAGACACAGAAATGAGATTCTTTGTAATGGATGGAACATGTAACAAATTATGTAAAGAGAAGGTGAATTTAGATTGAAAGGGTGAAGAAAACTATGTTGAACCAATAGAGTGAATTGCCAAACCTTCACATGCATTCGGTCAGAGCCTGCATAACCAGTGCTTTGAACAAGATTTTATGCATCATGATTCAAGGGATGAGATGCACCCGAGTTTGCATACCACGATTGTGCATCAAATTGACTAGGCAATGTGAAGCTAGAGGTGGATGCCACTTACTGTGATGCCTGAGAGGCTATATTAGCAGCATGAGCTGGAGGCCATTCCGCAAGAAACCATTGCATAGGCATAGGAGAACCAGATAGGCCAGAAGAAGGAGCAAAAGATTGATCATAATGATGCCAGTAACTGTATGCATCATGATCATACTTTTGACACAATTGGCACGTTGGTTTGTTTCCACTGTAGCCACCGCCAGATCTCCCTCTACCACGAAAGCCTCTGGATCTGCCTCTGAAGTATGTCTGAGAATTGTTGCTACGAGCACCAGGAGCTTGTGACTGAGAAGAACTATCAATGTTTGTGTGTTTACTCGAGGCATTAGGAAGAGACAATTCTTGCCTATAATTATGCTTCCTGAACCATCAGCAAACCTTCAATATCATCAAGAGAAGGCGAATTAGGCATTCCATAGATCATCATAACAAAAGGAATTGTACTCCTCGGGTAAACCTTCTAGCACAACGTCAATTTGATCTTGCTCAAATATCGAATCACCAATAACAACAAGTGAATCTGTAATGGCTTTAATACGAAGCACATACTCAGAAATTGAGCGATTAGCCTTCTTGATTGTCTTCAACTCAGATCAAAACCGCGTGATCTTGTCTTTAAGAAGTGATTGGAAGTGCTTATGAATTTTCTCCCACACTTGCCACACATGTTTGCAGCCAATGAATCTAGGCAAAACAAAATCATAGAGAGAAGATAACAAACAAGTAAAAACCATCTGATCTTGCATAAGCCATTTCTCGTAGGCTTCAAATAGAACATCTAAAATGCGATTAGATTCAGATTCATACTGTTGTGATCTATGAAGCACAGACACCTCTTCATAATGCCGTGTCTACGTGTCTGTGTCGTGTCCGACACCGACACTTGTCAGACACCGACACGACACGTGTCCGTCATCCTTTTACGGTGTCACAATTAAAAAATATTTTTTTTGACTTGGACACCTCTTGACACCACTTGGACACTTCTCAGACACTTTAATCATAATTTTTTTTAAAAAAAAATAAACTTCTTGGAATCTTTTAAATTATTATAGAAGGATTCAAGCTTATCAACTTTGTTTTTAGAAGGTGAATAGATAAATGATTTATCTAGGTGGATGGATCTAGGCGAAAGACTATTACCACTACAAGAAATATGTTGATTACCGACGGAAAATTACCGACGGCCTCGTGGCCGTCGGTAATATTTTAAATACCGACGCCGTGACCGCGCAGAATCCCCTAAACAAGGCTATGCAGGAATTTAATTTTTTTAGTAAATACCGACGGCTTATCCGTCGGTAATTACTAGGCCCGTTGATAAATGTAAATAATTACCGACGGCTAAGCCGTCGGTAAATACTTATTTTATTTTTTATTTAGAAATAAAATTTACCGACGGCTTAGCCGTCGGTAAAATGTGATTTTTGTTGCAAGTCTCAGACCCACACACTCTCTCTGTATTCCCTTCCTTCGCGCTGCCGTCGGTCACCATTTTTCCCTCATTTCTCAATTCGGCCGAGAGCCTCCCAGCGCCCACCGCCGCCTGCACTCACCCACCACCGCACTGTATCTATCTCCATGCCTCCGACCAGATCGCGCCACCGCCAGCCATCTACGCCTCCACGAAGCTAGCGAGTCGCTCGCGACCAGCAGCCCGTAGAGCTCACCGCGCCGCCGCCAACCACCACACATCTACCACGCGACCAGTCCGCTGCCAACCCCTCCTGTATTCCAGGTATCTTTCATCTTTCTTATTCTTTGGTTAAGAACATCATTGTTAGGGTTTTTGTGAAACCTTGGATTTGGGATTCTTTCATCTTTATATATTGCTCTGGTCGGAAAGCAACATTTTAGAGTTTTAGTAGACAAGCATTCGCGTTTGTCTCTTGCACGCTGTGCTGTTTTGCTTTGGGTAGGGCTGTCAGGATTTGCTAACAAGCATGTCAGGATTTGGGCAGGATTAAAAAACTTCATTTGTGTGGTTATAAGGTTAGCTATGTATTAAAAAACAGATAAATGTATCCATGTTATATACAGCAACAAAAGCTGGGTGGTGATCAGCATTTCTTGACACCTGAGGCTTCAAAATATGAAAGATCAACATATAATACCTCAATAAAGGACATATTGATTCCACTCCATTTTAAGGGTTTAAATTATCTGGAATGTTGAAACAGATAAAGACCTGAGCAGGAGCCCTACCCCATTTTTACTAGCTTGATCAAATTGTCAGATATACAATCATTCTTGAGCCTCCAATTAACAGTTGTGAGCCTTTAAGAGTTAATCATGGTGCAGCTGCTGTAGTTAATCATGGTGTTCCCAAAACCAAGATTCAACGTGCAGAGCAAGAGTCACCAAAGACACCCCTTGAAGATGATTTATCAGATAGTGAAATCAACTTAAAAGACACAAAGGAACTGGTTCCAGTCCGCCACTCAACACGAACTGCAAAAAGATCATACAAGTATTAGCCTCTTCTAGTCAGTTTGGTATCCCCTTCTTAATACTGGGGGTGAAAAATGCAAGCTGTGTTTTTTCTTGGAATTTTTTTTATATAAAACCCATCCTTGAATTTTGCATTCAATTTTACAGGTAGAACATAAGGATCGTTACAGTTTATAAGTTGATTGGATAGCAGTGTTTAGCTTTATTTTTATTTTCATCTTTGATGTTATTGATCACCAGTCAACCTGAAATTTAGAACTTCATTTATATTATCAGTGAATACAGAAAAAAACTGTAGTTATTGACATTGTTAACGAGGATGATGCCCTAGGAGATCAACTCCCTAAGGAAAATAAAGAATCTGCTTCAGGGTCAAAATCTAAAAAAGGTTCACTTGTTCAAGCTACTATATCCACATTATTCAAGAAAGTGGAAGAAAAGGTATGCTTTTTGAAATTGTTTGTGCGAAAACCAGGACTTACCAACTTTAAAGGAAATGTTAAATATTTTTACAGCCCATAGATTTTATAAATGCGTAATTGGCATCTAAGATATTATTTTTATAGCCTATGTTCATGCCAATATTAGATTTCTTTCTTTTTGTACATAAAAAAATTATGGTAAATTGGCATCTAAGATATGGGATGCTTTGAAGTTATGTGTTGGCTGTATCTTTAAGCAACTAAGAAAAAAGTTGTCTTGAAATTGGGCAATGTAGATATAATGTTTGATCTTGTATCTGACAATTGTTAATTGGAGGCTCACATAACCATCAAATTGGTCTTTCTACGTGTGGGGGAGTCGTAAGGGATCATCATGGCAGACTTGTAATGGGGGTTTTCATAAATGTGGGGTTTGGTTCTGGGTCTTGCACACAATCTTCAACTTTCCAAGGTGCTAATAGAACTCGATTAACAAGTGGCCGTTAATATGGTTAGCTTGGAAAAGTATAGTGTTAGTTCATTTAGCCACTACTAGACGAGGCTTTAGAATTGGTTCATATGGGTAGTTGGGTTTGTTTTGTAAGTCATGTGTACCGTGAGTCCAATAAGTGTGCAGATTTATTAGCTAACCTCGGTCACCTAGGCCCTTTCACTTGTACGATTTTTTCTAGTACACCTCCTAGTTGGGTCATATCTTTGAAGAGAATGCTAGAGGTGTCACTTTACATAGATTGGTTAGATAGTTGTTTTTTTTTTTTTCTTTTTCATCTATAAAAAAATGATAAGTTCTTCGATGAATGCTCAGATACGTTGAAATATTACGAATTTTTACTAAAACTTCTATAACAAATGATACCATTTCGAAAGGTTTTTTTTTTGGGGGGGTGAACCCATAAATCTCCTCCTATTAAATGACAATGTTGTTTGTGAGTCGTTGGAGAGACACTAAACATAGGTACTTGGTTCGGCAAGTTGTGGGGCGACTAACTCTTCTACTGTACCAGACTTTCATTTTTTTTTTTGGTTCGGCAAAATAATATGAATAATACTCCCACAGTTACTTAATATAAACAGCTTGAGCATTTTATGTCCCTTAAAAAAGTGAATTTTGTTAGTTATTAATATTAAATATATGATATTTTTTTTAAATTACCCTTCTCATTTTTCAAAAAATATTAAGTGAGAAAAACATTGAATCTTACCTGAAGTAAAGATATGGAATTGAACATGTTTACTTATTTCTATACTGATGATATATTTCAAGAGAGATTTAAAATTGAATCTTGGTAGTTAGTCACCCATCTCCTATTTATTTTTTAATTTAATTACACTCTTATGCATAAATTTTTTTGCAAGAACCTACCTGTTTATGGATTTGCCATTCTATATAAAATTTTTTGGATGCTCGTGGGTTGTCCTCTTTGAATCAATATGCCTTAGTTGTCTAAATTGCGGTCGATCAGCTGTCTGTACTGTCATGAGAATCTTTATCCCAGATTTAGTGTGTTTTAGTTATTTGAAGTATGCTTGATTAATTGCAAATGTGCTTAAGAAGGTGCATGTGAAGGTAGATTCATATTTAAATATGATTAGGATTTTATGCCTTATTTTCATTGTGCTTACCACTTATTTCTTGCCTTGTGTGCCAAAAGTGAAATTGTGATTCTGTCATGACTAAAACCAAAGATGGTTCAGACCTGTATGGGTTCGATTTATTTCTTTTTGTCTCAATAAAGAAAGCCCATAGAGTGTACCTTTTGATTGTCTGATTGTGTTGATTTAAAATGGAAGGATTTGCTTGTTCTTGTATTTGAGTTCGCAGTTTTAAATTTTGATTGGGTGTATTGAAGCGTTGTTAGTCTATTATACTTAAATAGGAGATGAAAGGCCATAGAGTATTGCTTTTCATTGTATGCAATGTAGGTTTGATTTATTTCTGTTTGTCTCGCTAAAGAAAGTCCATAGACTATATAGCTTTTCATTGTGTGACTATGTTGCTTTAGAATGGTAGGATTTACTTGTTGGTATTGGAGTTGCTTTTCATTGTATGCCTTGTTTGTGGTTGAAGATCTCATCTCTTAAATTAAGTAGCTGGTCATGCAGTGTGGGTTTGATTTAATTCTGTTTGTCTGCTTAAAGAAAGTCCGTAGAGTATATTTTTCATTGCGTGACTGTGTTGATTTGCTTGTTCTGGTATTGGAGTTCACAGTTTCAAATTTTGGCTAAAGAGCTATAAACTGATTATTCTTTTTTTTTTTTTTGGGTACATGAAGAAGTAAAAGCACTTCCATTAGATATGCCAAGCAATAAGACCATAATTAATATATATTTTCTGTTCTATTCTCTCTGCTAAAGTATTTTTCAAGTCCAAGCAGTCAACTAGCGTGAAATATAACAAGGATTTCTATACATGTCTTCTTTACTTTAAATCCCATAATGAATGGTACGTAGATGATTTCTATACCTGCTGCTTCCACCAGTGACATTTATATGATGTTATATCTTACAAATTGGAAGGGTGAAATCTTCTTGAAGTTTCCATGCACACAATAATAGTTAGTGGTAGTTTAATTCTAGCTAACTTGCTTCTATCTGCATTGGTGGGAATGAAGTTTAGCTGTTCTGAGCCACCTCACATTCCCATGCATAAGGATTCCCTTAATAAATTAACATATTGTAGCTAATAAGATGTAACTGCCATTCACACTAACTAATTTTAAGGGCTGCATTCTACTCACTTTGTCTTGTTAGCCATACCAATAACATGACAGTTTGATCAATTATCAGATATTTTATTTCAATCTGTGTTTGTATGCCTTAACAGCAATAGTAGATGTAGTATAGTGTTGAATTACCTCCCTTGGAAGATGAGTACAAGGAGAGGTCTGCTGTTTATTTATTTAATTTGAATTGATGTAGTATATTGTTTGTAACATTATAAGCAGAATTTTTTGGTTGTCTTACTAAAAGTGACACATTTCAGAAATGGATGGTTACCCTCCAGATCGGAGTTGGGTATATGATAGGCTTTATCCTGGTAGAGGAGGGGTGAAACCAAGCTTTGCAAAAGGGATTGAAGAGTTTATACTGAAAGCTGGAGTACAACCTGAAGTTGCAAGTAATGGTGGAATCAGATGTCCTTGTGACATTTGCAAGTTTAGGAGCATATTGTCTGAAAGAGAAGTCAAGGTCCATCTGTACCGTGTTGGGTTCCAACCAAATTATTGGTATTGGACTGAGCACGGTGAAGAAGCGCCACGTGTTCACCCAGTAGATGTGCCTAGTAATAGTGGACAAATGGATAATGATGATCCGTTCACGCTAATGCAACATATGGTCGACGATGCGTTTAGGACTAGGTATGACTTCCAAAGTATGGGTGATGTGGGTAATGGGGAAGACGAGGAAGATATTCATGAAGTCGAGGAAGATATTCATGAAGAGCCCCAAATGCCGACGCCAAGACTTTTATGATTTGCTAAGCTGCCGCAAACGAGCCCATATATGAGGGTGCTTCGAGTCAAAGCTTTAGCAGCGTGAAATTGTTGGCATGCAAGACAAATTGGAACATTCCTCAAAAGTGTCTTGATTTCATTGCAAGTATGTTGGGAGACGTGTGTCCTTCAAAGGATAAATTGCCAAAAAATTTTACCAAGCAAAAGATTGGTGTCGATGCTAGGTTTGGAATCTCAAAAAATTGATTGTTGTGTTAATGGGTGTATGTTGTACTACAAGGAAAATAGTACAGAACGACAATGTAAGTTTTGTCAAGAACCACGGGATGTTCCCCGAAAGACTGGGAGGGGTAAGTACAACGAAGTTCCAAAGAAAGAGGATGTTCTATTTGCCAATCACTCCTAGGTTGAAAAGATCAGATGCATCAACTGGAGACTGCGTGAAATGAGATGGCATTCTCACAATAGATCTGGGTCAGATATTTTACATCATCCATCTGATGGTGAAGCTTGGAAGCATTTTGATGCGGTGTATCCAGACTTCGCAAATGAACCAAGAAATGTAAGGCTCGGTTTATGTTCCGATGGGTTCACACCTTACATTCAGGCATCTACAACCCCATATTCATGTTGGCCGGTTGTTGTGACCCCATATAATTTCCCCCCTGAAATGTGTATGACTAAACCATTTATGTTTTTGACTTGCCTCGTACCCGGACCATCAAATCCGAAAGAAAAAATAGATGTGTTCTTACAACCTTTAATAGACGAGCTGCAACAGTTGTGGAGTGAGGGTGTTTTGACTTATGATATCTCTAAAAAACAAAACTTTCAAATGAGAGCATCCTTGATGTGGACAATTAATGATTTTCCCGCATATGGTATGTTGTCTGGGTGGGGTACACAAGGTAAATTGGCATGTCCCGTATGTATGGATGATACAAAGTCGTTTAGACTAAAATATGGGGGGGGAAAACTCTTGGTTCGATTGCCACCGTCGATTTTTACCACGTGAACACAAATTCAGAAGAAGTAAAAAGAGGTTTACAAAAAACAGGGTTGAGAAACATGGGCCTCCTGTAATACTGACAGGTGATATCATATGGAATTGGGTCAGTGGGGCTCCAAGTGTGGTAGAAGATGGAAAAGTTGATAAGTTACCTGAGTATGGACGTAGTCACAATTAGATAAAGCGAAGCATATTCTGGGATCTTCCATACTGGAAAGACAATTTATTAAGGCACAATCTAGATGTCATGCACATAGAGAAAAATGTATTTGATAATGTGTTTATTACAGTCATGAATGTTAAGGGCAGAACAAAGGACAATGAAAAAGCAAGAATGGACTTGGCCCTCATATGCCAACGTAGTGAGTTGGAGTTGATTCCAAAAGCCAATGGAAAAATGACAAAACCAAAGGCAAATTATTGTCTTTCTTCAAATGAGGCAAAGAATGTGATGAAGTGGGTGAAGGAGGTTAAGATGCCAGATGGGTATGCTTCAAATTTGGCAAGATGTGCAGATGTTAATAGAGGGCAAATGTACGGGATGAAGAGTCATGATGCACACGTATTTATGGAGTGTTTGCTCCCATTTGCATTTAGTTCATTGCCTGACCTTGTGTGGAGACCACTTACAGAGTTAAGTCAATTCTTTAAGGGATTGTGCAGTAATAATTTGAGCCAAAATGATTTGATCAAATTGAATGAAAACATTCCATTAATCTTATGCAAACTTGAAATAATCTTCCCACCAGGATTCTTTGATTCAATGGAGCATCTTCCAATTCACCTCCCACACGAGGCAATGCTTGGTGGTCCAGTTCAATACCGATGGATGTATCCATTTGAAAGGTATTCGTTGATATCTGCAATTATCTCCGTCTATATTGTCATATCTTTATTATAAGCCATTTTATTCTCATTTCTTTGTAGAATGATGGGTGATTTTAAGCGGTCGATGAAAAACAAGGCTAGAGTAGAAGGCTCAATATGTATGTCTTACTTACAACGGAGACAACATATTTTTGTTCACATTATTTCAAAACGATTGACTTGTATGCTAAAAGTCAACGTAATGAAGCAAAGAAGATTGAATGACGATGTCACATCAACACTGTCAATTAGCAAAGGACTAGGACGTCCTAGTGGGCAATCCAAAGCTCACTGGTTGACTGATGCTGAATGGAGGTCTGCACATGTACACATCCTCATCAATTGCATCGAGGTTAAGCCATATATTGAGTAAGTAATACACCATTAAACCCACACTCAATGTATTTACTAGTATATACTTACAACAACTGTCTTTCTTGGCAGTTACTTTTTGCAATATAACTCCATCAATGAAGCTGATCCTTCGGCTCAAACTCGTATTTTTGCTGAATTCCCATAATGGTTTCGGTCCTATGTAAGCATTTGACCAAAAGCCTATTGCAAATAAATTGTCTTCCTATCCTCATTGTAGATGTCTTGTTTGTATAGGTTACTAATGAAGCAAATGGTGTGACCGACACAAACTTGATATCATTAGCTTGGGGTCCAGAGTCAAAGGCCATAAGTTGGCACAAATACTTCATTAATGGGTACAAATACCACACACAAGCATGGGCTCAGGGTAAAAAGACTATAAACAGTGGGGTTTATGTCAAAGGGGTTACAGAAGGAGGAGAAGATGATTTCTATGGTATCATACAACATATCTACGAGTTAACGTATCACATGTTGCCTCACAGGGTTGCCTTGTTTTATTGTCAATGGTTTGATCCAAGACGGAATAGAGGAACCAAAGTTCATCCGCAATATGGCATTGTAGATATCAAGATGAACAGGCATTATGATTGTTACGATCCATTCATAATTGCAAAAAAGGCTAGACAAGTGTATTATGTACCTTACCCAGATATGAGGAGAGACAAACGCGGTTGGTGTGCAGTGATAAAAACAAAGCCCAGAGGCCGTGTAGAGGTGAATGAAATTGACGATGACATTCCTTATCAAGATGAAGAGATGACACACATAGAGCAGATAACTGAAATTGAAGAAATGGATTGCTTATGATCAAACACATAGTGATGAAGAGGTTGATGTTACGTCAATTCCAAACATTGATATTGATAATGAAGTTGACATGGATGTCGACGATGATGATAATTGTGAGTCCGAGCTTGACTCTAATGAGGAGATGCTAATATGGATGTGGATGATCAAGATGATGACATTGACTAAAGTTAGTGTACTTGTTTATTTTAAAAGTTAGTGAAGTCATTGTGTTTCGCTTTTGGTGGTACTTATTTGTAGCCACTAGTTTACTATATCTATTGTATCTATTTCACATCGGTTCATCGTGCATTTGCTATGTAAATGGCACTACTTATAAGATTGTTAGGTTGGAGGAAAAATTTCAGAGACAATTATATTGTGCCTCGTTTTCTATAATTGACATTGCAGGCTATCAATTTCAGCTCATTATTATGCGCCATTTGATGACTATGACTTTATATTTTGGTCAAGGTTACCGGTGTCAGCTATTCTTTGTTTTATACTGTGTCCATTTTGTAGTTGAAGCTCTACTTCGCTAATAATAAATGTAATTCATACACCCATTGGGCGATTTAGCTACAAAGAAAGGGAAATAAGGATAAGAAGGGTTTCTCAAATTTCTGCTTGTTTATTGTTACTGCACAACTCACGATCCACGTTGTATAGTGTACTGGCCTCCTAAATTTCTGCTTGTTTTTTAATATCAGAATTTTATGGTTTTTTATTCCTTCAAATGTTCCAGTATAGAAATTATTATGGTAACATATATGTGAACATATATGTGAATCCTTTTTTTTTTTTTTACAGATGCCTCCTAAAGAGAAAGAGCATCGTAGGTCTAAGCTGCCCACGAAGAAGGCTAAAACGACTTTGCCACAAATGATTGGCACAGTCACCACTAGAGGACGACGCTAGCACACCACTCCGTGAGCCTAGTCAGCAACCTCGTGCTCAGCAGACTGCTGGAGTGATACCACCTCCCCTGCCCCCTATAGTGATGATCCCTAATCCGGGATTTGTATCTCCTCCTATACAGGTATGTATTTAACTAGTTGTTGGATTTTTTTTATTGCTTTCCCTTTGTTGTAACAAATTGATTTGTATTGTAGGAGCATGTTTCCCCTTTACCACAGGCGACATCCATTTCTCGAAAGGTGACACTCCTCCGAGGCAAGATGATGCAGATGCAGACCTTCACAAACCGCACGTAGTGGTCCGACAAAGGTGTGGGTCACGACACTCCCATGTGGCTCGGATCGAGGTGACACCTGATGGGAAACCCATCATTAGGGTTCTTGGCAATTTGTACGTCACTTTATAGTCTCATTTTTGGATTTAAAACTTGTGTATACTTAAAAATATGCAATCTGGTTTGATATTGTGTTTATAACTTATTTATAGGTTCATCCCGGGTAAAGTAGCCTCTAAGGCCATCACTGCGGTCATTCAATCACAGTTCTGGGAACCATATCATACTTGGGGAGAGATTCCAGGAAAGACGGTGGAGAAATGGCTTAAGAAATTTCAAGTTAGATTATGTTACTTTTCTTATTTAAGGGTTTTCGTTATTGTGTGTTGATATTAATAATGGATATTGATCTTATTTGTAACATAATATTGTAGGAGCATGTTTCGTGGGATCCTAAAGACCATTATCTGGTTGAGAAGCTCTTCAAAAGCAAAGTGTCAAAGCGTCTTTCTGAGATGCTTATGGAGGTGAGGAAGAATGGTAAATGCCCAACCTGGATAGGTGAGGGGGCTTATGCAGAACTTAATGCCAAGTGGAAGGCTCCAGACTATAAGGAGAAATGCACCAAGGCCAAGCAGAATCGCGCTTCTTCTAAGGGTGGTTCTATGCATACTGGTGGATCTATATCCATCACTGAGCATGCCTTGTGCCTGGTATGTTTTTTAAACACTTTATACAAAGCTATTAATATATAACAAATGTATAGAAGTGGTTATTATGATTTCATGACTGATGTTAAATTGTGTGCTAAATGTAGTGTGTGAAGAAATTCCTGGGAGCTTAGATGACATAAGAATTCTCAAGGAAAGACTTGGAGTTCTAGAACTTAGAGTCAATGTCATAGAATCTAAGGTAGATAATAACCTTAGAAGCCTAGTAGTTCAAGCTAGCCCTGTCCATATAGCTAGCCCAGAACCATCTCAGCACGAAAATGATCATAATTTGGTCAACTATGAGTAAAAAAGATATTCAATCTTTCACTGAAGAAAACAATATAATATTTGGGTGTGACTTTTGGGAATGGAAACAACTCACTAGGAACAAGCCTACAAAGAGGCTATGTTTATGAAGCATTAGCAGAAACAACACAATTGTAAGACGTAATGACTAATTCAAACAAATACTTTGATTTACTTCCTAGAATCAAGGACTGAAGTTGTAGAACTAATCAAGTTGTTGTAGTTTGTCATATTTTGAATGTGCTAGTGTTGTGTTAGCAACTGTGTTACCCAAAAATATATGTTGATGTACAATACTTACTGACTTAGAAGTTAACCTGATTCAATTGTTCCATAGTCATACTAGTGTGCCCCAAAATTGAGATTAAAACTTCCCTAGTTGGGTGTGGATCATCCGAACCTCTCGTTATATACAAGATAAATTTATAGCCCTATAAAAATCTCATGATCATATTGTTCATGCATCATGTACATATTTGTTAGGCCAAATTTTTTCCAATCCCACATTTTGAACTCATTCGGGAAATTGTTTTACCGAATCAGTTCCTTGATTCTGATATAAAAAATCTTCCTCTGCATGATTAATTGTATGTTAGCCACTTGGATACTAAACATTATTAGGAAGAGGAATATATAATCTATTACACACAACTCCATATCAGTAGGCTAGCGACCCACATGTGACCAGATTGGGAAGTGAAATAAAGGGAATAATCCTCTCATAGCAGCTTGAGGCAGCCAAATCAATTGAGATTTTGGCAGTTACAAATCATCATCTTCCCATTTACAGCTAGGACATAGTTTGAAGGCCGCAGATGTGAATATTTTGCAAAAACTTAACAGACTAAGTGACTCAACTAGGGAGCATGTAGTTTAGTGATACTCTTCCTCAATCCCAACATCGTGAGAGGAGTGCATAGGAATGAATACCACCATTCAAATACTTTGAGAAAAATGGGAGGTAAAAGAAATATCACATAATTTTATTTCATATTGTTGAAATTCAGAGAACAAGGATAGAACCTGTATTTCATTTATTAACAAAATGTTTCACTAATTACAATGGACTGGCTTTAACTATTTATAGAGTCTTAACTATCTACTAACTAGGAACGGACAAAATAATAACTAATAGTGAGGAGGCCAGTTAAGGATTGGAATATTTGTTGGTTCAGTTAAGAAGCTTATAGATGTGAGAATACGATGAGCTGCCACTGCAAGAAAACAAAGCAGGTCAAATTCACAAATTCAAATGTTAGTTTTAGCTCCCTTAAGGATTGGAATATTTGTTGGTTTAGTTAAGAAGCTTATAGATGTGATCCCACATATCCTCTGTGATTCTTGTTCTATTAGGTTTGAGTTGACGTCTGAGCTTTGCTTGCCCGAACTGATGTCCAATGACTGGGGTTCGATCTGTACATGCATTTTCTATTCAATAAGATGATTTTTCAGTTTATGATGTTGAGATTTTTATTTTTCTACTTTGATATTTCTATCTCTTAATTTTCTACATTATACTCTCATTGTTCTTTCCATTCCAGCTTACTTGGTACATCTTTAGGTTTCTATCTAGGAGCCATTTTTGACATTTCATTTTGCTATTGAGACCAAGGGACCAAAGTTTGGCCTCGATACATGACAATCATTTTCAATATAGCTCGTTCACTCCATTCTGTTATAACTCCAAAAGATGGCACTATAACACCAACATATAACAAAGACCAAAAATGAGATTTTATGTATATAGGTTAAATTAAAATCCGTTTTTGTATTGGGACCTAGTGAGTTGTAACCTGGTTTTGCCTCAGCGTGTTAAACTTAATTATACCAAGCAGTGAGGGATGGAAAAAACATATAAGCCTTCAAGATTGGTTTAGCTTTCTAATAAGTTCTGTCATGTGAGTCACAAAACATTTTTTTTATAGCCTCTTTTAACTGTGAAATCTTCTCTCTTAATCTATATTAAAAGTGTATTGACATCTTCAATTAGTTGTAGAGCTTGATGATCCTTCCTAGCTTTTAAAGCTTCTTAACAACATCTTCTATGTTGTTCTCACATTATGCTTTCTATGAAGGTCTTTATTATGATGAGGGAAGATATGAGACTTGTGTTGGAAAGAGCCACAAATAGTGATTACTTCTTCTATGATGTCAAGTATTAATTTACTGTATGTACTACAAGGTTTCTGAACAATTTGAAGTTTAGCCTTTTGAAGAATTCATTCATAGCTTCTGAACACTTCACATAAAATATTGATTGTTTCCCATGCTTCCCTGTTTTTATGAACACACTTGAACAAATGCATTAGTAGCTCACCATTCAGAATACTTGTATTTTGTATCAGAAGTTTTTTCGTAATCAAAACTTACGGTTCTTAGCATAATGTCAGGATTTTAAACCCAACAAACCATAGTTAGTTGAAGTTAGTTGCTGACTTATTTTTTAGTTTCATTTCCAACTGTACTAAGTTGTATGTATCAAGTCTATATATATTAGACAATGTACACTGAGATTCAATCAATGAAATTCATGTCACATTAAATGCTGCTGCTATGGTCTTTTGAGGCTTTAATGTTCTTACCTTAAGTTTTGTTTGTTTTATTCTCATTTTTTTGCGAGGAATCAGGGGTTGCTTTCAACCATTTCTATTTATTTAATTCCAATAATTAATTATTCCAGCCAAGATATGTTTCCTCTAATGTAGTCTGCTTGGTAATATTTTATTTGTGTGCTTGTGTATATTTTACTTATTTAAATCAAAATACAAGCACGTGATCACATGTAATAAAAGGGCTATATATATGTTCTTAACGTTTTTAATTATGTTTCAGTCTGATGAGTTGGGTAGAGAGCCCATGGTGGATGAGATCTTCTTGAAGACTCACACAAAAAAGAAGGACAAGTCTTGGGTGGACAACAGATCCAGAGAGACATATGTAAGTCAGATCATTGTATTTTTTATTTAACTAATTTTATTTTGTTTCATAAACAATACTGTAACCAATCTTTACTCTGTTTTGTTTTGAGAAGGAAGCCTATCAAGAGAAGGTGCAGCAAGCCGCCTCCTCTCAGCCTTCTGATGGAGGGGAGGCAACTGGCAGTGTTGACCCCTCGACTCATTTGCAGTTATGGGCCCAATCTGCTGGGGGTAGGACTCGGGGACGGCTGTACGGTGTTGGAGGCTTGTCTGGACGTTTTAGGCATGGTGTCTCCTCTTTGACCCAGGAGTCTCATGCATCTGGCACCAGTACCCAGTCCCCGACTCAGTGCTCTGCAGAGGTGGCTGCACAGGTTGCGGCTTTTGAGGAGCACACAAGAAAGGCAGAGGAAGAGGCTCGGGAGGCACGAGAGGAAGCACGAGAGGCAAGGAGAAAGGCAGAGGAGGAGGCTCAGGAGGCACGGGAGGCAAGGAGAATAGCATCGGAGCGGGATCGCCAGCTTCAAAGAATTGAGGGAGTTGTCCGCCGTTGTTGCCGCTTATTCGTGCCCGGAAATCCCGCCGTCCCCATCCGGGCTATGAGGAGTCAGAGGAGGATGATTAGTCTTGTCGTTAGGCTAGGGATTTGACTTTTTTTATTGACTTGTTTTGACATGGATTTCTGGGTTTTGACATTATGGATTTGTGGTCTTTTACATTATGTATTGTTATTGATTTGCTTAGGACTTGTTGTAACTTGGTTTGTTCACTATGGATTTGTTGTTGTAATTATTAAAAATGTATGTTGATGGTTTTTTTTGTTAATGTATGTTGATGGTCATTGAAGCCCTTGCTGCATTGCAGGTACTGTACAATTTTGGGGCTGTTTAAAAACAAAATTTTCATTAAAAAAAATTTGGACATTACCGACGGCTAAGCCGTCTGTAATATAATATACAGACGGCTTTTCAAAAATTCAATAAAAAAAAATTGACATTACCGACGGCTTGACCGTCTGTAATATACAGCGTTTAAAAAAATTTCATTTAAAAAAAATTTGACATAATATACAGCATGAATTACCGACGGCTAAGCCGTCGCCAAATCGATGAAACTTTTAATTCGATCCTTAATTTTTACTGACGGAAATTCTATATTTACCGACGGCTTAGCCGTCGGTAAATCTATGAATTTTTTAAATAATCAGTCAGATTTACCGACGGCTTTTCCGTCGGTAAATCTGACTGATTATTTAAAAATCCCACTGAAATTGCGACGGCTTTTTTTATATTACCGACGGCTTAGCCTTCGGTAATATCGACGGATTCAATTGGCCGTCGATAATACATTTCCAACGAGACATTGTCCCAGGGCCCCGAGGCCGTCGGTAATCCGTCGGTAATCATTTTTTACCGACGGCTTTATTGTATTACCGACGGAAAATGGCCGTCGGTAATGACGAATTTTCTTGTAGTGTACTATATCTTGTTGTAGAATCTTTTTTTGTAATGAAACAAAGTGCTCAATTTAGATGATTTATAAATTTTGCTTCTCAATTTAGATCTTTTATATTTATTATAAATGACGCTTATATTTTATTTTATTTAATTAATTAATATATATATAGCAGTGTCCGTGTCCTGTGTTTTTTATATTAGCGGTGTCCGCGTGTCTGTGTCCGTATCGTGTCGCGGTATCCGTGTCAGAGTCCGTGCTTCATAGGTTGTGATATTACTGGATTTACTACGATTCAATGCAATTTGTTTGAGATGAGAACACCTTCTATTTGTTGAAGCCATAGCAAATAGTTCTTATCATCGAGTTTAATTGAAATATTATGACTTAACTTTACATGAGCTGGTGGTGGTGGCAATGGCGATGGCAGTAACTCTATGACTGGAACTGAAGAAATAAGGCCTTAGGACGAATAGCGATTGAGACCATGATAGAAACAAAAAACAGAGAAAGGAAATAAACTTGAGATATTGAATTAAAGAATGAATCCATTGTTATTCGGTGATTACATTGTTGAAGTATTTATACAACTCAGATACAAGTTAAATGATCCAACTAACTCTAACTATAGCTAACTAACTCATAATCGTCGCTCTTAACTTACCGCAGCTAATCATAATCGTAGCTTTCAACTAATCACAACTTCCACAACCGTTGCTTAACTAACTTTGACTTCCACTGCTTTCAGACTCTATTACACATAAGAGGAAAAAGGGGGATGACAGTTAGGGTTAGGGTTCGTAGGGAATGGGGAATTTTGAAAAAAAAAAAATTATATTACTCGTTGTGTTTTGTTCTTCAAATTGGTCTACGTGACGAAGTGTACATGTGGATTGACATGTGGTGTCCTAAGTGGCGCTTAACCCTTCCAAACCACCACCCCACATGAGTTAACTAATTGGCTTGGTGTAAGAGATTAAACTGATTAACCAAAAGACACATTAAATGAGTTAATTTTTAATTTCATCTTTTCTTAAAAACAAAATTAATTTCGTAATTTTTTAAGATCCACGAAATTTTGCCCAGAATTTTACCACGTGGAAGATTGGACAAGGAACAGCTACTCCTGCTAACATAGACTCTGCGGTTGACTGTTAAGAGCAAGGTTTTAAAAACCGGACCGGACCGGCCGGTTGAACCGGTTGAACCGGGAACCGGGCCATGGTCCGGTCCGATTCACCCTGAAAAACCGGTTGCCAGAGAACCGGGGGGTTTTGTTGAAGAACCGGTTAAGAACCGGACGACTGTAAAACCGGTAAAACTGGCGGTTCGAACCTACGGTTCGCATTTTTTTTACATTTTATATTTTAACTCTTTTTTTTTCCTGCGCCATTTTGCTTCTCAAACTCGACTACCTTGGCCATTTTTCCTATTTTTTGGTATTGGACATAATAGTTATGTCATATTTGAGATGGATGAATGTGTGATTTTTGTTATATGTCGACTTATTAAGAAAATATTAAGTGAAGTATAATTTTTATGATGTAAAGTTATGAATATCAGTTTATTTTTGTTTATTATTTATTTATATATTGTATTAAATATTTTTAATAATATTTAATCGAACCCTGCTGAATTCCCTGGCCCAACCCCGTCGAACCTAAAAACCTCAACCTGCTCTCTCCGCTTAATACCCATCCGGTTTTTAATACCTTGGTTAAGAGAGTTGGAGAAAGGACGTTGGTCCC
This sequence comes from Calophaca sinica, assembly GCA_037113605.1. NCBI lineage: Eukaryota > Viridiplantae > Streptophyta > Magnoliopsida > Fabales > Fabaceae > Calophaca > Calophaca sinica. The sequence goes on from CM073735.1 coordinate 59,460,051, forward strand.
CATTGACATGTGATATAAGTTAATCCGTAGATGTTGTCAGCTCTAACTACCTCCCACTTTTTGCGCTATATAAGACGATTCCAACCATCCCTAGAGAAACGCGACACACACACACCAACATAACCCAACAAAGTCCAAAGAAGCCATGGATTGTTTGTACAAGAATCCCAACGAACCCATTGAAGCTCGTGTGAAGGACCTTCTTTCCCGCATGACTCTCAAGGAGAAGATTGGTCAGATTACCCAAATCGAGCGCACCGTTGCTACCCCTTCTGTCATTAGAGATCTCTCCATTGGTACGAACCCCCTTTTTCTCTTGTTCTAGCTTAAGAAGCATATGCAATTGTGCCTTCTATTTCGTTATTTTCCACAGGCTTTGTTGAACTTGTTGGGGGTTGAATTGAATTCGAGGGACCCCATTTAAGGGTGTATCTTAGAAGTGGGAACTTTGATTATTTTTCTCTGTGTATCTGTGCCTGCCTCCATTTTTTGTGAAAGCTTTGATCTTGTTGGAAGTTTGACATTAATTTGAGGGATTCCAATTGAGAGAGTGTCATAAAAACAGGAACTTTAATTTTGATGTCTGTGTGTTTGTGTGTGTGTGTGTGTGTTGCTTTGAATTGGAGATTGGACCCTTTTGCTTTGTTTGGAGGTTGATGATTATGTATGCATTTTGTAGGGAGCATACTCAGTTCTGGAGGCAGTGCGCCTTTTGAAAATGCATTGTCGTCAGATTGGGCTGATATGGTGGATGGCTTTCAAAAATCAGCTCTAGAGTCTCGACTGGGAATACCTCTCATCTATGGGATTGATGCAGTTCATGGTAATAATAGTGTCTACGGTGCTACCATATTTCCTCACAATGTTGGCCTTGGAGCTACTAGGTTAGTTAGTATTCACTTTTCCGTGTCCTTAATGCTTTTAGTGTATTTGGGTGCGTTTGAGGATCGTGGTTTTAAATGAAATTGATTTTGTAAAATTGACTCGGTTACAATTGTGTTTGAAGTGAAGTGATCTATGTTCGAAAGTTTTTGCTATGAAAACAAGTTTGATATAAAACTTAGTGTAAATTTTTCAATCCATTACAAAAGCTAATTTTATCACTTCTAGTCAAACCGAGGTTTGGAAGTAAAATCAGTTTTATCTTATAGTAGCCAAACAACTGTATTTTTACTAAAATCACATTTGACTGGAAGCAAAACCATTTATGTTCCTCTCCACAATGAAACCAAACACACACTTAAACTCAATTAGAAGAATTTAATATTATCTAGGTGGAAAGGGGGTTAGACTTTAGAGTATCTCTATGAAGTTTGAATGTGGTTCTCTAATACTGAAGAGAGGAGAATACACTGAAAAACAAAGATGCGAACCTAATAAAAAAATGATGCCGCAATAATTTGCTAGATGCTCTAAATTACATTGGCATTTGAGTTGTGTAGAGATGCTGATTTAGCTCGAAGAATTGGAGCTGCTACGGCACTTGAAGTTAAAGCAAGTGGAATTCACTATAATTTTGCTCCTTGTGTGGCGGTAAGGCATTGCAATCAACTAGTCATTCTATGCCTGGACGAATTGTGCCAACAAGCTACACAGGCCATGCTGCTTTTGTAAGATGGCATTGATTGGATGCTCCATTTTGTGCAAGCATTTTAAGTTTTGAAAATTTTGCAAGCAAACTAGTTCTGCCTCTGGTTGCACTCATTGGTCTTTGATGTTTGTCAGTGAACACATGATGTACTTCATTGTGATCCTTGACTGGTAACATGACAATGGCAACACTTCCCAATAATCCTTGACTTTGCAATCAATTCTCATTGATTGGATCAATTCTAGAAGTTTAATGAATACGGAATTGGAAAGAGAAAAAAAAAAATAGTTCAAAAGTTGCAGCTCCTTATCATTGTATATTTCAGAAAAGATCTTCATACTTGTTGTTAACTTTATATCAGTTCTGAACTGGAATTAAAACAAAAAAGATGATTAAAATATATCTACATTTTGCTTTTTTTCTTCGATTTTTCCAATTTGAATTTCTCTATCTAAACAATAAAGTAATGCGATTTACTTGGTTAACTATACAGGTCTGCAAAGATCCTAGATGGGGAAGATGCTATGAGTGTTACAGTGAAGACACTGAAATAGTCAGAAAAATGACTTCCATCGTTTCAGGTTTGCAAGGCCAGCCACCACCAGGACATAAACATGGATACCCTTTTGTGGCTGGAAGGTAGGCAAAAAGCATTTATATAGATGTTAACAAAATATTTTAGTTTAAAAATATTGAAAAATTAACTATTACTGTCCCGATAACAATTCATTCTGACACTTGGCAGCAGGATGACTACCTCTTTCTCTTTTGATGGTTTTGTTCCCATTTATTGTCTTTATATATCATTTTTCCATTATCAACATTTTAGGAAAGGATTTCTCCCTTCAAACTTTTCTTCTTTTGTTCAATTGTAAAGTATGATTTCCTTGAAGTTTTCATGCCATCAATATTTTGTTACATATTTTCCAGTTTGTATATTTTCCTATTTCTTCATTCTGCTTATGGCTTAGATTTACCATTATTTTGGAAAAGGTTCACCAAATTAATGGTCATATATCTCTCTTTATCAATATTTATACCTTGTTAAGTTATACTTCAGGAACAATGTTATTGCATGTGCCAAGCATTTTGTTGGAGACGGAGGTACTCATAAGGGTGTGAATGAGGGAAATACTATGTTGTCCTATGAAGACTTAGAGAGAATACACATGGCGCCTTACTTAGACTGCATATCCCAGGGAGTTTCAACCATTATGGCATCCTATACTAGCTGGAATGGACGCAAACTCCATGCTGATCATTTTCTTCTAACTGAAGTCTTGAAAGAAAAGCTAGGTTTCAAGGTAAAACAACTCTAATGACCGTATCTTGTTATAACTGGCTACATTTTAGAGTTGCTTTTGCATCAATATGCTTGACAAGTGTGTAACCCAATTTTACACATTAGCAGTTATTTTCTGCATATTATGGAATATGGATAGATGTGGTAATCATTTCTCCGTTTTCTGTTCTTTCTATCTTGTCAAAAAGATGGAGGCTCTTTGGGTTTCCTTATTTCTATTAGTATTTGGATATAAAAACCATGCATGAGCCTCCGCCTAATAGCTTAAGCTTTTAGGATAGTAGTCCCTTGACATGTTATCAAAGCGCTTCCTTGACTAAATGGTTAACAATTCAATCATTGCTGCCTCCAATTTTCTAATAAAAAGTTGATTTTCTGCACAAGGTATATCAGGCCTGTGAATTATCTATGCTTCAAGTCTAAAAGGATCTTGTTTGGAAGGGCATGGTAGATATAAAAATCATTCTTGAGCCTTCTCCACCTAACAACTTAAGCGTTTATGATAATCCGTGACAATTTTTCAAGAAAGGTGAAATAAGATATGATAACAAATAAGCTGAAGTTGTATTTCATTTTCTTTTGTTTCTGGATTGATTATAACCTTTTTGTAATCTTGAACATTGCTGTTATAGGGTTTTGTGATTTCTGACTGGGAGGGACTTGACCGACTTTGCCAACCTCATGGGTCAGATTATCGGTTCTGCATTTCCTCTGCCATCAATGCTGGAATTGACATGGTATAGATCTTCAGTTTCAAGAATCTTTAATCATGGTGCTTTTTTAATCTGTTTTCACCTATTCAATAATATACACAGGTGATGGTGGCCTTCAGATATGAACTATTCATTGAAGAATTGACCTCTTTAGTTGAATCAGGGGAAGTACCAATGAGCAGAATTGATGATGCTGTTGAGCGAATTTTGAGAGTAAAGTTTGCTGCTGGTCTTTTTGAATTCCCTTTAAGTGACAGATCTTTGCTAGATATAGTTGGTTGCAAGGTAAGCAAAAACTTAGCACTTGGTGAACCTCTTTTTATCATTGTTTAGGCTAAGTTTTCCTTTGAGGATTTAAAAATATTTTTGTTTCAGATCAAGAATGTTAGATCATAACCATGATTTTTTATCCATTGTTAAAAGAAGTTAACTTTGTTTTACCATAATACTACTTCTGCAGCCACATCGAGATCTAGCACGTGAAGCAGTTAGAAAGTCCTTGGTTCTGTTGAAAAATGGAAAAGATATTAGTGAACCTTTTCTTCCATTGAACAAGAATGCTAAGAGAATTCTTGTTGCTGGAACTCATGCTGACGATCTTGGATATCAATGTGGAGGTTGGACTAAAACTTGGTATGGCGTTAGCGGGCGGATTACAGTTGGTAAGCCATGATATTTGTTGCTTCTGCAAAGTTGTTTCTCGACTCCCAAAATCTGAAAACATTGTATCTTCTCAACGATAGTTAGGTTATACTTTTTGGATTCCTAGGAAGAGTAGTTGTTTATGATTATCTAAGTAGTCGAAAAATTCATTTGGTCCATCATTCTCTTTCAAGTTTAATTTTCTGTCCTTGTCTTACATGCATATTGTAAGACGCTGAAAATTTAGTTCCTGAAATTATTATTATTTATAAATTAGTCCTTGAAATTGAAAATTTTGGAACATATTAGTTCTTTTGGATCGATCAATTTAGTCCCTGAGATTGTCTCACAAGGGCTAATGTGATCGAGAATTTTCAAATTTAGGGGTAATTTTTAAATTTTGTTAATTTCAGGAATTAAGTTGACAGGTCCCTACAATTTCAGAAACTCAATTGGGGATTCACTCTTCCCTCTTCACACTATTCTGTATTTTTTTCTCCTTTGTCGCATATAACTTGTGCCTTACCATGCTAGGGACAACAATCTTGGATGCTGTTAAGGCAGCTGTGGGAGTTGAAACAGAAGTTATATACCAAAAGTATCCATCAAAAGACACCATAGAACGAAATGAATTCTCATTTGCAATTGTAGCTGTTGGTGAAGCTCCTTATGCTGAGACATTGGGTGACAATTCAGAGCTCACAATCCCCTTCAATGGAGCTAATATAATAAGCATAGTTGCCGACAAAATCCCAACGCTGGTTATTCTGATATCTGGAAGACCTTTAGTCTTAGAGCCATGGCTTTTGGAAAAGATAGATGCTCTTGTTGCTGCTTGGTTGCCAGGTACTGAAGGAGAAGGAATCACAGATGTTATCTTTGGCAGTCATGACTTCAAAGGTCAACTCCCAGTCACTTGGTTCAGAAAAGTTGAACAGCTTGATCAGCCAACTGATGGAGTTACTTCATCTGAACCTTTGTTTCCTCTTGGTTTTGGGCTAAACTACATGAATAAATAAGTGCTAAAGTATCCAAAGATATATTGTGAATAATATTTGCCCTCCATTTCAGTTGATCACCTGGGTTCTATTGAGATGGGGTAGAAATTCATGTATAGCTTATGTAAAGCTTAAGGACTTTCAATATCACAACATCAACTACATTATTATCATATTTGATGGCTTCGGCTAGTATGGACTATCACAGTAGGTGGTCCATGAAAGACCAACACTTTTATGGTGCACCCGCTCACACCTGATCACACGCCCTTCACCCTCTTTCCTATCACATCTCCTTCTCCAGTGGAACCGGCAGAGCCTCCCTTCTTTTTCCGATCGACAACCACGACACCACACAGAGTGACAACCCCCACCCTCCACCCTACCCTTTTCTCTTTTTCTAATGGCTAACTCCAGTTCAAAACTCTTTGTAACTAAAAACCCCTTCTCTCTTTTTCTAATGACCTTAATATTTTCCCTCATGCTAATCACCAATGTAAAACAGACTCAATTTCATTAAACTTCCCCAGTTTTGAGCCCGGTGTCATACTCGTCGATGGTGATGCTAACACAACAAGTGGAATACTCCAACTTACAAAAAGGACCAATTTGGTACACCTTATCCCCACAGCGTTGGCCTCTCTGCATTCTTCAGAGCCATTCATCTCTCCGATGAAAGAACCGGCAAAGTCGCAAATGCGTGCCCTTAACCACGTCTTTCGGGATGCATTCCGCCGTCGTTCAGTGTCGTTGGGTTGCGCCAGCACCGCCATTCTTCTCCTCTCCTCCAGCTCTACAAGATCCATGGTCGTTCAGCATGAAAAGGACCAAAATGGACAAATCTGAAAACCCTAAGTCTGCCACCTTCTCTCCTCTTTTCCGACCACCATGGACCTCCAACCAAAAAATGAAGATCAAATTCGTCATCCCCTCATCGTCCGCAGCAAAACCCATAAACCAAATCTTCGATCAGAGCTATGCCACCGTAAACCGCACCGGAAATCTCCAGAGTGAAGAGGGGAGAAGGTGAGAAAAAATATAATAAAGGTGGTCTATTATTAGATCTTATGAGACCGCGTGATTTAACAGCTGAGATTTAAAACAAGTGCTTGTCCTTCATGGACCACCTGTGATGGTGGTCCATCCTAGCCGAAGCCCATATTTGATATACCTATACTTTTTTGTCCAAGAAATTTGTAAAATTATATATTTGTCCATGCAACATGTGCCACTGTGACTCCAAGTCTAGTTTTAATTTGTTTTGAATTTGGATCGAGTTTGACCACCCCATACATCAACTACCTTGTGGTGTATGGATTTATTTTTTTCACGTCGATTGTATGAAATAAGATGATGTTGATCCTATCTTGAATTGGAGCACAATTCCCTCACCTTAAATTTTATACATAAAAAAAATGATGTTGATACAAACATTGAATTTAAAGAACATTACCGAGGGCTATGTTAAAACAAAGAAGCTACAAACAAGCCTACATCTTAGAATCGCTACACGGTGAAAGCATCATCGCCTAAAATTAGAAAGAGATATAGTATTCGAGTGAGGGTTAGTCCCACACCAATTATATTTTTATTATTAAATCAAAATTTATTAATTTAATCTGATTTTGTTTCTTAACATGATAGCATATCAGAGATGCTGCTTAAGGCGAATTTCTTGTTTGGACTAGCTTGAGTATTGTGGAGCCTAAAGAGTGAAGATTCATATTCCTCCCTGCCACAAGGGGAAAAAATAAAATAAAATAAAAATTTAGTGACTTACACTTGTTTGATGTTCATCGTTCAGACCTACAATTTCATTTTTTTTTTTTTATTGTCAACCCAGTAGATCTCAAAAATCTTATTGAGAAGACATGTCATTTACAATTTCTATTTGTTAAATCCCATATCATTAACTTTATTGTCCAATATTCTGGTTTATTCCCAATCCCATAAAGAAGGTGAAATCTTTCAGATATAGCTGCATCCTCTACCTAATGATACTGAGATTTGATACACCAGCTTTCCGTCCTTCTCTATTCTTTTTCAATGTAACATAAGACCCACTTCTCAGATTCTGGACCAATTGTGAAAGCATGGAGAGAATCCTACCCGCTTTCTCATAGCCGCTTAGACAGAACTTCGGATTAAAAATGCTATAGTTGCAAACACTTGAACTTTGATTCGTCAAGTCAATTCAATGGGACTATCATGAGAGTGGTTATTGGGTAAGCACAGTAGATTAATCTCTCCATCCAATAAGCACTAATCGGGCCTCATAAGGCTTTGTTTAAATAGGTCTATCATGTATTAAAAATTCAAGGCTATAATCTAGTTTATTACTTGTCAAAGGCTTTATTTAGTCTGGTCTGGTGTTTTTGAAAACCTGATCTAACATGTTAGCCTAATTAAATACTAGTGTAAGCCCTAGTGGTCAATCTGTTTTGACTGAATTGTGCCATAAAGACAAATCTATTTTGAATATGTCATTCGTATCATGACTTTAATCATATATCTGATATATGTGTAAGACCTCATTTATTATGTTACTAATAAGATGGCATAGTAAAGTCCTTAGTAGTTCATTCATTGGAACATCAATTGTGACTTGATCATGAGACCCCATTGAACAATGGAAAACTATTTTTAAAGTATCCGTAGTCAAGTATTATTGTTAACCAGGACGACAATAATGCATTGAGACTATTGTATGAGTAGACCGATGACCACGTCTCACGAGTTATAGATATGCGATATCAAGTCAGCACAGATGTATAAATATTATGAGTAATATTTATACGGGATGACTCACTATGAGGATGCTTCATAATAGTTATGTAAGTGTCATAACTCATAAGAGCTCCTCATGTTGATCATGGTGTACTAGTCATTTGACTTGAAGTTATTACGGTTCCTACATGTAGGAGTTGTAGGCTATAATGCAATTGAACGTCATCTGTAATAGGATGATTTTAAAGGTAGTACTTGGGATCTGCAATAAATCATGTTGAGAGGTGTGAGTGATGTAGATATGATTCATCCCTCCTATATAACATGAGTGATGTTTAAGGCCTCTCGATAGAGTGAGATGTGAGAAATGCATGACCATGCTGAAATGGATCAATATCTGATATTGGGTTTGTTTGTGATTACACGTCTACTCGGGGATTGAGGAACATATGATTGGACTTAACGAGGATGAACATTGATGCCTCGTGTTCAATTAAGACATATGACACGAAGGGACATACATCGATTTCCATAAATTGGTAGAGGCCAACCAATGTTTATGATATTTAATATTATATTAGATATGTGATATTAATATAATGTTCAATATCATTGCCAGCTTAGTGGGAACTTATAATGTCACACACATGGAGTAAATATTCGGAGCAGTTGGATTAAATTAAATATGATTTAGTTTATTCAACAAGTTTATTAATTAAATATGATTTGATTAAATACAAATTGGACCGTGCTTGTAGCATACAAGGACCCTTTGCATGTGATTTTGGCAATGACATTGATCCAAGTGTGGAATTTTTCCGCTTAGAGTTTCAGAAAAAATTTAATTTTACACTTTAGAAACCCCAACATTAAAGGCTTGTCATTTGACCTATCTCTAAGTTGGTTAAAAGGTTTGACAAAAAAATGGCTAAAGGATTAATAAGCCAACGAGCATAAACTTGATAAACTATAAATTATAAAAATTAAACCACTATTACTCAATGGCATGATAAATAAGAATAGAAATAGATTATATTAGGTTGAAATTTCTAGGACTAAGATTGTCTTGTTTATTTGATATAAATATTTCTTAATGTCTGACATAATCTTTTTAAAAGTGCGGCATGACATAAAACCTTTTAGAAACATATTATGCAATAAAACCTTTAAATATATCATAAGTTTATCACTAAATAAATTTGTAGACTAAAATATTTTATGTAGGTAAGTATGCTTAAATCTTTAGAAGGGTGAATAAGTATATTATTTTAACACATTATAAATAAACTTGTTATAATAATAACAACTTGTTATAATCATTTAAATAGGTCATCCTATTATGCCTAAAAGAATTTTTAAATGACCTATAACCTGATTTTTTTAGCTAAATTGACTTTTCAAAAAGTTTTAATCTCTATTTAAAAAAAGGGTTGGATTGGTCTAGGCCTGGGTCTGATATAGGCTAAGTCATAGGCCCCATCGTACGACCTAACCTATTTCCACTCCTAAGCACCAATTATATTAGAACTTAGGTCATAAGCTCTTAATTAAAATTCAATAGTTATGTGTGCTTGGATATACATACATGTTGAAAAAGTATGTTTTCTCAACATTTTACTATAAAAATAGAATTTGGGATACACGAGAATTAATTAAGACAATAGTATAAACTGTTTTTGTAAGCTTTTTTTTTTTTTTGGTTCAAAGGAGCTAGCGGCTAAACTCACACACAGGAATTGGGAAGAAGAACACTGCGAGTTCGAACACGTACCCCAACTAATGTCTCTGCAGCATTAACCACAATGTTGCACACTACGAGACATTTTTATAAGCTATTTTAGTGAACTTAATAAAATAAACTGAAAATATATGGACATATTATAGACTATTTATTTTTATTAATTATTTTATAAGATACATTCAAATAAGTTGTAAATAAAAAATTCCAAATGCCAGCCTAAATTACTTATTCTTTGTCCTTGATTATATGCCTTTGCCTATTTCATATTATCATATGCCTCCATTATACCAAAAATAAAAATTGTAGTCACTGTATATCACTTTGGTTATAGTTAAGTTTGTAACAAAAAAATTTTGGTTACAAGTTGCAACAGGTGCAAGTGTTGATGGAAATAAGAATAAAGTGGCCAAGATGCTTTTTAATTCCACTTGCGAAAAAGGAGGCTTTCCTTTTGCAAAAGATGGTGGTTAGTCTTGTCGCAAACTGTTACAAAAGGCAAGTTGAAGGACCATTTGGGTTATACCGCCATGCATTTTTTGTGGCTATTTTCTTGGACTTATGCAGATTTTATATTTTTAGCCAAGTTGCAAAGGAAAACACGGGTCGTTTTTAAATGCGTCAATAATTTCGGAATTTTTGTGCATAATTGACAATAATGTTAGCAAAAAGTGAAGTACTACAAAGGGCCCTATTTATCTTCAGAGGGAAGAATTTTTCTAGGTTAAAGCATAGTATGTGCGTCCCCCACTGTTGGTTGTTTTGGCAATTTCAGCGACATGAGGACGCTGGGACCGGGGTTCGAACCCGGGTATTGCCGTTTAGATATGTGTGTGTTTGTTGTTTACTATTTCTACTAGCTGACCAAAAAAAAAAGCATAGTATGTGCGCCTTGTGTATCCTATACAACCTAGTAACCTACAGGAAACAATGGAAAAACCGGTATTTGTACCGACCAAAAAAAAAAATGTAAGAATTGGTGGATTAATAAAATGTTAATTTCTCTTGAATTATGTATTCAATAAAATATTTACTTTCCTTGCTTTCATTGTTCTATATTTAAAATTTTCTTATTAAATATTAATTATTATAAGATATTCATAAATAATCATTAATTATTAATTTTTAACTCATGCATTTTTATATTTAAATATTTTTTATCAATTAAATTAAATTTTAAAATATTTGTAATTTACTTTTTTACATTTTTCAGAAAAATTCATGTATTGCACGAGATACTCCTATATAATAAATTCCAGATCGATTGATGTATTAGAATCAACGCAAGGCCACAAATTGTTTCTATCTATAATAGAAAATTCCAATGCAGGATGTGTAATCTTATACACCAAAACCATTGATGTTGTGCATAGAGACATACCAGATTCGGCTCCCAAAAGTTAAACTTGTTACGTAACGAAAGAATTATTAAACTGGGTTGCTAGTTTTAATCCAGTGGTGTCGATGGTGCTGGTGGTAGATGGCATGTTGGAAAGGAGAAGATGAAATCGGCATCGAAGGCTGTATGAATGGAAATGGTGAAGGGGATTTCGGTGGGTCAGAGAGAAGAAGGAATAAGTGGAGTCACGTGAGTCTTTTAATTGGGTGTTATAATCTCATCCATTCATTTTGATCCAAGGGTTAAGAAAGGTTCCTCTCACTCTCACGTCAAGAAGCTCATCTTAGTTTTATATTGAATTTAATAAATATGCACCCCCATAGTAAAAACATAATTTACGCAACTAATCACATTTTATCGACTTGTCAAACATGCAAAGACAACTACTATGGTGAAATATGATGTGACAATACGGTAAAATATGATCCGTCATCTATGTAATAATTATTAAAAATTTTTAGTCGATGCTTAAATCTTTTTAATCAGTCGTCGTTAAATAAAATGGTATACTATTTGTAAATCATCATTGAATTGATTCTCTATCGATTAAACCAATGTTTGAAAACTTTCAAAATTAAAACTTTCAAATACTTTTGTATTTTAATTTATTTCCATTTCACAAAATACTCGTGCATTTTACACGTGAACCGTACCAGACTGGGACGGATCCAGGGAGGGACACACAGGGGGCTCTAGCCCCTCTCTCCCTCATGCATTTTTGTTAATAATTAATCGTTATATATAACATTGACTTTTTATTTTCAAGCATTTTTCTATGTAATATATCAAATATTTGTTACTTTAATTTTAAAATTTAAAAAAAAAAAGAAAAAACTCCAAGGGGTTAGTCTAGTAGAGCATGACAATACTTGTAATAAATATAAAAAATAACATAATAAATGAAATAAATTATTCAATTAAAAAATTATATTACTCAATATTTATTATTAATCATTTTTGCCCCTTGTTTGATATATTTCTGGATTCGTCCCTGATACCAGATATAGGTTGAGTATTAGGTCCGTCTTAGCATATGTTCGACCAAGTGGCAGCAAAGACCGACAAACATCATACATGCTAATTCGCAACAAAATTTAATCTCAGGACCACCTTACTAAAGCGACCAACATTCATTCATTTTTTTGTTGAGGAGCTCATTCATTTATTTAAAAACGAAATGTATGTTTTTCACACTTGGCCCTTTAAATATCTGTCTATAAAACTCAACAAACATGTTCATATAGTGAATTGCCCGCATGACTCTGCATTATGCACAAATTGAAGCATATATGCTCATTAGCCACTTGAAAAATAATTGAGATCAGTCCAAAAAATAAAACAATAGAATGTGCACAAGGAATTTGTCTCAGCATATCCTATTCCTAATCTCAGGCTTGTGGAAAGTGGTACAGATATGGTCAAAATATCCTTATTACAAAGATGAAAACAAAAGCTTGTGAGCGGTGATTTGCATTTCTCATCAAATGCCCAAAAATAACTTCAATTTCAATTATTTCTGGTTTGCTGCTTTGTATTTACTCGGTTGTCATTAATGATGTGATTAATTAATTTATAGATTCTCCTTCCAAGGTAAGGTTTGTAAGCGTGCCTTTGTGCAATTGAATTAGAGTAGGGGAAGAGAGAGCACATGTTCTAGAATCCTCTGCACTTTACAAGTTTAATCATGCAGAATAATTGGTAATTGACCATCACAACCACAATTAAATATATTAATCTAGAGCAAACTTAGAAGGGGTAGGGCTGGTCAATGAATTTTCTTACTCAAAAGATAATCTCATCATTCTAAATCAGTAAATCTTGACTATTAAAGTAAATCACACATAAAAATTATAATTGACACATATAAAAGTCATGTAATAAGTGATTTTCAAAAATAATCCATCATATAAGATTTAGTTATCAAAATTTGCTCGACTCATCTTTCTAATAAGACAATAATACTCTTAAGTCTTAACACAATAAAATAGTACTCTCACTTGATACAACCGTAGAAATAGATTAGGTGCAGTCATGCAGCCACGAATCTGGACCGTCCGATTTGATCAGACAATCTACATTTTAACCTTGTGTTTTGGATATGTTTTGTAAAGACTATTTGATCTTAATTGTACGGCTAACATCGCATGACTGCGTGGTTTTTGCGATGATAGAGAATCCAGGTCCATAAAACTATACAGTAAACACACCTATTATCATAGTATATATATGATTAATTAATGCTTAAGACTTCTTTTTGGTGAAATAAAAGGCTTGGGGTTGTCTCCACAAATGGGATCAAGGGTTTGAGCCAAGATTAGGAGAACAGTGAAACATTTAAAATTATGTCTAATGGGAAGGATCCGTACATATAGAATCACAATGACTATGATGCTTTCTTTGGACTTACTAGTAAATCTAAACTGTACAAACAGTATTGAAATCGTGCATCACCAAAGTCTTTGTTAGGAATATATTACCCGTCTAATCCCACATGAACCACGCTTTGTGCAATATGCTCATATTTATTTTAATTAAGTAATTAATTAATCCAAATGAATCTTACTTTGTACCACATATTTGCGCATCTTAATCTTATCTTTGAAGAACCGTTGCTAAGGTGGTGGATTATGGATCTCTCAAATCCTTTAAATACAATTCCAGTAACAGTATCCTGTCCATGACACACACATGCCTTGCTGGTACTGAATTCCGTGCAGTCAAACTTTTCATGCATTCACACAGTCAGATAATCTGGATCATCGGATCTTAATCGGACGGTATATATTTCAAAATTGAATTTTATATCTTTAAATCGCCCAACTGCATGAAGGCATTGAAAATTTGAGTGCGTTGAAAATTTGAATGTAGAGAATCCAGATTACTTTCGGGTACAAGTTCCTCTTTTTGCTTAAAGTTAACGGTTAACATTTTACTCTAACTTGACTTGAAATCCAATATTCTTAACAACCTTGAAAATCTGAACTTATTTGCCTCGCAGCTTTCACCTTTCATAAGTTTAAGGTTGTTAAAGGGGAGAAAAAAAGTGTATATCATCAGTCAAGTTCATATACCAAGAAGGCAATAACTAACTAATATTCTAATGCAAGATATTCACATCACATAGAACTTGGTAAAAAGCACAAACACTGACTGTACTAGTAAACCAAAAAAAAAAAAAAAAGATACTGGTTCTAGCCATAAATAATTCAATACAATTAACCACCACACATCATGCATGGGAATAGTGTTGAGAAGATTGCATCTGGAAAACCATATTTTGTGTCTGAGGTCCTAAGTAAGAAGAACCTTGAAGAGCACTTCTATGCATATTCTGGCCCTGCATTTTATAACCATAGGAGTTAAGGCCATAAGGAGACATGAAAACTTGTTCATGTGGAGCACTGAGTGTCATAGCAGGCTGATTATTATTATTATTATTATTATTCCATTGAAAATGCACCCCAGATGTGGCAGCAGTGGAATCTGGATGGTGCCGGCGCGAGAGCATCATGGAATTCTGTGGTGAAGTGGATCTCTTGGTGTCTTCTGAAGGAGAAGTTCTAGTTGTTTCTGTGAGATTAACTGTTGTTATGTCATGGATGCTAGCCCTTCTTTTGTCTTTGCCTCCTGAAAGTTGCCTTATGAAGTACTTCTGAGCATGGCTAGCCACTTGAGTTGGGGTTCTAGTGATCACAAAATTTCTTGAAATGTTTCTCCAATCACCTTTGCCATACTTTTTTAGACCCAATAGAAACAACCTGTGAACAAATTTCATAATCAAGTTTAGTCCCAACAACTGAAATAAATATCAATCAGATGCATTTATTTCACAATTTTGACTTGACTAACTACCTCATGAAAGCTAAAAGGACCTTAATTAACACCAATAGGAAAAATATCTAACTCTCAATAACTAGATAGAATAATTGCTCCTACTCCTAGGTTCATATACAAACTTTAAACTACATCCACTAATTATTACTTTCCTTATATACATCATTTTTTCGGATATGGATTTGGTGCAGTCACCTTTGTCTATCTCTCTCCACTTGTTTTTTTTTTCTTCCTATTTTTTCGAATGAATTAAATCGGTGGCTATGGCTGTGAGATAAACATATCCAATGGCTCATATTGGCTTGACTACGGTGATTGCAACCAATCCAGATCCCCATTTTTTAAAGCTGGTTTACATTTTCAATAACCAAAAATAGTAAAATCTTCATATATTGTATTGCACACACACCTACATGGAATTAAAAGCAAAAACAATAAGTAATAAGAAGTTAGCTTACTTGTGTTCCTCTTCAGTCCATGGAACACCTTTCTTCCTTTCCTGATCAGGAGATCTGCCTGAGGGGGTTCTCTTTGAAGTGATTCCTCTAAATCCATCATATCCAGGAGTGTTCACCCAATCTAAGGTAAAGGGTGAGGTGGTGTTGTAACCAGGAATTGGGATTAAACCAGCTTCTATGTTACTAACATCATCTTCCAATTCCTTGTACTGCTTCATCACATCAACAACTGTCTTTCCTGGAATCATTTCAGCAACCTTGTGCCACCTATCAGGGGTGTCCTTATCATACACTGCAAGAGCATTCTCAAACTGCTTGTTCTCTGCAGAAGTCCATTTAGTGTTCCTGTTGTTGTTATTGTTATCTTCCAAAAACCAATTGGTGGTGTTGGAGTTGTGAACATATGGAGGAGGAGAGAGGATTTCCATTTCCCACTTCATCACACCCCCCAAGTTTGTTGAAACACAAACTATTGGAGCATGTAGAAGAAAGCTCAAAGGTTTTGTTTTCTCACTTGAAAGATTAAAACTTTATGAGGAAACAGAGTTGATTTAAGAGGATGAGAGAAAGGGAGAAGCAGAGGTGGAGGTTTTACCACAACAATATCAAGGATAAATCAACAAGCATTTTGAAAGGAATCAGAATACCCCTTTTTTTTTATGAGACATATCCCTCAGGAATCTAGAATAGACTAACTTTATAAAAAAATCAAAGGGAATTCTCCAAATTGATATGGAAGACTATTATCTAACTGGTCCACAGAGATAACCCTAGAAACCACTTGTGAGATCTAAACCCCCAATGAACTAACCTCCCTCTTAGATACTAACTGAAACTGAGACACAGCAACAAAAAAAAAAAATCACACAATAAAGAACTGGAAACTGCTTAGAATTATTCTTGAAGAAAATAAAAATGATAACTTTCAGAGAGAGAAAAACTGACAACTCTTTCTGCAGCTTCAACTTAAGCTTAACCCAATTGGGAAAGCAATTAGAAGCTAAGGAAAAGCAAAAGGGTAGAAGTCTAAGGCATTGAATGCGCAAACCCAATTAGGAAAGGGCAGAAAGACTCAGAATTTATTAGGGATGAAGATGAGGAAGGGGGAAAAAAAGAACTGTTTTTTATTCGCTTTTTCCTTGATGCTGGGCAACAAAGAAAAGAGAAAGAAATCTTGGTGCACAAACTACACACAAAAAAGGAATAGGAGACCTCAAATGGAAAAGAGGGAAAATATATGGAAGCTGAAAAAGCAAAGTGACCAAGCTTAACTTAATGAACCTCAAAACAAAACAATGATGTTATTATCTACACAAAGAGGAACCACCAACAGGGGGAGAGAAACAAAAAAGCAGTGGATGAAGGTGGTGAGCTGTGATTGGGTGCTATGTGTTTGTGGATCCTGCAACTATATAAAAAGTTCCCTCTTATTATAATAAAATTATAAAAACCCCTGCTTCTGTGCACTTTTTATAAAAATAATAATAATACGGGTAAATTATGTTTTTGGTCTCTTTTCTTTATTTTAAGTTTTAGTTTGGTCTCTTATCTATTAAAAGTTCAGAATTAGTCTCTTATCTTTATTCTAGGTTTCAATTTGGTCCTTATGTATTAAAAGTTTCAAATTGTTCCCTTATGTTACGAATATTATACCAATGTGGTCCATTTTTTTGCATAAGAAGAGAAATATTTGTAACATAAGGGACCAATTCAAAAAAAAGGACCACATTGTACACATAAAGTACCATGTCGAAACTTTTAATACATAAAGGATCAAATTAAAAACTAAAATAAATATAAGGAACTAAAAATATAATTTAACCTAATAATAATGATGAAGAAATTAATAATTTTTAAATACTCTCCTATTACATCATAAACTTGCCCACATTATTTACTTTATTCATTTCCTTTCACTCTTTTTGATTGGGATGCTAAAGGAAACAGAAATTGGCAGCTCATTGTGAATGATGGAAGCTCAACTGTGTTGCGTTGGTCAATGGATCTCAGCAGTATTTTCGGTTTCAAATACAAGTAAAACTCAAAATGTATTTTAGCTAATTTTAGACCAAATATATTTTGACTTTTATTTATATTTGAGATCAAAAAGAGTATATAGATATGAGACATCCAAAATTCGTATGATTTACTCCTTTGGTACCTAAATACAAACACGGAGATTAACAAAACTATTTAACCAATTTAATTTGTCTAGAAAATGTGATAGTTTTTCTATACTACTCTTCAATTAATGAGACAAAATCTTTAATACTTTACTTTGGTTTCTCATCTTCCCAAGACTATCTAAGGATATTTTTGCAAAGAATTAATTAATATATCTTGTAAATTGAAAAATGAGCTTATATTTTGGGACAATTTTTTTTTTGCAAAGGGGACTTATAATTTGGGACAGAGGTAGTATAAGTCATGTTGAACAAAACACATAAATTAAGAAAACTAGTTAGCTTATTTAATTTGTCTATAATATGTATTATTTTTTCAAAACTATCCTTTAATTATTGACTTAAGAGAGGTAAATAATCACTCATTTATTATTGACTAAAAAACACAAAGGAAAGAAGCTTATAAAAAATAACAATTTTTTTTAAATGAGGCTTATATTTAGGGATGGAGAGAATAAGATTTTTTAAAAAATTATAAATAAGAATTTATACTTACTTGGTGTCATGAAAAAGAATAAGTACTTTTTAACAAAAGAAAAATCATATCATATCATTAATCAAAACTGCAATACAATTGATATATTTATCATAGTTATGAAAGCTAGTCATATATGTATCCTTCCTTACAAGGGCAATAGCAACTACACAAACTTTTCTCTTACAAAAAGAATTGGTACTTACATAATCTTGCACGATTTCTTATCAATATGGATGTACTATCTCCGTCCCTAAATATAAATCCCTTTTAGTAAAAAAATATGTCCCTTTTTATAAGCCTCTTTTCAAATTACTAGATGTATTAATTATTTTTACAAGAATACATCTAATTAATTTACATTGTTTTTTGTAGTCAATAGTAAATGAAGTAACTATTTCTCTCTCTTAAGTCAATAATTGAATGATAGTTTTGGAAAAATAGTATACATTATAGACAAATTCAATGAGTTAACTAATTTTCTTAATTTATGTGTTTTAGTCAAAAGGACTTATAATTAGGGACGGATGTAGTACTAAGGTAATCTATTAAACAAGCAACAAAAGTTATGTAAAAAATTTGACTTCAATAATTAATAATGGGATTCTCATACAAGTTAAATATACAATAATGACCTTTTTTTCCTTTTTGGGTCTTGCTAACAAGTGTCCTTAGGGCACTAATTAAGGAATCTAAAATAAAAATTTTGTATTGGAAAAAACAACATTTAAACTTTCAAATAATTGAATCCATAATTTCTAATACAAAATTTCTTTATTTGATTCCTTAACTAGTGCCCTTATGGCACTTGTTAGCATTTACTTTTTTCTAAAGGAATTGACTCCGAAATATAGCGTTGATTTCATAAACATCTTAATTTATTATTAGAGGTTAATGATATACTAGTATTCTCTTTGTAAAACTACACCGACCTTCGTATATTTATTTGAATATTTTCTTTTTGCTAACACTATAATTACATAAACATCTTAATTTATTATTAGAGGTTAATGATATACTGGTATTCTCTTTGTAAAACTACACTGACCTTCGTATATTTATTTGAATATTTTCTTTTGAGCAGTGATAGTTGGACAACCAAAAGTTGTCCAACACCGTATAAATCTATTACTTTGTTCTTTTTTATTGTTTCTTCTCTCTCTATTGACACACACAAGACTCACATGGGAATGACATGCCCATACGGTGTTCCTGTTAAGGTGTCGAAAATAGATGTTCATCTATCATTTTTGTTTTCTTTTTGCTAACACTATAACAAAAAAGGAAAATTATTGCACAGAGCTCAACTCGAAGGGCATTTTAGGGCAAAACGTAATGTCCAATATGAATAATTTATTACTTTTCGAAGTTGAAGTATTCTATTCTGTTTTTTGTCAAAAAAGTTGAAGTGCATTTTGAGGCAAATTGCAATGTTGATTGTTGACTATAATCTATTATGCCCTGTTTAAATTTTTGGATTCATTCTTTATTTTCATTTTTCCACTTTTCATTATAAAATATCGCTTTATTTTTAAATTATTTTCTATTTTCAAAGATCTATAATAAAAATAGTCAAAAAAATAAACATAAAACATAAAATAAAGTAAAACTAGATAATATTTTTATAATTAAAAATTAAAATAAAAAACTAACCATCCCTAATTTTCGAAGTTGAAAGGATGGAGAGCAATTGATTGGATATCGATATTAAAATTTTTTGACATGAATATCGATATAAATTTGGTTTAATCCCTTTTAGATGATAAATTTATTTTAAACTAAGTACTATTATTTAACATTATAAATTAGAAATTTTATTGATTTTATAATTTATTGAATTTTATGAGAATTTTAACGTTGGGTAGTAGTATTTCTATTTCATCATAGAGTAATTCATCATAAGGCAACGGTTGAGATTGACAGAAAAATGTCACCCCGCAAGTTGATGCAGTGGGTCCAATGTACGGTTGTAGCATTAACACACACTGACTACTGCTCGACCCTTTTCTCATTGGCAGCAAAGCCTCCCAAATAATTGTGAGTTTAGGATCTCTAGGACGTGGGTCCTTCAAGGACCAACAGATTTCGACAAGTGTTCTTCTTTTATTGGATAAGATTACCTGAGCAGCACCCGCTCCTTAAATTCTAAGACAATAGTGGGGCTTCCCAAATTTCTTAGCCCAAACAAGTGAGCCCAAATAGGTTTTTTCATATCACATCACATATAAACAACTTAACCCATTTTTCTCTCCATCGCGGGTTCCTTAAAGACTATCATTAAAATATTTTTAACACAACGTTCAGAACGTTCGAGAGACGTTTCAGAAACCCTCTCTTCTCTTCCCTCACCTCCTTGCCTCTCGTTTTCTCCTTCTTCCTTGGTCTCCACCTTTCTCCCTCTGTCTGCAAGGTTTCCCATCCCTCCCTCGAGCTTCATCTCCCTCGGCGCCTCTCCCTCTGTCTCACCCTCGTTTCGCGACGGCGGCCCATCTCTCACTCGTTAGTCAATAGTTCTCTCAGCCGCCGCCACGCCCTCCTTGTTGCGTTCCTCTACCGTCCTCCTCCTTCCATCTTCCTTGCCGCCGCGTCGAACACACCCTCCTCCACCGCGTCGTTGTCGCGCCACCATAGATCTGTTGGTTGCAGCGTCGCACTACTATCTGTCATTGCCGCTCACACAGATTGTTGTCGCAACACCACAATTTCGTTTCTGGAAGCCACACCCTCATCGCAGCACCACGATTTTGTTGAATATTGATTTTATTGGTTTGTTAGTTTCAGTTGAATTCATGTCTCTGAGATTGCATCATCTTTGTTGTTTTCTGTTGTTGAATCTGAGATGAGGGCCAACGCGGTGTTTTCTGTTGTTGAAGAAAGAGAAATAATGATATTTTAATGGTAAGATATGGTGTCTTGAAATGGACACTAAGCTAAAAAATTTGAGCTCCCTCACTGCCAGCTAGATGATCCCCAATGCTAAAAAAAATAAGCTCCCCTTCCACATAAGATAGATACTCAACAAAATCCTCCCATTGTGGATGCTCTAAGTCACTCTCACTTTAATACTACAGTAATTAAATTAATTAAGGCAAATGCTAATGAGTACCCTAACGCTTGAAGAAAGAGAAATAATGATATTTTAATGGTAAGATATGGTGTCTTGAAATGGACACTGAGCTAAAAAATTTGAGCTCCCTCACTGCCAGCTAGATGGTCTCCAATGCTAAAAAAAAATAAGTTCCCCTTCCACATAGGATAGATACTCAACAAAATCCTCCAATTGTGGATGCTCTAAGTCACTCTCACTTTAATACTACAGTAATTAAATTAATTAAGGCAAATGCTAATGAGTACCTTAACGCCATTGTTTAAAAATGTAAGTTTTTATAGAAAATTACATTGAAAGGAGATATACTACGTACTACATAGTTTTTTAATGAATAATTATTTTATTTGAAATCCTTAAACAATGTCCTTAGGACACTCGTCAGCGAGATCCATTATTTAATATTCCATCCGCTCCAAAATAAGTGTCATTTTAGCAAAAATAATATGTCTTAAAATAATTATTGTTTTATTTTTTCAATGTAATAATTATTTTATCCCAAATTTATCCCAAAATTAATATTGTCTGCACCACTTTCAAAAAACTACTTTTATGACAATGGTCAATATACAATCATTAATAACACGATAATTTTGTAAAATTGTTATACACTTTCATTTATTTATACAATAACTTTTTTTAATCTTTGTAAAATAAAACCTATATGACACTTATTTTAGGACGGAGAAAGTAATATAAATAGAGAACTGTTTTTTTGACAACAACTTTTTACAACTTTGTTGACAACTTTTTATTGTTTATGTGTGGTTAATGCAATACAAATATTTAGTTAATTCAGTTCGTTATGTGGTTAATGAGTTGCAATTTTTTATACACATTTAATTTCATTTTTTACAACTCAATAAAAATTATGTGGTTAATGCAGTGCAAATATTTGGTTAATGGTAAATGAGTTACTTACTCAACAAAAATTATGTGGTTAATGCAGTGCAAATGTTTGGTTAATTTAGTTCATTACGTGATTAATAGATTGCAAATACTTGGTTAATGGTAAATGAGTTACTTTGATATTACCTGGTTAATGCAGTGCAAATGTTTGGTTAATTTAATTCATTATCTGGTTAATGGATTGCAAATACTTGGTTAATGATAAATGAGTTACTTTGATACTATATGGTTAATGCAGTGCAAATATTTTGTTAATTTAGTTCATTACGTGGTTAATGGGTTGCAATAACGCATTAACCACGTAATTAACTGAATTAACCAAGTATTTGTACTGCATTAACTATATAATTTTTAGTGAGCGGTTAATAAGAAAGAAAAAAATATTTTTTCCCAGAATAGTATTTTTCCATATATGAACAGTGTATTTTCATACATGAACAGCAGAAATTCGTACATGAACAGTAGCGTCGTGCGTGAACAGTACATACGTATGATATACGGTGTTAGTATTGTTGTCAAAATCTGTTGTCAAAATAACAGCACTCATATAAATAAGTGAAAGTTGAGTTCAAACTCAGTTTTTACAATGAACGAAAGATGATAACAATTGTTACAAATAGTTTATATTCAAGCTCAATTATAAAAGTAGTAGTTCAAAATCAATTTAATACTCCCTTCAAACCTTATATAAGGAACAAAAGAGTTCTTTTTCTTTGTCCTTATTATAAGAAATATACATCAATTTTATAATATATTAATTACTAATTTACATTTGTACTCTTATTTAAAGTGAGACTTATATTAACAATGCACCTATTTTCTATGCAATTGAGATAATTTATTAATTATATATCATTTCATAAATGAGTAATTTTGAAAACAAACTCAATCTTTATAAATATTAATTAGAAAAAATTGATTTTAATGTAATTTCTTGATCAATTTGGATTAGGATTTTATTACTTATAAAAATAGCGAAGGGAGTACTACTAGTCTATAGTCAAACTCAATTAATTATAAAAGTTTTAGTTCAATAAGGATTAATTATTCCAAACATTTTTATAACCCTTTGGAATTAATTAATAATGTAGAGACGATAACACACGGCCAACCAATGAACTGGATCCACGTAAGGCCATGTGTCCCTTATAATGGTGGTGACAGTGATGAGTGTGCATGGTCAATTTTACATAATTGCCACTGAATCCCTTTTAACCAATCAATCACCGCCCTCTTTTTAATAAAAAAATTGTAATTCCTCAAAGGCTTTATTTTAACTAATTTTCCGATAGTATTATATTCTCGTAGTCCTAAATATAAAAAACAAAACCCTAATTCACACAAAATAAAAAATTACATTAAAATCTGTTTTTTATTAATACTTCTAAAAATTGTGTTTTTCCAAAAATTACCTCTTTTATGAGTCGACCCACTTGCATAAGAAATAAGTGTATGATACACCCTGCAATTATTCAGAGTGATCGAATTTGCACTCTTCGAGCGAGTGTCGGCTCCATCAATAAGGATTCAGGGAGAAAACAGGATTCAGAGAGAAAGAGGAGAAATTTCAGGGAGAATAAGGATTCTATTGTATTCATAATAATGCAAAATAGGTCTTTACTTGCCTATATATCAACCTAAATGGGCTAGCCCAATCAGCAAAACAACTTAAAAGAAATTAAACAGCTAAATAGCAAAATACCAATAAAACAGTACCACACCAATCATGATTGACTTGCAACCTGCACCTGATGACCTTATTTCTTAGCAGATAAAATCTTTCATCCAAAGGGGTTTGTTGGGCTTGCGCTTTCCAAGTGTGTCCCTTTGATTTTGTGCTTCTGCTGGCTCATTAGGCCTCTCCTCAGTGCTCTCTTCCTTTGTTACTTCAGGGGTCGTATCACTCCCCTCTCCTTCGAAAACCACCTTTTCCTCAAGGTGGAAGTGTGGGTAAGCTTCTTTAAAGGCAGTCAGGTCCTCCCATGAAGCTTCCTCTGGTGGGCAACCGAGCCATTGGATCAAAACCTGAACACGAGGCTGTCCACGAACCAGCACCGTACGCGTTGCACAGATGGCAGCAGGAGTTTCAATTGGTTGATTCTCATGACAGGATAAAGGCAAGTCCCGAGGAGGCGGCATAGGTGTCCCCTTGAAAGGCTTGAGAGCTGATATATGAAAAACCGGGTGAATACGACTGCCTTCCGGCAATTGAAGACGATAAGCTACCTACCCAATACGCTCTATCACAGGGAAAGGTCCATAAAACCGTTTGCTCAGCTTGTGGTGACGGTTTTGGGTGACCGAGAGCTGCCTGTAAGGTTGGAGACACACTAAGACCAAATCACCCACTTCCAATTGTAGATCACGACGATGGGCATTACTCTTCTGGGTCATACGATGCTGGGCTGCCAACTGATTAGTCTTAAGAGTATGCAACAACTCTGCACGGGAAGTGAGGTCCTCATCCAAAGCTTGGATTGAAGTAGAGCCCCTAGTGTACAAGGGAATAGTTGGCGGAGTACGGCCATAGAGAGCTTGGAAGGGGGACATCTTCAACCCACTGTGGTAGCTAGTGTTATAGTGAAATTCTGCCCATCCCAAAAGAGAAACCCAAGATGAAGGTTTATGTTGAGTGAAGGCACACAAGTACTGTTCCAGCCCCCTGTTAACCACCTCAGATTGGCCATCTGTTTGAGGGTGGTAAGCATTAATCATAGCCAGCTTTGTACCGCTCAATTCAAACAATTTCCGCCAAAAGGAGCTAACAAATACAGGGTTACGATCTGACACAATAGAGCGAGGAAACCCATGGTGACGAACTACTATGTCAACAAACAATTCTGCAACTTTGGCAACCGTGAAGGCAGTGGGGAGAGCACCAAAATGAGCGGATTTAGACAAATGGTCCACAACCACCATAATCACTGTGAGGCCGTGGGAGGGAGGAAGGCCTGCGATAAAATCCATAGTAATATCCTCCCACACAGTTTCTGGAATTGGGAGTGACTGTAAAAGACCGACAGACACTTGGGTGGAGTATTTTATTTGCTGACACGTCAAGCATGCAGCAACATAACTCTCCACTGATTGGCGCATTCGTGGCCAATAGAAGTTAGCAGCTAAGCGGACCAAGGTACGCTTTACTCCCGCGTGGCCACCACTAGGTGTGTCATGGAACTCACTGATTAGTTGGGAACACAGAGCAGAATTTGAACTAACCACATAACGACCCTTATATAACACCAAGCCTTGTGTGATGGAATAGGGAAAGGTGAGAGTCCCCTGCTGGAATTTAGTATGGAAAGCCATGAGAAATGGGTCAGTAGCATTTTCTTGAAGTAGTTGCTGAATAATACCAAAGGTGGGACCAGAAACCAAGGCCAAAAAACTGGGGTGAGTATGGGGGCTGTCCTGGGGCCACTCCGCCGGAACTCGGGACAAAGCATCTGCCACTCTATTAGAAGCTCCCGTTTTATATTCAATGCGAAATTGAAAACCCAACAGTTTGCGAACGTATACTTGCTGATCTGGTGTCTGTTATGAGCATAAGCCCAAGGGAGAGCCCATCCCAAAAGACTAGCCTTATTAGGTGGGAGAACCCCTAAGCTTATAAACCTCACTTGGTAGGTGAGGCTCCCCAATGTGGGACTCATAACATTGCCACCCCCTTTAAGAGCTGACGTCCACGACGGGCTTTCATTCTATCGGCACTGACCCGGTGGTAGCCATTTCCCCTTTGGCGGCTTCACTCATCTATCAGTATTCGGTGGTGTACCTTAATCCAGCCTATAGGTAGCCCTTTTCGTAGCCCAACTCTCAATGAAAGCACCAATGATACACCCTACAATTATTCAGAGTGATCAAATTTGCACTCTTCGAGCGAGTGTCGGCTCCAGCAATAAGGATTCAGGGAGAAAAGAGGATTCAGAGAGAAAGAAGAGAAATTTCAGGGAGAATAAGGATTCTATTGTATTCATAATAATGCAAAATAGGTCTTTACTTGCCTATATATCAACCTAAATGGGCTGAGCCCAATCAGCAAAACAACTTAAAAGAAATTAAACAGCTAAATAGCAAAATACCAATAAAACAGTACCACACCAATCATGATTGACTTGCAACCTGCACCTGATGACCTTATTTCTTAGTAGATAAAATCTTTCATCCAAAGGGGTTTGTTGGGCTTGCGCTTTTCAAGTGTGTCCCTTTGATTTTGTGCTTCTGCTGGCTCATTAGGCCTCTCCTCAGTGCTCTCTTCCTCTGTTACTTCAGGGGTCGTATCAGTGTATCTCACTAGTATGTCTAACTATAAATAAGAATATAAATGAAAATTAGTCATTTAATGCTTTGAAATATTGATATTGTTTCTTATAAATAGGACTAAGAAAAGGGACATTTTGTTCCTTATAAAAAAGTCTCGAGGGAATACTATTTTTTAAATGTTTAATCCTTCATTAGCTAGTTAAGTACTTGTTGATGGTTAGTTATACTTGATAAATTGTACATTTAATTAATGCTAATATTTTTTGCCCCATTATCTTGTCCATATATTTTTTTTTAAAACATTGTCTAACTAATATATTGCAAAAAATAATTTTTTTGAGTTTAAAGATTATATATTGATAGCGTAAAACTTTTGTAAGCAATCATTCAATCAAATCTCACGGTGTTAAAAGAGTTTAATTGATATTCACTGACAGTGTAAAAAGTTTTACACCATCATCAAATCATATCTCACCATATAGATGTTTGTTAAGATATTTTAGAAAATGATAAAATAAAGTGGTACAATAGTGAGATATAATTGGATGATGGTGTAAAACTTGTTTTACATTGTCAGTACATATCAATTAAACTCATGTTAAAATATATTAGGAAGTAATATAACAAAATAGTATCATGGTAAAATTTGATTGGATGGTTGTGTAAAAGAAATTTACACTATCACTGCATAGTCCTTACAGTCAATCTTTGTGTAATCTCTGTAAAATAATTTGAATAAACATGGTTAAACTTATAACGTAGTTTATAAAAAAATTTATAACATAGTCAATCCTTTTAACTCAGAAAGAAACGAAGTCAATCCTATGCAAACGTTTCTAATTGGCTAGGGGTTTAAGTGCATCTAACAATAACTCACTACAATATTTAGAAGCAGTGAAAAATGTAGTCATAACAAAGAAAACAGTTGCCTAAAGCTTTATGCAACAATCTCTGCGTTGTCTATTCGAGCGTTACCTATTGTCTAAGATAATAATATTTTTTTTTTATTTTTACATTTTGACCACACTTTTGGCAAAACTATTGTATATTAAAGGAATAGGCAACAGATATCAACCAAAAAGTGTTTTCTAAAACATAGATTGTACCGTAAAAAAAACCTTCTTTGACAACAAGACAATGTACTTTTAGGCAACACTTTTAAATGTGGGAAAATAAAACGTTACCAAAAGCAAAAGAATGTTGTAGTAACTATTGAATAAACTAAAACAATGAGAAAGGAATGTTCAAATTATAAAAAAGAATAATTAAATAATGATTGATTGCAACAAGAGTATATTACAAGACTTAACATTACTCACCATGCGAGCTATTCGAAGTTGTGTTTTTGAATGAAATCTTATCGAATCACTTGTTTCAATATAAATTATTTTAAAAAGCAATTATTCAAACTCCTTATGGAAAAAAGTTAAGCAACATTTTTCAATTTTGCGTATTTTTAAAATTAAATACTTAAACAACAATAAATATAAATTTTTTTAACTGGAACAAAGTATGTGTATCACAAAAATATATTAATTATTGATTTAATTTGTCATAACCGAGATTAAAGATGATTGTGGAGTTTAGTTATGAATGGCTGAACTATTGCTTTGCGCAGTTAATAGTAGTATCGAAGAGGTAAGTACTTGCAAGACACTTTGACACTCAAGTCAATTTTTGTTCCGACAAAATAACAATATGTGAACAGTAAGCATGTCTAAGAGATCATGTAATTCTTCTTTATATAGATGTAAAATTCAAGCGAGTGATAACAACATCACTATGTGTTTGTGTGTGTGTCAAGCTCCTTTACTTGCGAGACACTGGAAACATTAGATGATTGGTCAGGTGTGTTGCATACATTTGAATATTTATAGACATTATGAAATACAGAAGTAAAAGGTGATGTGTGTCCTAGAAGTCTCTAGAATCCGGTGACACTACCATGGAAAATGGCTTTAATAGCATTTATTTTAAGCCTTTACTAGCGCTTATAACTGCTATTTATTCATCTGCTACTGAAGGTGAAACAAAAAATAGTGGTGTTTTAGCGCTATGGAAGGTAGGGGTGTTCATAGTCAGGTTTTTTCCAAAACCAAACCAAATCCAAATTTTATCTATTTATATGGTTTGGATATTAAAATCAACCACAATTTTTTTTTGGATATGGTTCCAAATTGTTTTACAACCGCTTAAGATGTAGAACCAAATTTACAACCAGTTGTGCAGAAACATTATAGCTCCAATGACTTCCAGAAAGCACTCAAGTGATGGATAGTCCATAAATGAAGGTAGTCCAGCAAGTATAAATCCAACCACTCACCTTACTCTTTTCCTTCCACGTGGAAGATGTTATATCCATATATTTTACGCAACCTTCACCATCTGATTATATAGAATCGTGTCAGCCGTTTGATGAAAATCATGGACCCCACCACACTAGGCTTCTTTGACTAGCACTCCATACAAGCACAGTGACAGTCACTGCACAGAAACACAAAAATCAAGCCAAGCAACAAAGAGGAGATAAAAACCTCCCTCTTAGGAATGAACAGGAACACGAAGAGATGGGAGTCCAACGAAAAATGACATTCAAATGGATTATGTGTTTGGTTTTGGATAACCAAGTAATTGGACATGGGTATCCAACAAGAGCATGATATGGTCTGGATTAAAAACTGAATTACATTTATGCAATTTTTTTGTAACTGGATTAGGATTTGGTTATGGATGAGCCACTTATCTGGTTAAAATGAACAACCCTAATGGAAGGTAGAGAATAGATAACGCTTCTTTAAAGAAGCATTGTTTTTTTCCCCTTTTTTATTATTTACATCATTTTAACTACAACATAGTATGCTGGAATTGATGCCATGCCATTTTTTCTAAAGGAAACAATATCATAGCACCAGATTATACAATATCACAGCACCAGAACAATATCACATAATGTTTTAACTACTACAACAAGAGAAGCTAACTAAGCAGCAAAATTCAATATACAATCTATCATTAGTCCTTCCATTTTACACTATTCCATTACAACATAACAAAGAAAATGAACTTGCAATTGAATGCTACTCTTAAGAGGCATATACTCTCCAAGGTAGCCACCAAGATAATCATGCAAGGCGGTCTTATCAATCTCTTGATGATGGTAACTCTTACACACATAGTAGAACAAGCTTTGAACCAACGACCCAACCTGATTCACAATAACAAGCAGACCCACCAATAACCCACCAATGAGAATCTTGTAGAAAATCCCAAAAGGCAATTAATGGAAATTTAAAACAAAAACATCCAACTTCATATAGATTTCTTGTTTAAAAAGGCAATTTTATCAAAATTCCAAGCATAAATATTCAGGGGATGATAGAAAACAACAAAGTACCTAGCATTTAGGCTATGCAATACTAAGAATGCCAAATGAAGTAAGAATTGGTACATTAGCTTCCGTACAAGTTTTAGTTACTGATGTAAGGTGTTATGCCAAGTTTCAGAACCAAATTAGAAGCCTATCTCAAAATGACAACCTAGAGCTTAGGTGCCACAATACAATTCAAAGTCCAACTTCAAATTCAGATAACTTTCAAATGAAAATAGATTTTGACATTGGTTTTTCTCCAACGGTTTTCGTTTACCAAGATCTAGTTGCATATCAGAAACCAGGTCAAATTGGACCACTAGAACTCAGATTGTACCCCTATAACCAAATTCTTGACTTTAAGGCTAAACTGGGAGGCTTAAAGGGTGAAATATCAAATCTGATATAGACAATGGAGTGTACAAATAGCCCCTGATCCAACTAATCAAGTATAAAAATCTAATGATCCATGGTATAAAGGCAATAAGATGGAGTGTACATCAGATGGTGCTACTGCTATGTTGATATGGGAAGAAGAGGGAGTGTACCAATTAGTTGATAAAATTTATAGCAACATAGCGACATCACTCTTCCTTGAATTCTGTACGTTGATCACCAGAGTATGTCTCACATTTACATTTGCATTGCAGTGTAATGTAGGGTAATTTTTAAGGTTTTTGTACACCACAATTAATAGGATCCAGCTTTCGAATTTGATCTCTTATTCGACCTTAAGCTTTCGTGCCATTTTTGTTCAGAGCTTAATAAACAACATGGAACTAATTAAAATGCAACCAATGTTAGAAAGTAACCACTATTAAAATCCAATGACTACCAAGTACCAACTTATTTTGTTTCACAAAAATAAAATATCCTTGTCAATTTCTATCTGTAAAGTAACATACAATTTCATCGATGAGCAACAATTTGAACCCTAACTAATTTTAGTTACTATAATGATTGACATGTTTAGATTTGTCCATGGACCACGTAATAAAAGTGATGTTGTCAAACCTATAACAAAATTGTTTACTGTTTACTCATTCACCCAGAGAGATTATCATAGAAAGGAGAACCTACCTACCTTCGGAATGAAGCAAAACAGTGAGAATCCGACGAAGAAGCTACCTATCGTGATGGAGAGAGAGACAGATTTGTGTGGTGGCGTGAGCCCCAGCAGCAAGAGTGTCCGTTTGCGTCCACGGCGTGGCAGTGACTGCTGCGGCGAACATGCTACGAGTGTGGTGGTGTGAAGGGGCGAAGACGAAACATTGAGTGGAGAGCACGAGGGACCGAGTGAGGAAATGTGTTGCGGTGTGGTGAACGCGAGCTCAGTGAGTGGAGAATGCGACCAGTGTGGTGGTGTGAGGGGGATTGGGGTTTTTGGTTACTGGTGTGGTGGTGTGTAGCGGCAAGACGAAACGGTGAGTGGAGAGTGCGAGAGTCAAGTGAGGGAATGCGTGGAGGAACAGATTAAAATTTAGGTAAAAGCAATAAGCGCTATCATAGGTAACTAATAAACATCGCTTACTTGAGAAAGCGCTATCTATTCTTGCACCTACGATAACGCTTTCTTAAGGAAGCACTATCTATTTCTACCATCAACTTTTAATAGCGCTATCTTAGGGTGTACCTACTTTATCAAGAAAGTGCTACTAAATGTTTTCCGCCTCATTTTCACTAGCGTTTCAATGGGAAGCACTACTAAAAGAGCGTCGTTTAATGTATAATGTAGTGTGATATGACACATTAGGTGGATATTCAATAATAACATAGGCATTGAAGTGATGCAACTAACTCAATGCAATTCGACCTTTAGATGAATCTCAAACAATTCAACCCTTGTTAGCATGTCATGATTTAAGCAACTTACACTATGTTTGCAAGAGATGAAAGCCGAAGAAAAAAATTAAGCAAAGATTGAAAAAACAGAGACATGTTTCTTCATTTGGAACTGTTGTTAGAAGGGAAGGTAAAAAGGGTGCGTGGGTCCCCTAAACTATATTTCCTCCCATTGTTGGAGAGAAAACTCGCTAGAGACAAAAAAGAAAAAACAATTCATTTTTTATCCCCTTCTTTTTATCACATATTATTCTTATTTAGAGATATTTATGTCATTTAATATATATACTTTTTCTTTTCACTCTTTTTCTACATACACAATAAAAAAAGAGAAGAGAAAAGTTTTAACTTCTTTTTGTTTTCTGTATTATCAAACAACTGAAAAGTTATACAATTTCTTACCTTTTTTTACTTTCTTTCCTCTTATTTTTTAAACCAAACAAAGCGTTATTGAATCACATCGAAATGATATTACATTCGGTCTTTTTTATAAGAGACAAAATGATGTATTTTTTAGTCTTAAATATAAGAAACATAGTCCAATTTTCAATAATACTAATTGTTCAGTTCCTTCTATACCCTTACTTATTATGAGAACAAACTCACATTTCCCATGCAAGAAAGATATAAATATCACTACAAGAAAACTGACATATACCAATGGAGGTTTCTAGTAACAGCCCAATAAACCGTAGGTATAGACGACATATACCAACGGACAGACTTGACCGTAGCTATAGACATCATATTTATTAAAAAAAGTTTAAGGTCCACGATTTGCTTTCTGAAAATTTCCCCCCACATTTTTTTTAGGCAAAAAAATAAACAAAAAGTCCCGCGCTGCGTTTGTTGAACTTAAACAAAAAAAACAACCCTAACAGTAAACTCTCACGATCCTCCTTCCTCCGCGACCTCAACCTTCATCCTCTCCTTCCTCCGCGCCGTCCCGCGACCTCCTTCCTCCGCGACCTCAACCTTCGTCCTCTCCTTCCTCCGCGCCGTCAAGCCATCTCGCACCGTCATTCATTTCTCACGCCCTCAACAGGTAATCTTTTTTATTTTGCATCGTTTCCTCCTTCCTCAACCGTGTTTCTCATTTTGATTTTGCATCGTTGCCTCCTTCCTCAACTGTGTTTCTGTTTATTTAATCATTTTCTTTGATTTTTGTATTTTGTTCAGACAAAGAAAGACTAAGAAGGAATGGAAGAGGTACTTCTTCTTACTCTTGTCCCATTTCGTTATTCCTTATTCCCTTTAATTTTTTTATCTTCTTCTTCCTTCTGATACATGGTGATAGACGGTTTGGGGGAGGAGAAGAGGGTTAGAGTTTTCAAAAATAAATTTGGGGCATTTCAAATAATTTTAGCACAAATTTGGGGTTTTCTAATGTGAATCGTATGAGCTTCACTATCCTAGATATGCCTTTCTCTTTTATTTTTTCTGATTCTCTGTTGATAAGGATTAAGGGGTGATACTGATTGATATGTGTGGAGAGAAACTTTTGGTTGTGGGTGGACAAATGGGTCCAGAAGGTGAAGCTATAGTGAGAAACATCTTCTTGTGTGTAAGTTGATGGCTTTGTTTGAATATATCTTGAAGAATAAACTAGAGGAGCAGACATGGTGATTCTGTTTGTTGAGTTTCTAAAGGATCTTCCACTAAGAGTTTTTGCAGATAAACACTCCATTGGTACCTCCCCTGAGAGTGGATTGCATATATACTTTTCTGCTTCATTCCACTTAGAATTTAAAGCAAATCCATATGGAGATAAACACTCCCAACTGTTATAGCCTCCCCTTTTTTGCAATGCTGTCATGAACCACCATTCAATTAATTCAAAAAGTTTATACAAAAAAATTAAAATAATGCAATTCTAATTATCATTGTTGGTACCTTTAATTGCTGTGGTGAAAGAATATGTTGAAGGGTCTATTTCATCTGCAACAAATGGTTGAATTAAAGTAATGAAATTCATGAACTTTCCAATGAAATTCATGAAATTCATTGTTGCTGGGATAAGCTTTCCCTAGCTGAGAATTTGGTCTCATCCTTTTAACATGGTTTATTTGGATGTATTTCTCACTTTCATTAATTTTAAATTGCTTTTGAGATTACTATGTAGGCTTACACAGAAATGTTCTGTTTTCTTTTTCTTAGCCAACTATGTAAACCAATAAATCAAGGAGTTTTCATTGTTTAATTCTGGTTGTTTATCGCTTCATCTCCGCAAAGGTGTGTAGTATATTTGTCAAAATTTATTTCCTTTATTCATTCATAGAGATTTTTGTGTATGTGTGTGTGTGTGTGTTTTGTAGCTGATGTTCTCAGTTAAGTCAAATGATGGTGACTGCTTCTCATATTTGCTCACCAATTTGCAACCGATTGATCTTTTTTTTTTTGACAAAACAAGCTACAGATCTGGAGTGTTGGTTGAACAACTGAAGGTTTGAATTTGTAAACTAGCTTCACACATCCATCGATAAAGGTACTCAAAACCACTTTCTTATTTATTAAGGTCTTTGTTGTATGTTTTAGGTCTCTTTGTGGATTGTTCTGTTGTGTTTTTTTTCCTGCTATAGCAGTTTTGTATTCATTCTTGTACTCATTCCTTGCTTTTTCTCAGTTTCCCTTCTATTTGCTGCTTGTGGTGCACGCCTTTGAGGTCTGCGACATCGCCGTTATATCCGCATCGCCGGCATCGACACAATCTGGTACTCTAAACTTTTAAAAATAGTTTAAAAAGTATTTTTGATGGCTTGGTTAGTGTATAATATATGAGTTATGTTTTGATTGAATGATGAAAATAAAGTATAATTGTGGCTTTAATGTATTTCAAGAAAGTAGTGATGTCGTACATAGTAGTGATAGTACAATGGGCTTGTATAGTAGAGTGGGAATGGGCCTTTGTTGTATGTTTTGGGTCTCTTTGTGGGCTGTTCTGTTGTGTTTTTTTCTGCTAGAGCAGATTTGTATTCATTCTTGTACTCATTTTCTCAATTTTCCTTCTATTTACATAGTAGTGATGCTTACATGTATTTATGATTTACTAAATTAGAGGCCTTAAAAAAATTTCAGTTAATTTTGTCAAATGGCGCGTAGAGAGTGGCTGCACGATCCATCAAAGCGAAGTAAAGAATATATTCAAGGGGTTAATGAATTTCTTGAATTTGCTTTTCGAAATTCAAAAACCAAAGGAAGAATATTGTGCCCTTGTACAAATTGTGCCAACTGTCACTTACAATCTCGCACAAGTGTTCGGGAACACTTAAGTGATCCACGACGTGGATTTCTTATAGGTTATAGGCAATGGATATTTCATGGTGAGAAGCCTACAACTTCAAGTAGCACAACTGAACATGTAGAAATGGAGCATGACATGGATGCATTAATTCAGGATGTTTTTGGCGTTCATTTGACGGGAGAGCCAGGTTTTGGTGAAGGTGAAAGAAATCCAGAAGTCGAAGAAAGCATCAAGTTTTACCAATTGGTGAAGGAGAATGAGGAAATGCTCTATCCAAACTGTAAGAAGTATAGCAAGCTATCATTTATGGTACATTTGTATCATTTAAAGTGTCTTCATGGATGGAGTGACAAGTCATTCTCTATGTTGCTAGACTTACTAAGAGATGCTTTACCAGAGGAAAACGTTTTGCCGAAGTCATACTATGAAACCAAGAAGATGATTTCAGGGTTAGGTTTGGGGTATGAGAAGATTCATGCTTGTCCTAATGATTGCATATTATATCGAGATAGATATGTCAAAGATCAAGTATGTCCAAAGTGCGGTACGTCAAGGTGGAAAACAACAAATGAAGATGTACAAGCTAATGGAATGGAGACTTCTGAAAAGCGAAAGAAGTTACCAGCAAAAATCCTTCGATGGTTTCCATTGAAACCAAGGCTACAAAGGTTGTTCATGTCCTCCAAAGTTGCTGAATCGATGAGATGGCACCATCGAGGTAGATTGAATGATGGTTCTCTTAGGCATCCAAATTGACTCCCTTGCTTGGAAGGAGTTTGACGCTCTATATCCAACATTTTCGTCAGATCATCGTAATGTTCGATTAGGATTGGCTTCTGATGGGTTCAATCCTTTCAAGACTATGAGTATTACTCATAGCACTTGGCCTGTCATTCAAGTGCCTTATAATCTTCCTCCTTGGATGTGCATGAAACAATCATTCTTCATGTTATCACTACTAATTCCCGGTCCTAAAGGTCCTGGAAATAACATTGATATTTATCTGCAACCATTAGTGCAAGAGTTGCAAGATTTATGGGATGATGGAATTGAAACATTTGATGCCTACAAGAGAGAAACATTTCAACTTCGTCTTCGCTATAATGTGGACTATCAATGACTTTCCAAAGATATGCTAACTTGTCTGGATGGAGTACTAAAGGTCAATACGCATGTCCATGTTGTGGTATTGAAACTACCTCACGATGGTTACGTCATGGTAAAAAATTTTGCTACATGTGTCATCGTCGTTGGTTAGCTCCTAACCATAAGTGGAGGTTGAATAGTAAGGATTTTGACGGAACACGGGAGTTAAGGAATCCTCCTAAAAGACTTGATAGGGATGATATTTTAAGGCAAATAGATGAATCTAGAGAAGAAGGTCTAGCGAATGGGGCACAACCTTGGAAAAAGAAGAGCATTTTCTTCACATTGCCTTATTGGCAATATAATGTATTGCGTCACAATCTTGATGTCATGCACATTGAAAAAAATGTATGTGATAACATCATTGGTACATTGTTAAACCAAGAGGGAAAATCCAAAGATAATTATAAGGCGCGAGCTGACCTTGTAGACATGGGCATAAGAAGTATGCTTCATCCTCAACCGAGCCCTAAAAGTAGTGCATTGTGTTTGCCTAGAGCATGCTATCAAATGACTAACAAAGAAAAAGATGATTTTCTAAGCATCCTCAAGAATGTAAAATGTCCAGATGAATGCTCATCAAGCATCCCACGTTGTGTTCAAGTCAAGCAACGCAAGATATTTGGCTTAAAAAGTTATGATTGCCATGTTTTGATGCAAGAGCTTCTTCCAGTAGCTTTAAGGGGTTCATTGCCGGATAAAGTCACTTCAGTTTTGGTTGATCTTTGCAATTTCTTCAAGCAAATTTGTTCCAAGGTACTTAATGTGGAATTTCTAGCACAATTGGAGTCTCAAATAGCCGTAACACTTTGTCAGCTGGAAACAATTTTCCCTCCTTCATTTTTCACTGTTATGATGCATTTGGTAATTCATTTGGCATATGAAGCAAAGGTTGCTGGACCGGTATAATATCGATGGATGTATCCTATTGAGAGGTATAAATCGTATATTATTAACAATTTGTTTAATTAAATTTGTTAAACGGGTTATTTGGATGCTAAGAGCATGATATATAAAATCACTTTCTTCTTACTCTTAAGTCCTTTGTACGTAATAGAGCACATCCAGAAGGATCAATTGCAGAAGGTTATTTGGCTAATGAATGTTTAACATTTTGTTCACAATATCTATCTGGAGTGGAAACTAGGTTGAATCGACCTAGCAGAAATGATGACCAAATGGATTCTACATTGATAGATGATGTGACCTATTTACATCCTATTGGAAGACCATTAGGGATGAAGAAAAAACAAAAGTTACAGTTAGGGAAGCAGAAGAGAGTGAGTGGAACTAAACTTGACAAGAAAGAGTTAACACAAGCACATAGATATGTGCTTTCTAATTGTGATGCAGTTGCTCCATATATAGAGTAAGACACAAAACATATTTCAGTTTTATAGAGAACACATCATAATTTTTATAACTTTTATAATTTCACTATCATGATTTTTAGAGAACACATTGCGCTTCTTAAGAGACAGAGTCGGTCACAAGGATTGTCACAACTTGAAATTGACAAACAACATGGCCAACAATTTAGTAAGTGGTTTAAGGAAAGGGTGACCTTTAAGAATTGAAGAAATTATAAGTTTAGTGCCTGTTTTTATATTTCAACTTACTGCTTTTATATTTCAACTTACTGCTTTTTCATGAACTATTTTAGATTCTTCTCTTGGATGAAGAAGGGAGCCCACAAGTTACTCATGAACTTAGATGGTTAGCTCGTGGACCATTTGAGGTTGTAAGAAGATACACTGGTTATGCAATTAATGGTTTTAGGTTCCACACAAAGAAGAGAGAGAGATATTTGAAAACACAAAATAGTGGAGTAGTTGTAAAGACTAAGACCTCAAAAGATGAAGTTAATTATTATGGGGCAATAATTGATATAATCGAATTGGATTATTCTGGCAAGTACAAGGCTGTGTTATTCAAATGTGATTGGGTTGATATTAAGAAAGGTATCAAGAAAGATAAGTTTGGGTTAACACTTGTGAATTTCAAATTTTTGAAACATACCGGGAAAGATATTTGTGATGACCCATTTGTTTTTGCATCACAAACTAAAAAGGTGTTTTATGTATATGATGAGAGAAACAAAGATTGGCCTGTTGTTCTGGATGCAAAGGTCAGAGATATCTATGATATGGGTGATTTGGAACCTAACGAAATTGAAGAATTTCATGAGCAACTAATGCATGATACAAGTGAAGCTACTCATAATGTTAATGATTTGGTTAGGCTTGAAGTTGAGGATGATGACGATTTCTTTGAAGTTGTGGATGTTGATAATTTGGGTGATGATGAAGATGAGGAGGAAGAGGGGACGATATGTTTTAGTTATGTTTATTTCAAATTACAGTTGTTTATTTCAAATTAGTTGCTTCTTAGAATTGTCCAATTTTTGTATTTGGAATTAATCCCATGTTCATTTATGTTCGCTTTATCTTCTCTTTCACTTTGTGTTTTATGGACATCCTAATATTACTTTTTGTGCTAATATAGAGTTGAGATTATTTAAAAAATATTTTTATAGTTAGAGCAGCTATGGCTCGAAGAAAAAAATTGAATATTGGGCATCGAGCAAGTAACAATGAAGGAATACAGCCTATTCCTACAAATACAAACTCAGCCAATGTGCAAGGAAGTAATGTTGCAGAAACTCGTTCTGGTCCTAGTCATACAGAAGATGTCATACATGAGTCTGTAGAATCTCACTCCATTCCTTCTGACATAGAAGCTGAAGAACAGATTGCAAAAGGTATAATTTTATAAAATTTTATGTCATACATGAGTCTATAGAATTGATTGTTGCTGGAATTTGTTGTGAGACTGTCATTTATTGTTATATTGCTCAGGTTGCAGTACAATAACTTCCTCCAAAATATAATGACATTAAATATGAGAAATCCTATCAAAATTTATAAATCCTATATAGCAATTATCATAATATTGTGATTGCACACGTGAAAGGAAGAGAGGGAAAATTCAAGGGGGTTGCTTCTGTTTGATATTGTTTCCTTGCTTAAGTGAATTAAAGTATAGACTTCCATCTTAACACAAGGCATTGCAGCCTAGACATTTGACCTTGGCATGAATTCAACATTTGAATTTTCGATTTTCAGTATTTCACTCTAAGGAAAATAGAGCAGTCAATCAATGCTATGAAGGACAAGGAAGTTTGACACATGATCATTGTTAGGATGTGTGATCTTAGGTTGAATAAGGACATACTTATACTTAAAAAAGTACAGAGTTAATTGCTGACATTGTCATAAAAAATACGTGTATGCACATAAATAAACAGTCTCTTATAGCCCCATAAGTAACTACAAACAATATTAGTATTTTTTTTAAAACTTAAATCCATTTTACTTCAACATAGTATATTTAGAGTTGAGTTTATTGAATCCAATCCACTAAATCATATTATGTACTTTTCTTTGTTTATGATCTCTCTCCTTTGAAATCTCAAAGCTTTTATTTTGTTTCACATCTTTGTTATCATATCAATTTCTATATACAAAATTATTTTGTTTCAGTCCATAAATTGCATTTATCTTAGTTTATATGATTTCACATACTAACTCCTGTTTTAGCCCCTTTTTTTCCAAAGAAATTGACTCTCATTTTAGCAACTGACTTTTTGTAGATTGACTTCTATTTTAACTTGTCTTTGTCTGTAGATTGGCTCTGTTTTTATCTTAAAACAAGATGAAAGTTAATTAAAATGACTATTAGTATTACATCAAAAAATGGGAGAAACTATTATATTAAAGTTTAAGCGGTATTATCGTTCATCTATTATGTCTTTTGTTTTACTTGTGGATGTAGAACCTAAGCGGGTTAGAGGTGGGACAAGAATGTTAGATGTATGGCAAATGGAAGATGATTTCATAATTGTTAAATTGGATAAGTATGGTCGACCAATTGGTGAGGAGGCGACAACTTTGACTCGATTCATAGGTAGTGTGGTTAGAAGGTCTCAATATGCTCCCATCAACATCAAATCTTGGAAATTGATGCCAGATGATCACAAAAATGAGATGCTGAAAGTAATAGAGGTATTATGATTGTACATTTAAATTATTTTTTATCAAAAGTTGTAATATAACTTATGTTTTTTATTTAACATCTCTCATTGTGTAGAGCAAATTTGAGTTTGTTCCTCCAATAAATGACAAAACACGAGAAATGATAAAATCTGAGCTGAATGAGAAGTGGAGGCAATGGAAGGGTGATTTAAAGGCAATGGCATATGACCCAAGTAAAACTAAAGAAGAAGTTGCTTCTGCAGTACCTGATGATAGGGTTGACGAAGATCAATATCGTGAGTTGGTTGATCACTGGTTCTCTGATGATGCTAAAGTAAGTCATACATATTATTGCTGCAATGAGTAATACATTAAAATGTTTATTATTTCAACTAATATTTTATATGAAATGCAGAAAATAAGTGAAACTAATAGGCAAAATCGTGCCAAGTTTAAAGATGTTCATTGTATGGGTACAAAAAGTCTCCCAAAACTTATTGATGAAAAGGTTTGTTTCTATCTGTACTTTTCATGGGGTGAATTGTATTTCAAAAACAATTAACATATAACATGTTTGTTTGGGTTTTAGATGAAAAAGGGCAAAGGAGTGTTGCCTAGACGTGACGAGATTTACATCGAAACTCGCACTCGTAAAGATGGGTCAATTGTCAATGAAAATGCTGCAAGATTGATTGTAAGTATTGATTAGTTTTAAGGACTATTTTTATATTGTTCTGTTTTGCATTGGTTGATTGCAAGATTGATTGTAAGTTTTTATATTGTTCTGTTGTTAGTTTTAAGGATTGTTTCGCACTCGCACTCGCACTGGTTGCTTTGTTTTGTATTGTTCTTTCTTTCTTTTCTGTGGGGACTGGTTTTACACCAATTAATTTACAAATATTTTTTACGTTTCAGGAAGAAATAAAAAAATACAGCAATGAGGCTGGAACATCTCAATCAGCCCAAAACACGCAAGATTCTATGTCTTGGAAGGATGATGTATTTTTTAAAGTACAAGGACCTGCAAAGAAGGGACGCGTGCGATGTATGGGCAAGTTCCCTAAATCTAAAAAATCAAAGGTTTATGTGTCTGAAAATGAAGAGTTACGTGATAGAGTCAAGCATATGGAGGGCATGTTAGCAAATGTCATGACCATGATTCAAAATCGGTTTTCTGGAGAAGATGTGAATGACATAATACATGCTGCTAGACAGGTATATTATAATTTACTAATCTTTATATAAAAATACAAATTAATCATCATTTCTTGCCCCTATAGAAGATGTGCCGACAAACTTCAACATGTTGACGGGCAATCCTTCATTGATTCAACACTAATCTTTATGTGTAATTTCTATTTTTGTGATAGGTTACCGCTGCTTCTTGTGCTCCTAACCATTTGAATTCTCCTAGTCCAAGCGATAATGAAGATAATGAAAATGGTATTAATTAATTGTCACTAAAGTTGTTAATATTTTCTTTGTCTTTAGGTGTCATATTATATGTTGAATTGCGTTATTATTCATCTGTTCTTTTTTATTTTTTGTAGGCCTGGACTAGAAGCTAATATGGAGACTTGAAGATGGAAACTTAAAGATTTGTATGCCTA
Organism: Calophaca sinica; assembly: GCA_037113605.1. Classification (NCBI taxonomy): domain Eukaryota; kingdom Viridiplantae; phylum Streptophyta; class Magnoliopsida; order Fabales; family Fabaceae; genus Calophaca; species Calophaca sinica. The sequence continues at coordinate 59,501,630 of CM073735.1, forward strand.
TTATATGATTAGAAGACTATCTTTTTTGTTATTAGTATAATACTCTAAAGTACTCTAGGATTGACATGGTTTGGCTATTGTTAATTTTATGTTTGTAAGACTTTGTTAATTTTTGATATCTATCTATCTATCTATCTATATATATATATATAATGTGGAACTTTTGTTACATTTTACTTTTTTAAATATATTTATTTAATTGCTTCGTTGTTAATTTGATTAAATTTTTAAAATAAATATAATATAACATCTATATAGGCTTATCGAAAAAAAAAAATTACAGAATCTATACCTACGGATTTTTCTTTGTCAGTATGTTTTCTAGTGACGGAAAGAGCCGTAGGTAAAAGATTCAGTAAGTTCTGACTCTGCTCTTTACCTACGGTCAATATCCGTAGGTACAACCAAATGTTTGGTCCGACGGGTCAAACTCCGTCACTATAGCCAATAGTGACGGGCAAAAATCCGTAGGTATAGCAACTTAAAGACTACGAAAAAATCTGCCGTCGGTATAGGTATTTGGTGCTATACCTACGGTAAAATGACTTGTACCTACGGTAATTGGCCGTCACTAAAAGTCAAGTTTCTTGTAGTGTATGAAAGGTCACTTTCAACCATTTAATATAAAGGATACTTTCGGAATAAAATTTAAATTATACCGCCTTCATCCCATTTTGTTTGATGTTTAAGGTGTTGGCATAAGAATTAAGAAATAAAATTAATATTTTAGATTTTATAAAAAATATTACGTAATTTTTTAATATACCTTTTATTGAGAATTGAAAAAACACATTCGAAAGAGAGATTACTAAAATTGAAAAAGAAAACAACACGCTGATAAAAAAACACATTAATAATGGTTAAGTGTATAATAGGAAAAAATTATTTAATGTTTCATTGATATTGTAAAATGACAATCAAAATAAGAAGAAAATATTTTACCATAACGTGAAACAAAATAGAACGAAGGGAGTACCATCATTAATTAAAGTTACCTTATTTCAATGCATTTACTTGGTTTTAATGATTTTAGTCTTTTATTCCCTCTGGACTCAAATATAAGTATAAAAAAAAACTATCCCACACTCCTTAAGAAAATTAGTAAATTTTATTTAATTTTCTTAAAGTAATAAAAAAATTGCATCCCCGAATTACCCTTCATAGGTTGTTCCAATAGAATAAAAAAGTTATTGAAAAATAAATTCTAAATTAATTGAAGGGTATTTTATGAATGATATCATTAAATAATATGAAGTTAGTTAAGATTTGCTTATATTTGAAACCACCAAACATGACTTATTTTTCCTTATATTCGAGACCGAAGAGAGTATTACTCATGTCTCGAATATAAACGAAAAAAAACTCATGTTTGGTGGTTCAAAATATAAGCAAATCTTAACTAACTTTATCTCATTTAATGTATTATTCATAAAATACCTTTCAATTAATTTAAGTTTTGTTTTCCAATAACCCTTTGATTCTCACGGAATAAGTTCCCACTAACAGGTTTGGGAAAGCAATTACATTTTTTTTATTGTATTAAGAAAATTAAATGAGATTAATTTAAGGGTGTGAATAGTTTCCCCCTTATATTTGAGATCGAAAAGAGTAATTTTTAATAGAATAAACCCTAAATTTAGGCCATAAACTAACACCTTATCTCTTATTTAGTCCCTAAAATATATGAAAATAGGAAAACATTGAATATTACGAATATTATGTGCACGAAAAGCGACAAATTGCTCTTAGAAGTTTGGTCATGCATTGGTTTTAATCTGTTTTGACCTTTTATTTATTTTAAACATTTGAATGCACGGCATCCTTGTATTCGTAACCATTCTCACTTTACGCCCTTCGTACGATATAACAATCCTAGAAAAAAACAGTAGTCCATAACGTTTGTAAAATCAGTTAAATTAGTCTCTAAAGTTTTGTGAAATCCATCTCATTAGTTTTTATAAGAAATTACTTATAAAATTTTAGGGACTACTTTGATGAATTTCACAAACTTTAAAGACTACTTGTTATTTTCATATACTTTAAGGACTAAATAGGATAGAGAGTATTAGTTCAGGGACTAAATTGAGGGTTTACTCTTTTTAATAAGAACATGAGGGTAATTAATTTTAAATAGAAAGTAATCCATCTGTTTCAAAATGATTGTCGTTTTAGAAAAATAATTTTTTTTCATATTGACCGTCGTTTTATTATTTCAATATAACATTAATTTTGCCTCTAATTTTATCCTCAAATAAATATTATGTACATTACTCCCAATACATCATACTCTATTATGCCTTTATGACAATTACAATAATAGTTAACAAAAATAATTTAGTAAAATTATTTCACTCATTAATGGTATGTTTGTTTGGGGGTGGAAGGGTGAGAGAGATTAAGGGACGAGAGAGATGGGTGAGAATTGAGGTATTTCTCTTATTTGGTTGCAAGAGAAATTGGAGAGAGAGAGAGAGCAAATTAGTGGGTCCCACCCACTTTTTTGTTTCTCTCCAATATTGAGAAGAAAGGGAGAGCAACGTTTATTTTTTTTACTTTTTCCAATTCTACCCCTATTCTCTTATTATATCTCAAATTATTTAAATTTTTAGTCAAGGATATTGACATCTTTTCAAAAATAATCAACACTTCTCTCTTCTCTTTTTCTCTTCTCTTTTTCATAAACCAAACAATACCACAAATCTACTCTATTTCTCACCTATTTCTCTCTTCCTACACTCTCTCTCACTTATTTCTCTCTTTACAACTTTTCTTCTGAACCAAACACACCATAAGTTTTTTTTACAATACCACTCACTAAATTATTTATTATTTTTTTTTTAATTCTCGTAAAATAACCTTAATATTTTAAAAGCGGAAGGAGTTGAAAGAAACCGGTAAATTAAAATCTTTTTTGAGAGTAGTGGAGTCCATGTTTTGCGATTTTCCAAAAGCGCGTGAGAAGGATGCATGTGTCCCGCGGAGCAATGCCTATGGGATTGGAGCGTGGAAGACACACGGGTGCGAGTAGGGACGGAGGTTTGTGTCTCACACTCTCACCTTGTTTGGTTGGTGGTGGAAACTGGAAAGAGTAAAGGCCAAAGCGGTCCCCTTCAGATGTGACCAACTGCTCCGCTGCCTTTGTCTCTGTCCTTTTGGAAATCTACGCGTCTCGGGCTTCCCACTATTACATTTCTTCCATCCCTCTCATGCGCCCTGTCCTTTTCTACATTTAATTTTTTTATTTTAATTTCTTCTTTTATTCGATTACTATTTCACCCCTCCCATACTCCAGTGCTATCGTTTTTAATCGCATGGGCATTTCAGACACTCCGAAATGTTGGTTTATTTCTTTGTAAGATTCTTTCTCCCGAGCATGTTAGTTTGATGCAAAACGTCACCTCTTACACTAGGCACTCGAATCCAATGGGTGCTGTAAATTGTAAAAGAAAACCCAATTAGGCGCGTTTAGTTTTATGTTTTGAAAATTTTGAAAACTAAATCTAGTTTTAGTTCTGAGTTTTGAGTTTTTAAGTCACTATTTTTACCTCGTCTCATTATGACCTCACCCAATATAAAAAAAAATTGGCACAAAAAAATAAAAATGACAGAAAAAATTACTTCTGGAAAAAATAATAAAAATACTAAAAATATTTAAAAAATAATATAAATTTTGACAACAAAAATAAATATTATAAAACTATAACAAATAATATTACAGATTTTATTTTTCTACAAAAAATATTACAAATCTTCGTATAAAAAAAGTATTACAAATTTAGGTAGCGTTTGACCCAGCTTTTTTTGAGCTTAAAAGCTACTTTAAAACTAAAGTTAAAAATAAGAGCTTTTAAAAATAGTTTCAATATTTTTTATTTGTAAAAAATGTAATATTTACAATATAGCACGCTTCACAGTATCTGCAACTAGTTGGATTAAAATTATTTTATAATAAAACATCCAGAAGAAACAAAAAAAAATTATTTCATAATATTTTTGTATACAAATGTTAGATTGATTTTTCTGACGAAAAACAAATGTTCGATTGATGAATGCTTCACAGTAGAATTAAAAAATGGTGTGCAGTGCGATGTTTGACTAGGGGGATGATGTGAACCAAAGAAATGATGTGTAGTTCCACTTCTATGCACGCTTCACAGTAGAATTAAAAAAAAAAGACGAGAGGTGATCAGAGCCGGATTCGAATGCGTGATTCCCATGAAAAATGCCGAACCAAAACCATAAAACCAATTTTTATGGTTTTGGGATTATGATAAAAACTGTTTCAAAATTAAAGAAAAAACAAACTTAACTCCAATTTACCCGAACACGTTTTGTTTCCAAATTTAACTTTCAAAATCAAAAACAGGAAACTTAGCACCACCCCGAACGTAGCCTTAATTTCTCGTGCCTTGTTTTAATGTTGAATGCAAATTCGTTTTAAACTTCAAATAATTATCGTTTAAAATAAATTTTCAAAAATTATGATTGGGCATGAAAAATTATGATTGGGCATGTATAATAAGTCTATGTTTGGAACCAAGGTGGGAGTGATTTGAACACATTATGTGAGAGTGAAGCGTTGAACGCGCGGTGGGTAGCAAGTTAAACGCGAAAGCACAACACGCTATAAGCAGTAGATTTTGTGTTTATCCTTTAAAATTATCAGTTTTCCATATATCATTGCAAGTGTAAAGTATGATGGATTTTTTCTTATTTATTGGTGTGTTGACTGTCGAGTAACTTCATAGCTCACATCTTGCACGTGTGTAAATGATATTTGAACAATTATCAATATGATGTAATGGTATTTATAGCTTTCTCAATACAAGTAATTGCAGATTTATTTTCATTTTAAGCGTTAAAATAAAGTTAGATTTTGCCTTTAAAGTTGAAGGCCAGAGCGTGACCTATTACTTTTTTTAGGCTATTTTTAAGGTTTGACCTGACTTATATAAAAGTATGATCTGGCTTGAAAGCCTACTTAAAAGCCTACTTCGTATTAAGACATCTAAATAGGCCAATAACCTACTACTAAATAGGCCAATAATCAATAGTCCTACCCCTAAATAGCCTTATTTCTAGAAAAATGATAAACCAACACCATTTTTGCGACATGTTTGCGCGATTTGCATCATCGTCGCATCCAGTTTTTCTCCGTCCTCTTCATGAAGCTGAGGTAAACAATTCAGCTTCGACCTTCTTTCCTTTTTTATGCTTGTCGAGTTCATGAAGCTTTTAACCTCCATCCTTCAACCTTCAAACACCCCTGTATAAGAAAAAACACAATAAAAACATATTCAATACAGAATAAGCAAAAGCATAAGAATACAGGAAGAAAAAGAAAGAAATGAGAAGAGAGGAGAGGGAGCCTCTCCCTGCGCTGCCGCGTCGAAGCGGCCTGCTGCCATGCTGCACGCGAGATTGACATCGTTCGCTTGCCGTTTTGGATCTCTTCCTCGTCACAGATATTTCACCTTCTCCCTTTCGACAGATATCGTTTTCTCTCTCTCTGTCTCTATCATGAACCCAACCTCTTTTCTCTTTTTTTCTCTCAGCACCTTCAACCCTCACCCTCATATTTTCTCTCGCATCCCTCTCTCTCTCTTGGAAGTGGAGGCTTGTTAGTGTTCTTATTATTAGAGTTTCACATTTTCAATCTAATTTTCACATTCACCTATATTGCCTATTTTTTTTATTAGTTGTTTCGCATTAGTTTTTTCACACGTCTACTGGGCAATAAGCCCACGTTCTTCACCGCACCATTTTATTATTTTTCGTAGTTAGCCTAAGCCTGGCCTATTTAATTAAAAAGACTTTTAAAAAAGCTTAAACTTGGCCTTTTTAACTAAACATGTCGGGTTAGGTCGGGCCATAGGCACTTGTCGAACGGCCTGACCTATTCTCACCTCTAGTTGTACATATTATTAATCTCTTTCCTTCCAAAAAAACTTAATTCAAACTCTTTACACTAACTCCTACACAAAACTACCCCTTGCACTCTTTTTCTTAGAGTATTTGGTTCCCTCTGCTATGCTTCTACCATATCAGCCTATAGAACCAAGTTCCATCCCCAAGCTCGAAAATGTGTTCATCTTGGACACACACATGGAACAAAAAGATACCTTCTACTTAATCTTATACCCAACCCATCTTATCCATTTACCCTATGAAAATCACACCCATAACTTTAGCATTGACCCTATAACTCCACCTCGTCATCCAATATTTCTCCTACCTCACTCCCCACTGATCCTCCTCAAACAACAACCATACCTGATCAAATAGTTGCCTTGCCTTGCCCCATATAGAACCTCTACTCGACCAAGAAGACCAAGCAAATACTTGAGAGACTACCATTGAAATATAGTCAATTCTAGCCACAATGACATCTCATTCTCAGGTAATTTGTATCCCATATCTTCCTTTTTTATCTTATGATTCACTTTCCCCTTCTCACAAATGTTTTGCTTTAGCATTATCCTTTATTCCAAAACCCAAACATTACTCATAGGTAGTTATGTATGATTGCTGGAGACAACCAATGGACAAGGAGATTAAGGCCTTCCAATAGAACAACACTTGGACTATTATTGATCTTCCCCCAAGTAAGAAGCCATGGCTGCAAGTGGGTATATAAGACAAAACGTTGGGCATATGGCAGTGTAGAGCGCTACAAGGCTCACCTTGTGGCTAAGGGATTCACCCAACTTGAAGGTGTTGACTACTCGGACACTTATTCCCCAATTGTTAAAATTACCTCTGTGAAGTTGGTTTTAGGCATGGTTGCTGCCAAAGCATGACATTTACACCGACGTGATGTCAATAACACCTTCCTACACGAGGATCTCCACGAAGGAGTTCATATGGAAGTGCCTCAAGGTTTCAAAATCTATCACTTTCACCAAGTTTGAAAAATCCAGAAGTCATTATATGGCATAAAACAGACTAGTCGTCAATGGAATTCTAAGTTCACCATTGCATTGCCCCCCCTCTCTCTCTCTCGGTTATGTTCAGTCCAACTCAGACTGTTCTTTGTTTGTTAAATCTGTTCATTCCCACAATACATTCCTCCTAGTGTATGTGGATGATATAGTTTTGACCAAAAGTGATATCAATTAGATTAATCATGTTAAGATAGTTTTAGATCAGCAATTCAAGATTAAAGAACTCAGGCCCCTCAAATTCTTCCATGGTCTTGAAGTTGTTAGATCCCATAGTGACATGACTTTGTCTCAGTGCAAGTATGCATTGGAACTCATCGATGATGTAGGTTTATTAGGCTGTAAACCAACATTTACTCCTATGGCACCTGTATTAAAAATTGGCTCACTTACTGGAGAGGACCACCCAGATCCAACTGCCTATCACAGACTCCTGGGACACCTTATTTATTTTACAAATACTAGGCCTGATATTTGTTATGCTATCCACAAACTGAGCTAGTTCATTTCTAAACCTATGAAGGTCCATTTTGAAGCCGCCATTCAGATTCCTGTTACATCTTAAAGGTATGCCGGACAAACACATGTTTTTTCTCTTCTCATTTTGACTTCAACCTCAAGGCTTTTTTTGATTCTGATTGGGCATCACTCCTTGAAAGCTGCAAGTCAATCATTGGTCTTTGTATCTCTTTTGGTTCCTCACTCATTTCATGGAAATCGAAAAAACAAATTACCATTTCCCATTCTAGCTTAAAAGTTGAGTATAGAGCGCTTGCTGCAACTACTTGCGAAGTCCAATGATTACTCTACCTTCTTCAAGACCTTCAACACCCCATGAGCACTTCGGTTCCATTATATTTTGATAATTGATCTTTGATCCAGATTGCTTAGAATCCTACTCATGAGAGGATGAAGCAAATCAAAATAGATTGCTACCTCGTTCGCAACAAAGTCACTTCAGAGGTCACCCACTTGATTTTCGTTCCTTCTTTATCTCAGTTAGGTGATATGTTAATTATTAAAGCATTACATTCATCTCAGTTTTCTTGTCTTGTATCCAAGCTGAACATGCTTGAGATACATGTTTTAGCTTGAGGGGGATGTTAGATGTATTTAGATTAGTCATTATGAAGAGGTTTAAAATTAGTTATGAGTAGTTAGAGTTTTTGAGCTTTCTATTTCATTTCTTTTACCCTTGTACTGTCATATACCGATACACAGTAAATAAAAAATAGAGTTTCAATTTCCGATTTTTTCACATGTTTTCAAATTAAGATTACAATTACTTTTTATTGTTTTATGAGTGAGATAAATATATAAATACCAAAACTAAATTTGGCTTACTCAAAAACATATGCAGCCCTTAAATAAATGATGGCTTCTATGGTGGAATAGTACATCACGTGGTCTGTGGTGGACTGATGCTTGAAAACGGTTTGAAACTCCAACGACGACCGACATTTCATAAGTAAAAGCTCACAGTCATCCACGTCCATACGACTGAGATGATGACCTAATCGGTACTAATTCGACAAAAATAAGGAAAAACCAATATAAGTACCTCAAAACTCAACATATTCGTTGTTCCTTGTTTTTTGCAGAACCGGTATCAATTAAGTCACCGTCTCAGTCGTTCAGACATGAAGGATGTGAGATTCTACTTACATGGGGCAGCGTCGGTCATCATTTGGGTTTTAAATTATTTTCAAACACCAATCTATCGTAGACCACATGATGCGCCTGTCCCACCCTATTCATCACATAAATATAGTATTCTTTAAAATAAATAAATCTGAATTACAAAATCTTAAGAAAATGTCAAGCGCCTAGATCAACACTACTTTAGCAGACGTGTATAACCGGGGACTTCTTTTAGGTTCTTCGAATGGTTTCCTCGAATCTCGCGCGTGATGCGACCCCAATAAACGGCACAAGTGCACAACGTCTTGTAGCACAGTAGTGTGCTCTCAGAGTCTCAGCCGCTGTTAATTAACGTCAACTTCCAATTAATTGCGACTCCAGGCCACTCCACTCTTCAACAACATATATTCATTTTCAACAATTGGAGTACTACTGTGAATTCGTTGTATTTTTCACATAATTATTTTTGTGACAAAATAACTCCAATTTTATGTATTTTTTGTTGAGTATTGATTGTTGTTTGAGTTCAGTTCTGTTTTGTGTATTAAGTGTTCTGTTTTAGTGTTTTGATCGAGTCTGTTATATTGATTGAGTCTGTTATAATGTGAGTTAGTTAGTTTGTGTTTAACTAACTAATCAAGTAGAGTTAGTTGGCTTGTGCCTAACTAACTAGAGTTAGTTTGATTGGTGTTTGTATAAAAGGGTTACTATACAGTAATGCAAAGTAATTCAATTGTTTAGCATTGTGTGATCCTAACAAGTGGTATCTAGAGCCTCTTGTGGGGCCCACCAGAAATAGCAATTTCTGATGAAAAGAGAGGAGAGAATAGTAATCACCGTGTGAGGAACAAGAACCACCGTGAAAAAAAAAACACAAAGAGGGAAAACACTTTCTTGAGAGCACCACCACCAGATCCGATCGAGAACCATGACGGAGAATGGCAACTTCGTTCAACCGGCGGTACCCAAATTTGATGGACACTACGATCACTGGTCCATGCTCATGGAGAACTTGCTGCGGTCAAAAGAAGATTGGAGCATCGTAGAAAATGGGATCCCGACGCTACTAGAACTACCGGCGGCACCAACAACAGAGCAGACAAAGGCGGTGGAGGAAGGAAAGCTCAAAGATTTGAAGGCGAAAAACTATCTTTTCCAAGCAATCGAAAGAAATGTCTTGGAAACGATTCTTAAGAGGGACACGGCGAAAGAAATTTGGGATTCCATGAAGCAAAAATTTCAGGGATCTACAAAGGTTAAAAGGGCGCAATTGCAGGCTCTAAGGAGAGAATTTGAGATATTGGCGATGAAAGATGGGGAGACAGTAAATGACTACTTCTCAAAAACATTGGCAATCGCCAACAGAATGAAGATTCATGGGGAGAATTTGCAAGAAACTACTATCGTGGAGAAGATTCTGCGATCTATGACAATGAAATTTGATTATGTTGTTTGCTCAATAGAAGAGTCAAACAATGTATCAAATTTGTCAATAGATGAACTCCAAAGTAGTTTACTGATTCATGAGCAGAGGAGGCGGGGTCATAACGAAGAAGAGCAGGCGCTGAAAGTGTCATCAGGAGGTAGGAATGGTGGCAGAGGAAGAGGACGTGGTGGCTTCAGAGGAGGAAGAGGCAGAGGAAGGGGAAATTTCAACAAAGAATCTGTAGAATGTTTCAAGTGCCATAAATTAGGGCATTTTCAATATGAATGTCCTAATTGGGAAGATAGTGCTGCAGCAAACTATGCTGGTTTTGACGATGAAGAGGAAATGCTGCTCATGGCTTTCCAAGATTCACAAGATTCAGAAGAAGAGCTTGGTTTCTTGACAGTGGGTGTAGCAACCACATGTGTGGTGTAAAGGAGTGGTTCTCAGAGTTTGATGAGAACTTTAGAGAGACTGTGAGACTGGGAGATAATTCCAAGATGAATGTAATGGGTAAAGGGAGCATAAGGTTGAAGATCAATGGTCTGACTCAAGTAGTTACTGGAGTTTACTTTATTCCAGAATTAAAGAACAACTTGTTGAGCATAGGGCAGCTCCAACAAAAGAAATTGACCATAACCTTCAAGGAGAATTCGTGCAGGGTCTATCATCAAGAGAAAGGCCTTATCATGGACTCCAAGATGGCCAATAATAGGTTGTTTCCAGTAATGGCTTCTGCTGTAACCTCTGCATGTCTGCAAGTTTCTAGTGGGGATGAATGCAAACTGTGGCACTGCAGGTATGGTCACCTGAGTTTCAAAGGCCTTAAAATTCTAATTCAGAAAGATATGGTAAGGGGGCTGCCAAGTCTCAAAGAACCAGAGAAGATTTGTGAAGAATGCCTCATTGGAAAGCAACATAGGGAGCAAATTCCAAAACAAAGTAACTGGAGAGCCTCCAAGAAGCTTGAGCTGATTCATTCAGACATTTGTGGGCCTCTCAATCCAATCTCTAATGGAAGCAAAAGGTACTTTATTACCTTTATAGATGATTTTAGTAGAAAGGCCTGGATATATTTCTTAAATGAGAAATCTACTGCTTTTGAAACTTTCAAGAAATTTAAAGTAATTGTTGAAATGGAATCTGGAAATAGAATTGGTTGCCTGAGAACAGATCGGGGAGGGGAGTTTACTTCAAGTGAATTCGATAGTTTCTGCAGGGACAATGGTATAAGGAGGCAGCTTACCGCTGCATACACACCCCAACAGAATGGGGTAGCAGAAAGGAAAAACAGGACAGTTCTCAACATGATGAGGAGCATGCTGGTTGGAAAGGGTGTGCCCAAGAATTTCTGGCCTGAAGCTGCTAATTGGGCAATCTATTTGTTAAATAGGTGTCCTACATTGGCAGTGAAGGATGCCACTCCAGAAGAAATGTGGAATTCGGTCAAGCCATCAGTGAAACATTTGAGGGTGTTTGGTTGTATTGCACATGTTCATGTGCCTGATGTGCAGAGAAAAAAATTAGATGATAAAAGTGTGAAGTGCATCTTTTTAGGTGTAAGTGAAGAATCTAAGGCTTATAGATTCTACAATCCAAACACTAAGAAGATTATCATCAGTAGAGATGTAGTTTTTTCAGAAACTGAGAAGTGGAATTGGAGCAGCAGTGGCACAGAAAATGAGAAGACTTTGGTAGAAAGTGATGCAGAGTTTAGTGAGAATACTGGTACAGAAACTGAGGAAGTGCAGGATGCAGACCAGAGAGCAGTGATCAGTGACCAAACTGAGCAAGCTGAGACAGGAAATGCTGCAGAACCAGAGGAGACTCCAAGCCAAGGGAGGAATAGACACCATCCAAGGTATCTTGATGATTATTATACAAATGAGGAGATGGAGATACTTGATGATGATGAAGAACTGTTTAGTTTTGCAATATATACACCACTTGAAGACCCTCTCACCTATGAGGAAGCTAGTAAGCATAATGTGTGGAAACAAGCAATGGATGTTGAGATGAAAGCTATTGAAAAAAATGACACATGGGTACTGACCAAGCTACCTGAGAATGCAAAGAAGATTGGTGTGAAGTGGGTCTACAAGACTAAGTATAATGAGAGTGGGGAAATAGAAAAACATAAGGCAAGATTGGTGGCCAAAGGGTATTCTCAAGAACATGGAATAGATTACAATGAAGTGTTTGCTCCAGTGGCAAGGTGGGATACAATTAGAAGCCTTTGTCTTTTTTCTCGCTTATCAAGGGTGGAGTGTATATCAATTTGATGTGAAAAGCGCTTTCCTACATGGAGAATTGAATGAGGCAGTTTTTGTTGAATGACCTTGGGTTATCTATGACAAGGCAAAGAAAATATGGTTTACAAATTAAGGAAGGCACTCTATGGCCTAAAACAAGCCCTCGGGCTTGGTATAGTAGAGATAGAATCCTATTTCATCAAGGAAGGTTTTGTAAAATGTCCCTATGAGCACACACTATTTCAAAACTAACCAAGAGAAGGATGTTTTGATTGTAAGTCTCTATGTAGATGACCTTATCTACACCGGAAATAGCAAGCAAATGTTTGAGGAGTTTAAAGCTTCAATGAAGAGGAGTTTGATATGGTGACCTTGGTAGAATGAAGAACTTTCTGGGTATTGAAGTCACTCAAGGTGATCAAGGGATTTTTATTTGTCAAAGTAGGTATGCTAAAGAAGTGCTTCAAAGGTTGGGAATGCAAGATAGCAATGTCATTATGTCCCCATAGTTCCAGGAACAAAGTCCAAGAGATGAAGAACGGAAACCGTGGATCCTATCGCATACAAGCAAATGGTTGGCGCCTTATGTATTTGACTGCCACCAGGCCTGACATGATGTATGGAGTTTGTTTGATTAGCAGATTTATGGAACATCCAACAGAGAAGCATTTAATGGCAGCAAAAAGAATACTCAGATACCTAAAGGGAACATTGGAGCTTGGAATATTGTACAAAAGAAATCACAGTGCAGAACTGATTGCCTTCTCAGACAGTGATTACGCGGGTGATTTAGATGATAGAAAAAGCACTTCCGGATATGTTTTCATGATGGGTTCAGGGGCAACATCTTGGTCTTCCAGAAAACAACCCGTGGTGACCCTTTCCACAACAGAAGCAGAGTTTATAGCAGCAACTTACACGGTCTGTCAAGGAATTTGGTTGAGACGGATTCTAAGAGAAATGGGACAAGCAGAAGAAATGCATTACAGTTTTTTGTGACAACAGTTCAGCAATTAAGTTGTCTAAAAATCCTGTATTGCACGGAAGAAGCAAGCATATCGATGTTCGATTTCACTTTCTCAGAAATCTGAGCAGAGATGGTTTGGTTGAACTGGTTCATTGTCCATCTCAGGATCAATTAGCAGACATAATGACAAAGCCTTTAAAGTTTGAAGCTTTCTCTAGGCTTAGGAAAAGATTGGGAATGTATGCTTTGAGTGAAATAAGCTGACAGTGAAATACCACTCAGCTTAAGGGAGGATATGTTGAGTATTGATTGTTGTTTGGGTTCAGTTCTGTTTTGTGTATTAAGTGTTCTGTTTTAGTGTTTTGATCGAGTCTATTATATTGATTGAGTCTGTTATAATGTGAGTTAGTTAGTTTGTGTTTAACTAACTAATCAAGTAGAGTTAGTTGGCTTGTGCCTAACTAACTAGAGTTAGTTTGATTGGTGTTTGTATAAAAGGGTTACTGTACAGTAATGCAAAATAATTCAGTTGTTTAGCATTGTGTGATCCTAACTGATGACTACCAACCTCCATAGTAGCCTTTGAAACGATCTTAGGTTGAATTTTTATGGAACTGAATTTTAGAACAAGTAAATAGAAAAGAAATGGAATAGAGATAAGAGATGGATGCACCACAATTCCCTAAGGAATTGATAAGCAAGATGTAAGACGCCACAAGAAGAGTTAACTTCGAGCAAGTCGCTTTTGGCTCAATCCAGTAACTCCAAGAGAAACAAGTTCTCATAATGTGTAAAACACAATTTTTAACATCCAAATTCTTCCTTTCATTCATGAATTTCGTGCATACATATAGAGGGTAGGAAATACATCTGTAAACAGCCCACCAATGGATAGTAATGAGCTCAATTGATGGTGTAACTCCTATACTAATGACTAGACCTTAATTGCACACTAACTAGTGCTTTTAAAGTGGCGCTACATATCTCCAACAACTCCTAAATGGGTTATTTTAAAAGGCATGCAGCTGCTAGAATTATTTGTTTAATTTAAATAAAAAGCTAATGCTACTCACTCTAAAATAAATAACACAAAATTAACTAAAATATTTTAGTCTAGATTTTCGCCTTCAACTTCCTGTCCATTTTCCACCATGATAGAAGCTGAATCTGATTAAATTATGTGAAATACGACTTGTAGAACTTTTGTAACCTTTCCAACGCATCAATAACCATATCAATCAGTGACTTCTATAGCTCCTGATTCATCCAAAACAAGACAGACAGGTCATTTCCAACTAATTTCAATAAAGCCCAATTTTGTTCTTTCTTTGTCAAGGGTGGTCATCCTAGTTTCACATCATTCCTCCTCTTCAAGGGAATTCACCACCTAATTTCTAGCTCTAATACCTCCAGTGGTCAAAAATAAATCTAAAGAATGCATCACATGTAACTTCCACGTTAGAGAATTTTGCAAGGTCAAGTGGAAGGATTAGCTGATCCTCCTTCTTGGGATTCCGTAACAAAATCATCTTTCCATAGCTCACAAATGGTATCTACTCCTTGAAAACATTCTCGCTTCATTCACTTCCTTCTCTTCAAGACTTATGAGAGAATTGTTAGACAAAGGAATAGAATTAGAGAATCCCAACATATGAAACCACAAGAAAACTTAGAAGAAGGGGTTGAGTAGTAATTGGCCATGGCTTCCCAACTGTGGCCGAGGAATCATTTCTGAAGCTTCATCTTCAATCTCCTTTGGAGGTACTTCTTCATAAATTTTAAAAGTTGGCCTAGTGAGTAGAGGTGCACTTGGAATGATGTCCACTGATGCCTCAATCTCTTGTTTGGCACAAAGTTGTGTGTACTTCCTTTCGAGACACATCCCCAAATTCCTCTTGCAATTTACCTTCAATAGAAGCGCTACATTGTTCCTTTGGTATTTCATCTTCAACCCCTGCATAATAGAATCAATGTAACTTGGCAAAAGGCTAGGATAAAATCCGCTTTCCAAAATGACTTCCTCCACAACTTTTACCTCATTTTCATGTTTTTCTTTACCTCTACCTCTCTTGAATTTTATCTTCAAAATCAAAACTCTCTTTTTCCACACTCTTTTTCTCCCAAATATTTTCTTTGTAGAATTTTCAACTCTTACTAAACTCTTCAAATTTTTCTCAAAGCGATCTTGACGCTCTTTTTTTCGCCTCCATTTGTTTTCTTCTTATCTCCTCATCCTTCCTCTCATTTTCTTTCTCTACACGCTTCTTTCTTTTTCTCTTTTTCCTCTTGCTCTTTCTTTTTCTATCTAACCTCTCAAATAGCTCTTTTTCATCCACATACCAACCTCGATATCCTCAACAACAAATTCATTTCTAAAAAGATCTCAACATGTTGCAAAGAATCAAGTGGCAATCAATCAATAGGAATTGATTAAACTCAAAACAAATTTTTTTTCGCTTTTTTTTTTTCACAAAATTCTCGGGATGCACTGAGATGGAGATGAGATGAATGTAATAAGAAAACTTAAGAAAATAAATTCAACCCCAACCTTTGCTTTGATACCACTGATGACTACCAACCTCCATAGTAGCCTTGAAACGATCTTAGGTTGAATTTTTATGGAACTGAATTTTTAGAACAAGTAAATAGAAAAGAAATGGAATAGAGATAAGAGATGGATGCACCACAATTCCCTAAGGAATTGATAAGATGAAGACGCCACAAGAAGAGTTAACTTCTTGATAAGTCAGCTTTGGCTCAATCCAGTAACCCAAGAGAAACAAGTCTCTCATAATGTGTAAAACACAATTTTTAACATCCAAATTCTTCCTTTTCATTCATGAATTTCGTGCATACATATAGAGGGTAGGAAATACATCTCAAACAGCCCACTAATGGATAGTAATGAGCTCAATTGATGGTGTAACTCCTATACTAATGACTAGACCTTAATTGCACACTAACTAGTGCTTTTAAAGTGGCAGCATATTATCTCCAACAACTCCTAAATGGGTTATTTTACAAGGTATGCACCTGCTAGAATTATTTGTTTAATTTAAATAAAAACCTAATGCTACTCACTTAAAATAAATAACACAAAATTAACTAAAATATTTTAGTTCAGATTGCCTTCAACTTCCCCGTCCATTTTCCACCATGATAGAAGCTGAATCTGATTAAATTATGTGAAATACGACTTGTAGAACTTTTTGTAACCTTTCCAACGCATCAATAACCATATCAATCAGACTTCTATAGCTCCTGATTCATCCAAAACAAGACAGACAGGTCATTTCCAACGAATTTCAATAAAGCCCAATTTTGTTCTTCTTTTGTCAAGGGTGGTCATCCTAGTTTCACATCACTAACATTTTTACCTTTTTAATACAAAAGAAAGTCAGTATAAGGTAACCAAATCCGCCTATTTCAATAGCATATAAAAATAAACGCTTAATTTTAGCTTGATCTTATCGTGTTATAAAAAATATAAAAGTTGGGCCTAATGTATTAATGCCCTAATTCACGAGAAGTGTTTGAAGGAGTTAAGAAACTTAAAACTATTTTACGTTAAAATATGTGTATAGCGTTTGACAATATTATTCAATTCCTGTCAAAAAAAATATTATTCAATTTATATAAAATACATTATTTTTAAATCATATAATATTAACATATGTCTGATAAATTTTTATATTTATATTACATATTCAATTAAGATCAATTAACATAAGCTTATTGTTATCAAGTATAATTAAGTATTTATTCTCAAGTGTGATGTATACGTGGAGTTGCTATTTATTTTTGTCAAAAAAGAGTTAATATTTTATTTTAAATTTTCTACATCAGAGGGGCGTGACTATTATTAATAATCTAATGTTTGTGGAACCGTCGCTTTTGTCACATATTCTCTGTAAATATAATATTGCTCACATTGTTTTGTGCAGTGCATGCATTCACTTCTTGGGGGAACAAAAGAAAACAAAAATATTTTGTCGCTTAGAAGTTGTTAAATGTTCTCCCATTTAACAAAATGCAACAAATACTGGTGTTGATCTGATCTCATACCAAACCCCATTCATATCATCAACAATTTTTCTCTTGTGCAAATTGGATAGACATTCACTATCTTACTTTTTTCTGTTTCATTTATCAAATGTATAGATTATTTAAATAGATTTCTTTTTAATTTTTTAATATCTTAAATTTTAATTTAATATTATGTTTTGACACATTTAATTGTGTGTATATATATATATATACGAGGAGGGATCAAATTACACCGGTATAACATTTGGGCAATGTTACACCCTTCAATAACATCTTGCTGGATAAATATTTTTTAAAATCAACCATTAGATTGAAAATTACTATCATACAGATTATACCTATAAATTTTTATAAAAATATATAATTATTTGCTATGTCATCAAGATTAACGTCAATAATGTAATTGCATATAACGTTAATCTTGACGCATCTTGATGACAAGGTAAATGATTATATATTTTTATAAAAATTTATAGATATGATTTATATGATAGTAACTTTCAATCCAACGGTTGATTGTGAAAAATATTTATCCGATAGGATGTTATTAAAGGGTGTAACATTGACCAAGTATTACACCGGTGTAATTTGATATATATATATATATATATATATATATATATATATTCATTGGTCAATCTGCAACTTTGAAAGAAAACAAGACAGGAACGGCTATAATTTTGACGAGAGAAAAGGCCACTACTTTACAAACCCATTATTTTTTATGACTGATTCCAAACCCATTATTATTATTAGTTATAAAGTTTGGCAATAAAATATATAATAATATACTTCCTAAACAAGTAAGTAATATAAAAAGAAAAAATAATTACATATAATGGTATGAATGTTGAGTAGCATGCTTTGGTTTTCGATCTTAGCAGTATGTTTTATGTGTCCCTTGGTGATCATGTGGGGGAAAGGACAGTTTGCTGGAAAGAAAAGTGACTCCATATGTATCACCAAAAAAGAAAAGTGACTCCATATGCATGAATAAACAAAAAAATAATGTTTGGGAAGAAAAGGGAAAGAGATTAAAAAAAGAGAGAACTTTGAATTGATGAATGAATAAAAATATAAAGGTGTTTTGGCAGAGGCACCAACTAAACTACCATCAATTTGTTTCTATAAATAGAAAGATTCCTTTCTTATTGTGCTTTCTATTATTAAAGTGAGACAAAATTGATTCGTGGCGTTTTGTTTTGGTTCAGGGCTCCCAGTCTCCTCTCCGTTATGTTAGTGTGCGCGCGCGTCTATCTACTCATGTGCGCGCGTGCAAAGCCAGCCAGAGAAGGGGTCCTATCGTATATTCTCTGCTGTTTGTAGGGATCGTATATTCTACTAGTAAGTAACTAGTAGTATAGCACACTTCAACACATGTAAATTTTAAATTTTAAAACCACACCAAATTGATGGTGGCTCATAAGGTGGTGGTGGATCATGTCAGCTTGAAATAACCGTTAAATGGCTAACAGAGGTTTGCCCGGTTAGTAAATACATGCTTTATATCTCATAACGACATACCGACATGATGATCTTGTTGGTGTAATCTATAAGTACTTTTATAAATGTTTTTTAAGTCGTGAGACATGCCCAGACCACGTTTGGATCCTCTCTATTTCCTGTGGAAATGGAGATCTCCATTTCTTATAGAAATGAAAATCTCTATTTATTTGTGTCTCTGTCAAACACGTGGCAGCGAAAGGTTTTAACGGCTGAGATTTAATTCATCAATAAATTATTTCAAGTTAAAAAAAAACGAAAAAACGTTTGGATGAAGTAGAACTCCGCCCGTCGTCATCTCCATTCCTTTGTCCACAAGCTCGTCCAACCACCCCGCACTTGTGCCGCGGCTCCACCACGTCGTCCCCCTGCCGCACCTGTAGAGTATTTCGGTTGGCAACCCACACAATAATCTAGTTTTAGTTTTAAAGTAGTTAATTTTTTTACAGAAAATTAATTCCCATATGAAGTTCACCAATTGCGTGAATCGTATCTCTTTGCCCCACCATTCCGTCGCTTCTCCAACCTCGTCCCAAACCACCGCACTTCTGGGTTATTACAAGTATATTGTGTTTCACTGTATCACTAGCATTATTTAACCAGAATTCCTTTCGTTTTACTTTTCCATTGAATTAGTAGTACTGTTTCACGAACCTTTATTACATGTATGGTGGAAACTGGAACAGAATCCCAAATTTACATATATGTTAATTTGTACCTATGTGAGAATTGATAGTTTATTTATTTATTGGATATTTTTTCCACCTTTGTACATAATCATCTTGTGCTCAGTATGCCTCTGTTGGGTAACCTGTGGTGCTGGAGAATTAGAAGAAAATATTAGGAAACATGATAGAGGTGGCTTGCTGTTGTCGGGTTGTGGCATCAATTGTCCCGTGGCGGAGGCCCTGATGGGGTCAAGTCACAGTCGACGCGTGGCGCTTGGGCTGTTACGGTTAAATAGAAAGGGTTACGCCCTGACTAACGGCTATAGCTTTTGGCCTAGTGGTAAGCGCTCGATCCAACACTTGCATGATGCATGAAATATTTGTGTTGGGGGATAATTGTTTCTCTATGAAGACTGAATGAATTTAGAATAAAAAAAAATTAAAAATGTTGATTGTGATTGTGAGATTCTTTATTGTTGATTATATATGCAGAATATTTTTTTACAGGCCGCTTGTCTACACTTCCTCTCAATCATTCAAGAGACTACTAATGAGTATCAATAATCTCTGAAATATGCACTCATTGAATGTTGGAAATTTTGTTTATGACATCAGAATCATTCCTACACCATTAATCCTATATTTTACTTCAATAGTTATATAACGCTCAAGACAAGGAACTGATTGATAAAATTGCTTATCATGTCTCTTGGTTGTGTTTGCTGTTTATTTTTTGCATTGCTACAATGGTCTTCGTGGCATCTATTAATTGTGTGCACGGTTTATTTTGTGCATTCCTACAACGTTTTCTCATATCAATATGTGCAAGAGTTGAACAAAGCTGTTATGCAGGTTGCCTTTATTTTTTTGAGGCTCGACTCTATCATAAAAGCAAAACTAATATAGCCTTGCTATAAAACTTTAAAAGTAAAACAGACGTTTTTTTGGTGAATAAAAGTAAAACAGATGGCATAACATATTTCAAACCAGTAACCATATGATATAATGTCACTTGTTACTTGATACAAAAACACTTAGATTACATAGAACATACACTAATGAAATGAACACTCGAAATTACTTCATTAATCTCACAATAAAATCCCACATAATTAGTCAATGTAACCATCAAAACTACTTCTTCATCTTGGTCACACCTTGGATCAGACAATTATACAGACATCTTGCGGACAGAAATAACAAATGACTAACACAACACGGTCAGCTAACCCCATAAACACTTTTGGGTAGTAAGTGTTCACTAAAAACTACAGTTAACTTATAGTTACACCACAGACTTCTTGTTGCATGAAATTTGAGTCAATTTCAACAAGAAGCACACGGGAAGACTTGGAATATTTATTCTCAATTGAATTTGGAATTGATTAAATGGACATGATGCTTGTAACTAGTAACCAGGACAAACCCACAGAAACACAGTGGAGAACCATGAGGTGTTAATGCTATTGGTGTGCACTTTCTTATTCTGCATCATACCCACTTTCTCTAAACATAACACTGTTACTATTGCTCCAAATTAGTTTATCCAATTTCATGATACACTTGTTTCTTCATCTTGAACCTTTGCAGCTGGATTTTTCAACTTTGGAAATCAACGACGCTAATACTTTGGAATATCATGTGATACAGAAGCAAATCACCAAGGATTATTGTGTGGGGTGCCAACTGAGATACTCTACAAGTATGGCGGAGGGGCGACACGGTGGAGAGGTAGCATAGGTGCGGGGCGGTTGTACGCGCTTGCGGATAGAGGAATGGAGATGACAACGCACAAAGTTCTCCTTCATCCAAAACGTTTTTTCTGTTTTTTTTAATTTGAAATAATTTATTGATGAATTAAATCTCGATCGTTAAAACCTTTCGCTGCCACGTGTTTGACAGAGACACAAATAAATGGAGATCTCCATTTCCTGTGGAAATGGAGAGGATCCGAACGTTGTAAGTACTTTTATAAACACTTTTTGAGTCGTGAGACATGCCCAGATCCTGGTAAGCTCCTAAGACCCAACTCACATAAATTTTTATTCATGAAAAAAAGAAATATATTTTAAATGGTGTTTAATGTGATTTTTGGCAAACAAACGTATCTCAAGATCAAATGGAGACGAGATAAGATCCTCTTAATGAACATTTTCTAAGTGCATGTATTTTGGGTTCAAGCTTCGATTTAAAACACTTCGAATGGTATTTTTAGTTTCTGTAACAAGCAAACTATAATGATAACAAAGACGTAAATTCACTAGTTCAAACAAACTTACAAGTAAAATCACTACGCTTAGTAAACAATTTCGGATGAAAAAAAAATGACAAAAAATGTAAACTAGAAAATCTCGCTAATAGGGTCAATGTTTGAGTTGGCTAAAAAGTCAAAGAGTTCCTAAAACTGCCTACTCAATTCCCCATGACTCCAATACGATACTACACAAGGTTTAACAAATCCAACAACAATTGATTTCTTGTTAGACGCCTCTCATGCATTGTTTCTCTAGGTTTGGGAACTGGCCCAACACACGTTTACAAGAGTTATTAAATCTAAACATCAACAAACACTATGAACAAATTAATGACAATTAAAGATTAACCGTAAAAGCAAACAGTTCAAAAACATAGACAAACATATTAGCAAAATAAACTTACAACATAAAAACAATGAAAACAGTTTTAAAAGTTAATGAGCTGATGATGAGAATTTGTTTGTTTTTGGGAATTGATGGGGCCAATTGATGTTTGTCAGTCAATTCGAATGGCTCTGAATTCAAGATTTTCTTCTCACAACTTGTAGCATCAAGATGGTCAGTTTCTCCATAGAAGCAACTTAGATCATGGTCGACATGCTCAGGAACGCCTTCAACATTCCATAAAACCAATTTCTAGTGCAACGTTGATAGGATGGCTTTTACTCCGTGGATCCATTCTCTAACAAACAGAAGGTTGTAATATCTAGGCATAACAACCTTTCTGAGTTCAAAGCCTTACCACTGAAATTAGTTATCACCATGTTATGTGGCGTGAAATCCCACTTGGTTTTACCTAACTTTTTCAAATGGACTTGAGCATCAGATTGTTTGTGTCTCCTCTATCAATTAACACCTTATAGACTATTCGATCTTCCATAGTGGCAAGAACAAACAAAGGCCTCATATAGGACTTCAAATGCTCATCCAATTTTCGAACACAACATATACAGGCCCTAAATGTTTACTAGTGAGGTATGCACACCATGTAATCTTGGAATCGTCATCTTCTTCATGATAATCCTCATCTTCAAGCAGTCCTTTTGTCTCTTGAGCAAATTCTCTCGGGAGTACAGATACAACCTTGCAATGATTGGTGAGGAGATCATATTCTAATGGCATCGTTGTTATGTCCACTTTTTATCTTTCAGCTTGACTTGGTGAACTTGCTTCGAAAATATTATTAAGGAAATCCTCTTCGGGTACAGTAATCTTGGACTTCAATCTCTTGTCTTCATTTTTGTTGGGAAGTGTTGTTTCCAAGTAGCTTGCAAATAACACCTTTTGGGGCTTTACATTCTCTTCCTGCTTCTGATTTGCCACTTAGCATAAGTCACAAGGCAAGGAAATTCCTTCTGGGCGAGTATAAAATCTACGTTCGGAGGCATGTATTCCTTATGTTGGGCCATATTCTTTGGCTCTTGACGAGAAGAACTTTCCTGATGGGTTGTTTACTTCTGCGCCTTCAATTTTGCCTCCTTTCTGGAGTCTTTGTACCTCCCCCGCATCCTTTTCTATTGTGTCCTTGTCAAAGATGCGTACTCCTCTTTCTTTTGGTGAGGATTTGGCCTCTTTTCTCCTCAAAACTTTTTTCTATTTTTGGAGTATCTTCTTTGTAGGATCTTGCTTTTCGAAACTCCGCCACCTACCACTTAGTCTTCAATTTACCACTCCTCTTGGCTTTTAGAATCCACTTATTGTTCAGGACCTTCGGAGGTGGCGAATAAGTCACATTCTTCCTTGAACCATGACATGAACCTTCAACATGGTTAACTATGTGTGAGTCAGTAATATGAGATTGCCTCCAAACCAAGCCTTTAGCATAATGCTTCTTCATCTCTGACTCCTCGAAGGACTTAACAGTTGCTTTTTTTTAAGAAGACTTAGCAGCTGCTTTGTCAAACACTACACTGCATATTGGGCACAACATCACTTCATTGTTGACTTTTTTCTTTCTAATCAGATATTTGAACAAACCCTCTCCCGATTTAGGATAAATTTCCTCGAACTCCCTCTCGAAATCCTTAACGTAATGTCTTTGACTTTGCTGTTTTTAGATCGTGCTTCCACCATGCAAATGTGGAATAGTTCGACCAAGTCTACGTAGTTCTCAATGGATTGATGTCGAACTTCATAAGTGTTTGTTTCTCTTCGAAATTCAACCTGCCCTCTTTGATGGCGTTTTGGATTAAATCCTTGAAACACACAATAATTAGTCATGTGACCAAAAGTATAATGATATTTGCAATACTTTTTGCCCATTTTTTGTTCAAAAGGAGGGATTTGCTGGCCATCACCAAACATAATTTGTTTATCTTTAAGAAAAATATAAAAAAATTGATCATTATTAGGCAATCAAAACCATAATGGGGTGAGATCTTATCATCGAGAGCCTTATCCTCAGCTGGCTCAGGCAACCTCTCTACTCTCATGGTATCTTCCTTTTTCCATTAGCGATACTCAATAGAGTCGCCTAAAGGTTCCTCCTGGTGACCCCACCATGTAGACGCGAGGGTGGATTGGGGGCTCGACCACTGTGTCAATAAAGGGGATCCTAGGTTCGTATCGTCTTGCTGGTACTAGAAAAATCGTGTTTCTGTGCTGCCCAAGCTTACTTCTTTTACTGATGAACAACTTTAACTTCTTCAAGGCGTTTTTAACATGTTCCTAAGGGAACGTAAGTGCTCTAATTTTGACACATAAAAAACTTTATTCATCTTCTTGGTAGTCTATTTCCTCATAATTATCCATTCTTCTATCCCTTTCCAAACCTTCAACTTTGTTGGGATTACGAAGGATGTGTCCAAAAAGAAAAGCACTAGTGAGTCGTTTGGCCACCTTAACCAACGATCGGTAAAGATGATGATAATACGTTTATCGTTCCCACAGACGACACCAATTCTTTGTCCCGATTCTACAGCAAGATAGATAGTGGATTGAGCCTCTCGATATATAATCCAAAGCATGTTCCCCCGATTTGGTCTGGTTGAACAGTGGTTAGGTGGGTACCTGCAAAGACACTCTAACGTTCAAGTCAGTATGTGTTTTTGCCTTAGGCTAGAGAATAAGAATAACAACACACTTTTGCATGAAGATGCAAGTCTCATTATATAGTGCTGACCTGAGTGAGCCCTGCCATTTATGTGTTGTGTTCTGAGTCATACCTCGGAACCATGCCATATCCATGTTCCAAAATGCTTCCTCTTTTTCAGTCTTCCTCATGGTGTGGTTAGGTCTTCTTCTGCTAAAGTGTCGTGTTGACCTTCTATTTCTTGTGCTTAAGGGTCTTTCCTTATGATGACCCTTTTTGCAATGAGACGAGCCTATTTGGTCGCCCATACTGTGGTGTGACCCCTCAGCTACCTGTCTAAATGCTTCTCTTTGTTGGGTCGTGAATCAAACCCGGATCACAATGCGGCTACAATTTAAAGCAATACTACAAAGTAGTTATCCAGGGAAAATTAAAGAAACTAATGCTAAACACAGACTAAACAAGTTTGAGTTTAAAGACTACACACTGACAGTATAAAAAAGTTTTACAAATGCATCCAATCATATCTTACCATAATTAATGTCACTTTGTTGGATTTGGCCCCTAAAGTGAGTAAGACATGAGAAAATCAATGGTAACAAATTATGGATGTGTTGGAAATAACAATGATTTTCTCATGTTTAATATCACTTACTTTACAATCTACTAACTTCAGAGGAGCCAAATATCCTATAATGAGATATGATTGAAAGCATGTATAATTTTTTTTCACACTGTCAGTGCATAATATTTAAACTCAACAAATTTTATCCCAATGCCTTTGAATGTGAAAGAACTATATTAACTTAATATTTTTGTCATATTAAACTTGAGAATGAATTGGATTTAACCTAATTTCAAATGTGGACACCTAGAGCTTGAAATGTAAAGAACTGAATGTGTGGGTAGGTGGTCCAATATAAGAGGAATATTACGCACGTGATATTTGACCGAAAATTATACAGTTGTCACCTATATTTCCCTGTATCGGTTAACTCTTCATCTTGTATATAAACTCTGATTGTATCATAGAGTTGTAACTATGATTCATTTTCTATAGTTCAATACAAAGTTCATCTTCTACAAATGCTTTCCTCTATTTCTAATATGGTATCATAGAGCCAATTTTTCGCTCTCGCTTCTGCGTTTTCTAGTCATGGAGTTCTCTCCTCAGAACTCTCGATCTGTTATGTCTTCTCCTCATCGCAATCCGTTTGATGAGGTATCGCCGAACACTGAATCGGTCAATTCGTCGTCAAAATCGTTCATGCACAAGATTTCGATCAAGTTAGATGAAAATAATTTTCAATTCTGGCTTCAACAAGTTGAATGAGTCATCACCGGGAACAAGTTCCATCGTGTTGTGGTGAATTCTGTAATTCCACCTCAGTTCGATTCGGATGCTGCTCGTGAACTCGGTGTTGAATCTGATGCGTATCAACGCTGGCACATGCAAGATCAATTCGTGTTCACCTGGTTGCTGTCAACAATTTCAGAATCGATGCTGCCAAGAGTGCTTGGTTGCAAGCATGCATTTCAGGTTTGGGATAAACTACACAAGTATTTCTTCTCACACCTAAAAGCCAGGGTTCGCCAATTGAAGTCTAAATTGAAGAATATTAAGAAAGGCACAAAATATATGTCTGAATATTTACTTAAAATCAAGTCTGTTTGTGATTCACTATTTGTTGTTGGTGAATCTATTTCTGAACAAGATCAAATAGACACAGTTCTGGATGGATTACCTGAAGACTACAATGCCTTTGTGATGATGATATATGGCCGTATTGATTCTCCTTCCCTTAATGATGTTGAAGCTTTGTTACTGGTTCAGGAAGCTCAGCTTGAAAAATACAAACAAGAATTGAATTCTTCTACTGTTTCAGCAAATGTTGCTAATGTCTCTGGTTCTGAGAAGGCTAATTTTGCTACTCCTACTGAGAATTCTGGCGATTTTTTCCTTTGCTGCTCGTGGTAGAGGTCGTGGCAGATTTGGCTGTGGCAGAGGCCGTGGCAGATTTGGCAACCATAATAATCGACCTACCTATCAGCTTTGCAACAAAGTTGGTCATGAAGCTGCTGAATGCTGGCATCGCTATGACTAGAATTTTGCTCCTCCAACTAATGTGGTTGCCTATGCACCTTTTCAGAATTGCTATGTTACACCTCATGCTCAACCTAGTGCTAATGTGGCTACACAACAATCTGGTTTTGCTCTTTCTGCTCAGCAATTTCGTGTACCACAAGGCTTTGCTGTTGATGTGTGGTATCCTGACTCAGGTGCCTCACACACATTACACTTGATGCTAGAAATCTTCCTCAGCAGGCTCCATATACTGGTTCAAATCATGTTACCATAGGCAACGACCAAGGTTTGACAATTTCCTCCATTGGATCTACTAGTTTTCCCTCCCCTTCCTTGCCTCATGTCTCCTTAAACCTTTCCAATTTACTTCACGTTCCTAATATAACCAGAAATCTTATGTCAGTCTCTAAGTTTTGTCTTGATAATCATGTTTTCTTTGAATTTCATCCTCACTCTTGCTTTGTTAAATGTCAGGGATCTAAGCAAGTGCTTTTAGAAGGCTTTCTTGGTGCTGATGGCCTTTATAGTTTCAAGAATTTGCACTTACTGCAAGATATTAAATCTTCTGCTGCTAGTAACTCTGCCCCTTTTCCTCTGGTTTATAATTCAGTTGTTAATTCAAGTGCTAATGGCTCCTCTGTTAGCTCTTTTAATACATGGCATTTTAGACTTGGGCATGCTAATGCCACTGCTGTTAGAACTGTTCTAAACCTTTATAATATCCATGTTCGTAATAAAAGCACTTTGGATTTTTGCAATGCTTGTTGTCTTGGCAAATCTCATAGGTTGTATGCTCCCCTATCCACACTTCACATACTTCACCATTTAATCTTGTTTATGCTGATTTGTGGGGGACCAGCTCCTATGTTATCCCGTTCGAGTTATTCCTACTACATTGCCTTTGTTGATGCTTATACTAAATACACATGGATTTATTTCCTTAAGCAGAAATCTGAAGCTCTTACTGTTTTTAAGCAATTCTTTCAGCTGCTATTAAATTTGTACAATCTGATTGGGGTGGTGAATTTCGCCCTTTTACCAAGTTTCTCAATGATCTTGGTGTATCTCACCGTCTTACTTGTCCACACACTTCACACCAAAATGGTACCGTTAAAAGAAAACTATGACAAATTGTTGAAATTGGCCTTGCTATGCTTGCTCATGCAACTGTCCCATTAACCTTTTGGGATCATAGTTTTACCATGGCTATTTTCTTGATTAATAGGTTGCCAACTTCAGCTCATTCTACTTATTCCTCTCCATATCAAATTCTGTTTAAATCTGTCCCTGATTACTCTACTATCAGAATTTTTGGAAGTGCTTGTTTCCCACATCTTAGACCTTTTAATACACACAAACTTGAGTTTAGATCTCAGGAATGTCTTTACCTAGGTCCTTCACCTCAACATAAAGGTCATAAGTGTCTTGCCTCCAATAAGAGAGTCTTTATCTCAAAAGATGTTCTCTTTAACGAACTTAGATTTCCCTATTCTTCTCTATTTCCTTCCACTGTGTCTTCTCCTTCTAAAGTGTCTTCTGTTCCTACTTATATACCTCATCCATTCCCTCTATCTCAGTCCTTTACTACAGCCCCATCTTCTTCTGTTCAGTCTTCTATTCCTTCCTTTGCTGTCTCCCCTGCTAATACTAGTACTTCTACCTCTCAATATGTTTCTGTGGCAGCTCAAAATATTGAGTCTGCTGTTGTCTCTGTCCGTGCAGCTCAGCATGTTGAGCCTGCTGTTATTCCTGTCCCTACGGCTCAAAATGTTGGTGTTGCTGTTGCTGTTGTCTCTGTTCCTGCACAGAAAGCTATTCCTGCTGTCAACACTCACCCTATGGTAACAAGGTCCAAAACTGGTAATCTCAAGCCTAAAGTCTTTATTGCTATGGCTGAGCCTAAGACAGTTAAACAAGCTCTAGCTGAACCTAAATGGCTTGCAGCAATGCAAGCTAAGTATCAGGCTTTGATAAATAATAAAACTTGGTCGCTTGTGCCCTTACCCTCTCAAAGAAAGCCTATTGGTTGTAAATGGGTTTTTCGTGTTAAGGAAAATCCCGATGGTTCCATAAACAAATACAAAGCCCGCTTAGTTGCCAAAGGTTTTAATCAACAAGCTGGCCTTGATTTTAAAGAAACCTTTTCTCCATTTGTTAAGCCTGTGACTATTAGAATTGTTCTTACTTTGGCTTTGTCTTTCAATTGGCCTATTAAACAAATTGATGTGAACAATGCCTTCTTGAATGGATTCCTAACTGAAGAGGTATATATGTCACAACCACCTGGTTTTGAGTGTGGTGATAAGTCTCTTGTCTGCAAATTAAACAAGGCCCTCTATGGCTTGAAACAAGCCCCAATGGCTTGGTATGAGAGACTCACTGCATCTTTACTTATTCTCAGGTTCCTGGCCAGCAGATGTGACTCATCCTTGTTCATCTATTCCAAGGGTAATGTCCACTTATATGTTCTTATATATGTGGATGACATTTAATTACTGGAACTTCTGCAGCCTGCATTACTGAACTGATTTCTAAGCTTAATGCTGATTTTGCTCTCAAACAATTAGGTGATGTTGATTACTTTTTGGGCCTGGACGTTAAGAGACTTTCCAATGGGTCTATGCTTCTTACTCAAGGCAAATATATTAAGGACTTGTTAAGAAGAGCTCAAATGTCTGATGCAAGTGGTATTAACACTCCTATGGTCAGCTCGGCCAAGTTAAGCAGATTTGGGACTGATTCTATGACAGATTCCTCTCTTTATAGGTCCATTTTGGAGCACTTCAATATGTGACTCTAACTAGACCTGAGATTGCTTATAGTGTGAACAAAGTGTGCCAATTCATGTCCAATCCTCTTGAAACTCATTGGAAAGTTGTCAAGCGTATTCTCCGGTATCTCATAGGCACTGCACATTACGGGCTGCTGCTGCAACCTGCTGATCTGAGTGCTAAGTTGTCTCTGTGTGCATATTGTGACTCTGATTGGGCAAGTGATCCTGATGATCGTTGTTCCACATCTGGTTATTGTATTTTTCTTTGCCCGAATTTAATTTCCTGGAGTTCCAAGAAGCAAATTCTAGTTGCACGTTCCAGTGCAGAGGCAGAATACAGGGGCATTGCACTTTCTGCAGTGGAGGTTTTATGGATTCAGTCACTTTTAACTGAATTGCGCATTCCCTTTCTTACACCTACAATTTTATGTGATAACCTTAGTGATGTGTTGCTATCACATAACCCGATTCTGCACTCTTGCACCAAACACATTGAGTTAGATCTTCATTTTACAAGAGAAAAGGTCCTTGCTAAAACACTGTTTGTTCAACATGTTGCTAGAGTGGATCAACTTGCCGATGCATTAACTAAACCACTTGGCACCACACAATTTACTGTTATGCGAGACAAGCTCGAGGTTCTGCCTTCAAGTCAGTCTCCTTGATCTTGAGGGGGGAGTATAAGAGGAATATTACGCACATGATATTTGACCGGAAGTTATCTAGTTGTCACCTATATTTCCCTGTATCGGTTAACTCTTGATCTTGTATATAAACTCTGATTGTATCATAGAGTTGTAACTATGATTCATTTTCTATAGTTCAATACAAAGTTCATCTTCTACAAATGCTTTCCTCTATTTCTAATATCCAACAACATGAGTAATATAAGTTCTGTTGTGATTAGAGTTGAGAATAATTTAGACCTAATTTATTTTCAAAAGCAAACTAAAAAAGCAATAAAAAAAATTGCCCAAATTGTTATGGTGAGTACTTTGCCCGAATAATTAGCAGACGACAGATCTTAAGATCCCTAGTGGCAATACTTGGATATGGAAGACAATTTTCTTATTACGTAATCAGCGCTAGGACCTTGTCACAACCAATAGCAAGTCAACCGAATTGCTGATGCAGCACAAGGCTAGGTTTCTTAAAAAATTCTTAGAATTTTGATTTAGCATTTTTATGCATGATAATTAAAGCCAATAATATCATTCAACAAGAAAAAAGACGAGTACAAACAATTGAAAAAAGAATATGAAAAAGGGGAAAAAAAAATAGACGAATACATGTCAATTGGGCATGTTCTTCTTTCCTTACTCCAAGAAAATCTTGTTATTAGGCTTGTTTGTTCCTTCCTTTGGCATATGTAGTTCTCTTCATGTGTGTGCCGTTCCTCATTGTGCATTGGATGTTAATTAGTACTTTTCTCAGCACTTGGGAAGGTCACTTGGTGGTGGTAATAGAGATTCATTTGGTCTTTTACCATTGTCCACAACAAATGCCATCTTCAGTCCCCATGTTGTGTGAATTTCCAAATGGCAATGCATAAACCAAACCCCTAACAAAACAGAATATCATATATTATATTACACATATATTAAAAAATGTGACTTTCAAAAGCAAAAATATACTTTTGGTCCTAATAAAATTTTGGCCATTCAACTTTAGTTCTTATAATAAAAATTTCATTCATTTTTAGTTTTTGTAAAATACAGAAATTGTGTGCTTTCAGTTCTAGAATATGAACAAAAAAACATGACTTACATTTTATAAGGACTAAAGATGAATTTTAATTTTATAGGGGTTGAAGTTGAACGGTCGCAATTTTATAGGGATTAAAAATATATTTTACCCTTTTATCTTTCTACAAATTTCTTAGCCTCAGATTTTCATAGTTGAGACACAATTGAATTGATAACTTTACCTGGATTATCAGCTCTAAATCTGATAGCAATCCACCCCCCAGCTGGGACACCAACTGTATTTCTCTCCGCAGGATCCACAAGATTAAACTTTTTGGTATCCTTTTTAGGTTTAAAATTCCCTAGTCCCCTACCAACTACAAAGAAATTGAAGCCATGTAGATGAATAGGATGGTTTTCAGGTGTTATCATTCCAGTATCTTGCAAGACTAATTGAACTGTTGAGTTGTAAGCAAGTCTATAAAGCCTCGTCCCTTTCATGGTTTGGAAATTTGTTGGTTGTGTCCCTGTGAAGTTGTAGACTACAGGAGGATTTCCAGGAAAATCATCAGTAAAAACTCCTTTAATCTTGAAGAAATGTGCTTGTAAAAGAGCAATTTTAGGCATCACAAAGGTGACATTGTTGATATCTGCTACCACCCTGCTATTATTCACACAAGTAGCACAAGGGTTGATACCAAGGCCAAGAGTGAAGAGCAAGTTATGGTCAATTTTTAGTGGAACTCTAGCAGGGTACTTTTTGGAGTTTAGGCTTCTGAGAGAGTCTGTGAAACTGGTAGCAAGTGGAGTAGCATTTTTGGGAGGCAAAGAAGTGAGGGTGGTGAGGGTGGAACTAAGTGTGCCTGAATAGTGTAATGTGGCAGTGGCAGTCTTGTTGTCAACTGCAATAGGAGCATCCATGAAAGGAGAGGCTGCAACCAAGTATTTGCCAGTTGTTTGTTTGGCTGTTAGAAGCACATTTGTGGTCTGGCCAGGTGCTATAACAATGGTATCAGTTTTGAAAGGTTTTACATAGGTTGCATCAACCTCAACAACAGTGAATTGATGGTTTGCAATCTTAAAGAAGAGCTCTTCATTGAGTGCAGCATTGATGATTCTTAACAAGTAGGTATTTCCAAGCTGAACTTCCAATGAAAATCCTTCTTCCCACAAAAGAAAGTTGAAAAATACCGGTCAGTCTCATGTTTGAAGAGAAATTAATTGAAAGGGCATGTTTACTTTTAGGAAATGTTTCCTATTTTCATTTTTAAAACTAAGAAAATTGAGAAGACATTATTTTCTAGTATTTTTAAAGAAATTTTAACAGAATACCAAAACAAATTTTTTTCATAGTTTTTGGTACAAATCATTGAAAATAGGAAACAAAGTAAAAACAATAGACAATTTTGAAATTAAAAGTGAAAACAAGAAATGAAAATAAGAAACGTTTTCTGAAAGTAAACGGACGATAAACTTTTCCATTTTTTTTTTTACCAAGGACAACTTGTTCTTTTTGCAAGTTTTGAGTCACATTGTATTAGTCTAATTACACAAAAGCTATAGATCTTGATTATTAAAATCCACCTTGTGAAGCACAGCCTTGGACAGACCCTGGATGGCCATTGATTGTGTGTGCATCAGAGACATTTGGAGCCAATCCAGATTTCAAAGCTTCATTTATTACAGCCTCAGTATCTGATTTCCACCATTCACCTGAACAAAATAAAAATATTGTGAGAATTTTGAAGCAAGCTTTATATTCTATAGGACTAACCAAGGTTCAAAGGAAAACATTATGTTTTTGTTTTCCTAATTCATGACTACTATAACTAGAAAAGTGAAAATGTTTAGCAGCATAAGAAAAGGGTAGTATAATATAACACTTACTCAATACAATAACCTGTTCCATATGTGGTTTAGGAAAAGGGTAAGGAACACCAAGCTTTGGCAAGATGACCAAGGCACCATGGATAGTGGCCCTAAGCCATAGGATATGTGCATGCCACCAAAGTGTGCCTCTCTGGCCTGTTAGGGTGAAGTTATATATATAGGCCTGGCCCGGTTGAATTGGGCATTGGGTTATGTATGCTGGCCCATCAGCCCAACCCGTTCGTACTTGTCTCACCCCATGCCTGCTCAATTTTAACCCATTAATAATTTTTACAAAAAAAAAAAGATAAAAAATAACATGGCAGATAAAAAATTGTGATAGAATGATCATAAAATCTAGCTCACTAACCAGTGTATGCTAACATTGTATTTGACATGGTTGACCACTTTAATCAGAACGTTGTCATCTTCCCTAGCATAGATGGTGGGACCTGGGAACTTTCCATTTACGGTGACAATGGGTTTGGTTGAACACAATCTTGTGGCATTCTTCATCACCACCTGTTAACATAAAAGCCAATTAAAATTAAAATTTATAGCCACCATATGGTGGAATGTGTAGTCAGTTTAATGCAACATTATTCTTTAACAATAAGAAGATGAAAGTGTAAACACATTCACCAAATTTAAGTGCCTTGCCTTGCCTAGCAATTTCAAACCGACTTTGCTGTTTGGTAAAGATATGCAGGGTCACATATTTTTTTAATAGCTCAAGGCATATCTGCCTAATTGAACAAATTGGATGGAATTTCACAACTTAAAAGTGTAAGTACCTCTAAATGTTTTAACCAAAATATGTATCAAACATCAATGTTGTACCTATCATTGAATTTTTAATACATATGGCTGTTGAATCAATAAAATTAATCTTTGGATTAAAACGAAGCGATGATTAGCTCCCTGAAAGAAAAAGGTCCAATATATGTAGCAGTCATATATATAGCTGATATGTGTGTTAATTAAGTAATATTTACTTATCTAGATTAAAATTTTAAAGAAGATAATGTTATGGTGAACTCTTGCATTTGAACTATATATGTTTATAAGCTATTGTACATCATTTTTTTCAAAATTTCAAGACATGTAGATTAAAACAGTCACAATATATTGTGCAGAAGAACAAATTGAAAAAAAAAAAAAATTATGATCAATTTTCAAATATGCATGCTTTTACATTGAAACAATTGGATTAAATGAAGGAAAATAAACCATATACGATGTTCATTTTGATCTCATGCAGGTTTCGTTTCATTTCATTTCTATAAATTTAGCAAACTACATATTCTATATATATGCTTTTGCATGAATGACATGATAAAAATGCACCTACATTGAACTTGTAGTGGCGAACCATGGCTTCCACAGATAATGGGAGCAGGCATGCTGCTAGCAATAGTATGATTCGAATCCCCAGCGAGTTAGGCCTAAAGTATAAGAAACAATGCTATGTGTTATGTGTTAAGAGGATGTTCGCATATAAATCATTTTGCTAAAATGTTTAGTAAATCAAAGCTTAAATATTCTTGTGATCTCGGTAAAATTGACAAATTTTGATTTTAGTTAATATAATTTGTTTTGGTTTTCGTCTAAAAATATAAAATTAAGTATTTTTACTTTCTAGTAAGGGACCAAAACACGTTTTTTATAAGCTAAACTATACTTTTAGTCCCTCTTCTTTACTTTAGATTTCAATTTGGTTCCTCTTTTATTTTTGTTCCAAAATGGTCCATTGTTTTACAAAGTTATACCAATGTGGTCTTTTCCGTTTAAATTGTATAACTTTTACAAAATAAGGGACTATTTTAGAACAAAAAAGAGACCGTATTGAGATAACTTTTGCAAAATAAGGAACAATTTCGAAACAAAAAAAATAAAAGAGAGACAAAATTGAAACCTAAAATAAAGATAAGAGATCAAAAGTATTATTTAGCTTTTTTTATATTTTACAACAACCGAAGATGAATAAATTTTTTTCATAGGAATTAAAATAAAAAATCATCAATTTTATAAGGATGAAAAATATATTTAAACCTTAAATTAATCTATGAAATAAATACAATAAATATTTATTCATTTCACTTTTTTAGTACAATTAGAACATTATAAGAAAAAAATGCATAGAAGAACCAATGCAAAGAAGCGTGTGTGTGTGTCTATATATATATTTGTTCAAAAAATATTTGTGTCTTCACAAGACAAAATGCGAATGGTGATCGATAAAATTCATAGATAAAGGATTAGTGTATATGCCATTGTTGGCGATAAAATTCTCTACATTGAATTTGGTGAAATTATAGCTTTGTGTAGAGCAAACTTTAGCCGTTTTAACATCTTTAAAATGAGTTTTATTAGGAGATAAGTTAATTATATTACTCATTTTTTAGCAAGAGCAGCTCGATGATAGCTAGTGGCAAAGTCCATGATCTCATGCCAACTTGTATTAGAACACTTGTTTGTTTTTAGTGAAATGCAATGAGTATGTTGCTTTAAAAAAAATATTCATAGATAAAGGATTGTAATAATAGAACTTATGCTTTATTGAGTTGAGTATCTTATTTCATTTTTTGAATTAGTTTATTCTACTACAATAAATGGTTTAAGCAGATACAATATAAATAGATTTTAACAAACTAAGTCAACGAGTCATAATGATATATTAATATAAAAGATACTCACTCTGTCTCCATTGGAATTGATATTTAAGGTTGTGAAACAGGAACTAAAAAAATGTAATTAATAGTTTGGAATTAGGGATGGGCTCGGGAACGGGTCAACCCACGAATCCAACCTATCCAATCCAACCCAACCCAAAAAAAATCGGATTGGTTTGGATTATTGGGTTAGGTCAATTTTAAAATAAGCAAACTCAAAGCATATGAATTGGGTGTCGGGTCTGAAGATTGCGAACTCAAGCAACCCAACCCAACCCACTGTAAGTAAACATATAATATTTTTTTACTTACTAAGTGAACGTGTCCCATATATTATACGAAATGACTTTTTTCTTGTAAGCCTAAGTGAATGTTGAGTCGCATATTTGAAATATGAAATACGTACTTGTATTTGGAATGATTTATATATAATATAAAATAAGAAATATATTATAAATATGAAATAATGCCACTCTACAAATGCTATATATTATGAAATGTGAAATATTGTGTTGCATATTTGTTGTTTTTTCAATCAAGCTAGATGAATGTTGGATAAATTAATGTTTAAGGACTCGATAGCGGTTTTTTCTTCATAAATATTTGTTTTTTCGTACTAATTAGCATTGCTCATTTTCTTATTACATAATCAGCGCTGGGATCTTGTCACAACCAATAGCATGTTAACCGAATTTTTGCTGCAGCACAAGGCTAGGTTTCTTAAAAAATTCTTAGAATTTTGATTTAGCATTTTTATGCATGATAATTAAAGCCAATAATATCATTTGTAGTACCCTAATTTTGTCCGGCCTTTTTATTTTATTTTATTTTATTATTTATTTTAACTTTTTTTATTATTAGTAGTAATAATAAATAATATTTTTGGAGATTATAAAAGGGAAGAAAGAAAAAGAAAAGAATAAATAAAAGAAGAAGAAAAAGAAAAATGGAATTTTTTTATTGAGAAGGGGTGTGTAAGAAATAAAATTTGGTGGTGCAAACAGCAATTAAATCAAACTGGACGCAGCCCAGCCCAGCAGCACACACCTCCATTTTTTGTTTTTTTACTCGCACACCCCCTCTTTTCTCTATTTTGTAACCCCCAATACCCTATGACTCCTTCCTGTTACTGCACGCACCACTCTTCCTTCTTTCTTGCGCCCCCAGCCCATGACTTTCTTTCTTCACGCCGCGGCCCAATTATACGCACGCTGCAGCCCATCACCCATCAACCCAAACCTAATTCATTTAACCTAACCCTAAAATCTTCCCCCTTCCTTCCTTCCTTCCACGCAGCCTCACTCCCTCTCCTCATTCTCCCTTCACGCGGCGCTCCCCCATCCCATCTTCATCCCTTTCTCTTTCTCTTCTTCCTCACTCAACCCTGACCCTTTTTCTCCTACCCCAGCCGCCAACCATCTCTCTCTCCCTCTTCAGACCATGCTTCTCCATCTTTGCCCATCAGTCATCTCCTCTATCTCCCTGTCAACATCGCCTCAAGCCGCCTCTACAGTATACCCAACCGTCTCTCTCTCTCCCCCTCATCAGACCACGTTTCTCTGCCTTGCTCAACGGTTATCTCCTCCATCTGGCCCATCTCCTTGCCAATGTCGCGTCACTCTCCTGCAAGCCGCCCAAGATCCGGTTTTCGCGTGAGAAGCAGAGAAAGAAGAAGAAAACCGGTGGACAAGGGAAGTTATCTCTTTATTTCTCTTTTATTTTTATCTTTATTTTTATTTTTTGAACTAATCTGATTTATTTGCTTCGCAGATGGGGTGCCTATAAAAAGGGAAGCAAGCAAAGTGGAAAGGGGCTGAACCCTAAAGAGAGGAGAGACTCTGGGAACGGAGATGAACCAGAGAGGACACGCAGAGAGAGTGAGAGGAAGACATCCACAAGGAAACTGAAGAAAGCGTGAAGGAGAGTCTTTTAGTTTTAGTTTTTTTTTCTCCTTCTTAAACACTATTAGAAATCATAGGGTTCTGAACTTCATCCTTGCTTTTTGGATCAAAGCTGTGAGTTTCTTTGCTCTCTTTTCTTCCCTTTCTTCTCTGTATATTCAGTGTTCTGCCTATGCATATTGGTTTGATTTGTTCTGAATCTGGACTTTGATTTGAACATTGAATTTGTAACGTGATTCTATCTGAAATTTCCTTTGCTGATTATTGTTGGTTATTAATTCGTTTTTTTCCTTCCACGGTCTCTCTACTGCTTCCTGTGTTCTGCAAATTCATGTAGATTAGGGTTACGGATTTGGCCTTCCAAAGGGGCCAAATCCAAGTTGAAGGGCTAAACTGCAAATATGTTATAAAAGGGACTAAATTGCAAATATGTGATAAATAAGGACTGAATTGTAAATACGTAATTAATAAGGGTCAATTTGTAAATATGTAATTAATAGGGGTGTAGATGCAAAAAATAGGTTTTTTTCTGTTCTATATAAACATGCTTTAGGGATTGGTCTTCCAATGGGACCAAACCCAAGTCAGGGACTTAGTTGCAATTTATTCTTTTTTATTTCATAAAGTCAATATAAATCAGTTTGTATTTTTGTTTTATTAAAAGGAAATAAAATAATAATAAATATAATCAAATAGGTTTTCTTTTTTTAAATAATTTCTTGTTGGGTTCTTTCTTTTAATATTTAATAAATTTGATAAAGAGAATTAATTTTTTTAGGGCAAACAAATTTTTTATAAACAATTAACGGGTACCATTTTTTAAAATGGGCGCGTATGGGTGCTAATCCTTCCTTGCGCGTAACCAACTCCCGAACCCGAATCTGGTACAAAGACCTTTTCTTTTAAAAATTCAAAAATATTCAAAAATTAGGTTTTCCAATGTTTCCTATAAAAATAAATATTGGTGGCGGCTCCATTTAATTTTTAAGGTGGTTGCTACATCATTCAACAAGAAAAAAGACGAGTACAAACAATTGAAAAAAGAATATGAAAAAGGGGGAAAAAAATAGACGAATACATGTCAATTGGGCATGTTATTCTTTCCTTACTCCAAGAAAATCTTGTTATTAGGCTTGTTTGTTCCTTCCTTTGGCATATGTAGTTCTCTTCATGTGTGTGCCGTTCCTCATTGTGCATTGGATGTTAATTAGTACTTTTCTCAGCACTTGGGAAGGTCACTTGGTGGTGGTAATAGAGATTCATTTGGTCTTTTACCATTGTCCACAACAAATGCCATCTTCAGTCCCCATGTTGTGTGAATTTCCAAATGGCAATGCATAAACCAAACCCCTAACAAAACAGAATATCATATATTATATTACACATATATTAAAAAATGTGACTTTCAAAATATACTTTTGGTCCAAATAAAATTTTGACCATTCAACTTT
Organism: Calophaca sinica; assembly: GCA_037113605.1. Lineage (NCBI taxonomy): Eukaryota > Viridiplantae > Streptophyta > Magnoliopsida > Fabales > Fabaceae > Calophaca > Calophaca sinica. The sequence goes on from CM073735.1 coordinate 59,540,798, forward strand.
AGTTCTTATAATAAAAATTTCATTCATTTTTAGTTTTTGTAAAATACAGAAATTGTGTGCTTTCAGCTCTAGAATATGAACAAAAAAACATGACTTACATTTTATAAGGACTAAAGATGAATTTTAATTTTATAGGGGTTGAAGTTGAACGGTCGCAATTTTATAGGGATTAAAAATATATTTTACCCTTTTATCTTTCTACAAATTTCTTAGCATCAGACTTTCATAGTTGAGACACAATTGAATTGATAACTTTACCTGGATTATCAGCTCTAAATCTGATAGCAGCCCACCCCCCAGCTGGGACACCAACTGTATTTCTCTCCACAGGATCCACAAGGTTAAACTTTTTGGTATCCTTTTTGGGGTTAAAATTCCCTAGTCCCTTACCAACTACAAAGAAATTGAAGCCATGTAGATGAATAGGATGGTTTTCAGGTGTTATCATTCCAGTATCTTGCAAGACTAATTGAACTGTTGAGTTGTAAGCAAGTCTATAAAGCCTTGTCCCTTTCATGGTTTGGAAATTTGTTGGTTGTGTCCCTGTGAAGTTGTAGACTACAGGAGGATTTCCAGGAAAATCATCAGTAAAAACTCCCTTAATCTTGAAGAAATGTGCTTGTAAAAGAGCAATTTTAGGCATCACAAAGGTGACATTGTTGATATCTGCTACCACCATGCTATTATTCACACAAGTAGCACAAGGGTTGATACCAAGGCCAAGAGTGAAGAGCAAGTTATGGTCAATTTTTAGTGGAACTCTAGCAGGGTACTTTTTGGAGTTTAGGCTTCTGAGAGAGTCTGTGAAACTGGTAGCAAGTGGAGTAGCATTTTTGGGAGGCAAAGAAGTGAGGGTGGTGAGGGTGGAACTAAGTGTGCCTGAATAGTGTAATGTGGCAGTGGCAGTCTTGTTGTCAACTGCAATAGGAGCATCCATGAAAGGAGTGGCCGCAACCAAGTATTTGCCAGTTGTTTGTTTGGCTGTTAGAAGCACATTTGTGGTCTGGCCAGGTGTTATAACAATGGTATCGGTTTTGAAAGGTTTTACATAGGTTGCATCAACCTCAACATCAGTGAATTGATGGTCAGCAATCTTAAAGAATAACTCTTCATTGAGTGCAGCATTGATGATTCTTAGCAAGTAGGTATTTCCAGGCTGAACTTTCATTGAGAATCCTTCTGTTGAAAAATACTAGTTAGTCTCATGTTGGGAGAAATTAACTGAAAACTAAGGCCTGTTTATTTTCCTTATTTCATGTTTTCATTTCGACTAAAACTAAGAAACATTAGAGAAGACATATCTAGGTCTAGTATTTTTAAGAAATTTTAAAAATACCAAAAAATTGTTTACATTGTTTCTGAAAATGCATTCTCCCTAGCTGGGTTTTCATCTTCTCTCGGTCACAATTATTCAGCGCAGAAGCCTTCCATTTTCTTGTTAGCAACTTAAAATGAATACTGATTTTAGAAAATAAAAATTGAAAATGCTTTTAGAAAATAAACGAGCCCTGAGCTTTTCCAAAAAAAATTCTTTGGCTTTAACTTCCAAGGACAACTTGATGATTTTCAAGTTTTGAGTCACATAAGCTTGGTCTAATTACACAAAAGCTATAGAGCTTGGTTCCTGGAATTCACCTTGTGAAGCACAACCTTGGACAAGCCCTGGATGGCCATTGATTGTGTGTGCATCAGAGACATTTGGAGCCAATCCAGATTTCAAAGCTTCATTTATTACAGCCTCAGTATCTGATTTCCACCATTCACCTAAACAAAATCAATATCTTGTTAGAATTTTGAAGTATGTTTTATATTCTATTGAGCAAGGTCCAATGGAAAACAGTTTTTATGATTTTATTTTCCTAATCCATGACTAGTATAACCAAAAAAGTGAAAATGTTTATCTTAGAATTTGGGTTTGAACCTAACTCAACCCCAAAAGCTAGCTTATGGGGTGAGGGTTGCCCCCCCACTTATAATCATTATTGAGGCCATATCACTATCCAATGTGGGACTCTAACACACCCCCCTCACGCCCAGGAATAGACATTTGGAGCGTGAAGTTTGCAGGACTGAACATCTGCGGGTGGCCCAACGGATCTCTATAGGCTTTGATACCATCTTAGAATTTGGGTTCGGGCCTAACTCAACCCCAAAAGCTAGCTCATGCAGTGAGGGTTGCCCCCCACTTATAACCACTATTGAGGCCATATCACTATCCAATGTGGGACTCTAACAGTTTAGCAGCAAAATAACAAAAGGGTAATAGAATAGAACACTTACTCAATACAATAACTTGTTCCATATGGGGTTTGGGAAAAGGGTAAGGAACACCAAGCTTTGGCAAGATGACCAAGGCACCATGGACAGTGGCCCTGAGCCAGAGGATATGTGCATGCCACCAAAGTGTGCCTCTTTGGCCTGTTAGGGTGAAGTTGTATATATAGGCCTGGCCCGGTTGAATTGGGCATTGGGTTATATATGCTGGCCCATCAGCCCAACCTGTTCTTAGTTGTCTGACCCCATGCCTATTGAAAATAATTCTTTAAATATTTTAATGCAAAAAAAAAGATAAAAAATTGTGATAGAATGATCATAAAATCTAGCTCACTAACCAGTGTATGCTAACATTGTATTTGACGTGGTTGACCACTTTAATCAGAACATTGTCATCTTCCCTGGCATAGATGGTGGGACCTGGGAACTTTCCATTTACGGTGACAATGGGTTTGGTTGAACACAATCTTGTGGCATTCTTCATCACCACCTGTACATGCAAAACATAAAAGCCAATTAAAATTAAAATTTATAGCCACCATATGGTGGAATGTGTAGTCAGTTTAATGCAACATTATTCTTTAACAATAAGATGATGAAAGGGTAACTACAACATTCACCAAATTTAAGTGCCTTGCCTTGCCTAGCAATTTCATACCAACTTTGCTGTTTGATTAAGATATGAAGTGTCACATATTTTTGAATAGGCGCAAAGCTTTGAACAAATTAACCAATCTGGTTGAGTCAACTACTAATTAAAAGTGTAGTGCCTCTAAATGTTTAAACCAAAAAATATCAAACATCAATGTTTTTTTTTTTTTGACGAAATCAAACATCAATGTTGTGGCAAAATGGTTTTGACTACTAGGAATTAAATCATAACCTGCCTACCTATCATTGAATTTTTAATATATACGGCTGTTGAATCAATAAAATCTTTTGGATTAAAACGAAGTGATGATTAGCTCCCTGAAAGAAAAAGGTCCAATACATGTATAATTTGCTGCCATGCATGATGGTCTGTCACTTCAATCAAAGATTAATGTATCAGAAACTGGCCTTGATTGGGTTAGCGGAAAGTGTTTAATGTAAGACAAAATACTCAATCATTGACGTGTGAACATTTAAGGGTCATCATTAGCTTGCTATATACTCCCTCCGATCTTGTATTTAAGCAAAAAAAAAAAAAAAAACACGCTTATTAAGGAGCACACATTATAATGTAAAAAGTAAACTTTTTTTTGTTGGTATACGTAAAAGATATACTTTTTACTATTTTCGAAGCCAAAAAGTGATTTTAATAAGAGTATTTTATGAATGTTAGTGTAAAATTAGTTAAATTTGCTTATATTTGAGACCAAAGAATATGAAGTTTTTGTTGCTTATAATTGAGACCGGAGGGAGTATATATATATATATATATATATATATAAAACTGGTTTCAGCTAAGGGTATGAAGGAGTGAAGGAGTTAAAAGTACAAGGTTCAAATCCTGTCGAAGGAAAAAAAACTAATATAACAACTAACATACTAACATTTGCCTATAAAAAAAAAGATTATTAAGGTTTCATTTTGGGTTAGTCATAAGAAGAAAGAAGAGAAGTTAATTTGAGTAAATATCTTTAATAGTTTTTTATTTATTTATGAAGAAGAATATATTTTTTTTTATCAAGATGACAACAGTAATAGAAAAGGACAACAATTACTTAATACCGCGGTTTTACAATTACATTCATCAACAATGAACAACTACTCTAGCTCATAGCAGTCAAACATTATATAACTGTTGTTTGTGTTAATTTAGTAATATTTACTTGTCTAGATTAAAATTTAAAAGAAGATAATGTTATGGTGAACTCTTGCATTTGAACTCTTGAGCTATGTTTATAAGCTATTAATTGTGCATCATTATTTTCAAATTTCAAGACATGTAGATTAAAACAGTCTCAGTTGTGTAGCAGAACAAAGTAAAAAAAAAAAAAAAAACTGATCATAGTTTTCAAATGCATGCTTTTATTAAAAACAATTAGATAGATTAAATGAAGGAAAATAAAAATATACCATGTTCATTTTGATCTCATGCAGGTTTCATTTCATTTCTATAAATTTAGCAAACTTCATATTCAATATATATGCTAGTTTTTTGCATGAATGACATGATAAAAATGCACCTACATTGAACTTGTAGTGGCGAACCATGGCTTCCACAGATAATGGGAGCAGGCATGCTGCCAGCAATAGTATGATTCGAATCCCCAGCGCGGCCATGGCTAGCCTTTTGAGTTCTATACCTCCACTCAGCACAGATATGCTGCTAGAGCTACTTAATTATTTGCTGGCTAGTCACTCTCTAGAATGCAATGAAAGACTGAGCAGAAAGGACAACCTTATAAACTGCTACTATTCTGCTGTAATGTCCCTTTTAGCATTTGGTTGAAGGAATACTTAAGACGTATATAAAGTACAAATAACTCAAATTTGAAGACAGATAACATAAAACTGTCCAGAAAATTAATTGTTTTATTTTTCTTGTATATTACATAAAGTAGTTGTATACATATCCATCAACCAGAACACTTTTTGAAGTTAAGCTAGTTTATTTTCTAGGGTGATGTCTATTTTTTTTTTTTAATCAGATGCTGGTTTTGGTCCACCTATATATGGTAAAGTACAATGCTATCCAACTAACATATACCAATTTATGAAATGGACATCAAATTTTCTACATGATTCAAGTCAAGGATGGTGTGTGGTATATACGGCACAACTATACGCATACTGTAACTTTTAATTTGAAAATTGGAATATTTTTTTTGCATTTGTTGTTGGATACCTAATTTACCACAAAGTAAACTACCTTTTGAAAATGAATATATAGTGAGTCGTAAATTGACAAAGTTCATTTGTAATTTGGTTCTCTTTCGATTTGGTAACAGCTTGCACATTTTTCACTAATAACAAGACTTGTTTTTTGGGGGGTGTATAAGAAAAACTTCAAATTAAACCCATAAAACAAGTGTAATTAACCCGCAACACAAGACTTTTTGTATACAAAGGGAATAACAAAAGAGACCCCTTATTTTTGCTAACATGCACCCTTTTTCCGAAAGTTTATTTCGAGACGGCATAATTCGTTCGAAAATTAACTTTTTGACGACAAAATGATATATCTCCGGAAATAAACTTCTGAAAGGTGGGTGCATATTAGAAAAAATGGGGAGTGTTTATAGTTAGTCTCATATAAAAAACATTTAATTACAAAGATGTGAATGCCAGGGATTTGATACTAGATGATTTGATTAAAGAAGTTGTGCACCAATAATATAGGGAAAAAATACAAGCCACACATTGACTAGAGATTAAGCTTGGAAATAGTTTATAAAAAATGAGCATTCTTCACCTTATAAGTCGGTTTTGTAGGGTTGAGTTAAACCTAAAATCTAAGAGACAATGTTGTGTTATGTGTTAAGAGGAAGTTCACATATAAATCATTTTACTAAAATGTTTAGTAAATCAAAGCTTAAATATACTTGTGATGTTCACATATAAATCATTTTACTAAAATGTTTAGTAAATCAAAGCTTAAATATACTTGTGATCTCGATAAAATTGACAAAGATGTTGAGCACGAGTGACAAAGAAAAACAGAACCTATAGTGTAGTTAAGTTTTTGGTGAGAAAATAGTTTTTGGCCAAAAAATAGATGAATGGACATTTGACACGTATCCTTAGTGTAGTTAAGTTTCTTAAATAGCTAATAGAAATTTGAATAATACGCTTTAATTTGATCAACACGAAGGGAATGCTAGCTATTTCCCTCTTTGTGGGTATTGATACCCATCCGTGAAACAGACAAAAATAATCTCAATAAAAATAAAAATAACTATAATTCAAACATAAATTATAAATAACAAAACAAATAAAACCTACAAAATAAACTCGAAATAAAAAAATAAATTGAATATATCAAAAGAAATTGAAATCGTGTATGAAATAAGTAAAACAATAGAAGAAATTGACAAAAATATAATTTTATTATTAGGAATGAAATAAAAAAAGAAGAATAAGCTAGGAATGAAATTAAATAGTTTATACAAACATTAGAATATTATTTAAGCAGTGATCTAAATAACAAAAATAGAGAATTTTTTTTTATAAAAAATGAAATAGAAAAAAAATAAAAAGACTCCTTAAAGAAAATGAAAATTTATTAATAAATATAGAAATTTTTCAGAGAATTTCTCTTATACTCTCACACTAACAATATGTATGAAAACGAAACATTTAATTTCACTTTAAAAAAGTTAAAAAATGATATGGCGTCAAATAATTGGTCATTGGGTATTCATACCCAATAAAACTCCAGGGTATCGGAGTTCTCATCTTTTAATTTTATTTGAAACTCAACTTGAATTGTTGAATGTTATTTTAAATAACATCAGCCACACGTGTATACATAAATTAGTTTGTGAAGGATTACAAATGATAATCATCCTCCTCATATATAAAATTGAAGAGAAAAATCATAGCCAGGAAGAGTATGGCTTATTGATTACTTCAATCTAAGCTAGCTACAGAGTAGGTGCTTTCCCCAGAATTATGGGTTTGACATTAGCAAGTTTAGCAATTGCATTTGTTCCGTTGAATGTAAGATCCACGTCGCTAAGCACCACATCTTCACATGGCAAACCACTGCTACATATGAGAACGGCTCCTTCTGGAGTTGCTGAAGAGCCAACAATGTTTTTGAAGGTAACCTTGCTTATCTTAACTTTTGATGGAGTCTACAGCCATAGAAACACAAAAGAAAAACAAAGCAAAAAAAAAAAAAAATTAATTAGTTAGCAGAATATTTATTTAGATAATAACATGATAAATTTCAAAAGAAGAAAACTAAATCTATTGTAATTCATCAAAGAATGTCTCTGTTTTTCGTCTAAACCCCTTGATATCTAAAAGTCACATCGGACTCAGACTAATCCTAGTTGAGTTTGGTGGACCCATATAAAGGGTAAAACCTTTCTAGCACCTATTTTATCCGTCCATAAGATTCGAATCGGAGACCTTACTAAAGGAAATCCTCGCCACTTGGACTAACGACGTTGGTCAAAAAATGTTTTCGTAATTTAGCTTTTATGAGTGATTACTTTGTTGTACAATTAGTTTTGTTTAATAGCAATTTCTACAATTAGTAGTCGACCAAAATTTCCAAATACTATTAACTTGCATTTAATTGAAATTGAAATAATCAGGAGTGTTGTTTAGTCAAATACCTGCTTTGTGCATTGATTCCATGGGCAGTACTCTTGATCTATAATTATAGGGTTCCTGACATTAACCATTTTGATGTCCTCAAAATGCATATCAGATACAGTAGTAGTTCCTGGAGTACCAGGCCAAGTCTTGATCCTCACACCATTGTCTGTGTTGTTTAGGGTGCAATTTCTAACTGTGAATCCCTCTACAGGTTCTTCATTTGGATATTTTCCCAGACTTCCAACGCTAATACCATGTCCAGGTCCACATGTCACATTCAAGACATTTATTTGTTTGCTACCATCCCCCAAAGATATGCAATCATCTCCAGTGGCAATGTTAGTGTTAGTAATGTTCACTTGAGTTGATCTTCCAATGTGGATTCCATCGGTGTTTGGGCTATTGGCAGGTGCAACAACATTAAAGTTTGTAAATGTAATATTATTGCAACCCAGAACATTAACATGGAAATTTTTGCTGTCCTTTGAAGTTATGTCCCGAATAATCGTATTGTTGAGGAAACCAAAGCCGAAATTCTGCAGCAATATTTAAAATTTATGAGAAACTTGCTTCATACATGAGATAACATTGGATGAAAATGTAGGGATTTGGATTTGGTGCAGTTGAAAAGTCACGCAATTGAGACAATCAATAGATCTCAACTGTTAGATAAAGATCAGACGACTCATATATTGAGCTTGTATCTTTACTATGATTGGTGAAGTCATAATATGAATCGTTTGATCTTCATCTAACGACCAACATCGGTTGACTGTGGAAACTACGTGATATTTCAACTGCAGTGAATCTGGGTCCGTAGTACTATTGTAATATATTGAGAAATGGACTTGTTAATTACCATGGAAAGCTTCTTGCAATTCTTTTTCTTCCCACAATTATTTTGGTTCCATGCAATTGCACCTTGACCATCAAACGTTCCCCTACCAGACAAGGTAAAGAAATTAATATAGGTAAATTTAATCCACTGAGCATTTCCATCTAGTTGGCTTGGGTCTTGTGGTGCTTGAATTGTTCCATCAACCTGAACCTCTATAGGAGCCTGGCAAGGTCCTTTAAGTTCTATTTGGTTTAACTTGTTTATGCCTCCAGGAACCACAACTCTGCTTGGAGTTGTTGATGCACATGCATCTTTCCAAGCATTTGCCAAAGCCTTTAGAACAAAAAAAAAAACATAAATTATGACAAGAACAAGAGTTAAATTACAACTTTATTTTAATTAAGATTTTATATAAATGAATCACGTTTCAAAATTATGTAAATTCAGTAAGATCTTACTTGAGTTATATCCCCACTAGGTGCTGCTCCATATTTTGTTACATCGAAAACTCCAGATTGAGCTTTGACAGAGGAAGCTAGCAATAACAATAAAGCAAATGTGGTCATTTTGAGTTGCATATCCTGCATTTTGATTCTTCTTTGTTCTCTATGCCTTTTTTACCACTTGCTTAAGAGAACATATATATATATATATAATGAAACGCTAGTTGATATAACAATGCCAAAAATTTAGGAGGTCACAAAAATAGGAAACAAAAACTTTTATCTAATTATAAATTTGGTATTAGTTGGAAGAGACTTTTTTGGGGGGTTTACCGCGGGAATTAAACAACTATTAACAACACAAACTGCCTATAGTTATTATTCCAATCATGCGTAGCCCAGCACAGCAAAGCAAAAGAGATTGGATTTGGTTGAGCTTCCATGCTATTAATAAATTTCCATTTTGCTATTTATTAAAAATTAGCAACCAAGTGATGCTTCTTTATCTTTTCTTAGCTAAAAGTCATTCCAGTATATTATTATTCAGTGTGTTGGTAGAAACTTACTAACCGAAATCTTTTTTACAGAGCCGTATTTTAAAAATATTAAGATTGATATTGATGGTTTTTTTGGGAGGACTATTTTTTTTTATCAACAAGTGTATGGTTATATTTTTTTTGACGCACGTGTAAGGTTATATTGTTACTACTAGAACACGAAGAAATCTTTTGCAAAGACTAGTTCGCTAATCGCTTTGAACGCTGCCTAAGAGGAGACAACCCATTTTCCTATATCATTTTACTTACTCTGACAATAAGTTTTTTTTCGATAAGTAGAATTTTATTAATATTATCTAGTTTCAGCATCACCGTGAGCAGACTCTGCCCAACTTCTATGAAAGGTTGCAGAGAGCACACAATATTATTTGCTGGGAACACTAGACCTCAGAAATAGAATACATCCTCCCATTCCGGGGTAAAAACAAAAACACATCCTTTGATCCCTCTGCTGACTTACATTAACTACAGTCCTATTACAGCTTCCTAGCCTAATAAGTATTTTCGATTTTAATACGTTTATAACTTTTGTATGATATAAATTTAATAAATCGAACCATGGAATCGTACGATATTAACGTGACGATCTTACGCCAAATTTCAAACATATAAAAATATTTTATAATATTTCAAAAGAAATATAATACATTGAAATAAAGCTATATGATAAAGTATCTCAGTTTTAAAATTTCCAATTTCATGGAAATTTATAAATCTATCTATTTAGTAAGAACTTTCAACAATACAATTGGACTTGTCAAATTTATATTCTATAAAAAGTTATTAAATAGAGTAAGATTGAAATGATTTACTTTGAAACCATGGCGGCTTCTACGGCGGGCCACCTTAATAGGTGGTTTACAGTGGACCGATCGAAACTTTAATGATGACTTATGTCGTCCCTCAAAAATAGAAGCTCACGGTCTTTTTCGTCTTCACGGTTGAGATAGTGACTTGATGAGTGCTGGTTCGGGAAAAAACAAGGGGAAACAAATATAAGTTGAGTTTTAAGGCACTAATATTTGTTTTATTTTGTTTTTGTCGAACCGACATTAATCAAGTCATCCATCGTCTCAGCCGCGAGGATGAGGATGACTGTAAGCTTCTACTTCCAAGAGCGACATCAGTCATGGTTAGTGTTTCAGTGATTTTCAAGTACTGTTCCACGGTGGACAGTGGTCCACTGTAGAATTTGTCTTAAACCACAGATACATACATAAAACATAGTAGGGATGGCAATGGGTACCATCTGGATAGGGTATTATAGTACCCGTCCTCATACTCGCATTTGAAAAAATTGCTCGTACCCACGTGGGTAACAACTTTAGTACCCTTACATGTACCCGTTGGGTACCTAAGTACCTGTACTCGCACCTGTTACCTACACTTTAACTATGAAAAAGTAATAAATAACAAAAGGAACATTATAGTAGTTAAAAAAAATGGTCCCATGTAGGTGGCTCCGTGGTTGAGCTAAGGGACATGAAGGAGTTGCAAGTAAGAGGTGCAGGGCTCAGATCCTTGCCACTAACAAAATTCCCCTCCCCTCTAACAAACTAACCACTAACATTTGTCTGTGAAAAAAATAATAATTAAAAAAATGATTCAAAGATGTTTTAAATCTACTCATAAAATATTACAAATTAGTATATTCAACTAAATAAAAACATTCAAAACTAACTATAGATGCCACTAGATTTAGGAAGTTATGAATCTTTAGATTAGTTTTGTTTTTAAAATTTTGTATTATAGTTAAAATTATATATCTTTGTAACATAAATAAATAATTATATATATGCAGGTGCAGGGTGGGTGGGTACCATGGTACATTTATCTGCATTCATACCCATTCAAATTTGCAAGCAATTACTCATACTTGGACCCTTACTCATTGTGCGAGTAATTATCATATTCATCATGGGTAATTTTTATAAATACACTATGGGTAGAGTACCAATTGTCATCCCTAAAACATAGTAAGATGGAAATTCACTTATTTTAGGAGGAAGATTTTTCGATGAGAGTACATAAATATAAATTAATATTTTATTTTTTTATTGCATTTCAATTATTTACTTCTTCAATTTCAATAATTGTAAAATTGATCTACTTAACATATGTCCTACAATGATATTAATAATTATAATTAAATTCAGAGAAATCGGTATTAGTTTTTAATCAACTTTTGAATCTGATTTACATGAAAACATAATAAAATTTAGAGGCAAATTATTAGTTATCAAAAAGGTAAATTATTACATCCCACAGAATGAAATTTGTATCTTTATAATATTAAAAGTAATAGTATCCGTAAGCATTAATTATGGGGCAATTTGGTCAAATCATTAAAAGTAATAGTATTAGTAAGCATTAATTATGGGTTAATTTAGTCAGATCACTAAAAAAAACTCATATAACAGCATATTAGCATTTAAAGAACTTAAAGAACTATTTTGAAATAAAAAGATTGAATTAAAAAGGAAAGAGATATTATCATTTATATCTCTTTTGATTAGCATACGAGAGCAGTAGGGACAATATATCTTTAGATTAGCTATTAAACTTTGTACTAATGGTAACAAATCATACGTCTACCAAAAAGGAAATCATATATTTTAAATAAAATTTACTATATCAACATAAACTATTCCAAATTTGAGAAAGGATTCAAATAAATTGATATTTGAGAAAGGATTCAAATAAATTGATATGGTAATAGTAATTATAGAATGTCGTTATGGGAGAAAAATTTTATTCATTCTTACCATTAGAAGAAACACAAAGAATATAATAATTTTAGGAATATAATATCTTTCTTATATATTCAGTCAATAAATTAATTATTGATCAATTTTATTTTCACACAAAATTAATTTATTTATTGGACACATTCTTATATATTTTCTATCCATATAATTTTTACTCAATTTTGCTCGCGATACCATTTGAATTTTGAAAGGATCTGATAGTTCCATATTAGAAACACGTTTGCACTCTTCATAAAAAAGTCTGTTTTCTTTTTTTTTTGATTTTTTTATAATTTAAAAGTCCTTTTATTGTTATACTACTAAAATAACAAATTTGTTAGGTGTAATGCACGAGAAAAATAGCTATAGCAAGTGAAAAATATTATTCATTTTTTTATCTTGGCTATAAATACTTTACGAGTATTTGTTAAATTTCATAATTAGTCAAACAATTAATATAATATGCGGGGATTTGAGAAAATCTATTCAATTGACAAATCAATTAAAATTTTCACAAATATAACAGTAACTAATTTATAAAGTGTATCGTTCAATTTTTTCCTAAATTAAATCAATGTATTTATGGAGAAATAGCCAATTTGTTATACTACTTGATTAACAGATATTTTATTGTAACTAATTCATGCATATTTAATCAATGCACTTCAGTTCATCTTTAAATTAAAGAATTTTATGACTTCATTTTATGGTACATCAAAAATATAGTGTACAAAGATTCAGACTACCATCAAGCGTACTCTGATGTTTATGTTTGAAAGACAAATAGAAGATGGTTCTGCTTATGTTATTGAGAATTTATTGGTGAGACAGTCTTTGAAACAATTTCCAGTGATTGTTTCTTTTGCAATGATTATAAATAAAAGTCAGGGTCAATCTTTGAAACATGTGGGAATCCATCTTTCACAATCAGTTTTTTCACATGGTCAACTATATGTTACAATATCAAGAGTTATATCACGCAGCGGATTGATGATACTCATATGTAGCAATAAGGGAGATGTGACAACCATAACTTCAAATGTAGTTTATAAAGAAGTTTTTCAGAATTTAGCTTAGATGGTTTGGATTAGCATTATTTTCTTAACTTTTGAAATATACATAACTCTATCTTATTTATTTTTTGCACCCACAAGTTTGAATTTAAGAGTAAGGTGTTTTACTTGCCGAACGTGTCAATTAATTTTTGATAGTCTGCATGTTAACTTGGCATAGCAAATAAAGCTACTTATGTTTATCTTTATATAATTATTATTTAACTTGGTCAAAAAAAATATAGTTATTATTTACCAGTTTATATATATGTTTTTTTATAAAAAAAGGGACGTACCATCTCATATGTTTATAATTACATTTAAGAAAATTATGACATTATTTTCTCAGTTTGAAAGAACATGATTGTTTTCATGTTATAAACGAAATTTGATTTGTTTTTTATTTTTTTAATCTAAGATTTTTCGTTAAAATCACTCATTGTGTTACAAAAATTATAAAATATATTCTTCGAACAAAAAATATATAGAAATAATATGACAAATTTTGCTTATTTCATGCATCGCACGTGTCAAAAAACTAGCTTATACAAAATCAGGATGAATTAGGTTAATATCTTTGAACTTTCACCTAAAGTAATTAATAGGATGCTGCCAATTTCTTTATGCTCGGCTACCAAGATCAATATATAAATTAAAATGATAAAATTATTTTCAAATATATTTTTTGCAAAAACTAATAGTAATATAGTGTCATATTGAGAACACAAATAAATTGAACATTTATATTTTAAAATTAATTATTTAGCTATTATTTACCTATTATTATGAAAAGTTATACTTTACCTATGTCATATACTTTATATTGAGGTACATAATTTTTTTTCTATCTAATTGATTTAGATTTAATATATTTTTCATACAATTATAATTGGAACGTGCTATTAATTTATTATATGCTTTTGATTTTTTCAATAATGTAATATAATTCATGTTTCTTATTTTGGGTTTTTCTTCCCGATTTTTCAAGAATTGTTGTTGATAAAATACTTGATGTTCATTTTGATTTACCAAAAATGGTTTTTCAACTTTTTTTATTTAAATATTTTTCAACTTTTTCTTTCACAATTATTGATGTTGAGGTACACTTCTACACTTGGCCTGCCTCTCTTCTCAAAAAGGTGGACAGGTGGCTCCGCAATTTCTTGTGGTCTGGTGATATCCATTCTAGCAAACCTGTCACGGTTGCCTGGTCCAAGGTTTGCAGGCCGTTCAAGGATGGGGGTTTAGGCATCCGCTCTCTTATTTCCATAAATAAAGCTGGTATTCTTAAGCTTGGCTGGGATTTCATTTCCTCTTCCCTTGAGTGGTGTCATCTCATGAAGGCTAGAGCCTACCGCAACAACCAGGTCATTTCTTACCATATCAGCTCTTCTATTTGGTCTGGTATCAAAAATGTGGTCCCTATTATCCTCGATAATTCTTCTTGGCAGATTGGCAATGGCTCGGCGGTGAGATTCTGGTTAGACAATTGGCTACCCTTTTCTATTGCTAAAAGGCTTGACATTCCTCCTAAGCTTCACTGCAGGCTCACCGCTCAAGTGTGCGATTTTATCCATGATGGAGAGTGGTGCATCCCTCATTCTATTTTGGTTAATGTTCCGGGTCTTCATTCGGCTATTGAGCGGATTATCATCCCTTCTGGGAATCTTCCTGACAGGTTGGTATGGTGTGCTTCTAACTCTGGTTTGCTTACCTTTAAGGACGCTTATAAGTTCTATAAACCAGATGCTTTACCCAACTCTTGGTCCAAGCTTATTTGGAGGCGTTCCATTCCTCCATCTAAGTCTTTTTGTACTTGGAGGTTAATTCATAACAGGCTTCCCACTGATGAGCACCTAATCGGGGTTGGCTCCGTCCATCCTTCTATGTGCTCTCTTTGTAACCAGGCGGCTGAAACTTCTTCCCATCTGTTTCTGAGTTGCTCGTATGCCCAGTGCCTCTGGTCCTGGATGTCTGATGTTTTTGGCCACAGCATTAACACCATCTCGGTCCCCTCCGTTCTCGACTATTGTAATCGCAGCTGGAGTTCTCAAGCTTTGGACTTAGTTGTTGCTTGTATCACCACTATCATCTGGGGTATTTGGCAGAGCCGTAACATGGCCAGATTTGAGAATTCTTTTGTTCCCGCCCGGGTTGCCATCCGCACCATTACCAATCACGTTACTTTGGTGGGACAAAATAGTAAGGGTACTGCTTTTGATTCTGAAGTTAAATTCCTTAGCTTCTTTGGTGTGCAGCGTCGTCTGCCTTGTGCTCCAGTCATCAGGGCTGTTTCGTGGTCTCCTCCTCTTGGTGGTTGGGTAAAGTGTAATACTGATGGCTCTGCTTTTGGCTCTTCTGGCTTATCTGCCTGTGGGGGCATTTTTCGTGATAGCAGCGCAGCTGTGTTGGGATGCTTTGCGAAGCCTCTTGGATCCCTGGATGCTCTTCAGGCGGAATTCATCGGTGCTATGGTAGCTATTGAGATTGCTCATTCCAAAGGTTGGCGTAGGCTCTGGCTTGAATGTGACTCCTTAGTTGTTCTTCAAGCCTTCAATAATTCTTCCGTCATCCCCTGGTTTCTTCGTAACAGATGGCATAATTGTATGGCCCTCACCTCTTCCATGCAGTTCGTCCACTCGCATATCTACAGGGAGGGGAATGCTTGTGCGGATAAGCTGGCCAAATTCGGGACCTCTCAGGCGGACTTTATTTGGTGGAATAACATTCCTTCTTTTATTGCGGTTGAGTTTTTTAACAATAGGTTTGGCTTTTCTGCCTATAGATTTGCTTAGTTATTTGTTTGGTTCTTTTACCCTTGTATTTGGGGTTTCCTTTGTTACTTTCTTTTTCTTTGCTTGGGGTTTTTGGTGTAGTCCCCCCCATGTTCTTTCTGTATTCTGTTTGCCATTTTTTCTATAATAACAGGGAGGAGCACTCTTTTTCCTTCTAGATGTTTTTTCCCTAAGGAGGGTTTTGCATCAGAAGGTTTTAATGAGGCTCCTTTCCTTCATTTAAAAAAAAAAAGGTACACTTTTGTGGTGATAAATTACAAATTTATACATCTTGATAAAGTACTTTTGTTTATACATAATCAATATCATAACAATATAAAAATACTTGAGGGATAATAATAATAATAATAACAATCAAAATTATAAATGCATACTCTATATGTGGTTTGCGATTTAAATAGCCATATCTTCCAAATAAATATATTCTCGAATTTTACCAATACATGGATATTGAGAAAATCAATCAATATTATAGAATATTGGAATAGGATGTAATTTTTGATATTGTCGACAAATGTCCATATTATTTAATTAATTTAAATATATTAACATTTTATATTTTTACAAGAATTTTAATATTTAGTAAAAAATATGAATTCTTCGAATATATTTTTATACATGTTGTATATTTGTTTTTATATTATGTGAAAATTTGAAATTTCAAATCTTTAAAATTTATAAGAATGCTTATCATGCTATTAATCCCTTGCAAAAAATATCTACCTTATGCTTAATAAGTATTAATATGAGTAATGCTGGCAAGTTATCTTTTTTAATCTTTGCTTAGGGCGTTTAGGTGAAGTCTTTAATGGGTGACATAGTGGCTCTGATGGCACAGACATTCTCAGTAGTATAGTAATAAGTAACAATATACACTGTGATCTGGTCATTTCATGGAAGCTTACAATTGTTATGATAGTCGTTCAACTAATTATAATATCCTGATTTTACACAATTGTTCTCAAGGTTGTTGTCACATAACTCTCTTTTGTTATTCGTGTAAGTTAAAAGTAGTAAATTTTTTATATAATTTTATAGTTGGTATCATATCCAAAAAAATTGAAGTGAGATTTTTTTCCATTAAATTCATTATTTTATTGATTTCTTTTGAACGTGAAAGTGAATTCTCTAACAATGCTCATCAAACGTTTTTTGTTTTTAATTATATACCATTTGTTGTTTTCCTTTATAGTCTAACTTTAATTTATCTCTTTTATCTTCGTAGAAATTATAGATAAAATATGACACACGAGAATAAATATTTTACATGAAAGTAATTTGACAAATTTGAACTTAGGGAGAAATTATGGTCAATTCACGGGTCACCGAAACATTAATTATTGTAAATAAATATTTTATTAAAAAAAGATATATTAATATAATCTTTTACCTTAATATAATATGCAAATTGGACTACATTTTTAAACCATTATACTCCCTCCGGCCTTAATTATAAGCAAAAAGTACATGTATTTGAAATGTAGTGACTAATCCGTTGATATATTAATATCTATTTAACATGATCTCATCTAAATGTTTACAAAAATACATTACATATCATACAAGTTAACAATTTTTAATTTACTAAAAAGACGATGTATACTCGTGCATTGCACGGGTCAAAACACTAGTTTACATTAAATATAAAACTATTAAATGAAGTAAAATTAATGCTTATTACTCCTATGATGATAAGCGGATCCCACCCATTCTACTATTGCATAGGGATCCTATTATTTAAGTAAGTATTCTCAATTTAACTAAAATTTTTTAGAATGTATATTTAATAAATTAATCATTAACGGATCAACTTGGGCCAGTTTTTTTTTTTGTTGTTTTGTGTTTTCACTTCTAAAATAAATAATGACTATAAACATATGCTTGCCGAGCTATTCTCATTCTCTATTTCAGAAAATAAAATCAGTATTTTTGAAAAAATTTCAAAAATAAATATTAGAAAATATTGAAAACTCGTTATAAACAATTCAAATATCTATCTTTTCTAAACTTGTATCTCATCAAACTAAAAATGAAAATAGAAAACTTTTTGAGGAAGTAAACCATTCCTGCAATCGAGTAGCATACAGTGTTGCTCATGAACGAGCCTCAAGATAACAATGTTGACGCCAACTAGGAGCGACGTTAGGCAATAGACATCCAGGATTCAGAAATAACTGAAAAATACAATTAATTAGACACATTTTACATAAAATAAAATAAAGTTAAAAATAACACAGTGTTGTAAAAAAATTACCTGTACACAGTGATTGCGGTTGACAAACCCAATACAAATTATAGCGTTACTTGACTGGGTTAGGTGACACCTACCCCTAAAAGGAAAAAATGTCCAACACGTCCGACTGTACTCATTCAAAGAGACTAGAATCAATTTATATTTTGTTGCTATTACGTAATCCATGTCTGGTAAGGACATCCACTTGTCACGAAAGCAGGTACTAGTTATACCTAGCAACAACTCCCTCAATTCTTGATATCAATCTCCAAAAAGTTGGCCATATAAATCATAATGCATTCTGATCTCTTTTTCCAAGTCTTGCCGGGCTATAGGTCATCTGTCCTCAGATTTACCAAGTAATGCTACAATCGAATGATATCCGCAATTTCCATCATCTTTGACGTCCACTATGTCCTCAATATATGGATGAAACTGCGCAGGAAATTGAACCAGGTAAGACAATCGTTTCTTTTTCCTTGTGGGTACATTAGATGATGCATTTGATATATTCCCAGATGCTACGTCAGAATACATCTTGTCCACATGCTCAAAATATGATGGGTCGCGCCTAACATCATATCTATCCATTGCTAGGGCCTTACCTTTACTCTTTTTCGGTGCCCCCTTAGTCTTCACCTTTTCAGGAGGTGAACACATTGAAGTTGTGTCTGGAAATACAAGTTCACGCACTTTGGCAAACAGTGTCCTCTTGCCAATAACGTTAAGTGACCGAAATCGCATTACTAATGCAACCTACTGAAGCGCAAGCTCTTCCTCTGACACTCCGTCTTCTGTCTCACCTTGATGTTGTTGCTGTTGGTGTTCACCAAAATGTAAACTCCTCTAGTGCAAGTGAACTGCCTCCAATGGAATAGGTACAAATAACCTAGTGTAACCCGCCAACTCACAAGCACAGGGTAACCCATGTGTCGTTCTGATAAGGCAACCACAAGTAGATTTATCAATACCCACACTATTCACTCTACTATACTCATTGGCAATCTGTTGCAGTGCAGTCCTTGATACAAATCCATGCAATCTGATAAACATATCGGTGTTGTGCCTCTTGCTCCACTACGTTTATGCTTCTCTCAAATGATGCATTTATCTCGTTGTGTTGCAGTGCAAGCATATTGTTCATAGCTTCCCAACAATTACACAAGTCACCCCTGTTGTTTTGCAATGCACAATGTGCAGACTCAACCCTAATAACAAACAAAAATTAAACCACATCAGATGCAATGACACAATTAAAAAAATATTTATCAACATAATTTATCTACTGGTTTCAGCATACCTGTTTGTTGTTGTATTTCCTAAGTGCATCACTCGGTTGGTCCATGCCGCAACAAACTTTTCCTTGTAGGGATTCAACCATGTATTCTTGACATATTCGATAAAAATAGCAAATTTTGGACATACACACTCAAAAGTCATCAATCGCTGCTCATACTCAAACTCGCCAGTCGCATTAACAACACCATCTCATGCATCTTTCACTGCCTCATGTTTGTCTTCATGAAATACTAACTTCTTGCATTTCGCATAGACATTCTTACCTATGTGAAATTGACACAACACATTGGTTGAGTTAGGAAAAATGGGCCCAATTGCATTTATCAAAGCAAGATCTCTATCAGTCAGAATAACTTGAGAAAATGATTCATCTCTCACAAACAGTCCTCTTAACTTCTCTAGTGCCCAGACAAAGTTATCCTGTTGCTCAGAATTTAAATAGGCAAATGCCATTGTGTATGTAAGGGATGTACAAGTAACACCAACAATTTCAAACAGTGACATCCGATATCTGTTGCTTTTGTAGGTTCTATCCATGAACAAGACAATGTGAAATGTATTCAATAAATTGATGGCATCTGGATGTGTCCAAAAAATATCTCTCACAACGTCGAAATCATGATGTCTTCTAAATCAGAACACATATCGATCACGTTGGATTAAGTTCAACAAATGTTGCATTTCAGTTCTTGGACCTTTCTGAGTTAATCGAAACTTATACCGCTCATTATATACTTGACTGATGGCAGTGAGATTGCCCTTATTGTGCTGTTTCAGTGTCAATAGAATGCTTCCCGGCCTTACTTTATCATATCATGAACAATTTTTTTCTCATTTTGGCTTAAGCGACCAACAAATGAATGACCCGCCATGCTTTCAGGTATCCGATGGTTGTGAATTCCACAAAGGACCCTAAGTATCCAGTATTCACCTATTGACAAAGGTCTTCCTTTAAGCGCGAATGGACACTCACACTTATGAGATCTAGTTGACTTTGAAGAACTTGATGACTTGGATATATACTTTCCACCCCTTTCACAACCTAGAATGGTTTTTGTTTTTCTTTCTCTTTGTCTCGTTTCTATGTCTGATCTTACAATGACAACAACTATATTGTTTTCCTTCCCAACCTCTCGAGCCCAATACAAAAGATCATCTCGTGTAGGAAATATTTGGGAAAAAAGTATTAAACTTATTGTTTTAATGATAAAAATACAACATATTCACAATAATTAAATTACCTGCGTAGTAGTGAATATGTCACTACAATCGACAGGTTGGGAAACGCTGGTAGGCTTATCAACTTCATCAGAATTGAAGACACTAAAATCATCCATTTCCAATAAAACTAAAATAAAACAAACAAACAAAATACGATAAATTATTATGTAGAAAAAAAGTTTAAAAAAAATAAAAAAATCAATAATGTACCGAAAATTATGAATTTCCGGTAAATATGTTTTATACAGTAAATTCATTATTTCCAGTACGTTATTTTGTACTTCTAAATTCATTATTTCCGGTACGTTATTTTGTATTTGTTAGAACGTATCGAAAATTATGAATTTCCGATAAATTTGTTTTTTTACCGTAAATTCATTATTTCTGGTACGTATTTTTCATTGTTACGTACCGGAAATAATGGATTTATGGTATAAAACATATCTATCGAAAATTCATAATTTCCGGTACGTTTTGAACTTCCAAAAAATATATACCGTAAATACGAATTTATGGTACAATATCGTAAATTTGTATTTTCGGTGATCTCACACTGTACCGTAAATTCGTATTTCTGGGAGGGACTCCGTTTTTGAAAAAAAATGGAGACAGAAATGTGAAAGTGAGATATGAGTTGAAAATTAATAGGGGTATTTTGGGGTTTTCGAAATTTGGGGGGTGTCCTCAAAATGTGGGGGTGCATTTAATATTGGCCTAGATTTAACGGTTAATTCTGTCCAGGCCTGCTAGTCCTGCAAAAATGTTCGGATGAGCCCAACAAACCAACAAAAATTATTAGCCCAAGAAGTAGGTCCATTTGGCATATCTACACTTATTATATTACTAACTTGTTGGAAATGAAATGAAAACTCATGGATAGGGTGAATGAATTCTGGGTGGGATAAAGAAAATATTTAAAAATTTAAATAATTTAATATACACTGGATAATATTTTGGGCATTTTTAAAAAATCTAAAAAGAAAATGTGTTTGATGGACAAAATATTTAAAATTATAAATGAGATGTGTATATAACATGGAAATGAAACCTTTTATATTATAAGAAAGCTGTCAATTCCATCAAAAAATAAAAAAAAGAAAGCTGTCAATTAACTTAATATGGCATCTCAAATTTTGAATTTAAGAGCTCTAAATTTATAGTTATGAAAAGTTTAACATTAAAAACAAAACAAAAAAATTAAGTTGTTGATTAAATTTGAGTAGTATTACCTAAACGGAATAAAAATACATACAAAATAATAAAAGACGAGATATCTAGTATGGAAGAAGTCATGTGATAAATTGAGAAGAAGAATAGATCAAAAGAAATCTTCACATTTAAAACTAAAGTTTTAATCTATGATGAACTGGGTGAATTTCATAAAAATAAATTAATAGATCAAACATATTATATCATAATGGGCTATGGTTAAAATTTGGGTATAAAATTCTACCGGATTTCGGACAGTGTTTTCACCCAATTGTACATCTAGACCATCTTTGGAACCCAAAATTTAACAATAGCCCATAATAATATAATAGGTTTGATCTATAAATTTACTTTTGTGAAATTCACTTACTTGATTAAAGATTAAAAATAACCGATAAATTTGTCCTATTTACACAAGGTTAAGTAAATTTGTCCTATTAACACAAAGTTAAGTGTATTTTTAATTTATGATCAAGTGAGTAAATTTCACGAAAGTAAATTAATAGATCAAATTTATTATATCATAACAGACTATGGTTAAAATTTGGATTTAAAATTCTACCAGATTTTGGACAGTATTTTGCATCTAACAATACAATTTAGACCATCTTTTGCATCCAAAATTTATCAAAAAATTCTCAAAATTGGGGTTTATAGTAAAATTATGGTTTCATTCACGATTTATAAAAAAAAAAATTTAAAAAGTGTACCTTGTGTTTACGGTTTGGTTTAAGAAGTGGGTTATATTTACGGGTTTCCAAATTTACTGTTTGGTTTAAAATGGGTGTCTTGTGTTTACGGTTTGGTTTAAAAAGTGGGGGATATTTACAGTTTGGTTTTTATATTTACGGTTTGTATTATATATTTATGGTTTGTATGCTATATTTATGGTTTAGGATTTAATATTTACTGTTTGAGTTTTGAGTCACATACTTACGGGTTTTTACTTACGTATTTATGGTTTGTTATTAAAAAATTTCCAACCCGTAAATATTATATTTACGGTAATATTAGAAGGGCATTTTTAGAATTTTAAAAAATTGTTGGGTGTAATGAGAGAGTTGTAGAGTGCGTTTAACAAAAGCCCTCTTTCTACTGGCTTGCGATGCTTTCTCTTACCTCCCAAATTGATGCGCGCGAGGGAGAGGCCTTGGCCCTTGGCTCATGACTTGGGTATGTCTCGCGTCTTATTTGAGTCCAATTACAGACTTATTGTAGAAGGGATCAATATTCAAGTAAAAGATGATTTTGAATTAGGATCTATTTTCTCTAGAGTGCAGAGATATTTTAGTCATTCACTCTAATTACAAGATAGAGTATATCAAAAGGCAAACTAATAGGGTTGCTTGTTATCGAGCAAGGACATCCTTATGTAATGATAGCCCCAAATTTATCATCTTTAATGTCCAGTTTTTCATTGCCGAGGAAATAAAATAACTTTATGTACCAAAAAAAAAAATAACTTTGGTTCCTTTAAAAAACACTGTGATGTGATCTTAATATATAGTATGTGCCACTTGGGTACGGTTCTGTGATTTTTGGCAATTCTATCACTGATTTTTAATTTTTTAATCTTTTAACCACATCACAGCGCGTATCATCATAAGACTATTCTATGGACATATTCTGTGACTGGTTATTAATTAACAAACTCTCCCAATCATTTTCATGACTTGCCATCATTTTAGACCATTATGTCAATTTGTATATGAATTTATAAACAAGTTGTAGTGGCCAAATTATTCTTAACAAAGAATTTTCAGAATCTTTCCCTCTACGGAGCAGGCAGCATCTTTCTGTGAATTTGAAAGCTTGTCCATATTTGTTTTTCGTTTTTTATTTGTTTGACAAGTTGTTTTTATGGCGTCCCTATTCATTATCCATATTTTGTCCACACTTTCCAATGCCTCGTCTCGTATTATATCTATGAGATAACCTTCAATTTGGTCCCTAAAATATCACCATCTCTCCTACTTAGTCCCTAACGTACATAAAAATATTAAAAGGTCTCTAACGTTTTCCTCCATCCATCAATTTAGTCCATCGGTTAACTTAGCCCCATTTTTCAAATGTCAAGTGCCAAGTTGGCAATTTTTTTTCCTCCTAAGTGTATTTAAAATAGTCCCTAATGTCTATAAATACATCATATTAGTCCCTAATCCCTAAAATACATCAATTCGGTCCCTAAACTCTATAACCTCAAAAGCAGACCAAGAAGCGAATTTTGTGAACGAAGAGCAACAAGAGGATTTTTTCTCACTTTGCAGTCACTCACTTTGCGGATTTCATCTTCTCATCTCGCCCCATATTCAGGCTAGTTCTAATAAGGGACTTTGAGGACTAAATAGGTGTATTTATTTGATCAGAGACTGATATGATGTATTTTAGAGACATTAGGGACTATTTTGAATACACTTAGAAGAGAAAAAATTGCCAACTTGACACTTAACATTTGAAAAACGGGGTTAAGTTAACCGAGGGACTAAATTGATGGATGGAGGAAAACGTTAGGGACCTTTTAATTTTTTTACGTACGTTAAGGACCAAGTAGGAGAGAGGGTGATAATTTAGGGACCAAATTAAGGGTTATCTCTATATTTATTGATGGTGGCTTCACAACACTACTTATATATACTAACTACAGTACCGTGCACGATTTCTTAACGAAGTTATTGAAATTGGTTAGGTGATAAATTGAGTCTTAAGCCTATTCAAAAGGATGAGACTATATACACACCAGAGACTAATCGCTCAAACTCGGTAGGATCATGTAGGTGCCAAAACTCTCTTTCAAAAGTTTTAACACTGCTTCATTCTCATAGCTTGGATTCGACTCGAGATCACTGGTTAAGTTAGAAGAGACATGTATCACTTAATCCAAATATTATTGGATTCCACGACACAGCATTAATAAATGTTTCAGCATTTTCCCTATCAAATAAATAATTCATTTTTATAATTCTATATTTTAAATTAAAGTATATTCATCTTATAGCAAATTAAACTTTTTAATATAATTCTTCTTCCTTTCACAAATAACTTCTATTGATTTTAACTCTTTTTTTCTATTTTAAAGTTCAATTGTCTGCCAACTTATCATAATTTTTTTTTTAAATGTAGCTAAATTGAAATGAATCCATAAAATTAGTATAAAATACTCACTAGTTAAACGTACAATTTTACATTCTCTTCTATGTAAGCAATTTTTTTTATTACAATAAAGGGTTTTCGAAAATTTCTCAGTTCAAGTCTTAATTCTTAAGGTTGGATTTTACTTTTGGCGTTTTGTATGATAAGATCTAAGCGAGTGGTGCACTAAGCAAACAAACAAAACTGGGCTTTTCTATTTGAAAAATGTTAAACTAATTCAATAAAGATGATTGTAAATTAAGAAAGCTTTAAAATTAAAGCAATATATTAACTGATGTTTAACTATGGAGCAAAACAATGGGATCGTGGATGAATAAATTCATTAACTCGTCAGTCGATTACTACGATATATATATATATACACACAACAATCGATGATTCTACGTATGTGTTACGTCGGTTTCAATAGACATGTTATTATTAATTATTGAGTGTTGTTAATTGAACACAGCAACTTGATAACATATGCGATACCACCTCGTCCGTTCTGTACGGATGCCTTTTTTTTTTCATTTTAAAAAGCAGTTTTTTTTTAAAAAAAAATTATCTGGTTAATCACGTTTAAATATCTGGTTAATGTTATTTATTATCTGGTTAATGCTACATTCTGAAACTTAAAACATCATATTTTCTTATCTGGTTAATCACGTTCAAATATCTGGTTAACGCTATTCATTATCTGGTTAATGTCAAATCTTGAAACTATAAAAATCCAATTTTCTTATCTGGTTAATCACGTTCAAATATCTGGTTAATGTTATTCATTATCTGGTTAATGTCAAATCCTGAAACTTTTTTTTATCTGGTTAATCAAGTTTAAATATCTGATTAATACTATTCATTATCTGGTTAATAACAAATATATGGTGCCTTTGTCGAATTATGTGTTTAATTATCATTATTGTTAATTATTAGTTGTCACTTGCAGTTCATATTATATGCTAAACATATGTGTTCCCATTATTGCTTGTCGTCACCACTATCATTATTTTACATGTTTTTTCTTCGATCGGTGAAAGCCAAACGAGCACACATGACAAAGGGTCGTCAAATTATATTTTATTTTATTGGGTGAAGGCGTAAAGCTATTAGCTAGTAGCTACTCACTTTTTTTTTTACTGTAAATTACTTTTCATTTTTTTAATTATTCTTAAATGATTTAAAAACCAAATATATCATATTAATTATGATATATTTATTTTTTCATGACAATCCATTATCACTAGAATTCCTTTTTGTTCAATGATCCCCTTAAGGATCCTAGCCATATCATTGATTCCCTCCTCTTGGCCAATAATCCCTGATCAAGGCATGTAATTGCCGTTTATATTAAAGTAACTTATCTCTTGATTTCAATATCACTTCTTTAGAAAATGATGATTTACTTAATTATTATTCCAATTCCAATTGGCCGTGTCCTCACTAATTCTGGTTTGTGACAATTATGTGAAAGCTTATCCAAGAAAGTACAAACTCTTTCTTTTTCATAGGCCCCTTTTGCTTTCAAAACGCATTAACGTGCATATTTTTTTTTCCTCCTTTGAAAAGCAAACATTATATAAATGAAATTTTGAGAATGGGAATTCTGCTTTGGCTTTTTGCATCCCCGTGTTCCCACTAATGTACGCTGACCCACCTCCACCTCACACTTTCCGTAGTCAAACTGGTAACACTTACATATTTTATCATTATTTTTTTTCCTTCTCAATTTTGCATAAGAAATACTCCGTTGGTCTTATAAGAGACAAGCGAGTCCAATTTTTTGGTACCAAATATAAGAAACGAGCATTAATTTTTATATATATTAAATGCTAATTTTCAATTATATTCTTATTTAAGTTAGTAAAATTTATGTGAATTAAATATTATTAATTATCAGCTACCATTTATGAAAAAAATATATTAAAAAAAAGTTAATTTTAAGAGTTATTAATTAGAATTAACTAATTTTAAAGTATTTTCTTAATCCGTATGAACTACAGTTTTATCTTTGATAATATATACACGAGGAAGTATACAAGATATTATTATGTGTATATACAGTTAGGTAATCAAACGTCAACCTAAATCGCAAAATTTAAGGTCGAAGTCTGTCTAATTTTCTCCCTGTGCTGTGCCTGTGTATAGGACCACAGAAAGAGGCTAAATCCCAAAATCATGACTTAAAGATTACTATGCATCTGTTCACAACATGTGAGACAAGTCAACAGTCTCAAACTAGAATTATTTTGTCATATTTTCCAACTTATACAAGGCCATGCTTTAGAGCAAGTATTTAAGCAAGTACCCACCTTTAGTCCATCGCACAACACAAGGGTGTACAATCATTATTCATTAAAATATCTAGCTGGATATTGATGCTTCCATGAGTTGCCAACTTTAAGGTCAGAGATACACTTCTTTGATTTCATACTGTGCTTTTGTGTTTTGATTTGGGGGTTTATTTTCTGAGATTCTAACTGTGGTTTGCAAACAAATTTGAAGTTTTTTTTTTCCCCTTCATTTTCTTCTACTGATCTCTGGATTCATGTATTTTAATCTTTCACTTTTTATGGATTTCTTGAACAAATTGCCTTTTAAAGCTGAGAGAACTCATTAGTTATCGAAACCAGAGACTGATTCCTAGAGATTCAGCAAAGTGCTGTGGCTTAGTTATAGCTTGCTCAAAAGATGTGACTTTCCCCCCTTCTACTGAGTCCAATTTTGACCTTTATTACCAGTTTCTATTTGTGGATACAGTGGAGAAATTATAACTTGGTATTCTCAGTTCTTGTTTTTTCAGTTTGTCAATTTCTTTGTTGCTTGGTTGGTTGCAGTTGCAAGTGAACAATTGGCCAGTGTGAACAACTTTTGAATCACAATGGCTGAAGATGATGTTCTCACAAAAGATGGAACAGTAGATTATCTTGGAAACCCAGCTAATAAAAAGGAAACTGGAACCTGGAGAGCCTGCCCCTTTATCTTAGGTAATTGTTGTGGTGTTTGTTCAAGTCAAATTATAGTTTGTAAGATATAAATGAATCATGAAATGCTTATCATTTCAAGCTTCAATTTATACAGGAACTGAGTGTAGTGAGAGATTGGCTTTTTATGGTATGAGCACAAATCTGGTGCTTTATTTTAAGGAGCGGCTGCATCAGCATAGTGCTATTGCTTCCAAAAATGTCTCTAATTGGAATGGAACATGCTACATCACTCCATTAATTGGAGCATTTGTTGCTGATTCCTATCTTGGAAGATATTGGACCATTGCCAGTTTTTCAATTCTCTATGTTATTGTGAGTATGGTCTCCTCAATCTGTGCTTGAATACCAGCTTCTTGCTAAAAAAGGGATATAATTTTGGATCTCCAATAGTGGGCACTGAAACTGTGGGATAGCTTAACATTTTCTTTGTAGCATAAAACATCAGTTTTTGATTTAGCATTCATTCCAATTTCCAAATAAATTAATTGGAATGAAGAAATAAAATCCCCTCAGCCCCCCAAAAAAAGTTCCAAAATTTAGGCTGTGAAGTCAATCAACAATCAACGGTGCAAATTTGTTCCTTTTTTTATTATTTTTGTTATCATATTTTTATCTTCTAGCCTGTTAACCAACACATTCTATCATGGAAACAGCCTCTCCGCTCTTGTGGGGGTAAGGCTACGTACATCTACCCTTCCCAGACTCCACTTGGTGGGAGCGTCGTGCACTGGGCTGCCCATTTATTTGTTATCATATTCTATCTTCTAGCCTGTTAACCAACATCTAAAAGTTATTCTTGTTTGTGAACAGGGAATGACACTCTTGACACTGTCTGCATCAGTTCCTGGCATAAAACCAACATGTCATGGAAAAGAAAATTGCCATGCTACTGATGGACAAAGTATAGTGTGCTTCTTAGCTCTTTACCTTATAGCTCTTGGAACTGGTGGGATTAAGCCTTGTGTTTCATCCTATGGAGCAGATCAGTTTGATGATGCTGACCTTCATGAGAAGGAACACAAGAGTTCTTTCTTCAATTGGTTCTATTTCTCAATCAACATTGGTGCTCTTATTGCTTCTTCTCTATTGGTGTGGATTCAAGATAATGTGGGTTGGGGATGGGGATTTGGCATTCCAGCGGTAACTATGGCAATTGCAGTGGTGAGTTTCTTTTCAGGCACTAGGTTGTATAGAAATCAGAAGCCTGGTGGAAGCCCCCTCACTCGTATCTGTCAGGTGATAGTGGCATCCATAAGAAAGTACCATGTTGAAGCACCTTCTGACGAGTCTCTTTTATATGAGACTGCTGACAATGAGTCTGCTATCACAGGAAGCCGCAAGCTTGACCACACAAATGAGTTAAGGTAAATCAAAGGCAACAAATTTGTGTTTTTGTATTACTCAGAATCAGAAGCAATTTTGATGTCACAATTCAATTTTAAATAGAGGCAGGCTTAACGGTTGCGATCGCGATCCTTGATATTGCGGAGAATTGTGGTCAAATGCGGCCTCAATCGCAGTCGCGTTGCGGACACGGCGACGTCAGAAACCATGATGCCACAATATCACGGTCGCGGACCTTTTTTTAAAACCTTGGTATCAGAGTTAGAGTTCATCTCCGTCGTTGTTGCCCTGTTGGGGGCAATCTTCCTGTGTATTGTCTGTTCTGGCAGACATCTGTGGAAGGGGTGTTGGAAGTGTCACATCGCTTGCCTCAAATCCTGGGGTGCGGTTTATATACCTATTAGGCAACTCCACTTAACACTAATTGGTTTTAGGATGTAATCTAACTGTTCACCGAGAGTATTGTTCCTGCAAATTATAGAAGGACTGTCCGAAGTGTTCCTTTTAACCAAATAGATATTAGTCTATTTTTTAAGTCATAAAAAGGACATTAGCCTATTCTTTTATTTAACTTTTATTCAACTTCTTATTGTGTTGAACAGGTTTTTTGACAAAGCAGCAGTGCTAGGACAATTAGATAATCTGAAGGACTCAATAAACCCATGGAGACTATGCACTGTAACCCAAGTGGAAGAGCTGAAATCCATTATAAGATTGCTTCCAGTATGGGCCACTGGCATCATATTTGCAACTGTCTATGGTCAAATGAGCACCTTATTTGTGTTGCAGGGTCAAACCATGAATACTCATTTTGGAAACTCTAGCTTTAAAATCCCACCAGCATCACTTTCAATCTTTGACACCCTTAGTGTCATATTTTGGGTCCCAGTGTATGACAGGATCATTGTGCCAACTGCTAGAAAATTCAGTGGACACAAAAATGGCCTAACTCAGCTTCAGAGAATGGGCATTGGCCTCTTCCTATCCATATTTTCAATGGTAGCTGCAGCAATTTTGGAGCTTATAAGACTTAATATGGTGAGAAGACACAATTACTATAGCCTTGAGGAAATACCCATGTCAATATTTTGGCAGGTTCCTCAGTATTTCCTTATAGGTTGTGCAGAAGTGTTCATTTTCATTGGTCAGTTGGAGTTCTTCTATGAGCAAGCACCTGATGCTATGAGAAGCTTGTGTTCTGCTCTCTCACTACTCACTGTTGCACTTGGACAGTACTTGAGTTCTCTGCTTGTGACTATTGTGACAAAGATCAGTACTAGGAATGGAGGTCCTGGATGGATACCTGATAATCTAAATTATGGTCACATTGATTATTTCTTCTGGCTATTGGCAGTGCTTAGTGTACTCAATTTTATTGTATTTCTTCTTGTGGCCAGGTTGTATACTTATAAAAAAACAGTGGGAACTCTGCGCTGAAAAATGGGTTAAAGTTGTGTGATGGAAGTTTCAATATATAGCACAAAGGAAGTTTCATATATATATATATATATATATATATATATATATATATATATATATATATATATATATATATATATATATATATATATATATGTCTTGTTTTCATGTACACTATTTGATATGGTTAGTTTTATTGGTACCCTGTAATCTCTTTGTCAAATCCTTTAACCTTTCCAAAACGTTGCACACTGCAATGTTTCATCAAAGAATGTTTATCAATTGTCAGGAGAACTCTACGTGTTTGATCCAAACAAATAAACTTATACTCATTAGGCATTATCAGAAATGTCATGAAATTCTGTATTACATAGCACCAAAATCTAATTTGTTCACGTTTACTCTTCCTACTATATCATTAATTTCTTTGTACTTCCTTACTAATAGTTATCATAATCCATAATACATCATAAATTTATAATCAATGATGTGATTAGCTAGCCTACTGCACCCAACTTAGGTTGAAAATGATAGCCATCGTTTATTAAACCACTATTTCTGCATCATGACCAATTGCACTTGGGTGAGCTCAGCTACCAAAACCCAATAAATTCCCAATCTGATTTCAACAAAAACAAAGCCTATAAAGGCTTAGTTGGAAAAATGATTGAGTAAGAAATAGAGGTCAACTCGCATAGTTTTTTTGTTGCAGTATTATAGTGCAACAAAAAATCTACGTGAGAAATACAAAAATAAGAGTTTACCTCACATAGATAAGGACACAAAAAGAGAAATGCCGATAGGGGTGAAAAATGGCAAGACAACATAGGAGTTTTTTCAACCAGAATGAAAATGGTAGCCAACATTTACATACCGCTCGATTTGCTCTCTTGATAGAAAAGCATAGGTACATAAAATGAAAGCATAAATTAGTATTTCTATATGCTTTTTCTATATTCCTTTCATTCCACCGTTTCAGGGAAATGCCAAAGCTAACAATAAGGAACACAGAAATTCCAGTGCCTTGAGCTTGAGACTTCCATACAACAGGAAACATGTAAATATACAAGTTTCCAAATGACTTGAATCAATTTTTCAAACAACTTGCATAAGGTTTAGTACAAGTGTATACTTCAAAGTTCTAAAGCAAGAGATAACATTCTTCTTTGATTACCAGGAAGTATGAATATGCAGAAAAATAGACAAGGAAACTTCAAATAGACGGTATTTTCTTGAGAAATTTACCAACAAATGAATTTTAATAAAATGTATATTGTGATTTATGAAATACAGAATCATCAAACTTTGTTCCTTTATTATCAAAACTTTTATCAAGATTTTGTTTTGGTAACTCTTCCTATCTATATATGAGCTGCTTAAAAAGTGTCAAAAGACAAATTTTCTGTATTCATCAACTCATTTCTTCAAGGCTCCTATCTCTTTCCTCTCTTCATCCGCCTCTAGCTTTCATTTCAACTCCTTTACATTTATCTGCATCATCCACACACAGTCAATAAAGAACAAATGTCATATCAAAGTCACAATACTAGAATTAGCTGCATAAAACAGCCAAATTATTGAAAATAGATAGAATAGAAGTTCTCATCCTACTTCATCATAAATGTCATCATTGTTCTCAAAATCACCACTTTTCAGCGGAAGGATATGGATACGATATAAACACGAGGTACCGCAAATTCAAAAGACTTCCCTATTCTGTTTGCAAACTCCAAAATTTGCCAGTTTTTTGTCAATCAATGGATGCTTGGAGCTTGAAACATTGCCTAAAGAATTAGGAAAGAAGATCAACTTTCAAAATCGAAAACACAAAGTTCAAAGATGGTTCAAGATTGTTTCGTGGCTATAAACAGTTTTCGAAGCTAATCAGCTTCCCGAATCATTTAGACAGTGTTTCAAGCTCTAGGCATCTATCGAGTATTGTCCATGGTGTTTGTATGTAAAGTTGCTTGAGGGAAATGATGGGGCCATCTATGATATTGGAGAAACCACAAGCTCCAGGAGGAACAACAGATTCGGCACACACAACCGCTAGCTACAAAAGGGTAAGGTAAACACAAATCAACTGAAATGAAACCACATAAAGTGACTAAACTTTCAAAGATGTGAACACATAATAAAACACAACATTTCTTACCATAAAATCACTTCCTTTAACACCCATGCTTCTGTAAAAGGGAAGGAGTCGATAACTTATAATGCGAGGATTAAACCAGTTCGCCCCCAGATTTCAGATTTAGGTTCCAACACGGAGCGGAGAACGTGGGTTTTGAATCGCATCTTGGGTCGGTGATAGGCAGGAAAGTGAAGTTGTTGACGAGAATAACTCCCCTTTCTCTTTATCCACGTACACAAAATAGACAGTGAAATTAGAGCATCCACAGTGCAATGAGTTTGTTATCAGTATTTTGTGAGCTCAAAATGTCACATAAGATATAAGTCATTGATAAAAAATTTATCTAATTTTTACTTCAATAGTGATTTATTATTATTTTTTTGTCGAGTCCCACAATAGACCCCACATATTTATATTATTTTATTTGAACCTAATTTTGATTTAAATTTAAATATTAAATCAATTATTTTAATTAATATGCATAAAATTATTAAATATTTAAAAAATGTAGAATTTTTTTATTAATATTTAACATAATAAGTAAAAAAGAATAATAAAAAATAACATTATATTATATAATTAAAAACGATAGGAAATACATAACGATAGAGAAGTAAACAACAATACATTTTAGCTGAAATACATAATGTAAGACTCATAATTAATTGTCATTATTCTCATGTCCGAAACGCTCCCAAATATGCTACACCAAGTGCTCTTCTTTCAAAAAAAATTGTAAAATTGGGAAAAACACTGTTATGTACTTTAGCTGTTGAGATATCATTATCTACATGATCGTAATCAAAATTACTCATGTACGTGTCTCGCTCATCTTCAACAATCATGTTATGCAAAATGATGCATGCATACATTATATGCTTCATTGTATTCACATGCCAAGCGCGTGTCGGGCCACATACAATCACGAATCGAGATTGGAGTACTCCAAACGCCCGTTCCACATCCTTTCTTGTTGATTCTTGTCGTTTGGCAAATAATTTTCTATTTTCTCCTCGAGGCATTGAGATGTTCTTGACAAATGTAGCCCACTCGGGATAAATACCATCTGCTAAATAGTACCCCACATGATATGGGGTTCTATTCACCGTGTATTGCACCGTGGGAGCTTCTCAATTCAAAACGTCGGTAAACACATCAGATTGGTTTAACACGTTAATGTCAATGTTAGAACCTGCAATACCAAAAAATACATGCCAAATCCACAAGTCTTG
Organism: Calophaca sinica; assembly: GCA_037113605.1. Classification (NCBI taxonomy): domain Eukaryota; kingdom Viridiplantae; phylum Streptophyta; class Magnoliopsida; order Fabales; family Fabaceae; genus Calophaca; species Calophaca sinica. Next base: position 59,574,967 of record CM073735.1, read on the forward strand.
TAACGCCACTGTTTCAAGCATGATTGTAGGTTTGGCATAATCACCTCGAGAAAATTGGCCTTTCCACGCAACTGGATAATTTTTCCATTCCTAATACATACAATCAATGGAACCCAACATACCTGGAAAACCGCTGCTTGCCCCATTTGCAGTAGGCGTGCAATATCTTCGTTGTTTGGCCTTCTCAAGTACTCAGCACCAAATATTGCGCATACACTTGTTACAAATCTCTCTAAGCACTCCAACGCAATGCTTTCTCCAATTCGAACATAGTCATCCACACTATCAGGAAGTGATCCATATGCCAATATACGAATAGCGGCAATGCACTTCTGCAATGGTGAAAGGCCCCTTTTACGAACTACGTCAACCCTCATTTGGAAGTACTCGTCATGATTGCCAAGAGCTTCTACAATTTGATGGAACACATGCTTTCTCATTCGGAACCTTCGTCGAAACTGAGTTCCTGTGCATACAGGGTTTTCAGAGAAGTAGTCACCAAGCAATCGATTATGCCCTTCTTCACAAGATCGATCTATCACCGTTCTTCTTTGTCTACGCCCAATGGTGTTGTCAGCTTCTTGTTCCCTCTCAATTATTAACCTCATGTATTCTTCTTCAATGTTGTCATTATGTAGTTCATCTACGATTTCGGTCCAAACTGTATCAATATTAGAATAATGTTACAATATTGAGCTGGTACTTAATGACAAATTAGAATAATATTACAATACTACAATATTGAGCTAGTACATAATGCAAATTAGTACAGCTAGCGCTTAATATAATCACAATAGAGCTTATGATTTTCTTTTTGTTCCTCAGACATCTCAGATGTGTCCTTCATAAGGATTTCATACAACTTGACAATGGTCTCCGTCTTCTTTGCCTCAGCTACTTGTGCTATTATAGCATTTTTTTCCTTCATAATAGTTTCCATGGCAGACATATCGACGTTGTTAGAAGACGTTTCAGCTTCTTTTGATCTGGCCTTTCTTTTAGCCGCCTTTTGTCCCATTAGGCAGGCAGATGGTTGTGCTAAATCATACTCTGAACAATCAATTGGCGTCCCCGAGTTAGATGATGGTGTGTGTGCTTTAGTAGTAGAACCCCTTAATCTCCTTGAATAGCTTGGCATTGCTTCCCCCTTCCACTTTGGTTCATCTTTCAACAACCGCCATGCATGCTCAAATTTGAAATTTTTATTCTTATTATCTTGAGCATACATGGCATGCACCTCAATCATGATGTCTTTCTCCGAGTGACCGCTTCTCTTATCACAAGCAATATCTTTGTAGCAACCGACAAATTTCTAAACCGCACCATTCATCCGAAACCATCGAGATTTTAGTGCATTAAATTTCCTCTCAGGAAATTTCCTGTGGTAGCTGCTGTGGTTGTCTCTGATTCTAGACCAAAAGCCTTCTACACTTTGGTCAACTCCCATGATTGCATCCTTTGAAACGTTGAGCCATGACTGAATAAGAAGTGTATCTTCTTCTATTGTGAATTCGGTGCGAGTTTTTTCCACAATGGGAGTGGGAGGGCCTCCTTCTTCATCGAGCACAATATTTTCCAGGCCGTCTTGGGTGGAGAATTGTGGCACTTGAGACACATCGTTAGGGGACTCCACATGGTTAGTGGTACCTATTGGAGGAGCCTATACCGCATAGTGGGATTGGTTGGTGGTGATGGATACATAAAACAATGAGGATTTTGAGAAACATCACCTGTAGGACTATTGGATGAGGGTGGTGGATACATAAAATAATTAGGATTTTGAGAACTAGCACCAATATAGCCAATGGGTGGATGTGGTGGATATATAAAATAATTTGGATTTTGAGAACTATCACCAGTAGGGCCATTGGGTGGGGGGTAGTTTGTTTTGTAAAAGATTTATATAAGACTCATAACCCCATTGATTGGGATCCATTTGACAAAGGAAAAAAACACAAGAATGTGGTTTGGTAACAACAAGAGTAGAATTGTGGGTTGAGAAATTTTGTCCAATCTAAATTGAATTAGTAGATCATTATTTATAAGTCATCTAAAAGTAAAAAATATGGTTGTTGGTAACGGTAACAACATTGCTGAAATGGTCATATTCAAAATGTTTCAAAATTTTTTTTGAACACTGCCTTGCCTTTTTGTTGATGAAACGGTAGAAAAAATTATGTCAGCATTTTGGTCAAAAAATTTGTATCTTGCCCAAAACAATCTCGTCTCATTTGTGTCACACCCTCGTTTCCCTGTCTCTATCTCTCGTCTCTCGTCTCCCCCAAAACACTCTCTTACACTCATCTCATCTCGTCTCACCACGGCAGCTTATCTCTCTCGTCTCACCCTCGTTTCGTGATGGCGGCTCATCTCTCTCTTGTATCACCCTTGTTTCGTGAAGGCGGCTCATCTCCCTCTCGTCTTAGTCTCGCGTCTCAGGCTCGTCTCAAGGCGGCGGCGGTGGCGAAGCTTCGATTAACAGCAGCTGAGCTTCGTTTCACAGAGATCTGGCCCTCATCTCTAGATCTGCCTTTCTCAACAACATGCGCAGATCTCCCTCTCAAGATCTCGCCCTCATGCGTCGTAGTTTCTCTATAGATCTCGCCCTCATCTCAGTTTCATTTTTATTTTCAAGTTCTCAAATGAATCTGTGTACTGTGAGTTGAATACAAGTTTATGTTGAATTTATTTTTTTGTTTTCAAGATTTATGAGTTTCTCTTGTTGAATCTGTGTATTATGTTGAATCTGTGTATTTTTTTTTTAAGATTTATGAGTTTCTCTTGTTGAATCTGTTTTCTGTTGAATCAAAAAAATCAGTTTTTTCCCTCTTCATTCAACCATGGATCAACGATTTTGTGAGCTCAAGAGAGAGAAACAGTGATATTTTAATAGGAAGCTCTGGTGTCTTGAAATGGATACAGAACTAAAAATATTTAGCTCCCTCACTGACAGCTAGATGTTCTCCAATGCTAAAAAAAAAAAATTAGCTCTCATTCCACATAGGATAGATACCCAACAAGCTCTCTGCATTGTGGATGCTCTTAGTAAAGCGTGTCAACTAAGCAAATAAGCTACTCCTTCTATCTCGTGCTCCCTCCGTATGTCACATTTGTAAAAAAAAAAAAAATAAATAAAATAAAATAAAATAGTCCCAAAATAAGTGTCTTGTTAGGTTTTCAACGTAATATTAATTATTTTTTTCCAGTTTTACCCTCAAAGTAATAATGAGTACATCACTCCCAAGTCATATACGCTACTATGTATTTATGACAATTGTTAATACTCAATGGTTAATAAGGATAATTTTGTAAAATTGTAACATTTTTTTAGTCATTTATAATTTCTTCTTAATATATACAAAACATTCTAATGTGACACTTATAATGAGACACAGAGAGTATTATTTATCTCTTATTATTTGTAGTTTAATGTTTTGCAGAAAATTATTTATTGCAGACATTTACTAAAAGGTAAAATAGTTTATTTTAACTAATATATCATTATTGTAATGAGAGTTAGGTGAAAAAGTCAATTAATATATGATAGTTGAGATATAAATAATAAATAAATAAGGGTAACGTTGAAAAAAAATATAATTAATACTCTTTCGATATTATAAAGTGACAAATAATCTGAGACAAATAAATATTCTAAATAAGATAAATAATAGGAGACAATAATTTGGAAAATATAGAGTGCAATAAATAAAATGTTGATAAATAAAATAGATTTTATGGAATAGATAAAACAGACATAAGCAATTGCGCAGCCGCTGGCAACTTCAATTAACGTTGGCCAAAATATCAGGTAATTTGAATGTATTGGGTTCGCATCACGCTATTATCTGCTAAATTCATCGCTAAGTCCAAGTTTTCAGTCTTAAATTTCATGAACTTCAGCTAAAACAATCCATTGTTCCCTTTTGGTTTTGAAGGTTACCATTAATAAAAGAATCGCTCTCTCCCTAAACTAGGACTCTCGTCGAACTTGCACTTTTGCAATGTTCCCCAGGCGTTTCCAGGACCCCAAAACAGGTAACTTATTTCAATTAGAACCCAAGTTTTGCTTACCAGGTGTTTGATAAAATGTCTCACAGAGAACCTTAATTTTTTCTTCTTTCATTGCATTTTCTTTATATACTTATTATCTTCCAATGCAGGTTTTCATCTGCTGAGTTCAATGCGTACCAAGAAATACCTGAATAAAATTGGGTTGGAAAGAGAAGACTACAACTTTTTGAAACAAGTTGGGAAGGCCTTACTTTGCAGCTACACTATACTTGGGGCTTTGTGGCTCTACAATGGGACTTCACCACTAGAGTGGTTGAAGCAGAAGTCACGGCTAAAGGAGGAGCTTAAGCTAGCCCATCTCTACCCCAGTGATGGAGAATCGGTGAAGGAGTTCATAGCCAAGAGAAGGATGATTGGAACCAGCAGTGGTACAAAAGGGATGGTAGAGAGTGATACGGATGCATGCAAGTGCCAGAAGGAGGTGCAGAGCAAGAATGTTGATCAGGAAGCTCAGAAGCTTTGGTTGAAGATGAGGAATGAGGTCATTGCTGAACTTCGGGAGAAGGGCTATGATGTGGAGTGATTGCTCAGTGAATGCCAGTGTCACTCCTACGATTGATACATGGACTTATTGGGTGGCTATGGTAGCATACTTTAGAAAACCTATGCATGCTATATAGTGGTAAATAATGAAGCAGCATCTTTCTGTGTTTAAATGTTTGATCAACATTGAATGGTGATAAAAGGGAAAGAATCTTCACTCTGCTTTTCTTTCTTGGTGTGTATGCTCATGTGTTTGCCACGGGGATTTCCCTTGCTACATTAAGCGTATTATTATAGCCTTTTTATTTTCATTTTTGTAAAATTAAAGCAATAGGAGTGGAACAAATGTTCAATAATTGTTGATCTGTTTATAGATCTAAGAAGTATTGCCATTTGCCGAAGGCTTGCTGCGACAATGAAACGGAATAATGAATTCCCCGTTAAGCTTAAATATGCATGTTAGCATCAGCTTTGATGTGTTCTTGCATAGCTTAGTTGTATCAAATGTGAAATATTATGGATTAAATAGGTCCTTTTTTGGGGGGGGGGGGGAATCATAGAACCACTTTCACTAGAAATAAAGAACTGCTATAAGTGCTTTCATTCTGCGCATCATATAGTTTTCAGTCAAAAAAAAAAAAAAATCTGCATCACATGTAGTCATAAATACAATGGTAACCGGTAAAAAGAAAAAATCTACAAAAAGGTCACATAAACTATTTTTGGAATTCAACAGAAAACAGTTTTTCATTTCTTCTTAATCTAAGCTCTGAAATGCAGAGACTCAGTTTATATACAATTGTTGAGACTGCTAGAGAAGTTACAAAGGAGCTAACAAACTCTAACTGACTCAAACTAACTTGCTGAGTCAGCACTCAGCTGAAACAAACTATCAACTAACTATTTACAAGATTAAAACTATTTATTCACATATCATTTACTCTATTATTCCCCCTCAAACTCAGGGTGGGAGCTGAGAATAGCTGAGCACTCTGAGTTTGTCGCGAAGTTCAGTAAACTGAAGCTTGGGCAGAGGCTTTGTGAGGATATCAGCCACCTGCTCTGGAGCAGGAACATAGGAAACAATCAGTGATTTATTCAAGACCTTTTCTCTGACAAAGAAAAGATCTAACTCCATATATTTGGTTCTTAAGTGAAGGATAGGATTATGACTTAAGACAACTGTGCTCTGGTTGTCACAAAAGATGACAGGAGTAGTAATAGGAATCTTAACTCATGAAGAAGGGACTGAATACATAATATTTTAGAGGCAGCAATGGCAAGGCTTCTGTACTCTGCTTCAGCAGTGGATTTTGCCACTAGTGGCTGTTTCTTTGACCACCAAGAAAGTAAATTGGGGCCAAGAAATATACTGGCACCAGAGGTTGACCTTCTATCATCAACATCTGATGCCCAATCAGCATAACAAAATGTCTGCAAACTGAGAGGCAGCATGGTAGAGGGAGGCTGCAACAGCAAACCAAGATCCAGAGTACCTTTCAGGTATCTTAGAATTCGTTTTACAACAACCCAGTGAGTGTCCAAGGGCTGTGACATGAATTGGCAAACTTTGTTGACTGCATAGCCAATATCTGGTATAGTTATGGTGACATATTGGAGAGCCCCTACAATAGACGATAGGTGGAGGGATCTTGAAAATAATCAGAGCCAAATCTGGACAATTGAGGCTTGCAGGCATAAGTGTAGAGATACCCTTTGCATCTGACATATCTGCTCTTTGTAGGAGAGCACGAATATATTTGGCTTGACTAAGTAGAAGTCCACCAGTAGGAGTGCTTTTTACTTCTATACCCAGAAAATACTCTAAATCACCTAGTTGCTTGAGAGAAAATACTGCATTCAACTTGGAAATAAGTTTCTGAACTAGTGCAACTAAGCTGCTAGTGATAATAATATCATCCACATAGAGGAGAACATACAAACAGATGGCATCTTTGCTGAAAACCAGAAGAGAAGGACCACATTTACTCTGCACAAACCCGAAACTTAGAAAGGTTTTTGTGAGCCTATCACACCAGGCCCTGGGATCCTGTTTAAGGCCATAAAAAGCTTTTTGAAGCTTGCAAACCATGGTTTTATCACCAATTTCAAAACCTGGGGGCTGTGTCATGTAAACATCTTCAGCTAAAACTCCATGAAGGAAAGCATTATTGATGTCAATTTGTTTGATAGGCCATTTGTTTGTGAGAGCTAGAGTTAGTATAATCCGAATTGTCACTGGTTTTACCACTGGTGAGAATGTTTCAGAATAATCACATCCAAACCTTTGATGAAAGCTCTTTGCCACTAGCCTAGCTTTGTACTTATTGATAGTACCATCAGGGTTTTCCTTAACCCGAAAAACCCACTTGCAACTAATCACATATCTGCCTTTGGGAAAAGGAACAAGTGTCCAAGTATTGTTAGCCAAAAGAGCATCATACTCAAGTTGCATAACATGTTTCCATTGAGGAATGGTAAGAGCTTGCTTGACACTATATGGTTTAGCAGTAGTGAGCAAGAGAGTAGGGTGTACTTTAGGCTTATCAATGCCATATTTAGATCTAGTTTGCATGGGATGAAGGTTTTTAGGTGTTGGTGAAGAGGCTAGAGATAAAGAACAAGTAGAAACTGGAGAAGTAGGGTCAATAATGCTGGAGGTAGTAGAAGGAAGAGATCCCAAAACTGAACCTACAGGAGAGTCCAAGGAAACAAGGGAAACAGCAGTAGACTCCAATGATGCAGGGGTTGCATGCTGTCTGGATAGATTGGGTGGGAAAACAGCAGTAGATGAGAGCACCCCAAGAAGAGTGATGGAGGGTGAGGTCTGTAAACTTGAATCAGATGAAGACACTGCTGATTTAGGAAATTTAAACTCATTGAATAAAACATCTTTAGAGATGAACAGTCTGCCATTAGTGTCCAAACACCTATAGCCTTTATGACTAGGTGAATATCCCAGAAATATACACTCAGCTGATCTAAACTGAAGCTTATTTTTGTTATATGGTCTAAGCAAAGGATAACATGCACACCCAAACACTTTGAGAAAGTTAAAGTCAGGTTATGAAATATAGTGTGGTAGGGAATAACATAGTTATGATATGCCGAGGGCAGTCTATTTATGAGATGGACAGCAGTGTGAAAAGCATGATCCCAAAAGGTAAGAGGAAGGGAAGCCTGAGATATAAGAGTAAGACCCATATCAACAATATGCCTATATTTTCTTTCAAAAACACCATTTTGATGGTGTGTGTGAGGACAAATGAGTCAGTGGGATATGCCTAAGTCAGCAAGATATTGTGTGAAAGGCCTAAACTCTCCTCCTCAATCAGATTGAAGAGATTTTATTTTCTTATTTAATTGTAGCTCAACCAAGGTTTTAAACTGTTTGAAAACTGAAAGTGTTTCAACGTCAACAAAGGAAACATAGTAGGAATACCCCATGGAAGAGGCCATAGGGGCTGGACCCCACAAATCACATAAAATTAGCTCTAATGGTTCTGAGTAGATAGATGTAGAAGGGTGAGAGGGAAGTTTGTGAGCTTTACCCATACAACATGCAACACAAAAATCAGAGGAACTTTTATTTGAAATGGAGATATTACGAAGATTCATTACATTGTGTAAAATATTAGAATTTGGATGTCCAAGCCTATTATGCCAAAGGGAAAAATAAGTGGAGGTGTGTGTAGGTATAGGGTTACAGGATATAGGGGAATGACTAGTGGTCAATACAGATGGTGTAAGAAAGGAAATAGGAGTTGCTGCTGAAGTGAGTGACTTATCATGAGGAATGTTGGACTTGAAGGAAGTGAGGAGTGGAAGATGAAGAATGTAACGCTCCGACTCTAATCAGGGAATTACTTGCTAATCTAACCGGGATTTAAATGAAACGCAGAAAAAAATTTCGCGTACGGAATGATAATAAAGAATGAATCCTTTTTAAAATTACTATACTTTAGCGAAATATAATTTTTTTCAAATAAAAGAAAACCTCTATTGAAAATACCTGACTTTGATTAAGTAAAATATATCTAATATACATAAGGCTTCACACATAATTATACTACTAATAGACCTTGATTCAAATTACGTTCCAATACTACTTGAACTAGAAAACACAAATCAGAGTTTTGAAAAGCAGAATTTAACTTTAATTAATACAACCCATTGCAATAATAATAGTGAGATAAAACAATTACTATTTATACATTATTTCCTAATTTTACGAGGATACAACCTAATATTTAGGGCCTTGACTCGTGATCCAGTGACTCAAGATCTCGCAGGAAGGCAAGACCGAGCATAATTCATGCTCTGAAACTCTCCCATAAGCTTGTACCTAAAAACAACGCCCTAAAATGTGAGTTTATAAAACTCAGTAACATAGACCTGAAATCATAAATATTTTTACCGTTGTTTCTAGTCATACATGGTGTGCTACGTATGGAAAAATCCTCTCAAATCAGTATAAACATAGTTATTCGAAAATACTTTAATATACTCTTAGTCATTACATCCAATTAATCAAATTAGTCATCAATATTGAAACAAACTCAGTTCAGGAGCAATCATTCGCAATGTAACGTAATTCTTAATAAATCCTCAAGCCTCAAGCATATTTCAAAAAGAGAAATACACAATGCAACACAATGCACAATGAGTTCCTCAAATGTACCCCCTTGGCCCAGCTCAATTGCAAAATGAGTAAAATCCTATTTATTGGATATGACCAAAAGAGGTTCGTGTCGGTAAACGTGCAACGAAACACAATCGACGGGTTTGCAGCCGAATTGCAAACTGTAGTAACCACCCTAAAAATTAAAATTTAAATGGAGCCGCCACCAATATTTTATTTTTATAGGAAACATTGGAAAACCTATTTTTTTTAAGAATTGAAAGAGATGGTCTTTGAACCAAATTTGAGGGTTCGGGAGTTGGTTACGCATAGAGAAGATATCAGCACCCCTAAAACGCCCATAAAAAATGGTACATTTAGTTGTTTGAAAGAGACGTTTGCCTTTAATGAATTATATCCCCATTGTAATGATATTCGTAGAAAAAGTTTTGTAGTAGAAAATATTCTAAGTGATCCAAATTATCCTTAGATCCAGATTATTAATTACTAATCCCATTTACTAATTAACATCAATACTAATATTGCAAAAACTTTAAAATAATTTTATTACTCATTGTTACGGCCATCATTGACCGAGAACACAAGTAAATAAACTAATTCCTCTACATAATCTAAACTATAACCTAGATCTAAAATCACCTTATTTCCTAAAAATTGATATATTAATTTAAACACTGAATATTTTTATTTTTCATTTTAACATAAAATTAAACAACATTTGTTAAATAAAATGGTCAGGATTTGAAATAAAATAAGTGAACTAATCAATGAACAAGTAAACTGATGAAAACCCTAAATTCAACTCTAACCCTGATTTAAGTAATGGAGGCGCAGAGAACACCAAACAGAAAAAAGGAAAAGAGATTCAACCCTAACAACATAATGACAACAATAGAGGCAAGAATACGTAATTAAACAAAGTATACTTCAGTCCAGAATTAATTCACATTACAAGGCCATGGAAAAGACATAGAAAAATAATAAAAAAACGAAAAAGAAGAATAGGGAACCTGGGTTCTTGTGCTCCTTTCCAGAAAATTACGGAGAAAATCAAAAGTGGAATAAAAAAACCTAAATCTATACTGTTTGATTTTTTAGGTCTCTCTCTCTCTCGTACATCAGCCGATTCCCCTTCTTCCTCCCTGGCCTCTCTTTGTTCTCCTTTTAACTCGAATCGCTCTCTCTTAGGGTTTGCTTCACTGAACGCTCCCCCTCTTCTCTTCAGCTTGCTTTGGCTTTTATAGACGCAATATCTGCGAAACAAACGAATCAAATTAGTTCAAAAATAAAAAATAAAAATAAAGAGATAAAGGGAAGGAAAGGAAACAGATACTCCCTTTTCGGCGAAAATCTTGTTTGGATTTGATGGAGATGATGGTGAATGGGATTCGATTATGATGAGGATCGGGATAAAGGGATGAGATCGAGATTTAGGGGAGAGAAAAGGGGACGGCTTAGGGTTAGGTTTTGGTTTGGAAGAAAAGATAAAGGAGAAGCCGAGAATGGTGGAAAGGATGAGGGAAAGAGGAGAGCTGAGATGGAGGGATAAGGACCGAGATATGGGGAGAAAATGGTGGGAGGAGGAGCTTGGTGCGCCGCGGCTGTTGGAGGGGTGAGCAGGATTAGGGTTTTGGTGAGGGTGAGAGAGAAAGGATGAGGCGAGAATGAAGGAGGGAATGGGGGGACTGGTCGCTGCTGTTGAGGGAAGTGAGGGAAGGAGTGAATCATTTTAGGGTTTTTAGTATTTAGAGAAGAAACAGGTTGAGGCCTTTGGGTCGGATCCTGGGCTGCGCGATGGCCTAGGGGTTTGGGGGGTGCGCGAGATAAAAACGAGGTGCGCCTAGCAGAGGGAGCACTGGAGTGCGCACAGCAGGGAGAGGGGGTGCATGTGGCACTGAGCTGGGCTGCCAAGCAGTCCACTGCTATTTGCACCCCTTTATTTTACTTCATGCAACCTTTTTCTTCTTTTTTTCCTTTCCATTCTTATTCCTTCTTCTTTTATTCTAAGTCCAAAATATATATCTTGTTTATTATTACTAATTTAATAAGCAAGCAAAACTAATTAAATAAATAAATAAAGCCCGGACAAAATTAGGGTACTACACAAACATTCCATACACAAACAAGTTTCAACCAAAAGAAACATCAATCATAAAGCAAATCAATCAATTTAGCATTTGCCCTCATTATGGGGTTAAAACCCCCTTAATTAAGGACCCAAATCATAAGTCATTAACCATTCAAACATAGAAATAAAAAGAAGAAACACAACTCTGCAGGGAGGCACGGCCGTGCCCCCTCCTTCTTCTTTTAAAAGCAGAAGCAGAACAAAGCACGGCCAGGCCGTGCCACAGGGCATGGCCATGGTGGCCTGTGCAGCAGACTTTTCTGTATTTCCTCTTTCTTCCCTATTTTAACACCTTTCAACCTAATCTCAATCCAATCAAAAGGAATATCATACAATTATTTAGCACGTGCATTTGGGAATTAAAATATTAATCAAAACATCCCAAAATCAATCATGAGAATTAACTTATAACGAGTACCAAATCAAACTCAAGAATCATATGAACTTAAAATTCATTTTAATGTGACATAAAGCCCTCCATCAATTCAAGGAAGTCATAGAAACTCCCAAAATAGGCTAGCTCGAACGCCAAGCCACTTCACACTAATTCTTACATACTTAATAAACATGACCAAACTAAGATCAAATATTCCAATTGGAGCTCAATGAAACCCGTAATGGGACAAACATCATACAACACATTTGTGGGGGTTGGGGGCAGCCATCCAACCCGATTTATACCAGACCCACTAACATATCACAATAATCTACTCAACAGTAATTTAATTCAAGAATTAAAACAATAATTCCTAGCACACCCTAAGGGAGGTTTTAAAGAGGGGAATCTATGTTACCTGAATCATTCCCAAGATTAGGGATTTGAGCTCCAAAAATCCCCTTCCATGGAAGTATACCCTAGGTCCTGATTTCAGCCCCCATTCCTCTTCTTCCGTCAATCTTCTATCATTCGGAGCTCAGTCTCTTCTTCTCCATTGAGTAAATCCCACATGCAAGCCCTCTTCCTTAGTTGTTCCTTGCCCTAACCTCCATGGAGGTTTGAACCAAGCTCCTAATCTTCTTCCTTCCCTTCTTCTTCTTCTTCTTCTTCTTCTTCTTCTTCTTCTTCTTCTTCTATTTCCTTCTTTGCTCAAGCTCCATCTCTAACTCTCAATCTCTCTCTGTCTCGTTCTTCTCTCTCCCTCTCGGCCACCTTCTCTCTCTCAGCCTCGTGAACAGTGGCGCACCACCACCACCTCCTCATCGCCGCTCGTGGCCACGCCGGAACCATGGAGGTTCCGGTTCCCTCCTTCTTCTCCGATCGCATCTCCTCTCTCTTTTCCCCTTTCTCCTTTCCTTTTTCTCTTTTTTGTTTTGTGCTTCTTTTCTTCCTGCTGGTCGCGTGTGTGAGTGGGGTAGAGAAGAGAGAGTGCTAGCGTCGTATAATGGAAAATGAGATGTATAGTGAGGCACTTATGTGTAATATACTAAAATGGGGCTTATAAGTCTCTTTCTAAATTCCTTAGTTTATTCTTAGGTCCCTAATTAAACCTTAGGTAATTTAATCAATTAAAATTACACAGGAATAATTAGTGTCACATTTCCTAAATCCTTGGATAAAATTATCATTTTACCCCTAGGTTCCAAATTTGTTTTAAAGCACTAAATTAAGGGAAATTTGGGATGTTACAAAGAGAATATAAACCATCAGGACTGAGATGACCTTGAAGAAGAACTTGATGATTAGCCTGTGATTTGACAACACAAAAAGAAGGATGAAATTCAAAGTGAACATTATTGTCTTTAGAAAATTGGCTAAGTTATTCCCAAGGAACACATGTTACTGTATGGTAAGAGGAGAGGCAGTGGCCAAGTTATTCTGATAGGCAGTGACATGATGCGAGGCGCCTGAGTCAACAAACCAATTTTGAGATTGTTGTTGAGGAACAACTGAGGCAATGAAAGCCTGAGGTAGTATTGAAGGCACTGCATGTGGTATTGAAGGTGCAGCCATCACAGGGGGCTGTACCACTCGCTGAGGAGTCCAAACCATAGAGTTTTGAGTAGGAATTGAAGGCCAAACATATTGGTATGGATTCTGAAAATAATTCTGATAGGCACCTTGAGCATTCTGAGCCTACAATGGAGCATAATTGGTATTATACTGATGATAGCAAATGGACGCATCATGTCCAAACTTATAGCACACTTGGCATTGTGTATTGCCACGACCACTGCGGCCACCACGACCACCACGATAACCTCCAGAGTTTTGCAAATTAGGATTAGGAGTGGCAGGGTCAGATGCCTAAGATTCACATGAGACTGCTTTCCATTTCCATAATCTTGCACATAAGTAGGTGCTTGAGTGAGATTCAGAGAAGCAGCAGCAACATTCAACATTTCTTTTTGTTTATTTATACGATTTTCATGTGCAAGAAGGAGTGACTCAATTTCATCATATTCAAACCAATCTGACTTGCTATTGACCAAGGTTACCAAATATTCATACTCAGAAGGAAGTCCTTCAAGAATAACATCCAATTGTTCTTGAACAGAGACAGTTTCTCCAATTGATAACAGAGAGTCAGTGATAGCTTTTATACGACTTAGAAACATGGCGATGGATTTCTCACCTTTCTTTGTGTTTCGAAGATCTTATCGTAACTGACGCCCTTGAGCTTTGATCTTCGATTGACAATGATGATGTATCTTTTCCCAAAGTTGCCACGAATAATGGCAACCAATAACCTTGGCTAACACAACGGATGAAAGTGACTCCTGAAGCCATGAGAGAAGAAGCTGATCTTGAACTTCCCAAGCAGAGTAAGCAGGATTCTCATTTCCTACAACGCGATCAGAATCGGACAAGAATTGCAAAGGAATTTGAGGTGAAATGCAGTAGCGATGAAGACGATGTGCTTGCAAAATAGGTTTAACCTGTTGAAGCCATAGCAAGTAGTTGTCATCACCAAGTTTTTTAGTGATTTTGTAGGAGTAGGTGGAAAATGCTGGACCTTGCTGCGATCCAAGAGGATTCAAATGCGCCAGAGAATGCGGAGGTGTAGTCATAAAAGCAGATCGAAACAGCGGCAGCGGTGGAGGAGGATTGAAATTCGAAGAAGACGGTGGAGGTTGTACCGGAATAGAATGCGAAGCCGAAATCGGAATCGGAATCACATGAGACGCAGAAACGTGTGGAGATGGAGGCGGATCGGAAACCATGAATGAGGCTTCAAAAGCGACTGATACCATAAAAGAAACAGAAACTACTTTTGGAATTCAACAAAAAAATGTTTTTCATTTCTTCTTAATTTAAGCTCTGACGTGCAGAGACTCAATTTATATACAACTGTTGAGGCTGCTAGAGAAGTTACAAAGGAGCTAACAAACTCTAACTGACTCAAATTAACTTGATGAGTCAGCACTCAACTGAAACAAACTATCAACTAACTATTTACAAGATTAAAACTATTTATTCAGATATCATTTACTCTATTATTGACAATGCAAGTCAATGTTGTAGTGCTAACTATACTAACCAGACTAAATCACGTGTACACTTGATTATGAAGATTGAATACACATTTGTTTGGAACGGCGATATATAATCAACATGCGGTGAACATGAAGCTAGCAGAGATAGCTTCCGCGTTGAACCTGTCTCGAGATGTGAGAAAAGTGGACCTGTCCATACATGCTTGTAATCGCTTTTGCAAGATTTTAATTGATTTTATGGGAAACCAATCAAGATAGATATCACTAAATTTAAATCAAAACAAATAAACAACCATAGGTTTTATTTGTTTCTAAAATCTTTTTAAGTTAGCGAAACATGACACTCTAAAATCTTTTCTTGCTTTTTCGAAGTTTAGAAACACACTAATTCGAGCAAGACAAACATTACAATGCCTATATAAAGAAGGGTGGGGTCGTTCAGTCCTCGACAAAGAGTTGAGTATTTAGCCGTGGGATTAATTTATGGACAAAACTTGCCTACGGTACCATAGATGCTCTTTTACATTAAAAATATTGATAACAACCCATAACTTCATTTGTATAAATGTTTTTCATATTTCATGATTTTTAGTGCAAAACAACAACTATGGTACTGTAGCTAAGTTTTGTCCTTGTTGTATTTGTTTGATGTGTTTCGTTTCAACTAAAAAAGCCACTCTAACGACCTGATTGGTTGGTGTGAGAATGGCGAGAAAGGGAACAGCGCGAGAGGGAATGGCGAGAAAATGTCATTTTAGTCTGATTGGTGGTACGAGAAAATGGGAAGAGAGAAAAAAAAGAGATGGGACTCACGCGAAATTTTTTTCTCCGCGGAAATGGCGTGAAAATGTGGCAGCGTCCCTTTTTCTTCCCTTTTCTCATTTCTACCTCTATTTTCTCCTTATATCTCAAATTATTTAAATTTTTAGTCAAGAACATTGATGTCTTTTAAAAAATAATCAACACTTCTCTCTTCTCTTTTTCTCTTCTCTTTCTCTTTCTCTTATTCCAATCAATACCCAAAATCTACCCAATTTCTCACATTTTTCTCTCTTTTCATATTCTCTCTTCACAATTTCTCTCGTGAACCAATCACACCTAAAGGTATTGATTACCAATCAAGTACTCTACCGTTTGCACGATCGAGCTTTTTATAGCATGTCCCAGCAAAGAAAGACACCAAAGGAAACACCATGAAGCGTTCCTGAGAAAAAGATCCATAGTGTGAAATCCAATTCAATTTCTTTTAACGGTCAACTGAACAATGGATTTGCACAATTCTAAAGTTCAAAACAAGGGAATTTGTAGTCAACGGATGTGCTGACATTCCTTCTTCTGCGTCATTATGCTAGAGTCACCATATCGTTGGAAGACTAACAAAAAGTGCACCCACTTGATGAATAGTGGGGTTTCAACTGTCCAACGTCAACTGCTATAGAACTTTCCTCATCACAGTCAAGAACTGAAGCTGTTATCTTAGGTGATAGCTGATCAGCAAAACTTGTTATAATAAGACCTATATATACAAAATCGGCCAACAATAAACTACATATATCATCCAGAATTAGCAGTGACGCATGACTAAGGGTCTGTTTGTTTGAACTTTTTTTCGCCGCGTTCGTACAAAACAGTGCCGAAATTCTCCGTTTCGAGACACTTCCACGAAAATCTTGTGAGACCAAGCTTCGGTCAAACTAGATTTTTTCCACCGGCAATCTTAACCAACCAGAGCTTAAATCCCAAATATTCACTTTTAACAGTATCAGAAAATGTAGAACGACCCAGTAAGCTATCTGCCTTTGAAAGAAATTGAATTCACCAAATATGAACTAGCCATTTCCAATGAAAACCCAAGCAGCATATGAATTCAATGAGAAACATAAGTTAGAACTGGAGAAGCTATGCACCGAATAGAAATATAATATTTCAATAGAGGTACTGAGAAACTGAAAGTTAGAAATGCAGAAGCTAAGCACCAACATATTCCAATGAAGGTAAACTACATTCTCATTCTGCTATCCCCAGATTCAAGCAAACCAGATGAGTAAAGTAGTAAGGATACAAACTTAGTATCAATAATTCAACATTATAGTCAAGAGAAGTACCATAAACATGGAAAAGAAAAGTTATCAAGGTACCAACAACAAGCAGGACCCATTTTAAATCGTAGATGAAAAAAGCAATAGTCATACAAAAAAAAAAAATTGATAAAATAACACCAATAGCTGAAACTATAGTTTAATCTATTCCATTTTTCACTAATAACCAGCAATCCATTTATACTGTCACAGACAAAAAAAGCAGATTGAATTGTTTAGAAGCTCTAGATAGAATGAGCAAGACAGAGCTTGAAATTCATAAATTAATCTTTCCCTGTCCATCAATGCTTGCAAGTAGCAAGCCAACATTTCCAGGCCAATATCATACTACTAGTCCAAGCAAGTATAAAAGCAGCAGCCAATGGAGTAGATAACTTGATAGACGTCAATGATTCTTTTGCAGCACAAAACCCCGACTTTAAAATGCTATACCAAGGAACTGAATATTGTCCCTTCAGAACATGTGAAATCTAAATAACTCAATGAAAATAGTAAGTAATGGCAAGTTTTTGCCGCATAAAACTTTGTAGGATGCAAGTTGACACGTCTGCACCTTTAGATTACAAATTAATGAGATGGGAGAAAGGCGATACAATATCCTAATTTTGATTTATGCAACTTGTAGTTAAAATTAATTTATAATCCTGTACTATATTGCTATTATAGCGTACCAATCAAATAACTGTTAAACTCTCATGACCATACCTCACTGTTAAATCAGGAACTCAAGGCTAACTCATAACCTTTTTTTCTAATTTCAAGAGTATATATAAATAATAAGAGTATCCGCATCATTTAAGTGTAGTACTTCAAAATAAAATAAAGGGGAAAGTCACATGCTGAAAAATGAAATTTAGGTTCATAATGGTTGGAGAAAATTTACAAGTAGCTTTAATTCATGCATCTATAACAATAACATAGCTGAGCCAGAAAATGGAAGGTAAAGCATATTCCATGCTACCTGAACAAGCTTTGAAAACCTAACCTGCATCTTGCCCCAGATATAAAGTCTATTGCAATAAAATCTAGTAAAATCAAAGCTTATAGATTATTTTACTCCTAGCAGTGTTATAATCAGAAATTTAGTATGCCAATAATATCATGGTATCAGTGCTTTATTCTGCTACCAACATCATGTGAACAACTGCAACCAGAATCTACTCTCTAACAATGTGATGGACTTTATCTCGTGGAAAAGAAACAATAACATTATATATATAGTTTTCCAACCAGATATACTTTCAAAGGTTACAGCTTTACAAGAAACTTCTGGCTGTTTGTTGGATTCAAATCCCCTTTAAGCTACTCTTTCCAGACCTGCTTCGCCTATAGCTCTTCAGCGGTGTCAAATAGAACCTTAACAGGCCGGTATCAACATTACTCGATGAATACCGAACACTCCGATTCCTTTGAAGCGTAAACTCTTGTCTTCCATTCAAAACATTGCCTTTGGTCTCAGAACCCCCAAGGCCATTAACTAAACCACCCATTCTACAAGGATTTCTACAACTAACACTATAGCTACGAATAAGCTTCTGGCTAACCGACTCACTCCCTTGTCCATTAACCACCCTCCTCAGCTTCTGCCAAGACTCTGCAATTGGTTTATTAACCACATCACCAGCAGCACACTCTTCCTCTCCCAACTTTTCTTCCCTCCTCCTCTGTACTAATCCCAACTTATTCCACAACTTACCCCACTTGTGGAACTTGTTGAGTCCCTTTTGATCACCCCCAATTCCAACATCACAAGCATCCTTAGAAGCAGACCCCATTGCACAATCAGACTGAACACTACTCTTAGGTTTCAAATTAGCATCCTTTAAATCTTTCTCAGTGATCAGCACCTTTGCACCATAGAATAACTCAGTGGTGGCAGGAGAAACCTTTGCATTAGATATCACTCTCAATTCATCAACATCCCCAGTCACTGATTTCCTACGAGAATTTGACCTATCAAAACTCCTCCTCCTCCTATCCGAATAGTAATGCTTTGTCTGAGATGACCCACCAGGATAATGCTCTCCACCACCACCATTTTCCAAATTCACCCCCTCCTCATCTTCTTCTTCCTCCTCCTCCTCAACCAAAACCCTATCACCACTAACAGGAACCATTGGGGAAAACCTTGGACATGTTTTCCCAATCAAATAACCATCCCAAGAAGCTCGAGGCGCATCGAACGAAAACCGCGATTCATCCACGGACAACCTGGGATCAGTGTCGCATGATCTTCTACCCAGTGATGATAAACCGTATTCTCCAACTTCGGATTGTGTCTCCCTAAAATTTCTCGTGCCTCGCTTCTGAACCTCCACACTCATCAAACGAATGCCATTGCCGTCACCGTCGCCGTTGCCGGCGCCGGAGGCACGGTTCCTCTTCAACTTCTGTTTCCGCTTCCATTTCCTCAACCTCTTGCTGAACACTGAAGCCGCGTCCCAGAAGCTCCCCCTGAAATCTCTCCCTGCGTTCTTCCCGCTCCGCAATTCGAGATCTATGAACTCTTTCATCGTCTTCGTATCTTCGTCATCTTCGCCGTAAACCCTAATCGCGTCGCCGCCGTGGTAATCCCTGATTGCGAAACCGGAGTTTCCCGAATAGACCTCGAGATTCAGATTCGGATGCTTCTGCTGCTGCTTTTTCTCGTCGTCGATGGTGAAGAGGTCCCACAGCGTGTTTCGCAGCGGCGCGGGTGCAGCGAGAACCTCGCAGGACCTGCGGCGGGGCTCGAGGACTACGGCGGCGGCGGAGGAAGTAGGGTCAGAGGCGGTGTTGCCGGAGCAAGACTTGGTTCGGCGGAGCTCCGGCACGGGGGAAGAGGATTCGATTCCGGCGAGACGTTCGGTGAGGCAGGAGGCGCAGAAACCGGTGATGGGTGTTGAAGGGTGACGGTGACAGGTGGTGAAACGATGCGTTTTGGAAGTCATTGGTGAGAGTGGATGGAGAGTAGTATAACGGTGCGTGGGAGCATGTTAGTTACTACAGTGGAAGTGAAAGCTCAGTGAATGCGTGTCTGTGTGTGTGCGAGTGAGGTGTGACTGACTTGTGTGTGAGAGAGACATAATTAGCATTCACTGTTTAGAGGGTATGAGGAGACCTTTCCCCATCTTATAAATAAGGACTAAGACTACCCCTTCACAGCCTAGCTAAGTTTAGTGCTCATTTATTTATTATTTACTTCCTTTTTTTCATTTTCATTAAAATTAAAATGTATTTTTCTTATCTCTTCCATTTTTTTCTCTATCACAATTGTTATCTAGTTTAGGTTTTGTTTGTTTTAGATCCCCTGCTCTCTCAGAATCATGTTCACTTTTTCGTGTTGGATAGAAATAGCACTTGGCCAGCTTTCAATTTATGCAAAAAAAAAAAAAAAAAAACTTATCTCGGGGCTCAGTTTTATCAATTATGCAGTGAGATTTGAAACAAATAGACTCTTAACGAGTGATAAGATTGATTCGTATAAACTTGTGTCTTAGTACATCTTTAACTAATGATAAGTAAGATGCAACTCGAGTTGAATAAGTTGGGGGAGAAGACTATCGTGAACCACCGTTATAAGTGGTGCATGATACACTATGTTTGAAAATCGTTTAATTAAGTAGTCTCATTGAATCTAATAATCGACTCTCTACATTTGGATTTCCCTTTCTCCTTCTCCCTCCCTCTTCCTTTCCCACTCTTCCCGTTACAACCACCACCTCTGCTCTGTAAAAACCCAATCCACAACCATCTTCCTGATAGTCCCACAACCATGTTAGAGGTACCCGCGCGAAGACCAAACACCGTGTAAAAACCAGAGGGTTTCTGGCAGAGCCGATTTGGGTTCGATGATCATGGTCAATGGTGATGACGATTTTGATGGTTCGTTGAAAGAGAGTGAATTGGGCGAGAAGCCATCTTTCGGTACCCCACAACCACGTCTAAACCATTATAGGGTCAAGTTTGTTGATCATTCTTATTCTTGTTTCTTTGTATAAAGCTTTAAAAAATATCTTAAAATTAATCATGGTTAGAGGGGAACACGTGTGAAATGAAAACAGATATTTGGAAAGACTCAATAATACCTATGTTTTGCAAGTCCATGTTCATATCATTCAATGATTTTCCAGTATAAAAAAAACCATTTAACATTTTTTTTTCCAAGAACGTATACACCAAAATATTCGCACAAAGAATAAAATATGTCACAAGAGAATTTTTTTTGTTTGCCATATTGAATTATATAACTAGGGGTGAAAATAGGTCTGATTTGTTCTAAAATTATTGGGTTTATATCTGACTTGTTACATGATGTAAGCTATTTTTAAGGATTAATATGACATTTTTTAAAAATCTGTCCCAGTCTAAAAGCCTATTTAATGGTTTGTTTCATATCAAGGCCTAGACTACTACTAAATAGGCTAATAAGCCTACCACTAAATTCGTCAACAAAATGACAGATAGACAACAAATTCTGAACAACGTACAGGACACCGTAGAACCAACAGAGAGAGAAGGGGACTTCCGTGTGACTTGTGCAGAGAGAGAAGTCAACAAAAAAAACACAGATAGTATGATTATACGGTATTGGGACAACTTTTTGTTGTCTATATAACATTGCTCATTGGTCAATAAGGCTACCACTAAATAGGTCATGATCATGACTAAATAGGTCAATATAAGCTTACCTTTCTACCACTACATACATCAACAAGCTAAAAAACTAACAAGCATTTAATATGCCAAATTTTGAACAATATTACAAATGTCTAATTAGTATGATATGATTTATATAATAAAGGCAAAAAATTAAAAAAGAGAAATTAAGGAAAGGAAAGGAAATAAATAATATATAATAAATATAGTTATATACTAGTATGCAAGTTAGGTTTGAAGCTTTTCCTACGGAGGGATCCAGCCATATTGAATTTTACCTTCTTTTTTTTTTTACGAGAATATTGAATTTTACTTGAAACAAACATACACCATAAAGCATTAAGTTTTCAAACAATTCTTCATTTTTCCCTAAAACTACAATAACTTAGAATGTATAGTTCACAAACTCACATACAGTATGCATGTTACACAAACTTCAACTTTCAAATCATACTATAAACTTATAAAAACTCTAGATCAGAACAAGAGACAAGAGGGTATAGCCAGATCTCTCAAACACGACCCAAGCAGGAGTTGACCAACAATATTCACAGAGTTAGATTCTTCCGCCTCCACAGTATTAAGTTTGCAACTGCATTGAAAAATAGCATTGATTCAAAAAAAATAATAATAATGGATTCAAGATATATGGGTCAAAATAAAAATAAGCAGAAATTGTATCAATGCAGAAAATCGAAATATTTCTTCAAAGAAAAAAGATATAATGAAAAAAAATGTATATGGGGTCGAATAAGTGTAAACATGTGAGTCTTCAGTTAATAATAGAGATAAAGTTACCAAAAATTGTAATACAAAATTTTAAGAGGAAGTTATGCACATCTAAATAGCCAAGTTTGTGGTGCTTCAAAAGACTCAAATAAAACGCTACATACTCTTTCAGCTAGAATGTCTTGATACGGGATTTTCTCTCCTTGTGATGAATAACAGCTAGAAACATTAATTGTCATAAGCTTTTTACACTTAAATTAGAGTCCATTGTATTATGCTTTTCATAAACGCTTACTGAAAGGAAATACTAGCCTAACTTGTTTACATGCTTAATATACTTTTTTTTATTACAGATGTGTGGAAAAATTGGGGCCTAAAGTCTTAGATAACTTGAAATCTCATCACACCATTGTCAAGCATGACAATCATATCATATAACAAATGCATACACTCAACAGAGAAACAAGCATTGGATCTGCCTAGAGATCTTACATGTCTGTTAACTTTTTCATTTGTTGGGAGATGTTAATTACATCGTCATACGAAAGCTCAGCACACAATTGAAATACTTGAGTCATTGTTAACTCAATGTAACATTTAAACACTACACTATATGAAAATTAAAAATCACTAATAGAAAAGGAACAAAAGAAATAAGAAAACAATGTTTTCAACATATTGCTCCTCTTTTAGATAGAATGTCATGTTCCAAATTTTTTTTTTTCCTTGTGATGACTAATAACCAGAACTTACTGCATATTTGCCACTAGAGCTTCCAACCCTTTTGTCATCTGTTACAAATATTGTAAACACAAATAAAGTCAGTTTAAACTTTAAGAAATTGAAACCAGCAGGGACATACCAAACCACTCCTTACTAGGCCAACACTGAACCATTGTACTCAACGCTTTTCATTATGAGGCTTGGGTTCTAAGATATCAAAGAATCTGTTCATAGGACACAGAGTTTGGACTACACCTTGAAGGACAATAAAACCACTCCTCCTCTTTGTCATTCAATAAAAAACCTTGATTAAACATTTGTTATATGCGACTTAAAAAGCAAAATACTAGTACTCAAGCCACATAAATCACATGACAGTATGCTAAAATCACTATATTCACAAAGAATGCTAACAAGTAACAAGGCACATTTTTTAACAAGTTTCTTAACACTCTTCAATAGGGAATCATTTTGTAGAAAATCAATATAAATGCCTTGTATTAGACAGATCACTTTTTAAAAAATGTGTTGACTTTTAGAGAATGAATCAGTAATAGAGAATGCGTTAAAGAATGCATTTCTGGCATTCCTCTGGCAGAATCGAAAGTTGAAAGTTGAAACTCATCTTATGGACTATATAAGCCATAGCTTATTATTGTCTGTTGTCATACCAAATCATGTTAAAATTTCATGTTTGTTTTCAATTTTTCATCACACAAGTGTGCATAACAATTGAAACCTAACCTTTTTTTTTGACAAGAAATGAAACCTAATTAATACCCAATGGAAAAGTCGAAATCTCATTAACACATTGTCATACATAACGATCATACAACAAATGCATATACCTAATTAACATAGAAACAAGCATTTGATACCTCCATAAAGAACTTACATTACATGTCTACTTAGAAAACCTACATATCACAAAACAATATATTGGGAGTGAACCCAAAATTGCTCAAGGTAAAATTCAAAATCTTTAATTTCTGGTCTGGTCATTGCTGATCAAAATTTAAATTTATTTCTATATGCGAAGAGTTACCTGTGAAGTCCGTCTTATGTGGACTGGAGTTGATCGCACGTATGTCCAAACTCCCAATCCTTCCCACAAATGTAACAGAAGTTGCATCCACACCTAAAAGGAAATATATAATCGAGCAAGTATAATTATATTTGTTGTTTTCATCAAACTAATAACGAATTACATAGATTGAAAAGTTGTTAAAAAGATCAAAGATTTAGATCAGCAATTAAGGTAGGATGCATGATGTAATTACCTGCAGGGAATGTGTTCACATCCACTACTTCTCTCAACATAGATAGAGCATTTGGGACATTTCTGCCACTTTTCTCTTTCAGCCAACTCCAAAAATTTTCTATCCAAATCTTTCTCATCTTCCCCCGTTTCCATCTTCTTTAATTCCTTGCAATTCAGTCCTGCAGCATGCCAGAGCCTGTGAAAGAAAGTGCACTCAGTGATCACAATTTTTCCCCAACATTCACCAACAAAAGAGAACGTACAATTCTTAAAGGGTAAGTAAGTTTCGAATAAGTTTAGGGTTTAAATTTAGTCTCTTGCCAAAAGAAAAAGAAGACCGGGACTTGTACCAAAAAGAAAAAAGAAAAAGAAGACCGGTACAAAAGATATTCTCTCTCCATAGACTAGTAGTTTGGCTTCCGTCGAGTGAAGAGTAAGTAAAATACAAGTATGGTAAATTATCAACAATATATATATATTCCCTCCGATTTAAAATAAGTGTTGATTTAAAAAAGAAAAAATATTTTAAAATATATGTCGTTTTATCTTTTTAATATAATAATAATTAATTTTTTCAATTATATCCCCAAATTAATACGGTGTGTACACTCCAAGTAACTATACTATATTATGTATTTATAACAATTAATAGTTAACAAGAATAATTTTATAAAATTATTACTCTCATTTATTTATTTATTTATTTATTTACTTTCTTAATTTGTGTGAAAAACATTAAACCACATTTATTTTGAAATGGAGGGACTACTTAAAAGTACAATAACATTATGGTGCAATCGGGAGTATTTGTTTTTTCTTTTTTTGATGATAAGGATGGGCGGAGTATCTAATAAAGTAGCAATTATTTTCTTTTTGATGACTAATAAAGTAGCAATTATAGTGTGTGTTTAAGTGAATGAAATTAAGGTGCATATTGTATATACTCCTTTCGTTTTCGAATATAAGTCACAAAAAATTTAAGTTTGGTGATTTTAAATATAAATAAATTTTAATTAATTTCACTTTGTTTAATGATGTCTTACCTAAAATACCATTTGTTGAGTTACTAACAAGAATAATGAACAAATATCAAAGGCAACCAATACTAAATTTTAATAGCAACCAAACCAATGTAATAAAGTCAATCAAACAAGGAGTAGAGAGTAGGAAGAATAACACCGCTATTTGGTTACGCAGTTCGGCCCCAAAAAGATGACCTACGTCTGGGAGAGAAGCGACCTCCGCTTCACTATCAAAGAGTCTTTACAAGAGATTACAATTGCTTTGAACCCCTTTACAATGTCCAAGAAGAACAAACCCAAGAGTTCCCAATCCCCCTCTCTTTTCCTCTATGAATAACTCTCAAGAATAACGATAGAGAAAGCCTTCAATCCTCCCTCTATTCTCTCCTAAGATCCCAAGGTGTTTAACAGTGTTTCCCAGCCCCTAAAACCTCACAAAGACGCTCAAGAACGGCTGCACACAACCCTAGAAAGACTGCACCCCGTCCTGCACAATTCTGCAGCGTCAGGTTTATAAAACCCGACTGTGAATCAATTCACAGGCATAGGTGAATCGATTCACCTAGTTAAAAAAGCCTCCCCTGCACGAATTAATGAAATGAATCGATTCCTGCAAGCTTCACATGCGATTCACAGAGGCGTGCTTCGATTCACAGAGACTCAAACATGCTTGAATCGATTCACATAGCTAGGGAATCGATTCCCAGTGTTCAAGAAACACTTTCAAGCAATTCCATGATCTTCCAAACTGATTTTAAGGCACTCTAAACTCCACAATTCTCCACCTTGACTTCAAATCAGTGGTGATGCTCAACTTTATCCATCAACCACTAGCTGCTCTCTCCATAAATATGGAATTACGTCTCAACGCAATTGATCAAGTCCAATTGATCCTTGAACCTTGATCTAGGAAGATACTCGGTGAACTTCTCACAACCATGCATAATCCCCAAGTCACCAATCATATCCTTCTTTGCCACTCCACCTTGAGTTGTCTTCACATGCTTCAAACCGCCTTTCAAAGAGTCATACCTCCTTTTCCGGTTCTTCCCAATATTCGTTCCAAGTATCTTTTCCACAATGCCGAGATCCATCATCTCAAATCCAGAAGTTAACTTCCCCTTGAGCATACCAATCTCCTCCTTGCTAGAACTTGCCTTTTGAATATCATTCACACTCTCCAACTCAAGATTGACCTTACACACAAGCCTCTCCTTGTACTTTGGTTCTTCAAACTCCGGAATACCTTCCGTCTTCATGAAGTTCCACTTGCATCCAAATACCCTTGACTTTTCCGGTAGATTCACAAGTTCCCAAGTCCGGTTCTTTTCCAATGAATTCACACCTTCATTCATTGCCTTCAACCGTTTCTGACTCTCCATGCTTCCCATTGCTTCACTGAAGTCCCTTGGTCCCGAGTCTTGAACCTCTTCATCTACAAACAAAGCATAACAAACAAGATCAAGATACGCGTATCTCTTGATTGCCACAGTCTCCCTCCTTTCCTATCTCTTGCCAATCGATAGTCGGGATCCACTGCTTGTTGTCTTCCTCTAGAACTCGATGGTGGAGGACTATCCTCCTCTTCATCATTCAGGCCTCACTAGTGGTAGACTCCACCTCAAACTGAGTTTTCTCCACCTCCACTTCTGAGCTGCTATCCTCCAGGTCTTTGCACTTCATCCCCATGCGGGTCTCATCGAAAGTGACATCCCTGCTTATGATAACCTTTGACCCTCCAGATTCCAAATTCCACAACTTGTATCCCTTCACACCCTCCAGATATCCGATGAAGACACATTTCACAGCTCTGGCTTCAAGTTTGTCTTGTCTGACATAAGCAAACACCAAAGCCCCAAAAACCGTCAACTTAGAGTAGTCTGCCGGTCTCCCACTCCAAACCTCCATAGGTGTCTTGAAGTCTAACGCCGTTGATGGACATCTGTTGATCAAATATGCTGCTGTACTCACAGCCTCGCCCCAGAAGCTTTTAGGCAACCCAGCTGCCAAAAGCATACTCCTCACCCGCTCCAAGATGGTCCTATTCATGCATGTTGCTAGGCCATTTTGATGCTGTGAGCCTTCCACGGTCTTATGCCTTTGAATACCTTGTTTCCTGCAAAACTTATCAAAATGCTCTGAAAGAAACTCCAGGCCATTGTTAGTCCTTAAAATTTTCAGTTTAGTTCCTATTTGATTTCCTATGAGAGTATGCCATTCCTTGAACTTTTCAAAGGTGTCACTTTTGCTTTTCAAAATGTAGACCCATACTCTCCTAGAGAAATCATCAACCATAGTGAGGAAATAGGAACCCCCTCCATGAGTTATCACTCTAGCCGGACCCCAAAGATCCGAGTGAATGTACTCAAAGGGTTTACTAGAATGATGCATGCCACCCCCAAACTCAACCTTATGATGTTTGCCTAGTATGCACTTATCACAAAATTCTAGCTTATCCAATTTATCACCACCTAGCAAACCTTGTTTAGCTAGTTCAACTAAACCCCTCTCACTAACATGCCCTAACCTATTATGCCATAACATGGTTTTATCATGCAAGGTTTGGCTAGCTAATGATGCATACCCAATAATAGTTGAACCCTCTAATATGTACAAACCACACATTTTAGTCCCCTTAGCTATTATCAATGCATCATGCGAAATTTTCATCATATCATGCTCAATACTAGTGCAATAGCCTAATCCATCAAACATGCTTATAGAAATTAAATTTCGCTTGAGTTTAGGAACATACCTCACATCTTGTAAAAGGAATTCGCGGTTGTCATACATCTTAAGACGAATTGAACCCATACCTTGAACTTTGCACGCTTCGTTGTCACCAAGGCGAACTACTCCACCTTGCTTGAGCTCCAAAGTTTCAAAATATTCCTTCCTTGGACACATGTGAAAAGAGCACCCGGAGTCCATAACCCAACTCCTATCTGGTTCCCAACTCGTAACCACTAGAGCCCCTGCATCCTCATAACCATCCTCCATAGCAATCGCAACCTCCACGGAATCTTCATTGCCCCCTCTCTCGGGACAATCCCTCTTAAAGTGACCAACCCTATGACAATTAAAGCATTTGTACTTAGCTTTATTGTCCCCTGCCGACTTGGATTTCGCCTTAGGCTTTCTTTTACCGTTTCCTCTACTCTCATTCTTTCCCCTTGAGACACTCAAGCCTTCTCCACTATCTTCCACCTTCAAGTCTTGAAGCTTGGTTAGCTCCTTGGTCCTAATAGATTGTTGGACCTCCTCCAAGGTAATAGTGGACTCCTTGCCATAGAGGAGTGCATCCTTAAAGTGTTCAAAGGACCTAGGCAATGAATTCAATAAGAGTAAAGCCTTATCCTCGTCATCGAGCTTCACATCAATATTCAGTAGGTCATCAATAATCTTGTTGAATTCCGTTAGTTGCTCCACAATAGGTTTGGTCTCTACCATCTTGAATGAGTAGAGATGTTGTTTCAGACATAACCTGTGGGCCAATGACTTGGTCATGTACAACGATTCTAACTTTGCCCACATCTCCGCCGCGGTTTTCTCTCTTGCAACTTCCCTCAATGCCTTATCGCCAAGGCACAAGATAATGGCACTTCTTGCCTTATCTATCATCTCCTTCTTCTCCGTTTGAGACAGGGTGGCCAACATTCTTGCCTCACCCTTCAAGGCTTCAAAGCGCTTCTGTTGAATAAGGATTGCTTCCATCTTCACCTTCCATAGACCGAAGTCGTTATTACCGGAAAACTTCTCGATGTCCCATTTAGTACCCATGGTGCACAATTGAATTATTTGTTCTTCCCCACAGACGGGGCCACTTGTTGAGTTACTAACAAGAATAATGAACAAATATCAAAGGCAACCAATACTAAATTTTAATAGCAACCAAACCAATGCAATAAAGTCAATCAAACAAGGAGTAGAGAGTAGGAAGAATAACACCGCTATTTGGTTACGCAGTTCGGCCCCAAAAAGATGACCTACGTCTGCGGGAGAGAGCAGCCCTCCGTTTCACTATCAAAGAGTCTTTACAAGAGATTACAATTGCTTTGAACCCCTTTACAATGTCCAAGAAGAACAAACCCAAGAGTTCCCAATCCCCCTCTCTTTTCCTCTATGAATAACTCTCAAGAATAACGATAGAGAAAGCCTTCAATCCTCCCTCTATTCTCTCCTAAGATCCCAAGGTGTTTAACAGTGTTTCCCAGCCCCTAAAACCTCACAAAGACGCTCAAGAACGGCTGCACACAACCCTAGAAAGACTGCATCTCGTCCTGCACAATTCTGCAGCGTCAGGTTTATAAAACCCGACTGTGAATCGATTCACAGGCATAGGTGAATCGATTCACCTAGTTAAAAAAGCCTCCACTGCACGAATTAATGAAATGAATCGATTCCTGCAAGCTTCCCATGCGATTCACAGAGGCGTGCTTCGATTCACAGAGACTCAAACATGCTTGAATCGATTCACATAGCTAGGGAATCGATTCCCAGTGTTCAAGAAACACTTTCAAGCAATTCCATGATCTTCCAAACTGATTTTAAGGCACTCTAAACTCCACACCCTTCATTAATTCAAATTTTATTTTTCAATAACTCTTTTATTCTCATAAAACAATACTTCATGAAGGGCAATTTGGGAGATACAATTTCTTTTTTGATTACTTTTAAAAAATTAAATGAGACTAACTATTTTTCTTAAGAAGTGAAGTAATT
This sequence comes from Calophaca sinica, assembly GCA_037113605.1. Taxonomy (NCBI): domain Eukaryota; kingdom Viridiplantae; phylum Streptophyta; class Magnoliopsida; order Fabales; family Fabaceae; genus Calophaca; species Calophaca sinica. The sequence continues at coordinate 59,604,920 of CM073735.1, forward strand.
TTTTTTTCTTATATTTGATAACGGAGTGAGTAAGACCGAGTGATCAGTCACTAGCTGATTCATAAATCCTTCAAAAAACTGATTCATAAAAAAAAAAACTGATACATCAAAACATAACTAGCTTGCAAAAGAAGAAATACTAAAAGACATAAAAAGAAAGAAAATTAAAATCTCCATCCAGTACAAAGAAAAATCATTTAAACATGATTTTTCATAAGTTTAATTAAAATAATAAAAAGGGAATTAAAATCATATAACACATTAACTATTATATTTTATACTGTTAAATATAATTTAATGTAAGTTTTTGAAAAATGTGAATGAAAATAAACAAATTTCCAAAGGATTCGTAATTAGTACAGTACAGGAAGATTATTTATGCATCGTGAAATGCGACGTGAGGATGGCATACATTTCCAAAGGGCTAGTTCACCGTTACGTATAGCAGTACTCCTACCACTCACGAATTACGATCGTTGATGCATCGTGAAATGCAACGAATTAATGATTATTGAAGCCAAATGTTAACTTAGTACTCGCTCGGTCCACAGTATAAAAAAACAAACACTTTTTTAGATTTATTGATAAATTTAAAAATGTGTTTGTTTCTTATACCGTGCACCGGAAGAAGTACGTAAATAGTAGTTAAAATATGAAGTAATTCTATACCCAAAAAAATTGAAGTAATTAGGTAAATATTTAAAATAGTTAAATTAAAGAGTAAGTTTTTTTGTGAAGTAAAAAATAAGTTTAGGACTTTATTATAAATACGAATAACTAGTTAGAAGAAGGACTTGGAGAAAATATGAAGATTTGTATTTAAAATTTTAATTTAAATAATCTGAATCATAAAGAGTTAAAGTAAAAAAAAATTAAAGAATGGTAAATATTGTAGGTGAAAAGGTTAAGACATTAAGCGTAAGAATATCTTAACGAAATTCTATCGTTAGAAGAAGGATCTATGAGTAAAATATTAAGAATGTACTCTAGTAGTTAATCTAAATTGCTAAACTTAAGATAAATTTAGCATTCTGTGCAAGAAAATATAGCTTTTTTTTTCCTTCTTTTTCTACTTTTTTATAATGGGGATCAATAGTAATTCCCCACTTTTCCCCTATATAACTCGAACCCACGTCCCTTTTGGTATAGGTGAAACGTCTTATCAACTGAGTTGCAAGAAAATATAGCAGTTTTAGGTCTTTCTTAGAGTTGATTCTCCTTTATTTAAGTGTGTGTTTGGTATTGGATTAGGATTTGATGCAGTTGACTGTGTCTCTCTCTCACTAGTTGTATTTATTTAATACTTATTTGGAATAAATCAAATTAATGGTTATGGATGGGTGTGAAACCAATCTAATTGTTGATATTACACTGACTTCAGGGGACTACGGGATTCTCAAATGCAGAGAATCGAGGTCCGTTTGGTACCATAATGGATGGAGGTTGAATTAATGTACGTCACTTTTGAAGCTCCAAATTGTAGCTTCCAGCGAAACCACTATGGATGAGCATTGTGACGCGTTTTGGACGTAGATCCAAACACACACTAATGATATGTTTGGAACCGCAACAGTGAAAAACAGACATCCGATGAAACTGAGGCTAGTAGATACAACTTCTGCGGTGGACTTGTATTGGAACTCGAGAAAAAGTGAAATTACAGCGAATCCAAACTTGCACAAAGGCCATCTCCACTGGGCTTTTACTTGCTTGTTAAGCACTCCTTGTTAACCACCCCAACCATTGGAAAGTGTTCTTATAGAAGAACATGGAGAGAGAAGGTGCTTATACAAGCATCAGTTCTTATAATAAAAAAGTGTAAGAGTGTACACTGGCCGGATTGGGTCAGTTTTGACTAAACTGGATACCCGAACCAATAAAATTTTCTCGGTTTGGGTTGTGTCAAAAACTCGTAGTTTTCCTGTCAAGCCCGAACCAAACCAATCCGGTGATAAGTGGGTTGGTTCGAATTGAGTTCGCGGGTCATGTGACAAAAAAAAGTAACTTTTAAAATTTCAAGAAAAGTGTCATTAAGCAATTAAAATTCCACAGAATTTCCAGCAACACTTAAAATAAATTCCACAGTTTTTAAATGACATTATATTCTACACAATAGAAAGAAACCCTAATTTCTAAGTGAGCAAGTAGTGTTTCATCCCTCATGAATCATGACCGTGTGATAATAAGGTATATAAAAATTTAAAAAAAATAAATTTCATGTCATCAGGTTGGGTTCGAGGATTCACGGATTTGAAATCATAAATCATTACTCGAACCAAACCACTTCAGGTTTGGACGGGTTGGTTTGGGTTCGATCTAAACTACGAAAAAACCGAATCAAACGTTTTGGGTTGAGTTGGATCGTCGCCTTGATCGGGTCGACCCAGACCGGTCTACACCCCTAAAAAAGTGGGTCCTTTTTAGTTTTTTAATAGTAGAATAAAGCAAGTTGTTGATGAAATGTAAAGAGGTGGGGTAATTAGTAGGACCCTATTTAATAATTTTTTTGAAGTTGCTAGGTTGAAAAGATAAAGTACTTAAATTGTAAAACAAAGTAATATGTAAAGGTGAGACCAACACCAAAAGTTAAAAAAACGAGAGTTGTGATACACATGCTCACAACACGAATGAGACACTCTTTTAGTGGGAAGAGACATCCGCTTAAACAAGTTTTCCACAAACGCAAGTCATAACAAATGTTTAGCTTTCCCGGTCTTTTCTGTTCTCTTTTGTTCCATGTAAACCATTACCAGCTATGTCAGGGGGATGTCCCCAAGACATAGCTCATGTGGTTGAGTTGAAATATCTTTAAGAGTTTGAGTAGAAGGTCCATGGTTCAAACTTGACCACTAACGTAACACACTAACAAGTGACATTTGTCATTAAAGGGGACACGATCATTCTTTTATCGTGGTCTACCTATTGCTGTTTCTAATTCAGTATCTTCTATTTAGACAACAAAATTATGTTCTACTCCTTATTTTATATGTGCAAACACACGATGAAGATTGATTACTCATTCTCGTATAGCCAGACACTTCGATATGTGCAAACTCTTGGTTCAATTAATTTTTTATCCCAGGTTTTCTACTTATCCATTTCTCTTTTGGTATGTAATATGGTTATTAGTTACTGGACACACCTTAAAGTTCAGAACTCTATGAAATACTTAAGTCGAATTAATGTAACATCAAAACACTACACCATATAAATATTCAAAATCACTAGGTACTAAATTAAAAAGAACAACAAAGGTTGCAACGTTGATGCTCTTTTAGCCAGCTAGAATGTCATGTCATTGACCAAATTTTCTTTCCTTGTGATGACTAATAGCTAGAACGTCCTGCAGACGCGAGCTTCCTCTAACCTTCTGCTGTCTGTACATTATAAACATTGTACACTTAAATTAGAGTCAGTTTAAACTTTAAGAAATTGAATGCCCAATCAGCAGGCATATATAGCAAACCCCTCTTTACAAGGCCAAAACTGAACCATTGTATATTCAATGCTTTTCGGGAACACTCGTTGTAAGCAAAGTGATTGACTTGTACCTCCTGCTCCTACTAGCTTCATAATGGTATTTAGTTTGCGGTAATCATTATGAGGTTGGTTTCAAGATATCAAAGAATTCGTTCATGGAACAAAGTGTTTCCTAGATGTTGGGTATGCAAATAAATGCCATGCTTTTATTTGCAGGACTACAAATATAATTTTGCCCACCTTGGATGGTATGTTTTATAAGAGGAAGTGGTTTCCAAATTTCAATTGATCCAGATTTGCCAGAGAATGCAAGGCAACAATTCTGAATTTCTTAGAGTGGGTGTGTGTGTGTGTGTGTATACTTGTGTACAAATTACTTTTCAAATAATGTGTTGACTTTCTGGAAAATAAGTAGAGAATGCTTTAAAGAATTAATTTTTGGCATTCCTCTGGCTAAAATCGCTTGATGTTCAGGTCTCCCATATTTTTGTAGGAGAGTTGGATGTTGGGGGAACTCATCTAAACAACTACATGCTATAGCTTATTAATGTCTGTTGCCAAAGCAAATCATCTTAAATTTTTGCTTTTATTTTCAACACATAAGTGTGCATAAACAGCAGAACCTATTTGGTACCCAATAGAAAATTTGAAATCTCATTGTCCTATTGTCATAACATAACAATCATACAACAAATGCATACACCTAATAGAGAAACACACATTTGAAATGTCCAAAGAGTTTATATGTCTACTTTGAAAAACCTACATATTAACAAAACTTTATATTGGAGTTGAGACAGGTCATTTGGTGTATGGAAACATAAAACTAGCTATCCAAGAACTTATTATTATGAAATTCAAAATCTTTTCTTTCTGGCCATGGCTTAACAAAAGAAAAATTTAATTCTATATGCAAAAGTAAAATTCAGAATCCTTTATTTCTAGTCATTGCTTAACAAAAAAAATTAATTCTACATGTGAAGAATTCCAAAGTTACCTGGGAAATGTTATGTGGCCTGAGGTGTATTGCACAGATGTCCATACTTCCAATCTTTACCACACTTGTAGCAGAAGTTGCATCCACACCTGGAAAGAGAAAATTGAGCTAATATAATTTTTTTTATTTTTTATTTTCATAATAGATTTAAAGTTAAAATGATTAAGAATATATATACACATGTATAATACAACCTGCAGGGAATGTGTTCACATCCACTCCTTCTTTCAACATACATAGAGCATTTGGGACATTTCTGCCACAATTTTGTTTTAGCCAACTCAAAAAAATTTAGATCCAAATACTTTTCATCTTCACGTGTTTTCAACTTCTGAAATTCCTGGCAATTCATGTCTCCATGCCATGGAACCATACACTGTGCACAGAAGAGTCTATGACAGGATGGACACTCAGAACTGGTCACAAACTCTTCTCCATCATTCACCAACAAAACAGAACAATTCTTAAAGGGACAATAAGACTTTTGCCGCGAATCAATACAGGACTCGCACCTTAGAGTTTCCCATCGAAGAATGACTTCATTAGACAAAATGGGTTGCAAAATTTCCGGATTCAGTTCCACACAACAGCCTGGAATTGGACAATTCACTTTCGCAACATTTATTTTTATTTTGACAGCCACGTGCATAGATATGCAATTAACACAAAAAGGATGGTTGCAAGCGCCGCTTCTGAACATATCAGAGTCTGTTATGGAATCAAAGCATATAGCACATAAGCTGTTTGAGGATTGGCCTTGATCACCAATCATCTCCGTGGTGAAGTTAACTTTTTTCTTAGGGATTGTTTTCTTCTTCCTTTCATCATGGTCTTTGGAGATAGATTTTCTCTTCATAGTATTTTTTCGCGTCCCAAGTTTTGCTGCCGGAGAACTCCGAGACCGAGTCGTGGGAGGACTGTGGTTTTGATCCATTTTTTTCTTCTTGTTGTTGTGCCTTGAGCTCCCTGATTCGATCGACTTGCTTCTTGATCAGGTACTTCTGTTGTGCGGTTTGTTGGTGTTTGATTTGGTAGGCATGGTGGAATGGAAGTTACTCACACAATTTTGAAAACCGAACCAATATGGACGGACGTGTGGAGCGTGCACAGCAACAATTTTAGGGATTTAGCGACTATTTCGGGCAACAATGTTATCAAATTCAGATCATAAAAAAAAATGTTATATACCCAATAAGAAAAAATTAAAAAAAAAAATGTTATCGAATTCAAACTCAATCATTGATTGATAACATTTTTTTAGGGAACTAGTTTTTTTTAGGGAACCAATTGATTGATACTACGTTAAAACTTGCAAATCTAGCTAATTGATAACATTATTATAAAGAAAAACGATTTAAACATGATTTTTCATAAGGTTAAATTAAAATAATAAAAAGGGAACTAAAAAAGTAACTTTTTGAAAAATGTGAATGGCAAATGCTACCCGCACCCCCTTATTGCTAGTCGCACCCCCTGAAAAGGGGCCCCACATCAGTTGGACAAGAATACCTTTCTGCGTTTGGATTGGACTGATAGGACAAGACAAAAGCTGCCATCATTTTTTTGCATCTTTTTTTTTTGGCCTTTTGATATGAACGTGAATTAGAATCACGTACATGCACGTAAATTAAATTCGTCTGTCCGTGAATTGAATTCACGTAAGTTACGTAAATTAAGTTCACGGAAGGGAAAAAAATTAAACTAGTTACGTAAATTGAATTCACGTAACTTACGTAAATTGAATTCACGGAAGAGAAAAAATTTTAAACTAGTTACGTAAATTCAATTCACGTAACTTACGTAAATTCAATTCACGGAAGAGAAAAAATTTTAAACTGGATACGTAAGTTACGTGAATTCAATTTACGCAGCCAATTTAAAATTTTTCCCTTCTGTGAATTGAATTTACGTAAGTTACGTGAATTGCATTTACGTAAGTTACGTGAATTGAATTTACGTAACTAGTTTAAAAATTTTTCTCTTCCGTGAATTGAATTTACGTGAAGAGTTTAAAATTTTTTCTCTTCCGTGAATTGAATTTACGTAAGTTACGTGAATTCAATTCACGGAAGAAATTTTTTTTTAAACTCTTCACGTAAATTCAATTCACGAAAGAGAAAAAATTTTAAACTAGTTACGTAAATTCAATTCACGTAACTTACGTAAATTCAATTCACAGAAGGGAAAAAATTTTAAACTGGATACGTAAATTGAATTCACGTAACTTACGTATCCAGTTTAAAATTTTTTCTCTTCCGTGAATTTAATTTACGTAAGTTACGTGAATTGAATTTACGTAACTAGTTTAAAAAATTTTCTCTTCCGTGAATTGAATTTGCTTGAAGAGTTTAAAATTTTTTCCCTTCCGTGAATTTAATTTACGTAAGTTACGTGAATTCAATTCACGTAACTAGTTTAAAATTTTTTCTATTCCGTGAATTGAATTTACGTAAGTTACGTGAATTCAATTTACGTAATTTACGTGAATTCAATTCACGTAACTAGTTTAATTTCTTTCCCTTCCGTAAACTTAATTTACGTAACTTACGTGAATTCAATTCACGGACAACGAATTTAATTTACTTGCATGTACGTGATTCTAATTCACGTTCATATCAAAAGGCCAAAAAAGAAAAAGATGCAAAAAAATGGTGGCAGCTTTTGTCTTGTCCTATCAGTCCAATCCAAACGCAGAAGGGTATTCTTGTCCAACTGATGTGGGGCCTCTTTTCAGGGGGTGCGACTAGCAATAAGGGGGTGCGGGTAGCATTTGTCAATGTGAATGAGAAAAAAGAAGTTCCGGACGACCCATAATTTGGTCAACTGACATTCATAAGTTTCCCAGGACTCAATCGTAAAGCAAGATTGTTTTTTCTTTTGACAGAAAAAAGGAAGATTGTTGATGCATTGTGAAAACTGAAACGCAACGAGTGTGGATGGCGTAGGGCCGTTTGGATTAAAGTTTGCAAACGGACGTTTGATTTAACGTTATTTTGCAAATGGATGTTTGGTCAAAATTGAGTTTACAGTAACGTGATTTTTGTTTGAATACTTTTTTCGCAAACGTTTGACAAAATGAAATTTGTTTGGATGATATTAATCAAAATTACTTTTAAATGTATAATTACCAAAGAGGGCATGAGTATTATAATATAGTATTAATATTATTTTTTACATTGTTTTGTTAAAAAAATAAGTTCCACTACCAGTTTAGAAAATTCCCAGTACAATTTTAGTGAAAGTATAAAATAACAAGCTAATACATATATGCTCCAAATTTAAAAATAGAATAACAAGAAAAACACATAGAGCAAAAGGATATGATTTTTTTTTTTTTTGGTTACCATATCATTGGTACGCAGTATCCACCGGTCCGTGTGGTTCTCTTCTCCCAAGAGAATTTTTGCCACACCCAAGACTAGAACTCGAGACCTTGGGATGGGATTCGAACTCAGTTACCACTCGGACCAACCCTTATTGGTAAAAGGACATGAATTTTAAAATGTAATGTTAATATTATTTTTTTTATTTTAATTCAAAATTTTGAAGTATATGAACCGGTTGTACTTAAGCCCCAGGCACATGGCTCGATTCCTTGGGAGGGCAAAAACTCCACTAAAGGGGTGTGGAGAAGTCATGTGAGTGAACCGGACATTGTGACATGCATTGCAGAGGGGTCTGTGGGCCCGGTATGCATCACAAAGATAGTGGGTTGGGCACACTGTGGTACGCCCAAAAATGGGTAGCAGCCCAGGGTTTTACAATAAAAGGCACCTTTTATTGTAACAGTCTGGGCCGCCACCCATATTGAGTCGTACCACACCGCTCGACCATCTCCGGGACTCTCGACCCATTATCCTGGCCCACCCATGGCTCAAAGGGCCTCAGCAGTGTCCATTGAAACTCACAGGACTTCTCCACACCCCTTTAGTGGAGTTTTTGCCCTCCCAAGGAATCGAGTCATGCACATGGGGCATAAGTACAAGGTTTTTGACTCCCTTGTACCGCCAACCCAGTCAAAAACCTTGTACTTAAGCCCCGGGTACATGGCTCGAGGTACATGGCTCGATTCCTTGGGAGGGTGAAAACTCCACTAAAGGGGTGTGGAGAAGTCCTGTGAGTTTTACCAGACATTGTTGAGGCCCATTGGGCAACGGACTGGATCGGACAATGGGCCGGGGAGTCCGGTAGGTCTTAACACACCAATTTGTCTATATTTTAGGGCATTTTTAGTATCTAATTACACTATTTTGCTCTGATTAATGCACAAAGGTACTCATTTATGTCTTATTATGCAGAAATATCATGAAGACATCACTTAGAGTAAAAGATACGAAAAAAGGACAAAAAACTGGCTAGTTTTGGAGAGTTTTAGCACAACTGGACAAGCGGTACGGCCTGACCTACCAACGGTACGGCCGTACCTAGAGCAGAATCGCAGTAAGGGCATACCCCCTCAGTCCGTACTACCTGACGCCATTAAAATAGTCTAGTACGGCCGTACACAAGTAATGTCAGGGCAACAGCACGCACGAGTACGGGCCAATGTCATCTACGAAGCTCGGTACGGCCATATATATTTGTTGTACGGCCGTTCCCCGTCCCTGATCAGTGCAGATTTAAAGTCAGAAAACCTAATTCGCAGCCCAGTCTATAAATAAGGGTTCTTAACATGTTACAAAGACCCTTATTGAGTATCATTCGAAAACACTATACGATTCATGGGACCTTTTTCTAAGTCTAATAACAACATGTATATCTTAGTGGCAGTAGATTATGTCTCCAAGTGGGCGGAAGCCATAGCGTTACCAACTAATGACGCCCGAAGGGTAGTAAGGTTTTTGAAAAAGAATATTTTTCACTGGATTTGGAACTCCTAGAGCAATAATAAGTGATGGCGGAAGTCATTTTTGCAACAAACAATTTGACAACCTCTTAGCTAAATATGGAGTCAACCATAGAGTGGCCACACCTTATCATCCCCAAATCAGTGGCCAAGTAGAAATCTCTAACAGGGAACTCAAGAAAATCCTAGAAAAAACTGTTAGTGCATCAAGAAAAGACTGGTCTCTCAAACTAGATGATGCTCCGTGGGCATACAGAACCGCTTTCAAAACACCTATAGGAATGTCACCTTATAGACTATTGTTTGGAAAAGCTTGTCACCTCCCTGTCGAGTTAGAGCATAAGGCTTATTGGGCTACCAAATTTATAAATTTTAATATGCAGATGGCAGGTGAGCATCGTCTATTACAGATAAATGAGATGGATGAATTTTCATTGGAAGCCTATGAAAATGCAAAATTGTACGAGGAGCGCACTAAGAAGCTGCAAGATCAACGTATCAAGAAGAGAGATTTTCAAATTGGAGACAGAGTATTAATTTACAACTCTCGACTTCGACTATTCCCAGGGAAACTCAAATCCCGTTGGTCAGGTCCCTATGAAGTAAAACAAGTCTTTCCATATGGAACAATAGAAGTGGTTGCTAAAGATGGGTCAACTTTCAAGGTGAACAGACAACGAGCGAAAATCTATGTTGCAGGAACACCTAGGGCCACATCCAAAATCTCACTACAATCACCAACCACTTGAAGCAACACGTCAGGCTCGTGACATCAAACAAGCGCTTCACAGGAGGCAACCTGTAGACCTTTACTTAATTTTTATCATTTATTTTTAGTAATTGTTAAGTTGTTTACTTTTGCAGTTTATTTATCACCTCCGAGGTACTCCAGGCAGCTGAAGTTGATGGCATAGAAATATCGATAACCCCATCAATTTGCTCGTGATATTTTTCAGAGGGGAGCCCCTTTCTACATTCTTTTATAGCACTTATTTTTAATTTTTATCTTATATTGTTGTGATTGCTTTAAAATAGTCGCGGTGGGGACACTGCTAGAAATAAGTGAGGGGAGGGAGTTTTACATTATACTTATTACTTGGTTGTGCTTATAACTGCTTACAATTATAGAAGAACTTTAAATTTTTGCTGATTTAGGGGCTATGCAAATTTTTTTTATGACAACTTTTGATTGAATCAATTCGTTGCTAGTTTTGGAATTTGCTGAAAATTAGAATTGAAGTTCTGTGAGTTTAACTTTATGTGTAAGCTATTAAATATGAGTTTTGAGCCTGAAATAAGAGGCAACACTATGCTTTTGTCTCTCTTCTTTGTTGAGTGATATTTTTCATGGAATGTGCATTCTAGAACTTTTGCCGAGACCATTACGAGTCGAATATGAATTTATTTGCATGTGAATTTGGAAAGAGCAATTTTTAGGAATTCTTCAGGCCACTACCATTTGAATATATTATCTCACTAGTTGCCTACTTTTGAGCCTAAAAGTATTATATTTAATTTCTTTGGTACCCCTCTTGTTTTTATTGATTATCTTCTGTGAAGTCAACCTTGGAAAAATTTTATTTGAGAGTAATTAGTGGCAAAAATTTATTGAATAATGTTGTAAAGTCCCTTTTATTTATTTACAAAAAGAAGGCTTATGAATTTGTTCCCCTCTTAATTCTTAAAAATGATTGATTGCTGCATAATTGCATGAAAGGAGGAAAGGAAAAAGAAAAAAAAGAAAAAAGAAAGAGCATTGAAAAAGAAAAAGAAAAAGAAAAAAAATTGTGATAATGCTCATGCCTTCATAAGTTGTAAAAAGAAAATATTTTGATTGAAAAATTGGGATTATTGTCTGCTCTTGAAAGTGAAAAAGAATTAGGCTGCTTGTTTTGGTTGATTTGTTTCTGACCATTTGCATGACATTTTCTTTCTTTTATCATACCAAACATTATTACCTTGGCCCCATTACAACCAATGAAAGACCCTTATTCCTCTTTTGCATGTCTTATAGATCCTAATAGTAGAGTTTTTGGTCAATGTATAAGCCTGTGGCAATGCCTTTTCATTTGAAAAATCTGAGTGTTAATTGCTATGCCTACAAACACTTTGAGATTGGTGAGAGTGTGACTTAAAAATCACAGATTGTTAGCTTACTTGAACTTACATATCTAATTGGGCATTCTATTGACTGACATGTTTTGTGATATCATATTGTTGTCTCACTTCTTTTTCTGCCCCTATTCAGTAGAAATAGCTTTTCCTACTATAATTAATCAAGTAGTTTGCTTGAAGGCACACAAAGTTCAAGTGTGGGGATGTGTTAACACACCAATTTGTCTATATTTATAGGGCATTTTTAGTATCTAATTATACTATTTTGCACTGATTAATGCACAAAGGTACTCATTTATGTATTATTATGCAGAAATATCATGAAGACACTACTTGGAGCAAAAGATGCAAAAAAAGGACAAAAAACTGGCTAGTTTTGGAGAGTTTTAGCACTACTGGACAAACGGTACGACCTGACCTACCAACAATACGGCCGTACCTAGAGCGGAATCTCAGTAAGGGCGTACCCCCTTAGTCTGTACCACCTGACGCCGATAAAATAGTCCAGTACGGCCGTGCCTAAGGCAGTACGGCCGTACACAAGTGATGTCAGGGCAACAACACGCACGGGTACGGGCCAACGTCATCTACGAAGCTCGGTACGGCCGTGTATATTTGTTGTACGGTCGTACCCCATCCATGATCAGTGCAGATTTGAAGCCAGAAAACCAAATTCGCAGCTTAGTCTATAAATAAGGGTTCTTAACATGTTACAAAGACCTTTTGACGAATTTCTGAGTCAAGAGCCCCCTTATTGAGAATCATTCGAAAACACCATACGATTGGAGTGAGTTTGAATCATTGGAGTTTCCCATCAATTCTGAATTGTTGCTGGAGTCCGTGGAGACGTGAGGAACACACGAGAGGATTGTCGTCATACCAAAAGGGTGTCCTGGTTCTTAAACTCATGTCTTTTAGGAGTTTGGATTTGTTTTACTTTCTTTTGTTGCATGACATTATGAGTAGCTAATTCCATCACTAGGGGTGATGGGGGATCTTTTACAATGTTCTCGATATCCGTTTAATTGCTATTTTGAATTCCTTATTATCTTTATGAACGTGTTGGTTCTAGCATGCTTAATCTAATAGGGAGTAACTAACCCTTATAAAATTAATTAGTTGTTGTAACATGATCATAATTAATTAGTGGAACTCTAGGATCACAGAGCTCGCGATATACGCCAGATAGGTTATTGCTTGTTTCCAATCAGTTATTAAGTTAACAAACTTGCCTGCTCTTAATGCTCTTTCCCTTAGTTATCTTCCTGGACCAAACGGAGTAATTAGTTGGGAGGAAGGCTACTGCAAGCGAGGATAGCTATTAGTAATTTAGAGTAAGTGGTTGGCATTTAATAGGGAAATACAATTCATAATAGCAAGGAAATAGATTCAAGATCTAGTATTAGTGAACCCAGGTCCCGTAGGCCTCTCCTATTTGATCTTGCTTTAATCATTTTAGTTTGAAATCTTACTTTTGATTCGCTTAGTTTTCTATTCAATTTCAATCCGATTACTCTGTTCGCTTAAGGAATTAAAAGATCTTTATTACGCTGGTACTTGTGCATTCCCTGTGGGTTCGACATTTGGAATCTTAACTATACTCCACTTTATTACGAGTTACGGTCAGGTGCACTTGCCTGAGACGTAACAAGTTTTTGGCGCCGTTGTCGGGGACTGTTTTAGCAATATTAGTTCAACGAGATCTTAGTTACTTTAAGCATTTTTAGTCTATTTTCTGTTTTAATATTCTATAACTATTTTACTATCATCTGTATACTCAGGCACTGCAATGGAAGAAGAACCAGAGCTCACTCTTGAAGAGTATTTCTCTGCTTCTGTGGATACTCCGGAGAGCATAAATGGCCCAGCCATTAGGCGGCGTAATTCAAATATAATCCTGCCTTAATCAAGCTAGTGTCTGTAGTATAATTTTCGGGGCTAACTTCGGAAGACCCACATGCCCATCTAAAGAGCTTCCGAAGAATACTTAGCACTGTTAAGTATAATGGTGTCCTAGCTGAAGATATTAAACTAACACTATTTCCATTCTCATTGCAGGGAAAAGCTCAAATTTGGCTAGACTCTTTGGCACCAAACTCAATCACTACTTGGAAAGATCTGAAGGGCAAATTTCTCCAAAAATATCTATCTTTAACCAAATTTGCAGAAATAAGAGCAAAAAATAACGAATTTCAAACAGGTTGAATTAGAGCCAATGCACGAAGCTTGGAAGCGTTTTCAAGAATTGCTGAGAGGTTTTCCACACAAGGAATTTAATACATGGCAACTTGTGCACATCTTTTACAATGGGTTAAATCTACATAGTAGAGCTGCCATAGACGCTGCCTGTGGGGGATCTCTAGGAACAAGAGCACCCTCTGAGACAATAGAAATTATTAAAGAGATGGCTCAGAACGATGCATAATGGTTTTCGGAGAGGAAACAGGTTGATCCTAAAATAGGGAGTCATGAGAGGCAATCTCCTTTATCTTTAGAAGCCAAGGTGGATGCACTTACTGAAAAATTCGAAGCCCTACTAGCATCTCATACCCATATCATAACTTCAGGGAAGTCTTCAATAATTGAGAATGAAGTTGCGATGGTTAACTTCATAGGCACCGAGAAACATGGTGATCACTGCTCAAATAATAATAATCCGGTATGGAGAAATCAATGCTCATTTTTTTAGGCTCAAGTAGGAAGGAAGCCATATCCAGGCCATTCTACATTAATACAGGGATACACGAAGAAACTTGACGAAAGATTTAAGCAACTGGAAAAATTGGTAACAACAAATGAAGAGACACAGAAACAATTAACAGATCAATTAGCTCTCTTGATAAACCATTTGGCCAAGAAAGAAGAGAAGACATATGTAGTACCCTAATTTTGTCCGACCTTTTTATTTTATTTTATTTTATTTTATAATAATAATAATAGTAATAGTCGTAGTAGTAGTAGTAGTAGTAGTAGTAGTAGTAGTAGTAGTAGTAGTAGTAATAAAAATATTTTTGGTCTCATGAAAAAAGAGAAAAAAAAGAAGAAAAGAAAAAAAAAGAGTTTATTTTTAATGAAATGAGGTGTGTGAATTAAAATATGGGAGGTGCCAATAACAATGGTCCCAAAAGCTGCTAGCCCAACCGGCCCAACACCCTCCAGCACTCATATTTTCGCGTGCACCCCTCTTTTCTCTTATTTCCACACCCCTGCACACCTCCCTTGCACCATGCTGATGCTCGCACCCCTCATTTTCTCTCGCACACTTCCCCTAAACCTTAAACCCGCGCGGCCCATCACCAACCCAGCAGCCCAATTCCCTCTAACCCTAAAAAACCCTAAAACCATCTCACATCCCCTCATTTCCTCAAATCGGCCGCTCCAACCGTCCCTCTATCTCTTCTCCTCCATTTTCGGCTCATTCTCTCTCCCTTTTCATTCTCACCAAAACCTAACCCTAATCTCTCCCTCACTCTCTCAACCCTAAGCCGCGTCCACAACTTACCCTCCCCACAATATTTTCTTTCCTTTTGCTTCTCTATTCACACAAGATCGAACCAAATCATATCTTCTCCCCATGATTCGGTCTGAATTCGAGTTTTAAAAAATTTTTGCATGAGGAAAACATGTGGATCTCGACAAATCAGGGAAGTCTCCACCTTTCTTCTTCTTTTATGTTTCTTAATTAATTTGATTCGGATCTGAATGTTAACAACTTTGATCTTCTTTTTTCAGGAATTGCAAAGTATAAAACGGGAGCAGTTTCTGGAGCTAAAGGGGGGAGCGAACCGATGAGAGTTTTCGGGATCTGAAAAGAGTCATCAAGAGAGCGTTCTGGATCTCAAAAAAAAGGGAAGTTGTTTTTTGAATCTGAGGAGAGACAGAAGCGAGAGCCAGGCCGCTGCTGAGATCTTTGTGAGGCCACAAAAGAAAAACAAACACTCTTAGTTTTAGGTGGATTTAATTTTTTGCTACCCTGTAAATTTCTAGGTCCCGAGTTGTTCGCCCAGGTTTCATCTCCTTCTCTTATTTTTTTTTCTTTTTTGATCTGTAATAGCAATTCAGATTGTTAGCCTTAATCTATTCTATTATATTTCTTCAGCTTGCTTTATTTTTTATTAACTTTTTTATTTATCTTCCTATTTGGATCGTGTTTATTTGTTGCTGCTGAGTTTTTTTTTATTTTCTCATTTTACATCATGTGAGGCTCGAAGCTAGTGTTAGGGTTTGGCCTCCCAATGGGGCCAAACCTTGTAGGGACCGAATTACAAATTTTCCATTAAGAGGGGCATCAAAGCAAAAAAGGAAAGTTTCTACCTTTTTTCATTTATATGTTTTTTTCTTTAATAAGTTAACATAATTTATCGAAATCATGTTTATTTTCTTTTCCAAAGTTTCCTTTTTTTTCATTTCTGTGTTATTTTTAAAAAAGGGATGAAGTAATAATATTAAAAAAGGAATTTCTCTGGATTCTAACAAAAATAATAATAAAGCTTTCTTTTTTGAAATGAAGTACTTTCCTTTTTTAAATAAATTAGTTTTTAGGCACTATTGCTAATAAAACCAAAAAGGGAATCAATTTTAGGCAAATATTTTTTCGAATAATTAAAGGTAACATTTTTATGGGCGCTTTAGGGGTGCTAGTACTTTTCCTATGTGTAACTAACTCCCGAACTCAAAATCTGGTTCAAAGACCTTTTTCATCGTTAAATTCAAAAATATCCAAAAAATAGGTTTTCCAATGTTTTCCTAAAAAATAAATATTGGTGGCGGCTCCATTTAATTTTTGGGTGGTTGTCACAACGTATACTCAAGAAGTGCAATCTAACTTAATAACTACAAGAGGAGGTACAGTACTCGCGGGGCCATATGAGAAGAGCAAAGAAAAAGCCACACCCGCTCAGCCCCAAGAAGATTCACCTACTCCGACTGAAGAAAGAGAGACAATAAACAAAGAGCCTGAGAAAGGACAGTCAACGGTGCCTGTCAATCCACCTGACGTAACCCCTGTTGTGCCATTCCCACAGAGACTGAAAAATGACTTGCAGGACCCTCAATTTGCAAAAATTTTAGAAGTCCTGAAGCAGCTAACTATCAACATACCATTTGTGGAAGCTATTTCTCAGATGCCTAAATATGCCAAATTCTTGAAGGATATCCTTGCCAACAAGAAAAAGCTAGAGGAGCTATCAACTGTTAGGTTGAGCGAGGAGTGCTCAGCCATAATCCTGAAAAAGCTACCTCCTAAAATGCAGGATCCATGGAGTTTTACAATACCATGCACAATTGGAAATTCTTATTTTGAGAAAGCTCTTTGTGATTTAGGATCTAGTATAAATCTAATACCTTTATCTATTTTTCAGCGACTTGGTTTAAAAGAAGTCAGACCCACAAGACTTCAATTACAGCTGGCAGACAGGTCTGTAGTGCACCCAAAAGGGATAATTGACGATGTCTTGGTGAAGGTAGAAAAAATTATTTTTCCAGCTGATTTCGTAGTCCTAGACATGGAAGAAGATAAGGAAGTACCCCTTCTTTTGGGAAGACCATTTCTAGTAACAGGAAAAATAATCATTGACGTTCACCAAGGAAAGCTTACATTATAGCTTGACGATGAGGAAGTTGTTTTCAACATGTTTGACTCCTTAAAAACACCAAATTCTCACTCGTGCAATTTTATTGACACTTTAACAAAAACTTTTCTAATGTCTCCTGACTCGCAGGTACATTTACTTACAGACCCTCTAGAAAAAGTTTTAACTTGCAGTAAGGAAGTCATTGTAGATGAAGAAGAAATAAAAAAGGAAGTCTTAGCTCTAGAAGCAGGCATGGAACCAAGGCCATGGAACGGGGTGCAGCGATTTGAAAGACTAGATAAAACCAAAAAGACTGCAATCAAGTCATCTCTAGAAGAGCCACCAGAGCTGGAATTAAAACCGCTACCAGCTAATCTTAAATATGTATTTTTACACCCACCATCATCATTACCAGTTGTTGTTTCATCTTCTTTAACAGGTCCGATGGAGGAAAAACTTTTAAGAATCTTGCGGGAGAACAAGGCAGCATTTGGATGGAGCATCAATGACATAAAAGGGATAAGTTCTACAATTTGTACCCACAGAATTTACATGGAGATTGATCACAAACCCAAAGTGCAACCTCAACAAAGACTCAACCCAAATCTGAAAGAAATTGTTAAGCAGGAAGTTATCAAATTACTTGACGATGACATTATTTATCCTATTTCTTATAGCCCTTGGTTGAGTCCTGTGCAGGTAGTTCCTAAAAAGGGAGGAACCACAGTCATCGAGAACGAGCAAAAAGAGTTAATTACAGTTAGAAAAGTGACTGGATGGCGTATGTGCATCGACTATAGGAAACTAAATGAAGCCACCAGGAAAGATCACTCCCCTCTTCCTTTTATTGACCAAATGTTTGAAAAATTATCTGGTCATGAATTTTATTGCTGCTTGGATGGTTATTCTGGTTATATGCAAATTCCTATAGCTAAAGAAGACCAAGAAAACACTACTTTAACATGCCCTTATGGGACGTTTGCATATAGAAGAATGTCATTTGGTTTATGCAATGCTCCTGCAACCTTCCAAAGATGCGTGATGGCTATCTTTTCTGATATTTTAGAATATTGCACTGGGATATTTATGGATAATTTTTCAGTTTATGGATCCACATTTGATGTTTGTTTACATAATTTAGAACTTGTGCTAAAAAGATGCATAGAAACAAATCTAGTTCTGAATTGGGAAAAGTGCCAATTTATGATTTCAAAATGCATAATCTTAGGACACAAAATTTCTCAAAAAGGCATTGAGGTATATCCAGCAAAAATTGACGTTATTTCGAAATTACCACCCTCAAATTCAGTTAGAGCCATTAGAAGTTTCTTAGGACATGTTGGCTTTTATAGGAGATTTATAAAAGACTTTTTAAAAATTGCAAAACCCCTTTCTAACCTTTGAGTGAAAGATGTACCATTTGAATTCTCTGAAGCATGCCTGAAAGCTTTTGAAACTTTAAAGTCTATACTAATTAATGCTCCTGTTGTGATAGCACCTGATTGGTCTATTCCTTTTGAACTAATGTGTGATGCTAGTGATGTTGCAGTTAGTGCAGTATTGGGACAGAGGAAAGACAAAATCTTTCATACTATCTACTATGCTAGTATGACTCTGGACGAAGCACAGCAAAATTACACTACTACTAAAAAAGAGTTATTAGCTGTCATATTTGCAGTTCATAAATTTCATTCCTATCTAATGATGTCTAAAATCATAATTTATATTGACCACGCTGCTATTAGATATTTTCTTGCCAAACAGGATGCAAAACCAAGGCTAATAAGATAGATTCTATTACTTCAAGAATTCGACATCAAAATTAAAGATAAAAGGGGCGTGGACAATGTCATCACAGACCATCTTTCAAGGATAGATGCAACAGTAAGACCACCTGAGAAGGAGCAAATTTAAGAAATATTTCCAGAGGAGCATCTGTATGTTATTTCTACGGCACCATAGCATGCTGATTATGTTAACTTTTTAGCCAGTAAGGTACTCCCACCCAATTTATTATATGCACAGCGTAAGAAATTCTTTTCTGATGTTAAGCATTACTTCTGGGATGAACCTTATTTATTTAAAACTTGTGCTGACAGAATAATTAGAAGATGCGTTCCAGAAACAGAATACCAATCTATTTTAGAACACTGTCACTCTAGAGAAGTAGGAGGCCATTATGGACCCACACGTACAGCTCAAAAAAAATTACAATGTGGTTTTTTCTGGCCTACCTTGTTTAAAGATGCTTATAAATTTATCAAGGCTTGTAACCCCTGCTGTAACATCCCAATTTTTATGAAAATTATTTTACTGTTCCAACTACTTGAAAATAAATCACAGAGATTGATCACCTTAATGGTTTGTTAAAAGTACGAAGAACTACAAAGATTTATTGTAAACAATTTACTATTTTAGTAATTAATTCAGATTAAGAGATAGTGTAGACGTACACTGTTTTTAATATGAATTAAGCTTGAAAAATGTGAAAAATTGTTGTTTGATTAAATAAAAATATTTTATTGAAGGAGAAATAATTTTTAGGACTTAATAGATATTTATAAGTCACAGTTTGGATTTTCAATGTTTAGTTAATTGTCAAATTGTCTGTTTTATATCATATTTAATATGACTTTTATTTTTATGATTTTTATATTGATGATTTTATTGTTTGAATAATATCTAGATGACAAGAGAAATTGAAATTAGTGATCCTCACTAATTTACAGTTTTTGTTACGCTGCGAAAATTCTGTTGAATTCTGCCGTAACTAGGCTATTTGGTGAGTTTCTAACTGAAACATGCCCAAACGTGATCCAAATTTTATAAAATTTTAGGTATTAGCATTTTCCAATATTTAGGATTTATTGGAAATTTTTCTGGAATTTTTGGGCATCAAAAAATATTTAGTGTATTGTCTACGCCCAGAACTGCATTACGGTAGCGTTTTAGCTCGTAAATCGAGAAAGCGACATTCATAGAAATACTTCTAATATTTTTGGGGAAATTTTGGTTGATTAATAATTTTTGAGTATAGAATAACTTATTAGATTTATTTTTGGAGTTTTTGGTACAAAAACCCTAATAGACGTGGAACGTCGCGCACTCGGTTGATCGTTAACGCGCCGAAGCGAAACCCTTTGATTTTTTAGGGGGATGTCGACCACTTTAGACCAATGGGAGCCAAGACACATGCTTGGGACCCACCTTGGGAAAATGGAATGTTTTGATTGGCTTAGGTGTGAATGGTAGTTAGGTTACTTAGTTAGTTTGTAACTAAATGGTTAAGATCCAACTAAATGAACAATTTTTATCTCTTCCTTGTCCCTTGAGATCTCTATAAATAGGAGATCAGCCCCTTCATAATTTTTTCCATTTATGCTTGGTGGGGAAAATTCTAGAGAGAGAAAGTGTGAGAAATCTTGAAAAACTTAGTGTTTTTTAGTGCAATCTTCCTTCCTTTGTTCTTGATTCTTGATCAACCATCCTTAGACTTCTTGGTAAGCCTCCTAACCCATGTTATTTTCCTCTTGGCTGCCATGGAAGAGTTCTTCAAGGTTTTAGTATTGTTTTGTTTAGAAATTGTTAGATCTTGATGTATTAGCTTGATTAATCTTTAGATCCATCATTTTCCTCCATGATTAAGCTTGTTTAGTGTTTTTAAAATTTGAAAACTTCAACTCTTGGTTCTGGTCGAATTTATAGGGCTGTTGGGGGCTTGATGTTGGCTTGATTTTGTTGATTTGGAGTTAGTTCTTGGAGGGTTTTGAGTAGTATGTTTGAAAACTTGTCATATAAGCATGTTTTACAAAGTTTTGGAAAAATAAATTTGGTTTTTTAGGGGGCTAGAAACCGTGGCCTCTAAGATGGTTTTGGGGGATGCTTTAACTTGATTTTAAAGTATGTTAGATGTTATGGAAGTTGGTTTAAGGTTTAAGGATTTAAGTGTGGTGAAATGATATGTTTTAGAAATGAAAAGTTGAAAATTTTGGGTTTGTTTTAGGGCACCAAAACCGTGGCCCTTATGTTATTCTTAAACATTATTTTAAGTTGTTTTATGTCTCTAAAATATTGTTAAAGTTGGTTAAAAATTTGGTTTGGTAAAACATTTCAAAGAAGTTTGATTTTGGGAAAAGATTTGGTTTATGTTTCAATAATTGTTTTGAACTTGTAATGAAATTGTTTCTAAAATTTGGTGACATGTTTTAGTGTTTTAAAAAGTGGTTCAAAGTTGGGAAAACACTATTCAAAGTGGTAAAACACTATTCCAATTGGTAAAATTTTGGGTTAGGTATTTTTCTAAGTGTGTAGTGTTTGAAAAAGTTTCAAAACTTGCATAACTTTGACCTGATTCATGACATATGACTAGGTGTGATTCAAATGGGATTAAGTGAGTAATTCTTAGGCCTTTTAGGGACCCAAACTGTGGCTGTCCTAGGGTGTTAGGACTTGTATTTTCGGGTTCTAATTGCATTAAGTTTGTATTGTTAAGGTTCGCGCTTAAGGTTCGCGCGAGGTTCGACTTGACGATAGTTTGGAATTGCCTTGCTTGGATTGTTAAAGCGCCCAAGGTAAGGGAAATTCTTACATAATGAGTTTGGGCTTTTCGCCTTGTTTTTTGAGTGGTTTGATTGATTGTTAATTGTGTGGTAGTACTTGTAATATTGCGATGTGTTGTAGAGATATTGTAGCATGTTTTTGACCCCGTGTGGCAACAATGATTTGGATTTTATGTCTTAAATCAATTATGAATGTTTTGATTTGAACTTGGAGTTGATTAAAGTATGCATAAATAAGGTCAATGATGATGGGTTAATTAATAATGCGACGATCTACTATTATTAGTTTGACGATTTACAAACGGTAAATCCGATGCGATTCCATAAGCCGAGAAAAGATTTCATAAAAGAAATATTAAGGGGCATTTTGACTTAAAAGTAAACGTGAGGATTTTAGTAAAACTAGCCAAAGCTTGCGAAGAATTTTTCAATGGAACCATAGTAGAAAAAGAACTTAAGTAAAATTTGCGAAAATGGTTGAGTTGAATGATGTGTCTGGGAAAATTCTGGCTAGGAAAGACTTGGTAATTAAGAGTGTTCGCACCGCCTCTCTTTCATGGGAATTCCCCTAATGCCTTATTTAGCAAAACTAGGGTTCCAACGACTTAAGCTCAAAAGCTATTTCTGGCACAATATCACTTAAATGTGACACCAAAACTGAGATTTAAAAATTCACTAAGAAAGTGAGGACTCGTCGATCCGCATTGATTAAAATAAATTATGTCTCAAACACTCCTTAAAGATAAGTGGGTTGTATAAAAAAAATTGTTTGGATGCATACTGACCATTGAGCATCGACACTCGTAGCGTTTGATTGTCTTAAGGACTTCAAAAGGGCAGGTTGTCACATCATTTGCCAGCTACCCACGGTACCCATTGGACCAAAGGTAGTAGTTGGCAACACGGCCTAATGTGTGGCTATACCCTTGGTAGGGGAATTTGTTCGGACCTGGAAAAGGCTTTCCTTATTCCTATTGTTGTCCTTGTTTAAGGCTGCAAGTGTATACACAAACTTGTTCATAATGCATTGGCATGCATGGCTAACCACATTTATGATATGTGATGAATTGTTTGATGAATCTGACATTATGATGACTAGATCATTGATCAGCTGATAGAACTGTCTGCTCACATGCAATTGTTTAATATTGTGGTGACTTAATTGTTGATCTGTTGGTTGATTTGTTTGTTCACATGCAAATGCTTGATATATCATGATTATGTGTGCGGTCTATTAAGTATGTATATGTATATAAAGGCGTGTTGTTGTATTATATATATATATATATATATATATATATATATATATATATATATATATATATATATATATATATCTTGTTTGCATGCGACATAGCCTATGATAAATTCGTGGATAAAGAATTTACCCTTGCGTTGTTGTTGGATTGGACATTCTTATGGATATTACCAGATGGAGTGTCACATTGCTGCTGCTATTCCATCCTTCCCGGATGTATTGAAGAATGAGCCAGTGGAGGAAGATTCCTCTGAGAGCTTTCTATTGTGATCTTGCTGAATGATTTTTTAGTAAAGTTTATAGTTGTTGGCCAGCTTAGCTTAGGGTTTTATCTTTGTTGTTTTGTAATTACTCTATTTTAGAAAACCTCACCTCAGTGCAAAACAATTATGTAATGTTTTATGTTATGAGAAGTATTGATTGTGATGCGTTATACTCTGATATTTGTAAAAGACTGATTTTGCATTATTTAGAAAATTACAGTACTCTTTATGTCTTATTTTTGAAAAGGGTTTCAAAGGAAAAAAAAAGAAAAAAATAATAATTACTCTTATTTTCCATTGCAAAAGACAGAAGAGTACTCTTTGTTGAAAGCATACAAGCATTAAATGTTTTCAGCATTAGATGGGTTGCACAGTAGCGCTCCGGAAACGGGGTGTTACACCTGCCAAAGAAGTGGAAATATCTCTAGAAGACAAGAAATGCCTCTAAATACTATTCTCTATTGTGAACTTTTCGATGTTTGGGGCATTGATTTCATGGGACCTTTTTCCTAAGTCTAATAACAACATGTATATCTTAGTGGCAGTAGATTATGTCTCCAAGTGGGTGGAAGCCGTAGCGTTACCAACTAATGACGCCCGAAGGGTAGTAAGGTTTTTGAAAAAGAATATTTTCACTAGATTTGGAACTCCTAGAGCAATAATAAGTGATGGCGGAAGTCATTTTTGCAACAAACAATTTGACAACCTCTTAGCTAAATATGGAGTCAACCATAGAGTGGCCACACCTTATCATCCCCAAATCAGTGGCCAAGTAGAAATCTCTAACAGGGAACTCAAGAAAATCCTAGAAAAAACTGTTAGTGCATCAAGAAAAGACTGGTCTCTCAAACTAGATGATGCTCCGTGGGCATACAGAACCGCTTTCAAAACACCTATAGGAATGTCACCTTATAGACTATTGTTTGGAAAAAGCTTGTCACCTCCCTGTCGAGTTAGAGCATAAGGCTTATTGGGCTACCAAATTTATAAATTTTAATATGCAGATGGCAGGTGAGCATCGTCTATTACAGATAAATGAGATGGATGAATTTTCATTGGAAGCCTATGAAAATGCAAAATTGTACGAGGAGCGCACTAAGAAGCTGCAAGATCAACGTATCAAGAAGAGAGATTTTCAAATTGGAGACAGAGTATTAATTTACAACTCTCGACTTCGACTATTCCCAGGGAAACTCAAATCCCGTTGGTCAGGTCCCTATGAAGTAAAACAAGTCTTTCCATATGGAACAATAGAAGTGGTTGCTAAAGATGGGTCAACTTTCAAGGTGAACAGACAACGAGCGAAAATCTATGTTGCAGGAACACCTAGGGCCACATCCAAAATCTCACTACAATCACCAACCACTTGAAGCAACACGTCAGGCTCGTGACATCAAACAAGCGCTTCATAGGAGGCAACCTGTAGACCTTTACTTAATTTTTATCATTTATTTTTAGTAATTGTTAAGTTGTTTACTTTTACAGTTTATTTATCACCTCCGAGGTACTCCAGGCAGCTGAAGTTGATGGCATAGAAATATCGATAACCCTATTAATTTGCTCGTGATATTTTTTAGAGGGGAGCCCTTTTCCACATTCTTTTATAGTACTTATTTTTAATTTTTATCTTATATTGTTGTGATTGCTTTAAAATAGTCGCAGTGGGGACACTGCTAGAAATAAGTAAGGGGAGAGAATTTTAAATTATACTTATTACTTGCCTGTGCTTATAACTGCTTACAATTATAGAAGAACTTTAAATTTTTGCTGATTTAGGGGCTACGCAATTTTTTTTTTATGACAACTTTTGATTGAATCAATTCGTTGCTAGTTTTGGAATTTGCTGAAAATTAGAATTGAAGTTCTGTGAGTTTGACTTTATGTGTAAGCTATTAAATGTGAGTTTTGAGCCTGAAAGAAGAGGCAACACCATGTTTTTATCTCTCTTCTTTGTTGAGTGATATTTTTCATGAAATGTGCATTCTAGAACTTGTGCCGAGACTATTACGAAGCGAATATGAATTTATTTGCATGTAAATTTGGAAAGGGCAATTTTTAGGAATTCTTCAGACCACTACCATTTGAATATATTATCCCACTAGTTGCCCACTTTTGAGCCTAAAAGTATTATATTTAATTTCTTTGGTACCCCTCTTGTTTTTATTAATTATCTTATGTGAAGTCAACCTTGGAAAAATTTTATTTGAGAGTAATTAGTGGCAAAAATTTATTGAATAATGTTGCAAAATCCCTTTTATTTGTTTACAAAAAGAGAAGGCTTATGAATTTGTTCCCCTCCTAATTCTTAAAAATGATTGATTGCTGCATAATTGCATGAAAGGAGGAAAGGAAAAAGAAAAAAAATGAAAAAAGAAAGAGCATTGAAAAAGAAAAAGAAAAAAAAATTATGATAATGCTCATGCCTTCATAAGTTGCAAAAAGAAAATATTTAGATTGAAAAATTGGGATTATTGTCTGCTCTTGAAAGTGAAAAAGAATTAAGCTGCTTGTTTCGGTTGATTTGTTTCTGACCCTTTGCATGACCTTTTGTTTCTTTTATCATACCAAACATTATTACCTTGGCCTCATTACAACCAATGAAAGACTCTTATTCCTCTTTTGCATGTCTTATAGATCCTAATAGTAGAGTTTTTGGTCAATGTATAAGCCTATGGCAATGCCTTTTCATTTGAAAAATCTGAGTGTTAATTGCTATGCCTACAAACACTTTGAGATTGGTGAGAGTGTGACTTAAAAATCACAGATTGTTAGCTTACTTGAACTTACATCTCTAATTGGGCATTCTATTGACTGACATGTTTTGTGATATCATATTGTTGTCGCACTTCTTTTTTTGCCCCTATTCAGTAGAAATAGCTTTTCTTACTATAATTAATCAAGTAATTTGCTTGAGGGCAAGCAAAGTTCAAGTGTGGGGATGTATTAACACACCAATTTGTCTATATTTATAGGGCATTTTTAGTATCTATTTACACCATTTTGCACTGATTAATGCACAAAGGTACTCATTTATGTCTTATTATGCAGAAATACCATGAAGACACCACTTGGAGCAAAAGATGCGAAAAAGGACCAAAAACTGGCTAGTTTTGAAGAGTTTTAGCACTACTGGACATGCGGTATGACTTGACCTATAAACAGTACGACCGTACCTAGAGCAGAATCCCAGTAAGGGCGTACCCCCTCAGTCTGTACCACCTGATACCGATAAAATAGTCCAGTACGGCCGTACACAAGTGATGTCAGGGCAACAACACGCACGGGTACAGGCCAACATCATCTACGAAGCTCGGTACAGCCGTGTATATTTGCTGTACGGTCGTACCCCATCCCTGATAAGTGCAGATTTGAAGCCAGAAAACCTAATTCGCAGCCCAGTCTATAAATGAAGGTTCTTAACATGTTACGAAGACCTTTTGATGAATTTCTGAGTCAAAAGCCCCCTTATTGAGAATAATTTGAAAACATCATATGATTGGAGTGAGTTTGAATCATTGGAGCTTCCCATCAATTCTGAATTGCTGTTGGAGTCCGTGGAGACGTGAGGAACACACGAGAGGATTATCGTCATACCAAAAGGGTGTCCCGGTTCTTAAACGCATGTCTTTTAGGAGTTTGGATTTGTTTTACTTTCTTTTGTTGCATGACATTATGAGTAGCTAATTCCATCACTAGGGGTGATGGGGGGTCTTTTACAATGTTCTCGATACCCGTTTAATTGTTATTTTGAATTCCTTATTATCTTTATGAATGTGTTGGTTCTAGTATGCCTAATCTAAAAGGGAGTAGCTAACCCTTATAAAATTAATTAGTCGTGGTAACAAGATCATAATTAATTAGTGGAACTCTAGGATCACAGAGCTCGTGATATATGTCGGATAGGTTATTGCTTGTTTCCAATCAGTTATTAAGTTAACAAACTTGCCTACTCTTAATGCTCTTTCCCTTAGTTATCTTCCTGGACCAAACAGAGTAATTAGTTGGAAGGAATGCTATTGTACGCGAGGATAGCCATTAGTAATTTAGAGTAAGTGGTTGGCATTCAATAAGGAAATACAATTCATAATAGCAAGGAAATAGATTCAAGATCTAGTATTAGTGAACCCAGGTCCCCAGGTCCCCTAGGCCTATCCTAGTTAATCTTGCTCTAATTAATTAAAATCTTGCTTTCGATTCGCTTAGTTTTTTATTCAATTTCAATCCGATTATTTTGTTCGCTTAAGTAATTAAAAGATCTTTATTACGCTGGTACTTGCGCATTCCTTGTGGGTTCGACATTCGGGGTCCTAACTATACTCCACTTTATTGATCTTACTCTCATTTTAGTTTAAAATCTTACTTTCGATTCGCTTAGTTTTCTATTCAATTTCAATCCGATTACTCTGTTCGCTTAAGGAATTAAAAGATCTTTATTACGCTGGTACTTGCGCATTCCTTGTGGGTTTGACATTTGGAGTCCTAACTATACTCCAATTTATTACGAGTTACATTCAGACGCACTTGTCTGAGACGCAACAGTAGGCAGTGGGTCGGGCAGCTGTGGTACGGCCCAATATGGGTGGCGGCAGCATCGTTACAATAAAAATTGTGATGGCTCGCCACCCACATGGGCATTACGCTGCCCGACCCACTGCCTACCGGACTCTCCGGCCTATTGTTCGGTCCAGTCCATTCCCCGAAGGGCCCAGCAGTGTCCGATGAAACTCGCAGGACTTCTCCACACCCCTTTAGTGGAGTTTTTGCCCTCCCAAGGAATCGAGCCATGTACCTGGGGCTTAAGTAAGGTTTTTGACTCCCTGGCACCGCCAACCCAACTTGCCAGGGAGTCAAAAACCTTACTTAAGCCCCAGGTACATGGCGCGATTCTGGGAGGCAAACTCCACTAAAGGTGTGGAGAAGTCTGAGTTTCATCGGACATCTGACTCTTCTGGGAATGGACTGACCGAATAACAGCCGAGAGTCCCGTAAGCGTGGTCGGCAATGTGGTACGGCCCAATGTGGGTGGCGGCCCAGACTGTTACAACAAGCGATGTAGAGGAGGACCGCATCCTACTATCTTCTTTGAAGACATGGTTGATTAGACTTGTAGTAGGACACAGTAAGCGTTATAGGGCTGACCAACTATAAGTGTCTCTAATTGTATTTTTTTAAGTTGTATTATGCATTTTGTATTTCAAAAACCTGGATCGCCTTCGTGCGATTATTTATGTTTATATATATTCAGTGCATGGTTATTGTGTTGTTAGTCGTACATCATGTTTCGAAAATGCTGTAATACTCTGATTGCTATATTGAAAAGAAGTTTAGAAAGAAAAAAAAATAGACCCATATTTAGCGAAAACCATGCAAGAGGAGTATTATATTTCCAAAAGCATTTCACATTTAGAGATTGTATTAGATCAGTAGCGCTCTGAAAAATCGGAGTGTTACAAGAACCCTAAAGTGCACCGTTCGGTGAGTGTTGACCCTCGGTTGCGATATGTAGGGTTCGGTGAGTGAGTGCCAATCTTTAAAGCATTATAGATAATTATTATTTTAAAGATAAATAATTATAAAGATACGATAAACGATATGTGCAGAAAAAATTAATAAACAAATCTATATATGTTTATTTCGTTTGTGAGAATAATTTATTATTCCCTGTAATTTTTATGATAGAAAAAAATCAAATAGATCGCATGAAAGATTTATGACTTTTAAAAATGCGAATTTGTTTAAAAGTCATAAATGCTTCTGTAATGCCCTGACTCTAATCAGAGTGTTACTTACTAATTAATCAAGCATTATGGCTAAACGTGGAAAAATTTCTCATTTTACATAACAAACGTTATAATGTAAATCCTGCTGTAAAATGATACCCTAGTTAAATAAATTATTGGGATATGCTATTACGTAAAGGACTTAAAATAAAATTCGATAATCAAAGGACTTTTTTTTTCCCATAAAATCATAACTAACTTTAAACAATTACGAAAGACTCATAATTAAAACAACTCGACTCGAAAATGAAACTTAATACATTAAGAACGACTCGTGATCCGGTATGAACTCGAAAGGTCTCGCCGCAAAGGCAAGACCGAGCACTACTTCATGATCTAACTCCTTCGATATGTTTGTACTTGAAAACAACGCACCAAATATGTGAGTTTATAAAACTCAGTAACATAGAATTGAAACTTAAAACATTACCGTTGTTTTTAGCCATACGTGGTGTGCTACGTATGGAAAACTCCTCTCCTCAAATCATACTATTATGATAAACATAATTGAGGCATTTAAGCCAAAACACTATTTCTCATATAAACATAAACACATTTGCAAGAACAATTAGCAATAGGAACATATTATTCAACTCCTCATAACTTACTACATCCAAGAAGATGAATGAGTCATAAATGCAATGTAATGCAACAAACATATAGTTCTTCTTTACTTTGTGCTTAGCACAACTTACTATTCTTCTATGTTATTGGGTTTTGTCATATGCTTTGGTCCATAGACCCCAATCAATATAACTAACGATATGGTGGTTAGACGTCATCAACCATTCAAGTGGGGTCCCATGAGACTAACCATATCGATCTATCCTCTTATGAGGAATCTTATGTGTCTTTTAAGTGACTTACTCATAACTTATGCATTGTCTATGCATGCACATACTTAAACCTATGAAATCTCATGGCATTCACATAATGAAAGGAAATATACAAGTATAATTCAATCATTCTCAAGCAAAAAAGTAGTATACTTGTACTATGGCATAAAGTATGTGTTGGCTTTATTGGTCAGCATCACCCTTAGGATTCGATGGGCTTAACATCCCAACCCATGTCGCCTATAATGGGCGCAACCCCTTAAGCTTGATGCGATTTTGAGTATCCTTAAGGAAATAAAGTTACGCCCTTGCTAACAGCTATAGCTTTTGGCCTAGTGGTAAGCGCTTGACCCAACAATTGGTATCAGAGCCGAGGTCACGGGTTCCATTCCCAGTGGGAGCAATTGCTGAGGGGGAGACTGTTGCTGGTGGCAGCAATTATCCTGTGGCGAAGGCCCAGCTTGGGGCCAAGTCACAGTCGAAACATGGCGCTTGGGCTGTTACGGTTAAATAGAAAAAGTTACGCACTGACTAACAACTATAGCTTTTAGCCTAGTGGTAAGCGCTCGATCCAATAGTATGAAAATACAATATCCATTCATAAACAACATCATTCTTTTATGTCATTCAAAACATTTCGCTAGGTTGATTAAGGAATTGATTGGAAGTGTGGAAACTTATGGATCTTTAATTAATACTACTCTTTATTGGGTTCAAAGGATGTGAGAGTTGTGGTTGTAAAAACCCTAGAACATAACTTTTATGAGGTTTCAAAAACTTGTTTCAGAAAACTCAAAATTCTATAGAAAACAGGGTGTGAATCGATTCACGGTACTGTGAATCGATTCATCACTTATGCAAAAAAACATATTTTTAATAACTCAACAACATTTCCAACAACCTAATTAACTCCTGCTTATCACTTCCAACCACTTCCAATCAAACACTACATACAATACTTTGAAAATCCACTCATTTCACAACTTTCATGAATCATTGAAACCACAACTCCAATGAGATGTATAACAAAATTAAGGAATCAAGCTTTACATCATGTAATTTAACACTACATATCCAAAACATGCATCTTTGAGCAATCATATGACCAAGTCAATACAAGATCATGTGAAAATCATCAACAAACATAAACTCAAACATCACTAGACTCATCTATTTCTCATGCTTTTCAAAACTCTAACTTGAATCAAACATTTCCACTGGAGCTCTGTGGAACTCGTAATAGGGCAAACATCACACAACCGTTTATGGGGGGTTGGGGGCAGCCATCCAACCCTTAACCAAACCCACTCAAATATCACTATTTCTACTCAATAGACATTGAAACTCAAGAATTAAAATAATTAATCCTAGCACACCCTAAGAGAGGCTTTAAATTAGGGGATTCTATGTTACCTTAAGGCTTTGATGAAATTGGGGATAAATCCCCTATTTCTAGGGCTTGAGCTCCATTTTCCCCCTTTGATTTCAAGCTTTAATCTTAGCTCCTTCTTCTTCCTTGAGCTTCAATGGAGGTAGGACCTTCTTCTTCTTCTTCTCTTTTCCTCTTCATTCTTCCATTTTAGAGCTCTCTTTCTCACTGTCTCTCTCTCTCTCTCTCTCACAGCCTCCCTCTCTCTCTCTCTCTCATCAGCACCACTGCGCGCTGCCGCCACCAGGGCCGACGCGGCTGCTTCCCCCTTCTTCTTCCCCGTCGCAAGCCTTCCTTTCTCTCTTTTTCTCTTCTTCCTTATTTTCTTTCTTTCTCTTCTTTTCTCCTTTTCTTTTGTTTTTTCTCTTTTTCTCCCTTCTGCTTCAAACTCACGCAGGGAGAAAGAAAAGAGGGAATGGGGGTGCTGTTGAGGCAAAATCCCTATCTCAAGTTTTGAGTGATGATCAAACATTTGAATCTAAATGTATGTTTTCTGATCACTTTGGTTTCTAATGTCTCTACTTGAGTAATATTGCATAAGACAGGTTTTAGAGACTTCAAGCAAAAGAAAGTTCAAAAGAAAGTATTCTGCCTCGGTAAATGCACTTCTGCTTGACTTCAGAAAGTTCACCACTTCAGAAAGTCAAAGATACTTTCTATTGTAAGATCTTAGGAAAAGAAGGTTTATCATATTGGAACATGAACTTATAGTTCTAAAATAAATTGTATTGAAACACACAAATCCAGTACGTGGAAGAAGACTGTTCAAAGAACATCATGAAAACAGAATAGAAAGTTCGAAGATCAGAAAGTTTGATCTACCCGTTGGAGTTTGACACATGACCTCTGTAAACCTGCACTTTTCTGGCACAAGGCAGATCTACCTACCTAAAGCTAGGAGGAACTCTCTACAATGGTCATAAATGAAGGAAACATATAAATAGTCTTCAGAACAACATTTCAATCCATGAGAGCTCACTGGAAAATTCTGAAAGCAAGATCAAAGCCAGTCATCAAATATTCTCTCATCTCACTCAGTTTTTGCGCACAAACTTTCTGGGATTCATTATTGCTGAGTGTTTTAGCTTACATTTATCTTGAGATTTATCTTGTATTAAAAAGCTATTCTCAATCCCATAAACAGTTCACTGTACTTGGAACCTTGTTTATTTCTTCTTTCAAACTACCAAGGTGGTGAGTGTTGGTTAGAATGTTTAATAAGGGGGACTTTCTAAACTTGTTGAAATTTTAAAGTTGAGACAGTTGATAGGGCTGTAGAAGAAACTATCGTGTAAAGCTTTTGGGTCTTGGAGGGACTTGAAAAGCTGTGTAATTATTTGGGAAAATAGTGGAAATACTCACTGGAAGTGAGGAGTGGAAGTAGCCAAAGTTTGGTGAACCACTATAACTCTTGTGTGTAAAATTTCTATCTCTTATCTCTTTTAAATTCCTACGTCACTCGCTTTAGAAAGTTTATTACACTAAAACCTCAATATTAACAAGTTTATCTAAAGCTCAACTTTTTCATATTAAGAATTCTAATTGAACTAAAATATCTGAAACACATTTTCAAACATTCTTCTACATTCACAAAAGTTCACTTTATCATATTGTTCATACATTAGAAAGTTCAGTCATAACTGTTTCATTAACCTTCTATACTCCAAGAAGTCTCTTGAGAGAAAGCTAGCTACTTTCAGGAAGTTAATTTTTAACTAGTCACAGTTTAACCCCCCTTCGTTGTGACGCCAATTCACTTCAGGTGCTAAGGTGGAGTGCAAGGGAATGCGGTGTATGGCGGGACATCGTACATGATTCGATCAAAATTTTAACTATCAAATCCTCATTTAATTTCTTAATTTATCCTTTGGTCCTTAATTCAACCTTAGATAAATTAATAAATCAAACTACTCAAATAATTAGTCCCACATTTCCTAAATTCTTAGGTAAAATTACTATTTTACCCCTTAGGCTTAACTTTTGGTCAATTTACTAAATTAAACTATTCTTCTAGGTCATTAATCCTTTAACTCTTTAGGAATTAAATCTCCTTTTTCAGTAGAGTCTCTAATTACTAAGCTCTAGGGAGTTGGGATGTTACAGCTTCTTTGTACCATTTATTGAATTAACAATTACATATATCATTTTTTTTTAAAAACACCAGCTCCTTTTTTGTAAAAATAATTAATAAGTAAATGATAAATACTTAATTATTATTTGTTTATAGAAAACATCAGATATTAAAATATTGACAAAAATTAATTATATTTACCTAAATCAATCTTAATAACAGGTTTACATGATTATAATTGAATTAAATATAAGTTAGAAATATGCTTGACTT
Organism: Calophaca sinica; assembly: GCA_037113605.1. Classification (NCBI taxonomy): domain Eukaryota; kingdom Viridiplantae; phylum Streptophyta; class Magnoliopsida; order Fabales; family Fabaceae; genus Calophaca; species Calophaca sinica. Next base: position 59,638,400 of record CM073735.1, read on the forward strand.
TATTACAACAACAATGCTTTTTTAAAAATGTTATTTATAAGTATTTAATTTCTGCAGAAAATGTGTATATATATATATAAAATAAAATAAATCATATATTTTGAACAAATATTACAAAATAATTATATTTTTATCAAAAACAAATTGTGTTACAGATATACATCATTACGATTGATTTAATTTAAAATAATATATATTTATTATTTAAATAAAAGTTCAAAATACAAAAAAAAAGTTATACTTTTTAAATTATAAAATTTATAAATGACTATTTGAAAGATTTACATCACTCAAATAGATTTTAATTTATTTTACATATTTTCCGTAACAATGGAATTTTCTTTGGTTAAAAAAAATCATATTTTAACATTAATTTTATAAAAATATTCTCATATTTTAATTCCATTGCATGACACATGTTTGTGTACTTATGCATGACGATACCACATCATTCGCACACAGATGACCAAAGAAAATTATAAAATATTTAAATAGTTGCTAGTTACCGAAGTAATTTGTTGTTTTGAGGCATACCTTCCAGTGTTATAATAATCAATTTGACGCATGCCCATGCAGCTAACACTTAATATTTAAATTATGTGATTGTTTCTAAACAATGTTCTGGAATATAATTTACTATTATTTACACATAACATTGATTAGGGATGTAATATTATATTATTATTAATATTTAAAAACATAGTATATTATTTATTACATTCAATTATCTATACAAATTAATCAAATGAATAACTTATGAAATGATTTAAAACGTACGCGTACATGGCACCGGTCTACATACTTGTTAGTTAAAATCACCGTGACTTTAGTTTAATTCCCAGACTTGGTACAATTGATTAAACAATTAAAGAAAAGCAATTCTCAGGCTTGGACTCTACATTTTTTCCCCATTTTTACTCATGATTCTAACTAGTGAACATCTCTAATTATAGACTTGCCCATGGTTTGACATGGAATGATATTTTTATGTAAGCTTAAATACTATTTTGGTCTCTTAACTTATTTTAGGTCCCTTAACTTATTTTAGGGGTTCAACTTGGTCCCATAACTTTTTTTAGGCTCAAATCGGTCTTTTAATTTAACATATTGGACCACGTTAGTCCTTTCCATTGCCTCTATTATTCTAACTCACCGCACTTGTATATGTGGATCTGACATGACAAATGAATTGTGCCGTAAAGTTTTAATATAAAAACATACCGTCAAGAGTGTTGTTGTGTCAGCCCCTTGTGAATCCTTAAAGATGACATATGCAATCTTAGTGCTATTAGATTCTCTGCAAAATTACCACGAAAGGGTGAGTGGTATTCTTTGAAAAAAAATTAAAACAATAACATTCATAAAAATTACATTGCAGTGGTTCTTTTTGCATCTCAACATATTGAATCTCACCCACCAGAGAATCAGAAAATTTCTTCAATACCCTTCTCCTTAGTAGCCATCGATATATTGCTCACCTTAACTGTTTTCATGTGTCAGAACTAAAAAGGAATCAACTTCGCATTTTCCATAAAGGAATAACTGAAATCATATAAACTTATTAAAGCTTCAAAATTTGTGGTTAGGGTTTTCAAATAGATTGGGAAAACGGGAAAAAAAAAGAGAAACCAACGCACCACTAAGGGAAGAAGAAGGATTAGCCGTGGGTAAGCATTCCGGCGTCGCGGGTCTCCGACGAGGTCTCTGGCGTCGTTTTCGAAGTTGCTCCTTTTGAAAATATATTTCGGGTGGATAGAAAGAGGAGTGTGAAAGGATGAAGGATTTGTATTTTATTTTTCCAGAGGTGGCTGGGCGGAGGCGGTGCATGAGTGAGAAAGGAAGCTCGGAGGAAGGAAAAATGGTGGAAGAAGATGGACGCAGACAGTAAAAAAAGAAGAACGAAGATGTAAGAGAGAGAATGATATTGGGATTTCAAATTCTGTAATCTCTCCCATTATTTTTTTTTTGCTTTGGTAGATGCTTTTTGTGGAATTGAAGATTATTTTAGTATTATATTTCAAATGTTTTTTATTTGTGGTGTCTAATTTGTCCATTAGTGAAATTTCCTTGAGTTTTCAGAGTGTGCCACCTGTTTACATGTTCTCTAGAAGTGAGCTTTAGATGTATGTTACTAATTTACTATTGATGTTTATTAAAAAATAAAGAATTTTTCTAACGTGTGCAATCTTGCACACGATAAGGATCATTGATTACTCAATTTTTTATTATTAATTATCTAGTATCTCATTTTGTGGGTGGAGAGATATTACATTAATGTGAATCTATAGAATAAAAATGAAAGTAAATCTTTATCTTTATAATTATAAAAGTAATAAAAGTAATAGTATTTGACGGTAATGTAGTCAAATCACTTAAATAAAAACTAATTAATACCTTTTGGTATTTAATAATTATAAAGATCCTTTTTTTAAATGAAAGAGAGATCAAAATCCTAAAAAAATAATTAAATCACTTAAATAAAATTTAATTAATTTTTTTAATAGGAGGCTATGAGAAAGCTCACGTCGAATATGTCTGCAAGCATAAATACAGTTTTGACGGGTCGTCTCTGTAATGTTCATAAAAAAATTACATTTTTTTGTTTTATAATTAATTTACTTATCCTTAAAAACTGTAATTTCACTGAAAAGAAAATAAACAAAATTTTGTTTGGACAGGACATTGAATATGCCTACAAGGATACATGGAGTTTTGACGGGTTGTCTTTACAATGTTTATAAAAAAATGTTACATTTTTTTGAATCAATTTATTTATGCTTAAATGCTCTAATTTCACTAAAAAAAAGAAATATTTTTTTTTCACTGGAGATTGTCAGGAAGCTTGATAAATCCCAATTTTATCTATTGATATGGAAACTTCTGGGTATTAAATCATATCATTCTATGCTATTTAAAGTATAAAAGTACTCAATTGTTTCTCATGTTGCAGAATTATCACAAAGACAACATCTTGAGTGGAAAAGGCATAAACGGAGCTGAGACGATGCTCTAATCGATGTCGGTTCGGTAAAAAAAAAATATGTTGAGTTTTAAGGCACTCATATTCATTTTTCGTTTTTTTTGTCAAACTAATAGCGATTAAGCCACTATCTCAATCGTGTGGATTGGCGGGACAATGAGCTTCTACTTACAGTGGGCGGCGTCAGTCGGAGTTGGAGTTTCGAACTATTTTCGAGTATCGACTCACCATAGACCACATGATACACTGTCTCACCCTATTTTAAAGGAAACAATGGAAGAAATCCTTTTTTCTTTTATTCTAATTCTTTTAATCCAGATTGTGTCCTGTCCCATTTAAACTATCCAAACCCATGATATAATCAATCAAATCAACTAATCATACTTTCAGCAAACAACAATCGACTAGTCATTTATCAGCTGATCATCCATTGATTGATCCACTATGTCAAATGATACATCAACTACTGCATTTCATCAGCCAATACCTTTGAATAATAGCTCACTTCCATGGTCGACTGTCAACTAATTAGTCTTGAGAGCTAACAAAAGGGAAATAACTTTTGGCGATGAGTTTGTGGTTGATAGGGGTGAGCATAATCATTTGGACCGATTGAACCCGAAGAAATCGTGAGCAGCATTTCATGCGCCGATAGGGTTGTATCGGGTCATTCATACACGGGTTGGAAAAACCAGATCCATTCGGTCTTTAGTGGTCGGATTCCGTTGATAAAATAAATTGCCGGCGGTGACCGAAACCGACTGTGTATCCACAGTACTGATGTACGACACAAATATATAACCACACATAGCCCAAATAGCCCAACAGGTAAGGAGCCCAAATAGCTAGCCCAAGGCTGACCCGTAAGAAAGAATAGAAGAAAACCCTAGTTTGCAACTTATAATAGGCACTGCACAACACATTTTCATTCACAATTTCACAAAACACATTATCACCTCTTCGTTGCCCTTGCACCGCCGCTCTCATGACCTACCCTAGCCTTGCTCCGTCTCACCGTTCCCTTGTCTTCCCCTCTAATTCTTCATTCTTTCGTTCCCTTTCCATCTGATTTTGTGTTGTTCCCTTGTCTTCCATTCGCTCTCCGGTTGAGAACGGTGGTTGGGGATTATTGAAGCAGAAGGGTGGTTGTGGATTATGGAAGCCCTCTTGAGTGTGGTTCGTTCGTCCTCTTCCCCGTACTGATTTAGGGTCCCCCTACTGATTTAGCGTTTTTGTTTTGAGACTTCTGATTTATATTTTTTTCACTAACTCATGTTCGTTGCCGTATTGTTCGTCTGACATTTGATGTGCGAAGCAGATGAAGTGATGAATGACTAAACCCGAATAAAACCACCCGTTTAACCCGGTACCCGCCCAACTCAGACCCGCCCAATCCAAAGGCCCAACTTGGGCAGAAATGGGCTACATAATTGGACACTCAATTTTACTCGGATGGGCCATTTTGGGCCCAAATCTGACCGCACCCGACCAGTAAGCAACCCTAGTGGTTGAGAAGTATACTGAGGGAGTTGAAGTTGGGAAATGCGTTAAAAAATTGTTTTTTCTCTCCTAGTGCAAAAATGGCTAGGAGGGAGGGGGAAGTTAGAGTGGAGGAGAAGTGAAGCGGTTTGGGTTCGAACCCTGCTCTCAGTGTCCACACAGCTATTGTGTATGTTTTATCACTAGGTTGTGCTTTCTGGACAAAGCCAAGCACATTACTTTCGGTTTTAAAACTTAAAATGTTTAAATAAATTGCAAAATTAAATTAATTAACATGAACTAAATTAAATTAATCAATTAAATTAAAATAAACATTAAATAAATTTAATTAATTTAATTAGAACAAATTAATAATTAAATTAAATTAAAATTAGTTATTTAATTATGTTAAACTAATAAATATAATTATAATTATAATAAGTCAACAAAATTAATTTAATTATTGAAATTCGTATAAGTTAGAAAAATTAAATTAATTAATTTGAATATTTTAATTAAAATAATAAATTAACTTAATTTTGACATGAAATGAAATTCAAAATTATAAAATTTTATATTAGTCATTTTTAGTTGAAGGGAACTTTTTTTTTTTTTGAGGGAAGTTGAAGGGTAATTTAAACTTTTCAAAATAATAAAATTTATCTTTTCTCACATTCTATGCAACCAAACAAATGGAGGAAAAAAAAATATTTCTTTATTTTTTTTTCTTTCTGTTACACCAATAATAAATGAAATCTACTCTCATTTTCATATAGTATTATTTTTTCTCACACTATTTCTCACCGTTTTTTTTTCCTCATCTCACTCTGTTTTTTCTTTTTGACAAATCTCCCCTTGTTGTTGCTACCAAACAACGAGGGCAAAAAAGACTCCACCAAACTCAAATCGCGAAAAGCGTGATCCGCACCCTGGCTACAAGACAAAATCTGACCGTTAATAGTTATCTATCGACGTTCCTTATTGTTTTACGTAACCATGCCCGGATCACCAATCTAATCCGTCGATTAATCCAAATCCGACGAAGGAGATCAAAACTCAAAACTCAGAAGCGTCTTCTTCTTCTCTGCTCCAATAGATAAATACCCCGATCACCTTCTGCGTTTCCCACTCGAATTCAAATCAAAACCCTAAATCCCCAAATATCTGTTTCTTTCATACTTTCTCTTGAAAATGTCGGGTCGTGGAAAGGGTGGTAAAGGACTGGGAAAAGGAGGCGCGAAGAGGCACAGGAAGGTGCTCCGCGACAACATCCAAGGCATCACGAAACCAGCGATTCGTAGATTGGCGAGAAGAGGTGGCGTGAAGAGAATCAGTGGTCTGATCTATGAGGAAACCAGGGGAGTCCTGAAGATCTTCTTGGAGAACGTGATTCGCGATGCGGTGACTTACACTGAGCACGCGAGGAGGAAAACGGTTACCGCCATGGACGTTGTTTATGCCCTCAAGAGACAGGGTAGAACCCTCTATGGCTTCGGTGGTTGAAGAATCACACTCTCCTGCTTTTTTCTCATTATAGGTGTAATTGGAATATGCAATTGTACCTTAGAGGTTCATTTGTAAACAAAGTCTTAATGAGATGGAAGCATCTGTAATCTACACAGACTTAAATCGAAATCAAATGAAGAATTGATGTTTGTTGGTGAATTGTAGTTCTAATTTTTTCTTTTCTTTGTTTTTCTTTTTGGCCCCATTTTAGATATTATGATAATGTTAATTTATTTGTTTCTCATATAATTTATTTGTAGTGGTAAATATGGCTCGTATAATAAAGGGCTAAGCTGCAGCAGTGCTGCTGATTATACACAGCCGACTCATTTCTGATTGTGTTTTTATGGACATCTGATTTACGTGGACATGATTTACAGCATTGATTCTTTCACAGATAAGATGAATGCCATTTTGAAATCATTGATGGTGCAAGGAGCACAATAACACAGTTGCACATTTACGCAAAGCTACATGTCTTTCTCTTTGTTACTGCAAAATTTTCAGACAACCAAATCAATGGAGTGCTATTTTGTCAAAAGCTTGAATGATCAGTTTCTACTTTAGAATTAGAACCATACAAAAAACATAAGACGTTAGTATTAAACCATTTTGTACCTTCTTTCCTCTGTTTTGTCTGGTTGAACTATCATAAATCATATGGTGGCAGATAGCCCCTATCTGTATTGAGAAAATTTCAATTTTCTGGTTGGACTATTATATAGTAAGTTATTTGGTAAAGCTTGTAAACTTCATTCAACTACTGGTAACCCTTATTGACAAGTTATGGTGGATGTTCCAATGCTTTTTCATACGGTGAATCTATGATTTTGCAGGCCATCCATCTTTGATCATTCTGAACTCCAAGTGGAGACTGTATTTTGTACTATTAAATGATGCTGGTAAGAGTTAATGATGTTTTGCTTCTGTTATAGCTTTGGCAGAGGCTTTAATTTTAATTTTGAATTTTTTGTTATGGTCAAACATAGATCATCAAATTATGTTGTAAAGAAGTTATTCATGTATCAAATGAGATTCTTAGAACTGAAATTTGCATCTTGCTTTACTTCTATGATGTCCATTAAGATTTTCATGTTCTGCTGTAATAGCCATGTTCTAATCAGAAGTTATTGAGAAGTTATCAACGGTAATAGCCATGTTTTGCTGTTCAAAATAAAACAATTTACAGATTCTAAAATACTATAAGATGTGATGAAACAAGTCATATTGAAAAAGAATAAGTAGCTTCAGTTTTTGTTTCTTCGGTTTCCACTCCTCTGTGCTTGGATAATAAGCTGCTGCTACTACTGTCGCTCAAGTTTCCTTGACTAATTTTGCTTGGAACAATTTATATCAACACTGTCTTGATTAGTTTATCATGACTTTCTATCTTCATGACAACACCAATCTAGTTATGTTGCTTCGAAAAAAATGGACAAGCTGGTGGAGTAATTCAAGCAGTGCTAGGGTTGGGCTTTTTGTGGCAACAAATAGCTGAACTTCAGTTGTGCATAATTCTGACTCACTAACCTGCATGTTATCCGATTTCACAATGAGTATTGTTACGGGCCGGTCTCGAGGCGAGTTTTAGTGTGCTCACCGAACCGAGCTGACGCCATTTCGCCTTCGCTTATCCGAAAGGCTCGACGGATTAAGCCACCGACCAGGCGAAGCCGGACGAGCCTCCGCACGACTTCCCCAATGATAACACCGAAAGCGGTGGGCGAGCCGGCTCATGACCCTCGAACCTTCTAGAAAGGGATACACTGGAAACGATGCTTGGGGCCGTTGCCACACCAGATTGAGGATCACGCTTAGACGCGGACGGATTTGGCGGTGCAATATCGTGAAGAGGCGATCCTTGGAGCGTGAGGGAGGGGTCAACTCGCTACAGATTCCTGACGGTGGTCACCCTCCTTCAAGACTCCACTATATAAAGCAATGGACCCCCAGGTGAAAGACTCTACACTCTCTCAAAACCCTAAACTCATCTCATGATGCGAGCTCTATGCTCACCCTAAAAAGCCCTATCTAACTTAGGGCATCTGAGTGCCTTTGCAGTACCCCACCGCTGGCTCAAGGAGAACGACATCACGCCCGAGAGGAGTACTCACCACTGAGATCATCGCCTCAACTACCAGCGGCAGGATCAAAGGTACGACCTTGCACCGTTTGCATTAACATTGGCGCCCGCAAGTGGGGGCTTGGTGAAATGGCCTGGGCCTCAAGGAAACCATAGAGCAAGATGGTGAACACTAAAAGCACAAATAATCCCAAGTCGCCGCCACCAATTGAACCACGGTCGGCAGAGCCAACAACCATCTAAAGATCCGGCCTTGGGCACCTCAAGCCGGTAAAAACTTTTCCCGGCCTCAAGTTTCATTATGCATCTCATCATGAGGCGAGCATACGCCTGCGATGAAATCCTCAGCGATCATAAGTAGATCGGTCGTTATCGATGGCGACTGGGAAAATAGGAATACATTGAACGTGGGGGCTCCCATGACCACACATTCATCGAGTGGAGACCCCATACCATCCTTAAAGAGCGATTCGAAGAAATCAAAAGACATCGACTGAATAAAATCGACCGATTATGGCTTATCACCTGGATGTTCATCCACGGTGCTACTATAAATCAAAGGTTGACCACACAAACCAAGGGGAGAGGGTCAAGATATGCTTAGCAAAGCCCAACCACTTTCAAATTGGTCAACCTGATCTCACTCTGGTGACTCTCAACTATTCAGATATTCGAATTTAACCTCGGCTCAGATAGTCTCAACTATTCGGGATAGTCGTATGACCACGATATCGCCCTTGAAACCCGGGTGCTATTTTTCCATGTTTCTTTCGATCTCATCCTTAACTATGAACCATCAACGATTCGTGTCACTTTATTCTTTATTATGGAGCATTGTATAAGGTCTTCGCTTTATTCATGTCTCACAAACTTTCGAACAAGGTATAATTTGCCATTTGAATGGATGATGTACTTTCACATTGTTGATGGCTAACCTCAACAGATCAATATATAGACAACCGCGGTAGATACCAGCCCAAGATTCTCGGGCGGCCTACCAGGCCCACCTTTCAACAATTTCAATATCTTGACGACTTTAAACTCGGCCACGCCATCGACCTTGATTACTTCATGACCTCAACCTTGCCGCTTGGACACCCAACCACTACTCTCACAGTGGAAGTATAAAACTCGACTACGAGCACTTTACTCAAAGATAAAATTAATGCTAACTTTATTACATCAAGTTGTTGCAAGTTGTCATACTTTGACAGAACATGCCCCAAAACCAAAGGTCGAGCCCGCCACACGGAGCTCGGCACCGGTCGGAAGAACCTCGACCTCGACACGACCCTCAGGGTCCTAAACCCAAGTCAAGATAAAGGCTTGGTGAGCTCACTCGCAGCCTCGACCCTCGTGGTCTTAAACCCGTCAAAGATAAAGGCTCAGTGAGCTCACTTCGCAGCCGACCTGGGCCCTAAACCCAAGTCAAAGATAAAGGTCAGCGAGCTCACTCAGCCGACCCGCGGTCCCAACCCCAAGTCAAAGATAAAGGTCGCTCACTCACCGACCCGTGGTCCTAAACCCAAGTCATAGAGATAGCAGGTGAGCTCACTGGCATGACTAGCCGTGGTTCAGAAGACCCCAAGTCAAAGATAAAGGCTTGGTGGGCTCACTGCCGACCCAGGTGGTTCAAGACCCCAAGTCACATAAAGGCTTGGTGGGCTCACTCGTGACACGACCAGTGGTTCAGAAGACCCCAAGTCAAAGCATAAGGCTTGGTAAGCTCGCCGCAACTCGACCCCGAGGTTTCAAGACACCAGTGTCAAAGATAGACCGACAAGCTCAAAAGCGCTGGCTAAGGTCGCCTGTCGAGCTAAACAAGACCATTGTGGTTTCAAGACACCTGTCGACATAAAGACGGCTTTGAGCTCAAACACGCGCGATAAAGACCAACCCCTCGCGTTCCAAAGATTTCAGAGATAGAGGCCTGGCGTAGCTCTAAAGCGGCTCGGAGGTGATAACTCGACCTAAGGAAAGCTCAACCACCCAATCATCAGTAGACCTGACGGCTCAAACGATGCTCGGATTAGACAAGCACTCGACTAATGTAGTTGTTATGACTAATGTTCCAAACTTTCAATTTGAAACAAATCTTTCTGGGAAGCCACCCGAGGACTACACTACCTTACACTACCCAAGGACTACAGAGCGTGGAAAGAAATAAAGTAAGTCATCATCACTTAGTCAAATTTCATTCATAGGAAAAGGAATTACAAGAGGTGGTTATCGGATGAGCAATTACAAGATCGGAACTAAAGAAAAACAAAAAGCAAAAAGCACAAGTTACGTGCAAAGTGGCATCCTCTTGGCTTTCAATAACAAGATCGGAGCGATCACCTTTCTTTGGGCCAGGGCATCATCGAAACCTCCTAAAATTGGGGAGCACCGGTGCCCTTTTTCTCCTAGAGATGAAGCCCAACAAAGATTAACCTCGCCACTTGAGTTTACAGAGGTAAAGCTCTCAGTGAGCCCACCAGACCCGCCCCACAAGCTCAAAAAGGTGACGCTCCTTGTGAGCTCACCTGCAAATGGAACCTTGCCACAAAGAAGGTCGAAACTTGGTTCCCCTAATCATTCCAGGTCAGACCAAGACCTGGCGAGCTCTAAAGCAAGCCCGGTTTCGGTCACAACTCGACCTCAGAAACACCTCTATGGTCTAAATCATCAAGTTAGCTCGAAGACCTGTCGAGCTCTACTGCTGCTCCACCTAAGCTACCTCACACACAGTATAAAAGAAAGCAAATACAAACTACTCAAGAGTATCCCCTTGAACTCCTGTTGGACCACCATCGGCGATAATTCACGTCATGGCTAAGAACTCCCTTGCTTCGCCGATCGATCACCGGTCAGTTGGTCTTTTTCGGCTTCATCCTCCTCCTCCACAATCTTGCCATCCTTCGCAGTCTTGGTGAAGTCAAGCTCTGAGATATCCAAATCGGGGGCAACCACCTTGATTTGGGCAAAGGCATTATCAAAGCCCTCCTCGAACTGTAGAGCACAAAAACTCTTATACTCCTCCGCCTCGAACAACGAGTAGGATTTCTCCTTCTCAATCGCAGGTCAAAAAGCGAGATCTCTCTCATTTTGCAACTCTTTGGTCCTCCAAGTCTCGTAGCAGCTCTCTAAGTTCGGTTACAACTTGCTCGGCCGCCGAGCCCAGATCGAATAAACTCGACCATGACAGACCATCCTGGAGAAACAACGAGGTCGCTGGAATAAGTGCAACCAGCGACAGTTAAACAATTGGGGCTTACGTCCCTTGTAAAGACAGAAATAAGGTTAATGCCTGACATGTAGCACATGAACCAAGGAAGACTACGTGACGACTACCCAGCATTCTCACCACCGCACTCATAGTCATCTCGCACATTTAGACATCATGCCTCAGAGATCGATCATCCGACCGGCCATTATATTATTGACGCTTGAAACCCATGTAAATCAATCGTGCGCCCAGAGCGAGTCCAACCCTACGCTTCTCTAGAAATGCTCACCGACGGCAAGCAAGTCTCGGGGACTTATGGTTCAAAATCAACAACGGATCACTCCCTCATTCAATAGCCCTCATTCATAGGGTCGAAAAAGAACAATAATATAGACTTCTTAACTTTTCAGTTAACAAGTCTAGGGGCTTGTGTTATGGGTCGGCCCAGTGGGCTCCTAATCGATCACCGAAGCCGAAGCCGAACCAATCCGAGCCCTACATTTACGAAACCGATGTAGATCTAGCGGTTCGGGGCGCATCGGATGATCGACGGCGGGAAAGAGGAACGGTTGAGCGGGACGTCCCATCCGGAGTCCCATCACGCGTGCGTAACGCCGAGTAAAGGTGCAACACGTGGAGCGTGACCCCCGCACAAAACAAACTTCCGTATACGCCGCTTCAACAACTCGACTGGATACCGACCCAAGAACAATAGGTAGACCCTTCGCCTTTCGTCGCAGTAGTCTAGGGGCTTGTGCCACGGGCCGCCTCGAGGCGAAGTTCTAGTGTGCTCACCGAACCAGAGCGGATCGGCCGCTCGCTATCCGGGAAGCTCGACGGATTGCCCGACCTGGGCGAGCTGCACCGACTCCAGACGCCCTAATGATAACACCGAAGCAGGCGAGCGGCCATGACCCTCGAACCTTCTAGAAAGGGATACACCTGGAAACGATGCTTGTGGCCGTTGCCACTCCAGATCGAGGATCACGCAGCCAGACGTGACGGATTTGGCAAAGCAAATATCGGGGAAGAGGAGCCGATCCTTGGAGCGTGAGGAGGAATCACCAGCAGATTCCCGGACGGATCGGTGGTCACCCTCCCTGGCAACTCCACTATATAAAGGGGCTGGACCCCAGTTAAAGACTCTCTACACTCTCTCTAAACCCTAAACTCATCTCTGCATGACAAGAGCTCTATGCTCACCCTAAAAAGCCCTATCCCAACTAGGCATCGGAGTGCCTTTGCAGTACCCACGCGGCCTGAAGGAGGAACGACATCACGCCCGGAGGAGGAGTACTCACCACGGAGCTCATCGCCCAACTACCAAGCAGAGGATCAAAGGTACGACCTTGCACCGTTTCGTGCATTAACATTGGCGCCCACCGTGGGGCCTGGTAAAATTGGAGCGTGAGGGAGGGGTCACTGCGCGCAGATTCCGGATCGGTGGTCACCCTCCTTCTGCGCAACTCCACTATATAAAGGGGGCTGGACCCCCAGGTTAAAGACTCTCTACACTCTCTCTAAACCCTAAACTCATCTCTATGATGCGAGCTCTATGCTCACCCTAAAAAGCCCTATCTAACTTAGGCATCGGAGTGCCTTTTGCAGTACCCCCACCCACGGCCTGAAGGAGGAACGACATCACGCCCGGAGGAGGAGTACTCACCACGGAGCTCATCGCCCAACTACCAAGCAGAGGATCAAAGGTACGACCTTGCACCGTTTCGTGCATTAACAAGTATACTATTTTAATTAGAATAAAATTTAATGGTTAAAAAAGAAAAAGCAAAGAAGTTTCTCTAAAAGCAAAAAGTGCATCTGATCTCATGTGTATTACTTTAATTTTCCAAAATTTCTCATCTAAACCTATAGGCTATCTTTGGTTATCTTTGGTTGAGAGTAAAAAGTGTGAAGAGAAAAAGATGTGAGAAATAGTGTGAGAAATAGAGTAAAAATGATGTATTGTTTGGTATAAGAGAAACAAAAAATAAATAGAAGAGAGAAGTGTGTTATTATTTTTAAAAGGCTAAAAATACCCTTAACTAAAAAGAATATTTGTATTGATTTAATTAATTAAATTAATTTTGATTTCATCAAAATTTATTTATTTAATTAATTGATGAACTATTTTATTCAATTAATTATTTTGGTTTTAGATTTTTGAATTACATGTTTTATTTTTATCTTAATTTAATCGATTAATTTATTTTTTTAAACCCTTTGTGTGTTTCATCCTAGGCTTTGACCATGTTAGTATGTACTCCCTCGGGAGTTAGTATGTACTTTCTCGGGACTCAATTACTCTCTCCATACTTAATTGTTATTTTTTTAAACCCTTTGTGTGGTTCATCCTAGGCTTTGACCATGTTAGTATGTACTCCCTCGGGAGTTAGTATGTACTTTCTCGGGACTCAATTACTCTCTCCATACTTAATTGTTAGTCTTATGTGAGCAAACATACAAATTAAAAAAATTAGTTAATTTATTTAATTTGTCTACAATGTGTATTATTTTTTTAAAACTACCATTCAGTTATTGATTTAAGAGAGAGAAATAGTCACCTCTTTACTATTGATTACAAAAAATAATGTAAATTAATTCGGGGTAATCTTGTAAAAAAATAATTAATGCATTTAGTAATTTGAAAAATGGCTTATAAAAAGGGAGAATTTTTTTTCCCCGAAGGGGCTTACATTTTGGGACAGAGGGAGTATAAGCAAAAAAGTGTCCAAGTTTGGTGAACTCAAATATAAGCAAATTTCAACCAGTCTACTCATATTTAATGTTATTGTTCCAAAGATATCTTTAAGTTAATTCAAATTTTGTTTTTCAAGAAAAGTTGTGGGGACCTTTATGATTAAGGTTAATTTAGTAAATGTAGCTCCTATTTTATATGAAATCAAGAAAATCAAATGTACTTAACTAACATAATTAATCAGTATAAAATTATGTATTTTTGCTTATAATTGAGTCTAGAGGGAGTATATAAGTTACTGGACATAAATGGGGTGAAAGGATTTGTCCATTTCGTTGACATAACTTCAAAATATTGAAATACTAGCTTGTTTACACCGGGGTATAAACAAAAATGAACAAGTATAGCAACCTTTCTTCCCACTTTATGATAGAATAGAATTTTCTCATGGGTTTTGCTCATTTTTTTTCCGCTCTTTTTTATTTCTCCGCTAAACCAATTAGGAGAAATTCCCAATTTCTCCCCAACTTCTCTCTCATCTAACTCTCTTTGCTATTTCTGTTGTACCAATCAAAGACATAGTGACATAGCCATTGATTCCAAAGACAATGAGCCCTAATCTTAATTACACCAATACTAGTAAAAAAAAACACCAATAGAGAATAAAAAAGAAAAGAGAATATAGAAATTTATTTCATATATACTCACACATATACATAAACAACAACTACTTATATATAGGTGGTGGCTCAATCTGAATTGATCAATGTTTTTGTGATTAAAATAGGATTTTTCACAATTTCTCAGCATCTAAAAGACCACAACGAAATGACACTAAAGAGAGAAAGAATCTTTCTCTTTAAGAAACGACATGGATCATGTTTAATAACGCCAACATAGAAGTAGTAAAATTTGTGTGCTATATACAAAACCAAATATACATGAGACCGATCCATATGACATTTGTTCCATATGACATTTGTTTAGGAGATTAAAGAATTATTCTCAGGAACAATTTTTCAAGAAATATAAAGATGAGAATTTATTCCCATGTATTTTTTTAGAAACCATTTGGTTGATATTTATATTACCGAGAATTTTTTTTAAAATTTTTGAAAATAATTAAAATATGTTTAGTTAAAATTCTTAAAATACTCTTCTCATGTGAAGGTAGTGTTAATGTGTGCAAGTAGTGGGGGATTAGATGGAGTTTTCTTTTAGTCAAAAACAAAAAAAAAGATGGAGTTTTCAATTGCAAGGTGGATTCCAACCACTAGGAATAAACATTGCCACTTCTTCGCCAGGACTAAAATGCACCTTAAGACTGGAATGTTAGTTTCATGGGAAAAAAAATTATTCATAGGAATATTATTTTATTCCCTCCTACCAAACATGAGAACATTTATTGTCGAAACCTCGAATAAATATAGAAACCTCGAAATAAACACATTCTTAAAAAACTCCTTATGAATTGTGGAAATAGTGTAAACTCAGTTTCTTTCTTTCACCCTTTTGGATATAATATTTTATTCTCAATATTAAAGATCAACTTGATAAGTTTAATTCAAATGTTGAAAATGAAATATTGTTAGAATATTCTAAAACATTAATATGTGTTGTGATACACTATTTATTTATTTGAATTATTGTTCTTTTGTCATTTTACAAAGATACATTTTTCCTTCCTATTATTTTCCATCCAATCAAACAAGGAAAGAAAAAACCTTTTCACCTTTCTTTCCATTCATTTTCTCTCAAACCAAACAAAAAATTCATCTCATGTTGTCCTCTTTTTCCCTTTTCTTTCACTTTATTTTCTCTCACTTTATTGCCCAAACCAAACATAGCATAAAAGCATTATCTACCAAACTCAAATACCACGCAAATGCTGATCCGCCCACGCGCTATAAAACAATATCGGACCGTTAAAATTTATCAATCGACGTGCTCTAATTCTCCATGTAACTATCCACGGATCACAAATCTAAGCCATCGATTAGTCCAAATCATACGATGGAGATCAGAACTCAAAACTCAGAAGCCTCCTCTTCTTCCCGCTTCAATAGATAAATACCCGACCACCTTCTCTGTTTTCCCACTCGAATTCAAATCAAAACCCTATATCCCTAAATTTCGTTTTCTGCAAATTTTCTCGGGAAAATATCTGGCTGCGGAAAGGGTGGTAAGGGGCTAGGAAAGGGAGGCGCAAAGAGGCACAGGAAGGTTCTCCGCCACAACATCCAGGGAATCACGAAGCCAACGATTCGGAGATTGGCAAGAAGAGGTGGCGTGAAGTGGATCAGTGGTCTGATCTATGAGGAAACCAGGGGAGTTTTGAAAATCTTCTTGGAGAACGTGATTCGTGATACTGTGACGTACACAGAGCACGCAAGGAGGAAGACAGTTACTGCCATGAACGTTGTTTATGCCCTCTACAGACAGGGTAGAACCCTCTACGGCTTCGGAGGTTGAAGAATCACACTCTTCTGCTTCTTCTTTTGTAACAGTGTAATTGGAATATGCGATTGTTCCTTATAATGATTGTGATGATGATTAGATAAGTTTGTGACATGTAATTTTCGATGAGAAGGAAACATGTTCAGTATTGCAATTATAAATTGAAATCAAATGAAGGAGTTATGTTTGCTGGTGAATTTTGGTTGTAATTTATGGTTTAATAATGTATTTTTTCTTTTTACGTATTTTTTTAATAAATAACAAAAGCTTCGTTATTTCATGTAATTTCTTTGAACTGGTTGACTTGGTTTATATAATTTAGGAGAAAGTAGTATATGGCTAATGTTTGTGGAAGTGATTTTACATTTGTGGCCAAACGGGATTGCGTGAACATGATTCACGGCGTAGGCTCTTCGGGCTATTGTATGATCCAAACAAGTTCTCTGACATACTAACGCGGCAATGTTACTTAATATAAGGTTATAATCATTGGTGCTTAGGTTGGCTCAACTCCATTTAACTCAGTTCCGCTAAAATAATTTTGCTTACAAGATAAAATGGCTTTAAGTTTTAACCCATTAATGACTATGACGAATACGGAGTAATGCCTAATGTTTAAGCAAGGTAATTAAAACCGGACCAGACATTGAACCGGAGAGGACCAGGGTTCAGGATTTTTGGGTCGGACCGGGGTCGAACCGGGTTTAATAAAATATTATTTTTTAAATATATATATACCAAATATATAATATATATAGTATATATATTTTATATATATATATATATATATATATATATTAAAAATAGATAATATATAGATAATATTTCAATTTATACACAAAATAACGTGTAGTCTAGTGGTAAGATGACTTGTTATGGCCTTGAGGACAGGGGTTCAAGCCCTGTTGAGACAAAAAATTGATTTTTTTAACTAATAAAGATAATTAAAAAATTTCAAAAAAAAAAGAGCCAAACCGGTTCGACCCTAAACGGACCGGTTTTGGCCGGTTCAGCCAGTCGGTCCAAGAGGGTTACCCGGATCAGACCATGGCCCGGTTCCCAGTCCAACCGGTCGGACCGGGCGGTCCGGTCCGGTTTTTGTTACCATGTGTTTAAGTATGTGGTTCTGTTTCCTCCATATCAATATTACCCTCAATACATGGTGGACCATTTCTTGTTTGGACTATGCCACGTGGCGATTTCAACTTTTCAGGCAGAATAAACTCATAATTTAGTCTCTAAACTAACACCATTTCTCCTATTTAGTCCTTAACGCATATGAAAATAATAAATAGTCCTTAAAGTTTGTAAAATCCGTCAAGTTAGTCCTCAAAGTTATGTGAAATATGTCTCATTCGTCCCTCTAAGAGATTACTTATAAAACTTTAAGAACTAATTTGATGAATTTTACAAACTTTAGAGACTATTTATTATTTTCATATACTTTAGGGCCTAAATAGGAGAGAAAGTATTAGTTTAGGGACTAAATTGAGAGTTTACTCAAAAAAAATTCTCTAGGGTCTAACAATTAACATATTACACCGGTTTCATATATAACTAGTGTAAAACGTAAACGCGGTGACAATTTTACAATTAATATGTCAATTTGTGAGTTTACGCGTCACATTTTACACCGGTTATATATAAAACCGGTGTAACATGAAACGCGATGGTAATTTTGCAATTAACTCGTGATTTGTCTAAATCTTTCACGCCGATCTTTATAAATAGTCGATGTAAATGCTTATCTCGCTCAAATGGCGGAAGCCCCTTTATCCTTTGTCACGTTCTAAATTTACACCAACTATACGAGTCAGTACGTATTGCTTTTTTGCGACGTGCTTAATCGCAGAAGAAACATTCTGAATCGTATAGACAATGAGAAATTTGGAAGCGTCACAAAAGATATAGGGGTTCTGCCATTTGAACGAGATAGTGTATCTGGAGCTTTGGCGAAAAAACATGAGGGGATTAACAATGAACATGAACTTGTGATGATGATGAGGAACAAGTTGTGAAGTGGTGATGATCAACAAACTCGATCAAGGTGTATTTATACTGAAAGGAATATTAATGCAAAACACATCTATTGGCTAAAAAACGGTGCAGATCTGAGATGAAAACGTGTGGTCAAAGCGTTTTAAAAGAAAGAAAAACATTTTAATTAAAAAAATTAACTAAATAAATTCATAAAAACATGTAATTTTCTTAAGTTTTACACCGGTTATCTAACGTACCAGGTGTAATATGTTTAGAATATTACTAATTGAGCAGAAGGACTTCCACACCGGTTTTATGTTTAACCGGTGTGAAACGTGACGCTTTGGAAATTTTACACCGGTTATTTCAAAAA
Organism: Calophaca sinica; assembly: GCA_037113605.1. Taxonomy (NCBI): domain Eukaryota; kingdom Viridiplantae; phylum Streptophyta; class Magnoliopsida; order Fabales; family Fabaceae; genus Calophaca; species Calophaca sinica. Next base: position 59,657,161 of record CM073735.1, read on the forward strand.
ACCAGTGTTAAACATCTTTCTATTGATTAAAATAACTTTCTCCCTCATTTTCAGATACACGCAAAGCATTTATCTGAGATAACCCTACTTCTCTCTCATTGTTCTCCCTTTCTCTCTCGCGCTCTGTGTACTCTCCAGTGTTGGAATCAAGTGGATTCAGAAACAATAACCCTTAATTGTTTTGATGATAACAAAAGATTAAGAGAACAATTTATTCTCTAACATGGTTATAAGTGTGCAGAAAGTATTTATACTCAGAGAAATTTGCTTCAGAAGACTTAGTGAAATCTTGAACTTCACTTATCAAAGTCCGGCTCTGGCTCTGATTCTTGGCACATAGAATCTGTTTGGTCAACGCTCTGGAGTTAGTCAACATTCTGTTGTTGGTCAACACTACGGTATATGATGCAAGACATGATTTGACTCGGTCCAAATCTGTTTGGTGACCGCTCTTTCGAAGACTCCAAATCTGGTTGGTCAACGCTCTTGTGATGGTCAACGCCTGCTGTTAGAGCATAGTCACAATCTGGTTGGTCAACTCTGGGTGCAAGTCAACAATACAGCAGATTCCACTAAGTGCACTCCATGAAGACTTATTGTGCTTTAACAAGAATGCGCTATGTGATAGCCCTCTCAGCTCTGTATTGAAGAATACTTGATTCTGGTGAACAGTGAAGTCTTTGAACGAAGAGCTCTGATAGTGAAATTGAAGTACATTGTTATACGAGGTATCATTAGACAAGAAGAATGTCAAAGGATAAAATCATCAAGGAAACTTGTGCTTGAAGTGTCTATATTTTGAAAAGCTCACTAAGGACAAAGTTACTGACATTGCGTATAATACTCAGAATGCTTTTCTCAGTCTTGAAAGCGACGTAACCTGCAAAAGCCAAAGTTCCAGGATCTGAAGCTTTGACCTCGGACAAAAAGAGACGTTGTGTCACGCGGCACTTTTTCAATCCTAGCTATAGATCCTACCTCATACAATCAAGTAATATATATTGAGAACAACAAGCGATTTTCAACATAGTTGTACGCAAGCTAGCAACTTGAATATTTTTCCGAGTAGTGAGAGCATCAACATCTATCTTCTCAAACACTACCCAATCAAGAGGCGGTGAAGCAATCAAGAATTCATCCAAGTCTCTCGAGATCTTTGAACAAGGCACTTCTTGTTTTATTCTTTCTTTAAGATAGTTATTTTGTGCTAAAAGTATTTTCATTGTAAATCCTCTACGAAGAGAGTTATCTCTATATTGTTTCAAAACTCTTATTTGAATCTGTACTTAGCCCATGGTAATTTGTATACCTTAGAGGCTCAACTGTCTTGAGTCGTTCTAAGAAGTTGTGAGTATAGCCAGTTAGCGTAAATATACTCTCAAGTGTAATCGATTGATTATAGTGGAGAAATCCTTCAAGTGAGTGAAGGGACTAGGCGTAGCTATCAGGTGATAGTGAACTAGTATAAATCTGTGTCTCTTTCTTCTCTCTACTCTTTATTCCTTGCACAGTTCATTCAATAGTTATTTTTCATAAACATTTGTATTTGCGAAAAAGTTTTTAAAACCCAATTCAAACCCCACTTTCTTGTGTTTTTGCCAATGCTCAATTGGTACCAGAGCTCGGCCTCTTGGTTGAGCACTTAACGGTGTGAGAGGAAAAGATCCTATACTATCCTATGGCAAGCAACGAACCCGGTGGTCACGTTAACCGTCCCCTTTGTTCCTTTGGATCTAACTATGACTCTTTGGAAAGATAAAGTGAAAAACTTTTCGAATCTCAGCAGTTTGAACTTTGGGATATGGTTCAAAACAAGACACAGAACCAGTTGACTCCAAAAGAAATCCTATTCCTAGGAGTCTTGGGTGATGATCATAAAAGGAATATACCTTGCACCAAAAAGCAAGATACTTTCTTGTATGTGCTATCTCTGAAAAAGAGTTTGAGAAATGTGGTAATAACAAAGATCGCCAAAGAAATTTGGGACTCATAGCTTTGGCCTATGAGGGTACTTCCCAAGTACAAGAAACCAAGGCTAATATCTTGGTTAGACAATATGAACTCTTCAAGATGGAAGAGGATGAAAGCATCGAAACTATGTTTGGAAGATTTCAAACATTAGTTCATGGCTTGAAGGTTCTCAAGAAAAGCTATACTACTGCTGACCATGTTAAGAAAATCTTGAGAAGTCTGCCAAAGAGATGGAGACCCAAAGTAACGGCTATTCAAGAAGCCAAGGACTTGAATGAATTACGACTTGAAGATCTTTTGAGTTCACTAAGAGCTCACGAGCTTGAGCTTGATGAAGAAGAACCTCCCAAGAAAACTAAGACCATTGCTTTAAAATCCTCACACAAAGCATCTACTTCTAAAGCTCTCCAAGCTGAACTTGACACTGACAAAGATTAGTGAAGATACTGATGATGAAATTTCCTTAATATCAAGGAAGATTCAACGCATGATGAAAAGCAAAGGAAGGTTTAGAAGAAAGTTCCCTAAGAAGGACTCAAGGGAAAAACACGACTCAAAAGAAAAGAAGGACTTCAAGGACAAAAGCCAAGTTACTTGCTATGAATGCAAGAAACCTGGCCACTACAAGTCAGAATGTCCACAACTTGAGAAATCAAGGAAAGGTGGCTTTAAGGGTAAGAAGAAGAAGAGTCTCATGGCTACATGGGATGATTCTGAGTCATCATCTGATGATGATGATGAAGAACAGGCCAACATGGCTCTTATGGCCAATATAGAGTCAGACAGTGAAGAAGAAGAACAAGAAGAGGTAGATTCTAACATTTCTTCTAATATTCAATTAGCCTTTGATGAACTGTTAGACGAGTCTTCCAAACTCAACAATGAGTATAAATCCTTGAAAAAGAGATTTTCAAATCTTCAAAAACAATTTCAAATACTCACTGAGGAGAATGAAAAACTCAAAACTGAAAACCACCGATTGGCGAGTAAATGGGCCCAAAGAAGAAGGAATCAAGAGAATGCAACTCTTCAAAATATGAAGAGGATTTCAAAAATTTCTTGCTGAATGTGTCACACGTAGTAAACAAGCATCTATGATTTGGGGCGTAAGCCAAAATGGTAAAAAGGGTCTTGGTTACAAACCGAGAAGAACCCACTTTTCAAAATATACATCTGGAAACCAAGGATACTAATAATCATAGTATTTGCTTGCTTTGTACTTTCTGCAATCAGAAGGGACACATTAGAAGTGCATGTTATGAACTGAAAAATGAGAAGGACAAGTCTCCTTCTAGAACTAACAAAAGAGGACCCAAAAAGATTTGGGTACCTAAGGACAAGATTGTCTATGTTGCAGATTTGCTTAGCAACAGAGTTAAGACACGATCCTGGTTCTTAGACAAGGTGCTCACGACACATGACGGGAGAAAGGCGTATGTTCCAAGATCTTCAACTTAAAGAAGGTGGAAATGTTGGTTTTGGAGGAAACCAAAAAGGTAAAATCATTGGTTGTGGAAGAATTGGTGAGAAATTTCTACCCTCTATTGATAATGTTTTATTGGTTGGCGGCCGAACCATAACTTCATCGAGTATAAGTCAATTATGCGATAGTGGTTATGATGTTGCCTTTAACAATAATGAATGTATAGCCAAAAGCAAAAAGGATGGATCCATTTTCTTTAGAGCAAAGAGAAAGAACAATATTTATAAAATCAAACTTTACGAGTTGGGCGATCAAAATGTAAAATGCTTTTTGTCAATTGATGAAGAGCAATGGATCCGCACAAGAGACTTGGTCATGCTAGCTTGAGGTTAATCTCAAAGCTTAACAAGAAAGGACTTGTTAAAGGCTTACCAAATCTCAAGTACAAATCGATGCTCTTTGTGAAGCATGTCAAAAAGGGAAACAAACGAAATCTTCTTTTAATTCCAAAATATTGTTTTCACCTCAAGGCCCCTTGAGCTTTTTACATTTAGATTTATTTGGACCAACCAGAGCGCCTCTGCATGCGGAAAGAAATATGGTCTAGTCATTGTCGATGACTATACTAGATAGACATGGGTAAAATTCTTAACCCACAAGGATGAGTCTTTACGGTGTTTTACGTGATTCGCAAACAAGTGCAAAATGAAAAAGGTTTTTGTATTACTACTATTAGAAGTGATCATGGTGGTGAATTTGAAAATGAATCCTTTCAAAACTTCGTGAAGAAAATGGTATTTTTATAACTTTTCATCCCTAGAACACCACAACAAAATGGTGTTGTAGAAAGGAAAAATAGATCTTTGCAAGAAATGGCGAACCATGATTCACGAAACAAATATTGCTAAGTACTTTTGGGCGAAGCGGTAAACATTTGCATGTTACATTCAAAATAGAATCTATATTAGACCTATCTTGAATAAGACTCCTTATGAATTGTGGAAAGGAAGAAAACCCAACATTTCATATTTTCATCAATTTGGGTGTGACTGCTTTGTTCTCAATACAAAGCGACAGTCTAGGAAAATTTGACTCTAAATCACATAGAGCTATCTTTTTGGGATATTCAACGCTTCTAAAGCATACATAATATACAACAAAGAAACATTAGTTGTTAATGAATCTATGCATGTAAGATTTGATGATAAAAAGCCCGACAATGATACGTCGAGTGGATGAAGTTTTTGCAGATTTACAGATAAACAAGGAAACAAGAGTTGATATCACAAGTGCCGACTCTGGTGATGTTTACGGTGTGATCTCTGGTGAAGTCTCTGGTGCTGATTACGGTGATAAGGAAATAATCATATCGGTGGAAGTTCAAACCCCATCACCCAAAGGACCAAATCATTGGTGAACCTAGTGATAAAGTCGAACAAGATCCTCTGCGAGAGAACACTGACCTGGCCTTACTCTACGAGATAGAGCCAAAAACAATTGATGAAGCCCCATCGATGATAGTTGGATCATTGCTATGCAAGAAGAGCTAAATCAATTTCAAAGGAACGATGTGTGGAAGCTTGTGCCTCCTCCAGAGGACAAGTTAGCCATTGGAACAAGTGGGTTTTCGAAACAAACTTGATGAAGATGGCAAAGTGGTAAGGAACAAGGCTAGACTTGTTGCACAAGGTTACTCACAAGAGGAAGGTATTGATTATACCTGAAACCTTTGCTCCTGTAGCTAGACTTGAAGCTATTAGAATATTACTCTCTTATCTGCACATCATGGCATTACTTTGTACCAAATGGATGTAAAAAGTGCATTTTTAAATGGTTTCATAAATGAGGAAGTGTTTGTGAAACAACCACCTGGTTTTGAAGATCTTGAAGTTTCTGAACATGTTTCCAAACTTAAAAAGGCACTTTATGGTCTTAAACAAGCTCCAAGAGCCTGCTATGACAGAATGAGTTTCTTTTTAATGTCAAATGGATTTGAAAGAGGGCAGTGGATACAACCTCTTTAGAAAATCATCTAAAAAGCATTTCATTGTAGTTCAAATTTATGTAGATGATATTATTTTTGGTGCTACTAATGAGTCTCTTTGCAAAGAATTCTCTAAGCTTATGCAATGAATTTGAGATGAGTATGATGGGAGAACTAAAATTCTTCCTTGGCATTCAAATAAAACAATGTCAAGATGGAACTTATATCCATCGGACTAAGTATGTGAAAGAAGCTGCTGAAGAAGTTCAGGCTAGAGGAAACCAAACCTATGAGCACACCAATGCATCCAACATGTGCTCTTGGCAAAGATGAATCAAGTAAAAGGTAGACCAAAGGTATATAGAGGTATGATTGGTTCACTCCTCTATCTTACTGACCTCAAGGCACGATATTATGTTTAGTGTGTGCTTATGTGCAAGATTTCAATCGATCCTAGAGAATCTCACTTAACTGCGGTTAAAAGCATATTTAGGTATCTTAAAGTAACTACTAATCTTGCTTTGCTTTATAAGAACTCAGATGATTACAAGTTAGTAGGTTTCTGTGATGCTTTGACTTTCTTGGAGACAATTGAAAGGAAAAGCACAAGTGGTGGTCGCCAATTTCTTGGAGCAAATCTTGTCTTTTGGTCAAGCAAAAGACAAAGCACAATTGCACTATCAACAGCAGAAGTTGAGTACATATCTGCTGCAAGTTGTAGCTCACAACTACTTTGGATGAAGTATCAACTTGAGGACTATCAGATTAAAGAGAGTAAAATCCCTATATCTTTGTGATAATACTTACGCTATATGCTTGACTAAAAACCCTATTTTGCATTCTCGAGCCAAACATATTGAAATTAAACATCATTTTATTAGAGACTATGTTCGAAAGGATTCTTGAAATTAAATTTATTGATACTGACCATCAATGGGCAGATATCTTTACAAAACCCCTTGCTGAAGATAGATTCAACTTTATAAGAAAGAACTTGAATTTCCTTCTTATAAAGGAATAGGTGTTTAATCTGAATATAGATGACTCTGTTTGACAAGTTGACTCTGCGTGAAGATAGTTGACTCTGTTTGACTAATTGATTCTGTTTGACTTGTTTGACTTGTTGACTCTGCTTGAGTGTGTTGGCTCTGTCGTAGTTAAATCTATTGATTATCTTAACTTGTTATATTCTTTTCATTAACTGTTCGTATGTTCATTACATAGCTGTCTCTGGGAATCTTAAGTACACGTGTCTCTCTGAGACTGGTTGATGTGTTAGTGATTGACATTTGCTTTTACTGAGTCATAATTGCTTTTACTGTGCAATGACAGTTTTACTGCGCCTCTTTAATTTTGACAGTTACACGTTTGAAAAAGACAAATTTATTTTCAAAAATTCATTTCGAAAAATGGCGCATAATGCTTAAAATTCTCGAACACGTTTATAACCCACTCACCCACTCACTCACTCACATCACCCACTACCCACTCTATCTCTCAAAGAGAAGTCTACACATTTACGAACCTAAACCCCTTTCATCTTCGCACTCTGTGTTTCTCCGATTTCAACAATGGTCGCTCCACAACAACAACCGCAAGTTCAAGTTCTGAAGAAGAGCGTAAAGTAACGCTTGGAAAATCTTCAACCCTCGACCTCAAAGTGTTGGTGGAACACGAAGTAAGGTTTGAGGATATGGCAAATGAAGGATACGACTTGAGCGGACTTCATTGACATGGGGATAATGGATTTCTTCTACATGACCAACTTCGGTCTATGAGAATCTGGTGAAGGAGTTACGGACTTATGCTTGGAGTAAAGATAAGACCATTCCGAGTCATGTTCAAGGCAGCGCATTGTGGTCACTCAGGACCTAATTCTTGAGGTCACCCATTGCCCTAATGATGGAGCGGTTGAAACCCTGGTTGGGAAAAAGGATCTTTGGTGGGATATTGTAAATGAGACTATCTATGAGAAGCCTGGAGGGACCAAGGCCGTGGACATGAAGAAACGAGGTTTCGAGCACTTTTCGAGAATCATCATGAATTGCTTGGTGCCAAAATCGGCTCTGTGGATCTTGTCGAAGTACCCACAAGTTCATAATGTGGAATTATGAACTCAAAGCTAAGATCAACCTTCCACAGATGATTTTTGAACATCTGCGAAGAGACTTAATGTACTTGAGAAAAGGGAAAAATGTGAATATCCCTTATGGAAATTTGTTGTCGAATCATGAAGAACCAAGGGCTTATAAATCTTCTTCAAGGTCTCAACACCTTGGAAGCTGGGCTTGCCCTGAAAGCGATGGTGATTCCTATTCTCTCTTGACAATCTAAGGAGAATGGGACTCCTTTCAAGAAGGCTATTGCTGCAATTCAACAAGGTGAAGAAGGAGCAAGGAAGAAAGTTGTGAAGAAGGGGAAAAAGATTGTGGTTGACTCTGGTGTCTCTCTTTGGACCAACGGAAGGGTCACTTTCGAAGCACAGGCATTCACATTGCCTCGAGAACCCCTCACTCACTCTCCCAGTGAGACCTGCATGCATGCCCTCTATGCTTACAGAGGAACAAGAAGAGAAGAAAGTGGAGATTGATCAAATGATAAGGGAAAGGTTAGAGGAAACACGACTGTATCATGAAGCAAGCTTGGCTGCAGGCCTTGTCCAGCGTGAGACCTTTGCACCTCCAGCCTAGTGCTCCTACCTCTGACCCTAGAGTGGCTATTCTTGCTGAGCCCACCTCTGATGTCTCTGAGGTTGCTACAAGGACCACAACTACAACAACAAGGACCACCTCTGTTGATCCTGCTCAGAAACCACCCTTGAAAAGGATACACAAGGTTGGAGATGCCCTTTGCAAAAGGAAGAAGGTAATTGATAAGGTAGTTGATTTATTTGATACTACTTATCAACTGCAGTTCTCTCGCTACTTCTACTTGTTGTTGAACCCCCTCCATCTCGACCCATTAATCCTATTCATGCACCCCCACTTACACCACAACTGCCAAACCTCAATCCACAACCCTTGCCCAATCCAACACCCCAATCTGTTTCTGCACCTAAACCAACACCTACTCCAAAACCCACACCACAACAGAAACAACCACATATACCTACCAAAAAGCCCTTGCCTACTTTACCCTCAGACTCCTCTTCATCTGATGAAGATGATATTGCTCCCTTGAGGACTAGACAAAGACCTCAACCACAGGTTCAAATTCCCTATATTGAACCTTTAGCCTCTTTACCCCCAAATTCCACTATACCTCAAACTGAAACTACACCTCCATCATCTCCTCTACAAACCCAAACACCTTCACCACCTAAATCACCACCCAAACCAGCTTCTCCACCTAGACCCGCTTCACCCCCTCACCAACAACCAGACCTCAACATACCCTGTGAGACTGAGCCCATTTCTGAGGAACCTGAATCTGAGTCCAGGGTTCAAGAGTCTTCATCTCTTGAATCTGGCAATATGGTTGTGTGTGAAGCTCAACCTCTTCGCATTTTGCAACCTCTCCCTGACTCCTCTTTCAGACTTCCCATAATGGTACCCTTCATGTCTCAACTGTTCTCTCCTCCAAATTCTCCTCTCCAAGGAGAACCAGAATCTGTTCTGCAGAACCCGTGGGGATGATACTATTGATCTCTCGCCGATATGGCCCATGAAGCAGTTCAGAATCTTTCTTCTGAATCTGACTCTGATGTAGAGATCATTGAGCCACTGCCACTTCTCCTCACTGCACCCCCTGGACCCTCTGAGCCTGGTCTTCGGGAACCAAGAATTGTGCCCAACGTTTTTCCAAATTTAATTGATAGCATTGAGTACTTCAAAGCTGCAAGATACTGAGGAATCTCGTTTCGGGTTTCCTTGGAGAAGACGAATTGATGAAGTAGTCAATGATCTTCTTGAAGAAGATCGGTATGAGAACTGGGTGTCTGTGGAACACTTGGTTTGACAAGCACAGGCAGAACAAGAAGAAAGAAATAGGAGATGGCACGCCGCCTGAAATGGCGAGTTCCTCCAAGAGAAGAGGTCAATGTTGTTTGGGAACCTGAACCTGAACCTCCCCCTCCTCCTCGTCCTCCTACTCCTCCAAGAGAACCTGTAACACCTCCTCCCGATCCTACTGCAATGGTTGTTCAACCATCCTCATCTGGCTCTGCCTCTACAAGCCAATCAGTAGTGATACCGAAGGAAGTGTATGACAAACTTGTGGATGATAGCAACAAATTCAACAGGTTTATGGAAGCCTCTCAACAACACTCTGAAACTACTGATCGTAGGCTTGACTTGCTGACTACTTTACTACAGCAAGTTTTGGAGAAGATGGACAAGCCCTAGAAAACCTTAGGCTTTTTACCTTTTAGTTTTCTCCCTTTTGATAGATTTCCTTTGAGTTTGTTTTTGTTTATTTGCTCACTCTGTTTTTATTTCTAATGAAATTTATTTATGACACTTAAAGTTTTCTCTTTATCTTTCTTTATCTTGTTTATTGTGATGTTCTTTGTTTCTGTCTTAACCTTTTTGTCGATGACAAAGGGGAGAAGAATATAGAGAGAATATAGAGAGTATAAAGCAATTGATGAACCTAGTGTATCAACCAAGTGTCATCATGCATACATTATGTGTTCGATTAATATATTCCTGTATGCTCAAACTTATATCTTTGTAATATCTTATGCTCTGTTACACTTAGAAATATTTATATATGCTTAATTCAGGGGAGCCTCAAATCATCTGAATAAATATTTTTTATAAAGAAAAATTGTTCATCAATATATGTATTTGTCATCATCAAAAAGGGGGAGATTGTTGGAATCAAGTGGATTCAGAAACAATAACCCTTAATTGTTTTGATGATAACAAAAGATTAAGAGAACAATTTATTCTCTAACATGGTTATAAGTGTGCAGAAAGTATTTATACTCAGAGAAATTTGCTTCAGAAGACTTAGTGAAATCTTGAACTTCACTTATCAAAGTCCGGCTCTGCCTCTGATTCTTGGCACATAGAATCTGTTTGGTCAACGCTCTGGAGTTAGTCAACATTCTGTTGTTGGTCAACACTCTGGTATATGATGCAAGACATGATTTGACTCGATCAAATCTATTGGTGACCTGCTCTTTCGAAGACTCCAAATCTGGTTGGTCAACGCTCTTGTGATGGTCAACGCTCTGTTAGAGCATAGTCACAATCTGGTTGGTAAACTCTCTGGTGCAAGTCAACAATACAACAGATTCCACTAAGTGCACTCCATGAAGACTTATTGTGCTTCAACAAGAATCTGCTATGTGATAGCCCTCTCAGCTCTGTATTGAAGAATACTTGATTCTGGTGAACAGTGAAGTCTTTGAACGAAGAGCTCTGATAGTGAAATTGAAGTACATTGTTATACGAGGTATCATTAGACAAGAAGAATGTCAAAGGATAAAATCATCAAGGAAACTTGTGCTTGAAGTGTCTATATTTTGAAAAGCTCACTAAGGACAAAGTTACTGACATTGCGTATAATACTCAGAATGCTTTTCTCAGTCTTGAAAGCGACGTAACCTGCAAAAGCCAAAGTTCCAGGATCTGAAGCTTTGACCTCGGACAAAAAGAGACGTTGTGTCACAACGGCACTTTTTCAATCCTAGCTATAGATCCTACCTCATACACTGAAGTAATATATATTGAGAACAACAAACGATTTTCAACATAGTTGTACGCAAGCTAGCAACTTGAATATTTTTCTGAGTAGTGAGAGCATCAACATCTATCTTCTCAAACACTACCCAATCAAGAGACAGTGAGCAATCAAGAATTCATCCAAGTCTCTGAGATCTTTGAACAAGGCACTTACTGTTTTATTCTTTCTTTAAGATAGTTATTTTGTGCTAAAAGTATTTTCATTGTAAATCCTCTCTGAAGAGAGTTATCTCTATATTGTTTCAAAACTCTTATTTGAATCAGATTTAGCCCAAAGAGTGGTCTGTATACCTTAGAGGCTCAACTGCATCTTGAGTCGTTCTAAGAAGTTGTGAGTATAGCGGTTGGCGTAAATATACTCTCAAGTGTAATCGATTGATTATAGTGGAGAAATCCTTCAAGTGAGTGAAGGGACTAGACGTAGCTATCAGGTGATAGTGAACTAGTATAAATCTGCGTGTCTCTTTCTTCTCTCTACTCTTTATTCCTTGCAGTTCATTCAATAGTTATTTTTCATAAACATTTGTATTTGCGAAAAAGTTTTTTTTAAAACCCAATTCAAACCCCCCCTTTCTTGTGTTTTTGCCACGTTCATCCAGCTTGTTCTCTCCGCCGTTCGAGCCCTTTCTCTCGCTGCTGCACTGTCGTCCTTCTCATCCTCTCTCGTAGCCGTTCGAATACCACTACTTCACGTGGTTCTCGCCATTATTCTCCTTTGAATCCCTGACGTAGATCTGGTTGAGTTTCCTTCTCCTTGCTTATAGGTTTGTTCCTTTAGCTTATAGCTTTGGCCCTTTTGGTTTTAATCTGTCTGATAATCTTTTTAGGTTTTAGTGTTCCCTCTTACCAAAGCTTGAAAAGAAGAAGAAGAATCATCTCTCGTATTCACTCTCTCTTTTGCTCAGGAACCTTCCATTTCCAAAGGTGCGTCATTGCTTCATTTTCCTTTTTCCTTTTTTTTGTTTAGCAATTTTGCTTTCTCTATTCCGAATGTACGTTTTTATGTTTTTTAGATTGAAATGTTTTGTGCTTTTTTGTTTTTGTCTTTTTATCTTTCGTTTTTAAATTTCTCAGTTATTTGTTCAGATTCCTTATCAGACTCTTGTTTTTATTAATTTTTTTAAAAGAATATATTTTCGAAAAGGTTTGGTGTGGCTGTGGATATTCTGATGCAGCTCCTGTATTGTGTTATGATGGATGGTTATTAGAGGATCAACGTTTTCACATGTTAGTAATTAGAATGTTTATATATTTTACATGTTAGTAATTAGGATGGTTATTATATGGATTATTGTTTTCAAATTATGGCCAAATGTTTGAAGTTTAATGACTGACCACTGTTGACAACATATAATGTCTTTAGATGAAAATCATGGTCGTGGGGGGCGTCGTACTCGCATTGCATCCAGAAGGTCACGTCCCTCTATTAGCAGGCCTCTGATGACTACAAGGGAGTATCGAGCTATCTTTGTAAGGAATGAGGAACGTGCCACTCGTCTTGGCAATCCTTATCGCGATGAGGATCGTGATTTAATGGCTAACCAGTATGCTAATACCATGCCGATGCTGACCGTTGGGGCCCAGGACTTCGTATGCACATGCTTCAGAGGAGACCACCATCTACCAGGAGGCCCGTACCTGCCAGGGAGGTTCATTAAGTGTCGGTCATTGTTCAGATCCCCAGTGATGAGGATGAGATCGGAGAATATAGTCCATCTACATCGGAGTATTCTCCCATCGCACCCGAGTACACTCCATCGACTCCTTCGGAGGAATCTACTGCCCGATTTTGTCCTAGTTACTCATCTAGTACTGGCCAAAACTAGTCATTTCTCCTAAGTAATGTCATTTGCGTCAATTAAAACTAGGCATCGCTTTCTTCTAAGTGCTTCGAAACTAGGATTGTCATCATCGTGCACCCAAGATGGACTCTCGTCATCACTGTTGTCATTTGTGTCAGTTCCCTCCCTCTATTGATTCTTCAATTTCAACATGTTGCAGTTTAGGAGACGGAACCTACCGAAGGCTTCATGATTCTTCTTCACATAATGCGTATTTTCTAGGGTTCATGCATTAGTTGAAAATGCAATGAAGAGCAACCTGGTGCATGTTGTCCGCCAGATGGTGGCGAAAACAATGAGTTCTTCTCTGGATTCTATAATGGTGTCATGAAAATAACTCCTGGTTTTCCTCCTCGCTGATGAAATTTGTCCAAAGATGTTGGGAAAACCCGGGAGTTATTTTCATGACACCATTATAGAATCCAGAGAAGAACTCATTGTTTCTGCCACCATCTGGTGGACAAAATGCATCAGGTTGCTCTTCATTGTATGTTTTCAACTAACGCATCAACCCTAGAAATCTTGCATTATGTGGAGAAGAATCAATGAAGCCTTCGGTATGTTCCGTCTCCTAAACTGCAGCATGTTGAACTTGAAGAATTAGTAGAACTGAAACAAATGACAACAGCGATGACGAGTGTCCATCTTTGGTGCACGATGATGAAAATCCTAGTTTCGAAGCATTTAGAAGAAAGCGATGCCTAGTTTTAATTGACGTAAACGACATTGCTTTTTATTTATGTGTAAAAAATGTAGTAATGTAATAATATAGATATGTCATTGCTTTTTTATTTATGTATAAAGTTGAATGCTAAATTAGATTATTGTTTGAATTTTGGGCAAATTTGGTGCCAATATATTCTGCTGCCAATCTAGCTTGTCAAATTAATTTCCTGCATTATTGTCATTTTTGAAAGCTTCTGGCCGGAAATGGATAAAAATAGTAATGAAAAAAAAATTGAACCTTTTATGCCGGTTATTTATATAACCGATGTAAAATATTGTATTTTACACCGGTTATATAAATAACCGGTGTAAACGGTGCTTCAAAATAAACGGAAATTAAAATTTTACACCGCATATATATAAACGGTAAAACATTGACATTTTACGCCGGTTAAATAACCGGTGTAAAAACCCCAACATACAACACCGGGAGCATCTACACCGACATAAAAACCGGTGTAAAATGTCGATTTTAACCCGTGTTAAAATGCTTTTCTGCATTAGTGCACCCCTCACGTCCACAGTTACTAGGCCTATTGGTGGAAAATATGGGTGGTTCAACAACGGATCTGTGATAGGTTCTTATACCATCTTAGATTTTAGGTCTAACTCGATCTCATAAAAATGATTTATAAAGTGAGGATTGTCAAAAACTCTCTTTAGGTGATATCTCTAGCCAACATGATACTTGAATTTTTCTCTCCAATAAGATCAACTATTTATTATAGAAGATTTTTTTTGTTGTTGATTGATATAGAAGATATTATTGTTGTTGTTATTATTTGTTTCTCATATCCCTTTACTATTCGCACATTTCTCATATTAATGTCAGTTTTGAGTAGGGAGATTATAGACATACTACAGCTTTGCATTTTCTGTAGTACCATTATGTTGTACTTGAATGCATTGCCTTTTCCACTAGCAGCAGATTGATTTTAATTTACTGTTGCTTGAGGGGTCCAAGGCAATTACATTGTCCCCAAATGTTACGTTGAAATTTACAAGCAATGGAAGCAATGCAAGCTACAAAGAGTATTTATAAGTCTAATTGTTGTCCCTAGCATGTTTTCTCCTGTCATGTTGAAGTCATGCTTCAACGAAACGTACTATATAAATTAGACATTTAGGTAAAACATCGAATTGTATAGGGTTCACACAAGCCAAAGGGTTGTTCTCAAAATGGAAGCAGTGTGTTAAAAGCAATCTGACTTTTCGGTCAAGATGCCAGTGATATAGGGTTTATTTGATACACTTTTTAAAAATTATTTTTCTATTTTTAAAAATAGACTAAAATAAATTTCGATCTTGTTAAATTTTTTAATAAGAGAAAACAATTTTTAAAAAGTATAATCAAATATATCTTTAATTTCTCTTTCTTTTCCCAACACACTTATTTTATTGCTGCATCACCCACATGTTAAATTCAATATGTGTTCCCTTTGTTTCAGCACATTTCTTTTTACTTCAACAAAAGCCCCCTGGCTAGCCATTTAGGCTTAGATTTCAAATTATTGTGCTTAATAGTTTCAGAAAGTTTTCAGATTGGTTTGTATAGTCAAAATAACATAATTTAAACATTTTGAAAAAAAAAAATTTAAAAGCAAAGTGCACACGCACTTGTGTTTGTTGAGTGTCATCATCAAGTACATCACGTTTTGTGGGTCTTCTGATTCATTTCCAGGAATGTTTATGTCTGGTATTAGGAACGTGCATATCAATTTCCTGGAATTGTCAAACGAGTCTTTTTTTTTCTCCGGTACTCAAAAGGGTCAAATGAGTCTTTTCGTCCATTACAAGACACAGAAGAAAAATCAAGCAATGTTGAGACTTTATCATAATGGTAGTGCATCGTGCTGACAGCTTGCGCGCCCCTTTGGTCAATCTGTATCTCATCGGATTGTTATTGATTAAATGAACAAAATTATCAAACAACTACACACATAAGTATATTTACAACGCTGTTAATTGAACACAGCATTGGACACAATACGCAACATAATATGCGTCTGTATTATACGGATACGTGTTCGTACAATATAGATACTATTTTTTTTTTTACAAATTTTTTTTTTCAAAATTTTCTTTTATCTTGTTAACAAAGTTCATTTATCTGGTTAATGGCTCTCATTATCTGGTGAATGTCAACCCTGAAACTTAACACATTCCATTTATTTATCTGGTTAACGAAGTTCACTTATTTGGTTAATGGTTCACATTATCTGGTGAATGCCAAACTCACATTCCATTTATTTATCTGGTTAACGAAGTTCATTTATCTGGTTAATGCAGTTCATTATCTGGTTAATGACAAATATTTTTGTAACCAGTTATAAAAAATCTAAAAAAAATTGGAAAAAAAATGTGTCCGTACTGTACAGACCGTATGTCCGTACAGTACGGACCATATGCGTATTGTGTCTGTGTCACATTGTGTATTCATAAATCATTTCTGGTATATTTATATTCCTTAAGTTCAAATTATCTGACTAATAACTTTCGCTGACTGGACCCATTTAAGAGGATTATATAAATAATGTCTGACTTTCTTTAAAATGAATATTAAGGGAAAAATAAAACTAAGGGTTCAGTGGCGACCACAGTGAGAGCGACTTCTCGTTCTCAAATCTTGCTTCACACTCACGGTGGATGGCTGAAAAGACTTCTGAAAAAAGCTTCCAAGCGAATGTAACACCTGAGGACGAGATCGACCTCGTATTAGGACCTCGCGTCGAGACCTCCTGTCGAGATCCCGTGCCAAGATCGCGTGTCGAGGTCATATGTCGAACTGATGAGGTCGCGTACCGAGCTGAGGAGGTCGCATGTCGAACTGAGGAGGCCGCGTGCACGAACTCGTGTTAGAGCCTTGTGCGCTTGCACAAGCACCCTGATCGACCTCGTGTCGAGACTGTAACACTCGTATTTTACGAACGTTATTTAGCGTTAATGATTATATTGTTTGTAATATTTATATTATCGGTTTGCGATTCGTCATTGTGTTTTTAGATCTTTAACCTATAGATTAGAGGGTAATCACGAGAGAGAGAGATTAGATGGGTAGAATGATTGATGGGATTAGCATCTCATAACAGTAGTTACACGTCACTTATTTGTGTTTTTAAAAAAAGAAAAATTCATTTAAATGGTTCTTTACGGTGTATATCACGATCGACCCTCACAACCCTCACTTTCTCTTTTCTTCTTTCTTCTTCTCTAAGTTTCCTCTTCCTCTCCAAACTTCCATCGAAGAACCTTGGATTTTATTGAGTCTTTGCACAAACCTTCTTTATCAATCTTGTTCCTCATCATCTCCTCGACATATATCACCATCTCGACCATCATTTGAGGTATGAAAACAGAATTTTCTCTTCCTTCATGCTACTGTTTAGCGCCACTTCTTCTCTCCATTTTAGCTAGTTTTTATGCTTCCAAATCAGGTCATATTGATAGGTTTTCTTTTTCATGACATGACCTACCTTTCTAACCAATTATTTGAGCTTGTAAAACAAATTGCTTTCTCTGTTTTCTGCAATAAGCGATTGCCAAAACCCTCTCTATTTGGTTTGTTTTGATTTCTTGTTTTAGTTTGTTGTACGTTGCTTCTTGTTGATGTTTGTTGTTGATTTATTTGTTATAGAATCATATAACCTTTTTCATGAACTTTTGATCGAAAACCCTAACTTTGTGTTAGAAGAAAAATGGCTTTGTCTGGTGATGTATGAAAGAAGTTTTTAATAAAATTTTAGAGAAAAGGAGTTAATTTGTAATGCTTGAATTCTTGTTGTATTTGTTTAAGTTCTTGAGTTTTAATGTTTACTTGGGTTGTGGTTAAGATTGGGATAATGAGGGCTAAGTGTTATTAGAACCCATAGATAGAACTAAGTTGTGCTCGTATTAGGCGTGTGATTTCCGAGATCGTGCTGCAAGGAGATCAGGGTGTACGAGAACACGAAACCGAGGTTGACTGAGAGCCGTACATATCGAGATCGAGTGAGAGAAGTCGTTGTCGAGCTCGTTTGAAGACAGCCGTGTTGAGGTCGTTGTCGAGCAGCGTAGCTTGGAGTTCGGTAAGGGCACTTCTAGACACTCTAGGATTTTTATTGTTATATTCCTATGTATGGATTCCTTGATTTGTGTCGAGCTTGAAATGTTGTGATATGATTGAGTTATGCATTATTTGATATGAGATTGAATATATGCTGCGAATTGCGTGTTGCTGTTGAATTGCGTTTCTTCATGCAGGGTGTTTTTATTGCTTAAATGATTGAATTGCGTTTCTTCATGTTGAGCCTGCTCTTTTTATTTGACATGCGGTTGAATATCTTGCGTATAACTCTTTGAATATCGTATGCTAATTGTTCATTGAGTGAGAGAGCTTAGCGAGTCGTTAGCGTTTGAAGTTGCGACCGGATAAGCGGAGAGGTGCTAGGTCCCCTTTTCCGTTTATGGGGACTTCTAAGCGTTGCCACGCTATGGGACTGAGTTGATCGCCCTAGGGAGAGCGAAGATCCCAAGGCTTCAGCTGGACTTTCCAAAGATCTGCACGGCGTGTGCATTAGGAATAATTGTCGAGTCGAGAGAAAATGGATAGCGAGTTGAGTCGAGTGTAGAGTGAGATGGTTGAGTCACGTTTGGTGAATGTTATACCTTGTTGTGTTACTTATTTACGTATGTCCGGATTATCTTGATTTGTTGAGAAGTTGACCTTTTCCCCGTGGTGCCTTCAATCCATGATGGTTACCCAAAGCAGGTCGAGGGCACGAGGAACTCGAGCAGATGATGGCGAGGAGGATCTCGACGAGGATCCGGCGACGACCTCTACTTGTCGTGGATTTGTTTTGTGTATGTTTTTGTGTATAGTGGTTGTGACCCGGTTGGGCGGTTATGTTTTGTTATTACTGAGGTAGGCGGTGGTTTTACTTTGGAGCAGCCCCTGCGTGGGTGTTCCGGAAGTACCCCAGGTATGATTGCTCTCTTGAAGTCGTCATACCTTAGGTGTATTTTCTTTGTACATTATTACATCTTTTTGTATCGTTTTTATATCTTGTATATATATAAGTATGTACTTGTTATACTGCGTGATGTTATTTAGGACTTAAGTCTTGTGTCGTAGTTGCACCATGTTTCAAAAGTCGTAATTACTCGATGTGCACGAGCCGGGTCTTATAAAAAAAAAAAAAAATAATAGACCGTACTTTTCTAAAGGGCACAAGAGTATCGTTTTAAAACACATCGTTAGGTAACTCGAGCTCGGTATGTTGAGCTCGGTAGCGATCCAAAGCAGTCGTTACAATGTTGGTATCGAGGCGATTCGGTTCGGCCAGAAGTGTGCATAGAAATTTGGGTAGTCACTTTGTGTCGGGATATATATATATATATATGTGTTGGGTACCTAATTGTACTATCTTGATTCTTTGTTTGATTAAGTGAAGCACTTATTGCTTGAAAAATTGTTTGAACTGTTTCTTGATTGAAGCGGTGTGTTTTAACACATCCTTGTTGTGAGATTCTCGACAGGTTTTGAACTTTGTGGAATCTAATGCCACCTCGTAGGATACGGCAATTTATGCGAACGTCGACATGGAACGAGCAATTCAAGCTATGACCGAGATGGCGGCAGCCATGGCTCGAGAATCAGTGCTGCAACTCAACAGTTAACGCGATGGCTCAACAGACGGCAGCGTTAACCCAAAGAAACTTACAAAGAACAACAAATGGCAGAGCAGAGTGCTGAGGCGAGAGGATTAGCAGACTTTAGGAAGCATGATCCACCGAAGTTTTACGGTGAGCCAAACCCAGATAAAGCTGATCTTTGGATGCAAGAGATCGAGAAGATCTTCGAGGCACTCCATTGCCCAAACAACGTGAAGGTAGACTACGCCACCTACTTGCTGCTAGGAGACGCAGAGTATTGGTGGAAGGGAGTGAAGCAAGCACTGATAGCGGAACGTCGCGAAATTACGTGGGAGCTTTTTCGTGGAAGGTTCTTGGACAAATACTTCCCAGATACTGCACGAGCTGAGAAGGAGCAAGAGTTTCTTCAACTACAACAAGGCGGTATGACAGTGTCCGAGTATGCAGCCAAGTTCGAGTCACTGGCAAGGTACTTCAAACCATTTAGTGACCGAGCTGACCAAAGATGGTTAAGTGAGAGGTTCCAACGAGGTCTGAGATTTGACATTCAGAAGTCGGTGGTGTCACTGAGGATCAGGAATCTACAAGAGTTGATAGATCGCTGTGTCGAGGTAGAGGGTGTAAGAAGCCACAAGAAGAAAACTGTTGTAGGCGGACCGGTGAGACCCCAGAGTGCGGGGCAGAGGTTTACTGGCGGGAAACAACCGCAAGAAGCCTTACAACCGACCTCGGGGAACAACAACAGGGGACAATATCGTCAGATGACCCAGGAGCGAAGCGGAGGTCAGGCCGGCCGAGGTGACTTCTTATCGTTGTGGAAGGCCAGGACATTATGCGGTGGCGCACTCGGAAGGAGGAGGTATGTTTCAACCGTAGAAGCCAGGGCATTTTGCCAAGGATTGTCCCACACCTAAAGCTGAACCGGCAATGCTTGCGGCAAAGGCCAAAGGGAAGCGTCAGGTAGCTAAAGGCAGAGTCTTCTGCATGAGCGGTGAGGAAGCAGAGCGGGCTGATGATCTTATTCAAGGTGAATGTGAGATTGAGGGTAAATCCTTATCCGTTCTCTTTGATTCGGGTGCAACCCATTCCTTTATTTCCTCTGATTGTGTGAACCATTTGAACTTGACTGTGACTGCTTTACTGTTCAAATTGGTAGTTACAACCCCAGCTGCTAAAACCTTAGTCACAAACACTGCATGTCTTAATTGTGTAGTGGTTATTCAGAGTAGAAAGTTTGTGGTCAATTTGGTTTGTTTGCCTCTTAAGGGCTTAGATGTCATCCTCGGGATGGATTGGTTGTCACACCACCATGTCCTCTTGGGTGTGCGTAAAGCGTAATTTTCCCGGACCTTGGAGTCTCCAATTATCTTTCATCGAACATATTGGAGTTTCTTTGCAAGAAGGAACTAGAGAATACATGTATCAGCTAGTTCGTAAGTTTTCCACAGATCGAAGTGAAGAATGTACCTGGTGTGTGACTTTGTGGACGTTTTCCAAGACGCGTGCCAGGGTTACCACCGGTCGCGAGAGGTCGAAGTTCTCCATCGAGTTGATTCCAGAACAGGGCCGATTTCCAAAGCGCCATACAGGATGTCTCCCGCCGAGATGAAAGAATCAAGTCCCGTGATCGAACACTTGGAGTCAAAGCAATTCATACGACCGAGCGTGTCACCGTGGGGAGCTCGGTGTTGTTGGTTAAGAAGAAGGATGGACGATCAAGGCCGTGGCGTGGACTACCGCGAGCTCAACAAGGTTACTGTGAAGAACCGGTATCCGTTACCCCGTATTGACGACTTGATGGATCAACTTCGTGGAGCGGCGATCTTTTCCAAGATAGATTTGAAGTCTGGTTATCATCAGATTCGCGTGAAGGAGGAAGATGTCCCCAAAACAGCTTTCAGGACTAGGTATGGTCACTACGAGTATTTGGTGATGCCGTTTGGAGTGACAAATGCGCCAGCTGTGTTTATGGACTATATGAACAGGATTTTCCATTCGTTCTTGGATCAGTTTGTAGTAGTGTTCATCGACGACATCCTGATCTACTCGAGGAACAGAGAAGAGCATGGAGGACACCTACGCCGAATATTGCAGATATTACGAGAGAAGCAACTCTATGCCAACCTTTCGAAGTGTGAATTTTGGCTTGAAGAGGTGAATTTTCTTGGACATGTGATTTCCAAAGAAGGGATAGTTGTGGATCCAACTAAGATTGAAGCTGTGCTAGCGTGGGAACAAATGAGGGCGATCGCGATATCGAGGAGTTTTGTTGGCTTAGCGTGCTATTATCGAAGATTCATTGAAGGTTTCTCGAAGATTGTCGCGCCTCTTACACGACTTACGAGGAAGGATCAACCTTTGCCTGGATCGAGGAGTGCGAATCCAGTTTTCAAAGGCGAAGGAGCTCTTGACGGCGGCGCTGTGTTGATTTTGCCTCAACCGTAAGAGCCTTACGAGGTGTATTGTGATGCGTCACACCAGGGATTGGGATGCGTCTTTGATGCAACAGGAAAGTGGTAGCGTATGCTTCAAGACGCCTTAAGATTCACGAGAGGAACTACCCTACTCACGATTTGAGTGGCGGCGATGGTTTTTGCATCAAGATATGGAGACACTACCTTTATGGGAGCACCCATCGCTTTCGGCGATCACAAGAGCTTGAAGTACTGTTCGATCGAAAGACCTCAACATGCGTCACAAGATGAGCAATTTCTCAAGGACTACGAATTTACGTTGGAATACCATCCCTAAGGCTAACGTAGTAGCGGATGCATTGAGCGTAAAGAGCGCTTTAGCCTCAAAGAATGATGATCAAGGAGTTGGAGATGCTCGAGAAGTTCCGAGACTTGAAGTTGAGTGTGGAAGTTTCACCGGAAGCCGAGATTTGGTATGCTTACCATTTCTAACCGATTGTTGGACGAGATCCGAGAGCAGCAGGTTCATGACGAGCTCCCGCAAGAGAAGGTCGATTGATAGCGCAAGGGAAGCGACGAATTCCAAGTCTGAATCGGACAACATCTTAAGATGTAATGGCCGAGTATGTGTACCTAACGTAGTGGAGCCGAAAGTTAATACTTGACAAAGCGCATAAGAGCAATTTTAGTATTCACCAGGAGTTACGAAGATGTATCAAGACTTGAAGAAACATTTTTGGTGGTCGGAATGAAGAAGCAAGTGGTGAGCACGTAGCCGTGTTTAACGTGTCGAAGCGAAGGTGGAGCACCAGCGACCAGCGGGAATGCTACAATCGCTGACGCATCAAAGATGGAAATGGGATAGTATCTCCATGGATTTCGTTGTAGGTTTGCCGAAGACGCAGAAGAAGAATGATTCGATTTGGGTGATCGTCGACCGATTGACCAAATCTGCTCATTTCTTACCAGTGAGGTCGACATACAACGTAGAAAAGTCGACCGAGATCTACATCGCGAGATAGTGCGACTTCATGGTATACCCTCTTCAATCGTGTCGATCGAGATCCAAGTTCACGCCTCATTTTTGGAGGGAATTGCAAGAAGCGATGGGAACCGAGCTCAGGCTTAGCTCGGCATATCATCCCCAAACTGATGGTCAAACTGAGAGAACGATCCAATCGCTTGAAGATTTGTTGCGAGCGTGTACCTTAGATCACCGAGGAAGTTGGGACGACGTCTTACCATTGGTGGAGTTTACCTACAATAACAGTTTCCATGCGAGTATTGGAATGGCACCTTTGAAGCAATCGTATGGACGTAAATGTCGACGCCTCTTTGTTGGTACCAGGATGGTGAGCGTTGTTGTAGGACCAGATATGATCCACAGACTCATCGAGAAGATCCGTTTGATCGAGATAGGATGCGAACGTCTCAAAGTCGACGTAAGAGTTATGCGGACCAAAGACGTCGACCACTCGAGTTCGAGGAAGGAGAGCATGTATTTCTTAGAGTTACCCCACTACCGGAGTTGGTCGAGCGATCAAATCCAAGAAACTTACCTAAATTTATTGGACCTTACGATTCTTCGTCAGATCGGTCGGTGGCATATCGATTGCCCCGCCACCCTTCTTGTCAAACATTCATGACGCCTTCCACGCCTCACAATTGCGGAGATATATTTCCGACTTTCTCATGTTATCGAACAGGATATGATTCAAGCGAAGGGCGACCTATCTTTCAAGCCTCACCAAAGGATCGTTGACCGGAAAGCCAAACAAATATGAACAAAGAGATCCAACTTGTCAAAGTTGTGTGGGATCAAGACCGGAGATGCGACTTAGGAGTGGAAGAGAAGATGAAGACTTCGCACTCGAACTCTTTCATGGTAAGGAACTTATTTGCAATTTCGAGGACGAAATTTTTAGAGGGAGAGATTGTAACACCTGAGGACGAGATCGACCTCAGATAGGACATCGTATCGAGACCTCGCGTCGAGACCTCCGCCGAGATCCGTGCCAAGATCGCGTGTCGAGGTCATATGTCGAATCGATGAGGTCGCGTCATCGAAATGAGGAGGTCGCATGTCGAATCGAGGAGGCCGCGTGCACGAACTCGTGTTAGAGCCTTGTGCGCTTGCACAAGCACCCTGATCGACCTCGTGTCGAGACTGTAACACTCGTATTTTACGAACGTTATTTAGCGTTAATGATTATATTGTTTGTAATATTTATATTATCGGTTTGCAGTTCTCGTCGCTGTGTTTTTAGATCTTTAACCTATAGATTAGAGGGTAATCATGAGAGAGGAGAGATTAGATGGGTAGAATGATTGATGGGATTAGCATCTCATAACAGTAGTTACACGTCACTTATTTGTGTTTTTTTAAAAAAAAAGAAAAATTCATTTAAATGGTTCTTTACCAGCTGTATATCACGATCAGCCCCTCACAACCCTCACTTTCTCTTTTCTTCTTTCTTCTTCTCTAAGTTTCCTCTTCCTCTCCAAACTTCCATCGAAGAACCTTGGATTTTATTGAGTCTTTGCACAAACCTTCTTCATCAATCTTGTTCCTCATCATCTCCTCGACATATATCACCATCTCGACCATCATTTGAGGTATGAAAAACAGAATTTTCTCTCCCTTCATGCTACTGTTTAGTGCCACTTCTTCTCTCCATTTTAGCTAGTTTTTATGCTTCCAAATTAGGTCATATTGATAGGTTTTCTTTTTCATGACATGACCTACCTTTCTAACCAATTATTTGAGCTTGTAAAACAAATTGCTTTCTCATTTCTGCAATAGCAAAGGCCCAAAACCCTCCCTATTTGGTTTGTTTTGATTTCTTGTTTTAGTTTGTTGTACGTTGCTTCTTGTTGATGTTTGTTGTTGATTTATTTGTTATAGAATCATATAACCTTTTTCATGAACTTTTGATCGAAAACCCTAACTTTGTGTTAGAAGAAAAATGGCTTTGTCTGGTGATGTATGAAAGAAGTTTTTAATAAAATTTTAGAGAAAAGGAGTTAATTTGTAATGCTTGAATTCTTGTTGTATTTGTTTAAGTTCTTGAGTTTTAATGTTTACTTGGGTTGTGGTTAAGATTGGGATAATGAGGGCTAAGTGTTATTAGAACCCATAGATAGAACTAAGTTGTGCTCGTATTAGGCAGTGTGATTTCCGAGATCGTGCTGCAAGGAGATCAGGGTGTACGAGAACACGAAACCGAGGTTGACTGAGAGCCGTACATATCGAGATCGAGTGAGAGAAGTCGTTGTCGAGCTCGTTTGAAGACAGCCGTGTTGAGGTCGTTGTCGAGCAGCGTAGCTTGGAGTTCGGTAAGGGCACTTCTAGACACTCTAGGATTTTTATTGTTATATTCCTATGTATGGATTCCTTGATTTGTGTCGAGCTTGAAATGTTGTGATATGATTGAGTTATGCATTATTTGATATGAGATTGAATATATGCTGCGAATTGCGTGTTGCTGTTGAATTGCGTTTCTTCATGCAGGGTGTTTTTATTGCTTAAATGATTGAATTGCGTTTCTTCATGTTGAGCCTGCTCTTTTTATTTGACATGCGGTTGAATATCTTGCGTATAACTCTTTGAATATCGTATGCGGCGAATTGTTCATTGAGTGAGAGAGCTTAGCGAGTCGTTGGCGTTTGAAGTTGCGACCCGGATAGCGGAGAGGGTGCTAGGTCCCCTTTTCCGTTTATGGGGACTTCTAAGCGTTGCCACGCTATGGGACCTGAGTTGACTGTCCTAGGGAGAGCGAAGATCCCAAGGCTTCGGCTGGACTTTCCAGCATACGGTACGACGTGTGCATTCCGGAATAATTGTCGAGTCGAGAGAAAATGGATAGCGAGTTGAGTCGAGTGTAGAGTGAGATGGTTGAGTCACGTTTGGTGAATGTTATACCTTGTTGTGTTACTTATTTCTGTATGTCTGGATTATCTTGATTTGTTGAGAAGTTGACCTTTTCCCGTGGTGCCTTCAATCCATGATGGTTACCCAGGCGAGGTCGAGGGCACAGGGAACTCGACAGCAGATGATGGCGAGGAGGATCTCGACGAGGATCCGGGCGACGACCTCTACTTGTCGTGATTTGTTTTGTGTATGTTTTTGTGTATAGTGGTTGTGACCAGTTGGGCCGGTTATGTTTTGTTATTACAGGGTAGACTGGTGGTTTTACTTTTGGAGCAGCCCCCTGCGTGGGTGTCTGCCGGAAGTACCCCCAGGGTATGATTGCTCTCTTGAAGTCGTCATACCTTAGGTGTATTTTCTTTGTACATTATTACTGTCTTTTTGTATGCATTTTTTTTTATATCTTGTATATATATAAGTATGTACTTGTTATACCTGCGTGATGTTATTTAGGACTTAAGTCTTGTGTCGTAGTTGCACCATGTTTCGAAAAGCTGTAATTACTCTGATGTGCACGAGCTGGTCTTATAAAAAAATAATAATAATAATAGACCGTACTTTTCTAAAGGGCACAAGAGTATCGTTTTAAAACACATCGCATACAGGGTAACTCGAGCTCGGTATGTTGAGCTCGGTAGCGGTCCGGAAACGGGTCGTTACAGCGAACATCTTAGCGGAAAGCCCCATACAAATTGGACCTCTCCAGATCTAGTTTGAGGGTTTCTATCCCCAAGTCTAGAATCACACCCGAAGCTTCTGAGGAACCACAAAATTTGGATCTACTCGGATCTGGTTCAAGTGCGAGAGTCCCCATTTCGGGTCACGATCTCCACTGAGTCAAGAAATGCGATCTCCACTTTTAGATTTGTGGCAACACCTCTGTGCTAGGGATTGGTGGCAAGCACAATGTGCCAAACCTTGAGCCTAAACCACAATCGATGTCATTGAAGGAACAGGGAAAGGTCAGAACGTAACACGTCTCTCGACCCAACAAGCCACGCAATCTGGAATCTCAGCAGCAGATCGTGAAAGGATAAGTCCTGGTTGTAGAGCCTCCATGGCGTTCAGCGACGAAACCTTTGTAGATTTGCTTCTGCCTCCCCGTGGCACTGGTGCGCACGCCGAGTCGGTGACCGACCCTGCTGTCGGGTTTCGGTCTTCGTCCCTATCAAGCGCTCGAGGTTCTAATGGAAGCAGAACAACAAATCACACTTTGCTCTGTCTGAATCGTGCTGGTCCAAAACCAAGCTCGACCATGGCGTCTTCTCAACGCCGTTGAGATTTCCTCCTGCTCCATGGTACTAGTGCGTGCGACGAATTGCCACCGACGCCGACATCGGGTTTGGGCCTCGTCCTTGTCTCAGCTACTCATGATCTGAGCGTCGCACATGACGGGTTGCAAGGATCGTACACGAGCCGAAGCTCTTCCACCACGTTCTTGAGAAGCGTCGATCTGGTTCCGATCTTAGTCCAAATCCTGTGCGATGCTCCCTCACTGAAACACCATTTGTTTGGCAGCATATCAGTTCGCCATAGAACACACTGGATGGGATTGAAATCTCAATTCCTTGACGTTTGGCAGCATATCATTTTAATTGTTCAAGCCTTTCCTTTCTCTTTTTTACTGTACTGATCTGTTTGTTTATAGTGACTTCGAGCGCCGATGTCGAACGAGATGAAGGCAGCCTTTGAAGCTTTGAGCAAAATTGACGCCGATGTCAAAGAAGACAAAGGTCGTTGTTGAAGCGTCGAGTGAGTTTGTATTCCTTTGACCTCATAACGCAGTACCTTGACTACTGCCGACCTAAATTCTTTCGAATTGGGTTCATCTTCCCGCAATTACAACTTCCGAGTTCGGGCGCATGTCCAATCCCCGAATTGGCACCCCAGCAACATGATTCAATTTGATTCGAGTCGACAAAGTCCTCAACAGATTCTTACTGCTCGCCACAGACCATTATTTTGATAGACCGACGTCGTCATTGGACTCGGAGTCAGGTTTCCAAACCTTTCTTTCATTATTTTTGCTAATTTGTTTGTTCATGATGTATTCGAACGTCGATGTCAAAGAAGGCGGGGGCAGCCGATGAAGCATTGAACGAATTCGGATATCAGCAACAAACATTGACCCGTAAGCACAATACTGATGTCTCGGCGTCATCCTTAGGCTATGTTCCAACCTAGTTGTGGAACCCCCAACAACTTGGGATTACCCCATTTGGGAAAGGATAGGGCCCCTGACTCTTATTCCTTCAACAAGACCAATTTCATGGCCATCGTGCCTCGAAATTCACAGTGGCACGTACTCACCGATGTCCTGACTTCAGAAACGCCGATATCCCGAACATCCGCGCCACCAATTTTGCGGCCCCAGTGCCTTGAAGCTCACCCGCACCAAAGTGGGATTAGGTTTCTAATATTTTTCGGTATTTAAAATTAAAAATAATATTTCAATACCTTGCTTTATACTGCTTACCTCGGTTAATAGGAGATGATGATGGCGCTAGAGCACCATATCCAAATCACATTTATCTGATCACTTGAATCAAATTTGACATATCATTAGTCATAATTGCATTCAGATTATTATTATATTTCATTACCTGAAATCAAATGTGGCATTTGCTGAATTTTATGCATTGACCAGCAATTGACTTGCATGGTTTAAATAGGTTCAGAGACCAATATGTGTTCCTTCCTATTTGTAATCTTGCTTGCATCATTTTATTATTCAAAAACGATCACATATGCACTATGTCAGGGCATGACCCTCATATGTCGTGGTATCGTCACTATAACCATTGTTGCCTATTATGCACCACTTTAGAAATATGCATGAAAGCATAAACATGTATTCCTCAGCTAAGCATCATCTGTGGCATTGTAGAACTTACTATCATGAATGCTTGTTCATATGGGTTCAAAACAACATGTCATACCTTCCTGAATACATGAATTCATGAGTTCCCAATACAGCCTTAGGCTTGTCATTAGGTCAACTTGATTTTGTGAATGGTTCAAATACAAAGATGCTTATCACATTGTTATCTTTCAATTTGATATCAGCTATTTGTGAAGTGCTCATTGATTGCGTTGTTCTTTGCATGATTGGATCTTCCTATTCTATAAGCTTGATTAGATAAATATGGTAGATTTGAACTGTCTATTTCATTTCAAGCGGGGAACTTATGCCGAAGCAAGTGCTGAATTATCACCTTTTCATGCTACTTGACTGAAATTTTTATGTAAGCTTATTCCAGTTCCACTTTGCTAACCACTTGCATTCTGCATAAACTGTGGGGAGAAAACATTTATCTAATATAAGCTGTTGACTCTTCCATCCCGACAACCGGAGATGGCATAGAAGTAACGGTATCAGTCAATTTCCTTATTTCTATTTTCAAATTTCAAATGATATTTGTTATCTCTGTTGAAAGTATGGCAGGGCATGACAAAAACTAGGAGTTGCTGGGGAACATCCAACAACATATGCTCCAAACGAGTCGACCCAGATTAAAGGACACGACCACTCATTAGGGGTTCAAACATTCCAATTAACATATATTTACTCTGACTAGCACAACACATATTGCTTTTATAATAACATGTATCTTGGAAATTGTCTATGTTTTCCTCTTACAACAAATGATAAGCAGGAACCATTGAGACCCCAAATCTGATCTGCTTCAGCAGTTCTACAAACCGCCTGTTGTTTGTTGAAATATACTTCCACCAAAGGGACGAGTACAATGCGCCAGAACACATTCCACTACAGATTGGTTAACAGTCACATTCTGATTGCTTTTGCCTTCTGGTATTCAATGTTTAAGCATGCTTAATATTCACCTTTCTTAATATGAAGGCCCATGGTAGTAATATTTGCAACATATTTTATCGTGATTATTGCACTTAACGTGTACAAACATGCAACTATCAGGTCACACTGTGCTTTCATTTAAATACCATAGGAAATTCTTGGAAATACTTGTCGCAGGGCAAACCAAAATCCTTCTGATGGAATTGTCACTGCACCAAGACATAAGGGATTCCTGTGCAATCCTACTTTTGGGTTTTCACAATCAAAGCAACGATTGATGATCTAACTTATTTCTATATGATTATGCTCTCAATTTGTGAGACTTGTTTGTTTTCCTTGTGCAAGGACTGCAAGAATAGCAACACTTGCAATCGTGACTTTCCACTTCAGATCGGATGGAAAGCTGGAATCAAAGCAGACCTAGAACAATTGTCCATAACCAGGGACCACATTGAACACTGCTCTCTTCCATTATTATCGGATGCTGGGGGCTAAGAGACCGAAGTCTAACACTTCAGATACTTACCGCTACAAAGAGATCGAAGTCTGACACTTCGGATAAAGAGACCAAAGTCTAACACTTCGGATACTTGTATCTCTAATAGATCGAAGTATGACACTTCAGATACTTACAAGACGAAGAGACCGAAGTCTGACACTTCAGGTACTTAAAAAACAAAGAGACTGAAGCCTAGCACTTTGGATACTCTTAAAGAGACCGAAGTATGACGCTTCGGATACTTGTAACTTCATAGAGACCGAAGTCTAACACTTCGGAGGCTGGAAAGTTTAATACTTGTAACTTCAAAAGAAACCGAACTCTAATACTTCGGGAAGTTTGAAAGTTTAATACTTCTTATGTGACATGATATCTCTAACATGAAGAAATCAATTATATGGCGTCATCAGTCCCTAAAACAGGTTGCCATAGCTATATCACCTTCGTGCGACCTCTTAACCACACGAGAACAGGCATTTTCCGTTTGCAAGCAAACATTCAGTCTTACAGGTTTTATGCCAAGCACTTGAGGGCTACTATTGTAGATACTCTCCCTATTATCAGAGCTCCTAAACTCGGTGGAAATGATCAAGAGTTGCACATCTAATCAAGGGCCCTCCTTCTTTACCCTTGTCATATCATTCGTAATCAACATTGCAAATATTATCTTGCCGGCTAATATGGCATAATCTGGTTGGATCGCTTCGTATCCGCTCTCTCAGAACGCATTTGTCGGGCTAAATCGGCACGATTCATATTCGCCCAAATTGGGTAACATCAAGGTTATCTCGGCACATGCATTGTGGTTTCAACACCGACAAAGGAAAGGATAAATCTCTAACGGTTGAATCTTACTCCTATATGATTATATCTTCATGTTTTGGGATTCTTGTATTTTCATTGGGCAGGAACTATATACCATGAATCACACTCCAAGGAGTATGTATAAAACACATACACTCCACCCCAAGTGACGGAGTTTGTTCAAATCGAAGTCCGGCACGTTGGATAACATTAAAATCCATTACATCTAGTAGATTATTTCTTTATAGTTACTAATGATTTCTCCAATCGGAGTTATACATGATCCTCTTATGTAGGAACTAGATAACGCCTAAAGCGGCTAAGTGACACAACTTCACATGAATACCTCGGCCCTTGAAATGCCGAGATTCACTTTCCGAGCTCCTACGCTTGGTCATAAAAATCCAATTTCAAACTGATTTTGGTTGGTCCCCCGGCTTGCCTAGCCACCAAGTCACCAA
The DNA here is from genome assembly GCA_037113605.1 of Calophaca sinica. Taxonomy (NCBI): domain Eukaryota; kingdom Viridiplantae; phylum Streptophyta; class Magnoliopsida; order Fabales; family Fabaceae; genus Calophaca; species Calophaca sinica. The sequence continues at coordinate 59,688,350 of CM073735.1, forward strand.
GGGTCATACTGTCCTATGCAAATTATTGATGTGGTATTTAGGGTCTGTTTGGAAGAGTTTAATTAAGTGCTTATTGAATAAGTGATTATCATATAAGCATTTATGTATAAGTTTTTTCTATAATGAAAGAAGAAAAATATTGTTAAACTGTTTTTTAAGTTGTAAACAAGGCAATGGCTTTGGTGGACAAGCGACACTAATTGTCCATGATGGATCAATTTTATTTACCCTTGGAATGATCTAAGCCTGACCAGAATATCTGATACCCTCGACACAATATCCCTCCCCTCACTCTCGCACCAGCCTAGAGCTTTGCTCCTTGTCGCCGGTGGCAGACTTAACCTGAAACTGAAACACTGCGACCATAAACCCCAAAAATCACATAAACCCACCCACCCAGTGTTTTCACACAGTTAGGGTCTTCGAAATCGGCCCTGTCATTTTGTGTTCTTCATTTTGGTGCGTGTGTGTTTCGTTTTTATTTGTTGTGTGGAGACGAGGATTCTGCACTGTGCGACAACGAGGAGGTCTAGGGTAGGACTGTCGTTGGCAACAAAGAAGGGAGAGTTTCTGCGGGGGCCAACGAGCCTATTGCTCCAGATCGGGATGTGGGTGAAGTCGCAAAAATCAATGGAGGGAGAACAACAATTTATTAAACTGTTATGTGTTGTTCTCTCACTTCAGCCATGAATTGATACCCATATATGATAATCGTGCTTTTGAAGGATTGCTTTCCATGGTAGGAGGATGAAGCCAGAGATCCTTACGAAAAGCACACGACAAGATAGACACGAGGGAGGGGGAGGGGTAGGTTTGATTTGGTGTTGATGGATCATAATAACATTTGCTGGAATTTTTAACCTATTGGTAAATAAAATATGTCCATCATGGAACATTTGTTCTCCTTCTCCATATTAGAATTTAGTCTGAAAATAACTTACTGAAATGTCATTTACTATTTTCATATGGTTTTTCAAACACTTTTACAAGTGCTTTTATGTCGATAGATGAGTCCAAATAAACCCTTTGTAAACCGATCCAAATTTACATTAGTTCATCCTTGAATGACTTGCAACAAAGACAAAAAATGAGTCTCATAGCCAACCCTTGTAACACTAGGAAAATAAAATCATAAGGAGATTTTGTCAGAGTATGTTCATTTGTTTGTGTCAAAAGCATTTCTCATCTCAAAAACAAGAAAGTCCAAAAGAAATGTCCTTTCAATTCAAGTCACATGTATACAGAACCGCCTATGAAACCGCGTAGTGACCAAGACTTGAACATTCAGGTCCAACCCCAGCTAGCCATTGACGTGGAATGATTTCAAATTTATTTTTTTTTTAATTCTTTTGTTTGGTTACTTGGCTGCTGATCCTTTGACTGACCTGGTGGGATTTAATTGATAGGACTTTTTACTTATAAAATGTTAAGCTTTGAAAGGGAAAAAAAATAAAATAAAAAAAGAAACACTCTTGCAGGCTATCAATTTTGATTGGACTAGAGAAAAAAAAAAAAAAAACTGTTTGAATCCCATGTGTGAATGAAACTACACATGGCAAGAAAATAGTACAAGAGATTAAAAGCAACTTAGATCATTTCCCTTTTGAATATTTATTATTTATGGCTACAAAAAAGACGATATTGAATAGTCTATAGCTGATCAAATGGAGAAACAACCAAGCCCCAGCTTGCATCAGTCTAACAAAAGAAAAAAGAATGTTGGTGTCCAAGATAGAGATGCAGGCAATAGCAACAATGGCAATGGAACACAGAGGCACAATCCAAAGAATCATAGTTCCCTGACATATTTAAAGTCTGTTGTCAGGATATGTGCAAGCCTTTTTACATTGTTTCTCTCTGGGAAAACAAAAACATCCTCAGAAGCTGTTGAAAAAAATGATGACACAAAGAATAAAGTCAGAGGGGTATCATGTAAGTATATGATGAATAATAATATATGTTTTAATTTATAATTTGTGACTGAGATTGAGGAATTTTTATTTTATTTTATTTATAAAATTCAGATGTTTTGGAATTTGCAGCTGCAACAGATGGATCATCTGATAGTTCTAAGAGTTCATCAAAATGGAAATCTTCTCAATCCTCAAGATCATGTAGCACATCAAGTAGTCATCTTGGAATGGGAAACTTTACCTTTGAGGAAATTTACAAGGCAACAGCAAAATTCTCTCAACATAATATGATTGGGGACGGTGGATTTGGAACTGTATATAAGGGAAAGCTTCATAACGGACCCCTTGTGGCTGTAAAGCGTGCCAGGCAGGTATGGCATATAAAGTTCATCTTTTTGACTATTTCTCATCTCTAGAACTTGTTCAAATGTGATGAAAAGAAGCAAATCCATCATGTTTTTTATTCTTAGTCTTAATTAACTAATTAACGAGCCTCTGATGAAGCAAAATTTGTTGACAGGATGTACAAAACAAGCACTTGGCTGAGTTTAGGAATGAAATCAACACCTTGTCAAAAATTGAGCATCTGAATCTTGTGAGGTGGCTTGGTTTTTTTGAGCATGGAGATGAAAAGATTATTGTTACTGAATATGTTAATAATGGAACTCTAAGGGAACATCTAGATGGTAAGTCTAAGGACTGTTGGTGTGGATGTTCCAAACCTAGTTTTGTGCAGTGTATATATTGTTCTATATATGATGCAGTAGCGAAATATGTTAGTTTTATACTCACTCCGTCTCATATTATATTATATTATATGTTGTTTAAGGTAACGCACATGTCTTAACGAGTTCATTAATTGCACTCATTTCCAAAGTTCGTTATAGTAGGAGTTAAGTGAAATGACTGATTAATATAAGGCAGTTGAGATACTAATAAATAAGAGTATTTGTTGGGGAGTCCGGGGAGCACCTGAGAGCAACAGCTGGCTAAGGACTAGGACCACCAAGAGACCCAGACACCACATCTCCACCCAAAACCTTAAGGCATTGGGTATATGGGTCACCTCTCTTATATATCCTTCACTTAGCCCAATCCTAGCCAATGTGGGACTAACCACTCACACTTGAATTCTAACAATCTCCCCCCAAGTGTGAGTCTCCCACATTTGAATGAACCGGCAGGATCCACTCTCGCTCCCCCATCAGGCCGAACCACGGCTCTGATACCAATTGTTGGGGAGTCCGGGGAGCACCTGAGAGCAACAGCTGGCTAAGGACTAGGACCACTAAGAGACCCAGACACCACATCTCCACCCAAAGCCTTAAGGTTTTGGGTGGAGATATGGTGTCTAGGTCTCTTAGTGGTCCTAGTCTTTAGCCAGTTGTTGCTCTCAGGTGCTCCTCGGACTCCCCAATAGTATTATTGGAAAAATGTAACTAATACTCTCTCGTATTCTAAATTGACGTAATTTGAGACAAACAAATATCTGAAACAGGACGCATAGCATGATCAATTGCTATAACATATAAATGATATAATGACAGAGATTGTCAATTATTAATGCAGGTGTGCGGGGGAAGGGACTAGAAATTGGTGAGCGTCTAGACATAGCAATTGATGTAGCTCATGCAGTTACATACCTTCATATGTACACAGGTATGTGGCTATGTGCCCTTAGAATGGAAGAAATATGTAATAAAAGTATTGTATTGTATCTATCTATACTCAACTGCTCAAGTAGAGAATTGTTAGCAACACACTCTCTAACACACCATTTTTAACACTCTCCATGACTGGTTGAAATTCATGTGGGTCGCGTCACTTTCGAAATGGTACCCACATGATTTATTGAGGTTCATGTGAATTTCAACCAATGAAGAGATAGGTTAGAAAGAATGTGTCAGAGAGAGTATTGTTAGCACTGCTCGCTCAAGTATTCTAACAACTAATCATACAGTCTTCTTGTTTGTTCTCTTATAGTCTTATACTTTATTGTTTGATTGACAGATCATCCAATTATTCACAGAGATATCAAAGCATCAAATATCCTAATCACTGATAGGCTAAGGGCAAAAGTGGCAGACTTTGGATTTGCACGGTTGGCTCCAGAAGACCCCAATGCAACTCACATTTCAACTCAAGTTAAAGGAACAGCTGGCTACCTTGATCCTGATTACATGAGAACACACCAACTCTCTGAAAAGAGTGATGTTTATTCCTTTGGTGTGTTACTTGTTGAAATGATGACAGGAAGACATCCAGTTGAACCAAAGAGACCCCTCAATGAGAGAGTTACAATTAAATGGGTAAGCATATCAATTCTCCTAAATGCACTGGAAAAGAACTGAGTATAGGATTAGGATATATGATATTGATTTTGGTGAAACAAGGAAATGCAGGAAAAACAAGAAATCAAAATAACAGCATAAGATCTCTAATAAATCCTAGTTTTCTAATTTCAACTCAATAATTTTGATTATATCTTCAATTAGAACCAAAACTCATTCTTATAAACACAATATTTTCATATACATAGGCTATTAAGTATTAACATAGTGGCTATAGAAAGAAACAACAATAGTTGATCAGTGTTTTCTGAACAAGGAGTAAATTAGAGCCATGCAGCATCCTTGCTAAATGGAATCAATTTGCCTCAAGTTTCTGTAAAACTATGATTTATGTTCTTTTAACGAAGTGAATTATATATACAAACTAGCCTAGTTGACTAGCAGATGAGACCCGTGCTCAGTACGAGTGCGAGAAAATCAACGTGAATTTTTTTCCCTATATTATATATAAAAAAAGATGGAGATGCTGCCACGTGACGCAACGTGTATAACTGAACTTAATATAGTTATTTTTTTTAAATAGATAATAGATAGTATGAAACGCAAAGCATTGCATACCCTTTCCTTTGTATCTTATGATGATCATGCAATGAAAATGAGAGGAGATACAATTACAATGAATCATTGAATTGATGAATAGACCGACATAACTTGCATGCATGAATGCAGGCAATGCAGTTGTTGAAACAAGGAGAAGTAGTGATTGCTATGGATCCAAGGCTTAGGAGAAGTCCAGCCTCAAACAAGGCTGTACAGAAGGTTCTCAAGCTTGCTTTCGAATGCCTTGCACCTGTGAGACGATTGCGGCCATCGATGAATAACTGTGCAGAGGTTCTATGGGCAATCCGCAAAGAGTTCAGAGACAAAACCTTTTCTCATCCTCACCCTAGTTCTCACCATTCAGCAGATTTTCCTCAGAGAGATTCTAGGAAGAATAGGCATAAGCCTTTTGGAATTGAAGATAACAATCGCTATAAATTCATCTCGGCATAATCAAATTCATTTATGAAACTTTGTTCATTGTTTGTTCAGAATTCAGATAGTCAACGCATGGCTAATACAATACAATACAGATCTTGTTTCTATCATGTTCATTAATTGAAGCTGTTAGTTTCATGAAGTTTTTCCCTTTTCCATTTTGAAATTCTCAAGGTTTTGAATTGTTGAGACTGGAAAGTATGCTTTAGTGGCATAACTGAGGGGAGATTGTAAAGGCTAGTGTGTGTAACCAGTGAGATTTACATATAGGCTTCAATTAATATGATTGTAAGTTGGAGGTAGCTATAGTTATATCTTTGCTTGGTGCAAGGTCTTTGATGAAAACTGTGCAATTGATACGCAGCAATCTGACTTCAAGGACCTCCAACCCCAGAACAAATTTTCAGTCAATACTTATCTTTACTATATCTGTCTTTTTTGACAAATTTTTTTTTTCCTCTAAAATAACTTTTTAATCAAGAAAAGTTAACTATGTATGTTAGGTGTTTTGTATTTGGATGAAAGAAGTACATACTACTGAAGCATTGCATTTTTTTTCCAAATCCACATAGAAGACCTAGGTCTATATATACCTGGACCACATTAAAATAGTGAACATAAGAAGCAAACAACATATGATTAACTTTGGGAGAAAGATAATAGAAAGCAATCAAGTTTCATCCTATACCAACATTTTCTTTTTAATCTTATTAGAAAGCAGGTCCATATTTAAACAATTTTGCCGTCCGGATTTTAATCAATTTTTAACCGAGAGTAACATGTGATATTAATTTGATGACAACTCCTAGCATGGAAAAGTGAGACATGTGATTCTCTTGGACTGATAGTTAAAAATTCGTTCGAAATTCCAACAACTGATGCCACCCTCTGAAAGTAGAAGCTCACGACCATCCTCGTCACTACTTGAGACAATGAACCGATTGGTGTCGGTTTGACAAAAATAAGGGAAAATGTTCATGCCATCGTCTCAGTCGTGATGGCGAGGAGGGTTGCGAGTTTCTACTTCCAGAGGACGACGTCAGTTGTCATTGGAGTTTTGAGCTATCTGTCAAGTACTGATCTATGTGAACCACGAGCTTCACTTGTCTTTGCTAGAATTTACCTAATTTGATTTCCACACTAAATATTATTTTTTTGGTCTAGAGGTCTTCGACCCTGTTTCGGTGTCTAGGTAAAGGGGCACTGACTAATCCAGAGTTCAACTAGGAGTTAAGTAAGGCCTGACCCCAAGTTGTTCCATGGCCAAGGATCAAACTCAGATACTAACCGAGCTTGTCCCTTTAGATGGAGTGCGTTAACTACTCGCATCAAATCTTGTGGTTAAATATTATGCAATCACATTTTAGTGTTGTTTATTACTAAAATAATTCACCTGTGTCATGCACGGGTATAAATATGCTATTAAAAATAGTTATAAATTAATTTATATTTTGTAAGTTAATTATAGCTCAATGCATACAGTATATTACTTATATTGAACAATAAGTATATAATCGGTAGTATGTTGTATAATTTTAATATTGAAATTTAAACTATTGAAACTTTATACTAATTTGTTATCTTTTTTATAAATCACATCATCTTTTGGTGGTTAGGTTTATCCATTGGATACTCTGTTGTTGAATGATGACGACGTTAATGAGCATACTGCACCAGAGTCATTCCATACAGAGGTTACATATTTGTTCCAAGTAACACACAATGTGTATTTAAAAATAAATATTTTATGTTAGAATATTATATTAGTGTATTATTTATTAAGACATTCATTTAGAGAAATTTATGTATATACTAATAGATTTTTATTTAGATAGTAATATTTTTTCATACAAAATATTCAATTGTGTTTGGTGTATTTTTCGGGATAAATGTCTCATGTATTTTGACTCGTATTTTGTCATCTTTTGATACTATTCATGAATAACATACTAAGAGCAACTTTATCAATGGTTGCGTATGTGTTGCTTAATTTTCTCTCTGCGTGGCATGCCAAGTGTAACCTGCGTTGTCTTATTTTAAAGCAACACATCTTTATTTTCTCTTTCCTGACAAAGCAACTTTCGTCCCATGTGGTTGATGAGGACCTACATAAAACAATTTGCAACCCAAGTAAAGCAACTATCAATAAAGTTGCTCTAAACAAGCAGAAGAAATACAAAGTTTTTTGTGTTACAAAGGATTACAAACATCCAAATTGCTTTCTATATATTAATCAATTTACATGTAGTCATTAACGTTTACAAGACAATTTAAATTTGCTCATATAATTTTTTTAATTAATTAATTAGGTGAGAAGATAATAAATAAGAAAGTAACAATGATTTGTCTAAAGTTTTTGATAGTTTTAAAATTGATCTCGGTATTCTATGTTAAAATAATTGTATAGATTGTTTTAAAAATATATGCTAAATTTATATAATAATTGTTATCATTATATTTTGACAAAAACATTGTTTAATTTGTGAACTAAAAAAATTTGTGGACTACTAATTTTATATTAATAACAAAACATATCATGAACATTTTGTATAATACTTGATATATTTATATAGCAAAACATGTCTTTAATATATATATATATATATATATATATTTATGTATATATATTTGGTATGTTTGATATATTTATATTAGTTGTAATGACGACCTGTGCTCCATTATGCTCTATTTTATATTAATAACGAAACATATCATGTCTGTTATTATGAGATAATGATGGTTCGTGCACCACACGGTATACAATAAAATATTTCTTGTTGTCTAGTATTTGTTACTCTTCGGTTTTTTTTTGTTTTGATAGAATTACTCTTAAGTTATTATCTTTTTATTTATATTAATTACTAAATTATATGACTTAGAAGTTTATTTGGAATTGAGTTGTAATTTTATATTATATAAATATAAATAATCATATAAAATGTAAAAGATTTTACTAATAATATCATATTTCATTTTAGTGAAATAATCATCTTATTAACTTTTTTCTAAATTTTTATAACTGTAAACAAAAGAAAATGTAAAAAGTTTATAATAAAGAAAAATTTATATTAAAAAATATTTGATTTCGATTTCTATCATAGTGGTTTAGACATTAATATACTTTTTTATAATATATTCAATCCTCGTGTGATATCTTTTTACTCTATAATTTAATTAACAAAATTCAAGTAAATATTGATAGATTTTTTATGTAGAACTTCTTTTTCCATAAAAAAAAAAGATTTTTTATGTAGAACGATCATCTCTATCTTACAATTTATTTGTCATTAATTCGATTATTAGCAATTTATTTTGAAATGATTAATGGTCTTAATGGATTCTGGTTGTTGACATATCTAGAATAATTTTGTCGGTTTTTTATTCTTATAAACGGCTTGTCTTCATTTATTTCGGTTGATTACTATTTGGAGGAAAATACTTGCATTCATGGCGATTGATATATCTATTTATTCCTTCATTCCTTCTCTATTAGGTAGATTTGAATTTCAGTAATGGAATATTATTTTACATGCCTTTTAATAACGATTTTAATTCTAATTTGTGTCCACATATGATTGTTGTTGATTAGTTGGCATTGAACATTGCATTAAATTAAGACGTGTTAAATTTCTTTTTTTAAATTATTTGTGTTCGTTGGTTGAATGTGTCCCTAGTAAATTGCAAAATGAGAGAACCTTTGCACGGTATAATGTGTATGTGTCCCTCGTATAATTTTATATTGATTGATTTCATTATTTATTGAGTAGTTTTTTTTTTTTTTAGATATGTTATTTGTTCATATAAAAAAAATAGATATGCATGTTAATTGGTTGGTCTTAAATTACACTTTTTTTTCTTCTTGTACACTATATTTTCATATTAAATAGACATAAAGTTGGAAAGATAAATTTTGAAAGTAATTGAATGATTGATATATTAATTGAATGAAATATTTTTTTTCTTCTAATTGATTATACAATTTAATTTGGTATTATTATTCTACTTATGTTGTAATTCTTACCAAAATAATTGTGGTCCGGAATTGAACCAATAAATCACAAAGCTTTACTAATCGACATTTGTAATCCGAACATTGAAAATCAATGTGTATTCAATACGTGTAATCCGATCATTTACAATCGTCGTGGAATCGACATGTGCAATGACATGTGAATGGATTCTCAAATGTATTATTAGTGATTTTCACCAAAAACATATTTCAATTCTGTATGCATAAATTTACAAAGAAAATAGTAGTCATTCAAAGAAAAAGGGCCCAAGAAACGGATCACGTTTCTCGGCAGTCACTTTCTGCAGTCAGCAATCTCGGCCATTCGATTGAGATCAGACGGTCTAGATTTAAGATCAATATTTTATATTTTTTAAAAACAAAAAACATGTAATATTTTTTAAGTTGTCCGAGATCACGCGACTGCAACTGCAGTGACATAGCGAATCGGGTTTGCAATTAAACTTTTGTAATCCGAACCTTGAAAATCAATGTGTAATCAATACGTGTAATCCGATCATTTACAATCGTCGTGGAATCGACATGTGAATGGATTCTCAAATGTATTATTAGTGATTTTCACCAAAAACATATTTCAATTATGTATATATAAATTTACAAAGAAAATAGTAGTCATTCAAAGAAAAAGGGCCCAAGAAACGGATCACGTTTCTCGGCAGTCACTTTCTGCAGTAAGCAATCTCGGTCATTCGATTGAGATCAGACGGTCCAAATTTAAGATCAATATTTTATATTTTTTAAAAACAAAAAACATGTAATATTTTTTAAGTTGTCCGAGATCACGCGACCGCAACTGCAGTGACATAGCGAATCGAGTTCCCCAAGAAACAGAATATGGAAGGAAAAAAAAATTCCTATTTTTCTGCTAAACTAAAATAATACTCATGTCACATGAATATCAAAAGCCGTAGCTTACACCAACGCTTCTATCCTTGTCCGTGGTGTTCAACCGCGGTTATTACGTGTGACGTGTCCACCTTCTCACCGTTCCAAAACTATCTTTCTGATCTTATTATTGTTCCTCCAAATCCAACCCTTTCATGTGACCCTTCCTTCCTTCACTCCCACTTCTCTGAATTTTGTCAACTTCAATAAGAGAGAAGGAAAAATAAAAATAAAAAAATCCCATTTTCTCAGATATTTTCTACCTTTCTTTTCATCATTCACAATACTCCAAACCCCTTTCTTTCTTTTTATCTCTCTCTTTCTCTGTCCACTTCAACTGTCTCAGTCCCACTTGAGGTATCATTTAGCATCGTATCTTCTGATTCTTTTTCGTGGCCTAGCAATAGCATTGCTTGAAATATCTTCACAGATGCTTCCACACCCAGATTCTCTTTTTTCTTATTAATTAATTAATTAATCTCTGTATTTCCCACTTGCCCATTTCTTCTATTATAGATAGCATTGCTTGAAGTTGTAAGTGGTAGTTTTCTCTCACTTGGGGTGATTTTTGTTATTTTGATTGACACTAGATAAAGTTTCTATTTTTGTGACAATTTGATTAAGGGGTAGTGGAATTTTCTTTTTTGGGTGACAGGAGAAAGATAAGGATTTGGAAATGGCTTCTAAAGTAGAGAGTAATGGTAGTGGTGGTGGTGGTGGTTCTATAGTTTCTGCCAAAGTTCCAGCAGTGGCACATCCATTAGCTGAAAAGCCTGATGAGATTGCTTCCAACATCAGTTACCATGCTCAGTACAGTCCTCATTTTTCCCCTTTCAAGTTTGAGCTGGAACAAGCTTACTATGCCACTGCAGAGAGTGTTCGTGATCGTCTCATTCAGGTATATGATGATAGACTCATTTGTGAGCCAATAGTGTTTCATTCATATAAAAGTGGTACTATGCATGCCTTTCACTTTCATGGTATTTTTATAGGTATAATGGTGATTCGTGATGTTTAACTTAATAGCAATTGAATTGATGGTCAAGTTCCAGTAAAATAAGTTTCGTTTTTCTTTTGTGTCAGATAGTTATAGGACAAGAAAATGATCATACCACCAATTTGACTGTTTCAGTGTTTTGTGTGTGTGTGTGTGTGTGTGAAATTGTGAACCTTTTTATACTTTTCCATGTGACAGCTCAATTCAGTAACTTGAATTAAACTGAAATTCAGGCACATTAATAAATGTTGGTTAATATTTGTAATCAAGGGTGAGGTTGTGATGCGTTTCTTTGGAATTTATTTAAGATAAAAACTACATAAACTAAAGGTAATTAAAGTGCACAACATAAATTACATAAGGATTTTTTCAAATTTTGTATATGGAGTGTTCTTTCCCCACTTCTGATTTAAGTCCTAGGTTAGTATGCTTGTATTGTTTGTTTGGATAGAACTAATGTTGTTATTTTACATTGATGATAATTATTTCAGCAATGGAATGAAACATACCTTCATTTTCACAAAGTTGATCCCAAGCAAACTTACTACTTATCAATGGAGTTCCTTCAAGGTCGAGCTTTGACCAATGCTATTGGAAATCTGAATATCCAAGATGCATATGCTGATGCTTTGCGTAAATTCGGACTTGAACTTGAAGAAATAGCAGAGCAGGTAATAAAGAATTGCAAACCTTTGTGTGAAATATATTTTTCTGTGGAGCCTTTGTCATGAAAAGGGTGAATTCTCTTGAAAGCACACGGACTCACTTTACGTTGTTCTAAAATTTTATTTTATTATAAAGAATGGGGCAGCTTCGGTTGAACTCTTCACTACTTCATCATATATAAAAACTTTGATGTCATGCTAAGAACCAACTCACTTAAAATCTTAAGCTATTGGATGCTGGCACATGAGTGGTTTTACATCTCTAACATCAAGCATTTATTGATCAAAATAAGGAAACATGATTTACGGGAAAGGATGGTTTGTTTGTACTTTTTCTTCCAGGACGTGTGCCTACCAATGTAAAATCATGCGAATTTGAAGCAAACATTTCGTGTTACAAAGTTTAGAGAAAAAATATATAAATAGGTGAACAGTCTATAATAAGCAATGAGTTATCTTATGCTACTTGACTTTGCCAAATTATTTCAATTGATAGATTATTATGAGGGGTTATTCAAAAATATTTTGCATGATTCAAATGATTTTTATTTCTCTCAGGTTTAGTCATCAAGAAATAGCTGTAATAAATTCAACTTTCACTGCTCAAAATGAAAACTTCTCCTAAAAGTCTAAGTTGCTTCATATCTGTGATTGATTTTGATATCTTGCATATAAAAAGTGATTGTTGGACCTTTCAATGTGAATCTTTGCAGGAGAAGGATGCAGCGCTAGGAAATGGTGGTCTTGGTAGGCTCGCTTCTTGCTTTCTGGATTCCATGGCAACACTTAATTTGCCTGCTTGGGGGTATGGTTTGAGGTATAGATACGGGCTATTTAAGCAGATAATCGCAAGAGAAGGTCAGGAGGAAGTTGCAGAGGACTGGCTTGAGGTTTGATTTATCTCCTTTCTTTTGAATCCATGGAACTATATCACATATTTCACGGGATACTGATGCATATAATCAAATGAACATCAAACAGAAGTTTAGCCCCTGGGAAGTTGTGAGGCATGACATCTTGTACCCAATCAGATTCTTTGGCCATGTTGAGGTTAATCCTAATGGAAGGTACGTGTAAATCTACTGAATTACTCAAGAAATCAGCTTGGCTGCTATAGAAGTACTTACAGTTTGGTTTGTATTCCAGCCGAAAATGGGTTGGAGGAGAAGTTGTGCAAGCACTAGCTTATGATGTGCCAATTCCCGGATACCAAACCAAGAACACCATCAGTCTTCGCCTCTGGGAAGCAAAAGCGTGTGCTGATGATTTTAATTTATTTTTATTCAATGATGGCCAACATGAATCTGCTTCAGTGCTTCACTCACGAGCTCAACAGGTTGGTATCAGTGAATTTTGGTTACTATTCAAGAATAACCAGGTTGTATCAAAGATCCTGTCATAGTTTCAAAAATGAAATACATACAGATATAAGCATGTATTTACCTTTATAAGATCTTAGAACAAATCCTGTTGAATTTTGTTGTCTCTCCAACCCTGATTATAACCTCTCCCTGGCCGTTCATCCCTGTAAAGAAAAATCAAGTATAAAGTTCTGTGAAGCAGTTCCATATTAAAGTTTGTATTTGTAGATTTGTGCGGTTTTGTATCCTGGGGATGCCACAGAAGGTGGAAAACTTCTACGGCTGAAGCAGCAGTTCTTTCTCTGCAGTGCATCACTCCAAGTAAGTTAAATCTGCCTGGTAATTTTCCTTTTCATTTTAAACGTTCTTTATGTTTTTAATGCTCCCTGATTAGGATTTGAAACTTTTGGCACTGGTGCAAAGGTAAATGATCGTATTATGCTGGTTTGGTGTTGTCTTAATTCAAGGTCTAGATGACCTTCATTTTAAAGTTCAAGAGATATCATTAGTTCACATCTCCCCCGTCAATTGATATAACTGAAGAATTGTTTTAGTTTCTGTTGGGACTTATCTTAATGAATGCCTTAGCTGACATCCCATGTTTATTTTACGTAACAAAGAATGTATTCTGGTTTCAGTGGCATGGATATTTTCAATCAGATAATCAATTTGGACCATAGTTACATCATTTGATGTTGCTAAATACCAACAAGAAATATAGTTACCTGTTTTGTTTGACACACTATTCTTACTGTTGTCTTCTCATCTTGGACCAATTACAGGACATTATTTCCCGATTCAAGGAGAGGAGACAAGGACCCTGGAACTGGTCTGAGTTCCCGACAAAGGTTGCTGTACAGTTGAATGATACTCACCCAACCCTTGCAATACCAGAGTTGATGCGATTACTTATGGATGATGAAGGCCTTGGATGGGATGAAGCATGGGAGGTGACAACAAGGTCAGTAAATTGTAGAAATTGTTGCATGGAATGGTTGTTTGCCATTTTCTGTCTTCCGAGGCCTGTCAATTTTTTGTAGTGTATTACTGTATTCCTTAGTGCTAAAATTGTGATGCTATGTCTTAACCAGGACAATTGCTTACACTAATCATACTGTCCTCCCTGAAGCACTGGAGAAGTGGTCTCAACCTGTAATGTGGAAATTACTTCCTCGCCATATGGAAATCATTGAAGAAATTGACAGGAGAGTAAGTTGCTTATCTTCCTTGTTTCTCTTTAATAAACTCCATGAGAGGTGTACTGACATATTCAATGCGTCAATCACCAAATGCTTGCAGTTCACTGCAATGATAAGTAAAACCCGATTGGACCTTGAGAGTGAACTTTCCACAATGCGCATCTTGGACAATAATCCCCAGAAGCCAGTAGTTCGGATGGCAAATTTGTGTGTGGTTTCTTCTCATACCGTAAGTGATGCACTTATTTGAACTTCAAAGCATAGTCTCAACCATCTTACCATATTCTTGTCGTCTATCCTCTAATTAATTCACCAAGTGTTCCAATATTGTTTTAGGAAAAATGCGAAACCGAATGTTTTTTGAGCAACTGTAAACCAAATTCCAATAACAGTGTTAAAGTACATTTCGTGCATATTATATTATCTTCTTGAATATTTCTTTGTAATCGAAAACCTCTGCTAAGTCAATACCGCATTTATACGGTTCACATGTTTCTCCAAACTCACCTAGTGCTCCAATAGTGGTATCAGAATAAAGGTGAAACTGAACCGTGAAATGATGTAAAACAGAGTCCTGTTAAGGTCTTGCTCTAGCAAGCACATTACCTGAGTGTATATTCATCTTGTGAGAGTATCTTGGTTCTCACAAGCAACAAATCTCAGCTAAATGAATGCCACGTTGCGCTATCCACATGTTACTTTTTATAGAAAAATATGTTAAAACATGAGTTGTTTATCCTCTACCATCTCTTCCAACCATTCATTGAACAGAAAAGTAATTGCAAGGTAAAATTTGTAATCCAAGAATTAATGATGGTCGGTGCAGATGTCTAAAAATTATTAATAAATTACCTTGTCTAAGATAAGGAATATCAAATGCCTGTTTATGGGTCTCCATGAATATTTTCCTAATTTATTTATTTATTTTTTATTTTTTTTACTTTTATTCGTCAGCCATAAGATCCAAACAGGGTGGATAAAATGGAGGTCTGCGATAGAAAAGTACCACTCAAGAAAGGAAAATTTTACCTCATAACTATAGGACTGGCAAATATTATATGGAACTAAATATTGGGTGGAAAAAAGCCACCAAGAAGGTGAATTTAGTATCAAAAAAATGAAAATGTTATGTTAAGATGGATAAATGGTTATACAAAATAAGATAGGATTAGAAATAAAATCATTAGAGATAAACTTGGGGTAGCCCCTGTTGGTTTGGATGTGTAGTGGTTGATCAGATAAAGGATAGTCCAATGGTTAGAGGTAGAGGAAAACTGAAGATAACTATAGGTTAAATCATTAAGAAAGATTTAGAGGGAAATGGTCTGTTTTTGACCCAATACATGACGGCATTTTATGATGTCAATTTGTCCATGTAACCGATCTCACCTAGTGTTTTATTATTGATTTTCTTTTCCTCTATAACCCTGCTTTTAATATTTGTGAAATTGATTTCATTTGAGATTTATTTACTTCTTGCTGCCCATCTATTTGTAGGTGAACGGTGTTGCCCAGTTACACAGTGATATATTAAAGTCAGAATTATTTGCGAATTATGTTTCAGTATGGCCAACAAAGTTCCAAAATAAAACCAATGGAATTACACCTCGAAGATGGATCCATTTTTGCAGTCCTGAGCTAAGCAGTATAATCACTAAGTGGTTAAAAACTGATCAATGGGTAACCAATCTTGACTTATTAACAGGTCTTCGACAGGTGAGTGAGTAGTCGGATGCTTCTCTACAGGTAACTGATTCCTATTAGTACGACATTCTAACATTCTATTCCCGGTGTTTTTTTCCTGTAGTTTGCTGACAATGAAGATCTACAAGCAGAATGGCTTTCTGCAAAGATGGCCAATAAGCAGCGCTTGGCACAGTACATTCTGCAGGTGACAGGGGAAAGCATTGACCCTCATAGTCTGTTTGACATTCAAGTCAAGCGTATCCATGAATACAAGAGGCAGCTACTAAATATTCTTGGTGTGATTTATAGATACAAAAAGTTAAAGGTATGAGAAACAGCCCACTGTTTGATAGAGTAAATTTATGAAATTCCCATTGTTCTAATTTACCACTATTTTTGGAACAAATTTGTCGCCAAATTCGTCCTTTTTGGGTCACGAATTTAGTTCCTCTAAATGAATTTGGCAACAATTAATTTGGTGATTTTTTTTTTGAAGGACCAATATAGTGTCATTTTAATCTTTGAGAAACTAATTTGGTGATAAAAATCTATAGATGGCCCATTTGAGGATTTACTCTTTTCTGAAAAGATCCCAGCCTTATATGAAAGATATGACTTACACTAAGTATAGTCCTTATAACTAAACTGTAATAATAGGAGATGAGCCCTGAAGAACGGAAAAGTACAACTCCACGCACTGTCATGATCGGAGGAAAGGCATTTGCAACGTACACAAATGCTAAAAGAATAGTCAAACTGGTCAATGATGTTGGTGATGTTGTAAACAGTGATCCTGAGGTCAATAGCTACTTGAAGGTAACTTAATTTTGCATAACTTTTTATATTACAGTAATGCCTTTGTTTTTGAAAGTTGAAAATTTTAGATACCAAGTGCTTCATTCATAAATTATCATACCTATCTGCTCATAAGGACAGAATACAAAAGTTGATTGCCAGTGGTCCTTATGTATTGTTTGTTCCGAATTGGTCTCTTATATATAAAAGTTACACCAATGTGGTCTCTTACATGTAATGAAACTTGTACTTATTTCAATCCTTTTTCAGGTTGTGTTTGTCCCAAATTACAATGTGTCAGTGGCGGAGATGCTGATTCCGGGTAGTGAGCTATCCCAGCATATTAGCACTGCAGGCATGGAAGCAAGTGGCACAAGCAACATGAAATTCGCTTTGAACGGGTGCCTTATAATAGGTACATTAGATGGAGCTAATGTGGAGATCAGGGAGGAGGTTGGTGAAGAGAATTTTTTCCTCTTTGGTGCAACAGCAGAAGATGTCCCTAGACTGAGGAAAGAAAGAGAGAATGGACTGGTATGCACTTACATTCATTCAAAGCGCACATGTACAGAAAATTATCGCTTTTTTATTTTTATTTTTCAAAAGCTCTTTTAGAAAGCTGCAAAAAATTGCAAAATAAGTAATACAAATATACACTAAGCTCCTTGAACTTCGGGATTTGTTTGGTTTGCAAAATTATTCTCTGTTTTTGCTTTTAATTAGAAAAATATAACTTTGTAATTTGTATCCTATTTTCAAAATTTTATATAGAAAATAATGAAAACAAATGTTTGGATGGTTTCGTGCACAAAACGTTGAAAACAAAATAAAAACAAGGTGGAATTTTCGTATTTTAAAATTGAAAACTGTGAGAGAAAAAATTGTTTCCAGTGTTTCCTGTACAAACATTTGAAAACAAAAAACAAAGTGAAAGTAAGGAAACTTGTGCAATTAAAATTGAAAATAGAAAATGTTTTCTCAAACCAAACAGGTCCTAAAATTTCAGATTTTGCAATGATTGAACAAGTTCTAAAATTTCAGTTTTTCGATAATGACTGCTTTATTAACTATACAATTTTTCTTGTGATTTATAGTTCAAACCGGATCCTCGATTCGAAGAGGCAAAGAAGTTTATTAGGAGTGGGGTGTTTGGAAGCTATGACTATAACCCATTGCTTGACTCTTTAGAAGGAAATTCTGGATATGGTCGTGGTGATTACTTTCTTGTTGGTTATGACTTCCCGAGCTACATGGATGCTCAGGAAAGAGTCGATGAAGCGTATTGGTAAGACTCAATCAATCTCTCATGTTTTCTCCCTTTAGTTTCCTCTCTAGCTGTTTGTGATTTAAATAAATAAAACCCTTTTTGCAAAGTAACATACTTAAACAGTTAAACATATTACAATTTGTTGGGTTTTTTTATTTATATATTTTATTTTATTTTATTTTATGGGAGAGTACTAAGAGATTTTGACTACATTTGTTCCCAAAACCTTAAGATGATAGGTCTATGAGTCTAGCATCTTATATACTCTTTATTTTGTTTATTATCGGGTGATGTAGGACTATCTCACAGTTAGATACCCAACACAATTTTCATTGTTCATAAAATTGTCCTAAAGTATATACTTTTGTTTTGGTATGTTTTGCATGCAGTGATAGGAAAAGGTGGCTAAAAATGTCTATCTTAAGCACTGCTGGGAGTGGAAAGTTCAGCAGTGACAGGACAATTGCTCAGTATGCCAAGGAAATTTGGAACATAGAAGAATGCCGCGTACCATAATTTCACCTGGAATTCAAGTCTCTGTATAGCATAGAGAGCATCAATGACAAGTATATAGTCGTGAATAAGAAAGAATATAGCTTTCTAGTATGCCGTTTCAGGTTTCAACTGTATTACTATGGTAAGCGTCGTCCTCAATGCATCTGCTTCTCTATGAAAATAAATATATAATTTTAATTTTTTTTATTTTTTATTATTATCTTAGAAATTTGCTTGGCCTTTCAAATTGATCACTACTTTTCATCTCTGTAATGGACTACTCTGGTCCTTGTTCTGAATCAGTTGAATAAAATCTTTTCCTTCAAGAAGTTTATTTGCTATGTTTATGAGTTTAGCCCAAGAGTCAATGCTACAATGGGATATACATGTCTTTCATCGTGAGCAAGTCTTTATTTGCGATTTTTTTTTTGGTGTGCCCTTTTATTTGCAAATTCATTTCTAGCAAATTCATTGCTAGGAATTGCACATTTGTATAATAAAGATTTTAAGTCATTAATATACGATTCGTTATCTCATATTTTTGTCAAACGAACACTCATCAGGTCACCGTTTCAGCCGTGATGACTAAGGGGCTATGGGTTCTACTTTCGGGGGTGGCATTTGGTCATCGTTAGAGTTTCGGGTGATTTTTCATATGCTGGTTCACGTGAGCAACATGTTTCACTTGTCCACCTTAAAGCCCACCTAAAAATCATAAATTATTGTAACACAAATCTTACGTTGCAGACTTCCAATCATAAAAATAATATTCATCTTTCAGATTTATTTTCTTTTATTACCATCAACTAGATTATCACTACTTTGTTCATTAAGCCAAGCAAAATACAATGGGGATACTATTGACACACCTGTTTTTGCTGACACACCCCTAATCGGGAAATAAACTTTTGGAAGGTACATTTTTTTGAACTCATTTTGCATTTAGAACTTAATTTTTGGACTATTTTTGTTTTTCAAAAATTAATTTTTGAACTGTTTTTACTTTGCAAAAATTAACATCCGAATATACCTGGAAGTTTAAACTCTGAATTGGGAACCCAAGCTCCAAAACCTAGGTTCTGGTTGCTAAAAGAATTATTTTGCAAACTAACTTTATTTTTCTTCTCTCACTCATTTTCTTCTCTCTGCATGAGGGGTGGGGGTGTCGGCGAAGGGGAAAGGTTGGGGGTCGGGGTCGGGGTCTGTTGAAGAATAGGGTAATTGAAGGTGGATGTTGTTAGGGGAGGGGGTCAGTTATGGGAGGGAGGTTGTTGGGGGTGGTTGGGGATAGGGGAGGGGCTATTGAAAGTTGATTTCTGGCAGGGGTAGTGGGGATAGTTTGGGCAAAACGTGAGAGGGGTGTATGTTAGTACAAAAAAGTGTTAATAGTTATACCCCAACACTCTTTATTGAACTAGTTTCAAAAAAATACTATCAATTGAACTCCTCGTCCTACAAACACACATTTTAAGTTAGATTTAGTTCATACATAAAAGTTAAAGCTCAACATTGCCTAATAATATTTGAGCGATGCTATTTATCATGAATGCAAACATCACAAAAATAGTATAACCAATCAAAACATTGTATTTGATGGAATACACGAAAAGTGGGTAAATGAAAATTCAATTAGAAAACACCACTTCGATTCGTGAATAATTCGTGATATCATCTTTCGTGGTAACTAGCATTTTCTATAATATTTTTAATGCATTCGACAATGCGCAATTTTAGATTGTCTCCCTAAATTTCTGAATTTTCATGTTTTAATGATGTGCATGATTGCTCGCCGCCATAACAAAATCATGTATTACTCCTTTTATATTTGGGGAAATGATATCCCCACCTCCTTATTTCATTTCCCCACCTCCCTCCTATAACTCCCAACTCCCCCCTCCCAAAAACCCCACCCCTCCCCTCTTCTGGAGTCTGGACATCCCCTACCCATGAAACCCACCCTCCCCTCCCCTGGAAATCTCATACGTCCCCTTGCCCCAATTTTTTTTTCCAATTCTTCACCCCTATGCTATTTTTTTCGTTTTTTTTCTTCATCTGATATCTTGATCCTAGATAGCCTGAAAACTTAGAAAAACAATTGGGCTTATGAGTTCATCGAAAAGATTGGGGTTGGGGGGGAGAGGGTGGCGACTGTGATGGAAATGGTTCGGGCGGAGTTGAGGGGACACCTAAAGGTGGGAGGTTGGGGGTAAGGTGGTTATGGAATCGGAAATGGTGGTAGGAAGCGAAAAGGGGTTAGTCTGGATTAATTTTAGGGGGTAATTTAGGTAGTGTTTGGTTGGGAGTTTTGGAGGGGAGGGGAGATTAAATCATTTAAAATAAAATTACTTAAATATCCTTATATATAATATAATATAATATAAAAGACTATAAGGATAAACAAGTAAGTTCATTTATTCCCTCCATTAAAATTCCTCACCTCCCCTCATGAACCAAACAAACAAAGCTTCCCTCCCTTCCCCTCCCCCATCTCAACCAAACACAAAATCAAATTAAATATCTTCCCTCCCCTCCATTAAAATCACTCCCCTCTCCTCGCCTCGTATGAACCTAACAAACCTTTAGACATTATAAATAGAAAAGAGGTGGAAAAATTGAATGGGGAGTTGCTTTTAACAAATCCCTAATCTCCGTAAACCCATGAATTTGCAAACCCGCTTCAATTACTATTGGAAGCCTTTTGTGCTATCAAAAAAAGGGATTTATACTTCCACCACCACTATCTTCTAAAGATGGAATAATCTTTTCGGTCGAATCCAAAAGATGGACTTCAGACTTCAGAGTTAGAATTCTTTACCCCTTTTTTTTTTTGGGTACATTAGACTTCTTTACTTTAAGTTCTGATGGTAAGCGAAAAAACGAAAAGAATACTATATTTTTAGTAGTATTCTTTTATGATTTTTATTCCTTACAGATATTTAAGGATTAACCAACACCACATGGACAAGTCGGGTTAACATAAAAATAATCGACATTTTTAATAAATTTTCTTTTTTTAAAGAACTAAGTAACCAATTCCTACACTTCCAAAAATAAAAATGACGATTTAATTTATTTGTATAGCTCTTATGCTGGACAAGTCGGGTTAACATAAAATTAATCGACATTTTTAATGAATTTTCTTTTTTAAAGAACTAAGTAACCAATTCCTACACTTTCAAAAATTAAAATGACGATTTAATTTATTTGTATAACTTTTATGCTTCTTTATGCTTTAGTGATATTACGTGGTCCTTTACCTGATAGATAAAATGTCCTCTAAATTTGACTTAGTGTCGCAATTTGCTTCAAAGACTGACAACATATTGGTGATTACTATGCTTGATCTGATTGTATTAAAAAAGTACTACGTGCGTAGCATTTCAAATTTTTGGAAAAATAAATTCTGACAGACGACAGTGATGATTCATTAGTGCCTCCATGTATCTGCTTTCATCTCTGTGTGTAATTGTTTCAATCCGTGGTCAATCATTGAACTTTATAATGAAACCTATATTTTTTTGGTCAGCACAATCTTATGAAACACATCAGTAGAGCAAATATAGAAAATAATAGCAAGAGCTCCCAACAATGGAGAAACCTTCTATCCCCCGGAAAGGTGACCTCTTCCCTTCTATGTGATTCCTTCTCCTTACAACAGATCCATTTTATTTTTCCTCTGACCCTGATAAAATGCTTTGGAAAGATAGAACATGTTTGTATTTAATGGAGTTTCTGTTTACACCCAAAATATTCATCAGAACCAGCCGAAGCTAGTCCCAGTCGAATAGATCAAATAGCCGATTGCTCATCAGCCGATGTTCCTACCAGTCGATATGGCGTGTCAGCTGATAGGTTCGAAAGCAGGAAACTGGAAGCAATACATGGGCCTTGGACTGATTGGGCTTCAAGGAAGATATTCAGGCCCATGGGGATAGCATGGAGTCACGTATGGGATCAGATTCTTGCTCCACGAGTCGAGTGACGTGGGAGTAATTTTGAATTAATTAAATATCCAAGAAAAAACTGATTAAGATTGTTCCTCATGGTTTTAGGAGTGGCGAGGAATCGAGGAGATCTTTGCACATAGAGGACCGTTGGTTGAAGGGACGTGGCCACAATGCACTAATGCGCCTAGTTTTTAGGATCGTGGTTAGTGGAGCATGGCACGACTCAGCCGAATAACTGCCAACTAGGAATGTATCAGTGTTAGCCAACTGAACGTGGTAGATAGGGATAGTTCTTAGTTGCTACTATAAATACCCAGTTGTACATACATTGAGGCATCATTGATCAATCAAATAACTTATATTTTTTTTCGCTCAGCTTTTATTCGTAGTTTATGTTTACCTTTGCGTCCCAGTTTTTATCTTAGTTCACCGACTTAAACCTTTCTGGAGTGAGTTAAGGGACCCATAGCTAAGGAACAGAGTTCCTTCCTTGGCGTAATCGCTTGAAGAAAAGGGAATCACCATTGTGAAGGTTAGCCGATCCACGGCTAATTGACTTTGCAGACAACAGTTTCAATTTTGGTTCTGATGATACAAAGTGACTTGAGAGATGTGCTACATTCTTTATTTTTGTTAATTTCTCTTTTTCTTCTAATTTGTTTTTGTTTTCTATTTTATATATATATTTTCCTCTGTTATGCTATCCCTCTTTTTCTTAAAAAAGGTATACTGAAGAGGAAGATGATGTAGACGAGGACAAGATGGATAGGTTGATAATTTCCATCCAAGTTTCACTTTATTTTTGATAAAAAATCAATAGTTAGATGTAATCTTCTACCCGTATATTTCTCTATTTGTCATACAAATTATAGAGGAAGATGCAAACATATACCCAAAAGTAACTGGCCCCAAAGGATATTTAAAGATTTGACCAAGTCCTTCTGTTTTGACTTCAAAGCTAATACTCTTCGCACTTAAGTGCATCTTTATGGAAAAAGCTCCAAGTTGCTTGCTTGCATTACACAGACGTTTCATTCAAAAAAAGATATTATATTGACATATATTTTTTGCTACCTTATAAACTAGATGAGAATTTCATATCTTTAAGATTGTTATTAGAAATGTAAAAGATCATACTTTGCTATTAGAAGAAATTATAGGACAAATCACAAAATAGAATACTTCTCGCTTAAGGGCCTAAAGATGAATTGAAAAATAACTCTTATTTATTAACATAACTCTTATTTATTATCTTCTTGCATGAATAGTCTATTAAAGATTTTCTTTATTCAACTAAATTCAGACTTTTTTACCTAATTAATTTAATTTAATATCAATTAAATTAATTTTTTTTCATGTAGTCCTGGCCAAAGTGGCTTCTCCAAGATTCAATTTTGTCCCTATCAAAAAAAAAGATTCAATTTTGTGACCTACTCATGGAGTTGTGCTTCGCTTACCAAATCAACCACCCACCATTGGGTAAAATAATGTATTTCTCCTCCTTCTTTTTCTTAACTACTTTATTCATGAGTAGCATCAAGAGACGATAAAACAAGAGTAAACATACCAAACATAAATTAATATTTTGCATAAAAACATACTACTATCTAAATAAAAACTTATCGGTATTTAAACGTCAAAGTAAAAATTATATTATAAGCAGATTGAATATTTCACAATAAATAACACTAATACATAAATTCCTCTAAATAAATATTTTAATAAATAATATATGTTAATATAATCTTTTAACAAAAAATATATATTTTTAGATACATATTGTCCGTTGCCTAGACCAAAATATAACATTTGTATGGCATGACTACGCTGTCGTATGCTCATTACAGTGTCATCATTATTCAATGACGGGGTATGTGATGAAGAACCCTAACCACAAAAAGATGATTGGTTTATGCAGAACGGTAACAAATCAGTATAAAGTTTCAATAGTTTACATTTTTTTATTAAAATTATACAACATACTATCCATTATTTACTTATTATTCAATATAAGTAAATACGCTACATGCATTGTTCTATTATTAACTTACAAAATATAACTTTATTATATAAAAGCTTTCAATAGCATACACGTATCCGTGCATGGCATGGGTCAATTATTCTAGCTCTTATATAAGTACAAACCTAACATTTAATGCTTAAGCACAAACATATAATTACAATTAATAAAATAAAATTTAAAAAGTCAATATCTAAAATATGGGGAAAAAACAGAGCATGCGCGTGTAATTTCGTCTTTTTTTTTCCCTTGTGTTCTTACATTGTCCTGTTTTTTCATTGTGCCATCATTCTTCTTTTTTCGCCCCTATCTCTACTTACCACTCAACCTTCAACGAAACTGATTGCAGATCACATTTGTCTTTGTTGAACTCACTCGACCTTCGTTTTTCATGTCGGCTATTGTTTCTTCACAACAATCAAACAATCAATTATTATAAAACTCTCATCCATTTTATAGTCAGCCAATTAAATATCTGCAATTGCAAGAAAAGAAATACTGTGGGTAAAGTAAACAAAGAGAAATCAAATAAAGTTCCTATCCTTTATGCTGCTGCTTAATAGCAATTAGGCAATTAGTTTTGCTGATCGAATTGGTTTAATGAATAGATGGAGACATTGTCGATAGAGACAAGGTACCGATAATTGCTTTGTTTTTAATATTATCTTTTTCTTTTTTGAATCTGATGACCCAGCAGTCTATTACGCACTCTAAAAACGGATTCAAACTCAAACCCAAATGTTCGAGAGACAAATACTTTACCTGTTGTACTAAACACCTCAGACAAATATTGTCTTATTTTATATATTGACTTTTTTAATTTTATTTTATTAATTATAATTCTGATTGTGCTTAGACATTAAATGTTACATTTGTACCTATATAAGAATCTCAAATAACGCTAC
This sequence comes from Calophaca sinica, assembly GCA_037113605.1. Lineage (NCBI taxonomy): Eukaryota > Viridiplantae > Streptophyta > Magnoliopsida > Fabales > Fabaceae > Calophaca > Calophaca sinica. The sequence continues at coordinate 59,713,844 of CM073735.1, forward strand.
CGTGCTTGCTTAGAACGAATGCAAGTTATTGTACCAAAAAATACGAACGAATGCAAATTAAGAAAATAATTGGTTACTAAAACAGCAAGCGAGCGAGAATGGAAAAAAACAAAAAACAAGAAACAAAAAAAAAAGACCAGCTTACTCGCAACACGATTTTGAATATAAAAGATTAAAAATCGAGTGCATATACCAACGTAAATCTAAAAATTAGGAAACGCAGTAACCGTTCTGAACATCACAACTAAACCACTTCCCGGTACAAGTCCTAAACGAAACACCCCACCTACAAATCTATATATGCTTCCACACCAATAAGATTAAGATAATTAAGCCAATCTAGAACCGACAAGAAGTTCAAGTTGAAGGAGAGACAGATCTAGGAGTGTTCGACCTTGAAAACGATCTTGAACTCGCACTCACACTTGAGCTGCTTGATCGCGAATACTTACGTTTGGAATAACCACCACTCCTTCTAGAGCTTCTTGAATGACTCCTTCCCGTTCTCCTCCTTGGCCTGGGGGACGCACTTCGTGAGTAGCTCCTTCGAACAGGTGAGGCACTTGGCGAGTAGCTCCTCCTCCTTGACCTCCTTGGCCTGGGTGAGACGCTTCGAGAAACTGACCTGTAACGGTGCCTTCTGTAGTAGCGATCATCAGGTGAGTCATATCTGGAGTCATAGGGAGAGTATGATCTGTCACGCATGCTGACAGGAGATCTACTGTAAGGGGAGCGAGACCGATAATATGACCTGTACGGATCATAACGGGAATATGACCTGCGTCGGCTATAGTATGGGGAGTATGACCTCCTCCTCCTACAGTCATATGGAGAGTAAGACTCCCTTCGCCTGTAGTAGTCACGGGAGTAATTCCTCCTTTGCCGGTAGTCAGGAGAGTAAGAGCGACTCCTGCTACGATCTGAAGAATAAGGGGAACGACTGTAGCTTCTTCTGTAAGGAGAATAGCTAGGAGAGCGACGAGGAGAGTAGCTTGGAGAGCAACGACGTCCTCCTACATTTAATGGGATGATATGGATTAGCAAAAATATGAATAATTGTGGACAATAAAAAATGAAATCACAAGAAACAACAAGGAAACACACCGCGAACAGTCCTGAGCCCTAGATACTTCCCGGGTGTCGGGGTTCGACCGCGTCGTCTTCTGGCCTGCAATAAATGCAGACAACAGCATAAGGACAAGGCATTGCTACTATGCACAGGGATGTAAGCAACAATAACAACAACGTAAAATCAAAATGTTATATATTTAACCAAAATCTGTCAGAGAAAGGATTTTAAGAACTATAAAAATTAAGGGTATATGGAATAAAAAGATATAAATGCAAGAAAAAAAGAGGGAAATGCAGGGCATACAACCCCAACGATCTGATACTTGTTGATGTATTTGATTTGTTTGTTTAGCTGTGATTTGAGAGATTGATGAAGGGCTGCTTCACACAGCTAACCTGCTGCCACAGAAACTTCAAATGGAAAGAAGCACAAAACTTTCAAAACTCGAGAACTAAGAGCAAATCATACATACATCTTCCATGCAATGAAGTTGAACAAAAATCAAAACAATTTAAGAATACAAGCCCCAAAATAAGACATTGCTGATTCAGTTTACCTTCTCCACCGTGATGACACGCCCTTCAAGTACAGAGCGATTCAGATACTTTACACATCGATCAGCTTCTTCTAAAGTATCCATTGTCACAAATCCAAACCCACGGGATTCCCTTGTCCATGGATCAACTACCAGATGGACATCTACCACCTAAAAAAGCAACTCAAAAGCAGCCACATATTTAAATTCTAATGAATAATAAGCTACTTCAATAAATATGTTAGAACTTGACATTACCAACAAGTATTAAATGGATTGAAGAACATACTTTCCCTTCAGCAGCAAAATGCTTCTCCAGTTGTCTCTTGGTGATCCTAGGAGACAATCCTGTCACATACAAATTGTTTCCTGGATTTTCTGCATCTCGTGATGGGCTCCTAAATCACCAGAACAAAACAACTTGGACATGAATGCATAATCAGATAATCAAAAATAATAACAGAGAAGTAATAGTTCACACAACTGTATTAACCCGGAAGTTAATTTAAATTTAAATAATAATAAAAATAGAGGGAAGGGGGGGTCCTACCTTGAACGGCTTCTAGACCTTGAAAGAGACCTGGACATAGACCTACCGTATCGCCTGTCTGGAGAAGGAGAAGGAGAATACCTGTGAAATGAAAACAGGACATATGAGCAAAATTGCAAAATCCCAAGCCCGGGTCCTACCTTGAACGGCTTCTAGACCTTGAAAGAGACCTGGACACAGACCTACTGTATCAAGGAGAAAGAGAATACCTGTGAAATGAAAACAAGACATATGAGCAAAATTGCAAAATCCCAAGCCATTTGAAATCGAATGACAAAATAAACATATGTATCTAACCTTGATCTCCTTGAGTACGACATCTGCAACAATTCAGCGAGCAAGCCCCAAAAATAAATAAAAAAAATAAAAAAAAAATCAGTATTTTTGCAATAAATATAAAAAAAATCCATTAATTCTTATACAAGGACACTGGCTAATCCATACAAAATATCATAATCTAATAGTTTATCCAAAAAAAAAAAAAATCATAATCAAATAATTAAGTCTGCATATGCATAAGATGAAAATTAGATGACACACTAAGGAATTAATGGAACAAATAAATTTGATACGCTCATCAAATCATACTTCGACATCAAATTATCATATGCCTGAATTACCAATATCCACCTTAGATGTCCAAAATTAAGAGGGAGAAATTATCGAATACTTATCCATTAGACACCAGACTGTTACAGATAAAGCTTCGAAAACAAAATAAAAAATAATTAACTTGTCATACGAATTTCTAGATTTAAGCTTCAAATCGTAATACTTTTCACTTATCACATCCGCCACAGCTCCATCTATTCCATCAAACACCACCAAAAATAGAAGGAAAAAACACACACACACAATTCGACAAACTTCACAATCAACCTTCCGTAAAACCACTTCAAAACTTGAAATTAACCTAAAACACGATTAGTTTCGACAAATCAAACTCCGATTTTGTAGCCAAATATCGAAAATCTCAACAACAGTTAACATCCCCGATAGATACAACTACACCGAAATTAATATCCGTACGTATAGAAAGTTCAATTTGACACGAAAATTTAACGAAAACCAAAATTCAAAAAAAAAAAAAGACTAATTCATAATCGGCGAGAACGTTCTCCGAAGATCGAAGAGAAGATGAGATTTCAAACTTACCATAACGGCAGATGAACAACGAGGACTCAGTCTCTTCGAGGATGAGGAATCAACGCCAGCGCTCTCGGTGAACAATAAGAAGGTGGTTGAGTTATGCAAAGAACGGCGTTGCGAGGCTGAAGAGGCTTATATAGAGGGTGAAGTATGAGGCTGTCATTTTTCCGGGGAGAAGTTTCTGGAGAATCGGACGCCAAACCAGAATTAAACACGCTTGAATTCTTCGTGGGCCGTGGGCCCTTCTCTTCTGTCACGGTTCGGTTTTGTGCGGTTCGCATTTCGTAGGCCGTTGATAAGGCATTTGTTATTACCACCTCCCCCACTAATTTTCTCACCTCCCTTCCCTATTTAATTTCTAATTTTACCCTTACCTCATTTTCATCACCTCCCTATTATCACCTACCTTCTCACTCTCTCTCTCGACAGTTCAGTCACCTCCCTTCTCTCTCTCTCTCTCTCTCTCTCTCTCTCTTCGACACAGTCACCTCCCATCTCTCTCCATCTGAAGCGTCTCTCTCACTCACTCACTGAAGGTCTCTCCGTTCATCCCATCTCTCCCTCTGAAGGTCTTCCCCCTCTTTGAAGGTCTCTCCCTCCTCTCTGAAGCCCCCCTCCACTACCATTTCCTGAACGGGTATGTCGCGAGTCGCCTTTTTTTTTCTGCATTCTTATAGCGCATGTCACCTTGTTGACGAATTCCTACGTCAACAAGGTGATGTCTGTGTATTATGTTTCAGGATTTGAGTTGCGCGTCAATAAGATGACGTTTAGTCGCATCAACAAGGTGACGCCTGTGGAAAAATTTGTAGTGGCAGCACTATGACTGGCGTCACCTTGTTGACACGACTAAACGTCATCTTACTGACGCGCAACTCAAATGCTGAAACATAATACACGGGCGTCACCTTGTTGACGTGGGAATTCATCAACAAGGTGACGTATATAGACGTCATTTAGATGATGTACTTGTCACAGATTAGTTTTTTTCAAACTTTCATTTTGTGCTGCAGTTTGATTACCATGGAAGATAACCAGGACACCCAAATGACGAATACGAAGGTCTTGGCCATGGATTGTACTAGTGTATTTACAATTACGAGGGTACTTACATCTTTTGTTATTATTTTTTTAGCCTATGACTTCTCATTTGTGACAACCCTAATTTTTTGTGCTTTATCAGGTATTTCCTACCCGAGATGAGCTGTTGTCATGGGTACGAAATATTAGAAAATCTGTTGGGTGTGTGGTTGTCATATCAAGATCAGACAATGGGCGATCAAGCAAGAAGACTTTTGTTATGTTTGCCTGTGAAAGAGGTGGTAAGTATAAACCATACAAATCTGAAAATGTGAGGGCTACCGGTACTAGAAAATGTGAGTGTCCGTTCAGACTAAAAGGAAGTTTAGTGAAAGCTTCTGGTGGATGGGTTTTGAAGGTTATGTGTGGAACTCACAACCATGCGTTACCCAAAAACTTTGAAGGACATCCATATGTTGGTAGGCTAAGTCCGGACGAGATGTCTATGCTTAATGATATGACAAAGAACATGGTCAAGCCACACTACAATCAGACAGATTTACAATGCACGTCAGAAGATTCGGTCTAGTCTAAGATAGAGGAGGACGGAGTTGCAATATCTGATGAACTTGATGTCTAGTGATCATTATGTGCACTGGCACAGAAGGGCCGATGATTCTGATGTCATCAGAGACATATTTTGGACACATCCAGAGGCCATCATGCTTGCAAATTCCTTCAATATTGTTTTGCTGATTGATTCCACATACAAGACAAACAGGTATAGGATGCCATTAGTTGATGTTGTCGGTGTTATCTCAACTGAGATGACATTCTCCTTCGCATTTGTTTATGTAGAGTCTGAAAAACTTGATAACTTTGTATGGGTGTTGGAGAAGCTGGGGGGTTTGTTTACAAGAGAGGATGCATTGCCACAGGTGATAGTGACTGACAGGGACCTTGCTTTAATGAATGCAATGTCTAATGTTTTTCTCATGTCATATAACTTGTTGTGCCAATTCCACATCCGCAAGAATATGAGGGCCAGATGCAAGACTCATGTGTACCCGAAAGACAAACTCCAAGAGGTTATGACTACATTTGATTCTATTACGAGTTTCTCTACCCCTGATGAATATGAAAAGCGATTGACACATTTTGAGGATGTATCAGCACCATTTGCTAACTTCGTTGACTATGTTAAAAACACATGGTTGAATCCTTAAAAGGAAAAATTTGTTTCTGTGTGGATAGACCAGGTGATGCACCTCGGAAACACAACAACTAACAGGTGTGCATTCTTTCATTCAAAAATGTTGGTAATTTGATGCTATTTTTTGGTTTGTTGCTTATGGTATGTCAGTTCCAATTTTTTAGGGTTGAGTCTGCACACTGGAGGTTGAAGAGGTTGTTACAAGATATCAGAGGAGACTTGTGTAACTGCTGGGATGCTATGAACAACATGATCAAGCTGCAACACATTGAGATTAAGTCTACATTTGAGCATGGCATTAGTCGACAGCAACACTCTTATAATCTCCCAGTGTACAAGCTGTTAAATGGATTTGTGTCGAGGAGTGCCTTAGACTTTATATCCGATGAGCTTCTACGTGTTAACACTGTTAGTGTTGATTCTGTTGCACGTGGTTGCATTCTTAGATACATACACGGTTTACCCTGTACAAGTGAGCTTGCTAGGTACACCTCAAATTACATTCCAATCCCGTTGGATGTAATTCATGTTCACTGGAGGAGGTTAAGCTTCAACAATGAATGTGACACTGGTGACAACTCTAATTCAGAACTAAGTGTGCAGGTTGAACTGGAAGCATTGGCACGTAGGTTTAAAGAGCTCGACGTTGTCGGCAAAATGGTATTGAAGGCAAAATTACGTGAGTTGGCATTCCTAGACACAACTTCCATGTGTCCACCACCTGATAAGGTGAACACAAAAGGAGCACCAAAAAAGGGGCAAGAGGTTCAAACTAGATATTTCAACGAGGCGTGAGCCATCGTACTGGGAACGCATTGATGACTTATATGGATCCCAACATGACAGTACATCAGCTCCACAGTCCTGCAGAAGGTCAACACCCACATCATCCAGACTGTCACAACCCCCCTCTACTTAAGACTCCAGACCCCCTCCACCTGAGACCCAAGCTCCCCCTCCACCGGAAGAGTCAACTCCACCTCAACCCAAAAAGGCAGCTGCCCCTCTAAATAAGAAGTTTGCTCATCCTCCACCCAGGAGGTCATTTCCCTATGCATCCAAAATGCCAGTTAGACGTCCATCCATGAAGGTAATACCATTGATAGAACAATTCCCATCTCAAATTCATGAATATATTGAGAACATCGTAAACGTGGATTCTGATGGGAATTGTGGGTATCAGAGCATTGCTGCATTACTTGGTATGTGTGAGGAATCTTGGCCTATAATATGCCAAGATTTGATTACAGAGCTCACACACAACCATGATTTGTATGTAAAACCATTTGATGGCATTGATGAAGTGGCTAAACTAAAGAGATCACTATTTCTTCTACGTGGAGAAGTCAGATATGAAAACTGGATGACAATTCCAGATGCAGGGTATGTAATTGCTACCAGGTATAATGTAGTCCTCGCATGCATATCCTTACCGGGGTCTTACACAATTTTCCCTCTCCAACATGCACCACCGCCTGATAGGATTAGTCATCGTGTCATTAGCATTGGGTATATCGAATGACTGAAGCACTTTGTACCGGTATGTATATAGTTTTAATTATGTTTAAGGTTTCTGGACATTGTTTAAATCACTTGTATACCATTGACTTTATTTAATAATCCTTATGTTTACATATTTATTTAAAGGATGGATCTCCAATACCTCCATCAGATAGAATATGGCAATCATGTAGAAGCGTTGAAGCAAGTGGATGGGAGACTTCATATTTCAGTCGCATGCAACACTAGAGATCGTTATTTGTGGGGACAAGAATGCAGGAGTGGGTAGACCTTGCAGAGAATTGATGTATATAGAGTTGTTTTGATTATGTAAACATCACACTTTGATATGCATATTTTTTTTATCGATTAAAATCAACATTGTGTTGCTGTGCTATTTTTGTTTTTTAAGATTAAACGCAATTAGATCAACTAACAAACTGGTGACACAAGAATATTATTCAGCAACACAACAGATTACAAGAGGGACGACAAATAAACATTACATTGGGTTCTCCAAAACAAATATAAAAATTATTCAACAACACAACGGATTACACGACGGAGACCTTGCAGAGAATTGATGTATATAGAGTTGTTTTGATTATGTAAACATCACACTTTGATATGCATATTTTTTTTATCGATTAAAATCAACATTGTGTTGCTGTGCTATTTTTGTTTTTTAAAATTAAACGCAATTAGATCAACAAACAAACTGGTGATACAAGAATATTATTCAGCAACACAACAGATTACAAGAGGGACGATAAATAAACATTACATTAGATTCTCCAAAACAAATATAAAAATTATTCAACAACACAACAGACATGGGGGACTTCAAAACAAGCACGTTGTGGCCGAGCCATCAGATCAAGTCGATGATTCTGGTTCACAGCAGCAGGCAATGATCTCGTCAACAGTTCTACTTCTAGGTTGACGCAAGTTGGAAAGGATCTCGTCAATTGACCTAGCCAACTGTGCATATAGCTCAATTGGGCCATAGGACGCATGTCCACTGAATGCTGCGAACATCCATACTATGTCGCCGCCATTTAGAAGTTTCATCTCCCAATATTGCACATGACCGGATGCAACTGTCACAGGGCATCGATAATAGATCTCACTAACCCTTCGCGATCCAGCTCTAATCTTTTCATGAATCTTTTGCCTCAATTCTTCGATTGTTATGTCTTCCTTGATCCTAAATATTTTTGGATCGTAACATTCAAACTTGACTCCATCAGCATCTGTTGTAATTTTTTCAGCGTAATACACAATGGTCATGGTCGTATCCATCGAGAACTGTGTTGACTGAGTGAGTGTCATATCTGTATAAAATGAAGTCGTCATCAAAAGCAAGCAATGAAACAAACTCATAAAGCAAAAGATGCAGCAACATTAAAATGTCTCCTCTCAGTACCCTAAAAAAATTAATACACGCGTCAACTTGTTGACATGGTAGAGCGGCATCTTGTTGCCATGATACCGCGTCAACTTGTTGACGCGTGTATTAATTTTTTTAGTTTCAAAATGACAACATACGCGTCAACTTATTGACGCAAGTGAGTGTCACCAAGTTGATGTTAGTGTTAAATATAAACCAACAAAGTTACAAAGCGGGCATCAACATGTTGACGCCATTGTTGACGCGCATGTCTGGCTTGCAGAAAAAAAATATGGCTGAGTTGGGAACGTACCTGTGAAGGGTTGACGCTGGAGGAGTGACGAAGGGAGGCGTGATGGAGGTGGTGGAGGGAGATGGCGGTGGTAGAGGGAAAGATCGGAGGGAGGAAGATGGGAGGTGGGGTGGTCGCACAGATGGGGGAGGGGAGGAAGAAGTAAGGTGAGAGAAAGAGGGAAAGGAGAAGAAGAAGTTGAGTTAGAGAAAAGACATAGGTGTATTTTTGTCTTTTCATGGGGAGGGGAGGTGGAAAAATTAAATGAGGGAGGTGGGGATACAAAGCCCTTAATATAAAGCAAATTTCTGAAGTTTGGGCCTACAAACTGAACCAGTCACTGTGGCCCAATGTGCACAAATTATAGCCAGCCTTCAAGATTTAGTAAAGGGTGTTATTATTAACATCCGTACACTCATTAGCCACACCCCTATATTTTTTGAATGACAAAAATATCCTTACAAAGCTACCGCAAACTAGTAGTGTTAGCAAACCCAGATTTCATTCCAGGAATTGTTAGTTTCCGGTAGTGGAATCAAACTTCTGCTTAGAAAATAGAAAAGAAATTGTGGTAAACTGAAATTGTAGTATCCATAAGGTTTGCTTGTGATTACTATTATATTAATTTGTTTTTGAAGGGCAATTCCTTAGGTGATTAACTTCACAGGATGACGATGACCTCAGTTTCTCCAATTTAATCAAGTACTGATTGTTTAATTGAAACTAACTTTCTCTCGTCTCCCTAGAAATGCTTGCGCACATGTTTAATGGAAAATTAAAAGAAAAATATTTAAGAGTTTAAATATTTAAAATTATAGATATACATCAATCACCACTACCTCAACACTAGCCAAGCTCACCAACTTTTCAATTACTAAAAAATTAACGCTTAACTAGCGTTGGAATAATGGAACAATAAACCTTGAATATACAAAGAATATGCTTGGTAGTAAACACATAGTTTACGTACCGTAAACACCAAATTTAAGGTATACATTTTTTAAATAAATATGTATTGTAAACAAATTCCAAATTTATGATACATATATTACAAATTTCGTGTTTTCGGTACACTTTGTAAAGACTTTTTTGTCGATTAAAAAAATATAGGGGTAATGAGCGTAGGAGTGTTAAAAATAACACTTTTTTTTGTTACAACTAGGCAAGCTACCATTTTTTTCCCTTTTTTCTACAAAAAAAAAAATACTGGGCAAACTACCAGGTTGAATTACTTTGCACCAGAATTTTGTACAGCGCCAGGCAGCTTTGATATGTTAACCGTAGGAGAAATATAGAATCGCAATATACATGTACATAGTCTTGTTTTTGTCAAAAAAAAAAAATGTATACATAGTCATTAATAGTATAGCCTTAAATTTAAAAATATCATGAGAATTTTTTTTGCCAGGAAAAGTATTGTCTTGAATTTGGATCCATAAAAAGTAGTTGGAATGAAACCCATAATATATGCTAATAAGAATAATACATCATTCTCTCACGAGAATTTTAAACGCAATTAAATTTGTAAAAAATTGATATTATCTCTTTCTGCATGAACATGCACAATGTTTAATAAGATCCCCCTAGCTACTTACAAAAAATAAATACAAAATTTATACTTCCTCCTTTTCATATTGACCCACTTTTCACATGATTAAAAAATGCAATAAATAATTTACTGAGTGAAATAATTTTACTAAATTATCATTGTTAACTATTGAAATAGTAGTAATAATTCTCATAAATGCATAATGAAGTATGATGTATTGGGAGTATGTCCATAGTATTTATTTGGAGGTAAAATTATGAGAAATAAATTAATATTACATTGAAACAATAAGATACAGTCAATATGAAAATTTTTCATTTATCTAAAACGACGGTAATTTAGAAAGGATGTTGTACAAAAACAAGATATGTAAAAATTTCATTCCCGCTTCTAGAATCTAGATTCACTGCAGTCATGAATTCACACAGTCCGATCTCGACTGTCCGATTGAAATCGAATGGTTCACATTTCAACTTCACAAAAACAGGTACATACTGCGTCTTATGAAACGTGAACTGTATGATCTCAATCAGATGGTCGAGATAGCTGACTGCAGGTGACTACGTGAATTTGTGACTGCAATAAATCCAAATTCCCGCTTCTAAGGTTGTTACGGATAGAAGAATTCAGTTAGGATGGATTTGTTAGGTGGTTACTAGTTAGTCTCACTGTAAATACCACATTGTATTCTCACATTTACCAACTTTATTAATATGATTCCCTTTGAGAATTTTCTTTCATTTCCAAGCTCTCAAGCTTCTAAGTTCCTCTTCCTCCATTCAGTGCATGCGTCACAGTTAAAAGAAACACTAAAACTGGAATGCGCCCAAGATACAATAAATAAGCAATATCCGCACATATTAAAAACACAATCCTCATTATCATGTATCATGTACTCCTCCCGGTTTGAAATATAAGCAAAAAAAGCCCTAAAATATAAGAAAAAAAAATCTATGTAATTAGTCCAAAATTTTGACCAAATACATAGACTTTTTTGCTTATATTTTAGGAACTCTGTTGTTATATTTCAGACCGAAAAGAGTATGTGGTCAACTGAAGTCATAAATTAAAGCATGTAAAAAGGTTGTATTAGAATTGATTAATGATAATTACACAAGGTACCTATTTATAGTACAAGGCGTATCTACGTAATAAATACAAATGATCACTATGTGAGTCATCATCTAGTCAGCATCTATTAGGCCACACTAAACATATTTAACACATGTTAAATGTGTTATTCTAACACTCCCTCTTAAGCTGGAGCATGTATGTCATATGATCTCAGATTGTTACAAATGTGGTCAACTCGAGAGCCTCTAAGAGCCTTAGTGAACATATCAGCTAATTGGTCCTCATACTTGACAAAGTTTGTGGTGATTTCTCCTGAGATCACTTTCTCTCTTACATAGTGATAGTCTATCTCTATGTGCTTGGTTCGTTCACGGAAGATTGGATTTGATGCAATGTGAAGCGCAACTTGATTGTCACAGATAAACTTTGTATCCTGGAGGTCTCCTAATTTCAGTTGTTGGAGTAGATTCCTAAGCCATCCAAGCTCCTTTCCAGCTGTTCCCATAGCACGGTATTCAGCTTCCGCACTGGATAAGGCAACTGTGTTTTGCTTCTTGCTCCTCCATGAGATCATATTTCCTCCAACAAGAACACAATAGCCAGTAGTGGATCTTCTATCTGTTGGTGATCCTGCCCAATCAGCATCTGAGTAACAAGTGATTTTGGCATTGCCTTTATCTTCATATAATAGTCCTCTACCTGGTGCATTTTTTATGTATCGAAGAATACGGATGACCGCATTCCGATGACTATCACAAGGAGCATTCAAAAACTGGCTTATAATACTCACTGCAAAGGTAATATCAGGTCTTGTGACTGTGAGATAATTGAGTCGGCCCACAAGACGTCGGTATCTTTCCGGGTCTTTCAATGGCTCCCCCTGACCCAGAAGAAGCTTGACATTGGGATCCATAGGAGTATCAGCAGGGCGACAATCAAGCATACCGGTCTCAGTGAGAATATCCAGAGCATATTTCCATTGGTTAATGGCAATGCCTGAAGTGGACTGGGCAACTTCAATCTCTCCTCTCCTTCCTCGCCAACCCCAACCACACATTCGTTGGCGTTAGGATCGAATCCGATGTCGAGAAGCTTCTAGAAGATTATTCAATCCACGTGGCAACCTTTGTCGACCTTCGCACCCTCGCTGCTGACGTGTTGGGTGACCCCGAGATGAGGAGGACCGGGATTAAGACACTGGCGCAATGTGTGCTTGGGAAGGAGGTTCAAAAACCGAAGAGAATCACGAAGAACAGGTGGGACAATATGTGGCTCAATGCAGATCAGGTTAAGTATGCCACCGTTGATGCTTGTATCTCCTTCGAGATCGGACGCCGTCTCTATTCTACTCAGATATGATTCTTCACTCATATATTGTGATGTTGCTCACTGATTTCTCTGTTACCATGTAAAAAGGTTGTATTAGAATTGATTAATGATAATTACACAAGGTACCTATTTATAGTACAAGGCGTATCTACGTAATAAATACAAATGATCATTATGTGAGTCAGCATCTATTAGGCCACACTAAACATATTTAACACATGTTAAATGTGTTATTCTAACAAGGCACATGCCGGAGATTTGAAATGAACAGTTTTCAGTCACTAGGTTAAAGGACCAAAAAAAGTGAGCATGGCTATTTGTCATCTAGAAGTTAGCTTAGCCCTACTATACACTTTAAATATGAAGACAACTAAATACGTAAAATAAATGAACAAAAAGTTCCTACAAATTGAGCTAGCATCTACACTTTTGATTCTGAAACATTTTCATCTGAATCATCTACCTCTGGAAGCCAAATGGAGGTAGTAGGGGATCAACATTCAATATACCATCAAGAACTCTTACTACCTCTCCCATGGAAGGTCTCTGTAACACCCCATTTCTACCCAACGAATAATATAAAAATCAGAGTTGCAAAATTCCCATCAAACATATGGAATGTTACACTTTCAACTTAGAACAACGACATTCAATCACCTGTAGTTCAGATACATAACACGTAAAATTCGGATGAACCGATAACAACCTGTTTAGTCTTTAAAACTCAAACAACTTTCATTATTACGCGGATCCATAAATTCAGCGAAAATACCATAACATCTTGTCCAATTCAAAACAACTTTAAGACATCAAGTCTTTTAATGAAAATAACTTGAAAATTCAGCAACATAATAAAATTCAACAATAAAGAAATCATGCGTTCATCCCCGAGTGCTACGTATCGAGCGACGACACCGACTTCGAACTAACGAAGGTAAGCGACCTTCATTTATGATTACCCGCACGTTACCAACAGAGAGGTAACATTCAAGCGAAGGGTGAGATATCGAACTATATAATCGAGTGTATGATAAATATTATATTAGAATCAGATTATATAAAATCACCACTTCACAACTTTCAAACAACACCCATCACCACAATTGATCAACACAACAACTTAAATATGCAACACGGAGTGCGACTCGTTACAATGCACATGCATGTGGTACCATTGGAGCAGAACTCCCAACTTAAAATATACGGAGCAAAACTCCCAGCGTAAAAAAAATACGGAGCAAAACTCCCAACGTAAAAATTGCCAATCAGGCCAACTTAACAGAGCGTAAGCCCCCAACATGACATGCTATGTATGCATCAATAATTATGAAGTTCAACTACACAACAACAAAGAACCAAAACAGAATTACTTGCAACCAAAAATCTGCATAAAGAACAGAACAACAACTACGCAAATTCTGCAGAAAAGACAGCAATTTTCGCAGCAATAAACAGCACACAGAAACAGAAATAACAACTATAGAAATTCTGCAGAAAAGACAGCAATTTTCGCAGCAATAAACAGCACACAGAAACAGAAACAACAACTATAGAAATTCTGCAGAAAACAGAAATCTGCACAACAGAATTCTCCATAACAGAAACAGAAACACTATTAAATATCAACAGTAACTTAGTGAAAATTCTGCATAAAACAGTAACAGAAAAATTTGAGCACAAATAAGCAGCAACAGCAACAGCAAAATTTGCAGCACAATTAAACAGCAACAGCAACAGCAAACAGAATTTTCGCAGCACAATTAAACAGCAACAGCAACAGCAAACATAATTTTCGCAGCACAATTAAACAGTAAAATTCTGCACACAAAAATTCTGCATAACAGAAGAAAAATCAAACAGCAACTAACTTTATTCTTTTCGCACAAAAAGAACTTCATTTTAAAAAAATACATGAGATAAAACAATCTATTCCATTTTTTTTTTTACAATCATACAGCCCTTTACCATTTTTTTTAATTAACTAAAAACAGCAAGCATAATTGTTTATAAATCATTGGTGTTACGTGCATTTCAACCATTTATCAAACAACGGGGTCTAAGGACACCCCTTCACCCATCCCCTCAAATATCCCCAACCACAATAATCTTCCCCTTACTACTTATCATACAACCCATTAGAAGTCGGAACCCCACCCTTACCTTGGATTGAAGGTTGCTCTAACTCTCCGATTGACTCCTAGATTTCTCCTTGCCGGTAACTTTTCGTATCTCCTCCCAAACCCTTATTTTCTTCTTTCCTTCTACGCATACCTCTCTTTTTTTTTCTTTTTTTTTTAAATAACTAATATAATAACATTATTATCCTTATTATGTCTTATTGGGCTTAAATTCCCACACCCCCCTTTCTACTACTTCTAACATTCAAATAAGCCCATAACAAATAATAGTATTAATCTAATATCATTCTACAACTTAATTCAACTAAATTAATCCAACTAAAACCAACACCACTTAAATCAATATTTCACAACTTCGAAAGCTTAATCGGAAAAATATTCGAAAATATTTAATTTAATAAATAATTAAATATCGGGCGTTACAGTCTCCTCCTTTCATCCCTTTGAAGGCACCAAGTGCATCTGAATTGTAACCACCTTCCATTCTTTTATCAACCACATTACCTACCCTCTCTTCCATCCATTCTTTTCACGCCCACTTGCAAAGTTCCATGTGTTTGTGATCATGGCATCCGCAAAGTTCCATGGCTTATAAATTTCCTACACTCAGAATGCAAATAACATATAGCCTTTGCCACACTTGAGCATATTTCACCTCTCTTTCTCCAAGTTAGCTTCTTGCAAAGTGCGAAATTGTTTATATACTTGTCCATTGAACCATTTTTGGCATACTCATCTATTAGGCCCACTATTAATGATAGGCCCATTATTAATGTGAAGGGAGAATATTCTAGAATTGAGGAAAATGGGGGAGAGTGGGGAATATAAAAAGGGGACGTGTAACAGAAAGGGTACAAAAGAATTACCATTTGGTTTGGGTGGTTTGTGTAACAGCCCAGATTTTCATCCTCCTAGATTATGATATGTCTTATGGGATTAGAATATATTTAGAGTTGTTTTGGATGGGTTCCATATGTTTTACCATTCATTCAGCCGATTGGATATCTAGATGTACCTCTATTCCTACGTTTAGTCATTTAAGTCATCGTATTCCTCATTTTTGAACCCTCTAACAACTTAATTAGATTTAAGCCCCTTCAATAAAGTTGTAGCCTTACCTCTTATCTTTCAATTGGCTTTGGTTTGACTCGATTTTGATACCTACAACTCCATATATGATCTCTCGAGTCAACGCAGTGCAACTTAAAGATGTTGGAGTAGATTTCAACTGAAATTTTAGTTGTATTAGAGCCCGAATTTGGTTATTCCTATTAGAGAGGAAATTGTAGAAAATTCTCTTAGTTTTTCAATGCCACCAAGAACGCCTCGATTGGACACCTGAAGCTCAATTTATGGCGAAAACTATAGCCCAAGGCGCCACCCAGACGCAGGGCGCCCAGGTATCACGGAGGCAAGGCGCAGGGCGCCCAGGACTGAGGCGCAGGGCTCCTGGTCCTGATTTTGCAGCACATAATTTTGTATTTTGCTGCGTTTTGGGGCCGATTTAGTGACTTTTTGGGACCCGTTTTGACCCATTCTTGACCCATTTCGTCAAAGCTACTGACAAGGATTAATAACCACCCACTAACCCTCGTTTTTAAGTCCTTAATCTCATCATTATCACTGCCCAAAGTCATTACTTTAGAAAAGAAAACTGTCTTCCTCTCCATTGTTCTTCATTTTCTACACTTAGAGGTTCCACCTTTGGCTTGACCTAAGTAGCATGAAAATTAGGGCTTGGACCACTGGCTTTCCTTCTCATTCTTGGTGTGTTAATCTTAAGGTAAGTTCTCTTGGTTAGGGTTTGATCTCTTTTTCATTCCTAGAGTTTCCAAAATCACAACTCCTTTGTTTTATGCCATGATCTCAAATTCTTGAAGGAGAACCATCATTCTTGTGAAGCGAAGGACCTTTCTTCTCCACCTTGGTTACGACACATGAAATTCTAAGGTAAGGGGGTAGATGGATACAAGATTAGTGGGCTTATGGATATAATTAAGCAATAGGGACGTCCCATGGTCCCTAGACTTGGCACGATTGTGCAAATATAAGTACCATTGCCTTCGTGATGGGAAAACCTTGATCTTAAATTATATCATGATGATTATATTGTATTGTGATAAATTGGTGGCATCTAGGGTAGACCATATAATAAATGGTTCATGGGTTGACCAGTTGATTAACGATTAGATTTTGAAGGTCTACCAAATCTTATAATGCACTACAAACATCAAATTTTTTTCCCTTTCTCTCTCTCTTTTATATTGTTATTAATTGTGTTTGTTTAAGCTTTTCAAGGATATCGTTTAAAAAAATCATTTTTATGGATAAAATAAAAAGCTATTTGTGTTAACTTTTTGGGATAAGAATCATTTTTTAAAAAAAATATGATTTTTATGATGGTATATTAGAGATTATGTTTTAGAGATTTTTTAAAAAAGCAAAAGCCAAGAGCCCTTTATTACAGTTTTTTATTAAAAAAATCACTTTTTGTAAGTTAAAAATCATTTTTATTGTTATTAATTGTGTTTGTTTCAGCTTTTCAAGGAAATCATTTTTATGGGTAAAATGAAAAGCTATTTTTGTTAGCTTTTTATGGGTAAGAATCTCATTCGTTAGAGTTCTTTTTTATGAAAAAATTACTTTTTTAAAGTTAAAAATCATTTTTAGTGCTATTAATTGTGTTTGTTACAGCTTTTCAAAGAAATCATTTTTAAAAAAAATTATTTTTATGGGTAAGATGAAAAGCTATTCTCATTAGCTTTTTATGGGTAAAAATCAATTTTTTTAAAATGATTTTTACGATGGTAAACAAACACAAAATATATTATGTTTTTTCTTAAAAATCTCTAAAACACAACTCTAAAATCTTGAATGTCAAAATCACTTTTTTCTTAATTCATAACAAGCGGGCCCAAATTTTTTTAAAAATAATTTTTATGATAGTAAACAAACACAAAATAGATTCTGGTTTTCATAAAAATATCTAAAACATAATCTCTAAACTTTTGAATATCAAAATCACTTCTTTCTTAATCCGTAACAAACAGGCCCTTATGTTCGTTTACAACTATAAAAATTGCTTTTAAAAAAATAATTTTTATCTTGTTACGATAAAACTACTTCTACGTGGTTGTATCCAAACAGGATAAACTCATTTTTTTAAAAGTGATTTTTGTGGTTGTAAACAAACACAATTTATCTTTTATTTTTCTTAAAAATTTCTAAAAAAAAAATTTAAATTATTTTTGATCAAAATCACTTTTGTTTAATCAGTAACAAACAACCCTTAATTTTTTTATCCATAAAAAAACCTTTAATTTTTTAACTAGTCTTTTTTTAGTTATAATAACAAATTCCAACATTTATTGAAAGAGATTGGGTGGGGAAAAACGTATGTGTTACTCATTTTTTTCCAAGTCATCTGAGTCATTGATTAAATCCAACGGTATATTATAAGTGGTTCACCGGTGAACCATATGGTGAGAAGTTCACCCTATAAGCCACCGTGATAAATTATGTGATGTGTTATGTGTTGATTCTATGGTTATATGATATGTTATGTGATATGTGTCGCTTGTTGACTTGATTACTATGTTGATAAACATGTGATTCAATGATGTTGTTGATGGTTGTTATTTGGCCTTATATGACCATTTGAATAATATGTTGAATTAGTGATAGAATGTCTTAGAAAATGGTTTGGACGATTTGAGTGCACTAGGTGGTATAGTGAGATTGTGAAGGGGATTGAGGTATGTATGATAAGTGAAGTTGTGTAGAACTTAACTAGGGTATAATGATGTTTTTAGTGTTTAAGTTATGGTACAAGCAAGTCTTAGGACTAGTATATGATAATGATATTGTTGTGTGGATGGTTTAAATGTTTTAGAGGCAAAATTTGATGTAGTGAGTAACTTAGAAAAAGTTATGCAGAAAAATGGCTAAGTCTGGTATTGTTTTAGGAAGGTCTCACTAATTGAATTTTTAAATACAAGATATAATAGGTATTGACCCAAACTCTTTTGGATAGCGTCCTATAATTTTAGGGGAGTAGTACGGTACGTTCGGTCGCCACCAAATACGTGGGGACCACTCGAAATTAGCGCGCGAAGTTTTTCTCACAGAGGCTGGGCGCCGGGCGCCCAGACTTGCAGGCGCTAGGCTCCCCGAAGGCAGCCTAGGTGCGCTGTGTTTTGTCGTTCTCTCATCCATTCTGGACTAGGGCAGTGTTCTAACGTGTATGCTAAGGGTATTCGAGGTTCGATAGGGTGTCCTAAGTGATGATCACGCCTAGATTAGTTTATGTATGTTGAAACACTTGAGTTAAGAGTTGGAACTAAGTTAAGTTAGTTTAGACTAATATGG
The DNA here is from genome assembly GCA_037113605.1 of Calophaca sinica. NCBI lineage: Eukaryota > Viridiplantae > Streptophyta > Magnoliopsida > Fabales > Fabaceae > Calophaca > Calophaca sinica. Next base: position 59,733,023 of record CM073735.1, read on the forward strand.
TGAGGTAGGTTGATAACTTGGACTTGTTCCAAGGTTTGGGAAACTTGTTGGGTTACTGACAAGTAGTACCTCGTTAACGTTGTTGTAGCCGACCACTTGATTAGATGGTCGGTGAGTTGATAAGTTGTAGCCGACCGCTTGATGAGATGGTCGGTGAGTTGTTAAGTTGTTGTTGTTGTTAGACACTTGTTTGGTTTGTGCTCATGCATCATATGTGTCTTGTCGTTAATGTTATTAGGGGTGAGCAACGATGATGCAAAATAGTGACGACCATGATGGGCAAGGTACCCGGCCTTGGGGGTCAATCGGATATGGGCATCTTATATAAAGGCAGTGGATAGCTACCATAACTGGGGCGTTGACCAACATACACCTGGTTACCCAGACTAGACATTGTTCGTACTCAATAGTGATGATATTTTCTCACTCACTCATCTGAGTTGGTTTGGATCCACATGTTTGGTGAAGTAGACGTTGTCTAGGATTGCATAAGTACTTGTTAAGTCATGCATTCATGTTATGTGTTAATTGGACTGAAGTTGTTATATGCGCATTGCATAATCTATGTCCTATGTCGTTTGTACTATAATTGTATATGATGTCTAAGCCCTCTTTGTTGTGGCTACTCATACACCATTGTGTATGTTTAGACGATGAGATTGTAGATGAAGATAACAACGTGGCTGAGGAGTGATCCGTAGACGCGGTCACCGTAGTTAGGATTTTCGTTGTTTTGTTGTTTCGTTGTTGTTATTTCTGATGTAAATACTTAGGGTCAGCTCTAAGACATTGTGACATCGGGGTGTTATTTACCTTTTCGAAACTTGATTGTAATTGTTTATTTTATTAGTTTTCGCAAGTTGTAAGAGCGTGACGACTCTACCTTTATTTATGAAAATTTTAATTGACTGTATTTTTCGTCGCATGCACATTATTTCATTTATTCTTTAATGATAACATGTGGGGTAGAGGGTGTCACTGTTTGGGCTGAGCAGAGAAGTTGGTTCTCTCTCAAATTTGGTTATCTCTTTTATTCTGTTTTCCATAGTTATTTTCAGTTCCTATTAGATACATCATTATCTTGTAAAGAGGATTCATCCTCTGTTAAGAGAGCGATTAACACATTTTTCTTAGTTTTCTTCTATTTGGATTTTTGGTTCCTAACAAATTGGTATTAGAGCCCCGATCCTAGGAGCACCTGGTATCTAAATAAAAAAATATGGAAGCATGGATGAGAAGGTTGGAAGGGCTGAGAGTAAAGAACAGTCCGAAAAAATCGATTCCAGAATTTAATGGAGAAGAAGATGCTTATTGGTGGCTGATTTGTATGGAGAAGCACTTTGAGGCCATAGGAACATCAGAGGCCGAGAAGTTGTCGAAGGCGGTGAAGGCCCTGAGATACAATGCTCTCAAATGGTGGCAGTGGTGGAGTCGACGCCGTCCACAGGCGAGTTGGCAAACGTTCTCCCATGCACTACTCTGGCTTTATAAGCCGGATTATAGCGACATCTTGCCGATATCATATGAAGAAGAGGAGCCAAAGGCGAAATTGGAGTTACTGATGGTTCAAGGTTCATCATATCCGAAGCCAGAGAACAGAGGCAGTGGTGAAATTGAAGTGGAGAAACTAGATACAGGAAGGCAAACAAACTCTGATAGAGAAATGGTGTGTGAACTTGAAATTTTGAAGAAGAACCAAGATGAAGGGAAGATAAAAAATGGGGAAAGAAGAGGCATAAAGATGCAGAATTAATGTGAAGAAGGCACTAAGGTGAATGCAGAAGCAGAGCCTAAGGGAAGGAACGAACAAAAATGAGACAAAGCACTCAAAGGAGGTTGCAAAGACCAGACTCTGGTTAGCCAGGGAACCATCAAGGCCGAGGAGAGAATAGAGGTAGACGATGAATTTGTGGTGAGTTGCGCGATAAGGGAGGAAAAAAAAGCGAATATGATGGATTACTGGGTGTTTGAAGGTCGCAACTCAGGACTCAAAGGAAAGGAAAAAGGTGAGTAGAAATTGGAAGATCTTGAGGATTCGCCGTTGCCGCCTTCGTCGGAGCCACCAGACGCAGTCATAGCTGTAACAACTGATGTTGAGGGGACCCATTCGGCGACTGAGATAAGAAGTTACATAAAGGAGAAGAAAGAAGAATGAGGGGTAAGGATGGAATTACAGAAATTGGGTCACTTACTTGACCTAATGGGTCAGGCCCAATTTAATGGAGAAAGGAAAAGGGCCTGTAAGAGTGTGTTTTTAGACTCTGTTTTAGGGATGAGTCACGATTTAAAGGAAGGATGGGTTGGGCCTATGTAAAGGACACCTTGGAGAAATCTGATGAGACACTGTCCAAATGTGTGGGGCCTATTGGAGAATGTCACAGTGCAATTGACTTCACATTGTCAAGGAGTATTGCTGGTGGTATACGTCTCTGTTTTTTGGCCAAAAGAACCAGCCAAAACAAAGCATTTAACCCAGGAGGAAGCTCTTCAATTTCAAGCATAACTTGGTCTTTATACTTCAAGATATGGGACCCTGGAAAAGGTTGCTCTTAGCTGCTACAAGACTCTCACACAATTCTTCACCTTGAGGACAAGGTGAATCTTGTGGGGGAGTATTGTTAGGCCCACTATTAATGATAGGCCCATTATTAATGTGAGGGTAGAATATTCTAGAATTAAGGAAAATGAGGGAGAGTGGGGAATATAAGAAGGGGACGTGTAACAGAAAGGGTACAAAAGAATTACCATTTGGTTTGGGCGGTTTGGGCTGAACAGAGAAGTTGGTTCTCTCTCAGATTTGGTTATCTCTTTTATTCTATTTTCCATTGTTATTTTCAGTTCCTATTAGATACATCATTATCTTGTAAAGAGGATTCATCCTTTGTTAAGAGAGCGATCAACACATTTTTCTTTGTTTTCTTCTATTTGGGTTTTTGGTTCCTAACATCATCCACCAAAAATATGTGATTAAACTCACAACAATAGCCCTCCAGCTTCAAAAGGTTCTTGTGGTGGATGTTACCCATCTTTAGAAAAGCACTCCAAAGGAAGCGTTCAAGTCTTTAACTACAATAATTTGATTGTTTGGTAGCGAACCCTTGAATATCTTTGGTCCGATATGATTCTTGAAATCCCCAATGAGACTCTTGATTTTTGAGAAGGACAACACAATTAAATCGTCTGAGTTTGCACGCGTGGAAGCTAAAGTGACTTTTTCCCTAGTGAAGTGTTTTCTTCTGTAGATGCAGAACCCCATTCCCAATTGGAGGATAACAATGATGATAAAAGCGGCTATGGCAGCTCCTATTAGACAGGGAACACATAGCGTAGAAGATGGTTCAGATGATGGAGGAGATTTCGGGTCATGGGGATTTACAGCAAATGGATCGGAGCATTTCTTAACAAATGATATTAAGCTTACAGATGGATCCTCATAACTAGTGACATACTGAGTTTTCTTTATTAAGCATTGTGAAGTTCCATCATGGGAAAAAGTTGCTATCGTACATTACAAGTCATTTACTGTTTACATTACTGCAAACTACTTGTGACAATAGAATCATCAGGAGGATAAATCCCATATAGATGAGTGTTTTTATATTCCATCATAATGGAGCCAAATTCACACTCTTGTTCATACCAAACCAAACACTTTACCTCAAATGGACATATGTAATTAGTAGAATCTGAGGCATTAAAGATACAGATACCAAGTTGACCACAAGTTGCAAAGACCTTGCACTGATTCTCAACAGCTTTCCATACTGATCTCCATGATAGTAAAGTTTTAACCCATGAATATAACCGGAGATTGCCATCCACGTCGAGCCTAAGATATTTGTAATTCAAGGAATCATTGTGATCATCTCTAAGCACAAACCAAACAGGTTTCAAACTTCGGTCTCGAAGTTCCAAAGCTCCACTAGTTGTAAGAAAAGCATAGAGATTTGAAGCCGACGAACGTTCACTTGTCCAGTAGGTAACACTACTTTCCCAATGTAGCTCTAAATGACCTGAATCATTCATGTGAAGACTATAATAACTGGACTTGTGATTCTTGGCTACAGCACAAAGTAAATAAGTGATAGATAAACTCTGGCCTGGGACAAGTGTATCAGAGGGAGTATCAAAACTTTGCCAAATGATATTTTGCTTTTACTCCATTAGAACAAGATTTCCATTGTCAAGAAGAGAAGCTGAAACAACAGATTGGTTTCTTATTCCACTGGTCCAAGTAGATACTTGTTGTAATGAATCAAACAGGACCAGTTCCCCTTCTTGGTTGAGTTCAAAATAAGACATGTTGTTACCCACTGTGACATCAGCCCCAGCAACCTAGACCACAGTTTGTTGGCTATATGGTATAGACTTAGAATTTAAACGAATGCCAACACTAAATTGGTTAAGTTGATCTGAAATGTTAAAGAATCCAAATGCAAAATCACCATTGGAGAGGAAACCCAATAATCATTGTCAGACACTGAATGTTTGGAACCTAATGGAATCTCAGCTTTCACAACAGAATGTATCAAGAAGCCTATGAAGATACAAAGCTAGAATGGTGATCTATGGAGAACATTCTCCTTTTCAAGTTCAACCATATCTAGATATGCTCAAAGGAGCAAAAGAGATATAACAATCACTTGTATTTCCAACTCTCAGTTACATGTGAAAGATATTCAACTCCATCTCAATAATTATCACAAACAAATGGGAAAAGTGAAGCTAAGATAGAGGGTTTTTTTTTTCAAGCTCCAAAGTGTTTCTCTACATGAAAAACTCAAAACCCAAAATTTCTAAGAATATTAGGTAAATAATGACAAGAAATTTGAAGGGTTAGGAAGAAATTTTCAAAAGATCCATTTGGGGTAGGGAAAAAGAGTTTGGTACCTGAAAGTATAGTCAACAACTTAGAAATTCAAGAAGCTTAGCTAATTCCACAACCAAATTGACAAGGCAGCAAGTTAGATTTCAACAAATCAACTTGAAAATTGGAAAGTGTTTAGTGCCATGTATGACTTAGCTGCAAAAGGAAAATAAGATAGGAAGCTTTTATTATTCTTGTCCAAAATAACAAGAAAAAAATTACGTGAGAGTAATGAAAATTGAAACTTTGGACAAAAATGGGGCTCAAATTGGATCAATGACAAGCCCTTTTTCTAGTATGCAATAACTTTGCAACGGCTTAAAGAGACAAAGATTCTTTATAGTTGAAAATGATATTGCAGCAGGGCAACCCTGAATGTTGCAAAGAAATCCAAAAAAAGATCCTAAAAAATGAATAGAAAGCTAATTTTCAATAAAGCAAACCTAAAACTGTTGAGAGAGAGAGAGATATGAATAAATGAAAGATAAGAAAAAGGTGGAGCTCAGAATTAGGGAATGTTTAACTTGAATGAACCAAACCCCAGGTTCCAATGCAAATTTTCTTTCTAAGTTTTTCTCCTCAAAGAAAGAAAAAACCCAGCACAATTATGGAACAACACTTGTGAAGTGACTTAACTAGTTAGGAAAGCACATCAACCTGAGGAGTTTGAATCCCTTAATTGTATGGACCCAAAGTGAAAGAAAATGGGATGGTTTTGGTGTATGCTGCTGAGTTTAGAATCAAAGCAGCAACAAAGGGGACAATGTGAATAAGAAGAGAAGGGGAGAAAAAAAAGATATTTAAGCAAATGTAGTTACAGAGTTATGAGCAATGTGCGGAGAGAACTCAAGATGGCAGAACAAAAGAATGAGAGAATGGAGAAGACGACGAAGTAGTAGAAAGAATTGACAACTCAGAACATGACACATGGTGGTCTATGCAAGAAAAGCTAAAACAAGAATTTTACTTCATTTTATTATTTCTTTTATGTTGGTCTTTTGACTTTTGAGTTTGAGAGGTTTTTTTTTTATACCATGACATTGGTGGAAGTATCCCCCGGCTTTGCTGAGGACTAATCTTTCCGGGGCCTTGGCTGCATTAAGGCTACCCCTCCCAATGGCTTTTTTGTCATACCCAAGGCTCGAACTCGAGACCTTAGGCAAGAGACCCAATCACAGTACCAGTCAGACTAACGCTTAGTTAGTAGTTTGAGAGGTTTATTATTATTATTATTATTATTATTATTATTATTATTATTATTATTATTATTATTATTATTATTATATCTCTGAGTTTGAAAGATAAATAACGAGGAGAATGGAAAAATAATAATGAGAACAAAGGAAAAAAATATATCGAAATAGCTTAGTTTTAATTTGGAAATTTATTGTTAAAAATAAATGGAAAGCCAAGGTAACATCTTTTTGCAAAATTCTTTTTTTTTTCCCAACGAAAATCGGAGACTTTTTGAAAAAATATGATGGCGTGTTGTTCTTCATTGTAGAACTTTTTTCCTAATCAATAATTTTATTTAATGTGAAATAGTTTTTGTTGATACTCAATCCTTCACATTTTAGGAGATCAATATATGGGATCCGTGGAACTCTTTTTTCTTCCTATTTGCTATATAGTGTTCAACGTTGTGAAAAGTGAGAATCGCCATGGAAAGGAATGAAGAAACGCAAAGAAGAATAGAAGAACACATGATGAATTAAATTTTTGTAAACTTCATTATGAATCAATCACATGTACAGAGTAGTTTATGAATAATTTCATAATTGAGTATTGTCTAACTAACTATGATAACAGTCTAACTAACCAACCATAAACTAATAGCTATATAAACTAACAGTTTAAATACTAACAGCTGTAATTTAATTTAAAGAACTAGCGAGCTTTAACACCCCCTCAAGCCGGAATGAATGTCAAACATTCCAAGCTTGGTATGCAGTGATTGAAATGGCCCAGGGTGTAAAGGTTTAGTTAATAAGTCAGCAATTTGATTAGTGGTCGAAATAGGAAGAAGATGAAGTGTGTCATCCTGTATTTTGTCCCGAACTAGGTGGCAATTCATCTCAATATGTTTCGTGCGCTTGTGAAAAATAGGATTGTTGGCTATGTGAATGGCAGATTAGATGTTGCAATAAATGACAACTGGTGTGGAGTGTTGAGGCTGAAAGTCTTTAAGTAGAAAGAGAAGCCATTGAGCTTCACAAGCATCGTGGGCTAGTTTACAATATTCTGCTTTAGCTGAAGAACAAGAGACCACAATTTGTTTCTTGCTTTTTCATGAGATGGGAGAGTTCCCAATGAAGAAACAAACCCAGAGATGGACCTACGGATGTCATGGTAAGCACCCCAATCTGAATCAGTAAAACCCTTCAGACATATTGGATTCAGCAAAAAAAAAACCCAAGACAAGGAGAATTCTTCACATACTTAAGTACTCTGTGAGCAGCTTGCAGATGAGTTGTAGTGGGAGCATCAAGAAATTGACTGAGACGACTTACTGTATAGCTTATGTCAGGACGAGTGTGAGTAAGGTATAGAAACTTACCAACAAGTCTCCTATAAAAAGTAGCATGTAAAAGTGTGCCCGAAGATTTACGAAGCTGCATGTTAGCATCCATATGGGTGCTACTTGGTTTAGAAGCCAACAAACCAGTGTCCTGGAGAAGGTCAAGAAAGTATTTTCGTTGACAAACAGCAATGCCAGTTTTGAAACGGGCTACTTCAGATCCCAGGAAATATTTGAGCTCCCCTAAATCTTTTATGCTAAATTCTGAATGCAATAATGCTTTTACATTCTGAATTTCTTGAAGGTCACTTCCAGCTAGAAATAGATCATCAACATACACTAGAATAGTTGTAAAACTCGAAGCATTCTTCTTGGCAAACAAAGAGTAATCTACTCTTGACTGAGTGTATCCAGAATTGATTAATGTGTGAGTTAGCCTTGCATTCCATTAGTGACCGACTTGTTTTAAGCTATAGAGAGATTTTTGTAATTTGCGAACCGAACTGGCTGAAGGAGTATCTAGGTCAAATGGTGCTTTCATGTACACTTCTTCAACCAAATCACAATGTAAAAATGTTGTATTGACATCTAGCTGATGTAGGTGCCAGTTTAGAGAAGTTGCAAGTGATAGAAGAAGTCGCACGGTTGTCATTTTAACAACAGGGCTGAAAGTTTCCAGATAATCTAAGCCAGCTGTTTGGGTAAAACCCTTGGCAACCAACCTAGCTTTGTGTCTCTCAATAGTACCATCTGAATGATACTTGATTTTGAATATCCACTTGCATCAAATGGCTTTCTTTCCCGGAGGCAGTTTCGTTAACACCCATGTGTCATTAGAAATCAAGGCATTGAGTTCATTTTGAATAGCTTACTGCCAACATGGATGTTGAACAGCTTCATCATAGGTAGTAGGTTCATTGGATGTGGAAATGGCTAAAGTATAGTGTTTATGTTTTGGGGGATAAAGCATCGTATGAAAGATGGTCTACAATGGGATACCTAGGTTGTTGGATGTGTGTAGATGCAGTGGTTGTCATAAGATTGCAGTGAAAATCCTGCGAATAGGTTAGTGGCCTTTTAATTCTAGTGGATTGTCAAGGAGCAGGAGGGGCAAGATTTATGAGATGAAGAAGTAGTTGGAGCTGATGATGGTGAGGTTGGAATTTGTGAGTGTGAGGGTGAATCATAAGTTGCAATTTCTGACTATGAGGGTAATTGTGATGTTGGAGTATGTTGTGTTTCAGATGGTGAAACAACAGCCAAAACTATCTCAGTGGATTGACTCATGGGAATTTCCTTTGTTAAGCTTACTCCTTAATAATGATTTTGGAGGGGCTATCCTCCAGGATTAGTTAGCTTGTTCTTTCTCCCTTTCATATAAAAAAATATATACATGTTACAAGTTGTCATAATGTGATTTTCTGAATTGCAGCTAATATTCATTATTGAATTTTTCTGCAGTGATTTTGTTTGATAGAGTGTCTTCTCTGCATAGGCTTCACTCAGGATTTAGGAACATAGTTACACAGTTTGTGTTGTTGGAAACATTGACGAAAAGACACGTGGTATTTTAAAAAACGAATTCAATTAGAACTGTTCACTTAGATCGAACAACCACTATTTGATGTGTGGATAGATGTGGCAATGGATTTCATTACTGGTTTACCACTGTCTTATAGATACACAGTCATCATGGTTGTAGTTGATAGGTTATCTAACTATAGTCATTTTGTGGCCTTGAAATCTCATTATAACAATGAGGTTGTAATAGAGGCATTTATGAACAACATAGTGAAGTTACATGGTATGCCCAAGTGCATTGTATATGATAGGGACAAAGTGTTATCGGTAATTTTTTGCAAAGAGAAATGCTAGGGACACGCTCTCTTTCCAACACACTCTACCTTATTGGTTGAAATTCATATGGATCTCACCAAATTTACGTATTTAAATTTCAACTAATAAAATAGTGAGTGTTAGAAAAATAGCATTAGAGGGTGTGTTAACAACACTTCTCTTTAGCAAAATTTATTTCGATTGCAAGGGGCAACTTTAGCCATGACTTCAGCATATCATCCCAATGTGATGGACAATTTGATGCCCTAAACAAATTCTTGGAAATCTACTTGAGATCAATTTGGATTAAGTATTTTTTTTTTCATATCTTTCTTTGGAAAATATAGGAGTACAAACTTAATTGAGCCAATGGATAAGAAAAGAGGTGAAATTACTACATGGAGCATTTTTTTTTCAAAACCAAGATATCCCCTACGGCACACACGCAATTGTAAAGATTAATCCTTTGAGATAATTGAGATCCATTTAAGGAGTTGACCTCTCCTAACAAATGTTTTTCCACACGTACCAGCCAAAAAACGAACCCATGACTAGATGGTTAAATGGCCCAAGTATCTACCACTTGTGCCACACCACGTTGGTATTACATGGAGCGTTTTGTCGTACTAAATTTCAAGAATAACCAGACGAGACAATGGAAATCGAGGCACATATGAAAGTAAATTTCTGCCCTTACATTTTCCAAGAATGACAATCGGGTCCCTCACACAGTGACGAGGCATGATAAGATTGGCAAATTAAAAGAGATGTGATGTCTGAACAACATATTTTGCCACACCGTATGAACATCGTAACCCCGTCTCTCTTTCTCTCGGTTCATATTCTTGCTTTTCTTTCTCTCTCAATTTTGGGAATACACTAAAAACAAGAAGAACAACGTATGATGTCTCATTTTTGGGTGTCCATCTATCTTTTCTGAATTAAAAAGCCACAAAAGGTCCTGCGGAAGAATAATCAACCGTTAACTCTCGAGTGCGCTTAGCATTTTCCTTCTTTTGTTTTCATTTCACATTTTTTAATTAATTTGGCGATTTTATCAAACCAAAAAAATTAAAAAACTACGTAGCACTAATTAATTAAAAAACAATTAAGTGTGTAACAATTAAGTGTTTTTTTCCGAAAGAGCTTAGGAAACGGAGAAAGAAGAAGAAGCTCTCTTGCTGGCTCCTTTTTTCTCGCGATTTTTCTCTATTTGTCAGACTATTTTCTCTCTCCGAGTCCCAGATTTTCTCGGTATCCAAACACCCTATCTTTGTCTGAAGCTCCTTTTCAACTCCTCTTCTCCCCCGTTGAGATCTACATCCCTCTCTTTCTACTCATGGATTCTTCTTCTGCGGTTAACAAGAGCCGGTAAGATTATCTTCCGTTAAAGCCCAGATCACGTGCAAGTTTCACTTTTGAATCTATCTTCAATCTTCAGATTGTTTGATTGTGAAGCAGAAACACTGTTTATTACTTTGATTCTGCTACTGTGCTGTGTCAAAGAAATAAAAACAAAATCCTAGTCAGTGTTTTTCTTTGTTCTTCTTCACTTTCTTGCTGCTGCTGCTGCTGCTGCTGTTTTTTTTTTCCTTTTTTTTATATGATGATCGTAATTGCAGCAATGTTAATTTGTGTTTTGTTTGTTCCATCTTGCTAAATAGTAACCTTTTATGTTTTTTGAGATATTGTGAGAGAAAATGAGTGGTAGAGATATGATAGAAATTCATGGTTAGTTAGATCGTGAAATTGTTTTTCTCGTCAGTGAGCACTCGAGATCAGTGAAAACTCTATTGACTCAGTCGCTGTCTTTTTTTGACCCTGTCTCCAATTACGTATTCTTGGACTTTGTCATGGTTAAATTAAGTGTGTGTTTTGCTGTTGTCTGTCTTTTGCCATGGGGATGAAAAGACAAGGGAGCACTTGAAATTGGTTTGTATGGAATGATGTTCTTATGTTGTTGAAGGTCTTCTGGAAATCTGGACTTTTTATTTTTTTTATTTTTTTATATAGCAAACTTATTCTGTTGAGTTGATGCATAGTTTGTTTTTGTTCCTATTTTTTATTTATTTATTTATTATCTCTTGTTTTAATCTTTATTGTTTTGGTGAGTGTTTTAAAACTGGAAAGCGAGTCTTTATTTCAGCCTGTTTTTTCTAGTTTAGAGGTTCGTTTTGATGCAGAGTTTGCCTTGAAATCTCATGGAAAGTTCATATTTTTTGAAGTTTTAACAATTGTTTATGATATGGGTGTTTATGCATTTGAAGGTTTGATTGCTTTGCTTCTTATTTCTTACAATTGAACATTTGTGCCTTTGAAGGCTAGCTTTAATAGGTTTGTGTTTTTTTTCCCTCAGCTAAAACTGAGTCAAATGAAAGCATGTGATGTGTGTTGGAGAGGTTAAAGCCAGTACTGTTTCAAACTCTATCTCCTATTTTGTTAAGCACATCTCAACTCAGAAGCCACATGATGAACCATTTGACCATTGAGACTGAAGATTCTTTTGCGAGCTTGCTCGAGCTTGCAGCTAATAATGATGTTGAAGGGTTCAAACGAATGATTGAACGGGATCCTTCCTGTGTAGATGAGGTAGGGCCGTGGTACAGTCGTCGGAAGGGCTCAAAGCAGATGGTCAATGAGCTCAGAACACCTCTGATGGTAGCTGCTACTTATGGCAGCATTGATGTTATGAAACTGATTCTTTCACTATCTGATTATGATATTAATAAACCCTATGGCCTTGACAAGAGCACTGCCCTTCATTGTGCGGCATCAGGCGGAGCTGTAAATGCTGTTGATGTTGCTAAACTGCTTCTAGCTGCGGGGGCTGATCCGAATTCTGTGGATGACAATGGTGATCATCCAGTTGATGTTATTGTTGTTCCTCCTAAGCTTGATTTTGTCAAAAACATTCTTGAAGAACTTCTTCAAACTGATGACTCCATTGCAGGGTGTAATCTTAGGGTAAACACCGCCCCAACGAACACATGTTCTCCACCTTTATCAGCTTCACCAGGAAATGAGTCTCCTTCTGCACTAGATTTCCAATTGAAGTCAAAGTTAAATGGTCTCCCTGTTTCTTCTGCATCAGAGAAGAAAGAATATCCTGTTGATCCATCCCTTCCGGACATCAAGAATAGCATATATTCAACGGATGAATTCCGAATGTTTTCTTTCAAGGTTCGACCTTGTTCGCGTGCTTACTCGCACGACTGGACTGAATGCCCTTTTGTTCATCCGGGGGAAAATGCTCGAAGAAGGGACCCTAGAAAGTACCATTACAGCTGTGTCCCTTGTCCTGAGTTTCGTAAGGGTGCTTGTCGACGTGGAGATATGTGTGAATATGCTCATGGAGTTTTCGAGTGTTGGCTGCATCCGGCACAATATCGAACTCGTCTTTGTAAGGATGGGACAAATTGCTCCAGAAGAGTTTGCTTTTTTGCCCACACAGCTGAGGAGCTTCGGCCATTATATGTTTCAACTGGTTCTGCTGTTCCTTCTCCTCGCTCAAGCACATCTTCAGCAATGGATTTTGCTGCAGCGATGAGCCTCTTGCCTGGTTCTCCTTCTTCAATGTCTGTCATGTCTCCTTCACCATTCACTCCGCCTATGTCACCCTCTGCCAATGGCATGTCACACTCTAATGTTGCTTGGCCTCAGCCAAATGTCCTGGCCCTGCATCTGCCTGGGAGTAATCTTAATTCCAGTCGATTGAGATGCTCACTCAATGCTAGAGATATTCCTGCAGATGACTTTGATATGTTGCCTGATTATGATGTTCAACAACAGCAGCTCCTTAATGAGTTATCTTACCTCTCTCAACACCCTATGAATTCTAATCCTAGTAATAACAATCGCTCTGGCCACATGAAAACCCTGTCCCCATCAAATCTTGATGATCTCTTTTCTGCTGAGAGTTCTTCCCCTCGGTTTGCTGATCCAGCATTGGCTTCAGCTGGTTTTTCCCCGACACACAAATCAGCCGTCTTCAATCAATTTCAGCAGCAGCAAAGCTTGCTGTCACCAGTGAATACAAACTTTTCGTCTGAAAATGCTGACCATCCTTTATTGCAGGCCTCTTTTGGGGTTCAAACATCTGGAAGGATGTCTCCTCGAAATGTGGAACCTGTTTCTCCAATGAGCGCTAGGATTTCTATGGTAGCTCAGCATGAGAAGCAGCAACAATTTCGTAGCCATAGCTTCCAGGAACATGGTTCCAGCTCAGCAACTGTTTCTGCTGGGTCCCCAGTCAATTCTTGGTCAAAATGGGGATCCTCCAATGGTGTGTTGGACTGGGCTGTCAGTGCAAACGAATCAGGTAAGCTACGTAGATCATCTTCATTTGACCTTGGGAATAACGGCGAGGAGCCTGATTTATCATGGGTCCAGTCACTTGTTAAAGAATCTCCAAATGAGATTAAGGAGAAGTTGGCAATAACTGGCTCAAGAATTGCGGCAGCTGGATCCTCTGGTGGCAAGGGATCAAATATGAGCTCACCAGTGGATTCTGTTGATCATGCAGCTGTGTTAGGAGCATGGCTTGAACAAATGCAGCTTGATCATCTTGTGGCTCAGCAAAATTAAAACGAGTTTTGCTGTCCCCGAGATAGTTAACAGAATATTTTTTTAGTGAATACTATTTGCTCTTTTGTTTTGAAATTTTGTTGGTGTTGATGGAAGAATATGAGTAACCATGAAAGAGGAAATTCATTTTCAAATTTAGTGTTATAAGAGTAACTTAGGATGTTCAGAAAACCACTGGGTTGCTTTCAGAATACTACCCACATTGCAGGGTTTTTTGGCTGCCAATCTTTTCAAATCTTAGGTTTACATTCCATAGTAAGTAAATGTTCTATCAAAATGAAGTCCTATTCCAAAGTTTGATCCATCCTTTTCTTTTCCCCCTTTTTATTTTGGGGTAGGAAAAAAAAAAAAAGATTCATCGGAGTTAATTTCTTGAGACTCCGTATTGGTCCACTTTTGGGGACGAAAAATACACGATGTTGGATTTGATAATTATCATGTAATATGGAAAAAAATAATAGTGAATGCTAGGGAGTGGGTAAAGCCTTATACTAGAAGATTGATACTCCTTCGGTTATGTAACATTCAATTAAAGTTTGTTGCTTTGTTATTCTAATTCAAATACCTTATTTTTTGTTTTTATAAATTCAGGTTGATCCCTCTATCACCTTGATATAGTTTTTAATTGGCATAAATACCTGAACTGTTGTGAATTCCAAATCCTATCTATGGACTATGATTGAATTTTTTTTTTTTTTTTTGACGAGATGGACTATGATTGAATTGAATCCGTGTTTCTTTATGTAAATAATGTTAAAATGGATTCTCTCAATCTTTGCATGATATAGATGAGACGCCGTGTTACGAGGTCTGGGATTTTTGATTACGTTGGGATTTTTGATTTGTGCCTTCCTAGTCAATTCCCACACGTTATCCCCAGTTAAACAGCCACTTCGTGAATACATTGCTGCGATTTATTTGAATCGCTATGTAATGATTCGAAATTTGGTAATAAAGAAAATGATTCCCTTTTTGGTATGGTTTGTCTGACTTGTAAGAGGTAAAGAATTTGTGCTTTAACAAAATTACTATAATCTGTTCTGAATTTCATAAGTCATAAACCGATAAATTCGAAAGATTTAAAAGAGAAGGTGCTATATATTTATTTCATGTTAATATATATACACACTAGTATGTAACTCGTGTCATGCACGAGATCATTTTTATAAACCTAATTAATAAAATATTTGCTTTCAACAATGAAATATAATAAATAGTTTGGTAATAATTATTAAATTTTAGTGATATTATAAGGAACTTAACATACGATACTTAAATAAACTAATATTAATTGAGTTGCATACGACACAAACAATATGATGCTGCATACAAATGAATTAAATTAATTAAAAAATACTTTATTAAATTTATGAAAATAAGATAATAGCAATGCTTAATTTATGGGTTAATATTACATTAGGTTAAAATAATGTTTCAGTCCCTATACGTGACATCAATTCTTAATTTGGTCCATATACAAAAAAAGTTATTAAAACAGTCGCTACACGTGCAACTATTACCCATTTAGTCCCTGTCATCCAACCACGTTTTCTAATTGTTACCCATTTGGTCTTTATACATGACATAAATTTTTAATTTGGTCCCTATACGAAAAAAATTATTAAAACAGTTCCCTTAAGAAACAGTGATTAAAAGCTTATTAATATGGTTCATATACGAAACATAAACTATTAAAAAAGTCCCTATACGAAAAAAACTATTAAAACAGTCCATATACGAAAAAACCATTAAAATAGTTCCTGTAACAAAAAAGTGACTAAAACCTGTCCATATTGTAATCCAAATATGGTCTCTAATGTGACACTTGCCCATGTGTTAGGTATATATATGATATATTTCATCATCAAACAAACATATAAGACATTTAATCCACAAACAAACATATAAAACCACTTTTATTAGATACATAAAAGTGCATATAAATCCACAACATAATATGTTTGTTTGTGGATTAAATGTCTTATATGTTTGTTTGTGGATTAAATATATCTTATATGTACCTAACACATGGGCAAGTGCCACATTAAGGACCATATTTAGATTGCAATATGGGCAGGTTTTAGTCATTTTTTTGTTACATGGACTGTTTTAATAGTTATTTTTGTATCGGGACTGGTTTAATAGTTTTTTTTTTCGTATAGGGATTATTTTAATAGTTTTTTTTGTATATGAACCATATTAATAAGCTTTTAGTCATTGTTTTTTAGAGGGACTGTTTTAATAATTTTTTCGTATAGGGACCAAATTAAGAATTTATATCACGTATAGAGACTGCTAATAATTGTTTTAAACAGTTAACACATTTAGAAAATGTTGTTAGACGACAGGGACTAAATTAAGAATTTATATCACGTATAGGGACTGCTAATAATTGTTTTAAACAGTTAACACATTTAGAAAACGTTGTTAGACGACAGGGACTAAATTAAAAATTTATGCACTTGTAGGGACTATTTTAATAACTTTTTTCGTATATGGGCCAAATTAAGAATTGATGTCACGTATAGGAACTAAAACATTATTTTAACCATTATATTATAATTTGTGGGTGTCTGGTTAAATAGCCAACCTATATGTTTTAGGATTATTTTAATTACAATTAATTTTTACATAATTAGTTGACCACAATATCTTAAATTTGCATGCTTTCCAGTAATGAGGAATGCTAGCGTCACACTCTTTGACACACTCTTTTGAACACACTCTCAACTATTGGACCACGTCACACTTTTTTTTTCAAAATCAATCGTTGGTTTGAAAGTTACTATCATATAGATCATATCTGTAAATTTTAACATTAATCTATAATCATTTGTTATGTCATCAAGATGCGTCAAGATTAACGTTATTTGTAATTACACCGTTGACGTTAGTCTTGACGCATTTTGATGACATAGCAAATGATCATAGATTAATGTTAAAATTTACAGATATGATCTATATGATAGTAACGTTCAATCCAACGATTGATTTTGAAAAAAAAAGTGTGACGTGGCCCAATAGTTAAGAGTGTGTTCAAAGAAGTGTGTCAGAGAGTGTGACGCTAGCATTTCTCGTCCAGTAATTTATTTTAATTGATATAAAAATTAGGATAAGGGCAATACGATTTAAGACGGTAAATTGGTGATGCTTACCAGTTTTTTGAATTTTCACACATAATGGTTTAGGAAAGTTATATTTGTTGTTAATATAATAAATGCGGAATATGAATGTTATTTTAAGGTGAAAGTGCATTTGGATGAAAAAATGGTCTGCATTGCTGTAAGGCTATTTGAATGTTATTAAAATAAATTAGGAAAGGTTTAACCTTTTTTTTTTTACCCGTCATGAATTTTGGCATTTATGATTTTTTAAACGTTTTTTTCAAACGCGTTTTTTTGTTTCTCAATTTAAATTATGTTAATTTAGGGTACTAATTGATTCACATTAATTTACACATATTTGACTTTAATTGGCATGGCAATGAAGATTAGAGCAATTGTCACGTGTTTTTATATAGTATATTGGACCGCATTAACATGTTGTAGGTTGTAGATTGTATGTTCAATCACGATGGTTTAAGAAAGTTTTTAAATTTGAAAATGTAATGAATGTTCGACTTAATTATTTTGACGATGTTTTTTAAAATTTAGTTTCTAATTTATTATTTTTTTCTATTCAGGTGATATTTATTTAATTTTTATAATTTCTTTTAATTCTTTAACGACATTATTTTAAAGTTTTGTTTCTAATTTATTTTATTTTTTTCTTGTCATGTGATATTTATTTTTGATTGGAGTATTTTATTATTTGACAACGTTATTTTAAAGCTTTGTTTCTAATTTTTTTTCTTATCACGTGATATTTTTTATTTTTTCTAATTTATTGTAATTTATGACGACTTTATTATAATGTTTTGTTCCAAATTTATTTTATTTTTTTCTAATCACACATGATATTTATTTATCTTTCCTAATGTATTTTAATTTTAAACCTACTTATTTTAAAGTTTTGATTCAAATTTATTTATTTTATTCTAATTTTGGAAATGTAATGAATGGTGGACATAAATATTTCCACCTGATGTACCACTAATCACCAGGGAAGTTTTTAGGAATCTTTTAATATAGTTGACCGGTTATTATGGTATTTGATTTGCAGGTATGCAATTTTTTTCAATAGAAACTTCGAATTAAATTTCTGATATTATATTATTAATGTTTTAAAGGTTCGGAAGTCAATTATTATCAACCGAAGCATGATAAGATGACACGTGTATTACGAACTCAATTAGTGTCATCTAAATATGACATCCCTAAATCTTATGTTTACTTATCAATGTGCAAATAACACGTGTCACCCGAGCCTATTAACTTATTCGTAAATATATTGTTTATGATGTTGATGATATGCGATGTAAGTATCTATCTCTAAATTTTAGTATGTTTTGACATAAATTTTTCATCTGCTTGTCTGACAGTTAACTCTAGTGATTTACACATATTTAATTTTGACAATATGATCTACACTTTCTTTTGAAAAACTTACATGTATGATTTATATTAATTCATTTATATATAGTTTTATATAATTCTCATGGGAAGAAAAATATATATATTAAGTATTTTTAAGAATATTAATCAATAAAATCATATTTTTTCATGGAAATCATTTCTTTTATCCATAATCTTTAAGAATATCTATCAATAAAATCAGAATCTTTTTAGGAAGTAATTTCTTCTATTTAAAAAATATTTTTAGTTTTTTAAAATATATTATGGATACCTTCCCAAAATAATATCTAATAATAAATGAAAATAAATCGAAAATAAATTAAATAATATTTTTTACGATTATAATCAGAACACAAAATAAATTCATTTTTTTATATTGAATGGATGTTTTGATGTTGACAATATAATTTCTATGTACATAAAAGTTTTAATAAATAAATCACTGTAATAAACAATCTTAAACCTTTTTATTAAGTACTTATTCTCTAAGTTTTGAGTTTTGTAATTAAAAATAAACAAAATTAATTTCAATCTAGTGATGTCTGCGTCTTGTTGGGTCATTGGAAATTATGTTCTAAGCTAATGCCTCGATTAGTTCATGACTTTTTAAAAGCAACTAACAACAACTAACAATGATCATATTCAATCTAATTATATCAACGCTATCTTTCATTCACTCAATAGAAACGTTGAGGAAAAAAAAACCAATAATATTTAGTTTTGTTACAATAATAAAGAATTTCAAATAACTAAAATTTTAAACTAAAAGTTATTGTGAAAATGATAGCAGTGTGCCTTTTATGGAAAATGACAACATATCTTTGGTGCTAAACAAGTGCTCTTGTTGCAGGATATACTGGTTATGAGAGCCAAGTGTGGTGACATCCTTGGTAATCTTTTTCTTTCTTGTTTTTAATTCTCCTGGGTTTGTGTATTAGCAGTTCAATGTTAGGTAATAAGAGAGATTCACTCTGTAATGTTGCAATAATATTGCTTGAGGTATGACTATCTGATGGGATGTATAAAAGAGAAAGATTTCACTCAAGGTATCGAGATCATATTTTCTATTTAGTAATGGAAGTTAAATGATATTGTGGTGATTTTAAATCTGTTCTCGAAGTTATATCCTTATGCATATGTAGAAGTCGGATCTTTAAAATTCTTTAGACTTGAAAACTCAAAAGGTTCTAAAATGGCTGTGCTATAAGGTTTACCTATATTTCCTTCATTGTCTTTTAATTTCATAAAGCAACAACCTCTTATGAGTTGTTATATTGATGCGTAATGAAATCACAAGTTGCTTCATTGATACATATCGAAATTACATTAAAACCCAATGGCGAACTATCCTGTAGTCTGTAGATAGACTAAGTTTGGCGATCACTATCATAGAGATAGAGCAGAATGAACAAAAAGAAAAAAAATGCAGTGAGGAGAAAGAATAGTCAGAGCTGAACTAACAATCTCTGTCCACCCTGCCTAAGGTACGAACGTTGCTAAACTTGTTGTATTCCTTCTGTAAATAAATTCAATTGGGTAATACTAATTGATAGATAGAGCATATAAGATTATGAGTTGAGGTGGGGGTGATCTGACAAATTAAGGAAGCAAATAAAATATCAAACAATATTAATGAATTGTGATACAAAATATTCAACAACCTTGCATAGCTTTTCCCGGTCAAGTTGAAAAACATCTCTCACATTTTGATCGGAAATTAAGTTCACCACAGGTCTACGTTGAATCAAATCATTGTAGTTGTGATGTCTGGATAAATTGGAAGATCACAGACATTAGGCAAAGAAGCCTTATAATAAGAAGATTGGATATGAGATATAGATTTAGCCTATGTAGAGTGACAACCCACTTTGCGTAGTTCTAAAACTTGAATGGAATCCTCTATAGAGCAAAACATCAACACCTACATCTGCAAAATTCCTTGAATCAACAAATCAGCTTCAATTAAAATTTTATACTTATTTTCCTTCAAACCTGATCAGATCCCAATGGCTTTCAAATTGAGAAGCAAATTTTCATTAGGATGCTAGCTGACCAAAATCTTTCAATCCAAAGTTCAGAGCATCGATTATACTACAACTGAAAAGTAATATATGAAAATGAGAAAAATGTTATATGTATTGCTAAGGATTCCTTTTTGAATCTACTAAGAATATTATGAAAATAGGAAGAACATTCACATTTCTAATCATGTACTGATTATTGAAACATTAACAATTTTCCGGAAAACCCAGAAACATGCAAACTGATGGTGGCAGCTCCACCCCGACTAGAAGCCCCATTAATAGCTTGACCTCTCTCCACCTCATACTCGTTATCCATCCGCTGGAAGCTCAAATCTGCACATAGAGAAGGAATTTTGAAACTCGGCCAAAGAACAATGCATTTTTTGTTTGAAGAAAAGATGAAAGTGATGATAAAATCACCTAGAATTAGAGATACAATAATCCCTAAAGTGCATAACCGTAAAGGTGTGGCAATCCAATTCATACTTCCCACACCCCTCAGATTCATGAGAAAGTGAAATGATAAGTATAATGATAAGTAGATTTAATAAGAATCATGAGATTGTGAAAGGCGATTCTTGGCATAAAATGGGACTGAAACTCCTTCTCTGTCCTTTTGGGGCCATTTCCACGAGGAATAAAAATCAACAATTAATTGATCAAAATAAGTAATAACATAAATAATATTACGAATCCATCACAATTACAATTGTGATTGTAAACGTAACAGTAATAGTAATACGTTACACACTATTCCGGAGTAGTATTTAGGGTTTCCTTTTATAATTGTGATGGATTTAATTTAAAACTTTATTGTGTTGACCGATTTTTTTTTTGTTTCAAATGTTTATAGTATGTATTAAAAACGTGCCAAATATATTCGTATTATTTGGGCCCTAAATTATGCTATCGGTTTCCCTCTTCTCTTGATATGATCTTTATTACATATTTTAATGTTTTGACTGGTTGATTTCCTTTTAATAAAAAATTTCATTTTTTTAAGACCTTTGATTTATGACTAAGCAAATCTATGTAGACGTTTTTTAATTGATGTGGCATTGTAGTTTTATTCTTGTGCTGACATTTGTGAAATTTCTATTTTTAAATTATTTACGTTTGTATATAATAAAGATATATGTGTGTGTATATATATATATATATATGTGTGTGTGTGTCTATATATATATGTTCTTCCACGCAATGAAGTGTGCCTACTAGAAGTGTGTTAGGTCAATAAATGGAGATAATATGTATAGGGATTTTCCCTAGGGGAAGCTCTAGTTCGATCTCTTATGAAAAAAACAAAGTCTTTTTGGAAGACGTTCTACTCTTGTTACTCTATGGGTTTCAAACAAAATTGCTTCCAATAGAAGGATTCACGAGGATTTCATATAAAAATATATTTAGTTCATGTTGTGATCTTGGTTATTTTAGGGCTTGGACCCCCTTGACATGTAGGGGTAGCTCTCTGTCGAGCTATACCTTGCTTCAAAAGCTTAAGAGGTATATCCTATGATTGAGGTGGGGGCAAAGGAAGGCAGCACTGTTATGTCAAGGAAAGAAGAATCAAGAGAACATATTAGATGTGTTCTCGGAGTGAGATGGATTCTTACACTTGGAGACTTGAACAAGAGTTATCAACTGTAAGCACCTCTTATATAACACCTAAGGGAGGCAAGGCGAAAAGCTGTCTGAGAGGATGCGACGACATTGGATTTTCGGGATGGAGCAAAAGCCCAGTGCAGAGAGAAGGGTGCTCTTAGAGGATGTTTAGGGTATGTTTGAATCTTTTGAAATGAGCGGAATGGAAAAAATCTTCCACTCCATCATTTGGATATTTTATGATGGAACGAAACAAAGTTTCTATTCCATCATCGGGAAGTGAACGGAATGGATTATGTTATAACTTTTTTTACCCTTACTTAAAAAGAAAGACTATCATGTTTTTTTAAACAACAAAGTTTAGTGTTAATGTTAGTATTTTGTTAGTAGTCAAGTGGAAGCAACTTGCCCCCATAAGGAGGAGAACCTGGGGAACCCGGATTCGAATCCTTGTGGAGTCATCCCCATCGGGAGGCTGAGAACCAAGGAGTAAAACTCTGCTCAATCGACCGAACTAGAGAATTAGTCCCATAGTGAGCCCGAAGGGTCTAAGCTATGGGGATACACTGGTGGACTCACTCGACCCAAATGGCTAATTACTGAACCCAAAAAAAGTTTGAACCCTTTCATTCCTTAACCCCTCATCCCAACCACCAAGTCAACCGACTCCAAGAAAGAGTATCACGTAAAATTAAAATATATATTAGATTCTGCCAGGAGCAAATAGGACTGTTCATGGTTTAGTTCAACAGGAGAACTGAACCTAAACTGAACCGAGTTTGTTGTGTCTCAAACTGAATTCATTGGTTTAGTGCACCGAGTTCTAATATTCCGAACTGAACTCTTGATTTATTCAAAACTATCTTCCTGAGCGTAACTGCCTTTCTTTCATTTTTTTGTTTTTCACTCTCACATCACACTCTCTTCTCTTCTCATTTCTACCTACACAAACACACATCAGATCTGAATCATATCATCTTCTCCACAACAGAACTTAATAAAAAATGCTCTAATCATTTTTTTTTTTGGGGATTGGCTCCAAAGAACATTAGTTCTAGGCTTTCCTTTTATTTTTCGATTTTTCACTCTCACATTAGATCTGAATTCAAATGCTCCAATAAATTAAGGGTTCCACACAACTATCCAAGAACCACAATTTATTCATTGGCCATCTTGTTCGTCGATGTCGGCGTCACGTCGTCGCTTTTAACCACGATGACATCAGCGGCAACTGGATCCTCGTTCAGCAAGTCGTTGCCAATCACCAGATTTGGGCAAGGATCTCGTGACAGAGGGAACACGATGGAGCTGTGATTTTAGGGGCGATAGTGGTAGAACAATGGTTTAAGTTTTAGAATTTATAATTGATTGAATGAATGGCTCAATTTTATTATTGATTTTAAAGTATTAAAACCTCAGTTCGGTTAACAACAGTTCAGTTCGAAATTTTAATACCTCAGTTCAGTGAACAAACTGTTTTGAAAAGCACAGTTCAGTTCGTGATTTTTATTGATCAATTCTGTTCAAAACATGGTTCAGTTCGCAGTTTGGTTCAGTTCTTTGGTGTTTTTGAACAGTCCTAAGAGCAAGCAAGGGAACTGTCAGGAGCTTAGTTTTGTTGGTAAACTCTTAAAACATATTATAGTCCTTTAATTCTTATTGAAATTATAATTTGTTTTTGGTCCCTGTTATAATTCATTGCTATTTTTGTGTTGCTGGTATGACTCTGGACCTGTCAGTGTACTCGATTGCTTCGGGGTCGTGTTAACAGTTGTATCATCTAGGATCGATTCGTATCTAATATCATGTGAATGTGTTCATGAGGCATACTCGTGATTTCATGTTGTTCATGGTTCGAGGGTCAGGCAATTCGTGAGGAGCATACATTGAAGTTATTTCCAGATGGGAGAAAGAACCTTAAGCACAAAGAGTAACTTTCTAACAGAAAGAATAAAACGATTAAGTCCTTGTACGCTTGGTCTTAGAGACTTGGAATAATTTCTTGGTTACCCACTGTCTCAGTTTGTTGTAATAGAATCGTTAACCTACTTCAGTGAATGAAGTAAGGTACATATAGCTAGGGTTCCAAATAGTGTCGTTGTGACCTAACAACTCTTTCACCAATGGACAAAACTTCAGATCCGCTTTTCGTGGCTTTTAGCAAGTCATGTCACTTTCTACTTTGCTTCTGTACACTGACACAACAAACATTTGCAGGATCCTATCCCTTGTGATCTTTTTGAATATGAGACACTTTCAGAGCAAGTTATTTCTGATGATTATATCCATTGCCATTCTCTTTGGCCTTTAATTCCTCGTACATTAAAATACTCATCAATGAGGATTCTTTAATGCTTTGATAATGCCTTTAATGATTCACTCAGTCTGGTTAACCACCAGAGGCATCTTACTATCAGACAATGTTTGTTACTGAGATACTCTGCTTACCAGAGTAAGCATGGACCATAGGCACGTTCTTCAGTACAGAGTTTAATGGTATTTCATATACCAGAGTCTTGTAGAACCGGACGAAGGGTTCCAACAGTGAAGTCTTGTCAGAGCATGATCTACCAGAGCATTGACTATCATCAGAGCGTTGACTCTTATCAGAGCATGATCTTTGGAGTGAGGCTATAAGACTATGACGTCATCAGCACTTACCAGACGATCAATGTCAGACTCAAAGGAATAGACCAGATGATGAAATGTGCACAGAGGCACACTTTCTGAGACTCTTACATCTGATGAATAATGACTTTCTCACTAATTCCTGCACACTAACAAACACATCAGATGATAAATTGTTCTATTCAATATTTACTATCATTAAAACAATTAAGGGTCATTGTTTTTGAATCTACTTGATTCCAACAAGAAACCCTACTCACCGAGAAGGTTAGGGTAGAATAGATGCGTGAATACGTGTAGGGCGACCTAAACCCTACTAGAGGGTAATAACCGACAATCCTTAAACCGCATTGGTGGCTACAGTGGAGTAGTCCCAATTAGTATTTAAGAGTCATGGGTGTATTACCCATAAGATTGATCTTTTGGATATTGGGGGTGATTGTTAACATGTCTATAGGCCTACTCTGATATGTTTGTGGTATTAGCGTAGATGACTTATGCTTGTTTGTCTCGATTGGCATATTGTCTGTACCTGGGTATATGCTTGTCTATCTATTTGGATAACATGAAATACATGATCACATGTTACCATTAGGTGATTATGATGTTAAACCTTGTCCTTGTATTTCTAATATTTCCTGTTGTACCACATGCTTGGTTGATTGGTATGAGTAAACTCTAGGTGTTAATCTTCGTGCATTGAGAGATGATATATGTGAGGGATTTTGATGGTTTACTAGTGCTCTACCCTTGGGTTTAGTTGGATAAACGTTATGTAGCAACTTATAAAATTTTAGGAGCCGCCACCTATGTTTTATTTACTAGGTAAAACCATTGGGAAAAACCTCTTTTAGAGAACAAAAGGAAAATGGTCTTACAAACAAAATATGGTTCGAGAATTGATTACGTATAGAGAAGGTATTAACACCCCTATGACGCCAATTTAAAATGGCACCCTTAATTGTTTGAAAAAATGTTTGACTTAAAGAATTAATTCCCTTAATAAAATTTGCTAATTTTACATTTAAGAAAAAGGAGGAGCTCCAAAATAACTGAATCGTGCGAGTGTCATTTTATGCGCTTCTATGGATTTGAGAAGTCGTTTTATGTGAAAAAGGAGAAAAAAAAACTAAAGAGATCTCATTTTATTTATAAAAAAAAAGAAGTAGAATAAAAGAGCTCAAGATATTGCCCTAAACAACTTTATTTACCAAATTATTATCATCATTATTGTTAATCTGTTTTTTTAAATACAAAAAAAAATAATGGAT
Source organism: Calophaca sinica (assembly GCA_037113605.1). Classification (NCBI taxonomy): domain Eukaryota; kingdom Viridiplantae; phylum Streptophyta; class Magnoliopsida; order Fabales; family Fabaceae; genus Calophaca; species Calophaca sinica. The sequence goes on from CM073735.1 coordinate 59,758,867, forward strand.
ACATGTACAAAAATGATAAAAAGCAAAAAAGAAAGAAAGATGAACAATATGTTATTACAGGCCAAGTGTCGATTTTTCTTAAAATAAAAAAGATATCAATGATACGAAAATTTCAAAATATATATAGAGAGATAGAAAAAGATTTAACATTAAAAGCCTTAAAAATATATACAGAGAGATAAGACAAGAAGAACATTGTTCTTGGTTCTCAGTGATCTCAAACCAAAATTACAGAGAAGAAAAGAAAAATATAAAAAAGCTAATATTGTGTTTATTTTTCTTAGATTAAAGCTTTATTTTAGTCCCTGACAAAAATTGTGCGACCCATTTTCGTCCCTGACAAAAAATAAGTCCAGAAATAGTCCCTGATATTTTCAAAACAGACCACATTAGTCCCTTCGTCAGTCTCTTTCCAAATCTGTCACTTAATGTACTGACATGTCACGTTAAATGCTCATGTGGTCATGTTAACCCTCTATGCGGTGGCAAAATAAGAATAGATGTCCTAATTATTTTTATTTTCTTTTGCAAATCCAGTTTGAGACGTTTTAGTCACTGACAAAATTGGGTCATATTAATTCCTCTACCCCATTGTTACCATTTCAGAGTTCTTCTTCTTCCCTAAACACTAACATCAAGATCCAGATCTCCATCACTGAATCCGAACAGTGCATAACATCAAAGATGAGTTATTGTTCAATCCGAGTTTCCACCCCATTTTTCAATCTATGTTAAATACTACATGATGCACAACTATACTATCCTTGTGTGCATAGTCACTACTACTTTCTGAAATTTTCAGGTAAAAGAGGAGAGGATAGGGTGGCCTGTTCAGAATCAGTGATGGAGATCTAGATCTTGATGCTAGGGTTTAGGGAAGAAGAATAAGAAGAACTCTAAAATGGTAACAATGGGGTAGAGGGATTAATATGTCCCAAAGCTACCAAGGACTAAAACGTCTCAAACCGGATTTGCAGAAAAAATATTAGACATCTATTCTTGATTTGCCACCGTGTATAGGGTTAACGTGACCACATGAGCATTTAATGTGACACGTCAATACGTTAAGTGATAAATTTTGAAGGAGATTGACAGGGAGACTAACGTGATCCTGTTTTGAGTCAGGGACTTTTTTTGGACTTATTTTTTATCAGAGACAAAAATGGGTCGTGCAATTTTTGTCAGGGACTAAAATGGGACTTTATTCTTTCTTATGTCTCTCTTTCTTGTTTCTATCTTCTCATATTCCTCCTCCTTCAAATCTCCTTCCCCTTTTCTGATGTCATACACCTCTTTTTATAGCCTTCAATCTCCAAATAATAAAAAAAGGAAATCAAATCAAAATCATATAAATTCAAAAAACTAAAAAGGAAAAAAATAATAATAGAGACTTCCCTGATTTGGATCCTTGATAAGATTTGATTTGAGGGAGATTGAAGATGAGATATAGAAAATCAGAATCAATCAACTTCATCTCATTTGAAAACTTGCCTTTATTTTGGAGATTCAAATTAATTTATTTTGAAAATATGTTAAAATTAGAGATATTCAAATCAGCCTATTTAAAACAAATCAATCACAAGATCGATCTATTTATTTAGCATATATTCTATTTTTTGTTTTACGATATATTATTATAATTATTATTGTATTGAAAAATTAACATATAAAAAAACACATTTTTTATTTTTTGTGATAGACATACAAGGCCATATAATTCGTCCATTGGGACACGTAAGCAAGGGAAGGGTGTGGTCAGCAATTTTGACCACCAGCCCACTATGATATTCATTTTCTTTTCTTTTTATTTTATTATAAACTATTATATATATATATATATAATATTTATTTAAAATAAGCAAAAGAAAAAAATAGAAAGAGACCGAAAAAAATTAGGGTATGAAGCTATCCCTCCTTAATTACATTTTACTTGAAGGTCGTGCATTCATTGTAAAACATAATTAAGGATATATGACTCTAATTTTGTCCGAAACAAGTGGTTTAAGAATGAGCGACTGGTTCCCGACTTTGGTAAGGGATTATAGGCCTAGTTCCTAGTGAATTCCTGGTAAGACATATGCCTGATTCCTATCTCTTACAAAATTGATGGGAGATTCTAGGTGCGGTTCCTAATTAATTCCCGGTTAGACATATGTATGATTCCTAGTTCTTACAGAATTGGCATGGATTAGCTTCCCTACTTAAGGAAAGTCTGGGGTACGAGCTTCTTCGTCGCTCGACACAGGTTTGGGTCAGATTCCCGACAGGGTATAGGTCAAGTTCCTAACTCTTGCTAAAAAGGACGAATTGATTCCCCTAATTAAGGAAGATCTGAGATGCAGGTCAGGCTCCCAACTAAAAACTTGGGTCAGATTCCCAACAAGGTGTAGGTCAGATTCCCAACAACGGGTCAGATTCCTGACAAGGTGTAGGTCAGACTCCTAACTCGCGCTAATAATTGGATTGGGTAGGTTGAGTACTAGTTCTTTTCGAGTAGACAACAGACCAACTGTGTGCAATATTGGAGAGGGTAGGTCGATGGACTCAAAAACTTTGATGATCTTGAAGGTTTCTTGTTAAGAGGTTTTGATTGAAGAGGGGTGCCATCATCCTCATCATCTTCATCTTCCTCCTCTACAAACTCAGGAGTTTGACTCCTCCTTTGTTTGCTCTTCAGCGGCTCTGTCAGAGGTAAAGTTGAAGCAAAGTATAAGGTGTCAGCAAGAGATAAGAAAGCTTTTTGAAAAACAAAGTAAATGGATTACCTTCGAAAAATTGGGAAATGAGCTTGATAGCCTCGCTATTCTGTTTGAAAGGTAAGACAAATCAACCAGTGAAAGTAACTTCTTTGCTATCAAAGGTATCAATAATGGAATGAGAATGGAACCTTTCCAATGCAAGGAAGTTACCAGCTCTCGTCGGTTTACCACGAAACGGATCAGGCAAACCAAAATTGGCACTAGGCAAAGGCACTGGTTCAGGACAAGGAGGTTTCACAAGTGATTGCCCTGTTGAATGCTAATGTTTCAAAGCCTTTAGACCCCCATTTGTTGTCATGTGCTTCTTTTGATTTGACAGTCATTTCATTCACCTGCCGAACAATATGATGGGGGTATCTAAGATCCCATTTCACCTTGTAGAATTTCTCAAAGCTAAGGATGTCTTTCAAGTGCTCACCTTTAGTTTTAGCTGAAGGGTACTGTTCCTGCACAGTAGGATAAACAAATCTTTTCATACATTCGTCAAAGGAAAGATGGAATCTCTTGTAGTATTTATCCCACCAAGTTGCAAAATCTTGCGACATGCCTAGAGTCGGGCTAAAAGTAATAAGATCGACTGTGGCTTTGCGAGTCTCATTTTTTCTCTGGATGCCAGTGATGCTACCTTCTTTGAGTTCAATGCAATCCAGGAGAACGTCTTCTTTCTTGTTAGGGTAAGGATCAGGAATGGATTGAAGGAGGCCAAATTGATTGGCTGTCGAATAGACAAATGCAAAATTATCACTAGACCCATGTAATCCGGCAGGAAACACTTGACGAGCCAGAAAGTGGGTCCAGATGATGTCACAACCTTGAGAGGCTGGGTCCAAAGGGGCTGAACCATTCAGGTCCATGCTTAGGCCTGACAAAAGGTTGAAAACAGACTCCTTGCGTTTCAGAAGAAAAAGAATGGAACAGTTGAAAATAGTACTTGAAAGTGTCGAGATCGTTACCTATTGGCTTGGCAACCCGATGCATGGCACTAGTGTTATATGTGTCAATAGCAAGGTTTGCAGGAGCTTTAGAGGTAGTGTGACCCGGAAAAGTGGCATTATGCCATAGTTGCAAAAGCCAAAGTGGACCTCCAGTTACACTTTTCTTTCCTCCTTCTTTGACCATGGTATAAAGGTTTGACATGCTAGCAAAGAGATTTGACAAGAGAAAAGGGCCAATAGCCCATTTCTCACCTTCATAAGATGGTTCGCTAAGCCAAGCATTGATTTCAACAGCTGTACATTTTTGTTGCAAAGAACAAAAGCAGACAACCAAAGAAAGAGGAAAGCTACATGTTCGTTTTCCGAAATGTCCTCGGTGTCCGACATGTGGTGAAGAATAAATTTTGAAAAAAGATGGGGAAGAACCTGTGAAAACATCCCTGAGGCTTCCTGGCTCAAGGAAGGGATGAACCATATGGCCATTTGGAGGAAGGTCAGTAAGGGCTGCAACGTCGAAGGGAGTTGGCCCTATTATTCCACAAGGGAAATGGAAGTTGTTGGTGGTCTTATTCCAAAAGAAAACAGAAGCACCAAACATGGAAGGTTCCAACCTAAAGGTGTGCTTTGACAGTTGAATAAGATGGTAAATGCCTATTTCTTCCCAGAATTTAGCCTTCTTGGCTTCTATCCTAGCCAACCAGGCCGCGTACCCATCTATCTTCCCTGGGAGAGTTCTAAAAAGTCTAGCATTTTTCAGAAAATAGTGGACGTGCGATTGAGAGGCAGAGGCTAAGATGTCAGTAATGCCTTTCGTGTTTGGGAAAATATTTTAAAAATTCTTTGGAAAACCGGATAAAGAGATAACATGCCCTAAATAGGCTTTAGGAGGATCCAGAAGGAAGGAAGGATCATTCAAATAGGGCAAAATTACCTTGGATTTTTGCCAGGGATTGATTCGTTGACGATCAGGTTGCACATCAGCTTTCATTGAGGTTGATCAGAACTTGGAGCAAGATTGGAAGAAGACGCCATTGAAGAAGAAAGTGAGTTCTCAAGAAGTCAAAGAAGCGAAAATGTAAAAGTTCATAGGCCAAAGGGTATTTATGAACCTGCATTCTAGTGTTTACCTTCAAGACTGAGTGCAGACGTGCTAGGACGTAATCGCCTGTAGTATGTAATCATGGCCCTATTTTCTAGGGAAGTGGGAACACATGCGTTGATGGGACATTACCCAAAAGGTAATGGCCACGCGTGGAGCAGAAATTCTGGTTTTCTTTCATGCGACTGTCGATAACCAAAATTTGGGGCGCATTTGTTGGGTGCCAAATTTTCAATTTGAAATCTCGACGATGCGCTACGAATTCGATGAGCAAGAGGCATGATTCCAAAGAAGATGAAAAATAAGCTAAGTCTAGAAGACTGAAGAATTGCCGATAATTTGACGAAGTGAATGAAGTGTCGAAAATTAAGATTGATAGGCTTTGTCTAAGCATGCAAGTTTGGGATGGTCGAAATATTCGTCAGGTCTTGAGGACTTAATGAAATTTTGATGGAGCGCCAAGATATGGTCGAACTGACCCGCCTTGGTGAACGGAGCACTGCCGAAGCCAGCGAAGACTTGTCAAGATTGGCCCAGTATTTGTTAGTGGTAGTTAGGCATCTAGATTAGAATATGTCGAATAGAATTAGCATAATGTAACTGCAAGACATGCAAACATATCTACTGCCTTTTATTGTAACAGTCTGGGCCGCCACCCATATTGGGTCGTACCACAGCTGCCCGACCCACTGTCTACCGGACTCCCCGACCCATTGTCCGGTCCAGTCCATTCCCCGAAAGGCTCAGCAGTGTCCGGTGAAACTCACAGGACTTCTCCACACCCCTTTAGTGGAGTTTTTGCTTTCCCAGGGAATCGAGTCATGTACCTGGGGCTTAAGTACAAGGTTTTTGACTCCCCGGTACCACCAACCCAACTAGTGTCAGTTATTTTTACATTTCTCTATAAATATATAGGAGGTCGAACTATGTACAAAGGGTTGGATACTTGATTGAATTCTCAACGTCTCAACACACAACAGATTCGCAGAACTGAGATCAAGTATACCTTCCACCTTTTTCATTCAATGCAATTTAACATTCCAACCATTTGCCTTCCTGCACTTTAATTTCCATGCATTTTACTTTCCTGCACTTTTATCTTCCTGCATTTAAATTCTCTCAACCTTTAAATTTTTTGCACTTTTTTTAACTTTTTATGCAATTTACCTTCCGTCGGTTTTACTCACTTTTTCATTTGCTTTCAGTCTTTTAAAACATCAAAAATTTAAAAACAATTACATTTTGTGTTCTTTGTTTTCAACCTCGTGTTCCATCTCATCTCCATTTCTTAAAATCCCATTAAAACTATTTTCCCTCTGAATTTCCATAATTGTCAACTCGACGAGAGCCCTTGGCATAACTACCGAGTGGACTCTCCTAGTGATTTTGGCAAAATCATTGGCCCCATTTGGCTAAGTCGATTTCTTAACGAACCACTGATTCTAGACGCGAAACCCCTTATTTGACGAGACTACCGCTTAACTTATAAGACTTGCATCGTTTGAAAAGAATCATTTGTTTTATTTTGGGTTTATCAGACAATTTCTCGTAAGACCAAAAATTCCAGTAAACAGTTATAAATCACAATGACCAGTTTGCTAATAAGTGACTAAATTGAGGGACTATTTTGAAACTTTGTCAAAAGACAGAACTGACGGGGACGTAACTGATACACTTTTTCAAAATACATGGATTAATTTAAAATATTGATAAAATAAGAGATCAAACTGATTTTTCTTCAAATGTCAGGGACCAAATTGTTCATTAACTCAATCAAGATTAGATTGTGGATAGTTATGTTGTGGTTGTGGCAAGGAAAATGCTAAGAAGGCACAAGCATATAACCGTTTATTCTAACCCCGAATGGAAAGGTCAGCCACCTAAGCTCAATCTGTGTCTTCTCTTCCCTGAGATTTGGCTTTAACTCATCAGTATTAGGCACTTTAGATCAATAGTATTTTGAATATTTATATCAGAATCGTTCTCTTCAATGAAATGATTTTAAAATCATCCTTACACCTGAGATCAATGTTGCTTTGCATCCTTACTAACTATGTGCATGTTTGCTTCCCACTTGAAATCCTCTCAAACATATATATGTTGGGTTTAGAAGCAAGAATTTTGTGCTTTGAAAAAAACGTTTTGGAAAGAGTGAAGTTATATATGTTAATTTGCAAGGATGCAAACCGATGTCTAAACATGCTTTATATTATATTGTGAGGAGCAATGCCCACCTCCGTTATTGATTTGTTGCAACCTTTTTCAAGTAACGTTCAAGGTCTTTCAATTGAAAGCAAAAATATTATGATAAATAAAAAATGCTTATATATTTTTGCTCTTCATTTCATCTTTTTGCAAACATTCATTCATATACATATATATGGAGTAAAATAATCAATGGAAGTAAAAATACCCTTCGGAAACAGCAACCCCTATCTACGAAGAGAGTAAATCACTGCCACTAGTAGTACTCCGTGATGAGAGGATCGGAGTATTCTCTTCATTATGGATTGTGTTGAGCACGAGACTCTATGAGTTCCAAAATTCATAATGGTTTTGTAATCGTATGGAACTATTGGAGTCGTGCGTGCATAGTTGTCCCTAAGGAAGCTCCAAGGTCCTGATCCAGTACCAATCCTGCAAATCAAAGTTCATAAATGCTACATCTTTTAATCCTCCTTAGTATACATTTTTCCATGATTTGTTATTTATTGCTATATGTTTCTTAAATTTCCTTTTCATTTGGAATGAACTATGGGCTGCATGAGAAGTTACCTCCAAAAGCCGGCAAATATCCTTAGACTCATGTAAATAGACAATGCAATCCAAATACCAAGCCATCATCCGTAGGATCAAGCCAAGCTGCGTGATCAAAATGACTCAAGGCAAGTGAATTAAAAGCATTGCATTACTAGGTAACCAAATACTACGAAGGGTAACAAGTTGAAATACCCGCAGCGTACACGTGAAGCAGATGCAATGACCATGTTGTAATATCCCTTCTTGCAAATGCAGTTGCAATAATGGCCCGAAAAGAGTTTTTCATTAGGGTCTATGTCGACTTGATTGTATGTATAAAAGGAAAATAGTTTTGAGTAAGTGTTTGCGTGGAAAAATCAGCCGAGGGATTCGGCTAACGTCCAGCCGACAAATTGATTCCTGTTTAAGCGATTACACCGAGAACGGAACTCTGATTCTCGATTATGGGTTCCCAAACTGCTCCAGAAAGCGTTGAGTGTGGCGAATCTATGCTATGCTAAGGCTAAGACTAAAATACATGGAATCGGCTAAGATAAATGCTGTAAAAAGCTGATAAATTGCAAGAGAAATAGTTGTTTGATTGATTGGGTGTCCCTTTACATTTCTCAGCGAAGGTATATATATACAAAAACAAAACAAAAATGTAACCGCCCCCTATTGGCCATTATGTGTTCCACGCGTTCATGGCTGACAACAAGCGGTCGTGGGTGTCCCTCAACTGCTTCCTTATGCGTATCGTGGGTTAACCGCTTTCCCATCGGCTGGGCCAACGATTTATCACGTGTTAAATGCGTTGAGGGCCTTCAAGAGCTAGCTTTAATCATTTTGGCGCCAAAGTCCATGACTTTCACATATTTAACCCTTGGTCGAGCTTCAAAGCTCCATGTTAATCAACAATAGCTCAGCCGATGAGGCCATAATAATCGGATATTTCCTTTATCCACACCGGCTAAACTCTTTAGTAATCGGCTGGCCTCACGATGCTCCCTGAACTTCCAACCTTTTCCTTTCTAGCCTCGGTTCAATGGGACCAGTTTTCGGCTACAAACCTGATCGGCTTATCTCATGCATCGGCTATTCCCTTCATCGGCTATGGCTGATATTTTCTGGTGATAACAATTGCCCCCTACATCATTTCAGCTGTAAATACTGGATTGATGTATCGGATAAGATTCGAGTCTCTGAAAACGTCAATCGCTAGTCACTTTATGTGCATTTAATGTCACCCATTATGACCTGAATACCAGTGGGCCTACTGCCATTCTTCCTTCTGGGCCGGAAGACATGGCTGTGGATGCAGCTGAGATTGCTAGGGTAAGAGTCGCAGGCGCAGTCGCACTGCTGAAGCCTCCAACCAACAAGAGGTAGCCGATCCTATTGAAAAGGCTGATCCTCAAGAGGCAGCCGAGCCCACCGGTACCCCTGACCAGGTTGAAACAGTCGATCCTGCTATGGTTGCCGATCCCCCAGTTGCAGCCACTCTTGACCCAACAGACTAGTTCTTTCCGGTTGTCTTTAAGTATTTTTGTTGGCTAGGTGGCCGGCCTGTGGTCACCAGAACAATTTCCTTTTTGTCTATAAATAGCTCTTTTATTGTTCTAGTATGCTTTGCCAAACCGTGGGGTAGTATTTCTTCAGATATTTGCCATTTATACTTCTGTTCATTTCTTCGCCTTGCATGTTAACTAGCCGATACGCGTTTCCTGCGAACACTTGACTAACCGTGAATGGACCTTCCCAATTTGGTGACCACTTACCGAATTTAGGGTCCTTGACTCCTATTGGTAAAATAGTTTTCCAAACTAGGTCACCCTCAACAAACTTCTTCAACTTAACATGTTTGTTGTAGGCACTAGCCATTCTGCGTTTGCTTGCCTCAATTCTTTCTAAACCGATCTTCATCCAACTGATCCAGCTCCATAAGCATGGCTTGCTGATACTCTTCTAGGCTTAAGGAATTCTGTCTCGCCACTCTTAGAGAAGTGACATTGATTTCCAAAGGCAAAACCGCATCTTGGCCATAAGTCAGCCGATATGGAGTTGTGTCAGTGGCCGTTGACTTGGAATTCCTTATGGCCCATAAAGCCTCATCCAGAGTTAAATGCCATTTTCTGGACTTGTTTTCCAAATTCTTTTTGATCAGGTCCACAATAATCTTGTTGGTTGCCTCGGCTTGCCCATTGGCCTGTGCATAATATGGGGATGAATGTATCAATTTAATCCCAAACTGCTGAGCAAAGGCAACCACCTTATCTCCAGTGAACATAGTTCCCTGATCCATGGTAATGGTCTCTGGAATCCCAAACCTGTATATGATCTGGTGTTGAATGAATCGGATAACGTCATCTTGTTGTACCTTGACCATCGGCTGAGCCTCCACCCACTTAGTAAAGTAATCGGTTGCCACAATAATGAAATTGTGTCCTTTGGAAGATGGTGGATGGATTTTGCCGATCAAATCCATGGCCCAGCCTCTAAATGGCCAAGGTTTCACCATCGATGCATCAATTCATTGGTACCCTTTGAATGGGACCATGCGGTGGCATTCTTCGCATCCTTTGGCATCTTGAAAGCAATCGGTTGTGATGGTAGGCCAATAATACCCATGGCGATAAATCAACCATTTCATAACAGCCCACTCTATGCGAGCCGCATATGCCTTCGTGAACTTCACCCATAACCCTTAGGGCTTCATTTTTATCTATGCACTTTAGCAATACCCCATTCATGCTTCTCTTATACAATTCATCATCAAGAAGCACATACCTTAGAGCTCGTCTCTTAACTTTGGGGTCAGTGCACTTAGAAGGATCCTGTAAGTACTCGATCAACTCATTCCTCCATGAATCGATTTGGTCTGCGACCATTACCTCGGCTGGTAATTCGTCGTACTCCAAAGTCAACAGAGAGTTCCTATATCCGGAGGTCTCTTGGGCCAGATCGTTGGCCTCCACATTAGCTCCTCTGGGGATGTATGACACCTTTGCATCAATAAATTGGTGAATCAATCTGTCAGCTGTTGCATAACGTGCCAACAGATTTGGGTTGTTGCACCCATATTCTTTGGTTAGCTGTCTGACCACTAACTGGGAGTTGCCCTTTACATGAATGTAATCAGCGCCCATCATGGCTAACAGCTTTAACCCTATGATCATGGCATCATATTCGGCTTGGTTATTAGTTAAACCTGGGTTTAGCCGATACGCAAACCTCCACATTTTCCCATCTGGGTTGGTAATTGTCACTCCGGCTCCAACTCCTTTCTGGGTTTTAGACCCGTCAAAAGTTAGGACCCAAGGCAATAGGTTTATGCAAGTAATTGGAGATACCCAAGGGTCCTCCACTTCCACGCAGGGGTGTTCTGCCAAGAAATCGGCTAGGGCCTGACCCTTGACAGCCCTTAATGGGACGTATTTCAACGCAAAGGCAGTGAGCTTAATGGCCCACTTCATCAAGCGACCTTGTAAGACAGGCCTATTAAGCAAGTACCTAACAATGTCAATTTTGCATAAAACTAATATTTCATGTGGCATTAAATAATACTCAAGTTTTGTACAAGCGTAGAACAAAGACAGGCACAATTTCTCCAAGGGAGTATATCTGGTTTCAGCATCATTGAGGCTTCGGCTAAGGTAGTACACCGCTCTTTCAATTCCATCTTCAAAGATCTCTGTGCTAACAGTACCGATAGACTCTTCAATTTGCAATGTAAAGTTTCAAAGGCTTCCCTGGCATGGGGGCACCAAAGCGGTGGACTAGCTAAAGCCTTCTTTATTTGTCCAAAGGCCTCTTGCTGTTCAGGACCCCACACCATCTCTTCAGCGTTCTTGAGCTTCAGCAAAGGGGAAAAAGCCTTCATCTTACCAGCCGAATTAGCTATGAACCATCTCAAGAAGTTGATCTTGCCCAACAAGCTCTGTAATTCCTTTTTGTTCCTGGGTGGTCTAGCCTCCATCACTGCCTTGGCTTTGTTTTTGTCTATTTCAATGCCCTTTTGATGCACCAAGAAACCAAGGAAGTTGCCAGCCGATACACCAAACATGCACTTTGCAGGATTCATCTTCAAGTTATGGACCCTCATCCTCTGCAAAGCCTGTTCCAAATCGGCCAAGTGGGCTTTGAAGTCTTTGGATTTTACCACCACATCGTCTATGTATACTTCCATAGTCTTGCCGATTAGATCATGGAAGATAACATTCATTGCTCTCTGGTAGGTGGCCCCAGCATTCTTCAAGCCGAATGGCATCACCAACCATTCATAAATTCTCAGTGCCCCTGGGCACCTGAATGCAGTCTTGTGAATGTCCTCCTCAGCTACAAATATTTGATTATAGCCCGAGTACCCGTCCATGAAGGTTAAAATACCATGTGTGGCAGCTGCATCGACTAACATGTCTGCCACAGGCATCACATATTCATCCTTTGGAGTGGCTAAATTCAAGTCTCTATAATCAATGCAAACTCGAATCTTGCCATTCTTCTTCTTGACAGGTACTATGTTAGCTAACCACTCTACGTACCTGGCTGTTCTGATGAACCTAGCATTGAGCAAACGCTCGATTTCTGCTTTGATTTGTGGTATCAGCTGAGGATGGTACCTTCTAGGTGGCTGCTTATGTGGCTTGAATCCCTCCTTGATCGGTAGCCTATGTTCCACCAATTCTCGTGCTAGCCCAGGCATCTCATGATAGTCCCATGCAAAGCAGTCTTTATATTTTTCCAGCAGGGCTACCACCTCTTTCTTATCCTCTTCCCCCAGCAATCCGCTGATTTGCGTTAGCTGAGGCTCTTCTGGAGTTCCCAAATTGAGGTCCTCCAAGGGGTCTTGAGATTCAAAGGTTGGCAAAGTCCTCTGAATAGGTGATTCAAACTCCATCGGCAACTTCGTGATCTCGTCTGCCGATGTGAGGCCATCGCCTTGTTGTTTGTCTATCAGCAAGGACTCAGCTACGTGAGATTCAATCCTGAAAGCTTCTAGCCGATCCCATAAGTCCTGCACCACTTGGGTGTCTTTAAACATAACAAACCTCCGTGGCTAGCCGTGGTTCGGCTAATTGCTCGATCTTGAATCCCTGGGGTGTCAAGTTACAAGATTCCCAGGATCCTTCCTCGTATTCCTCAGTAAAAGCTATGGGAGCCACAGAGGGAGAGTAGAACAAAGCTTCTAGATTTTGTACCTCAGCTGGGAATGGATTGTCATCGGCTGGGACTATTTCAACTTTATCCCCTTCCCAAAAAATGAGCTTCTGATGCATGGTGGAAGGTAAGCACTGGCTGGTGTGAATCCAATCTCTCCCTAGCAGGACTGCATAAGATGGTTTGCCATCAATCACGAAGAAAGCTGACTTGATGCTCTTGGGGCCAATAGTGATCTCGGCTATCAGGATTCCCAAGGCGCATTTAAGCCTCTCCCATGAAGCTAGCCATTTTCATGTTAGTTGGGATCGTCTTCTTCAGACTTGTTCAGACTCCTCAAGGTGGCCACCGCATCACGCTCAATACCGCCCCATTATCAACGAACACTCGGTGAAGGCCTTGCCATTGATGTAGGCTCTCATACAAGGGCTTCAAGTGCTTCATCATGTCTTATTGGCCTACCAAATACAAGACTCAAAGCATCTTTTGCCGTGTCATCGCTAAAGTTGCCCATTCTCGCCTCTTCCACGCATACGCCTCCTTCTAAGTGTTCAATCTGGGATAACCAACCCGAACTCGCTTGGGATTAGCCGACGACCTCAATGGCGGCCATCAATCCGGCTTCACTCTCATCTGAGAGATAATCCAGAATTGAATCTTCTCGGTAACCAGACTCTAAGATCGGCTCGTCATTACCATTCAAGCAGTTTGTGTATGTGTGAATATGCCCTTCCTCTTTATCAGGTTCCCCTTTTCCTTCTTCAGGCTGCCCTATGTCCACCTCGGCAACCGTGATTGTCATTGGGGCCTCCTTGGCTTGATCAGTTTCAACTTTGTCAGGCTCCAAACCGCAAGGTCCAAAAGCCCCGTCAATGGCTTCTTCCACTTTAGCTTCTGGGATCTCCTTCTTATCGGCTGCCTTGGCATCGGCTATCATCTGCAGGGTTTGTTTCATTCTTTGCAAGGATCTAGCCCTCTGCAGCCTTCTCTTCTGCGTTCTAGTCAGTGTGACTGGCTTGAACTCTTTCTTCTTCGGAGGTTGATTAACCACCCACTTCCCTTCTTTGACATTTGCAGCTGGCTTGATCATCCTCTGTGGTTTGAGTTCATCATCATTCCTTATTGTTATGCGAAGAGAGGACATTCCCCCTTCGACATTGAACTCCGCCACCCTTCTCTTAGACTTTGGGAGAGGGTCCTCAGTGATCTTGGCATAGTTACCGGGCTTCACCGAGGTTCCCAATTGATTTTGCCCCGCCTCCCGAGCATGTTGCGTTCTCTTAGTCTTTGAGTGCATGTTGCAGATCGGGCCGATCAACTCGTTAGTCAAACGTCCTGGTGCGGGAGGTTTACCATGGAATCGGCTCGAAGATGGTTGGCCCACGCCGCTTTTTCGGTGACACCGGTGGGTTTCCCAATCTGTCAAACACAGATCCTGGTGACCTCTTGGTCTCTTTTGGATTCTTCTTTGGGCATCCAAACACTCGATGGATTGTTCCTCTTATTGGCCTGGGCTGATCAGGCCTTGAGAAAGACACCATGGCCATGGTTACAACTGGGAATGGATTGGTGTCTACTGACATCTCGGCTATGCTCTTATCGGCTAGCTTGAACCTACCCTCCTTGATAGCCTTTTGTATGGCCTTCCTGAAAACTACACAGTTAGCTGTAGAATGGTTATAAGAGTTATGCCACTTACAGTATTTCTTGTTCATCAATTCTTCAGGAGGTGGAATCCGATGCCCCTCTAGCAGCCGAATTTGCTTGTCCTTGAGCAAGTAATCGAAAATCTGGTCTGCCTTGGTTATGTCAAAGGAGTACCCTGCCCTATCCTCTGTTGACTTGGTTTCTTTGGCCTTGGCGGCCTTCAATGCTGGGCAGGAATAGCTCTTCCCTTTGACTATCTCGGCTACCATCATATCAGCAGTGAGGTCAACCGCTTCGGAGTCAGATTCTTCTGCCTCTATGATAGAGACTAAATGTGGACCCTTTCCTCGGCTAGCCCTTCGCTTTTCCTTTTCCTGGATATATTGCTCAACTTGGATAGCCCTTTCTGCCAGTTGATTCAAATCTGTGCAGGCTTGTCCTACTAACTTCTCCTTCAACTGCGGGTGCATGTTGTTAATCACCATGGAGGTATATTCTGTTTCAGGGAATTGCACAGAACATTTCCCTGCTTTCTTTCTGAACCTTTCAATGTAATCAGCAACCGACTCATCAACTTGCTGCCTGAGACTAGTTAGATCGGTTACCGTAACTTGAGGTTGAGGCCAGTAAAATCTATCATGGAAGCACCTCTCCATGTCGGCCCAATTCTGTACTGAGTTTGGAGGCAGGGAGGAATACCAGGTGAACGCTGTCCCAGTGAGTGATAATGGGAAAAGTTGAAGCTTGTGATACTCATTCTGGCTGCTTTCACCACACTGGGCTGTGAAACGCCCTATGTGCTCCATGGTAGACTTGCCATCTTCCCCTGAGAATATGGTGAAATCTGGAGTTTTGAATCCCCTAGGGAGAGGAACCATCCGATCCACCCATTCAGGGTAGGGTTTCTCAGAAATGTGACGGTCCAACGGCTTTAATTGTATCCCGAAGTACTTCTTGATGGTACTTGCAATCATTTCTGGGTCTATCAAATGGGAGGCTCCCTGCCGATTATCTTGTGGATTCAGCTGGGGCGCACTCTAACCCACTGGTCTCCAGGGTGAAGCCTGTTGGAACGGATTCTGAAGGTTGAAGGTATTTTGTGGAACATTGCCTAGAGGTGGATTAGTATTCCATTGCTGCTCTGGATCATATTCCCCAAAACCTCCGACCTGAGTCCCTGGAATAGCCGATGCATTCTGGGGTAAAGGTGGAACAGTGTTCCATGCTTGCTCTCCCCTATAGTTGCCAGCCGTTCGTAGTATATTTGAACTTACTGGAGGGTATGGCATGGGGACTGGTTGCGGTTGGCAGAATGGTGGATTGTTGAGGTTCCAATCACCAGATAGCTTCCCTGAACCATAACCAGGGGCCATCGGCTGCCAATTTGGCTGTCCATATGTGTTTGCCTGCACAGTAGGGCCATGCGTTGGAGCATACGACGTTACTGGCGGCAGACCAAGGTGTCCAACCGTGTTAACTGGCCTCCGGGCCATGTTGGTCTGCCCATACTGCAGATTCGCTTGATCAGGTGGCATCACTTGCCCCCAAAGACGGGGTGGTACCCATGTATTCTGGCGATCACCGCACGCCTGGTTGGTGGCCTACCGGTAGTGGGATTGGTTGTGCTGAAAAGGCCCGGTCGACCCACATTCTACCGAGGTCGCTGACTGATCGCTTTGTGCATGCTGGGTTTGCCCGTTCCCCCTGCCAACGCAGAATTAGCCGAGTGTTCACCTTGTTGTCCTCAGCTGGTCTCCATGTCTCTCGCCTGCTGAACCTCGTTATGCACCATGGGCCTGACAATATCTGCCAACTGCCTTGACACTTGGTACATAATATCATGAATCCCCATATCAATCTGCTGCTTGATGAAAGAAGTGGTCATGACCACTGGGGCTTCGGTATTCTCTGGGTTATTCATTTCTGCAGAGGCTGGTGCGGAGATTGGAATGTCTTCAACCGTTATGGGCATACCCAAGGTGTATGCTGACTCGTTGTTCTTGCGTGGTGGGGTTCTTTTGGGATTTGAATTCGACTCCATGTTGTTGTTGAGTTTCTTTCCTGACCCCAGGTTCATACGCCAAGCGTGATCCTGCCCTGGAGAATCAAACCTGTCCTTCAATTCACCTATGGTCCCACCGGGCGTGCCAAACTTGTTTGCGTGGAAAAATCAGCCGAGGGATTCGGCTAACGTCCAGCCGACAAATTGATTCCTGTTTAAGCGATTACACCGAGAACGAAACTCTGATTCTCGATTATGGGTTCCCCAACTGCTCCAGAAAGCGTTGAGTGTGGCGAATCTACGCTATGCTAAGGCTAAGACTAAGATACATGGAATCGGCTAAGATAAATGCTGTAAAAAGCTGATAAATTGCAAGAGAAATAGTTGTTTGATTGATTGGGTGTCCCTTTACATTTTTCAGCGAAGGTATATATATACAAAAAAAAAAACAAAAATGTAACCGCCCCCTATTGGCCATTATGCGTTCCACACGTTCATGGCTAACAACAAGTGGTCGTGGGTGTCCCTCAACTGCTTCCTTATGCGTATCGTGGGTTAACCACTTTCCCATCGGCTGGGCCAACGATTTATCACGTGTTAAATGCGTTGAGGGCCTTCAAGAGCTAGCTTTAATCATTTTGGCGCCAAAGTCCATGACTTTCACATATTTAACCCTTGGTCGAGCTTCAAAGCTCCATGTTAATCAACAATAGCTCAGCCGATGAGACCATAATAATCGGATATTTCCTTTATCCACACCGGCTAAACTCTTTAGTAATCGGCTGGCCTCACGATGCTCCCTGAACTTCCAACCTTTTCCTTTCTAGCCTCGGTTCAATGGGACCAGTTTTCGACTACAAACCTGATCGGCTTATCTCACGCATCGGCTATTCCCTTCATCGGCTATGACTGATATTTTCTGGTGATAACAGTAAGTAAAATCATCTTGAGTGAAGAATGATAAATGAAAGATGATAGATACTCCCTCCGTTTTCGTTTATAAGCAAAAGTCACTTTTTACATTCATTGAAAAAAATAATATGGACCAGATACATATATTTTTCAATGAATGTAAAAAGTGACTTTTGCTTATAATCGAAAACGGAGGGAGTATATTTCAAGAAATACGTGAGGATGCAAGTAATTAATGATGGTGAAGAAGATCCTTGGAATCAGTACCGTAGTGTCCTCGGGAATATGTCAAAATTGGCATTGGCACATGTCATAAATAACTAGGGAAAAAATGACTGGCTTCAATTAATAGCACACCAAGAAATATTGGTATATCCCTTTAAAACATGGTAAACCTCTGACGCCAACCCCCCCCCCAAAAAATCAACCATGCATTGGTCTTTGATCTCCCTGTTAATTATCGCAACTGTAGCAGCTTTTTAAAATATATATATATTGCTTTCACTTCATTTTTCTTGGTGAATGTCATCCCTTCATATTTATTTTGAACAAACTTCTTTAATTTATCCAAATC
This sequence comes from Calophaca sinica, assembly GCA_037113605.1. NCBI lineage: Eukaryota > Viridiplantae > Streptophyta > Magnoliopsida > Fabales > Fabaceae > Calophaca > Calophaca sinica. The sequence goes on from CM073735.1 coordinate 59,776,691, forward strand.
TTTATACTATACACTAGCAAAGAATTTTATAGGTATCTTTTACGGGTGTCAATCATTGAAACATGTTTTGTCACATCACCATTTTTTAATATTTTTTACATGCCACAAATGGAAAATCCAATTCAAAAAATATATTAAAATAATCTAGCAATCAAAAAAACCAAGAGACCTGTAAAACGTCACAAACAATGGACCAATATTACCAGACCCATTCGGCCCAAAACGCCCAGCCCGGAAACAAAATAAGCCTTTCTCAATTGTCATGCGCAGAACACTTTCCTCTCTCTCTCTCTCTCTCTACTTCATTTCCTAATCAGTGAAAGTTTCCAACTTTTCCCTTCTGATTTACATAAAGAGGGTTCTACTTCTACCTCCCTCTACGAAAGCTACCAGCTACGAAAAGCAATCACACAGCTCTTCTCCCCCACTCTTCTCTCATCTACATTTCAAATTTCAAATTTAAAAAGTTTGGTATCTCTCAAACTTCTCTACAGCTACTAAGAGAGCGAGGGAGCGATAGATGCAAAATGAAGCAAAATGCGGAAGACACCAGCTTGAGAGACTGAGGAGGAGGAGGCCCTAAGCTTCCAATCGTTCTTGCTATCGCTAGCTCTCAGGGCAATTCAACTGTGACAGCTATAGTCTCACAGTATAGAAAACCCTCTTATACTCTCCCTGCTTTCATTCGATTGCCTCTCTTTCCCTCTTCTCCGTTTTACAGCGTTAATGGCCGGAGTAGTGGAAGTTGCTCCAACCTCACAACGATGGTGGCATGTTGCGGTCAGATTCATGGAGGTGCTGGGTAGGGTTTTCTTCTCTCTTCTCCATTGTATTTCTTTTTCTTTTGGATTTTTTTCTCCCTATATTTTGCCTCCTCTTTTGATTGTTCTTCTTCCTCCCATTTCATCCATTCATTCACCAGATTTACGGGTTTTGATGGCTCGAATTTGCATTCACGGCTCGAATTTGCATTCACCCAGTATTCAGAACCACAATCGGATACCTCGTCGGAGACCTGCCACGCCGGAATGCTCACCCGCGGCTAATCCTTCTTCTTCCTTAATGGTTCGTTACATCTCTTTTCTTTTCCCATTTTCCCCAATCTCCTTGAAAACCCTAACCCCAAATATCACCTTAATCATCTGCTTTTGCCTCATTTTCGTGTACAACTTTGTATCAGAAAACTCTCAAACATGTTTAGTAGCCTAATTCTCAAATGACAAATGACAACAAAACAAATGACAAAAAAAAAACATATTGACTTACTTCTTTAATTTGTCGTACAGGAAAGAGTAATCTTATTTCCATGTAATGACAAAACTGAATCAAGTCTATTAGATATATGATCTTGGGTCTTAAGATATATATGCTCCCCTATTGGTTAATGTTATTTATTATGTTTGTCTAATATAGGAATCCATTGTGCTAATGAAAGTTGTCCAGCTTCTGCTTTGGTTAGTCATTTATATTTATATTTTTATATTATATTGCATTTTTGTGAGTCTGCTGATTTTGTGCTTCTTCTATAGATCAATATTCTATTTTTTAATGAAAATTACAATTTTAAGGGAAATCACTCTCAGTATTATTTTTCTATATGAATTCTTTGTTGTTGTGTCAACTTATTCACTTCATGACATATATAAATTCTCTGATGTTCAGATTAAGTTAAATTCATTCATTTTGCAGGTGGAAATTGAAGAATGCTGCAAGCTATATGGGCCATGGTTACCTTTGTACCAGTAGTCTCCCTGCATCAAGGTGTCAAAAAATTTTCTTTTTTCAGTTTCAGATATTTGGGAAGAAAGATGAGAAGGGTATGAGCTGATCAAGTTTCTGGTCTTTATTTGTTATTGTTCTATGAACTTTGATAAATAATCAACAAATAACATCTCATTTTTCTATAACAAGTTGTTGGTTGTGAGGTTGGTTGCTTGAATGATGTAGCTCCTGGTGATGTTGCACAGATATAACCTGAAAATATAAAAACAAATCCCACTTCTAATTGAAACGTATCTCTTCTCATTCAATTTCCACTTTATTATTTTGTTTTCCAGGATTTGATGACACACTTTTCAGTGGTGGTGGTGGTAGAGAAAGTTGTTGAGTAATTGCTTATATATGACTAATTGTATGTAAAATTTAATACACAAACGTTTGAGTAATTGTTCTTCATTCAGGTTATTAATGTCCTGCTTTATAAAACTACAAATATGACATTATTATTATAGATATGGTTAATGTCATGCTTTTATGACCTTATTATTATAGCCTAGCATTGAATTTACTTTGTAATTTTCAATGATAACTTTTACTCAATTTGAAAATTGGGCTGCAACTCATCCGTTTTCATTTTTTCCTACTGAGGTTTGTTCCTATATTTGATGTTTTTCCCTTACTCATTGCAATAGGGGTCTTTAGCTAAATCTCAAGATCCAGCCACAGTTCACGATGGATCGCAGCTGTCTAATCCCACTCAAGTTGGATCTCAGCCTGATTTTGAAGGTTTGAATTTATAAATGTTTATGCATATATGAAAACCAAGAATATTCATTGAACGAAGTTGATCACATTTATGAAAAAAATTTGATGATACTAAAGGCTCCGTAAGTTCACAATGTTTGCTTTAATTAATGAAGCTCAAGAACCGCTTAAGTATGTGCAAGGATATTTATTTTATTGTTATAAGATATGTCTTCTACATGCTTAGAAATATTTCTTTATTTTCAGTTTGAGAGGGGTTATGTCTTCTTCAATATTTCTTTATTTCCATGTGGTTAGGTGTGTCTCACACTTAAGCTTCCATCTCGAATGTTCTTAGAATCAATTGTTATCTCAATAGATGTCTGTCACTATCTTTTGGTTGCAATGTTGGAACTTGGAACCAAAATGATATTTGCATCTTTAAGGATAAAGAGATTAAAGCTTGAATTTCATATTTCTTCATACTATTACCATTTAGTTTATTTAGTTTAAGCCCTTCTATGATATTTGCATTTCTAAGTAAAAAGATTTTGAAGTTTGAATTTCAAATTTCTTCATACAATTACTATTTAGTTTAAGCCTCTCTCCTTTAAAATATCAGATATTTATTATGATATTCCATCTCTATCACATGAAATGTGAAATGACAATCGGTAAGCAAAGCAATTGATTGATGTCCCAACTTATTCACTTCATGACATATATGAATTCCTTGATGTTCAGATTAAGTTAAATTCATTCATTTTGCAGGTGGAAATTGAAGAATGATGCAAGCTATATGGGCCATGGTTACCTTTGTACCAGTACTCTCCCTGCATCAATGTGTCAAATTTTTTTCTTTTTTTTTTGGTTTCAGATATTTGGGAAGAAAGATGAGAAGGGTATGAGCTGAGCAAGTTTTTGAGCTTTATTTGTTATTGTTCTATGAACTTTGATAAATAATGTACATCTCTTTTTTCTGCCATTGTTTGGCACTGCTCATGGCTGTAGGTTGTATCACAATGGATCATGGCGGTGGCAGACTCACCGGACTCGAAGATTGGAACATCTCTCCCTCCTCGCTGTATTTCCTTCTCGCGGTTATGTTCTGGATCCTAACTCGCCACGGTTTTTTGGGGTGCACTCTGGTGGTGATTCGATTCGTGTATTGGTTGCCTCTTTCTCTTAGGTCAACAAAAAATAATTGGATTATCCTCATAATCCCGAGCTTCTCAGAGGTAGTGATTCGTCCATCAATTAAATTTGTTAAATTAACTTTTTTTATGCTTAAAATTATTCACATTATTGTATTTGAGATGCCTGTTTTTAAAAGCTTTTTTTGTTCTTCTATTTTTTTACTCTTTGGCAGTTACATGTATGTTGTATTCTTTTATTTTAACCAGAAATTTTAGTGATGTGTTTATGCCTTTACCCCAAGGTGGAAGGGATGGAGTCACAAAGAACGTTATTCTCCGTGAAGATCAACTTCCTCAACTGGTGGTTTATCCTAAAACAAAGAAGAAAGCCACCAAGTAGGTTTTTTGTGTGCGTTTAACTACCTATATAGCTAATGTTTCATTTCCCCGAGAGTGTGATGCTCATTCTGTGTGGGTGTTTAACTACCAGGTAGGTTGTTTGTGTACTGCAAATGTGCAAATATGATACCCGACTTTTGAAAGTCCATTATTGCTTAGTTATAAATATCACTGTTACTATAAAAAAAAAGTTATAAATATCATTGTTTATACATATGTTGTGGTTGCAGATGGAGGGAGTGAGACTTGGGTGAATGACCGGGGTCTTCTGTCAAGGTGGTCTTCTTCCTCACCATGGTAAATACTTTGTGGTGTTTTTGTATTTTTGAAACTAGATTTTGAATTTATACTTGATCAGTATTTACTATGATGTTATGCTTTCCAGTTTCAATTTTGTTGAACCTTTGCTTTCCTGTTTCAAATCTGTTGAACCTTTTTCCAATTCCAGAAGCCTGTTACAAAGAACATGTTCCAGTTACTTGATACAAAGCCCAAATGTATTCAGTGATCAAAATTTATCATCAACGCACCTGTTCTAGTTGGTTATTGTTGGATTACTCGGTCTAATTTAAAGTTACTAAATATTTCTTCTTATAAAGAACTAATAATATAATATTTCACACGAAACTCAATTTATGTCAAACTGTATTTTTTATGAGAAAACTGCATGTTTTGCCAAATATCATTCGCATTTTTTCTTTAGCATGTGTTAGCAGATTCAGTTTTAGTTATTTACTTTGTGTGTACAAATTTTCAATAGCACAAGACATTTGCTAATTACGTGTTGTTGTGCTTTGAGACTACATTTTTAGAATTTAGTGGTCGAATTTGTTATTTTGATAATGAGGAATATATTTGTTTTTTACTACTTCAGATGAGCTTGCAAGCTTTTGGGAAGCATAGAAAGGAAATAATAAAAGGCAGCTGCCCAATGATGATGTGCGTGGGATGAAGGATAAGCTTTCTTTATTCCCCTTGAGCCAATAATGTATCATGTCTGACTTATGCTCAGTCAAGTTTCTTAACTCTATTGTTTGAAATTCTTATTGCTCTTTCGTAATTTCTGACAATTAACTGGTTTCGCAGCACTAGGGTATGTGATCCCATTGATAATACATTGGTTTGTATAAAGACGCCATCAGATGCTTTTCTTTAATTATGAGGGAAAAATTACTTGGAAATTTAGAATGGTTCTCAGGGTGAGGTTTTTATTGGCATATTTCTATTTATAAATGATGTTTAATTTAACTCATATTTTCATGATGGAATTGTATTTCAGCTATAGTTCCACCCTTGAGAAAATGATAAAAGGTTGCAAAAGAATAACAATTATGGTCTAATGATTTAATCTACTCTTAAGATTAACAACTATAGTTCCATATGCATGTTATTGTTATCCTAGAGTATTCAATATTAATAGCACCTTATGGTGGTGGCAACCGTTTTTTTCTTTTCACATTTCCTATTCTATTGTCTTTAAAATTGGGTCGCGAGCCATTGTTTCAGTTGAAAGATACAACACCGTGGCTATTTGGGGGCATGATTGAATATACCAGCTATAAGTACTAGAGTACTTTGAGGCATGATTAAGTATCATGAACAATGATAGCAATAACTTGGTGAATATCTGAAAGATGGATATCAGTAAAAATATTAGAACCATTTTTGCTATTGAGACTTGAATCTCATCATCGTATGTCATTCTAACATTAATAGAAAACTATCCCTTTCCAAATAAATACTTCCAAGATAAGGTTGAAAAGTTCACTCGACAGCGCATTAATACCTAAATCATAAAAACAATTATTATAAATTAAATTATGATAAACTAATATTTAAAACATATCAGAAATATGAACATTTTACGTGAAATAATATTAATATCTAACGAAAGAATATTTAATATACTGTCATACATTTGCTATTATGTTTTGTATACAAATTTGACGACAAACATTGGTTAAACATTTTTAGTACCTATCTAATGAATTTTTCCACTATATTAATGTCATACTGTAATGTATTATACGATATCGTTATATCTCAAACGAAACAATTCTTTAACGAATTTCTCCCCGTACGCTGCACGGGTGCTCAGTACTAGTTAAAATACATTTGGCAATCAAAGGTGTCAGCATGCAAACTAACTAGCAAATCTGAATTTGTACTTAGTAGCTAAAGTCGGTGTATTTGCTGCTTGATTTCTTGCAGCTCTCAGATATAACATTAAGCCATTGCTAGTTCCTTCCTTGATGTATGTTTTCATCAGAGGTATCATTTCACTTTTAGTTTTTTAGTTCAAGATCTGTGCTTGACAACAAATAGCAATTCTTCATTGCTTCAATCTAGGTTGCAAAAGTTATATATTCATAAAGTATTAACTTCTTACTTGTCCCGCAACAGCCAATCCATCATCAAGCAAAAGGGTTGCCATCCAAATCTGTAAGAGCCTATTTGGTTGAGATGGTGCTCACCGAGATTCTGCCGAATTTGCCTTCTCGAGGCATCAAACACCGATTTGTCAAAGGAGGTGTGAGAGAGATTTTCACAAACTCCGTTTCGCAAACGACATTTTAGGTCCAAAATGTAAAACAAACAGGCCCTAAGTAGATTTGAAATGCAGCCATTGTTATAGATCCCTGCCTTGCTGCTTGGGATGAAGACAACGTCCCAAAGAATGTAACAGCTGCAACTTTAACCAATAACAGAGACTCTACAACCAAGTGAATAAAAAATATTAAAGATTTGTCTTCAAGAATGTATCAAACATATTTCCAGTTTAGTTCTACTACAAAAGATTGATCAGACTCAACAAACAGTAGTCAGAAGAAAGAATTTTAACCCCAAAACACAGTCCTCTTTCCTTGAAATTTATGACAAATGAAAATGGTTATGTTTAGATTCAGATTAGAAAGGCCAAGGATTCAGATTCAGTGGTTATTAACATAAAGATGGAGCCACAATTATTCAGAAAAAATAAAAAACTACACATTACAGATGACATTCTTCTTATTATGAAAGATGGAATCGAAAGAAAATTAGATAAAGCAATCTAAAAAAAGTTATTAAACCAGACCAAGTGACAAGAAAGATGGATTTGATTTCGTACTTAAGTTTACATCAGTTTGATATAGAATTCTAATAGCTTTATCAAGAAAGGACTCATAGATCGAAGTCCCATAAAATTCAAAACTGGTTTGGCTGCAAAAATTACAAAGAAAGCTTGTAGGACTCCAAGCACACTGCAAATAACTATTGCTGATGGAATATAGCTTTTTTCATGGCCAAATTTAGCTACTGAGTCAATATTTGTTGATGATGTGCTACATTTAGGATATAAACAAAAAATGGAAAATTAATGCTGATAGATTAATCCAGGAAAGTTTACAAGTTGAAAGAAAAATGTGTGGTAGGTTAAATACAAGTTGAGAATATGTAATTCTTTTTAAGTGAAAATAGAATGAAAAATGAAGAATACGATTGATTATTCAAAATATTATGCATGTTCAATTTGTTATACAAAAAAAAAATATGCAAAGAAGAAAATCACTTTTTCCTATATAGAAAACTAAAGTCTTATAAACAACAATTAAAAATAGAATCAAACAAGAGAAACTTAATACCTTCAAACTTTGGCTGCGATATCTATGAATTCCTCTAAATTTTTTGGGTTATGATGATTCAATGATAACTTGTTTGATGTGTGATATCTTTGGCCAGACCTGTCCAACTCTCGGCTGTATCTTCTACATAATTCCGGACAATCTTTAATTTTTATATATTCAAGGTTTGGGAGGCGATGAAAATCATCAGGTAGCAGAAGCAAATTTGGACAATTATCAATTAAAAGTGTTTTCAGACAAAGCACAATTGACAATAAATTAGGAAGCAGAACAAGATTTTCACAGGAATAAATTCTCAAAGGCTGTAATGTGTTTGCGCATCCTTGCAACCATTGAGGAAAAGTCACCAGTTGTGGCAAAGAGTTAAAACATAATGACTTTAACCTTAACTTGGGGATTTTGTTGTCATGGCCCATTGATTGCATCCATCAATTATCAAATTCTCCAAGTTTGGAAAAGCGTGAAGTGACAAAGACTTTAGATTCCCACAACGATTAGTAATCAAGAATTTAAGACTAGGAAGCAGCATTCCATCAAACAATGACTTATAATTGTCACAAGAATGAACATATAAAAATTCCAGAGAATTCAATTTCGCAATCCCTTTATCTGGAAAATCGGATTGTCTTTGTGGTTATAACCAGTTTTTCAAGGTTGATCAAGTTTCCTATGCCATTGGGCAATGTTTGTGGTTCTGTGCATCCAGCGAGATTCAAAGTTTGCAAATTTTGGAGTTTGCACACGGAATCAGGAAGCCTCAATGTGCAAATTAATTTTGCAATTGCTTTCCTTTCACTTTGCAAATTTAGTATTCTGGCCACACTAATTGCTTTCGTTTCACTTCTGCCTATTCAATTCCCTAAACCTTAAACTAAACAACATGGCTGCATCACTCCTTTTCGGCATTGCAGAGTTGTTTATCGGGAAGCTTGCTTCTCGTACTATTAGAGAAGCTTCTCTTGCTCTGGGTGTGTACTAGGGCTGAGCAGCAACCCGAACACCGCCCGAAACCGTTAAAACCGTTTTCAAATTTGGTGCATCGGGCGGTATATAGCGGGTAATCGGGTTTTCGGGTAAAAGAGACAGGGTTTACATGGATATCAGTGGACGGGTTCGGTTATGCATAATATAACCCATCGAAATCCGAACCCGCCCGTAAATGCACACACAATTCACGATTTTGCTTAGCACAGCCAATAAATGCAAACACGTAATCAACTCATGCGTACATAGTATCCCACTTTGACTTTTCAGTTTTCACTTTCTTCACGTGACACATGAGTCATGATGACAGTTTTTATTAATTTTAATATTCAATACTTAATGCATATGTGTACACGGTATCCCACTTTACTTTTTTTGTTTTTACCTCTTTTTTCATCTGCTCAATTAATTAATATTAATTTCAATTCTTCGTCCATGAGAGTGAACAAATGCACATGTAGTACCATTTTGTTTCAGACGTATCCTTTTTTTTCTAACCCTAGTGCCATTTCCTCCTCCACCTGAGATCTACTTTCTAACGCACATCGCTGCCTTCCACCCCATTTTCGACCACCGTAGAACAACACAAAATCCAACCAATTAAAACTTTTCTTTCCTTCAGATTTACAGAAGCCATGTATCAGTTTTGAAGAAAAAGCAACACCGAAAAAACCTACCTCCATCTCCGGCGAGATTCCGACCATATCAACTCTACTTCTGCAAATCCATTTCGAACAAATGCTTCTACACGTCTTTGCGAATGAAACCCACCAACCTCCGTTGAGAACGTCACCGGCGACACAGATGGAGAATGAGGGGTCACAAACTCCCAAAATTTTATAACTTTTTTTGTTGCTTCACTTGTGAAGATGTTCTCTTCCCATGATAATAACATCTTCACGGAGAAGCAACGAAGAAACTTGTAAAAGCTTCAAAAATGGCAAGCATACAAGCCCCACAACAAAAAATTGCTCACCGGTTCTTTTCCTAATTTTGTGTTCTTTTCACCTTTTATAATCGCTGATCTCTCTTTTGTTCGCTCATGTTCTTTGTTTTAATCTCTTCTATTCTATGTTATTTTTTTTATTGTGGTTGCTATTATCTATTTCGAATTTGGGAAGATGATGAACGTACACGCCTACACGGTGAAGAATTTTTTTTGACAATCTATATTGGCCTACTCTAATCCACCCGAGAACCCGCCATCCGAAGCAACCGACACCCGACGAAACCGATGTTCAAGCCGGACGGAAATGGGCCACGTTATTTTACCTTTGGTTTTCATCGGGTTGGGCAAAATTGGCCTGAAACCGTCCAAAACCGACCGATGCTCTGCCCACGACGATCTGCAACAGATCAAAAATACCACCTCATTCATCAAAGATGTGTTGTTGGACGCTGAGCAAAAGCAACAGCAGAGCCATGAGTTGCGTGAATGGTTGAGACAGATCAAGCGCGTCTTCTCCGATGTCGAAGTCGTAATCGACGATTTCGAGTGCGAGGCATTGCGGAAGCACGTGGTCAACACTTCAGGTAACATCAAAAGAAAGGTACACCATTTCTTCTCATGTTCTAATCCTCTTGTTTACCGCCTTAGAATGGCACATGAAATCAAAGCTATCAAAGAGAGGTTAGATAAGGTTGCAGCAGACAGGCATAAGTTTGGCCTTTAAACCAATCACATTGATAATCGTGTTGTGCAAAGGCGGGAATTGACTCATTCCCATGTAAATGATTCAGATGTGATAAGAAGGGAACATGATAAAGAAGAAATCGTACATCTGTTACTGCAAGGCGATGATGATAAAGGTCGTCTTCTCTCTGTTATTCCAATTGTGGGAGTTGGGGGCTTAGGAAAGACTAAACTTGCAAAGTGGGTGTTTAATGATAAGAGTATAATTGAGTCTTATCCATTGATGATGTGGGTGTGTGTCTCTGATGATTTTGATCTTAAGCATATGCTTATTAAAATCCTCAATTCTGCTACTGAAAGTGATTCATCTCCTAAACCAATTCACCGAGAGAACTTTAAAACCTTTGATTTGCAACAACTACAAAATCATACGAGAAACACACTTTCTGGTCAAAAGTTCTTACTCATCTTGGATGATGTGTGGAATGAGGAGCGTGTCAAATGGGAAGAATTGAAGGGCTTAATACAAGTAGGTGCTAAAGGAAGTAAAGTCCTAGTGACTACACATAGCCACGCAGTAGCTAACGTGGTGGGCACTCAATCTTCTTACACTTTACAATATATTTCTGCAGAGGATTCTTTGTCTATTTTTGTCAAATGGGCTTTAAAAGAATGAGAAGAGAAAAAACATCCAGAATTGATGGAGATTGGGAAAGATATTGCGCAAAAATGTGGACGACTTCCATTGGCCCTCAGGACATTGGGGAGTTCCTTATTCTCAAAACTTGATATACAAGAGTGGAAGTTTGTGAGGGACAATGGGATTTGGAATTTACCACAAAAAGAAGATGATATTTTGCCTGCTATCAAATTGAGTTATGATCAATTGCCTTCTTATTTAAAACCATGTTTTGCTTGCTTTTCCCTCTTTGAAACGGACTTTGATTTTTATAGTCTTTATGTTACATTGCTTTGGCATGCACTTGGTTATCTTCCATCACCAAAAAAGGGTGAAAATTTGGAAGATATTAGCAATCTAATTTTGCATGAGCTGCAGTCAAGATCTTTTCTTCAAGATTTTGTTGAACATGGTGGTTTTCGTAAATTTAAATTGCACGATTTAGTGCATGATCTTGCACTTTATGTGGCAAGAGATGAGTTCCAACTGTTGAAATCCGAGGGTGAAAATATATCCGAGAATGTCTTGCATTTGTCATTTATTAAAAATGATTTGCCTGGACAAACTCAAATTCCTGCAGGTTTGAGAAGCATACTTTTTCCTAACGAAGCTAACAAGGCTTTCATGAATACTTTGATGTCAAGGTGCAAAAACTTGCGGGTTTTGCAATTAAGTTATTCTAGGCATGAGAGTTTGCCCCGCTCCATTGGTAAATTAAAACATTTATGATATCTCGATCTTGGGTTTAACAAAGAACTCAAGAGGCTTCCTGATTCCGTGTGCAAACTCCAAAATTTGCAAACTTTGAATCTCGCTGGATGCACAGAGCTTCAAACATTGCCCAATGGCATAGTCATCAAGTATATTAATGTAAGCGAAAGGTATCACAGCATGAAAACATAAAATTTGAGTCCTCACACTACCTACTACTGCGTCTTCTCCACCGTGCTCTCGTGTTCCCATTTCTTCCTCAAACCACTGAAAGCATTGCGACGTTCTTTACAACATGGCTTTCGTTAATGAGGTAATATTCATCATCTCACTTGCCAACTCATAATAATGTTGGAATCAAGTGGATTCAGAAACAATAACCCTTAATTGTTTTGATGACAACAAATGATTAAGAGAACAATTTATTCTCTAATGTGTTTGCTAGTATGCAGAAATCACTATTTATTAGAAGTCGTTATCTCAGAAGACTTGGTGAAATCTTGAATTTAACTTGACTAAGTCTGGGAGTGATCCTCTGTTTTTATGCTGACGTCACCTTGTGAAGCCTTGCTCTGCAGTTGGTCAACTCCACTTGTTCAGTCAATGCTCTGGTGACTCATAAGACTAGATTTTGACTTAGTCAACTATGTTGGACAGTCAACTCTGTTAGTGAACCAAGCTCTGAAAACTAGCTCTGGCCATGGGTCAACACATTAAACGGACCTTGGTTAATCTACCTATAGAAGCCTTCGTGCATGACCACAAGACTCTGTTGTGAAAGCCCATTGAATTCTACGTTGAAGAACTCAACTCTGTTTCAAGCTCACTCTGTAGTACAGTACTTGACTCTGGTTAAAACAATGTCAACGAATTTAATCGTCAAGGAAACTTGCTCTCGAAGTGTCTCATATTCAAAAAGCCCATAAGAGACAAAGATTCTGACTTTGTGTGCAATGCCCAGAATGCTTTATACAGTCTGAAAAGCGACGTGACCTGTAAAAGCCACAAAAATAGGATCTGAGGTTTTGACCTAGGGTAAAAAGAGACGTTGTGTAACAAAGACACTATTCTCAACCCTAGCTATATATATCTTACTTCAGTCACTGAAGTAAGTTAACGATTGAAAGGAAAGTGAATGCAAAAAAGGTATGAAGTGATCATACAGTGAGCGCCTACAATCTTATCAAACTTAAAAATCACTATTTTCTGAGACAGTGAGCAACCAAGAAATCTTTCAAGTCTCTGGGATCACATTGAACAAAGCACTTAACTGTTTTATTCTTTCTGTTTGAAAGTTATTATTTGTGCTAAAGTTCTTTATTGTAAATCCTCTCTGTGAGAGTTATTTGTGTATCGTTTCAAAACTCCTTTGAACTTGTATTAAGCCCAGTAGTAGCTGTATTCCTTAGAGGCTTGACTGTATTAAGTCGTTCTAAGAAGTTGTGAGTATAGCCAGTTTGGCAGTATTATACTCTCAAGTGTAATCAGGTTGATTATAGTGAAAAAATTCTTCAAGTGTGTGAAGGGACTAGACGTAGCTATCAGGTGATAGTGAATTAGTATAAATCACTGTGTCACTCTCTTCTCTCTTTTCTTCACTTACTGCACTATTTTATTAAAAAGTTGTTTAGAAGAAGTTTTTCATAAACACTTATATTTGTAAAAAGTTTTTAAAACCCAATTCAAACCCCCTTTCTTGTGTTTTTGCCACGTTCAATTGGTACCAGAGCTCGGCCTCTTGGTTGAGCACTTAACATTGTAAGAGGAAAATATCTTATTCTCTATTCATGGCAAGCAACGAAGTCGTGGTCACGTTAACCGTCCTCCTTTGTTCACTGGAACAAACTTCGACTACTGGAAAGATAAAGTTAAATCCTTCTTCGAGTCTTAACAACTCAAACTCTGGGATATGGTTCAAAAACAATACACCGAACCAGTTGATTCCAAAAAAAATCCCATTCCTAGGGATAGATGGACAGAAGAGCATAAGAAAGCTTATCAACTACATCAGAAAGCAAGATATTTTCTTATCTGTGCCATCTCCGAGAAGGAATACGAGAAATGCGAAAAAATGATACCGCCAAGGAAATTTGGGACTCATTGGCCTTGGCTTATGAGGGTACTTCCTTAGTGCAAGAAACCAAAGCTAATATCTTGGTGAGACATTATGAACTCTTCAAGATGGAAGAGGGTGAAAACATTGAAACTATGTTTGGAAGATTCCAAACACTAGTTCATGGTTTCAAGGTTCTTAAGAAAAGTTATACCACTGCTGATCACGTTAAGAAAATCTTAAGAAGTCTGCCAAAGAAGTGGAGACCTAAGGTCACTGCAATTCAGGAAGCAAAAGACCTGAATGTCTTGCGACTTGAAGATCTTCTGAGTTCGTTGAGAGCTCATGAGCTTGAGCTAGATGAAGAAGAACCTCCCAAGAAATCCAAGTCTATTGTTTTGAAATCTACAAACAAAGCATCTTCCTCCAAAGCTCTACAAGCTGAACTTGAAATAGACGAAGCATCGTTTGATGAGAGCGATGGAGACACAGACGAAGAAATTTCCTTAATATCAAGGAAAATTCAACGCATATGGAAAAACAAAGGAAGGTTCAGAAAGCAGTTCCACAAAAAGGACTCAAGGGAAAAGCAAGACTCAAGGGATAAGAAGGACTACAAGGACAAGAGCCAAGTTACTTGCTACGAGTGCAAAAAGCCAGGACATTTCAAGTCTGAATGTCCACAGCTTGAGAAACCAAGGAAAGCTGGTTTTAAAAGCAAGAAGAAGAAAGGTCTCATGGCAACATGGGATGATTCTGATTCATCTTCATCTGATGATGATTAGGAACGTGCAAATATGGCTCTAATGGCTACCACAGGGTCAGACAGTGAAGAAGAAGATGAAGAGGTAGATTCTAATCCATCTTCTGATATTGAAATAGCTTTTGATGAACAATTACATGAGTCTTCCAAACTCAACACTGAGTATAAAGCTTTGAAAAAGAAATTCTCAAAACTTTTAAAAGAATTTCAAATACTCAATGAGGAGGATGAGAAGCTCAAAGCTGAAAATCACCACTTAGTGAATGACAGCTCTAAGACTGAGGAAAAGGTTGAATGCAACTCTTCAAAATATGAAGAGGGATTTCAAAAATTCATTGTTGAATGTGTTACGCGAAGCAAACAAGCATCTATGATTTGGGGTGTAAGCCAAAATGGCAAAAAGGGTCTTGGTTACAAACTAGAGGAACCCACTTTTCAAAACACAAATTTGAAAACCAAAGATACCAACAATTATAGTGACTGTCTGCTTTGTACCTTCTGTAATAAGAAAGGACACATTAGAAGTACTTATTATGAATTGAAAAATAAGAAGGACAAGTCTCCTTCTAGAACTAACAAAAGAGGACCCAAAAAGATTTGAGTACCTAAGGACAAAATTATATATGTTGCAGATCTGCTTAGCAACAGAGTTACAACACCAGTCCTGGTACTTGGACAGTGGATGCTCACGTCACATGACGGGAGAAAGGCGTATGTTCCAAGAACTCCAACTTAAAGAAAGTGGAACAGTAGGTTTCGGAGGAAACCAAAAAGGTAAAATCATTGGAAGTGGAAAAATTGGTGAGAAAATCCTACCTTCTATTGATAATGTCTTATTGGTTGATGGCCTGAAGCATAACCTACTAAGTGTAAGTCAATTATGCGATAGTGGTTATGATGTTGGCTTTAGTGATAATGCCTGTACAGTCAAAAGCAAAAGGGATGGATCCATTTTCTTTAAGGCAAAGAGAAAGAACAACATTTATAAAATAAAACTTTCTGAGTTGGCAAATCAAAATGTAAAATGCCTTTTGTCAGTAGATGAAGAGCAATGGATTTAGCACAAAAGATTGGATCATGCTAGCTTGAGGTTAATCTCAAAGCTTAATAAGAAAGAACTTGTTAGAGGGCTACCAAATCTTAGGTATCAATCTGATGCTCTTTGTGAAGCATGTCAAAAAGGGAAACAAATAAAAACTTCTTTTGAGTCCAAAAACACTGTTTCCACCTCAATGCCACTTGAGCTTTTGCATTTAGATTTATTTGGACCAACTAGGACAGCATCTTTGTCTGGAAAGAAATATGGTATTGTTATTGTTGATGACTATACTAGATGGACATGGCTAAAATTCTTAGCTCACAAGGATGAGTCATTTGCAATATTTTCTGTGTTCTGCAAACAAGTGCAAAATGATAAAGGTTTTTGTATTACAACTGTTATACCCTAATTTTGTCCACTTATCTCCTGTAATTTATTTTTATTGTTGTTTTTACTTTATTCTTAACAACACATTTTGGGGTCATTTTGTTAAATCCTTTGGGCTAATTTCATCCCAATTACAATAAAAAAGGGAGGAACAAGTTGTTGGCCTTTTTGTTGCAAATCACAATCACAAGTATAAGTCCAATAATAATAACCATGTTCATTCCAATACAGTCCAAAGTACAAACCAAGCCCAAAAATCACAAAATCAAAAAAAGAGGGGAAAGCAAAAGAAAAACAGAACAGAACAAAAAAGAAAAAAAGCAAAAAAAAACAAAATAGCAAAAGCAATGCAGGAACGCTGGCATGCAACAACCAACAGCAACAGAGGTTGGGGCAGAAGCATTTTGAGAATGGGTCCAATATGCTTTCTTCTTGTTCCTTTGTTTCTTTCCATTTCTTCTCCAACCAAGCAGCTTTGCAGGCACCACCCAGAACCACCAGCTCTCCTCTGCATCACCAACCATACCTGCAGCAAACAGCCAATACAAGGGTCAGCAACCATTGTCCTATTGGAGCCCATTTGCACTATAAATGCAACAACAGAACAGCAAAGAAGGGGGAAATTCTGGACGTTTTTACCACCAATCAAAGAATTAGAGGCTCCACACTGAAGCCCTAATTCACCAAGTCAAAAAAAAACAACAAACAGAAGCAAAAAAAAAAGAGAGGAAACAGAAGCAAAGAAAACGCAGAAGAAGCAGGGTGAAGCAGAAGAAGAGGATGGTAACCCTCTAATCCCTCTCAGGCTCGCACCCCTCCTCCCCTCCTTCTTCTTCCACGCCGCGCCACCCCTCCTCCCCTTTTTCTTCTCCCACGCCTCGCCACCCATCCTCCCCTCTCCTTCTCGAGCGCAGCCGCGCGCGGCCAAGGGCTGGCGCGTGGCGGCCGCACCCCCTCCCTCACCCTCTCGCCATCCTTCTTTCTCTCTTTCTCTCTCTCTCTCTCTCCATTTTTTTTTCTGGTTCCAGCGGCGCTGCTTGTCTTCATTTGATGTGTGTTTGTGTGTGTGTGTTTTAGGTTTAGCATCCCCCCTTTTTCCCTCGTGCGCCCTGCTTCTTTTTTTTATTTTTATTCATTTTTTTTTCTTTTCTCTTCTTTGATTGGGTTCCAGCCCGTTTTTATCTTTTTTTCTTTTTTGGGCATCCGTCCATTTATCCTCTCTTTTTTTTTTACGCTTTGGGCATCAGCCCACTCATTTTTTTTCCTTTTACGCTTCGGGCTTCAGCCTATTAGACTTCTCCTTCCCCCTTTTTTTACATACTTGCTAACCCCTTTTTTTATATATAGTTAGTCTTCTCTTGTTAAGTATTGGGCTTTAGCCCATTTGTTTTTTTTATCATTTATTTAATAAACATGAACATTTTTTTATACTGGACAAACTAGTACAGTTTAATTCAACTAAACTTCACATACAATTTTTGAGGCCCTATTTTTCTTGAAAATCACATGATAAAAATCATGAAAATTACTTTACTAGTGATGATTACTCGAGATTTCTTCCCGTTTAGTCATTACAAATATCTTAATTTTCTAAATAAAAATGGGTTATTAGTGAGGACCACTCTTGATTGCTTCTTGTTTAGTCCCCATGAAAACCTATCCTCTTCATAAAAATAAAATTAAGTTTTTTTTTACTAGTAATGATCACTCGAGATTGCTTCTCGTTTGATCATTACGAACACAGTTAATTTTCTAAACAAAATGGGTTATTAGTGAGGGCCACTCTTGATTGCTTCTTGTTTGGTCCCTACAAAACCTACCTTTTTCCCATAAAAAATATAAAATTAAAATCAAACAACACACAACCATTTTCTACCCAAGAATTACGTAGCCTTTGATATCTCCACTGCACCCGGAGATACGTAGGAGCAGGAGCCCACTCCTGTCAAGCGCAAAAATAAACGACTTTTATTAAGTCATTTTTTTATCTTGGTTAATTTTTTTTTAAACAAAAGGGAAATAAATATTTTTTTAGAAGTTAATAAATTTTGCACAATTAATTAGAGGTAACCTTTTTCGAAAGGATGTTGTAGGGTGCTAATACCTTCCCTACACATAATCGACTCCCGAACCCAAATCTGGTCTCAAGGACCATTTTTCTTCAAAAAAATGGTTTTTTCCAATATTTTCCCTATGAAATAAATTATTGGTGGCGGTTCCATTAAACTCGAATAAATCCCTCCGGATTTTTCGGTCGCTACAGCTGGCGACTCCACTAGGAAACTTTAGAGAGTCAAGCCTAACATAATTAATTGTGCCAAATAATTAACTTCATTTTTTCTTTGTTATTCTTTTTTTAATTCCCCTTCTTTTTATTTTTATTTTTTTTCTTTTGTAAATATTTATTTATTATTTATTTGTTTAATTTTAATTTGTTGTGAATATTGTGTATATGTAAAACATTAGGATAGACGACTATATTTGTATGCTTTGTTTGTTTTGCAGCTTGGGTAGTATTAGGGTGTTGCCCCTCTCACACACCGCACTTACACGTTCGCACACACATGTGAGTAAGGCCCTATACCCGGGTCAGAGCAAAGCTTAAGTTGAGTGGAGGTTCGGTGATAGTCAATTGGAATTTGCTTTCCTTCTGGCTATTGCGAGAACTTCATCTAGAGTGTGCTCCCTCTGAGTATTCCGCACCGGATAGTTATCTATCGTTGTGGTTAATATTCAGGAGGAGACTTTAGCTCTAGAGGCCTTTGGTGAGAATGTGATTAGAGCCACCATGAGATCTATCACTCAATACAAGACTATAGACCCCTTAGGCTAGAAAAATCTCTAATTTTAGGTTTAACCCATTTTAGACACAAGGGGCGTCATATCATTTTTGTTCTTCCACCAAAAATCTGTTATATCACGTCCATGCATAAAAAATGGTCTACTAAATCACATATTTCTGTGCATGCTACATGAATAGTCATCATCATCACTCAACATTATATCTTCATGCATTCATACTTCCAAAAAAAAACATGTTGAATTTTTTAAAAAAAATGTCATTCATTCTCATTTCATTTTAGGTGCCAGGGAAGCATAGGAACTCAAAGTTTGGCTGCAAGTATTTTGTGAGATAATATGGGATCAAGCGGCGAAACTGTCCCCTTAAAGAAGCACATACATCCGAGGATAAAAAAGCCTGAAATAGAAAGCCTGAAGAAGTGTGCCAATTTAATGACGACGAGCATTCAGCGTATAACCTTCATTGGAAAGTATGGGAATATTCTCAAGTTGCTAGAGGTGGATGTGCAAGTAAATGCCATTTCTGCACTTATCCAATTCTATGATTCTCCCATGAGGTGCTTCACTTTCAAGAATTTCCAAATGGCTCCCACACTGGAAGAATTTGCTCGGATTTTAGGATACTCGACCGAAAACATGAAACCCTACCAACGCACCCGAGATTTTGATCTCCTGCAAGAGGTTGCTATAATTCTGAAAGTCAAGGAGGATGAATTAAAGAAAAGAAAGTTAAACCGAAATGGTGTTGAAGGGTTTCCGCTAGAGTATTTTGAAGAAAAGATGAGGCATTTGGCTAATGTTCAAGATTAGGCATCTTTCATGGAAGTGTTGGCTCTTACAATTTTTGGAATTATGTTATTTCCACGCATTGATGGCTATATAGACTTGGCCTCGATTGATGTGTTCTTAGCCTTTAAAAAAGGAAAAGAGAGCCCGGTGTTAGCCATTCTTGCGGATACTTATTGTGCCCTCACTCATTGTCATGAAAAAAAAGGGAAGAAACTATCAAGCTGCTTATCCACTCTCTATGTGTGGCTTGTCACCCACGTATTCGGAAATAGGAAAATATCATGTCCCTTTGCAGACTTCAACGCATGTGATGTAGGGGTCAGAGATGGAGATCGGTGGGCTGTAACTCTAGGAGATCTTGATGAAAAGACGGTCCGATGGTACCCAGGGTGGTTGGATATACATGAAATAATCTATCAGTGCGGGAATTTCCCTAATGTTCCACTTATAGGAACAAGAGGATGTATTAACTATAATCCTTCTCTGCTGCTAAGACAACTTGGTTATCCTATGATGAATCCACCGTCAGATCAGATGACGACCCCCTTTGTGGTATATGAGTTCGATCAAGGAAATGGCGAAATGCTTAGAAAGGTCTGACATGCTTGGGACCAAGTCACTCGGAAAGGGAAAGTTCTCGGAAAAAGAAGCATTGGTGCTACGGATAGTTACCACCAATGGATCGTAGGGTTCGAGAAATCAAATTGCCATTCCATGGTACACCCCCACCGGAACCAGAAGCACCGGAATCTATCCCTATTACGAGTAAAGAGATGGAAGAGATTAAAGCGACATTGTCAAAATCTAATGAGGAAAAGGAAGAATTACAAGCAAAGGTTAGAAAAGGCACTTCAAGAGAACAAGTACTTACAGTCGGAAAATATCCTAAAAGGGAAGTTCATTGAGAGAAGCAACAAAAGGACAAAAGTAGAGGAAAAGAGTAAGCATGATGTTCAACTTTGTCTGAGAGGGGCAAATGAAGAGCTAGAGCTGCGTAATCAAGAGAGGGATAAGGCTATAGAAAACGCTTATATATGGAAGGGATTGTGGAAAAAGTCCTCGGTTACCGAAAAGAATTTGCAAGAGGAGCTTGAAGGTCTAAAGCAACATCTTGAGAAGGTAGTAGCTGGGTATGAGAACCGAGCCCAAAAGGAGAAGCAATACAAGGAAGAAATAGAAGAGATGCTTGTGAAATATCAAGATCTTGTTTGAAAAAGAACAAGAGGATGCAAATGAGTTGCGGAACTATATTGAATATCAAGAGAAGATCTATGATGACCTAAAAAATAAAAGCACGTATTGGGAGAATCGTTTTACAAAACTGGCCAGTCAGATAGAAAATCAAGCGCTCTTTAATGAACAGAGGAATGAAGGCATGCATTGGAGGGACTGTTTTTCAAAGTTGGCAAGTTTGGCCAATCAAGCAATCATAGATATCTCAAGGCGTCTAGAGGAGGCTGATGCGGCGATGCACCCACTAAATACTCCAGTCAATGTTTACAAGTTTATTGAATTTTGTAAAAGTTTGATAGAAGAATTAAGAGAAAAGGCTGGTTGTCCTATTAAGAAGAAAAAAAGGACAGCTAATTGATGAGATTTTAGTTTGAATGAATTGTACTATTTATCGTTCTCATCAATAAAGGATTTGTCACTTTGCTTATTGATCCCATTTTATTCTCCAAATTACTTAATAATGATAAACAGATAATTACAACAAAGCAATGAGGCCTATGGTTCCCTGGTACAAAATGAATAGACTCATACATCCACATCCATTCATTCATTTTTTTCTTACATACTCATATCATTTTTTTTAATCACTCAGAAAATAATCAAACAAACTGGTTCCTCGACACCCTTATCGAACTCGCTCTCAATCAAGGATCATAAATGACCAAGAGATGAAAGAGGACGTCAATCAGCTGAAGGAACAGATGAGCAAAGTTTTGGAGCTTCTGCAATCCCTAAACAAAGACAAGGCTGCAGATGGGGCATCTCCAGCAGTGAATGATGAAAGTCAAGCTACACCTTCCCACCCACCTGGCTTCGGTCCTATGCAGTTGCAATACGGTCTCAATACTCAAGGGATGATGGTACCTTTTGCAATTTACCCGCAGGGTCCTACACACTCACCAGTTAGCAACCCTCAGAATCAAGTACCACAGTTCCCACTTTACGGACTCCCGCCTGGTTACACGCCACCTATAGCCAATGATGATACTACAAACCATAACCCCCAAGGCCCACAGGCACAACAGTTCCCACTATTTGGTCTCCCTCCCGGTTACACACCGCCAGGTGCTAACAATAACTCTGCAGAAACTGATTCTCAAACACTTGTTGTGCAAGATGTAGCTCAAGGATCCGGCTCCGGTACTGAAACCATACCAGTTCAAAGCTCAACTCCTGGCTTCATGACATACACCTTTCCACCTGGTTATGCACCATCCTATCTCGGGAATACTCAAGGAGTCAGTACACCCGTAGTGGCCCCCGTGGTGAATCCCTCACCATTTGGTTACCCCTATTATATTCAAGGAAATCCATTGAATCCCCAGACTAACCGCATTGCCTGGTCTCCAGCTATGGGGGGACCCAATCTGAGCATCCCAGTTGGGAATCAGTGGTCTGATACGAAGTTGCAAATCCTCAAAGATAGGCTAAGAGCTGTAGAAGGAGTAAGTTATCTCAGTTCAAGTATCGCTTCAGATCTTTGTCTCGTACCGGATGTGGTTGTACCACCGAAGTTCAAGGTGCCAGACTTTGACAAGTATAAAGGGACAACTTGCCCAAAAAGCCACTTGACCATGTACTGTAGGAAGATGGCGTCCTATGCACATGATGACAAATTTCTGATTCACTTCTTCCAAGATAGTTTAACAGGGGCAGCGTCGAGTTGGTATACACACCTTGAGCGATCTCATATTCGCTATTGGAAAGATTTGGCATATGCCTTTTTGAAGCAGTATAAGTATAACATTGATATGGCTCCTGATAGAATGCAGTTGCAAAACATGGCAAAAAGAGACAATGAGACTTTCAAGGAATATGCCCAACGATGGAGAGGACTGGCAGCCCAAGTGGAACCGCCTCTAATTGAAAAAGAAATGGTGGCCATGTTCATGATACTCTTCAATCACCCTTCTATGACAAAATGATCGAAAGTGTATCATCAAACTTTTCAGATATGGTCATCGTAGGGGAAAGAGTTGAAGGAGGAAGGAGGAATGAGGAATGGAAAGATTGCCCAAAGTTTTGCTGGAACTAGTAATATCAAGAGACCCCCAACAAACTTCGTAAAGAAGAAAGAAGGGGAAACCAATGCTGTGATGACGAGCCCGGGAGGACAAACACAAGGAAAACCACCTCAATTCTTTACCAATTTCCCACATCCTTTTCCATACCCCTACTTCCCACCTCCATACATTGCCGCCGCCTCTCATAATCCTACCCCCGGCCAAACCAAACAATGATGCCCTTTCGACCACCTTCTCCCATCCAAACACAAGCACAGCCAGTTGCTCCTACCCAACCGAACCAAAACCAGAAACAACCAAATGACCAAGAAAAGAAAGCAGTCCAATTTGATCCTATTCCCATGACCTATACGGATTTGTTCCAGCACCTCATCAGTAACTCCTTGGTCTCTCCGCGCTCAATGAAACCACTCCAACCTCCCTTCCCAAGAGGGTATGACCCAAATGCCAAGTGTGAGTTTCTTGCAGGGGCAGTAGGTCACACAACTGAAAATTGCAAAGCTTTGAAGTATGTGGTTCAAGATCTGATCAATGCCAAATGGTTGAGTTTTAAGGAGGATAGCCCTAATGTGGGTAGTAATCCCCTTCCAGGTCATGGAGGTTCAGCAGTCAACGCCATTATTGAAGAATTTAAGAATCAGCCCCTGATAATGAAAGTGGAAGATGTTCGTACTCCCTTAAGGATCATTTATGCCAAACTCTGCAAGTTCGGTATAATTGAGATGAAACACGCTGAGAGGGACTTGTGTAGCTTGCATCCTGATGACAATCATTGCATAGAGGAGTGCGAGGAATTCAGGCAAATTCTCCAAGAATTGTTAGACAGACACTTGATACAGATAGGTTGTGTGAAAAAAGATGAAAACATATTGACCCTTCAATCAAGTGAAGATAAAAACACGACCTTCCCAAAACCATTGGAGATTTGTTACAACAAGCCAGTCCGAGGTGTGCCTAAACCGATAACTATTCATGTACCAACTCCTTTCCCTTTCAAGAACGTTAATGCAGTGCCATGGGATTACAATATGAAGGTCTTTGTGGACAATTTAGGGGATGACCAGTTAAAAGCGGCATCTGGATCTGGCAATCCTGCTATCACTAACATCTCGGGAATCGGTGGGATGACCCGAAGTGGACAAATTTATACCCCTATCGGACCCATGAACAAAGCTCGCAAGGGAAAAGATAAAGAAGAAGAGTCCATTGATAAAGATGTGGGTAAGAAGGCAAAGAAAGAAGAAGAAAACAAGAAAGTAGTGTCTGAAGAAGAGGTTTGTGAATTCCTGAAATTTATGAAGCAGAGTGAATACAAGGTGGTGGATCAGTTGAATCATACTCCTGCAAAAATATCTGTGTTATCACCGCCACTCGAAGCGCCATAGGGAATCATTGATGAAAGTGCTAAATGAAGCCCATGTCACCCATGACATCACGGTGAATCAATTCGATGGGATTATGGGTAATATTGTCGCTAGTAATTACCTTACCTTCACCGATGAAGAAATTCCAGTTGAAGGAATGGGGCATAACAAAGCATTGCACATCTCTGTGAAGTGTGGGAACTATATCCTTGCTAGGGTACTCGTCGATAACGGGTCATCTCTAAATGTTATGCCAAAATCTACCTTGGCAAAGTTGTCTGTTGATGGATCGTATATGAAGCCCAGTACCATGGTGGTAAGAGCCTTCGATGGGTCTAGAAGAGAGGTTATTGGAGAAATCGAGCTACCTATACAAGTTGGCCCTCGCACATTCGAGGTAGTCTTTCAGGTGATGAAAATTGTACCAGCATACAGCTGCCTCCTTGGAAGACCATGGATCCATTCAGCTGGAGTTGTGCCTTCAACCTTACACCAAAAGCTGAAATTTTCAATGGATAATAAGTTGGTGACTGTCTCTGGTGAAGAAGAGATGCTAGTAAGCAAGCCATCCTCCACGCCCTATATTGAGGCTACAGAAGAAGCTCTTGAGACGTCTTTTCAAACGTTAGAGATTGCGAATGCCACCTTTGCGGGAGAATGAGTCCTAATGAAGAAACCAAAGCTGTCCGAAACCTCCATGATGATCGCTAAAGTTATGATGAAAGGAGGGTATCAGGCCGGATGTGGATTGGGAAGATATGAACAAGGGATCGTGATGCTGGTAGAACTTCCAGATAACAGAAACAGATATGGGTTGGGATACGAACCTAACAGGTTTGACAAAAAGAGAATCGCCAAAGAAAGAAAAAAAAAGAGGATAGCTAATTTGGAAGGCGGGAGCCAAAAGATGAGAGTATCCCCATCTGTGACATCGTGCAAAGCTTTCTGAGTGCGTGAATATTGAATCAATCGGATAGCGACTATCAAGGACGATCGCAAAGGCGTAAAACGACAATGTCAACCTTGTCCACCCTTGCTCGCCGAATGAAGAACTTGGAAATTGGGAGATCGTTGAGTTTCCCGTGATCTTTGATTCAAAGTAATTATGTAATGCAAATTCTATTGCTCTGCCCAAGGCTTTAGAATAATTTATTGTCAAAAGGGCGCACATTTTTATTTCAGTACCATTATCAATAAAATGCACTTTGAATTTACCAATCATTTCTCTTTTCTTTCCTTTTCCATCTTTTCCATCTCTCTTCATCTTTTTCCGCTTTTCATTTCGTCATTTTTTTAACTAATGCAGATCCAAAAATATTGTCTTTGAAAATAACGATGCCAGTAACTCATACTATAATTTTGAATACCCCATTAATCATACTGAGGAAGATAATGAGGACAATTGGGATACCCCTCCTGAATTAATGAGGTTGATGGAACAAGAAGCTAAAGTGATTCAACCTCACGAGGAAGAAACTGAAGCAATCAATCTGGGCACTGAAAAAGACAAGAAAGAAGTTAAGATCAGCACCACAATGAAAAGCAGTGAGCAAGAAAAATTGGTTAAACTCCTATTTGAATATGTCGATGTTTTCGCGTGGACATCCCGAGATATGCCTGGATTAGATAATAGCATAGTCGAGCACAAATTGCCATTAAAACCTGAGTGCCCACCAGTCAAGCAGAAGTTGAGAAGAATGAAACCAGAGATGTCACTCAAGATTAGAGATGAGGTAAAAAAACAGTTCGACGCCGGTTTTCTGGCTGTAGCAAAATACCCTCAATGGGTGGCTAATATTGTCCCAGTCCCAAAGAAAGATGGAAAGGTCCGAATGTGTGTTAACTATAGAGATCTAAACAGGGCCAGCCCTAAGGATGACTTCCCTTTGCCACATATTGATGTCTTGGTAGATAGCACTGCTCAACACTCTGTCTTCTCTTTCATGGACGGATATTTTGGCTATAATCAAATCAAGATGGCTCCCAAGGATATGGAGAAAACCACGTTTATCACTTTATGGGGAACTTTCTGTTACAAAGTAATGCCGTTTGGATTAAGAAATGCTGGGGCAACATACCAAAGAGCAATGGTGGCTTTGTTCCATGACATGATGCACAAAGAGATAGAAGTCTATGTGGATGACATGATTGTAAAGTCCAAAACAGAGGAAGATCATGTTATTAACCTACAAAAGCTTTTTGAGCGACTGAGGAAGTATAAACTCTAGTTAAATCCGGCTAAGTGTAGCTTTGGTGTAAGGTCAGACAAGCTCTTGGGCTTTATAGTCAGTCAAAAAGGAATAGAAGTTGATCCGGCCAAAGTAAAAGCAATCCTGGAAATGCCAACTCCTCGCATCGAAAAAGAAGTTCGTGGTTCCTGGGAAGATTGAACTACATCGCCAGGTTTATATCTCAGCTAACTACTACTTGTGAGCCAATTTTCAAGCTGCTGTGTAAGAATCAGGAAACCAAATGGAACGACGATTGCCAGAAAGCTTTTGAGAAAATCAAACAGTACTTACAAGATCCACCGGTTTTGGTGCCCCCTGTGCCAGGGAGACCCCTCATCATGTACCTAACAGTATTGGACGGATCAATGGGTTGTGTGCTAGGACAACATGATGAATCTGGTAAGAAGGAGCATGCCATTTACTACTTGAGCAAGAAATTCACTAGCTGCGAGACGAGGTATTCATTGTTAGAATGAACATGTTGCGCGTTAACCCGGGCCGCACATCGTTTGAGACAATATATGCTATCCCATACAACTTGTTTGGTGTCCAAAATGGATCCGATCAAGTATATTTTTGAAAAGCCTGCTCTGACAGGAAGAATTGCTCGTTGGCAAATGTTGTTATCTGAGTATGATATTGTGTATGTCACCCAAAAGGCAATTAAAAGCAGTACCTTAGCTACTTGGCTCATCAACCTGTGGAAGACTATCAGTCAATGCAGTGTGATTTCCCAGACGAAGACATAATGGCTCTATTTGAAGGAAAAGAAACCCCCGACGATGAAAAATGGATCTTGTTGTTTGATGGTGCTTCTAATGCATTGGGACAGGGGATTGGAGCTGTGCTGATTTCCCCAGAAGGTCATTTCATCCCATTTACTGCGAGATTGTGTTTTGATTGTACAAACAATATGGCAGAGTATGAGGCATGTGCCATGGGCATTCAAGTGGCCATTGAATCGAATGTCAAAATTCTCGAAGTATGTGGAGACTCAGCTTGGGTTATCCATCAGTTAAAAGGCGAATAGGAAACGAGGGATTCCAAATTAGTTCCATACCACGATCACATCAAAGAATTGATGGAGCAGTTTGATGAAATCACCTTCCATCACATTCCGCGTGAAGATAATCAGCTAGCTGACGCCTTAGCTACTCTATCATCAATGTTCAAAATCAGTAACAGGGAGAACCTGCCGCTCATAAAAATACAGAATCACGATCGGCCAGCACACTGCCTAGCAATAGAAAGAGAGCCTGATGGCAAACCCTGGTATTACGACATCAAACGATACATCACAAGTAGATAATATCCTCCTAATGTCTCAGAGAATGATAAAAGGGCATTAAGTCGGTTGGCAATGAGATTCTTTCTAAACGGCGAAGTGCTTTATAAGAGAAACCATGACATGGTACTTCTCAGGTGTGTTGATAAGACGGAGGCGGAAAAGATTACGCGAGAGGTTCATGAAGGTTCCTTTGGAACTCACGCAAATGGGCATGCAATGGTAAGAAAAATCTTGAGGGCTGGCTATTATTGGTTGTCTATGGAGACTGATTGTTTCAGTTACGTGAAGAAATGCCACAAATGTCAGATTTACGCCGATGACATCCATGTGCCACCAGTCTCTTTGAACATCTTAACAGCACCATGGCCATTCTCAATGTGGGGATTGGATGTCATTGGACCCATTGAACCTAAGGCATCAAATGGACATCGCTTCATTCTTGTCGCAATCGACTATTTCACTAAATGGGTCAAGCGGCTTCATATGTGAGTGTGACAAAAAATATGGTTGTCAAATTCATCAAGAGAGATTTGATCCGCCGCTATGGTTTGCCAAATAAGATCATCACCGATAATGGGACTAATTTGAACAACAAGATGATGAAGGAGCCGTGTAATGACTTCAAGATCCAACATCATAATTCCTCACCGCATCGCCCAAAGATGAATGGGCGATTGAAGCTACAAATAAGATCATCAAGAAGATTGTCCAAAAGATGGTGGTAACATTTAGAGATCGGCATGAAATGCTCCCTTTGCCTTACACTGCTATCGAACTTGGTTCGCACCTCAACAGGGCAACCCTTTCTCGGTGTACGGAATGGAAGCAGTGCTCCCCATTGAAGTCGAGATCCCCTCGTTAAGGGTATTGATGGAGACAAAACTAGAAGAGGCAGAATGGGTTCAGGCTCGGCTGGATCAATTGAATCTCATTGAAGAAAAGAGAGTGATGGCATTATGTCATGGACAACTATATCATCACAGGATGAAGAGGGCTTACGAAAAGAAAGTTCGCCCTCGGGAATTCCAAGAAGGAGACCTAGTACTCAAGAAGATTTTGCCCATCCAAAAGGATTCTTGTGGAAAATGGACTCTGAATTATGAAGGCCCGCATGTTGTGAAAAAAGCTTTTTCTAGAGGAGCCTTAATCCTCACAAGGATGGACGGTGAAGATCTCCCGCTCCCAGTAAACTCTGATGCAGTCAAAAAATATTATGCCTAAAAAATATATAAGGGGCGAAGCAAAAATGAGCTCGCTAGGTTGAAAACCTGAAAGGGCGACCTAGGTAAAAATTAAAGCGCCCTGTTGGATTGAAAACTTGAAAAGGCAATCCAAGAAAAAGTTAGGGTCTGAAATTGGACATTAAAGTCAGCTGATGCATCAAAAGACTCTTACCTAACTGGGGTAGTTCTATATATTTTCAGAAGTAGGGTAATGAGTATTCAAAGTTATGGATATGGGAAGCTGACATTTGTTCCTACAAAAACACAAACTATAAAATATCTGCTTAGTTATTGTCCTTCTTTGTTCTTTTTCTTCTTCCCGCATTTTTCTTGATGTATTTTCAAGTCTGTGTAACTTCAGTCCTTGTACACATGACTCTTTTTGAATACCAAACACCTCCGTTCTCGTATTTCAAAATGTTGTTTTATGATAATAAGCACTGAATTGTGAAGCATGTGATGATATGGGAAAGCATTACGGTTATTATATTCATCTTAAGAATCACGAGGAAACGCCAAATCTCAACAAATAAATTTAAAAGGCAAAGGGATTACCTTTAAAAAGTAACTAGCGCTGCATCGATAACTTGCGCTCCCTCCCAGTCAAAAGTATAGTATGAGTAAACCCGATGAACCTCAGTTTTGTCCCATATCTTTAAGCACTAGAGATCATACGGGATGAGGAACCAGTGCAATAAAATAATAATCACATTGCATACATGCACCACATATCATCTATTCATGCATCATCTTCATGTCATAACCTTTTCAGCCGCTGTGTTACGCTTGGTCCATGCATCAAGTATCGATCCTTCAGTATTGTTTTCAAAACAATGTGCCGAGCATTGGTCTTTTATTTTTGCTTTCTGAGCGATACGCCAAGTATCGCTCACTCTTTATTGCTTTCCGATCACCGCGTCAGTACCCGACCTGGTGGAGATCCTTCTTTATAGTTTTCTGGTAAACGAGTCGAGCATCACCCCTTTTTATTGCTTTAAGATTACCGCGTCAGTACCCGACCTGGCGGTAATCCCTCATTATTGCTTTTTGACCAACATATCAGTTCCGGACCTGATGTTGATCCTTCTTTATTGCTTCCCATCGACGCGTCAATACCCTACTTGGCGTCAAACCTTCCGACATCAGTGCAGACTGACCGGTGATCCTACTTTATTGCTTCCCATCGACGCGTCAATACCTTATTTGGCGTCGAACCCTCATTATTGCTTTCCGATCACCGCGTCAGTACCCGACCTGGCGGTGACCCTTCTTTATAGTTTTCTGATAAACGCGCCAAGCGTTAATCACTCATTACTGCTTTTTCAATCACCGCGTTAGTACCTGACCTGGCGGTGACCCTTCTTTATAGTTTTCTGATAAACGCGCCAAGCGTTAATCACTTATTACTGCTTTTTCAATCACCGCGTCAGTACCAGACCTGGCGGTGACCCTTCTTTATTGCTTTCCAATAAACGCGCTAAGTGTTAATCCCTCATTTTTGCTTTCCTACCACCGCGTCGGTACCCGACCTGGCAGTGACCCTTCTTTATTGCTTTCCGATAAACGCACCAAGCATTAATCCTTCACTGTCATTCCTCACCCCATCCCTCGTTATCCTGGTTCGGGACAAAATTAGTGTCTTTATCTTTACTTCTATTTTATGACGAAAATATGAAAACCTTTGTTATTCACGTTTTCTAATAAAATATAACTAAAGAGGGGCAGCTGTTATACTCTAATTTTGTCCACTTACCTCCTGTAATTTATTTTTATTGTTGTTTTTACTTTATTCTTAACAACACATTTTGGGGTCATTTTGTTAAATCCTTTGGGCTAATTTCAGCCCAATTACAATAAAAAATGGAGGAACAAGTTGTTGGCCTTTTTGTTACAAATCACAATCACAAGTATAAGTCCAATAATAATAACCATGTTCATTCCAATACAGTCCAAAGTACAAACCAAGCCCAAAAATCACAAAATCAAAAAAAAGAGGGGAAAGCAAAAGAAAAGCGTAATGTAACAAAAAAAGAAAAAAGCAAAAAAAAAAACAAAATAGCAAAAGCAATGCAGGAACGCTGGCATGCAACAACCAACAACAACAGAGGTTGGGGCAGAAGCATTTTGAGAATGGGTCCAATATGCTTTCTTCTTGTTCCTTTGTTTCTTTCCATTTCTTCTCCAACCAAGCAGCTTTGCAGGCACCACCCAGAACCACCAGCTCTCCTCTGCATCACCAACCATACTGCAAAGAAATGTACCAATACAAGTGGTCAAGAACCATTGTCCTATTGGAGCCCATTTGCACTATAAATGCAACAACAGAACAGCAAAGAAGGGGGGAATTCTGGACGTTTTTACCACCAATCAAAGAATTAGAGGCTCCACACTGAAGCCCTAATTCACCAAGTCAAAAAACAACAACAAACAGAAGCAAAAAAAACAAAAAAAGAGAGGAAACAGAAACAAAGAAAATGCAGAAGAAGCAGGGAGAAGCAGAAGAAGAGGAAGGTAACCCTCTCATCCCTCTCAGGCTCGCACCCCTCCTCCCCTCCTTCTTCTTCCACGCCGCGCCACCCCTCCTCCCCTTTTTCTTCTCCCACGCCGCGCCACCCATCCTCCCCTCTCCTTCTCGAGCGCGGCCGCACCCCCTCCCTCACCCTCTCGCCATCCTTCTTTCTCTCTTTCTCTCTCTCTCTCTCTCTCCATTTTTTTTTCTGGTTCCAAATGGCTACCGCTTGTCTTCATTTGATGTGTGTTTGTGTGTGTGTGTTTTAGGTTTAGCATCCCCTTTTTCCCTCGTGGCGCTCGCTTTTTTTTTATTTTTATTCATTTTTTTTCTTTTCTCTTCTTTGATTGGGTTCCAGCCCGTTTTTATCTTTTTTTCTTTTTTGGGCATCCGTCCATTTATCCTCTCTTTTTTTTTTACGCTTTGGGCATCAGCCCACTCATTTTTTTTCCTTTTACGCTTCGGGCTTCAGCCTATTAGACTTCTCCTTCCCCCCTTTTTTTTTACTTGCTAACCCCTTTTTTATATATAGTTAGTCTTCTCTTGTTAAGTATTGGGCTTTAGCCCATTTGTTTTTTTTATCATTTATTTAATAAACATGAACATTTTTTTATACTGGACAAACTAGTACAGTTTAATTCAACTAAACTTCACATACAAGTTTTGAGGCCCTATTTTTCTTGAAAATCACATGATAAAAATCATGAAAATTACTTTACTAGTGATGATTACTCGAGATTTCTTCCCGTTTAGTCATTACAAATATCTTAATTTTCTAAATAAAAATGGGTTATTAGTGAGGACCACTCTTGATTGCTTCTTGTTTGGTCCCCATAAAAACCTATCCTCTTCATAAAAATAAAATTAAGTTTTTTTTACTAGTAATGATCACTCGAGCTTGCTTCCCGTTTGATCATTACGAACACCGTTAATTTTCTAAACAAAATGGGTAATTAGTGAGGGCCACTCTTGATTGTTTCTTGTTTGGTCCCTACAAAACCTACCTTTTTTTCCCATAAAAAAATATACAATTAAAATCAAACAACACACAACCATTTTCTACCCAAGAATTACGTAGCCTTTGAGTCCTTTTTTTGTCAAGCGCAAAAATAAATGACTTTTATTAAGTCCCAGCAAGCGCAGAAATAAACGACTTTTATTAAGTCTTTTTTTTATCTTGGTTAATTTTTTTTTAAAATAAAAGGGAAATAAATATTTTTTTTAGAAGTTAATAAATTTTGCATAATTAATTAGAGGTAATCTTTTTCGAAAGGATGTTGTAGGGTGCTAATACCTTTCCTACACATAATCGACTCCCGAACTCAAATCTGGTCTCAAGGACCATTTTTCTTCAATAAAAAAGGTTTTTTCCAATATTTTCCCTATGAAATAAATTATTGGTGGCGGCTCCATTAAACTCGAATAAATCCCTCCGGATTTTTCGGTCGCTACAATAACTATTAGAAGTGATCATGGTGGAGAATTTGAAAATGAATATTTTCAAGACTTCTGTGAAGAGCATGACATCTCTCATAATTTTTCATCTCCTAGAACACCACAACAAAATGGTGTTGTAGAAAGGAAAAATAGATCTTTACAAGAAATGTCCAGAACCATGATTCACAAAACAAACATTGCAAAACACTTTTTGGCAGAAGCGGTAAACACTGCATATTATATTCAAAATAGAATCTATATCAGACCTATCTTGAATAAGACTCCTTATGAATTATGGAAAGGAAGAAAACCCAACATTTCATACTTTCACCAATTTGGATGTGACTGCTTTGTTCTTAATACAAAGGACAGTCTTGGAAAATTTGATTCAAAATCGCACAAAGCCATCTTTTTAGGATACTCTGAACGCTCTAAAGCTTACAGAGTATTCAACAAAGAAACATTAATTGTTGATGAGTCTGTGCATGTGAGATTTCATGAAAAGAAGCCTGACAATGAAATGTCAGAGCTAGATGAAGTCCTTTCAGATCTACAAAGTAGCAAAGAAACAAATGAAGGTGTCACAGCTGCTGACTCTGATTCTGTGTCTGGTGATAAGATCTGAGAAGAACTAATAACAGACTAGAAGTTTAAACCTCATCACCCAAAGGATCAGATTATTGGCGAACCAAGTGATAGAGTTAGAACAAGATCATTTCTCAGAGAGCACTCTGACTTTGTTTTGCTGTCAGAAATAGAACCAAAAACAATTGATGAAGCACTAACAGACAATGGATGGATACTGGCTATGCAAGAAGAGCTCAATCAATTTCAGAGGAATGATGTTTGGAAGCTCGTGCCTCCTCCAGAGGATAAGTAAGCCATTGGAACCAAGTGGGTCTTCAGAAACAAACTTGATAAGGATGACAAAGTGGTAAGAAACAAGGCAAGACTCGTTGCTCAAGGGTATTCACAAGAGGAAGGTATTGACTATACTGAAACCTTTGCTCCAGTAGCTAGACTTGAAGCTATAAGAATATTATTATCATTTGTTGCACATTATGGTATTGCTTTATATCAAATGGATGTGAAAAGTGCATTTTTAAATGGTTTTATAAGTGAGGAAGTATTTGTGAAACAACCATCCGGATTTGAAGATATTGCTTATCCAGAACATGTCTTCAAACTTAAAAAGGCTCTTTATGGTCTTAAACAAGCTCCAAGAGCTTGGTACGACAGGTTGAGTTCCTTTTTAATGTCAAATGGTTTTGAAAGAGGACAGGTAGATACTACCATCTTCAGAAAATCATCTAATAGTTCAAATATATGTAGATGATATTATCTTTGGTGCTACTAATGAATCTCTGTGTGAGGAATTTTCTAAGCTTATGCAGAATGAGTTTGAAATGAGTATGATGGGAAAATTAAAATTCTTCTTTGGTATTCAAATCAAGCAATGTCAAGATGGAACCTATATCCATCAAACTAAATATGTGAGAGAACTCCTAAAGAAGTTCAAGCTTGAGGAAACCAAACCTATGAGCGCATCAATGCATCCAACATGTGCTCTCGGCAAAGATGAATCGAGTAAAAAGGTAGATCAAAAGGTGTATAGAGGTATGATTGGCTCACTCCTTTATCTAACTGCCTCAAGGCCTGATATTATGTTTAGTGTCTGCTTATGTACAAGATTCCAATCTGATCCTAGAGAATCTCACTTAACTGCTGTTAAGATAATCTTTAGGTATCTCAAAGGAACTACTAACCTTGCTTTACTCTATAAGAACTCAGAAAATTACAAGCTAGTAGGTTTCTGTGATGCTGACTTTGCTGGGGATAGAATTGAAAGAAAGAGCACAAGTGGTGGCTGTCAATTTCTTGGAGCAAACCTTATCTCTTGGTCCAGCAAAAGGCAAAGCACAATTGCACTATCAACTGTAGAAGCTGAGTATATACCTGCTGCAAGTAGTAGCTCACAACTACTATAGATGAAGTATCAACTTGAGGATTACCAGATTAAAGAGAGTAACATTCCTATATACTGTGATAATACTTTTGCTATATGTTTAACTAAAAATCCTATTCTGCATTCACAAGTTAAACATATTGAAATTAGGCATCATTTCATTAGAGACTATGTTCAGAAAGGGATACTTGAAATCAAATTTATTGATACTGACCATCAATGGGCAGATATATTTACAAAACACCTTGTTGAAGATAGATTCAACATTATAAGAAAGAATTTAAACCTTCATCTTATAAAGGAATGAGTGTTTAATCTGAATATAGTTGACTCTGTTTGACTATTTGACTCTGGTTGACTATATGACTCTGTCTTGGTACACGCGCTCTATTGTCACACACGCGCCTCTGATGGGATACATGTTGACTCTGCTTGTGTGTTGACTCTGTTCACATATTGACTCTGGTTGTATGTTGGCTCTGTTTATTAGTTTATTAATTGCTATTCTTCATTATATTTTTTCTGTGTTAACTGTTCATATTCATGAATCTGTTGCTCCTTAACACAAAGTTGCCTTTGGGAATCTTTGTGTACACGTGTCTCTCTGAGACTGGTTGTTGCGTTAGTGGATAGTATTTACTCTTACTGAGTCGTTGTTGCTTTTACTACACGAGGACAGTTTTACTGTGCCTCTTTACTTCTGAGTGTGGCATGCTTCATTTTTGAAATGACAAAGTTTTTTATTCATTTATTTTGGTAACTGGTAAAGGAGATTTGCCTTCTCAAACACAGTTAATACCCACTCACTCACTCACTTCACCCACTACCCACACTATCTCTAAGAGAAGCCCACACGTTTTCTGAACCCTAAATCCATTTCTCTTCTATTCGCTCTCTACAACTCTCTCTGTTTTTACAATGGCCGCACAACAACAACAACAATGGGAATAATGGACTTATTTCTCATGGACAACTACCCGGTATATGAAAACCTAGTCAAAGAATTCTGGATGTATGAATGGAGTAAAGACATAACCATCCACATTTATGTTCAAGGAAGGCGCATCTTGGTAACCCAGGATTTAATTGCTGATATCACTAAATGCCCTAATAAGGGAGCCATTGCTGACGAAGGTTGGGAAAAAGATGCTGGTGGCTGGAGTGTTGTCAATGACACAATCTTTGAGAAATCTGGTGGAACCAAGGTCGTGGATATGAAGAATCGGTTCAGGGTGCTCTTCAGGATTATCATGCACTGCTTGGTACCCAAGTCTGGGTCTGTGGATACTGTTAGCAGTACTCACAAGTTCATAATGTGGTATTATGAACTAAAGGCTAAGATCAATCTTCCGAACCTCATTTTTGACCACCTGAGACGAGATTTGATATACTCCAGAAAAGGGAAGAATGCAAATATTCCCTATGGAAGGTTGCTTTCTGCGATTATGGAAAATCAAGGCCTGATTAGCAGCCTTCAAGGGCTTAACATCGAGGAAGTCGGACTTGCCCTGAAGACAATGGTGGTACCCACATTCTCAAGTGAAAATCTGAGAAGAATGAAACTTCTTTCAACAGAAGTAGTTGTTAAGATTTTACGGGAAGAAGAAGGTGGAAGGAAAGCAGTAAGAAAAGGAAAGAAGAAAGTGGTTGATCTTTGAAGCATCTGTACCTACCAGAGAGTCACTCAAGCTAATCGAATTCACATTGCTTCAGAACCCTCTCAGTGTGTACATCCAGTAAGACCTACCTTCATGGACTTTCATATGTCTGAAGAGGTAGAGGAGAAGAAGAATGTTCTTGATGAAATGATAGCCAAAAGTTAGGAAGAGTGCTACATTTTCCATCAGAAACTCAGAAAGGAAAGGCCACAGAGAGAAGTTGTTGTAGCTACAACTGTCCCTCCTACTGTTGCCCCCAGAACCTCCATTATTACTGCACCTACTCAGAAACCGAAAAGAATCATCAAGATTGCTAACCTCCCAGCAGCAAAGAGAACCAAGGTACTGGATAAAGTTTGTGATTTGTATGATGCTACTTACCAAATTGGTTCTGCTCCCACTGGTTCTATTGTCTTAGAATCTGTTCTGTCAAACCCTATCCCTCCTAACCAGATACCTCCACTTACTCCACAGTTGCCTAAACTGTTTCCGCAATCTTCCAAACCTGTCCCTAAACCAATTCCTTCACCAAAGCCTTCACAACCTAAACCTGCACAACCTAAGAAACCTTCTAAATTACCCACACCTCCTGGACTCTCTGATACCTCTGACTCTTTTTCAAACAACAGTGAAGAAAGTCATGAACCTTTGAGACCTAGACAGAGACCACAACCCCGAGTTCAATTTCCTTACATTGAACCACTTGCGGTTAAGCTACCTAATACCTCCACTTCTGTACCTCAACCCCATTCATAACCCTCCAAAATACCTTCACCTCCCTCTGTTCAACCTGACCTTAACCTACCCCTCCAAACCGAACCCACACTTGAACTAGAAACAGAACCTGAACCATATTTCTAGGAACCTTCTTGTTCTAACCTGAGTCTGTTTTGGCCATTGAGGCACAACCCCTCTCAATGTTGCAACATGTATCTGATCCCTCCTTCAGACTCCCTATACTTGTACCTTTTCTGCCTCAATCTTTTACACCACCACACTCACCTCTGTTGGCAGAACCTGTTACTACCGCAACATCTATGGACATAGATGAGATAGCAGTCACTGTTATGATTGCATCTGCCTCTGATGTTGCCATCATTGATCCTTCAACTCTGCTTCTACAAGCACCCCCTGGACCAGTTATTCAGATTGGGTGTGAACCCCCACCAAATCACAGGGAAGCAACTGTAGTGCTTGAAAGGTATCTTCACCTGATGGCTAATTTTGAGTGCCTTAAAGCTCAAATATACCGTGAGGATGAGGATTGCAAAATTATGGAAGCTGCAAGAATTGATGAAGTCAACTCTGTCTTGGCGGAAGAGAACAAACTTGCAAATTGGCAAAGTGTGCACTATTGGTTTGAAGTTAACCAAAGGGATCAACTTGAAAGGAACAAAAGGTGGCTTACGGCTATTCAATGGAAACAGCAAGTACCTCAACAGGAAACCACTCCTATAGTTTGGGAACCTGAACCTGCTCCTGCAGCCCCTCCTACTCCTGCACCTGAGCCTGAATCAGAATCTGTTACTCCACCTCCTGCTGCTACTGCACTAGTGGTTCAACAATCCACTTCTGGCCCTGCCTCTGCTTCTGCAAGCCATTCAGTTGTGATTCCTCAGGCAGTCTATGAGAGGCTTGTTGATGACAGCAATAAATTTTCAAGGTTTATGGAAGCCACTGAAAGGCACTTTTAAGAGTCAGACAGACGGCATGATATGCTGGCTACTCTATTGCAAGAGATTTTGGCCAAGATGGACAAGCCATAGAAAACCTTAGGCTTTTTCTTTTTCTTTTTCTTCTGTTTTAGCCCCTTATGTTCTTGTGTTCTCAGTATTTTCTTTTGTACACTGATACTTTTAGTTTAATGAAACTGTTTTGGCACTTTCTGTCTGGTTTAACTTTATCATTCTTATAATGTTTTGACTGTGATGTTCTTTATTTCTGTCTTAATCTTTTTGTCTGATGACAAAAGGGGGAGAAGAATATAGAGATATAGAGTAATTGATGAAACTGATGTATCAACCAAGTGTCACCATGTATTGCAATTCCTGCATCATTAACTCTGATATATTAACGTTGCTATTTATATATGTATACTCTGATACTGTATTGAATATGGTCTGATATTTACACTTAGAAAATATGTCTGATATTTACACTTAGAAAATATTTATGTGTTTAATTCAGGGGGAGCTTCTGAAATTATCTTAAACAAATATTTTTCTAAAAGCAAATTGTTCATCAATATATGTATTTGTCATCATCAAAAAGGGGGAGATTGTTGGAATCAAGTGGATTCAGAAACAAAAACCCTTAATTATTTTGATGATAAAAGTTATTATTTGTGCTAAAGTTCTTCATTGTAAATCCTCTCTATGAGAGTTATTTGTGTATCATTTCAAAACTCCTTTGAACTTGTATTAAGCCCAGTAGTGGCTGTATTCCTTAGAGGTGTGACTGTACTAAGTTGTTCTAAGAAGTTGTGAGTATAGCCAGTTTGGCAGTATTATACTCTCAAGTGTAATCAGGTTGATTATAGTGGAAAAATCCTTCAAGTGTGTGAAGGGACTAGACGTAGCTATCAGGTGATAGTGAACTAGTATAAATCACTGTGTCACTCTCTTCTCTCTTCTCTTCACTTACTGCACTATTTTATTAAAAAGTTGTTTAGAAGAAGTTTTTTATAAACACTTATATTTGTAAAAGGTTTTTAAAACCCAATTCAAACCCCCTATTTCTTGTGTTTTTGACACGTTCAAATAATACTGTGCCTTTCTTCTTCTTCTTCTTCTTCTTCTTCTTCTTCTTCTTCTTCTTCTTCTTCTTCTTCTTCTTCTTCTTCTTCTTCTTCTTCTTCTTCTTCTTCTTCTACGTCGTCATTTTTTATTGTGTATCGTCGTGTCCTCGCTGGGTGTAACGAACTGCGTGGAATCGGTGGCCTTTAGTTTCATAACGAACGAGGAGTTACTAAGGAGTAGTCGCGTGAAGATAACCAATCCCATTCTTATCGATGGGGTCGGCAGTCCTGTACCCGCAGGGTTGTATGATCCTGCTTTGGGCCCGCTCGATGAAAAGTCTCTATATGTTTTTCCAATCCTCATTTCCACCATCAGAGTCTCTACTCTTTTCGCTTATTCTTAATTGCTACGATATTTTTATTTTTGTTTTTATTTTCAGCATTGTTGAGAATAGCCTTATAGCTATCTAATAGTCATTTTTATTTCTGTTATCACCAGAAATATCAGCCACAGCCGATGAAGGGAACAGCCGACGAAGGGAACAGCCGATGAAGGGAACAGCCGATGTGTGGGATAAGCCGATCGGATTGGTAGCCGAAAATTGGTCCCACTGAACCGGGGATAGAAAGGAAAATTCCAGAAGCCCAGGGAGCATCATGAGGTCAGCCGATTATTAAAGAGTATAGCCGATGTGGATAAAGGAAATATCCGATCATTATGGACACATCGGCTGAGCTACCTTTAATTAATATAGAGCTTTGAAGCTCGACCAAGGGCTAGATATGTGAAAGTCATGTACTTTGGCGCTAAAATGACCAAAGCTAGCCGTTGGAAGTCTCCAACGCATTTAACACGTGATAAATCGTTTGCCCGGTAGATGGGAGAAGCGGTTAACCCACGATACGCATGAAGAAGCGGTTGAGGACACCCACGATCGCTGCGTGGTCACCATGAACGTGTGGAACGATAATGGCCGATAGGGGTGGTTACAATTTTGTTTCCTTTTTGTATATATATACCTACGCTGAGAAATGTAACACACGACATCAATCAAACAACTATTTCTTTTGCAATTTATCAAGCTTTTTACAGCATTTTACCTTAGCCGATTCCATGTTTATTAGTCTTAGCCTTAGCGTAGCGTAGTTTCACCACACTCAACGCCGAGCAGTTGGGGAACCCATAATCGAGAATCAGAGTTCCGTTCTCGGTGTAATCGCTTAAACAGGAATCAATTTGTCGGCTGGACGTTAGCCGAATCCCTCGGCTGATTTTTCCACGCAAACAAGTTTGGCACGCCCGGTGGGACCATAGGTGAATTGAAGGACAGGTTTGATTCTCCAGGGCAGGATCACGCTTGGCGTATGAACCTGAGGTCCGGAAAGAAACTCAACAACAACATGGAGTCGAGTTCGAATCCCAAAAGAACCCCACCACGCAAGAACAACGAGTCAGCATACACCTTGGGTATGCCCATAGCGGTTGAAGACATCCCAGTCTCCGCACCAGCCTCTGCAGAGATGAATAACCCAGAGAATGTCGAGGCTCCAGTGGTCATGACCACTTCCTTCATCAGGCAGCAGATTGATATGAGAATTCATGACCTTATGTACCAAGTGTCAAGGCAGTTGGCAGATATTGTCAGACCCATGGTGCATAACGAGGTTCAGCAGGCGAGAGACATGGAGAACAGCCGAGGACAGCAAGGTGAACACTCGGCTAGTTCTGCGTTGGCAAGGGGGAACGGGCAAACCCAGTATGCACAAGGTGGTCAGGCTTGGCAGCCTCAGCCGAATGTGGTTCAAAATGGGCCTCTTCAGACACAGCCCATACCACTACCGGTAGGGCCACCAACCCAGCCATACGGTGATCAGCAGAATACATGGGTACCACCCCATGCTGAGGGGCAAGTGATGCCACCTGATCAAGCGAATCTGCAGTATGGGCAGATCAACATGGCCCGGAGACCAATTAACACGGTTGGGCATATCGGTTTGCCGCCAGTAATGTCGTATGCTCCAACGCATGGCCCTACTGTGCAGGCGAATTCATATGGACAGCCGAATTGGCAACCGATGGCCCCTGGTTATGGTTCAGGAAGCTATCTGGGGATTGGAATGTTAACAATCCACCATTCTGCCAACCGCAACCAGTCCCCACGCCATACCCTCGGTAAGTTCAAATATACTACGAGCGGTGGCAACTATGGGGAAGCGGACATGGAACAATGTTCCACCTCTACCCCAGAATGCATCGATTGTTCCAGGGACTCGGTCGGAGGTTTTGGGAGTATGGTCCAGAGCAAAGAATGGACTTCTAATCCACCTGCAGGCAATGTTCCACCAAATACCTTCAACCTTCAGAATTCGTTCCAACAGGCTTCCTCCTGGAGACCAATGGGTCAGAGTACGCCCCAGCTGAATCCACAAGATAATCGGCAGGGAGCCTCTCATTTGATAGACCCAAAAATGATCGCAAATACCATCAAGAAGTACTTGAGTGCGATTAAAGCCGTTGGACCGTCTGTTTACGAGAAACCGTACTGAATGGGTGGATCGGATGTTTCCTCTCCTAGGGATTTAAAACTCCAGATTTCACCATATTCTCGGGGAAGATGGCAAGTCTACCATGGAGCACATAGGCGTTTCACACCCGATGTGGTGAAAGCGACAGAATGAGTATCACAAGCTTCACTCTTCCCATTATCACTCATCGGGACAACATTCACCTGGTACTCCTCCTTGCCTCCAAACTCGATGTAATTGGGCCGATATGGAGAGGTGTTTCCATGATAGATTTTATTGGCCGCAACCCCAAGTAACGTGAATCGATCTAACTAGTCTCAGCAAGCAAGTTGATGAGTCGATTCTTTGATTATATTGAAAGATTCAGAAGAAAGCAGGAAATGTTACGTGCAATTCCCTGAAATGTAATACACTTCTATGATGATTAACAACATGCACCCGCAGCTGAAGGAGAAGTTGGTAGGACAAGCCTGCACAGATTTGAATCAGCTAGCAGAGAGGGCTATCCGAGTTGAGCAATATATCCAGGAAAATGAGAAGCGAAGGGCTAGCCGAGGAAAGGGTCCCCATCTAGTCTCTATTATAGAGGCAGGGGAATCTGACTTCGAAACGGCTGACCTTACGGCTGATATGATGGTAGCCGAAATAGTCAAAGGGAAGAGCTATTCCTGCCCAGCATTGAAGGCCGCTAAAGCCAAAGAAACTGAATCAACAGAGGATAGGGCAGGGTACTCCTTTGACATAACCAAAGCGGACCAGTTTTCGACTACTTGCTCAAGGACAAGCAAATTCATTGCTAGACGGCATCGATTCCACCTCTGAAGAATTGATGAACAAGAAATCTGTAAGTGGCATAACTCATATAACCATTCTACAGCCTAATCGTAGTTTTCAGAAGGCCATCTGAAGACTATCAAAGAGGGTAGGTTCAAGCTAGCCGATAAGAGCATAGCCGAGATGTCGATGGACACCAATCCATTCCCACCGTAACCATGGCCATGGTGTCTTTCTCAAAACCTGATCACCAGGCCGATAAGAAGGAATAATCTATCGTGAGTGTTTGGATGCCCAAAGAAGAATCCAAAAGAAACCAAGAGGTCACCAGGATCTGTGTTTGACAGATCGGGAAACCCACCGCTGCTACCAAAAACGCGGGGTCACCATCTTCGAGCCGATTCCATGGTAAACCTCCCAAACCAGGACGTTTGACTAACGAGTTGATCACCAAGATCGCAAAATGCAAGCAAAGGCAGAGAGTCCAAAGATGCCCAGAGACCTGGGCAACTCAATCGGGAATCTCGGTGAAGCCCGGTAGTATGCCCATGATCACCGAGGAACCTCTCCCAAAGTCTAAGAGAAGAGTGGCGGAGTTCAATGTCGAAGGGGGGATCACATCTCTTCGCATAATCGCATGCGGAATGATGATGAACTCCAACCACAGAGGATGATCAAGCCACCGCAAATGTCAAAGAAGGAAGTGGGTGGTTAATCAACCTCAGAAGAAGAAAGAGTTCAAACCAAGAATAATCGACTAGAACGCAGAAAAAAAGGCTGCAGAGGGCTAGATCCTTGCAAAAAATGAAACAAACCTTGCAGATGATAGCCGATGCCAAGGCAGCCGATAAGAAGGAGGTCCCAGAAGCTAAAGTGGCAGAAGCCATTGACAGGGCTTTTGGACCGTGCGGT
Source organism: Calophaca sinica (assembly GCA_037113605.1). NCBI lineage: Eukaryota > Viridiplantae > Streptophyta > Magnoliopsida > Fabales > Fabaceae > Calophaca > Calophaca sinica. Next base: position 59,820,034 of record CM073735.1, read on the forward strand.
TTGGAGCCTGACAAAGTTGAAACTGATCAAACCAAGGAGGTCCCAGTGACAATCCCGGTCGCCGAGGTAGACATCGGGCAGCCTGAGGAAGGAAAAGGGGAACCTGATGAAGAGGAAGGGCATATTCACATATACACAAACTGCTTAAATGGTGATGACGAACCGATCCTAGAGTCTGGTTACCGAGAAGATTCAATTTTGGATTATCTCTCAGATGAGAGTGAAGCCAGACTGATGGCTTCCATCGAGGTCGTTAGTCTTATCCCAAGTGAGTTAATTTGGTTACCCCGGATCGAACACTTAGAAGGAGACGTATTTGTGGAAGAAGCGAGAATGGGCAACTTTGGCCGATGACACGGCAAAAGATGCTTTGGGTACTATATTTGGTAGGCCAATCAAGACATGATAAAACACTTGAAGCCCTCAGATGTGAGAGCCCACATCGATGGCAAGGCCTTCAGTCGAGTGTTCGTTGATAATGGGGCAGTATTAAATGTGATGCCAGTGGCCACCTTGAGGAGTCTGAACAAGTCTGAAGAAGATCTGATCCCAACTAACATGAAAATGGCTAGCGTCATGGGAGAGGCTTCGTGCGCCTTTAGGAATCCTGATAGCGAGATCACAGTTGGCCCCAAAAGCATCAAGTCAGCTTTCTTCGTGATTGATGGCAAACCATCTTATGCAGTCCTGCTAGGGAGAGATTGGATCCACACCAGCCAATGCTTACCTTCCACCATGCATCAGAAGCTCATTTTTTGGGAAGGGGATAAAATTGAGATAGTCCCAGCTGATGACAATCCATTCCCAGCCGAGGTACAAAATCTAGAAGCCTTGTTCTACTCTCCTTCTGTGGCTCCCATAGCTGTTACTGAGGAATACGAGGAAGGATCCTGGGAATCTTGTAACTTGACACCCCAGGGGTTCAAAATTGAGCAATTAGCCGAACCACGGCTAACCACAGAGGTTTGATATGTTTAAAGACACCCAAGTGGTGCAGGACTTATGGGACCGGCTAGAGGCTTTCAGGATTGAATCTCACGTAGCTGAGTCCTGGCTGATAGACAAACAACAAGGCGATGGCCTCACATCGGCAGACGAGATCACGGAGTTGCCGATGGAGTTTGAATCACCTATTCGGAGGACTTTGCCAACCTTCGAATCACAAGACCCCTTGGAGGACCTCAATTTAGGAATTCCAGAAGAGCCTCGGCTAACGCAAATCAGCGGATTGCTGGGGGAAAAGGATAAGGAAGAGATGGTAGCCCTGCTGAAAAAATATAAAGACTGCTTTGCATGGGATTATCATGAGATGCCTTGGCTAGCACGAGAATTGGCGGAGCATAGGCTACCGATCAAGGAGGGATTCAAACCACATAAGCAGCCACCTAGAAGATACCATCCTCAGCTGATACCACATATCAAAGCGGAAATCGAGCGTTTGCTCAATGCTGGTTTCATCAGAACAGTCAGGTACGTAGAGTGGTTAGCCAATATAGTACCTGTAAAGAAGAAGAATGGCAAGATTCGAGTCTGCATTGATTATAGAGACTTGAATTTAGCCACTCCAAAGGACGAATATGTGATGCCTGTGGCAGACATGTTAGTCGATGCAGCTGCCACACATGGTATTTTAACCTTCATGGACGGGTACTCGGGCTATAATCAGATACTTGTAGCTGAGGAAGACACTCACAAGACTGCATTCAGGTGCCCAGGGGCGCTGGGAATTTATGAATGGTTAGTGATGCCATTCGGCTTGAAGAATGCTAGGGCCACGTACCAGAGAGCAATGAACGCTATCTTCCATGATCTAATCGGCAAGATTATGGAAGTATACATAGATGATGTGGTAGTAAAATCCAAAGACTTCAAAGCCCACTTAGCCGATTTGGAACAGGCTTTGCAGAGGATGAGGGTCCATAACTTGAAGATGAATCCTGCAAAGTGCATGTTTGGTGTATCGGCTGGTAACTTCCTCGGTTTCTTGGTGCATCAGGGCATTGAAATAGATCAAAACAAGGCCAAGGCAAAGGACGAAGGCTAGACCACCCAGAACAAAAAGGAGTTACAGAGCTGGCTGGGTAAAATCAACTTTTTGAGAAGATTTATAGTTAATTCTACCGGTAAGATGAAGGCTTTTTCCCTTTGCTAAAGCTCAAGAATGCTGAGGAGATGGTGTGGGGCTCTGAACAGCAAGAGGCCTTTGAACAAATAAAGAAGGCTTTGGCTAGTCCACCAGTTTTGGTGCCCCCCATGCCAGGGAAGCCTTTGAAACTTTACATTGCAGCCGCTGAAGAGTCTATCGGTGCTGTTAGCGAGGATCTTTGAAGATGGAACTGAAAGAGCTGTGTACTACCTTAGCCGAAGTCTCAATGATGCTGAGACCAGATATACTCCATTGGAGAAGCCTGTCTTACAAGGTCGTTTGATGAAGTGGGCCATTAAGCTCACTGCCTTTGCATTGAAATACGTCCCACTAAGGGCTGTCAAGGGTCAGGCACTAGCCGATTTCTTGGCAGAACATCCCTGCGTGGAAGTTGATGATCCTTGGGTACCCCCAATTACTTGCATAAACCTATTGCCTTGGGTCCTAACCTTTGATGGGTCCCAAACCCAGAAAGGAGTCGGGGCCGGAGTGACAATTACCAACCCAGATGGGAAGATGTGGAGGTTTGCGTATCGTCTAAACCCAGATTTAGCTAATAACCAAGCCAAGTACGATGCCGTGATCATAGGGTTAAAGTTGTTAGCCATGATGGGCGCCGAGTACATTCATGTAAAGGGCGACTCCCAGTTGGTGGTCAGACAACTAACCAAAGAATATGGGTGCAACAACCCAAATCTGTTGGCGCGTTATGCAACTACCGGTGATTGATTCACCAGCTTTATTAATGCAAAGGTGTCATACATCCCTAGAGGAGCTAATATGGAGGCGAACGATCCGCCCAAGAGGCCTCGGATATAGGAACTCGTTCTTGACTTTAGAAATCTGACGAATTACCACCGAGGTGATGGTCGCAGCATCAAGTCGAGTCATGGAGGAACGAGTGATCGAGTACTTACGAGATCCTTCTAAGTGCACTAACCCCAAAGTTAAGAGACGAGCTCTAAGGTATGTGCTTCTTGATGATGAATTGTATAAGAGAAGCATGAATGGGGTATTGTTGAAGTGCATAGATAAAAATGAAGCCCTAAGGGTTATGGGTGAAGTTCACGAAGGCATATGCGGCTCATAGATTTGGGCGATTATGAAATGGCTGATTTACCGCCATGGTTATTATTGGCCTACCATCACAGCCGATTGCTTTCAATACGCCAATCGGATGCGGAAGACATGGTCGCAAGAAGAGGATGTGCAGAAAGGAAGATAGGGTTTGAGGGTCCAAAAAAGTTCAAAATGCCTGAGTAGTAAGGAGGACGAATGGGCCTAGCTATTTAAAGAGAAATCATGCGCACGATCAACGATGAGAGTTGTTAAGATATTATCGGATAACAAAATGATCATCGGTGTGGGAAAAGTAGCCGCTCAGGTCATAATGAGTGACATTAAATGCATATAAAGTGACTAACGATCGACGCTTTGAGACTCAAACTTTATCCGATACATCAATCCAAAGCATGGACAGTGAAATGATGTAGGGCAATTGTTATCACTGTAAATATCACCACACCGATGAAGGGAACAAATTGACGGCGGAACAAATTGATGAAGGGAACAGCCGATGTGTGGGATAAGCCGATCGGATTGGTAGCCGAAAATTGGTCCCACTAAACCGGGGATAGAAAGGAAAATTCCAGAAGCCCATGGAGCATCATGAGGTCAGCCGATTATTAAAGAGTATAGCCGATGTGGATAAAGGAAATATCCGATCATTATGGACACATCGGCTGAGCTACCTTTAATTAATATAGAGCTTTGAAGCTCGACCAAGGGCTAGATATGTGAAAGTCATGTACTTTGGCGCTAAAATGACCAAAGCTAGTCGTTGGAAGTCTCCAACGCATTTAACACGTGATAAATCGTTTGCCCAGCCGATGGGAGAGCGGTTAACCCACGATACGCATGAAGAAGCAGTTGAGGGACACCCACGACCGCTCGTGGTCAGCCATGAACGTGTGGAACGCATAATGGCCGATAGGGGGTGGTTACAATTTTGTTTTCCTTTTTGTATATATATACCTACGCTGAGAAATGTAACACACGACATCAATCAAACAACTATTTCTTTTGCAATTTATCAAGCTTTTTACAGCATTTTACCTTAGCCGATTCCATGTTTCTTAGTCTTAGCCTTAGCGTAGCGTAGTTTCACCACACTCAATGCTTTCTGGAGCAGTTGGGGAACCCACAATCGAGAATTAGAGTTCCGTTCTCGGTGTAATCGCTTAACAGGAATCAATTTGTTGGCTGAACGTTAGCCGAATCCCTCGGATGATTTTTCCACGCAAACAATTTCATATTTTATATTATATTAGTTTTGCTTGAAATGTTAACTTCATAGCTGTAATGTGAGAGGGATTCGAAGGCTCTCCTTAGTTACTTAGTTTGTTTTTAATGAGGAGGGTGCCTTCTAGATTTGTTATTCTTTTTCTCTACTTGCCAAATGTCACTTTATTCTTCGATACATATGTCAATTTTATTTTGCTGCTGATGGCTAACACATTTTTATGTCTGGATTGAGATTTTATATCTTTTTGAAGACGTCTGACATAAGAGGTTTGTTTTCGACTTAGCTTTGTGGAGATAGGGTTGGGTGGAGTTGTAATTAATTGTTTTCTGATAACTGTCTACGTTTATTTGATGTTGTATTTATATTTATGTTGCATATACGTTGTATATATTATACGTTACATAGCTTGATGTGAGATGGAAAAATGTGACATATCTTTTTGATTGTTGCAGTTGTAAATCCTGTGGCCAAACCTCTAAACATTGCCCGGGTCATTTTGGTCATATTGAGCTCATTTCCCCTATCTACAACCCTTTGATGTTCAATATTCTTAGCACTATTCTACAAAGAACTTGTTTCAATTGCCATCATTTTTCAAGCTAGCAAACGTGAGGTAAACATACACTGATGTGGTACTTTATGTATTGTTTCTCCTTGTTTGTGCTTTCATAAGATTTATATGCATTTCTTGGCCATTGTTCATATGATTCAAGGTGGATCTGCGTACGACCCAGTTGGAGCTCATTATCAAAGGGAATATTGTTAGGGCCAAAAATTTGGATTCACTTAATCCAGATGAATCCATACATTCAGATGATGGTGACGAAGAACAATGTTGTAATGCTGAGAAATCGGGAGAAAATTGGACCTCCCTTCAATTTAGCGAGGCAATGTCCGTTCTAAAGAATATCTCAATGTAAATTGATTAGTATAGAAATAATAGATAAAACATTACATGTGGGAATGCAATTTTACATGAAAACAATTTTAGATTTATTGAAGTTTTAGTTTGATATAAGCAAATTTGGATTCTATGTTATATATATATATATATATATTGGTCAATATATAAATATAAATTACATACAAAATATAATACACGAGAATGAACATTTACATGGAAAACAAATTCGTTATAAACATATTTTATGTACCTTTTAGATAATTTCTTATGAAATTCTCCATGATCTTTTTTGTTTATATTTTTCCAATATACACCATGTGTAGTATGAGTCAACATATAATAGATATGTTTTTTGGAAACTACATACAATAGATATGTTTGGATTCTCTATTATATATATATATATATATATATATATATATATATACATACGTATACTTATATATCTATATATGTATATATATATATATATGTATATACATATATATAAATATATATTGGTCAATAAATAAATATAAATTACATACAAAATATAATGCACGAGAATGCACATTTACATGGAAAACAAATTCGTTATAAACATATTTTATATACCTTTTAGATAATTTCTTATGAAATTCTCCATGATTTTTTTGTTTATATTTTTCTAATATACACCATGTGTAGTATGAGTCAACATACGATATATATGTTTTTTTGGAAACTACATGCAATAGATATATTGTTACTATAGAGTGCATCTCATTCGTAACCTGATGTATAACACGTGCATCACATGAGTAAAGTCTATTATATTTGAAATTTTCATTTTACAAAATGTTGTTTTTTAATATAAACTTCCACATTAGTTTGGTAAAAAATACAAGTTCATAACAATTTTTTATTCTCTCAAGTTCAGCAATAACTTACAATTTTCCACTATATTCAATTTTAAATATGATAACCAGCCACATATTTAACCAACTCTTTATAATGGAGAATAGTAATTACTATGTTAAAGATTGCTATACTTTGTGATGCATAATTGAAATTAAAATACTTCGATATAAGTTTTCGTGGATATCGCCTCAAACTCATTTTAACAAACAAATTATATAAAAAATTAAATAATTATATACAAATGCTCAAAAGACAATATATACCCGTACATGGCGTAAGTGTAAGGCTTTAGGCATTGTTTTTCTGTTTTTTCTCTTTTGTAACAAAAAAACAAAAGTACACAGATAAATATAGATATTATATTAGATATTAGATTAAATATATTAAATTAAAAATATTATTATACTAGTCATTTATGTTTAAATATATTCAAAATAAGTTATTTGTGTTTGCAATTT